>OZ020620.1:44038017-45331812 GCA_963971575.1 Liopterus haemorrhoidalis | reverse complement strand
AAATGACAGATTAACAATGACGCAATTAATAAAAGGGCTGATCTAAGATGGAATAAAATAACATTTATGTGGTGTGAATTTTCAGGATTTGGTGGATATTTAATAAGTGTAAGAAGCCAATATAATGCTGGATGTTTAGGAATATTTGTTCTGTAATCACATCAAAAACAACAGTTTTTTGAAAATGATTTTTACTCGCTATTTGAGTACTCAGAGAAGTACTCTTTGAGTACTAAGTGAAAATTTCTTCACAATAATATTTTTACTAAAAATTCCCAGCGTTTTTTTTTTTTTTTCTGCATTTGCTTCGTATTCAAGTCTTCATTCAATTTATAAGAAATACATTGATAAATGGCTTATTTCGGAAACGTATTTCTTTCTATTAACAATAGGCGTTTACGTTTAGTCAATCCACAAAATTGCTCAGATTAATCTGTGGACGTCACAAGATTAGTCGGATTGCTCAGATTTTGTTAACATTTTCGTAAGCAATATAAGTCTGAAGTTAAGTAGTGACGCCTGGTGACGGTGGCGCTAAATGCAACTGTCAAATTTTGGTCGTTGGCAAAAAAAAGGAAGTCCTAACTTCCCAAAATCCAAGTGATGAGCAAAAAAAAAAGGTCCTCACCTTTGCAATGTGGCGCCCCTTAGTTAAGCTCGTCGGCGCCCTTGTCCTTAGTGCGCTAGGGGCCGTCGAACATTCTTGTCTAAAAGATAAACAAGTAATTTAAAACCAAATTTGGATAAATTAAGATCAGAAAAATATAATAATTACGTTGTTGAAATATAAAATAAAATTTAAATTGCAAATTGAAAATGTAAGACATTTTGACTCTTTTTCCAAATCTCATTTTCAAAAATCATTTACCTACTCACATTTAAACAATGCGAGTGAATTTACGTCAAAATGAACACAAAACTCAGTTTTTTTTTTGTTCAATGTTTATTTTTATGGCCTTTGCTGCTTTGGCAATTACCCAGGACAATTATTATTATTGAAAAATTTCTTGCCTGAACGGTATTCGAATTCGAGACCTTAGCAACGCACAGCTCATGTATTACCACTACACTACGCCGATCGGCTTCTTCAATGTTTTAATATTGCAACTTTTGCGATATAATGCACAGCTGCCTGCCATGTTTGCTGTTTGGAAGTGATGTTCTGTGATAGGTGAGAAGTGAGAGGCAAGAAGGGTATATGTCCATAACTTATGCCTCCGTAACGCATTACTTTACACTTCAATCGACTAACGTGCTCATAGAAGTGTCCATTTCAAAGATGAACTAACCTATATGATTTGTTAAGGAAAATATATTACGATGTGTTAAATTAAGAATTTAACCACATTTAATTTAGTATTCCAAGATATTATTGGGTCTCTCTATAACTTCAATAATTTTACCATGACACTTATCACCAAATTATTTTGATTTCAGCACCTCATCCATCTTTATTTAAGGCCATAGAACTGAGGTTTATAGTCATTTACAATTTCGAATCTAGCTAATTTTTGGTTTTAGTGAGGGTCTTCGTAAAATTTATTGTTATCGTACTTTTATAGAAAAGTCTTACTATATCCTTCTATAACTATATTATCCACGTAAAAAACTGTTACTTAATCCCACATTAGGGCTGAATGTAGTACTAAATGTTTCTTTAATCCTTATTTTGCTAATTTACTTAATGGTTTACATTCTACCCTGATCTTATTCCGGTGATATTGCTTAATTTCATTACTGCATTTACACGGATTCCAGGACAAAACCCTCTACTCTATACAGATCCTTGAATAACTTACAGATTGCAACAATTTTAATTACAGAATGCTAACAAAATAATTAGTAAGGTGTTGATTATTTAATTTACTGTTTTGGTTGTACAAGAAATAAGTAATTAAGACGTAAAATGTGTCCAGAATTTGGTATTGTAATAAATTAGTTGCCTCAACTTGATCAAGTAGGTTAATTTTTGACCTAATTCATATCTCCATATTGGTAGGTTGTCAGGACTTTCCTGGCGTCTTTTATGCTTCTTCTTCTTGACTTCATATATCACTGGTGGACAGTTTTAGTATTCGACATAACTCTGCAAAATATGCCCACAGTCCTGCCAATCTCAGGTAATTGCCTTGTATCGGAAACATCGATGTTTTATTAATATTAAAAAAGCTATTTATTTATATTATATAGGTTTTATTTAATAATGTAAAGATAAAATACGAAAAAAGTAACATATAATACACAAAAAGCATTTATTAGATTTTGAAATAGAAATATTTTCCATTTCAATAGTAATTTATTTCACATTAACATTATTATACCCAATATAATAATCCTAATTTGTACCTACAGTCTATGCCAAACGATTAGGCGGAACTAACAGCAATTTTCATTTTTGTAATTTCTCATTAGATATTTTTTTATATATTGAAGTTGACTTTTCCTGAACAAAATGATCAAAAGCTTCAATCAATCAGTAAAAGTAACTAGAATTGAAAATTTAGTTCCGCCTAAACCAAAGGAACAGACCTTACTATTTTTACATTTCTAAAATGAAATATTGGATTTTATTACAATACTAATATAGTAATCTTAATGTTAATTTTATATTATTTAACATAAAAATAAAACTGTCATACACAATTATTTTTATACTTTTTTAAGTTGAAATAAAGTCTGTTCCTTTGGTTTAGGCGGAACTAGATTTTCAATTCTAGTTACTTTTACCGATTAATTGAAGCTTTTGATCATTTTGTTCAGGAAAAGTCATCTTCAATATATAAAAAAATAGCTAATGACAACTTACAAAAATCCAGGGATTGGAGGAATAACAACTGGGAAAGTGTCAACAAGACGCAAAAAGAAAAAGTGTGTTGGCTTTGGTCGCATTGTTTGCAAAAATTAGAAGTTTCTTCTTATTTTTTTCTATTCTGCTAACTGCTAAGAAGAATGAGAACTAACACTATTAGTATTGTTATATCACAATAGATGGCGTTTATATTTTGTTTACTAATTTTAATAAAAATTAAATTTTTAAGATTCCAACGACTCTAGCGGTAGTTTCTGAATTTCAAAGTTTAAACATCGACATCGGTAGTAGACATCGATGTTTTATCGATACTATCGCCAGCTGACCATCGATGATAAAAACTGGTTATGTTTGTTTTAAAAACATCGATGTTTTCGATACATCGATGTTATTTTCCCATCCCTAGTATGAATTAAACGTGTAACAATGAAGCATAATAATATGTCTTTAAATTCTACAATTAACTCTAAATGCAGTCTTGGCATTATCCTTTTCAAACAACATACAATAACATTCTCTCGTTACGTAGCTCTCGTCCTTCATCGCTGTGCTCTTACTACTCGTTCATTTGTACTCCTAATTGCCTTGCTCAGGCTTTTACTTAAATGAGTAGGCCATGATCGTACTCTTCACCAAGCTTTGTAACGCTAGAAACGACTCTAACAAAGGCTCTAACATCTTGCAAAAATGTATTTTTAAAACTAATTTTGAGTTTGATATTAAAAAGAAAATTATTCAAATAAGGACAGAGTTTTTATGAAAAGAAATACTTAATGAATAACTCTTTTATCAAATAATTTTGTAGTATTCTTGAAATTAATTATAAATTTGAAGAAATAAAGTTTTCTGATTGATGGAAAATTTCTTAACGATATCAAGACCCTCTGTAGGCTTTTTGTTAAATTAAATTTCGCTGGATTAATTACCAAGTTCTATGTTAAAATGAAATGGACTGGACATGATGTTTGCAGCTGCTTTTGATGAAATCATTAAATTAAAAATTAATCAACGAAAAGAGTTGGATTTGTCATTATGATTGGGCTTTTTTAAATTTCAACATTAAGTTAAAAACTTTTTCTATGGTTTCATCATATTTTTCCTCAATTTAGGACTTTACAGAAATATTTAATAAAGAGAAAAAATTTATTGAGTGAAAACTGCTTTTAAAATTATTAAATGTCTGACAGCAACAGAGATTTAAAACTAGTTGAAAGTTTTAAATAGTTTTACAGGCAACATTTTTAAAATCATTAAGACTTTTTGCCTTCATTATATTTTATACCAAAAAGTTCTAACACAAGATTACAATGATAAGAAATGTATGACATAAATTACTGATTTCGAAATGGGAGCCCCAGTAATTCTATAATTTAAAAACTATCGATTTTTTTGTTAAATTATAAAAAATCAAGAAATCCTTACCTTATTTTATCAAGTTGTCTTAAAACTAAATTAAATAAATCATTTGTTTTCTAAAATTTATTTTATTTCATTCCAATTTTAAAAATATATAGAAATAAGTAAAATAATGGTTAAGTTAACAGTACATTTATGGAAAAATTTAATAATGGCATCATGTGTAACTGCCATTGTATTATTAATGTCATCTCTTATATGTAGCACAGAAATGTCAAAAAATTCAGAACTTGCCTCTAAGGTAAAACACGATGGTTATGCTCTTCAAAATGGAAAATTTAGGCACATGTATAATTTAGCACACTTCAAAATTCTGCTGGCGAATTTGGTGATAACAACAACAAGTGCTATTTTTGGTGTATTTATTCTTCGTTATGATGCACAGAGTATGGTGTTCGTTCTCCTGTTTGCTTCAATTTTGACTTTTTATGGTGTATTGTGTTTTCTTCTTACAACCACAGCAATAATGAGTATGGAACAACAATATGATAACCATAATTATGACTTGAAATTAAATGAAACCATGATCCACGACAGTAACTTGATGTCGTCTGTTGAAATACAGTTTTCTTGTTGTGGAGTTTTTGGTCCAAATGATTATCCGAATGGAACTATTCCTTCTTCTTGTTGTAAGGATGAATTGAAAGAAGTTAACAGTGAATGTAAATTGGATAACAACTGGTCTATTGGTTGTGGTGTGGCAATTGTTTCAAATTTACACTCAAGATCATTTGTGATTGCTATGCTGGTGTTAGTAGCAGAATTTTCCAAATCTCTGGCGGGTATTATGGCTATTTGTATTTCTTATCGTGTATGTCCAATATATAGACGACTATTTGCTTAGTAATAAAAATATTAATTTAAATAACTATATTGTATAATAAATTGTATTGTATTTTTAGGGTTTTGTAGGTATGACAAAACAACTTTTATAACGTCACTACCGTGTGTTTGTGTTTCTTAAACAAAACTAACAGTCTGAAGTAAAATTAATAACAATCTATATATAATATTTGGAACAAATTTTCTATCTATCTAATAGGATATTTTTGACTGTAGATAAAATTATTGTACAAATGTTATTGCTCAATAACTTAATAATAGGTATCACACAACAATGTTCTGTAATTTTTAAAATATATTTGTGGGTTTCAAATAAGTTTTAAATTTATATAGTTTTGGGTAAAGTCACTGGATTATACAAAGTACCGCAACGATGGCCAAGCTGGGGTTAAAAATGTCGCCAACACAAATGATGTTCAGTGATTCCAACATTACAAAAATAAGAAACTAGTTTTTATTTTAAACATTGTAATCACGATTTTTTTAATCAAAGTTGCACTATAACAAAATTGTGGTACAATTTCAATTATTTTTTTAATTTTTATTAAATAAAATGGATATAATATATAAATTTAAATTAAATTTAACCTTAAATATTCAAACCGCTGATAAAGAAGGTTATTAAATGAGAGCGAGAGAGGGAGATGTGACAGCGCAGACGTAAACTTAAGAACGTAAAAATTGCTGCTTTAGTTTGCTTAATAGGGGAAGCAATGTTGCCAATCAAACCATGGGGTCTGTCGGCTTCTTCAAAGGCTTGCGGTACTTTGTATAATATAGTGACTTTAGTTTTGGGTAGATGTTCAAATAATACGTCAACATTTTTTTCGTCATGATTGTTAATAGTTTAGAACCTTCGTCGAAGAATATTATACTTTATGATAATAAAATATCACTTGGTACAAGTAGGTATTCTTTACACCCAATAAATCATTTTTATCCTCAGCACCTATATTGAGAACCGCGTCAGATTCGAGGTGGCGGCAAAAGAAGATTATCAAGTACAATAACTATAATTAGTTTTCACAATAGAACAAAATATCATGAATATATTTGTAGAATGAAGCTTTAGCTACAATTTGCCGCATGGTATACAAATATGCGTCGAATGGTTTACAATGCGTCTATAATGCAATTTGTTTACTTACAATTACATGACAGTTGTTTTTACAATTAAAAATGTCCTATTAGGTACATAAAAATTCGCTAAAAATTTTGATGTTTAGGTTGTTACTAATTTTATTTCACTGTCTTGTATAAGAAACTGTACGGTTGTGGACATACTTAACACTACTTTTTACCGACCGCCAACATATATAAAGGGAGGTATTGTGATCATACCGATTTTGACATTTCGGGATTTCGATGGATCTCCACGAATTGTCCCTACATAACATTTTGACTATTTTTAGCATGATGTCTGTCTGTCTGTCTGTCTGTCTGTCTGTCTGTCTGTCTGTCTGTCTGTCTGTCTGTCTGTCTGTCTGTCTGTCTGTCTGTCTCTCTGTCTGTCTGTCTGTCTGTCTGTGCACACTTGCAGAGCGAATTCGGCTGAAAGGATTTTTATGAAACTTCATATTTAATGGCACGAGTTGTTCAACTTTTGGTAAAAATCGATTGACTAAAAATGGGAGTTTAATCGTGTCGATTTTAAGATTTTTGTGAATATTTAACAACAGTTGTTATAAAAGCAATAAGTAACAACTTTTATTTGAGACAATTTTTGATAAAATGAAACATTTTTGAAAATTTTTGTTTTCATACTTAAGTATACAGTCTGTTCCAAACGGTTAAGCGGAACTAAATGGGAATTTCGTTCTTTTAAGTTGTCACGAGAAGGGACCTTGCTTGGCTTATTTCATTTTTCACGTTGAAATGTCAAAATTTAAAATTCCAACAATGAAACCATGGAAACGAATGACATATGTCATTTTTTTTACGTATTTTAATGACAAAAAAATAAATAAATGGGAAATTTGTATTAAAAATGACACAAAAAATCATAATATAAAGAAAATGACATTTTAAAATGATATTAACCTTAACCAAAAAATGTTTATTGTAAGTATGATTTACAAAGCTTAAACAAAACGGCCGAAAAGCATGATTTAAACGATGAAAGTAACTAGATTGCCAAATCTAGTTCCGCCTAACCGTTTGGAACAGACTTTATGTAATGTGTCCATGGATATGATAAATAATATCTCTGTTAGAAAATATTAGGTCAAATTATTTCAACTCTTCTGCTAGAATGTATTTTATACAAGTACTTTATGATGGCGGTTGGTCCTGTGGTGGCCACAGCTGATTTTTTTAGAGTGTAGACATTTAGCATTCTGTTGGCTTCTTGCACTTATTAAATACCTACAAAACCCTGAAGTGTGTTAATTTAGCATTTTTTTTCTGTTTAACTTTTGTTTAACTTTTTGACCGTAACGAAATAATGTATAATGAATAAACAAATCCTAACAAGTATTAATTTGACGATATTTTTGGCGTAGCTCTCGGTGACATTTCCGCGTGTTCTGTATATGAACAAGATTTTCCTTTCAGCGCCCTCGTATGAACTGCTCCATGTTCTGGCCTTGCATACACACGTTAAGCTGCTTATGTGCTCAACAAGTTACTTCATTGGTTTTTATAGCTGCTGTCACTCCACTTCATTCACTTTTCAAAAGTGGAATTGAAAATACATTATTTTTATTAGGTGAAAAGAAATAGTGAATAGTGGATGTTTTACAAATTTAGTATGAAATGAAATTCATTTGTTCACAATTTTGTTTTTGCAAATGTAAGAACAGGTAAAAAAGTTTGTAATTGTGGCCAACATGTATATGAAGCGTACAATTATTTTCAATTTATTTAACTCTGATTTTCAATAGTTTAAAGAACTGCATTGTCATTTCCATTGTCATTTCCTTCTAAGATTTTTTTTCCATAATTCCCACATCTGGTTTTAATAGCACCTAATTCATTGATTTAGTTTAAGATTCACTCAGTATTGTACTCTGAAGATGGCTACATGGTAGTTGAAATGTACATATGTCTGTTATAAATAAACTGAAGTTAAGAATTTTAAACAATAGTTTTATTGTATCTACTTTCAGATATATTTTTAGCACAAATTATGTTAAAATGAAATTGCGTTTTAATAACTTTCAATTAAAAATCTTAAAACTTTTATCAGGGTTTTGTAGGTATGACAAAAAAAACCCTTACACCGTCATTTTGTCGTCTGTCTGTCTGTCTGTCTGTCTGTCTGTCTGTCTGTCTGTCTGTCTGTCTGTCTGTCTGTTCGGTAAAAATTGTAGCCAAACGGCTAAACCTAGAGAGTTGAAATTTGGCATGCTTATACAACTCTTTGACCCGCACATAGGAAAAATACTAAAACATCTAAAAAAACATATTCCCCTAAAAATATAAACAAATATATGCTCATCGAAAAAAAAAAATATATTTTTTTACAATTCTGTGTAGGGTATCAAATGAAAGCCTTTGGTACGTGGATTAACGATCAAAATTTTATTTTTGCAAAATAAATTATTTTGAGGCGATTTTTACCAAAATAGTGCAAAAAAAAAAATTGTCCCACACCCTGTAGCCCAGATGGTTTAAACTAAAAATCTGAAAAAATTCTCAGTAATGTACATTGGTGTGAACCGGAATAGTTCAACAGGAATTTTTGATCAGATTATGTTTTGGGAAAATAACGCATTTTTTGTGTTTTTAAGTAAAATATGTAATATATTTAATCCGCTATTTAACATAGTAAACGAGTGATCCTGTATAGCACATTGGTAGCGTTTTCGCTTAGTGAGTTGAAACTACTGGTCGAATCCCGTCAATTTTTATTTTTTCAGTTTTTTTTTTGCATTTTTATTTTGTTTAAATTATTTTGTCAAAATTCTAATTATATTTTGGTAAATGTTGCATTTAATTTTTAAAAGCGTAAATTTAATAACCAGTGGGAAGTGTTGAAATTATAATTTAATTCTATATTTGAAGGTATCAGAGGGTTTATGATTTAAGCAACCAATGGAAGCCATAGGCGCAATTTTCAAAATCTTAATGAACCTTGCTATATAAAAAAAAAACAAAAAATAATGGTATTAGGCATTCGAATTAAAATTCATAAAAAAATATTTTGACATAAAATTTGTTTTGGCATCCCAAATAATCATCACACAGTTAATAAATACCTGCGAAACCCTGAAATGTGTGAAAATTCACACTTCACATCAATTTTTCTTTTTTTATTTTATTGGTCTTTGCTACTAAGGCAATTAGCCAGGACAATTCTAATTTTTCGTGATATAAATTCCATGCCTGAATGGTACTCGAACCCGAGACCTTACCAATGTAGGGCACCTGTGTTACAACAACGCTACGCCAGTGGCTTAAAAAAAGTAATATGTTATTTTTTAAAATATTTGAATCGACAGTATTTGTCCTATATGTGGATAAAAGAATTATATAGGCTTAACTCGCATTCTGTACACTTACATTACGTACACTCCTTCATCCGTACACATCTTCATTGACCCCATTCTTCGCATTCTGTACGTTGCTTTGTTTACCGACATTACGCCACTTCCCGGATCGTTGCAAATTATTTAGTAGGTATATAGTAAGTATACACATTGTTGTTGTACCTAGATTACTTATTTTAGTTATACCCAGTGGTGTGCTGTAAATATTTTAACAAAGGGCTCACATGAGTCCCCTATAGGGCACCACTGCCTATTTATAACATTTAACATCACGCCATTGAATAGAAATACTAGAAGAAGGAGTCTTTAAGAATTTTTACATACACATTTTCAACGACCACAATGGCTGTTAGTATTTTGTTGTTTTCGTATTAAAAAGTGTTTTTTTTTTTCTTGCAGCTCTATCAGTTGTTTCATTTCTTTTGATTCCTATGTGTGAGGGCGTCCAGATTATTTTGGTTCTTATGTTTTTGCTGATGTATGCTTCGTGTAGATATTCCTTTATTTTTACTAGTTCTTCTTTTTTAGAGAAAATTTGTTTAAGACTTTGCATTGCACTTAAGAAATCGGTGGAGATGATATAGGTTTTATTTGTTTGTCCTTGGTTTTTGATGTATTTTGAAACCGGATTAAAATTAAATAATATAGTTAATGTTGTCGAATTTTGTCAGTTAATGAGCTGGCGCAAGTATTGTTATTTAAACTGAATTTAAATTCCGTATGACACGTACATTGCCGTTGCTAGGCAACTTAATAAATAGGTTGAATTAAATAAGTAATAAGTTATATTCGTGGAAAAAGCATAGTAAGAAACTTGCATGGAATAGTCGTTCCTCACTTGTATGAATTGCACTAGTCGCCTGCGGCTCGTGGCGCAACTTTCAAACTCGTGTGAAATGACCATCATTCCATGCTCGTTGCATAATATAGTATTTTATTTTTTGCGTTCACAATAATATCATTGTTACACTGAGTTTAACAATAGAAGCTATTGTTAAACTGTTTTAAAATGTTTATTTAATACAATTTGTAAGTATTTCCATGCCAGATAATTATTTTATAATATTATTATAAATGTGGAGTAGTCGTGTCCGTAGATACTAATGGAAGAGGAGGTTGTACGGGTTGCGGACAGCTACAATAGGATAATTGTAGCTCCGATGAATAATTAATCTTATTCGAAACTTGTCAGCTGATTTGATTAGTTTTCATTGCTGTCCGCAACCCGTACAACCTCTTCTTCCATAATATTATTATTGTATTAAGAAAATTCAAAAACAAGGTTGCTGTTTTTCATCTATCAAAATACTGTTTTGTTGTGTTATCATAGAAATTGTTTTATTATAATTGTTGCTATGGTGACCGTATTTCACAAAAATAGTACTACTATATCATACTCGTTTTATTGTCACACTTGTTTCTTTGGAGCACTTCTCGCTGCGCTCTTCGTACTGTAAACAACTCGTGTGACAATACATCGTCTTATAAAACTCGTATAATAATATGTTATTTATTGATTGTTTGTATCTCCTATCATTAGCTTCTTTTGAAAATATCAAGGTTGGTATTTTTCCTTTTTTTACCGATTTTTACCGGAAACTATTATCTACCATTTTGAAATAACATCTTGGTTTTCCCAAATAGCATGTAATACTCCTTCTTTTAGTATTTGTATTCAATGTCTCACGCTGATTATTTTACAATATTCAAATTAGTAATAATTCCAAATGTAGAAAAATTTAATCAAAACTAAAAGGCTGTAGTGATATTAATATTAATTAAAAGTTTTGCTATTTTTCGTCAAGTTTTTTAAGTAAAATTTATTTGCATCATTTATAAAACTGCTGCGTAGATGCGTTTCGTGCGTTGATTTTATCTTGGGTCCAATTATAAAGCACTTATGTGGTAAAGGACTACAAAAAAATATCTAACAATATGGAAATATCGCGTGATCACGAGAAAGAGAGATTATTGAATACTTTAAGCACTACTTACAGTAAGCCTAATATGGAACTAGATAAGATTGGATATCGAATTTAAACCCCTTTGGGTTGGCTTAATGTTAATATAAATGGAATACAATCAAAACGAATATAGTTTATGAGAAAGAATAAAAATATCAAATTAAATAGGTATCAACAGAAGGCAATACAATCAAAAAAACCCAATATTGAAAATGCAAGATAATTTAATAGAATATGTAGATGTAGCTAAGTTTCTTGGGGTCACATTTGACAAATAATTAAGATGGACAGCACACTTAGCAAATATAAAACAAGATTGCACACAAAGACTTAACATAATAAAGACATTAGGGCATCAAAAATGGGGGGCAAACAAAGAAAACCTACTGAGACTGTATCAATCAATCATCAGATCAAAACTAGAATATAGCTGCATTGTTTTTAAACATATAAAACCCTCCTATAAGAAAATATTACAGACTATAGAAAACACTGCTCTTAGAATTGCAACCGGAGCTCTGCGCACTAGCCCAATCGACAGTCTACACTGTGAAGCTGCCAGATTCCCACTGATTATCGTATGTCTCAACTCTCTTTATGCTACCTTGCTAATGTTGCTAGTTTACCAGATTCACCCATACAGAACCAAATTTTCCAAAATCTTAACAATAAACTCACAATAAAAAACTCTTGTCCCATACAACAAGAATTATCACAAAACTTACGAGCTATAAATACGGAATTCCCGCCTATATTAAAACAGTTCTTTTCAAAATATCCACCTTGGACCATTACAAAACCCCATTTCGATTTATCCCTAACTAAATACACCAAATCTTCAACAACTCCTGATACTTTCAAAAAATCATACCAACAAGAAATCCAAAAATACCCACAATTCAATGCTATATTTACGGGAACCAGGAGCTTGTCTTCTTTTCAATGGAAAAGCATACAAATATCGTTTACCAACTACAGCTAGTGTGTACAGCCGAAATGTATAGCATCCTGAAAGCCTCCGAATACATAAAAATTGATAAAAATCAAGAAAGAAGATACATCATTCATAGCGATTGTCTAAGTACGATCCTAAGCATTGAACAGTTATATCTGAAACACCCTCTTGTCAAAAAAATACAGGAAAACATCCATGAAGCGATATCTGACGGTAAGAACATCATCATGATGTGGATTCCCTCCCATGTTGGTATAACAGGGAACGAGAAAGCAGACCATCTCGCCAAAGAAGCCGTAGAGGAAGAAGTCACCGAAATAGATATACCAGCTAGCGACATAAAGGCGTTAATAAAGAAATCCATAAAAGGTCAATGGAAGGAAAAGTGGCATTCAAATACCAGTCATCTAAGATATGTTAAAGAAGATACCAACAAGTGGCCAAGCAAGAGGAGTCGTAGAGAACAAGTCGTCCTAACTCGACTAAGAATTGGCCACACGTTATACACACACAAACATATCTTTGCAAGAGAAAACCACCCGATGTGCAACGTATGTGATACTAGAATCACTATACGTCACATTCTGCAGGAGTGCCCACAATATAATACCGAAAGAGAGCAAAACAATTTAAAAAACAGTGTCCAAGAAATCCTGTCAAATAATAGTGAATGTGAAAACCAAGTGTTAAATTTTTAAAAATATATGAATACATAAATATATATGATGAAATATAAAGCCCCCCGATATTAAATTTAATTCACAGTTCAACAAAGTAAATAAACCTGAGTGTAGTAAAAATGTTTGAGTTAATCTATTGTAATTATGTAATTTTATATATTGTAATTATGTATTAATAAGTCAGTCACTGTATGTCGGTGCCAGTAGTCTCCGTAACTGAGGCACCTTAAGCTTAAATAAAAAAAAAAAGGTTTGTATGGACATAACAATGAGTTTCGTCACCGTAGGTCTTGATGCTTTAGCTCAATAACGTCCACAAGTCGAAGCATTGTCCCTATAATTCCTCTGTTCGTCTCTCGAAACAGTTCGTCGTTGCTTGGTTGTATCATATATCTGAGCTCATACCTATAATTCCTGATTAATCTGATTAGACGATCATTCCTAGTTCTTTCAATGATGTTATAAGTCAATTCTTCATAGTTTTATATTTCTTTCAACGTACGTATATTTAGTTCTCAAGTACAGTATTATAGAAAACAAACAGCAAGTGAATTTTTGTCTTCCTATATTTTGTAATAATATCAATATTGATTTGCTATTCTTTATATAGATCAGTGACGGCTTCTCATGAAGAGCCAACGAGCTGTGTGTGTGTGTGTGTGTGTGTGTGTGTGTGTGTGTGTGTGTGTGTGTGTGTGTGTGTGTGTGTAAGTGTGTGTTGTTTTGTGTTACTATTAGAAATGAATAGAATCAGTAACCTTTGAAAAAAAAATTCTTCGTATTCCCTCGAGAAAAGACTCGAAATAAAACAACTGGGAAGCCCGCTACCAGATTTGGACATTTCAAAAACTCAATTTACAAGACAACCTGATACATACCTAAGTATCCATATTTAGGTAGATAAGTACCCGCTATAAGTATTTAAAGCATTTTTCATTTTTAAATGACTTCTCAATTTGTCTACATTAAAATTTTTGTGTCGGTGTTTTTTTCATTGGTAATAGACAAGATAATACATTACTGCATTAATACGAGTTCCAGATTCATATTCTCTCCAGAAATCACAATTTCTAGGACTTAAGGTTCCTGATAGCATAAAAAGTATAACCAACGTGAAAATATTCAAAAACAAGTATAATAAATATCTACTAGAACAGTGTTTCTCAACCTTTTCTGGCATGGGACCCCCCAAAATAACTTAAATATTGTCTGCGGCCCCCCTATATATATGTATATTTGTATGTATATATATATATATACCATAATTAAGAAACTCTAAACCGGGACAAGAACGGGAGTTAGGGCAAAGGAAAACATTTAACCACAAAAAACTGTTTTATTATTAAGTCTTACAAAAGAAATATGCAGATGATCTGCTGCAGCAGAAAGTTAATTATTTTATTTATTTTACCAGTACAACAAATTTTTAAGAGCAGGTTCTAACTTATAAATTGTTGCTGCTACACCAATATAATTCAATATTCATTTAGTCAATAATCGGGATTTATGAAAATGATTTAAAAAATAGTTTTGTTTCTCTAGTTATAGCCGATAGTGTATGCATGTATGTGTTTCTATATTGTCCATAGAAGCACATTCTACATAACAATGACTTACATTATAAAATTAACAAAAATTTCTACAAATACCTTTCCAGTCGCTCCAATTTTGGTCTGCATGGAGTCCAAACTCTAAAGTCCACACTATAACACACTATTTCATGTATTTTATGCACTTTTATCACTTAAAAACAACTAAAAACGTCAGAAAAAAATGAAGACGCCACTTGCAAAAATCACGTATCACTACATATCAAGATGGCTAATCCTGATAAAGCTCATCAGGGAATAAAGTCATTAACAATTAATATATAAGGAACAGCATTGCTTAAAATAATTCTTGATGAGAATAAACACATATATTATCATTTTATCAATAGTATGCAGGTGGTTGAAATTGAACTACCGGGCCCAATACACTATTTTTTATTATTGAAGATGAGGTATAACGTTAAATTTTACATAAACATGTTTTTAATATCTGTTACGATTACCTATAATGGCTTGCAAGTATTTTTATTTACAAGTGTTCCATTGTTCCAAGTTGCTTTCCATTTTGAACACTTTCGCATCCTTACTCTTTAGCTAACAGTAGCTCGGAGCATAACAAAAAATATTGCAAGTTCAAGTCGTACCTACTTGAAAGTACTTAAAATACCTCCAACGCGAACCGTTTTAATTAGTTTAAATTAGTTGTCAAAATAAGTATAATTTATTTTATTTAAGTTTAAAAGGTATATTTTAATGAATATAAATGTCATATATTTATGAATATATCTTGCAAAATTGAACGTTTTTCTATTATAATTTCATGCTTCGATTTTATATGACTTCGCGGCCCCCCGACGAATCTTTCACGGCCCCCCGGTTGACAAACGTTGTACTAGAACATACATTCTATTCAATCTCTGAATATTTTAATTACAAAGCTGACTAAAGTGTTAAATTTTGCATTATGTTAAATTGTAGAATATCTACGTATGTATATATACATTATATTGACTTAACCTCTGTATTTCTAGTGATCATTAACAGGCTCAATAAAATATTATTATTATTATTAACATATCCTGTGCGAAGAATGGGTATTCTGTTAGTTCTTCATACGATACATTAACGAAATCTATAATATTATGAGTAATATTATAAACATTTCAAATATCAAACGATAACAATTTCAGAAATGACTTCTCCATTCTGTAAGTATACATGTGGAGTACTTTTTTAAAATGGTTGAACGTTGAGCATTCTGTCAAATGGTGCAGAAGACTCGCGGTGATACGGTTTTGAAAGCCTGCGAGCTTTGAAAAGTGAAAAAAAAAAGAAAACGATCTTCTTTTCCATATACATTTAAATTTTTCGAATGAAAGCAAGGTAAGGTTATTTTATTTTACAACCTGTGTATTCTATATGATTATTTTCAATGTGAACACGATTGAATGAATACACCTCACAATATTTTTATAATTAAATAATTTAAATTGTTCAATATGTACTGTTAAGGGTCCAACCGTATTCCTTTTAAAATCGTATTTTTAATAAACTGTTTCTGAGTTTCAGTGCCAGTTCTAATTTTAGTCTAAAATGAAATAAAATGAATTATTGAGATTATTCAACTGAACACTGGTAGTCTATCGTGACAAAATCTGTTTTTGTATTTATATATATATATATATATATATATATATATATATATATATATATATATATATATATATATATATATATATATACAGTTACGGTCAAAATAATAAATACACCTAATACACCAACCTTATTATTTGTAGTTGGAACACTAAATAAATTTATATTTTTATTCTAACTGGCATAACCAATAAAGCACTTTATGATCTATTAAAACCATAATATTTATCAAGAAATATTATATGGTGATAGAAATATTTTGATATTTGTGAAAACACTACCTGAAACGGTTGGTCAAAATAATAAATACAATCGAGAAAATTTAGTCAAATATAAAATTTATTATTCACTTTCCTGTACTAATTACATAATACTAATTTTTATAATCTTAGTAATCAATAGCATGTCTTTTATTTGCCAAAACGGCCCGACATTGTTTGGGTATCGACTCAATGAGCCGTTGAAAGCTCTCTACAGGAATGCTGTACCAAGCTTCTTGAACAGCAGTCCATAATGCATTTTTGTTCCTTGGTTTTTCCTGCTCAACTCCATCCTTTACTATTTTCCAAAGATTTTCTGTTGGATTCAAATCGGGTAATTGAGCAGGCCAAGGTAAAATTTGAAAATTGTTTTTCTGGAACCATATTTTTGTTGCACGAGCCGTGTGTTTAGAGTCGTTATCTTGCTGGTAGATCCATATTAGTGACGTATTCCATTCCGCATAGGGTAGCATAATAGTTTCCAAAATTAGGATGTAAATTTCTTTCGTCATTATCTCATCTATGCGAAATAAGGGACCTATACCATTCCAAGGAAAACAACTCCAAACTAAAATCTTACCTCCTCCATGTTAAACGTTTTTTTTTTCGCGTTCTTAGGGTTAAACGCCTGGTTTGGAGGACGCCTAACAAATTTTTTCCCATCATTTCCAAACAACATAAATTTACTTTCGTCACTAAACGAAATATTTCTCCATTTTTTAATACCTTCTGCACCATACCAGTAAATGTGTTCTTGAGCATATTCCTAACGGGCTTGTAAGTGTCTTGGTTTTAATTATGGTACTTTTCTAGGCGAACATGATTTTAAGTTATGCTCTACCAACCTCCTTCAAATGGTTCGTGCAGAAATATTCGGTTGTAGTTCGATTAGTAAATTAGTTGATGACATGAAATGATTTTTTTCACTTCCTTTACCAAGCGTCTATCTTCGTTTTTTAAAGTTTTGTGTGGTCTACCCCGGGTTTCTTCTTTAAATGAGTGACTGATGACATTTTGTACCATTCCCAAAGAGCAACCCATAATATTAGCAAATCTTCTAAAAGAATTGCCATCATTTTTTATTTTTTAATTAAGTTGCTCATTTCACTACCACAATGCTTATTCTTACCCATCTTTGCAATAGTTTGAACAAAACTAAATAATTTTTTTTGTAAAACATATACTTATAAATACATTATGCACTTGTATGGGCCTGTCTTAACTCCGTTATCAAATTATTTTTATATGAGTTTATTGAGTTTTAGGAAATGTATTTATTATTTTGACCAACCATGTCAGGCAGTGTTTTCACAAAAATCAAAATATTTCTATGACCAAAGAATATTTCTTGATAAATATTATGGATTTAATAGCTCATAAAGTGCTTTATTGGTTATGCCAGTTAAAATAAAAATATGAATTTATTTAGTGATCGAACTACAAATAATAAGGTTACTATATTAGGTGTATTTATTATTTTGACCGTAACTGTATATATATATATATATATATATATATATATATATATATATATATATATATATATATATATATATATATATATATATGTATATACATCTTTACATATACACAAATATACATATCAACATATAACCATATAGAATTTAATATTTACAGCAGAAAATGTAAAAAATAAGAAATATAAATTTATATAAAATAACAAAAATAGTAATAACAACAACTACAATGTTATATATCAATATTATCTGATAAGAAGCCATTGACGTCATAATAGGCTTTGGATATTAGGAAGTTTTTAATTATTTTTGAGAATTTTTAGTGTTGGCTGCTTTTTTGTGTCATTGTTTAGTTTGTTATATAATTTAGCGCCTAGATATAGTACATTTTTTTCAAAGGCTGCGGTTGTGTGCCTAGTTAGACTAATTGTATCCCCTCGAGTATTATATAGCGGAAAAATTTTAAAATCGTAGCGCCACGCGGATTTTTTTGAAATGATTCTAAATCAGATACCACTTGACATTTACTAGTAAATAATAGCGAAAAGTGTATCAAAAAACGACAAAAAATAAATAATTGTTTGGAATTTTCTGATTTTGTGAAGTGACATTACTTGTAAACATCTAAAATACTACATTTTGTGATCTGGATTTAAGTTATGGCGGTTTTCCATTGTCGATTATTTTAACTATATTGGGGGAAATAATAATTCCCGTGTTGTTTACCAAGGGGTAGAAATCTACAATGCTGGGCATATAATATTGTGTGGAGTCACTGGAAAAAACAGAGAGTTCATAAAGATTTATGCATTATGCCTACAAACTTGTACATTACAAACCCACACACAATAACAGGAATTTTCAAGATATGCGATAATAAATACAAAATTGAAAATATTTTTTGTAGTCACTATCATTAAAATGTAATGAGCAAACTTTGATATAAGGGCTCACTTTTTTTCCAATTTTTAAATTGTTTATCTAAACATCGCGTCGATTCCTAACCTCTTGCTTTCCCAATTTTGTTTCGAACCGTACGGTGTCTGATATTAGTGGAAACAAATGAACCGATATTTCCGGGTTTCTTCTTTGCAATGAATTGCACATAGGCACACAACAATATGTATTATACATTTTTCAATGATTATAATAAAACTTTAAAAACAAACTTCATACAAAACTAATACACAAAACGAAATGTTATCTGATGTACACAAGTTCATGAAACGCTCACCAGATGGTAGGGTGCTTAGCTGCAAATCCCTATACTTCTGTACCAAATACAAATTTATTCCTATTAGCGTGTACGTATTTTAAAATTGAGTATATATAAATACAAGATAAAGTTAATAAATTATTAGAAATAAATGTACTTTTGCAAGACGTTCTATATTTTAATTTAAATATAATTCTCACTGCCCTTTTCTGAAACAATGAACACTTTATGCCAATCATTAGCCAGACCCCATATTTCAATACAATATTTTATTTTTGAGTAAAAATAACTAAAATATATGGTTCTGACAATCTTATCGCTAGCAAATTAAGCAAAGTATCTTATTGTATAGCATATTTTATTTAGTGAGCTAGTCAGTTGTTGAATCTGTAATTTATAATTTAAGTTATTATCTATGTAGATACCTAGGCATTTTTGACAATTTATTGTTTCAATATTAGTTTGGTAGAGAAAACTATCGATTTCATCATTTTCTCTTAGAGAAAATTCTATAACTTTAGTTTTGCTATAGTTTAATGGTATACCATTAACTTCACACCATTTGCTTAGTTCAGCTATAATTTTGTCTGTTCCTCTAATAGTTTCTACCTTATTTTTTGAAAAAAAGTTGATGTAGGTGTCATCTGCATACATTGTTAGATTTTTTATAAGAAAACATAAATCATTTGCATAAATTACATAGAGTAAGGGGCCTAACACAGACCCTTGAGGCACCCCTATTTTTTTTTAAATTCATTTAATTTTGGGTGTGAAGCAGCTCTGCAGCTCGCAGCTCGTGTCAGCCGCCATTGATAATGAATTTATTTCATAAATTAATTTCTACAGATATTACTGGATTTCAATAAATTTGATTAAAATATGTATTTACCTCGTTTAATCAATTTTCTGAAAGGGTATCAAATATCGTTTGAAGAGGGTTATGATTAAAATGTTTAATTAATTAAAGAAAAGAGGGTAACCTAACAATCTTTAAACATAAACAGATTCAGACTGTAAATTGGTTGATTTAAAACAGGAGGAGTGTGAATGGTGTCGTTATGTCTAAGTTTATTTGATTTTAAATCGGTACAATGTGTAATTAAAAGGACTAATTAGAGACACTCTCACTCTAAATGACTGAATAATGAGTAGCAATTACTTCTCTAAATTGGAATTGTAATAAAGCGAAGACTGAAGTGACAAACCTTCAGTGAATAATGGCTGCTTATCGAGTTAATTACATGATTTATATACCATTTATCGATATTACATAAATACTCGCCATATTCGTTGACATTTGAAAATAAATCAAAAAATTTATGTAGTGTAAATTTCACATAATTTCAGGGTTATGTAGGTATTTAATGATAAAGTGTAAGAAGTCAACAAAATGTTGAATCTGTAGGACAATATTTCTTCTATAATCACATCAAAATCAACGGCTTTTTGATAATCATTTTAATTTTTTATTTGCGTAATTTTTTAAGGTTTATTTTTTTAATCTAAATTTAATTTGCAATTGTTTCGTCACAAAAAAGATTCATTTAATAAATCCTAGCGATTTTTTCTGCATTTGCTTTGTATCTTAGTCTTCATTAAATTATTAAGAAATATATTGACAGATTTTTTCAACTTCAGAAACGTATTTTTCACTATTAACAATGTATTATTTGATTTTTAAATATTTCACTACTAGGTACAGTCTGTTCCAAACGGTTAAGCGGAACTAAATGGGAATTTTGTTCTTTTAGGTTGTGACGAGAAGGGACCTTGCTTGGGTTATTTAATTTTTCACGTTGGAATGTCAAAATTTAAAATTCCAACAATGAAATTAAATTATTTTTTTCACATATTTTAATGACAAAAAAATAAATAAATGGGAAATTTGTATTAAGAATGACACAAAAAATCAAAATATAAAGAAAATGACATTTTAAAATGATATAAACCTTAACCAAAAAATGTTTATTGTAAGTATGACTTACAAAGCTTAAACAAAATGGCCGAAAAGCACGATTTAAACGATAAAAGTAACTAGATTGCAAAATCTAGTTCCACCTAACCGTTTGGAACAGACTTTATAAATGATTTATTCAACTCGATTATCAGTTTTTAAATTATTAGTTTTTTATTTTATTTTTAATTTCAAAAGAAGACATATATCTTAGCCATAAATACAAAAAATCCATAACATTATTAGTCATAATTTAGCTATGTATTAAAAAATAATAAATTTTGTCAAAAACAAAAAAACTGATTCTTTGAAAACAATAAAAAAAGAAACAAAATATCTCTAAAATAAACTATTTGACTATTTAGAAAAAAAAAGCAAAATAAACTATTAAACTCTTGTTATTTATAAAACATTTAATCGAAAAATTAAAATTTACGTTATTTCATGTTATTTCATATAATAACTAGTTATAACAGTTTATTTTAGAGATATTTTGTTTCTTTTTTTATTGTTTTCAAAGCTTGCTACGTTCAACTTTGTAAAACTTATGTTGATTATTATTTTGTAAATAATTGGTCGCCATTTTGAAATGGTTAACATAAAAATATGACTTTTTTCATTGTAAAGCTAATTTAATGTACTTTTAGGAAAAAATATAAAATTATCGATTCCCTAAGGTTTCAATAATTTTAAGAAACGGTTCGCGCGAACCATTCCGGACTAGTAGGATGCCATCACTGGATTTAATTCTTCATGAGTGTATAAAATTCCTTTTTATAAGTGTATAAAATTCTTTCGGACGTTTCGGAAACTGCTCAACCGTATGTTTCCGTATTCAGCGATCACGAGAGAGATGAACATTTCAATATACTTCGAGTTTTTATACCGAGTATTGTAAGGATGGAACCAGGTTATGGGTGTGTTGGTATTAGTTGGGTGATTGGGGTCAGCTATAGGTGGAGACGGTACTACCTATGGAGAATTAACGACCGGATTAAGGTTGTTTGTCACATTATTGTGTGTTAGTGAATTGTTTCTTACCGGATTAGTGACCTGTGGATTAGAAAGGTTGTTTTGAATAATAGACAGCCAGAGTTGAGGAAATTCTATGCTAGCTTGGCTGACATCATCTCCAGAGATAAAATGTTACATCAATGTTATATCTATTACGGCAACCAAGATCTTTAATAAAGTTACATTAAATTTTCATCTGAAAATACGATGTGATATCAAAATCCTGATTAATCAATGAATTTCTTCCCTTTAAGTTTGTTGAACTTTTATAAAATCTCTGCCGGTTTGCTTAAGATAAGAGTAATAGAGGAAATATTTCAGTTTTAAAATGAAATTAATTAAATTACCCTTTTATCTTCAATTCTTACAATGATTATTTAATTTCTTACTTTAAAATGCATTCTTGAGAACTGAAATTTAGTTCAGCATTAACGATAAATTAATTGCATCAGCAGTAGCAACGCGTTCTTAGTTTGGGAATTGCAGTGTTCCAAATATAATGAGGTTTCGTTCCGTCTTATTTCTCTTCGTTATACCGAAAATTCCTTCATTTAGTGATAAATAGATACTAATTGAGTTTCTTCTTGTCAACCGTTTTTCGTAATTCAAAAATTCATATTGCGAAAGCAAAGCGTTCAAAATAAATTCTACGAGTCTAAAAATGTGCATTAATATCCCATTAAAATACCTTATTGTCATGGAAGTCAATATTCGAATTTTAAAAACTCAATTTTGTTTAATGAAAATTTAACTGCATACAAGGAAAATCCATTTAATCTCAATCATGATCGGACAAATATCCTGGCCAGTTTCCCCAAGCGGTACATTCCCATATGAAAGGGTCTGTTTGCACCCAGGTGCCAGGTGACAGTGCTCGTTAACACCGTAATCGACCACCTCTGGGAATGGATGTAGATGTACTTAGAATTGATTCATTTTTTATTACTTCTCTATTGGTAATTTATTTCAAAAATAACCTTTAGATTTTATATTATTGCTTTTAGAAATGGAATTTTGTTGTTCTGATTTTTTATTTTATATTTTAAAAATATACAAATGTTCTTCTATAGCTACATCCGGGAAACCCATACGAGGGTTACCTTTTATGTTTTTACAAACGACCACTAGATGGCAATATTGAAATGTGTCATTACTATATTCGTAAAATTTTACATTTGTTATTGCGAAATCAGTGGCAGCTTATAAATTGACCAAGTAGTTTGCTGACAGTAAGCGTTAAAAAAAAAACAGTTTGTGAAAAAATGAGTATTACTCGTAAAGGCTTTCGTTGGATTATTTTCTACAATTTTAGTAAAGGCTCAACAACAATGCACAGATTCGCTTCGTTCAACTTTTGGTAATGAAGCACCATCAGAAAAGACTGTTTACAATTGGTTTCCATAATTTCGTCGTGGTCATGCGTCAGTGGTGAATCTCATGAAGGTCGACCAAAATCGGTTGTGATTCAAAGAAACATCGATGCAGTGCGCAAGATAATTGAAGAAGATCGGCATGTCATTTACCGTGAGATAAAGGCATCCTTTGGCATATCGCAGACTGTACTACATTCAATTTTGCATGAAAATTTACCATATTTTTTTTTTTGCCTCTTAACTTTCAAAATAGTTCTGACAATTTTTATGTGCTATTCACTTTGTTACGCTATACTTAAAATTGCATAATTTTACATTGCGAGAATTTTTGTCCGTTTGTGGGAAATATTGTACCTTGCTGTGGGAATTTTGTTCTCAAAGTGTTGGCAACACTGATGTTTGGTAGAAAATATTATGTAAAATAATGAGATAGTAGTTCCGTTTCAGAATATAGCAAACAGTAACCATTATTTTTGCTTAGTAACGAAAAAGAATTTCTATTAAATTCAACTTTAAAGTTGTTTGTCATCTCATTCAACCTTTAATCTTTGTGAAAGCAATCACTTTCGAAAATTGCTACATCCTATATCCTTCATCTCATCTTTACAGAATCCCCAATACGCTGGCTTATCAGATAACAGTAAATCATAGAGGAAAATATCTACGTTAATATATGCGCAAGTGTAAATTCATTATCGCCAGATTATCCATTGACAAATGACGGCGTAAATCAGCTGTGTTCCAGTTAATTTGCGTGCGTTCGCCTGCATATATGGCCCAACCTGGCATCGTTCTGTACAATACCTCTCCACAATCTGCGATATACACTCCTGTTATATGCCTGATATGCGATATGTCAGATCACATTTAGAATATTGACGAGCCTTTGTATGGAGTTTCGTTTCAAAGAAATTAAAAAACGAACAAAGGTATTAATGATATTTGATATTCAGAAAATTCACTTTTAGCTCTAGATTAATATTAAGGAGTATGAAACTTCGAAAATTGTTTAATACTTAGAAGATACTCCCAAGATCGCCAAGGAAACATGGTTTTTACGTGTTTTTGTCAAAATATAAATTATTAGCAGACATACCCGGCGTTGCTCGGGAGAAAAATTATAATTTATCAAAAATATTTTAATTCGGAAAATAAAATATTGCTGCAAAATCAAAAAATTCAAATTATTTCAATGATGGGTTTTTACAGGATGCAGGATACAGGATGTTTATTTGAAACGTTGCACCCCGAAAATCTCCTTTATTTGTAAAGATACAAAAAATCTTCAGAACAAAAGTTAAACTAGACAAAAAGGCCCATCTAAAGGTTACTATAAGAATTCTAGCATAGGGAATCGATAATTTTATATTTTTGTTCCTAAAAGTACATTAAATTAGCTTTACAATGACAAAAGTCATATTTTTATGTTAACCATTTCAAAATGGCGACCATTTATTTACAAAATAATAATCAACATAAGTTTTACAAAGTTGAACGTAGCAAGCTTTGAAAACAATAAAAAAAGAAACAAAATATCTCTAAAATAAACTGTTATAACTAGTTATTATATGAAATAACATGAAATAACGTAAATTTTAATTTTTCGATTAAATGTTTTATAAATAACAAGAGTTTAATAGTTTATTTTGCTTTTTTTTTCTAAATAGTCAAATAGTTTATTTTAGAGATATTTTGTTTCTTTTTTTATTGTTTTCAAAGAATCAGTGTTTTTGTTTTTGACAAAATTTATTATTTTTTAATACATAGCTAAATTATGACTAATAATGTTATGGATTTTTTGTATTTATGGCTAAGATATATGTCTTCTTTTGAAATTAAAAATAAAATAAAAAAATAATAATTTAAAAACTGATAATCGAGTTGAATAAATCATTTATAAAGTCTGTTCTAAACGGTTAGGTGGAACTAGATTTTGCAATCTAGTTACTTTTATCGTTTAAATCGTGCTTTTCGGCCATTTTGTTTAAGCTTTGTAAGTCATACTTACAATAAACATTTTTTGGTTAAGGTTTATATCATTTTAAAATGTCATTTTCTTTATATTTTGATTTTTTGTGTCATTCTTAATACAAATTTCCCATTTATTTATTTTTTTAAAGTAAAAGTGATCTTGAAAAACCTGCTGTGAGATCGAATAACATTTCTACAAAAGCAGAGGACCATAGTAGCTAAAGACCGAGAGCAGTGGAACAATTTAAGGCAGATGATAGATACCATGGATGATGATGGATAAATTTTATTTATATTGAACTAAATAAAGGAAATAATATTTTTTGCAATATTTGAAAGTTGAGATCACAATGAACAGTTTGTGCGCCACTGGTACAATCACAACCTAGAGGAAATATAACATTTTTGCTATTACATCTATGGTTAGCAAAAACCTTGTTAACATTTAAAGTCAATATTTTATATTTGACATTGGATAAAAATTCAAACACTATTCAGTTTTTAAATTTTTCTTTTCAGCGAAATAAATTTAATTTCACTGAATACTGCGACACTTTTTCTATTGTGTTTTCCATTTATTCTATTTACTTACACTATTTTCTCTGTATTTCATTTATTTTTGTCTGGAAAATATTAGATATCAAAACCTTACTTTGTGTTGCACATTTTATTCCACGTCATTATTTTTAAAGACATATTTTATGCATGATATATATTGGAATATATTCTCTATACTTCTTTTCATGTACATGTAAAAATGGTACTTTGGAAACTTTAACTTTATTTAAGAGGAATTGTTTAATTTAAAATAATTGTCAAATAATTTTGCAACATACGACAGCATTAAAAAATGGCGATGCTAATAGGGTTTCATTTCGAGAATTCTCGGGGAAAATGTATAATAATATGCTTCCCGATTCCCGGAAAAAATTGGAAAATAGGGGAAAGACCTAGGTACCTAGGTACAATTTTCGCCGAAGATAGAAAAATGGATGAAGAAATTATAGAAAGAGTAGGCGCAGCAGGAAGAATGTTCAACAGCATCAAAGCACCGTTCTTAACTAAAAAAGAAATACCAACTAACATCAAGGTAGAGATCTTCAAAAAAGTGACAGTACCAATTTTGACATATACCTCAGAATCCTGGACCACTACAGAGACGCACAGGTCTAAAATAAGAAGCTCCGAAATGAGATTTTTAAGGAAAATCGAAGGTAAAACAAAACTGGACCGAATAAGAAATGAAGTATTTAGGGAAAAACTAGGCACAAAACCAGTAGAGACTATAATAGAAGAAGGACAGCTAAGATGGTTGGAACATATACACAGAATGAGTGAAGACAAAATAGTAAAAAGAGTTTATGAAGCAAGAACAGTGAAGAAAGTTAGACCAGGAAGACCGAGAAAAACCTGGCAACAAGAAACAAAAGAAGCTGCGACGAAGAGAGGAGTAAAGTGGGAGGAGATAAGAAAATATACAAAGGACAGAACACGATGGAAAGAAGTATGGAGAACAACACCAGAAAATAAGTAACTCGACTATAGCCTTACACCGCAAGGTAGAAAGGCTTCAGGATTAAGTAAGTAAGTAAGTAAGTAAGATTGTTACAAATTTTATTTAAAATTCTGTATAAAATACTTGTGAGAAATATACTGTTGTACCTACCCTTAATTTAAAATTTTGCTCTCCGCCTAAACATCAATTTCTTATCTAACCAAAGACATATTTCATCTAAGCTAAAATATCACCACAAATATCAAAAATATGTCATTCGACCATCTTCTCTATATCGGATTATATTTTCATTGCTACTTTTTTTAGGGTAAAAAATTGGCCTAATCTTATTTCCGGATAAAAAAACGTTTTTTTTTTTGGAAAGACGATAAAAGAAAAATGTGAAATATGTTTGAAGTAAGGGATCAATACAAGGCATCATGTGAAACGATACATGCGAAACTTACGTCAAAGGTGGTAGTTTAGCATATCGGCCGCTAGGGGCTCTGTACGTTCATGTATTTGACAAGTAAAGTGACAGTATGGCAATATGTCTTATAGTGCATGAAAATATTGCATTGAGAAAATTTTATATTTTCATTTTGAAAAACTTCAATATCACTAACGTAAAATAGAATAAAATTTTTGAAAATACGAAAATATGGTACATACAAATCAATTTACAATACCATACATAGTGTGGTTGATAAGTGACGATAGGAACAACTTCTTAGGGAACAACTGGTAGGGTCTGATAACCACATTTTAAGCATATTTTTGTGATTTTTTTTCAAATCTATGGTTAAATTTATTCATTTTCAAACTAAGTACATATATAAAGTATGTTTTGAAGAAGATACAAAAAAATTTTGAAGGCAAAATTTGGCGAAATGAACCAGCTGTGGCAAATCTTCTCAGACTCCGGGAAAAAAATTATATTTTGCGGTGACCAGCATAACTTGTCACTGGATCATCTAAAATCCAAAAATATTTTGTTAGTTTATGAGTTTGCCGAGGTCATGACGTTGAGTTTTTATTTTTAAAATGATTTTTCAGTTTTTAGCGATACTTAGAAGACAAAAAAAAATTAATTCCCCCTAAAAAAAACCTAAAAATGAGTATATTTGTGATTCTTAAATAAAAAAAAAAAGAAAACATGAAAAAAAAATATCTCAACGTCGTTACCTCGGCAAACTCATAAACTAACAAAAATTTTTTGGATTTTTGATTTCAGATGATCCAGTGACGAGTTATGCTGGTCACCGCAAAATCTAATTTTTTTCCCGGAGTCTGAGAAGATTTGCCACAGCTGGCTCATTTCGCCATATTTTGCCTTCAAAATTTTTTTGTATCTTCTTCAAAACATACTTTATATATGTACTTAGTTTGAAAATGAATAAATTTAACCATAGATTTGAAAAAAATTCAAAAAATATGCTTAAAATGTGGTTGTCAGCCCCTACCCCTCCCCCCTTAAATCGCTATGGTCGACAGGTCAATTCACCACCCTATATACTTGATATACTCGATTGAATGAATATTTGGGGAGTTAGAGGGAATACCCTAAAACTAAAATCTTGAAATATCTCACTTATTATTTACTTTCTTTTAGCCACTTACTTTTGTGTTAAGTAATGAGAAACCAAATGGTTTTTTCAAAAATTCTAAACAAATTTCTGCACCAAAAGACTAAATTGTTTTGTTTCCTGTATAAACAGATCGTGTCAAATTTCCAAAGTCAAGAGTTTGTGGTAAAACTTATTAAAGACAAGTTAGGAGATGTAACAATTCCTTCAACTCCAAACAACTTGAGACGTAACCGCAGATAATGCTTCCAAAACTTCAACTGCACAGGTGAAAACCCTTTATCAAATAAATTATAACAAATTTCATCATGGAAATTAAATTAAATATAATTTTAATACACGCGAATATTTAAATGACATAATATCAAATTTGATTATGATAAAAGGTTAATAACTCTGTTTCAATTTGGAAACATGGAAAATAAACACGAAAGAGGAAATTGTATAGTTCGATAAGAATTAATTCAATCGATTATTATTGAAAAGGCACATATCTACTTTTTTTAAGGATAATGAATAAATATTATCCTGCAACAGTTCGTTTAATGATGAAGTGTCACAAAGAATATCCCTTGAATACTAGGTCTTCGGTGCCCTAAGAATATCTAGATGGAGCTGTCCATATTTACAGCTTAAAACAAAGATAATGAGGTACAAAGTAGCTGTACACCCATGATTCACTACATGGTGAAGCCACTAGTGAATCATGGTGTCTATAGGCGGCATATTAAAACACTAGAAAGATTCCATCAAAGATGGCTCAGGACTATATTGAGAATCAAATGGCAAAACACTGTGCCGAACACGGAAGATTTGACTAAAGCTGATATCATCAGTATTGAGGCCATGCTGCACCAAATTCAGTTGCAGTCGGTGATATAATTATAAGAAATATTTCCTAGTTGACTAATTTCCGAACCCACAGCATTTTCTCTGAAGAGAACTACGCTCTTTGAAAGCACTTACAAACGTGAGCAGTTATTTTCTCGGTTGAACTTCGTTAAATCAAAAAAAATTGATGTGAAGTGTGAATTTTCATACATTTTAGGGTCTTGCAGGTATTTAGTAAGTGAATGATGATTATTTGGGATGCGAAAACAAATTTTATATTAAAATATTTTTTTTGTTAATTTTAATTCGAACGCCTAATACCATTATTTAGGTTTCTAAATATGTGCAATATTTTTTTTTTTTATATAGCAAAGTTAATTAAGAATTTTAAAAATTGCGCCTATGGCTTCCATTGGTTGTTATAAGTTCCGCCCCTCTGATTTTGTGTACATTGAACCAGAATTAAATTATAATTTAAACAATTTCCACTGGTTATTAAATTTACGCTTTTAAAAATTAAATGCAACATTTGCCAAAATATAACTAGAATTTTGAAAACATAATTTAAACAATATAAAAATTAAAAAAAAAAACAAAAAATATTGTCTTTTCTCGCAGGGTTCGATCCCTTTCGGATCGAGTTACTTGGGTGAAAAACCAGCGTCAAAAACCACTACACCAGCATACACGTTCCAATGTAGCGTGTTACAAAGCTATAACTTGTGTACATTATTAGCAAAAAATCATAAAAAATGCGTTTTTTTTCCAAAAACATAATCTGATCAAAATTTCCTGTTGTACTATTTCGGTTCACGCCAATGTACATTACTTAGAATTTTTTCAGATTTTTAGTTTAAACCATCTGGACTACAGGGTGTGGGACAAAAATTTTTTTGCACAATTTTGGCAAAAATCGCTTCAAAACAATTTATTTTGCAAAAATAAAAATTTGATCGTTAATCCACGTACCAAGGGCTTTCATTTGATACCCTACTCAGAATTAAAAAAATATATTTTTTTTTCGATGAGCACATATTTGTTTATATTTTTAGGGGGATATGTTTTTTAGATGTTTTGGTATTTTTCCTATGTGCGGGTCAACGAGTTGTATAAGCATGCCAAATTTCAACTCTCTAGGTTTAGTCGTTTGGCTACAATTTTTACCGAACAGACAGACAGACAGACAGAGAGACAGACAGACAGACAGACAGAGAGACAGACAGACAGACAGACAGACAGACAGACAGACAGACAGACAGACAGACAGACAGACAGGCAGAGAGACAGACAGACAGACAGACAGACAGACAGACAGACAGACAGACAGACAGACAGACAGACAGACAGACAGACGACAAAATGACGGTATAAGGGTTTTTTGGTCATACCTACAAAACCCTAACAAGGACGCGAATAACGGATTTGCACCTAAAAAACACGTTGCTTGTTGCCACATCAGTTGTTTACTCGAACATTGGACAAATTTGTGAGCATAATGAAGTCCCAACAGTCCCATTAAAATTAAATAAACATTTTGTTCTTATTTAACAATATTTAAGCATTATATATATTTTTTTATATGCTTTATATGAATGTTATGAACTTATGTATTATTTTTTTGTATAGTTTAGAAAATTTAGAATGTTTTATTTTTTTTATAACAACGACAATTTCAGTGAAATAATTTTTAAAAAAATTTGATGATTATAAAAAAAAAAGATTCTTAAAAAGTTCTGGCCCGCGAATGTATTTCAGATCACTATCCGGCCCTCCGTCTTTTGGAAGTTGCACATGCCTGCACTAAACACTTCATCATTTTGTAGTGAGTGTTTCTTTTTATTTTTTATTTTTAAATGGGAATCAGTAGGCTATGTCATTATAATTCTTTATTTTCCCTTAGTAGAAACTAAGTAGCAACACTCGTTTTATAGAAATGAATACGTAATTGATTAAATATATAATAGACTAGCGCTATTGGAAGGACAATTTGCTTCAAAAGAAACGAGCCAAAATACGTTTAAAATGCTTTCTAAATTTTTATTCTTAGTTACGAAGGTAAAAATATTTAAGGCGACACTCAGACCGATTATGGCCTACACAGCGGAAACAAGACCTGATACTTCAAAAGCTAAGAGTTCTCTAAAAACAGCGGAAATGTCTACTTAACGGAACTTACCGGAAAAACCCAACTAGATCGAGAAAGAAACAAAAATATTAGATAAGAATGTAACAGTGGCGTACGGTGAATTTTTGAATGAATATGTACTTTATACGGGGTGTGTACATTAAGTAACCGGACTGATTCTTATAAAAAAATTTATTCGAACAGAATTACATTCAATATTGTCTCCCTCAAAATAATTTCCTTGGGAAGCCACACAGCGCTGGAGATGGTTTTTCTAATCCTCATAGCAGGAACTCGGATACTGGAATAGGTTTCAGATGGTCGGTTACGGACGTTTGAATGTTTTCGAGTGTCCCAAAATGACGTCCCTTGAGGTGATTTTTCAATCTTTGGAAAAGGAAAAAGTCACAAGAACTCAAGTCAGGCGAATAAAAAGGCTGAAGAGCAACAGGAATGTTTTTACTGGCCAAAAACTCGTTTATTGAAATTGCTGTGTGACTAATTCATTGGTCAAAATCTGATGAACGGTAGTGTAAGTCAAATTCTAGTCTTCTCCGGTCATTTTGACTGTCAACCGACGATCTGAACATACAATATCATGTATTCTGTCGACATTTTCATCGATTCTTGAAGATGAAGGCCTTTCGCTACGTGATTCATCTTCAATCAACTCTCTTCCTTCTGAAAATGCCTTAAACCACCAAAAAACCTGGGTCCTTGACAAAACTCTGTCTCCATAGGTCTGCTGAAGTTTTGCAAAAGTTTGCGTTGCACTGTGCCTAAGTCTGAAGCAAAACCTGATAGCACACCATGCTCAAAATGAATGTCACTCATTTTTAGAACGCACTAGAAAAAACTGTTTCACTAAAAAAATCGCTACGGGCAACAATATTGGTCTAGCGAGTTCAAACTCGTACTAAGGGCGTATTACATGTTCACCTGCCGCCCCTCCAAGTTCCGTGTTGCCAGTCCGGTTACTTAATTTATACACCTTTATTTTTGACATAAATTCATTAAAAAATTGATGTGAAGTGTGAATTTTCACACATTTCAGGGTTTTGCAGGTATTTAATAACTGAATGATGATTATTTGGGATGCCAAAACAAATTTTATGTCAAAATATTTTTTTATGAATTTTAATTCGAATGCCTAATACCATTATTTAAGTTTCTAAATATGTGCAGTATTTTTTTTTTACATAGCAAGGTTCATTAAGATTTTGAAAATTGCGCCTATGGCTTCTATTGGTTGCTTAAATCATTAGCCCCGCCCTCTGATTTCGTATACATCAAACAGAATTAAATTATAATTTCAACACTTCCCAATGATTATTAAATTTACGCTTTTAAAAATTAAATGCAACATTTACCAAAATATAACTAGAATTTTGACAAAATAATTTAAACAAAAGAAAACTGCAAAAAAAAAACAAAAAAAATAAAATTGACAGGATTTGAACTCTAGTTTGCAAGTTACCTGTTTGACAAATTAGAAAACCAATGACTAAACGAACATCGCTATGAGCGCTGAAGTATCAACTTGGTTACATAGCGAATTAAATATTTAACATATTTTGGTTAAAAACACAAAAAATGCATTTTTTTCCGAAAACATAATCTAATCAAAAATTCCTGTTGTACTATTCCGGTTCACACCAATATACGTTACTTAGAATTTTCTCAGATTTTTAGTTTAAACCATCTGGGCTACAGGGTGTGGGACAAAAATTTTTTTGCACAATTTTGACAAAAATCGCGTTAAGATAATTTATTTTGCAAAAATAAAATTTTGATCGTTAATCCACGTACTAAACCTAAAAATAGGGCTTTCATTTGATACCCTACTCAGAATTTAAAAAAAATGTTTTTTTTTTTCGATGAGCACATATTTGTTTATATTTTTAGGGGGATATGTTTTTTAGATGTTTTAGTATTTTTCCTATGTGCGGGTCAAAAATTTGTACAAGCATGCCAAATTTCAACTCTCTAGGTTTAGCCGTTTGGCTACAATTTTTACCGAACAGACAGACAGACAGACGACAAAATGACGGTATAAGGGTTTTTTGGTCATACCTACAATACCCTAAAAAAAAAGAACTTAGTTGGATTTGGCATTTTTATCCATAGACCAAATGTTAAAATTTGCACTCCTAACCTCTAAGTTATAAAATTTAAACAAATATTAAACAACTGTAATTTTAAATAAACTTATTTATCAATGGCCACAATATGGTTGTGCCAAGTCGGTTACTATACGAAATACAAGGTGTCTCAAAAGAAATTTTATATTTAGTGGATCGATTAAAAAAAAAGTAAGCCGTATATAGAAAAAATGTTTATTAATTATTAAAATACACTTTTTGGGGATTTATTTCTTAAAAATAATATCGTCTAAATGTAGACCCTCGCGTTCTCGGCACTCATTTAATCGAACAGTAAAATTACTTATGACGTCTCGGCAGGTGGACTCAGGGATGGCTGCCATTTCGTGACGGATATTTTCTTTCAAATGCGCCAGTGAAGTCGGTTTATTGGCGTAAACTTTAGATTTAAGATAACCCCATAGGAAAAATTCCATAGAGGTTAAATCTGGACTGCGTGGAGGCCAATTTATGTCACCTCTCTAGGAGATCAATTTGCCTGAGAAAATTTCACGAACACGTGGCAGAGACATATTGGACGTGTGTGAAGTTGCTCCGTCCTGTTGGAACCATGTTCTTTGGTTATAGCCAGGAAAGTATGCAGATCAGGTACCAAGAAGTTGACTAACATCTCCACATAACGCTCTGAATTCACTGTAACTGCACGCCCCCTTTCGTCTTCAAAAAAGTAAGGGCCGATAATTCCTCGCGCCGACATCGCAGCCCATACGGTCACTTTAGGCGAATGTAGGGGTTTCTGATGTTTGCGTTTCGGATTCGTTGCACTCCAGTAGCGGCAGTTCTGCTTATTTACGTGGCCATTAAGATGAACATGAGCTTCATCCGAAAACAAAATGTTGGTAAACGTTGAAAATCGCTCAATCACCTGATTTACGAAATTAAGCCTCTGACTGGCATCTTGGGGCTTTAATTCTTGCACCAATTGAATTTTGTAGGTGTGCAGCTTTAGGTCTTTGTGCATAATGCGATGTAATGATGATCTATGCACATTTAAAGCACTTGCGCGCTTCCAAATTGAAAGGTTCGGGTCATCACGAACAGACTGATTAACATTCTCCACGTTTTCTACCGTTCTTGATGACCTAGGTCGCCCGGATTTTGATTTATCCAGCGTTGTACCAGTCTCTTCAAACTTTTTAACCCAATGTCGAATGAGAGGAATGCTTGGCGCATCATTTAAGTGGCGAAAACCTCGAATACTGCAGAATTTTCTACGCGCTACAGTCGCCGAATCACCGTTTTTGTAAAACTCTCGCACGCATAACGCGCGGTCTGCTCCCGAGAAACGCTCCATAGCGACTAAATTCCCAAGAGCCAGGCTACCGATTGACATAACCCCCGCGCCCCTCGGATACGTTGCGTTCACGCAGTAAGGTAAATAAATATAAAATTTCTTTTGAGACACCTTGTATATCCCCATTGCACATGGTATTATTTTGCAAAAGTGGGCAATTTAAGCAAGTGCACACCTTATGCATGCGGTCACATGTTTTATTGTAATTATTAACCAATAGTAATAATTACTGTCGGTTGTCGAATAAACGGTCCTCAATTGAACAGTCTAAGGGCGGTGTAGTTCCAATATTGCATCAATAACGCTGATAATGATGCTGATATAAAAACAAATATATTAATAAATTAGGCAGATCACGCTAAAAAGTTTTTCCCATTAAAATGTATTTTCATTACATTTTCCTTTGGTAATACAGAAAACGAATATTAAAAGAAAGATAATTACTTACTGATATTCAAATGTAGAAACTGAAACGTCGAACTATGTCAAATGAACTGAACTTATCCAACTAATTTTCCATTTCCATGAGTAAGACGTCACAATGCCGTGTAATATTTTATCTACATTTAAATTACAGCTATCGTAAACGATAAAAATTATATGAAAAAATAAATTTACCTTCAACAATTTTAGTCATGACTGAATTTTAATTATTCTTTTTTATTACAGATAATAATATTTAAATCCTAAATTGATAAGTGGCCCATAATTTTTCATGTTCACTATCTGTGCATGTATACTATCTTACATAATTTATTATGTTCAAATGTTGACATGGTAAAAGTTACAATTAAAATAATATAGCAATTTAATTGCACCTAAAGTAATTTTTTTTATTTATTAGTCCCTGGTCTTATGAGGTTTTACTGAAACTAATGAAATAAACTGATAAAAATAAATAACAAATAAATTTTTTAATTCCTTGTCGAAGTTAAATGTCGCCATAAGCAGGCATAACTGCCCAGGTAAGTCGCTTGAGTATACTCAACTGATTTGGCAATAAGCGACTTTTGGCTATTTTTTGGACTTTACGAAAGTTACGGGGTAGAAGGTTTTCGTCTGTAGAAGAGTTTGATTCTGCAGTTGATGATTATTTTGAAGATATTCTAAAAAAATCAGCTGTGGCCACCACAAGACCGACCGCCATCGTAAAGTACTTATATAAAATACATTCTAGCAGCAGAGTAGAAATAACTTGGCCTAATATTTTCTAACAGAGATATTATTTATCATGACCATGGAACGTTACATATAAGTATGAAAAAATTGAGACGAAAAATTTTACAGAAATTATTCGAAATTTTTCGTTTTATCAAAAAACGTCTCAAATAAAAGTTATTAGTTATTACTTTTATAGCAACTTTTGTTCAATAATATTTCCGAAATATTTTTCTGTTGTGAAATATTCACAAAAATCTTAAAATCGACACGAGTAAACTCCCATTTTTAGTCAACGATTTTTACCAAAAGTTGATCAACTCGTGCCATTGATGGCAGAAGCTTAAATATGAAGTTTCATAAAAATCCTTTCATCCGAATTTGCTCTACACGTGTACACAGACGGACAGACGGACAGACGGACAGACAGACAGACAGACAGACAGACAGACGGACATACAGACAGACGGACGGACAGACAGACCAACAGACATCATGCTAAAAATAGTCAAAATGTTATGTAGGGACCTCAATTCGTGGAGATCTATCGAAATCTCGAAATGTCAAAATCGGTATGATCACAATACCTCCCTTATATATGTTGGCAGTCGGTAAAAAATTGGTTGGGAGCTTTTAAGAAGTGGAAGGAAATAATGGCCAAGTAAATTGTTGCGGCCCGGTCTTTCCACCTTCAGATAAAGTCCCAGGTAACTATCTGACAGATAAGGTTATTTGTAACTTCATCTGCTGAGTAAATGTCAATACCAGTCAGTGAATCCAATACGTCAGTCTCATTATCCGTTAGATAACTATCCGATAGATACATTTGTATAGAAAGAAGGGATGACATTTACTCAGCAGATGAAGTTAAAAATAACCTTATCTGTCAGATAGTTACCTGGGACTTTATCTGAAGGTGGAAAGACCGGGCCTGAAGAGAATTACTTTGAACATATTTACAATAACATCCTTAAATATATGAACCATGTGTCCTGTTCTTTATAATTCTAGCGTGACCTTGTATTTCTAATTCACTCATTTCCAACATTACTTGCCACAAATTTAATATTACATTCATATCCCTAGCAAGACTTCTGCAATTTCGCAATATATACCAAGTGTATATTTTCCATATATCAACTTTATTATATGGTGCAATTCCCGAGTTCATAAATGGTGGATTAATCGTTGGGCAATGCCGCATAATTGAACCCTCGGTAAACCGGAAGACAAACAAATTGAATGCAGCTAAATATTGAATGGCGATCTAGTTAGTCATGCATACGAGTTGAGAGCAGCACGGTGCCGACTGCCGCTATGTTCTCACTCCATTCTCATGCAAAACGCTGAATGTGTGCAGAATTGTTGTGCTAATAGGGACTGCTGACGCATGGACTATAGGTTAATTATTACAGCGCTTAGTTTTGATAAATTTATTGGAACACACATAATAAGAACCACTTCATAACCAATATACTAGATCGAACGATGTAATATAAAAATTTTCACACATTGTCGACCATAATTATTGTCAAAGTAAGTGTTGCGTATGGTGTAGTATTTATTAGGTGGAAGTTGTTCCTATATTGTCAACATACAGTGCGTTCAAAGGTGAGTTTGCAGTATAGCTCTTATGGCAAATGAGAGCGGTGTTGCCAAATGTTGTAAAAGTGTCAAATGTGTCAATTATAATAATATGATAAACTCGTATGATTTACAAAAATCAAGATAAGACTTATATAAGATATATATAAGATAAGATCTTATAAGACTCAAAATAACACTCAACAAAAACAAATGGCCATTTGTAGAATACTGCGTCTTCACAGATCAGCGCGTTTTAGAGCTGGCAACGTCGACAAGCAAGAAAAGGATAGCGTCATTGTGAAAACCCATTAGAGAGCATGAAAAAGAACTACTCCATATGCCCTGTACTGCAAACTCACCTTTGAACGCACTATAGTTGTGTTGGTGTATAATGCTGGGCCAATTTCGCTGATGCATGCGAACTAATAAGTACCTTTCAATTATTTGTATGCAATTTGTGGGAGCGATAATTTCAGAAATAAAATTTCATTATTATATAATCGTTCCTTAAACTTCTTAGACCTTTCCATCTCACATTCTTGTTCTAAACTCAACTTCAAAATCTATAGAAAACCGACATATACTGACACCATCATTCCTGCTTCATCTTTACATCCTTATAATACTAAAATGGCTGCTTTCAATTGTTATGTAGACCGATTATTAAAAGTCTCTGATGAAGACTACAATCTGGAATTACAAACTATTTAAAAAATTGCTATTAATAACGGTTATAACAAGGCTGAAATTGACAAAATTATTAGAAAAAAGCGCAAAAAACTTTTATTAACATATTTTCATCCCCCAAGTACAGAGTGATTATTTAATGGCGAGACGACGTCACCGAATTATCAAATAAAATAATAGAAAAAGAATAAAAGAATGGCAGGAAATCATTGACTCAATAATTTGGAGATGACGGAAGTGTCTACGATGTGTATGAAACGGCAAATTATTAAAACTTCCAGTGACGTCGTCTCGCCATTAAATAATCACTCTGTATACCTGATACAAAAATTTATCAAAAAAAATACCCTTTCACGGCCAGGTTAGTTTCAAAATAGGATCAAAATTAAAGAAATCAAATATAACCCCAGCCTTTTATAATAAACATACAATTAAAAATGTACTCGTTAATAATAAACTAGATAAAACTGATTTACACAACAAAAGTGGAGTTTATCAAGCATCGTTCCAAGATTCTCAACAATATATATAGGCCAAACTGGTCGAAAATTTGCTACAAGATTTGGTGAACATTTGAAAGCCATCCAAAATAAAAAAGTAGAACAGTCCAACATAGCAGAACATATGATCTCCAATAATCATAACCTTTCCGTTAATGACTAAAATCCTACACATACACAATAAAAGCCTTAAACTGAAACTTTTAGAATACCGAGAAATTCACAAAAATATTAACTCTGGAATTCCCTTAATGAATGACCAGATTGAAGTTTACAACCCCTAATAAATCCGTAAATAACTTTTTTCCCTTTTCGTCGATAACGTAGGTAATTAGAGTCAAAATTAACTATTTGGGTTTATGAATTATTGGGAGTAGAAAAATGAGTCTTCAAGATAAGTTTAAATGTTTTTGTAGTTTTAATAAAGTATGTTTTTTAAATATTTTTTAAAAAACATTTTTTTTTATTTTAAATTTTATTGTGAGGATATTAAATGGAAGCTCTTTAAGTGCAAACTAAGGAATGGTAATTGATTTTGGAAATAAATTTAATTTTGACTAAATTTTGCCAAGTACTAAGATTTTCGTTTAATATCTTAGCTAAAATTAAAAAAATATATTTGTATATACATGTATATATTTTGTTATGGGTAGAGAAGAGGTACGTAAATTTATTTTGCAAATATCGACTAGGAAAATAAATAAATAACTGGCCGGTTGATGGGATTCCATTTCTAGTAGAGAATCTGTTAGTTGTACATATAGTCGCAATATAAACAATGTCTCTGTAGGCTTTATGCTCTTGCGTGACAAAAGATCGTCCACAGTTTTGCCAGGTCTAGATTTGAATGATATTTTTACAATTATACAAAAAACAAAAAAAATGCGTTAAAACATATATTATGGCATTATTAGAAATATATGATACACGGTAGAAAAAAAATTAATCTCAACTTTCTTGTCGTGCCTATTGATTTAAAGGATTTAAATCCAACACTTGTGATATGTGATATGTGGTGATATGCATTCATCGTTTGGCATTCTAATAATCATCATTCACTGACTAAATACCTACAAAATTCTGTAATGTGTGAAAATTCACACTTCACGTCAATTTTTACCGACCGCCAACATATATAAGGGAGGTATTGTGATCATACCAATTTTAACATTTCGAGATTTCGATGAATCCACGAATTGAGGTCCCTACATAACGTTTTGACTATTTTTAGCATGATGTCTGTCCGTTTGTCCGTCTGTCCCTCTGTCCGTCTATCCGTCCGTCCGTCCGTCCGACCTTCCGTCTGGCCGTCTGTCCGTCTGTCCGTCTGTCCGTCTGTCCGTCTGTCCGTCCGTCCGTCCGTCTGTCCGTCTGTCTGTCTGTATGTCTGTCTGTCCGTATGTCTGTCTGTGTACACGTGCAGAGCAAATTCGGCTGAAAGGATTTTTATGAAACTTCATATTTAAGCTTTTGACATCAATGGCACGAGTTGGTCAACTTTTGGTAAAAATCGGTTGACTAAAAATGGGAGTTTACTCGTGTCGATTTTAAGATTTTTGTGAATATTTCACAACAGAAAAATATTTCGAAAAAATTTATTGCGAAAAAGTTGCTACATAACTAACAACTTTTATTTGAGACATTTTTTGATAAAACGAAAAAATTTTGATGGCTTTGATACTTTATGATGGCGGTCGGTCCTGTGGTGGACACAGCTGATTTTTTAATTTATGTTAGTATAACTTGTTTCTTTGGTTTAGGAGGAACTAGATTTTCAATTCTAGTAACTTTTACAGATTAAGTGAGGTTTTTGATCATTTTGTTTAGGTAAACTTGCTTTAAACTATAAAAAGTGAGACCATAACAACTGACAAAAATGAAAATTCCAATTAGTTCCGCCTAAACGTTTGGAATAGCCTGTATATATTTATTTGAATCAGTATTTAAAATTCGTTATATTTTAAATTAATCTATTTATAAAATTAACAATTCTAATCATGAACAGTACTTTTCTCTTCCTATAAAATTTAAAGTGGCCAATTAAGTGCAGCATATATTCTGGTTGGCAGTTTGCACGTATATGCGGTCATGGGGTATCAGAGCGTCGCGGCGGTCCCTTGGGGGTGTTCTCGGTAGTTATCCGACAGCGACGGACGTGCCGGACGCAGCTAACGATGTTTTATTTTAATGGCGGACCTGTGTCACCTATATCTCAGTATTCGACGACTGTGGTTGAAGCCTGTCGATTTATTTAAGATAAAATCACAAGGTGCTGAAAGGTTAGATTTTAGTGTCTTGAGTTTTAGTGTTATATGTTTACGTGAATAAGTTATATGACTTTTGTTAGGCCTACTATTTATTTTTATTTTATAAGCATGACAATTTTGTTTCCACATACGAGGGACGGTTGAAAAGTAATCGGTCTAGGCAAGAGATGGCGCCACCAGTATCAAATCAATGTTGATTTTCGTAAATAATATCCTTCAAATTACTACTGTAAAATTTTTAACCAGCTATGTAATTTAGTTTGTGTTTGACAGTAATTGAAAGCGAACAACTTATGCATTTTTACAAAAATTGATGTGAATTGTGAATTTTCACACATTTCAGGGTTTAGAATGTATTAAGTGAATAATGATTATTTGGGATGCCAAAACAAATTTTATGTTAAAATATGTTTTCTGTTAATTTTAATTCGAATGCCTAATACCATTATTTAGGTTTTTAAATGTGTGAAATATTTTTTTTATATAACAAGGTTCATTAATATTTTGAAAATTGCAAAATCCATTAGTTGTTTTAAGTCATAACTCTGCCCCCCCCCCTGGTTTCGTGTATTCAATTTCAACAATTTCCACTGGTCGTTAAATTAACGCTTTTAAAAATTAAATGCAACATTTGCCCAAATATAACTAGAATTTTGAAAAAATTATTTAAACAAAATAAAAATGCAAAAAAAACAGAAAAAATAAAAGTTTCTCGAGACCGGAGTGAACCCTAGTTTGCACATTACAACGCAAGAAGGCTAGCCATTACACTATCAAAGCATGATGGTTTACTGTGTTACATAAGTTATTGAATATTTTAACCATTTCTAGAAGATGAGTAGTTCGCTTCGCTCGGCTTCTTCTAACCAAACTCTTACTAACCTAACCTTACCTAAGATAGTGTTTTGACATTAAACTAGAAGATGGGTAGCTCTCTTCGCTCGGCTTCTTCTAACCAAACCCTTACTACTAACCTAACCTAAGATATTCCTACGAATCCCTAGACATTTCTGTATGTAATTATATTCGTAGATTCTTAGAGATTAAATGTGCAAAATATTGTTGATATCAGTTAAAGGACATAAGAACGTCTATAGTTTCTTGTTTATGCCTACGAAATCCTAGAAATTTCTATATGTTTTATTATTCGCAATTTCTTAGAGAATAAAACTGCAAAATATTGTTGATATCAGTCAAAGGATATATAAGTATCTAGAGTTTCTTGTTTATGCCTACGAAGTCCTACACATTTCTATATGTAACTATATTCGTAGATTCTTCGAGAACAAATCTGTAAAATACTTGTCAATCAAGAGACCTGAATAGTCCCCAGTTAGCCAATCACGTGAACCTTAGGAAAAATGACGTCACAGTGTTACCCAGATCACTAACACACGTTAGCTAATTATATATGTACGATTACATTTGTTCAATTTTGTTCTAATTTCAAATGTTCAAATTTTAAATAAAAATAAACATTTAAAATATTAATCAATTGCCAGGGGATTAATGGTCGTGGGGTTATTGGTACAGGGGGTTAATGTCCCGGAGGTTATTGACGGGGGGTTAATGTCCCGGGGGCTAGTGTCCGGGGGTTATTGTCCAGGGGGTTAATGGCACGGGGGGTTATTGACATGGGGGTTAATGTCCGGGGGGTTATTGACGGGGGGTTAATGTCCCGGGGGTTAGTATCCCGGGGGTAAGTGTCCTGATACCGTTTTCTGGGATGCGCACAGTATCATTCACATCGACTACCTGGAAAAGAGCAAAACGATCACGGGCGTATATTATATAGCGCTCTTGGGCCGATTCGACGCCGATTTGAAGCGAAAGCGTCCGCATATAGAGTACGTTCAGGATAACTTCATGCCAGGTCTATATTACCGACTGGGTTGCGCAGAAACCAAATTTCGTCCATGTCATTACTGACAGTTGGTTTTATACATTTCAGTGGCGTCACTTACTTTGATCTGTTCTTGACTACGCGTATATTTCGATTTTGATTGCTTAATTCCGTTTTTGTTTTCTTTTTTAAATTTTGTTGTTTATTTTCTTTGTTAATTTTGTTGTTTTTTTTTTTTTTTGTTATATTTGTGTGTTATTATTATTGTTATTTGTGAAAATGACGCCAAATAAAAATATTGGGCTTCCAAGGTATGCCAATTCGGAGCCAAGCGAGAGAAATCATAAACAATGTCGCTAAATTTATGAAAAATGATTATAAATGTCTCAGATTATATACAGAAAATTATTAAAATGGAATTTATCAATGTTAAACTGTTACATATATAATGTTCGTTCAACTGCATAGGTACAGAGGGCTCCAACCAATCCTATTCTGGGGAAGTGTTTTAACTTTATTCCAAGATTTCATTTCTTTGTTCGCTTAATTTGTTACACTATACTTAATTTTTAAAAATTAGTAGATTGTTATGCTACGACTGCTCATTTTCTGGGTTGCGGGTTTCAATCAAATGTTTGTGTGGTGATCTTATTTTATTCTCTTTTTATAATATGACCTATATATCCACATCCATTTCCTTTTTTTCACTTTTACTTCAATTACATTTACTTCAATTAATAAAAACTGTTACATACGGGCTTTATATATAATTTGCATTTACAGGGTGAAATTGATACATTTATACACAAAAATATATTATTATTTATTTTTCGTACGTTTTCAGGTATGTCATGTATTAAAACGAGAACAAAAATTAATTTCAAATACATGATTTTGTTTGTTTGGTATTCACAACAATTAACAAGGCAGAAACCCTTATGTACGTCTATGTAATCAGCTGTTTTCTCGCGCAGGATTGATGACGTATTTTATGATGCCCTGGCATGAAGTTATCCTGAACGTACTCTAGCATTAAAAACATTTTCTGTACAGCACATAAAACATTAATATCATAAAATAATATTTCTGTATGTTAAAAGATTTTATTTGTAAACGTTTATTTAATTTATATCCATCTTAATAATAATTTACTTTCCCGAAAAAATAATCTCAATTATTTCTTTGACTACAGAACCTTCATCAGGAGATTCCACGAGCCACCACTGATCCATACCAACTGTTGTTTCATATATTAGAGCAAATTTTCTTTAATTTCCTTCTTTATCTGAAATTCCGCAATCTATAATTTTATTGCAAAAGTTATGTATAATTTTTAACAATAAAAGCAGATCATTATCTCTGAAAATTAGTGGAATTACACCTAAGTGGGCAATTTTCTGAAAGTTGCATAACTTTTAAAGGGGGATAAACTTTTGTTTTCTCTTGTTCAAAATTCAAGATAATTATATTTATAAATTTCAACTTGATACCCATTCAAGTAAGAGATAAAAATATACAAAGTTAATTACTGGCAATAATAATAATGAAGTCTTAAATTAGCTGTAGATCAGTAGATAAAAAAAAAGTGAATCAGTCTTGCTGCTTTTGTAGCATAATCATCAAAGATGCAAAACATTTTCATAAATGTAGAACTTTTGGTAAGGACTTACAAAATACGCAATGTCGAGGTAACAGAGCTGCTTAAGTGGACACGGATGAGACAAATGTTACGGGGTTCCTGTAAAATTACAGTGGTAGTAAACTGGACCACACATGATCTGGCAGGACTGTCGTCAAAGAGGTTGAAAAGTCGATATTTCCGGAGGGAAGTCAAATACTTGGCAGAAAACTGGCTTCGCTGAAAAAAAAATTGTGGTAAACTGAATATGCCAGCTTTTTAGAACACCTCTGCTAAGCACCTACACCTAATATTTAATTTAAAAAATCAGCTGTGGCCACCACAGAACCGACCGCCATCATAAAGTTCTTATATAAAATAATGTATTTATTTAGCAGCAGAGTTGAAATAACTGGGCCTAATATTTTCTAACAGAGATATTATTTATCATGACCATGGAAACGTTACATATAAGTATGAAAAAATTGAGCCGAATTTGCTCTGCACGTGTACACAGACAGACAGACGGACAGACAGACAGACAGACAGACAGACAGACAGACAGACAGACAGACAGACAGACAGACAGACAGACAGACAGACAGACAGACAGACAGACAGACCGACAGACATCATGCCAAAAATAGTCAAAACGTTATGTAGGGACCTCAATTCGTGGAGATCTATCGAAATCTCGAAATGTCAAAATCGGTATGATCACAATACCTCCCTTATATATGTTGGCGGTCGGTAAAAATATACGTACTATATGCACCTACATATATATGTACATATGTACGTGTTTCCATATTGTATATACACGCACATTCTACATAACAATGACTTACATTATAAAATTAACAAAAATATCTTCAAATACCTTTTCAATCTCTCAACTTTTGGTCTCTACGGAGTCCAAACATAAAAGTCCACAATATCACACACTTTTTCAAGTTCACTCTGCACTTTTACCACTTAAAAACAACTAAAAACGACAGACAAAATGCAAACACGCCACTTGCAAAAGTCTCGCGTCACTACTAATCAAGATGGCTGGCCCTGATAAAGCTCATTAAGGAATATAGTCATTAAAAATTAATAAGGAACAGAATTGCTTAAAATAATTCTTAACGGGATTAACGACTTAAGACAGACGGACGGACGGACAGACAGACCGACAGACATCATGCTAAAAATAGTCAAAACTTTATGTAGGGACCTCAATTCGTGGACACCCATCGAAATCTCGAAATGTAAAAATCGGTATGATCACAATACCTCCCTTATATATGTTGGCGGTCGGTAAAAATGAACCGCAAACATCGTTGAATTTTTTGTGGTCTTTTTAGGATTTTTTAGGTATGACCAAAAACCATTAAAACGTCACTCTTGTGTCTGTTTGTCTGGGTAACTGTATCCGTCTGTACGTCGGTACGCTAGAAATTGTAGCCAAACGGCTGAATATAGAAAGCTGAAATTTGGTACGCTTATACTCGTGCAAAAAAAAAAAACATCGCGGGATAAATATTAACAAACATGTATTTAATGAAAAAATAAATATATTGTTTTTTAATTTTTAGTGGGTATCAATTGAATTGATTAATTTTTTTTAATGGGATTTTTTATTGAAATTGTACAGTCAGCTCTGGGGTCGACACAGCCTCAAGAATTTAATACTTGAAATGAGTACCAGTTTATACAGGGATAATAGGACCGGTTGAAATGTCACATTGACCACGTGACCGCCACGGTGGTCTAGAAACGGAGAACTTACCTTCTCTGCCCCTTATACGCTTATCTAGGTGTTGCCTATTATTTTTTTTTGTCATTAATTTCCCAGAGGGAGACAAAAATCTAAATATATCTCAAGTAATGTACAGTGATGGGAACAAAAATAGTTCAACAGGAATTTTTCCAAAAATATCGATTTTATCGATAAGTAATCGTTATACTTTATTAAAACCTTCATCCACAATACGTTAAAACAAAGAAATTTTATTACTTCAGATATAAAATCTGTCTGAAAATTTTTCTTTTTAAAATAACCGAGATATAAATTTAATTTGCAGAATTTAACCTTCATCTTCAACAAATAAAGTATTTTGTTTTTATTTTAAAAATTCTTGTACACAAGTCATATCTTCCAAGTGAACGCGTAATACACGTCGAAAGCTCATAGCAATCATCTCATAGGTAGAACCGAAATTTACCGACATTCGTATGCAAATATTTTAATATAAAAAGCCTCGTGCAAGTCAGGTATCTTGGCTCTCACAAGCACGTATGTCGTAGATATACTGCTTGAGTTATTTTTAATATAAAGTTTATTATACTTCAGGGATTCGCCTTTGACTTAATATTAAAAACTTTTGTTCTTGCTTTATGATAGAAGTCGCTGGGAAGGAAAAAGCTTTAGAATCATTTATCAGATAAGGTGCGTTTAATTACCGTTGAAGGTTGAGAATATCGTACAGTTATGTCGTAAATAATTTCCTTTGTTTTTAACGATGATTATAATGTAAATATGGAGGATGTTATGCGGGTTTCTCTAACGTTATCAGAGACGTAAGACATGAGTAATACAAAATTACAGAGGTTTTAAACAGTTTATCACCGAAATTACCCAGTATTCATTATCTAATGAAGTGAATCTTCATTGGTTTCTCCCAAAATTATATTTTACTAGCTGTGGTTCCCAGACCAAATAATTTGTGTAAAAATATTTATACATATTTCAGGTTCAGCTTAGGCGTTCGCAACCGGCTATAAACTCTAGGTGCCTTTTTGTGTACGCTAAAAAATAAACGTAATACTGACCATGTTACTCCTGAATATACACAGATTGAAAATATGGTCGTGAAACCTGGAAACAGGACGCCTAGGCTCACCCTCTCCTCAAATTCAGCCCTTGTCCCTTACCTGTAACAATAAAATGGAATTAATACCTATTTTAGAAATTTAAATTACTAATTTTAGAAAATATAAATGTACATATATTCAAAAATATTTCTACTTTGACGTTCTTATTATAAATCCTAACATTTTGTAAGCCATCCGGGTAATGTTATCTATATGAATATTAAATATTAATTTTGAATCAATAATTATTCCTAAATCTTTAACCTGATTAACATTTTTAATTATATTTGTATCTATATTATAAGCAAATAAAATTTTATTAAAATTTCTAGTGAATGAAATGTGCAAGCATTTTGAAAAATTTAATTTTAATTTTAATAATAAACTAATTTTAGGAGTTAAAGTGTTGGGTCTTCTGTTATATTATAATAAATTAAACCATTCACAATGAATTAATCACTTTTATAAACACCATCCTTCAGCCGTCCACTGCTGGGTATAGCCTCCCTTAAAAAAATCCAAATTTCTCTGTCTTAAGCTTCTTGTAGCCAGTTCGTAGATATAAGTTTTAGGTGATCTGTCCAGCGAATGAGTGGTCTTCCTCGACTACATTTATCTATAGCTACATACAGGGGCGTAGCCAGAAATTCCGCAAGGGGGGGGGCTAATTCCATTTTCGGAAGAATGTGTCTAAAATATAATAAAACATTTTGATGCAAAATATGTGCGGATATAGTTATTGTTAAAGATAAATATAACATAGATCATTAAACTGTAACTGTGACATGTGTAAATTTAAACGATGTGCATATAATTATGAAACGAAATCAAATAATATTTATTATTAATGTACATTTTACAATTAACAGGATGGAACATGAAACAGGAACATGAAAAACTGTAACATTTCTATAATACAAATCGGTGAGGCGTTTTTTTCAATTCGTCAATTACATCTTCTTCTTTCACTTCTATCTCCCAATGAACATTAAGAGACGCCAAGCCATTGAGTCGCTCCTCCGACATTGTATTTCTTAAATACGTTTTGATCCACTTTAAAGTTGAAAAAGATCTTTCTGACGTCACTGTTGTCACCGGCAATGTCACCAGAATTTTCAATAATGCATAAATATTGGGATATAATATTTTATCACACTCGATAATTGATTTTATAGCATTGGTAGGTTTTTGTGACGATTTAATATATTTTCCAAACCACATAATATATTCATTCATTAGAACCTCTTCATTGGTATAATTTAAATCATCCTCATAAAAGTTAGCTAAACGTCTTAGATGGTTCTTATCTTCTGTTGTCGGAAAATTGCCTGTGGGTATTGAACACTGGAACGATTCTAATATTTCTTTATGTTTCAAAAACCTAGCATTTAACTGGGAGCTTATATGGTCAATAAAGGGAATAAAAATAGTTGTCCTGTAATATGGTTCAGGTGAACTCGAAGTAGTGTTGTTTCGATATATTTGATAAGAGATTACTCGTGGAATAGTTATTTGTTCGAAATTTTGGGAAGAAAAAATCCACCCATGGGATCGCGCGGACGAAATAGCATGGTGACACGAAGGTTAAATAAACAAACTTACCTCAGTTAAATACACTCATCTACTATAGATCTCTAGATGTAACATGTAAGCACGAATCAAATAAATTATATGTAACAAAATATTACAATTTGCATTTCACAGCAGCCACGTGTATATAAACGGTGTGGTTTGACTGGACGGTTGTGATGTTTCGCGCGTAAACGTTCAATGCTAGCCGGGCTAGCCTAGCCCAATACAATATTCAAGCTTTTAAAGCGACGCAAAGCATCAAATTAACTGGGCGACTATTCTTAGGTGGGATTATGAAGAGTTACTGTTTATTTGAATTTCAAATAATGAATCTATAGTTTCAGCAACACAATTGTTTTGCTAAAAACCGAATATTTCAATTTAGACATGAAATATAATTAAGATGCTGCTATTTTCGTTGTTGTATAATCCAACGCAAATTTGCACTATCACCAGTTCACGTGAGGCTTCGCCTTGAAGGACGGAGGGTGCTGCAGCCCCCTAGCCCCCCCCCCCTCTGGCTACGCCCTTGGCTACATATATAGCTATATATAGGCACATATCTATATTCCACTCGAGAATTCATTTGGCCCATCTGTTGTTCTAACTAGATAGCCTGCCCATTTCCATTTCATTCCAGCTACTTCTGTAAGGATGTTGGTTAGTTTCGACTGTTGATGAATTTCAGCATTTGGTATTTTATCCCTCAGCGTTATACTTCGTTACATGGCTCTCTGGATTACTTGCAGCTTTCTATCAGAAACTTTAGTCAGTGTTAGGGTTTCTACCCTGTAGGTTAAGACGGGTACAATACATAGCTTGAAATCTTTATTTTTAAGGCACATTGGGATAATATTTTTCAAAATTTTACGTAGTTTACCAAATTCTACCTACCCTTGTAATATTCTTCTGAAGATTTTGCACATTTTATTGTCTCTGGCAATTCGTATTTTGTCCCCAAGATTCTTGTAAGCATCAACCTTCTCAATGTTGGCATCGTCGATTTTTGGTGCCTCTCTCAATACAAGGTTTGTTATCACATTGCTTATTTGTTTGTTTATCTTGCCCTACATTCTTAGCTGTCTCGTTTAGTTCCTGTAGCATTTCCTTGTAGCAGTCTGACACGAGAATAAAATGTATTTTTATACATATTTTTAAATAGACACCAAGAGTTGGTAAAAGAGTTAAGACTTGAGAAAAACTGGATAAATGGAACTTGGAATAAAACAAACAAGAGAGTACTAAACAAAGAGCAATATAAACATATAAGATGAAGTCGTCAAGCAAATTTGGTTGTTCCACTATTAAATTCATGATTTTAAAATTATATTAAATCTATTTTCTCCTTGGTTGACATACTTTCAAAATAAAATAATTCTAAAAATAATTTCGAAAGATTCTGACAAAATTTATTTGCAATTTATCAAGTGTCAATAATGTTTGACATTCTTGTCATTTTAAAGAAAAAGAAAATGTGAAATGAAATGTTCAACAAAATTGAAAAGACAATTTTTACTTTACGTTGTGATGAATAAAAAAAAATTGGAATAAGAATATTTTGATAACCGATTTCTATATATTAAAAATATGAAAAAATAATCTTGTAATTTAAAAACTAATCAGGAAAAAATCAGTTATCTGTCAAATTCACTGTAATGGTAGAGATATTATATATTAAAAGCTATTCCAAACGTTTAAGTGGAACCAAATGGAACTTTAATTTTCTTAAGTTGTCAAGAGCTATTTTTTTAATGTTGGAAGTTACCTTTTGCTAAACAAAATTCTCAACAGCTTCAATCAAACGATAACAGTTACTAGAAATCAAAATCTAGTTCCGCTTAAACCAAAGAAACTGGCTATAGACAAACATCTATGAATTTTAGAATTAGATTAAATGAACATGTGAAAGCATACGAATTAAATAAATAAGAATTCTCTAATTTGGTGAAGGATTTGATTGAATTTAAACATTGTTCTATAGAAAATATAAAAATTTTGAATACGCATCGGAAGCAGATGGAAAGCAAATAGACGTTTGAACATTTTAGAAACATTTCAAACACAGAAAGCCATAAAATTAGGGGGAAAATTACTAAATGAAGTAATTTATGTTTTAACCTCATCGATTTTACAAGGGTTTTTAAAATAAGGATGGTAATTTCTATTCTTTATTTACACCAGATGTCACAACAATTTTGTAGCAATATATATATATATATTAGCGTAGTTCTTATTCACAAGGATAAAAATTAAAACTAAGTTTTTTAGATGCAGGACCCTACCATTTAATGCCTTAGTATGAAATATTAAAATATATGTATAATTACATTTTTTCCACTTTGAGGCTACAGCTACGACTATTAATTTCATCTATTAACAATATCCTAGAAAGAACAAAAGAGACTTACATCAAATGGACGCTACAGCTAGACAGATAGACTCCCGGCTATATAGTGCCAGCAGAAACAAAACGCGACAAAATCAGATTCAACACCGGGGTCAGAGCAGCAAAATTCGATCAAGTTCAGAAATTTTCATCTTAAGATCATAAGAATCATCATAAGAATTCATCTTAAGATCAGACTAAGCTGCAACGAAATTCTAAAAGAATGCAGGAAGGAAAAGGAAAAGAACACGCAAACAAGTTGGGGAACAGAGAGAAAAAAGCACTATGAAAGAAATGGATATGGTCTGGAGGAAGTAAGGAGAATGCAGAAAGAAGGCGCGGATTACCTGCAAAGGATGGTGGATAGAGACTTGGAAGTACAGGACCAAGAAAGACAGAACAAAATAGACAAAACAAGATACAATGAAGACTACCAGAAGATAAAAGGCGAAACATTACCAAGATACTTGAGAGACAATAACAGACACCAGAAGACGATTACCAGATTCAGATACGGCAACGAGGTGGCAGCCAATCAATTTTGGAGGGATGAAGAAGAGAAGAAGTGCCGGACATTTAGAGAACAACCAGAAACCTTGAATCACTTAAGATGCTGTCCAGAAATAGGGGAAGAGCCAGCACGGTTGCAAAAAATCTTGGAGGAGGCAGGATGCGGCATAGAATGGATGACGAGAGTCAAAAGAAGCCGAACTCGAGCAAATCCAAAGAAAGACTAGACGTTCCAGAGGAAATAAAATACTGCTTAGCCATTTTTAATAATTTATTTTCATAATTATAATAAATGTAAATAAGAGAAAATAATGTACTCTAATTCGAGGTCGAAAGGCAAGAATAAAGATATTATTGATTGATTGATTGATATTAACAATATTCAAGGAAAATACCACGAAACTGAACATGTTTTACATCACTATACTACGTCAACACATTTTGTAAACTTTAAATGTGCCTACAGTTTGAATCCGTCTTTTCATATTTCCAGAACCTATATGACTTTATAGTTTCAGCAAGCGTACCTGTCTTAAATATTTGAGTAGCTGAAATATGCCGAGGCTTTATTTTATTATTTTTGTCTGGCAGTCGCGACGTGGTTCTCGAACGTGGATTAGGTCTCTTGCTTACCACTGAAATAATTTTAATATTTTTCATTGGTTTAATATGACGAAATCATACTTTTTTGTCATCATTTACATGTTTTAGTTTTTATGAAAAGTTATAGTATTAAATAAAATATGTTTATAAACTTTTTTTAATAGAAATATGATTGATGAGGTTATTTAATATACATAAAATATTAAACTTAATAATATCATATGAAATACTTCAATAAGTCAGCTGTAAATCTTGGGAACTCTAAAAAAAGTTGACCACCTCATCCGTAGCAATAGTTGTGAAAGAAATAGCTGTGACGTTAAATATTTGTTGAAAAAAAATCAAAACGTGCGGAAAATGGCCCGCTTTCAGCTTTGTAAGATGGTGGAGGTTCTTTTTTAGTAGGTAATGTGAAAACAACCTAAACGAACAAAAAATAATATTTTTTTCTGGGGGGGGTCTTAAGGTCTTGATTCGCCCTCAAGACCTTAAGACCCCCTTAATTGTTATTATAAAATGTCATTTTCATTATATTTTGATTTTTTGTGTCGACCTTAATACAAAAGTCTAATTTCTTAAATTTTTATGGAAGAAGGAGGTTGTACGGGTTGCGGACAGCAATGAAAACTAATAAAATCAGCTGACAAGTTTCAAATAATTTTATTCTTCATCGGAGCTACAATAGGATAATTAATATATATTGTAGCTCCGATGAAGAATAAAACTTATTCGAAACTTGTCAGCTGATTTGATTAGTTTTCTTTGCGGTCCGCAACCCGTACAACCTCCTTCTTCCATTAGTATCTACGGACACGACTACTCCACATTAAATTTTTATGTCCTCCAAAAATATTAAAATGTATTATATATTTTATTTTTTATAATAAATATCACTAAATACTAAATGCCAACATGTAACGTGAAATAAACTAGGCTAATAATGTTGTCATGACTACTTATGATAAAAACACCCGTTTAGTCTATTAAAATAAATTACCTATAGGTATAATGAATATTTTAGGTTGAGGTAAGTGTCATTATAAAATTTCCCCCTTTCTTTGTTTTTTTTTTTTGTCTTCCAAAAATGCACTATATATTTTTTACCCGTTTTCCTTTCGACATTTTGATTTGAATGATTTCTGCCAACATGAAACATGAAATAAATTAGGTAATCATTGTTCTTGTGACAACTTAAGAAAAGAAATCGCGTTTAGTTCCGCAAGAAACCAAAGAAACAAACTATATATAGTCTGTTTCTTGTTGGTTTAAGCTTTTGATCATTTTATTTAGTAAAATACCATTTCAGTCATTAAAAAGTGAGCTCGTGACGGCTTACAAAAATAAAAATTCCATTTAGTTCCGCTTAAACGCTTGGAATAGCCTATACATGCTAAATTTCAACTGTCTAATTACAACCAAATTTTTTTGGCCCAAATTTCTACAGTACAGACACTTGAGAGACGATATAAACAGGGGTGTCAATAACGTAAAACGAGTTCGACCGTTCAAATATGTAATGATTTTTGGTGGTACGCTAATGGTTTGGCCGATTTCTTTATCTAGTTTGCAAGTCAAGTAAATAAAAAAAGGGCCTACACCTTCCAAAAGTTCAAGTCTCAAATTTTGACAAAGGAAAACGACCGTCAAAATGTATCAGCAAAGAAGAACTTTCGTAAAAATTAATTGACACCTGGTAAAAGGGTTTCTTGGTTGAGTCTCAGTCTTTCCACCTTCTAAACCTCTAGGTAACTGCGGATAAGGTTACGTCAGGGGTCGGCAACCTTTCGGTGACAAAGAGCCAAATCTATATTGAAAACAAAACAAGAACATGGAAGAGCCGCTAAACAATATATGCTATATTTAAGAAAAAACCTAAAAATTGTTTATTTGTTTTAAAATAATCAAGTATTACAATAAATTAATATTTACTTATACATTTAGTTGGTGATACCTATTGCACTTGCCAGTATATTACAATATAATAATCTTTTTAATAGGATGATTGCTCCTGCATAGTGTAAGATAAGACTTCAATATTTGGTGAATATTCAGTAATCTTTAATTTCAGACAGCAGTTTCAGGTCAGTAAGATTACTTCTTAACTGACTCTTTATTAATTTCATATGTGAAAAGACTTGTTCACAGTAATATGTGGATCCGAAAATATTCAGTAGTCCAAAAGCATATTTTGTTAAATGATTGAACGATTTTGAAAGACCTTTCCAAGCTTCGAAAACAACTTTACCTACATTTTAAAGATTGTGAATTTCGGTCCACTTATGCCAAGAAGATAAAATGCAATTTTCTCTTCCTAAACTTTCCAGTTCAGAATTAAATTTTATATTCCATAAATTTTTGTATTTCAGATCCAATAATTGAAGTTCAAATTGTGCCTGATTAATCAATGGGAATGGTGATAAATGTAATTGCCGCAGATCTGCTTCATTTGGTTTTGTCAAAAAAGCTAGTGTAGCTTTATATTTTCTAAACTCTTTAAATATTTTTCCAAAAGCTTCTTGCATGTTAACAATAGTTTGTGAAAAAAAAAAAATTGCATTAATAACGTTGTTATTGTCCTTATGTTTTTGTAAATTAGTAAAATGTAAAAATGTTTCTGCACGTAAATCATTCACAAATACAGATAACTTTTTTTTCGAAACAAATAACTTCTTCTAAAAGGGAATATGCAGTAACTCGGGGAATTACCGGGCGTGAATTGCACCGTAAAACATCCTGAACAATACAGAACCTATATAGTATAGGCACAAAACTGCAAATTTAAAAATAAATTATATTAAAATAAAAACCAGCCAATTTTCAAGGAGCCACAAAATTTTCTAAAAAAGCCGCAGGTTGCTGACCCCTGGGTTATGTGATATTTTCTGTGTTGAATAAATGTCATTCCGTCTTTCAATACAAATTTATTTAACGGATAGTTATCTAACGGATAATGAGACTGACATATAGAATTCACTGATTGGTATTGACATTTATTCAGCAGATGAAGTTCCAGATAACCTTGTCTATCAGAAGGTTATCTAGAGGTTTACCTGAAAGTGGAAAATCTACGAAATTATAAAAAGGACCCTTATAATAATGTCAACATAACCTATAAGATATATATACGTATATATATACGTATATATATATATATATATATATATATATATATATATATATATATATATATATATAAATAAAACAATATTCTCAAGAGACAAGAAACCTATACTTTATATATATATATATATAATTATTTCTTCCTCTTCGAGTATGACTTACGACACAGGGCATTGGCTTTTGAAGCATCATAGGTTTGTTTTTTTTACAAGAATTGTTTTATTTTCCAACCTGCGTATGTGATAACCACAATTCAACGTCATAATCTTCCATATTTTTCTGTGGTTGACATTATCAAACCTTTGCTAAACAATATATAACCAATTTATCACTACCGGATTTCCAGTGTTGCGAGGAAAACAATAAAACACAGTCAAATAATACTTCACTATAGCTATAGTGACTCACTGCCAGTATATTCGAAATAGCTCAAATTTGATTTATTATTAACGGTCTATTGAATTGCCATTTAATATGAGTGTAATTGATATGAGTAGGTTAGATAACAAAGATTTAACGGAAAACAGAAATAGTGGTGAAATCAACAATCATCATACTTTGGAAAAGAAGGACACATTGGATAAAATAATGGACGAAGTGATAGAAGAGAAGCCTAGAAATAGCTTTACGACAGGTAAATTTTAGTTTTTTTATTCTGTTTAAGCTTCATTAACCTATTTCAACCGACTCAATAATTAGTTTTAATATTTGCAACCACGGCAATTTATGCCAAACACAGACCAGTTATTTGACTAGAATTAAAAGTTAAAATAAAGTTTAGATTGTCAAAACATGAATCAATCCGGACCGATCTTTCTATACATTTTTTACTTTATTATTTTTATTGTCGGTTCACCTTATATCAATATAAAAGTATTTTGTAGATGATTTACCTAAAAAATTCGATATTTACGAAACAATAATGTGATCAGAAATAATAGTCAATATGCTTTATTCTGATAGCCCTCTAGATCAGCATTTTTTTTTTTTTTAATCCAGTACTTCTCAAGTTATATTACAAGAAAATAAAGGCGGATTCCTGCTTCGTTGTTACACCTGTCTTTTCAAACAAGCAAAATTTCTACTCTTTATGTCTGGCTTTTTAGTCATCATTTTTTTGCACATATTTCTGTAACCTCATTCCTAATTATCATTGTTTTTAAAATCATTCCAACAAAAATATTTGTGTTTGTTTTTCACTATTTCTTTAACCACTAAAAACATTTTAATCGATAACTAGTAATATTTGTTAAATAATAGCAGTATTGATGTCGTAAGGTAACCAAATGGTTTGGTAACCAAATAATTTAGTTATGATTGCAAATATTCATATCTGGGCTAAGCAGTGGCGTAGCCAGGATTTTGTCTTGGGGAGGAGAAAAAATGTAATTGTTAATCCATGTATCAAAAACTTTCACTTGATTTTTTCTTCGATAAATACATATTTATTTATATTTTTCGCGGGATATATTTTTGAAGTCTCAATATTTTTCTTACTTATGAGCAGTTCTCTAAATCAGCCGCTTGGCCACAATTTGTACCGAACGAACAGACTGGTGTGAAGGTTATACCGAAGTCAGATTTCCACTTTATCTTATCTGAATTGAGTAATTAGTTGTTTAAAACAGTTTTATCATTTGACTGGGTGAATGTTTTAGTCGATGTGTCAGGGGGAAAAAGGATCAACGCTCCCCTTCATATAAATGGTTGGAGCATATTTGGAAAGTGATGTATTTTCACTTGAACAATAACGGCCCCTATCAAGAGTAGGCAATCTTAAAAAAATGTTTATTTATACGGAAAAAAATAAAATAAAAAATGCCAATATTGTTTACAATGAAGTAATTTAAAAATTAACTACTGTTGTGGTTATCAAGTTTTATCTTCAACTCTCCGAGCAGCGCCGTGTAATCTACTAGTCCTGGGAGGGGCCCAGACCCGTCGCCCCTCCCCGCGCTTTGCTGCGCCCCTGGTTGTGTTTAACAAATTTTAACTTCAACTTCCCGAGCAGCGCCGTGTAACCTGTTGGTCCTGGGAGGGGCCCAGGCCTGTCCCCCCCCCCCCCTTGGCTGCGCCACTGGGTCTAAGACACACCTTCATAGCAACTCCAAAGACAACTAGAGTTTTTTTTTTTTTTTAATGAACATAATTATATGCTGAATATTCCTTATGAAACAAAATACATTCTTCGTAAGCTTTTTGGTTCTATTGTGGCATGTTATTTTAATAATATATTCAACATTTTATTAGTTCAGTGAAAATATATTTTATAAAATAAAATTCTTGTTTTCACAATTTTCTCTGAGATCAATTTCTGATATTTTAGAGAGTAGAATTATTTAGTAATGCAGAACAAAGTCGGTAAAATACAGCTTTAATCATTCACGAATTGCTGGGTAAAAGTTTAAAAGCAGAAAATAATAAAAGACTGTATTCGTGAAACTAGGAGTAGTATTCGTTGATGCAGGATTATAGAAGTCTTTCATTAATCGGATTTCTAAATACGTGGAAAATATACAGATCTTCTGTCTCGTTGCTTTTAAAATATAGGTCACGTACACGTAACATCGATGTTAACATCGGCGCTTACTATCGATGTTGAAAAAACATCGAAGGAAAAACATCGATGTATCGAAAACATCGATGTTTTATTAATATTAAAAAATTGATGTGAAGTGTGAATATTCACACATTTCAGGGTTTCGCAGGTATATAATAAGTGAAGGCGGTATGCTGAGTGTGTAGGACAAATTTTACTTTGTAGTAATCACCGCAAAATGAACGATATTTTTAAAATAATTTATCGTCTGTTAATCATATAATAAGATTGGTTATTAAATTTACGCTCTTAAAAATTAAATGCATCATTTGTCAAAATATAACTAGAATTTTGACAAAATTATTTCTACATAATAAAAATGCAAAAAAAAAAAAACAGAAAAAATAAAATTCACTCCATACTCGAACTCGAAACCTTTCGTTTCAAACCAGTGCTCTAACCCATTTCGCTATCGCACGCCTTGCATGTGACTGTCTTACATTGGTATAACTTTTGTACTTTGTGAACAAAAAATCACAAAAAATGCGTTATTTAACCGAAAACATAATCTGATCAAAAATTCCTGTTGTACTATTTCGGTTCACACCAATATACATTACTTAGAATTTTTTTAGATTTTTAGTTTAAACCATCTGGGCTACAGGGTGTGGGACAAAATTTTTTTTGCACATATTTGGCAAAAATCGCATCAAAATAATTTATTTTGCAAAAATAAAAATTTGATCGTTAATCAACGTACTAAGGGCTTTCATTTGATACCCTATTGGCTTTTATTACAATACTAATATAGTAATCTTAATGTTAATTTTATATTATTTAACATAAAAATAACACTGTCATACACAATTATTTTTATACTTTTTTAAGTTGAAATAAAAGTCTGTTCCTTTGGTTTAGGCGGAACTAGATTTTCAATTCTAGTTACTTTTACCGATTAATTGAAGCTTTTGATCATTTTGTTCAGGAAAAGCCAACTTCAATGTATAAAAAAATAGCTAATGACAAATATAAAAAACGTCTCAAATAAAAGTTATTAGTTATTGCATTTATAGCAACTTTTATTCAATAAATTTTTTCGAAATATTTTTCTGTTGTGAAATATTCACAAAAATCTTAAAATCGACACGAGTAAACTCCCATTTTTAGTCAACCGATTTTTAACAAAAGTTGATCAACTTGTGTCATTGATAGCAGAGGCTTAAATATGAAGTTTCATAAAAATCCTTTCAGCCGAATTTGCTCTGCACGTGTACACAGACAGACGGACAGACGGACAGACAGACGGACGGACGGACGGACAGACAGACAGACGGACAGACAGACCGACAGACATCATGCTAAAAATAGTCAAAACGTTATGTAGTGACCTCAATTCGTGGAGATCCATCGAAATCTCGAAATGTCAAAATCGGTATGATCACAATACCTCCCTTATATATATTGGCGGTCGGTAAAAACAATTTGCCGAATCTACATCTACTATACAACAGCTGAACCGAAAAACTTAAGTAGGCGTCGTATATTGGGAAATTTATCACTAATTACTCTTTCGTTAAAATTATACTGAACATATCTTTTCAAGTTAAAGCTTTTCCAGCATTTACCTTACAAAATAAATATATTATTTTTACTTCTTCAATTTCCTTATTGGTTTTCCCGAACCAATTATTCCTGCCCTTCGATTTTCAACCGTTATTTAAAAATGTTATCAAAGAAAAATGTCAAAGAAACACCGATAAAATATAATTACGGTTATTAGATTACCGAACAAATTTTGTTCATGTAATTTTTTATAACTTTGACAGGATTACGGCTTAGTTTTAATTGGCAGTTTGAAATTGGCCTATTATATTGATTCGTCTGGGTAAGCAAATATTGTAAAAATAATCCTGTTTGCTTAATAAACAACAATATCAGCGTTTCTCAACCGGAGAGCCGCGAGTTCGTACAAGATCCAAATCTCGGAAAAAACAGACAGACAGAAATTAATTTTTTGTTGTGTTTTTCGGACAGAACAAACCTATTTGTTTCTGTAAAACTTCAAAGAAATGAAGAAAACAAAATAAATAAACAGATAAATAACGAAATAAAAAATCCCCATTGTTATGCAGCAGCATATTAACAATTCTATTCTTCTTCTAATTTTGTAAAAAATGTCTTTGGATCAAAACTCATATTTTTGACCTACTGGACGCATCAAAAAACAAACATGTTTGTGCGTCGACGCAAGTTACCGTACGCAAGTATGCATGTGCTGTAACCATGCTCATTTAACTTCGTGTGTTTGTTTTGTTGTCAGTTCGGCTGCATTTTGCAAAAACACAGTAATTGTTCTTAACCAGATTCGTCAGAAAAAAGGAATTTGTAAAAATTATCAGCCTTTCGAACAGGAGTATCTGAGGCCTATGAATTTCCGATAGTGTATCTTACTTACCCTTGGCTTTCTTTTCATGATAACTCCAACGGATTAGCATAGAAAAAACATAGATCGGCAGCATGATACATTGTTTTTAATGGGGATATTTAGAATTGTATGAGGTACCACACGAACAAAACCACAGCATTAGCCATTACTGTGTTTTAAAGTGGTAATATAATTAGGAATAAAAATAAGATTACTAGAAAACAACAAATGATATGCTTTACTGTGTTTGGAAATGACTTGTTCAAACATGTTATATCAAGTTCAGACATTAAGACACGGTAAGTTAAGGACCAATGATAAACACAGTAATTACAAATACCACACAAAAACACAGTATCACCGTAGCAGATACTGTGTTTTTCCTTGGACATTGTCTTATGCTGTGTTTTAGACTGGTTGCTCTGTTCCATAAAATGCAGTTACTGTGTTGCTATATATGCATAACTTCTGACTGGGACCGCCGATTTAAAAAAAAGTTATATTAAAAGGTGCAGAAGAACACAGCAAGTTCAATATTGTCCTAAACTCATTTTTCACAAAAATGTCAATTACTGTGTTTTTGCAAAATGCAGCCGAGTTCTTGTGCGTTAAAAAAATAGCACGTTTCCGCATCCAATGCATACTAATGATTTGATTACACGTAACGAGTATAGTGGCGAGACAGTGTTCTCGGCCGAGTGCTCGGTTGGTATAAACATATTACCGAGCACTCGGCCGAGCATTCGGCCTAGTAGGATGGCGAGACAATCACTCGGACCCTTTTCTATTTACTAGACCGAGTGGCTAACCCCCCAACCCTACCGGCACTGACTCGCTAGCCTACTCGGCATGTTTAAACAACACTCGCCACTCGTTTCATTATGCGCGCGCACCGCATCCATTTATTGCATCAATTTTAGTACCTCGTGTTGATGTTAATTGTTATCGTTGGTTTCGAAAATGGCTAATAATAAATGGGACTATGATACAACAATAAAATTTATTCAAATGTATAAATTACATACATGTTTGTGGAACTTTAAATCTTCGGACTACAAAAATAAACAAAAATGTGACGCTGCATACGTTTCAATTGTGCAAGAAATTAATATTGATGGAATGAGATCAAGAGTGGAATGAAGTGCTTAGTATATTTTTTAATATGCGTTTTACGGTCCATGTTTCGGTACACAAAACTTACCTATTTTTTTATCGAAAGTGAACTGACTCACCACAAAAGTCGAAAAGATAAGAATACGTATAAACACTCTCTCGCCCACACCACTCTCTCGGCCTAGTGACATTTTGCTGTCTCGCCACTGTACTCGTTACGTGTAATCAAGGCATATGTCTCAATTTTTTCATACTTAAGGCCTTATCACACTAGTTATTATTCAAGTCTAAACTTGGAAAATTAAAGTCTTTGCATTTGAATCGAAGTCTTGTGTGTGTGATAGCATGACAAAAAACCTAGGTTTTAAAGGCTGAGAAAATACATCGAGATACATTTCCCCTGTCTCTAGGAGACAGACGAAATCGTTAAATGCGCGTGCGCGCCCCGCTCTCTCAGTCAGATCAAGTGAGATGGGTCTATTGTTAACGTTATGTACGCAGACGCAAGTTACTTATCCCTGTTTTCCGTGTGACAGCAGAAGACGTGAAGACTTGAATCCTCGAAAAATACTTACAAAATAAAACTTGGATAGCGTTCTAGTGTGATACGCCCTTTATATGTAACGTTTTCATGGTCATGATAAATAATATCTCTGTTAGAAAAAATTAGGCCAAGTTATTTCTAGTCTGCTGCTAGAATGTAATTTATATAAGTATTTTATGATGGCGGTCGGTCATGTGGTGGCCACAGCTGATTTTTTAGGGTTTTGTAGGTATGACCAAAAAACCCCTATACCGTCATTTTGTCATCTGTCTGTCTGTCTGTCTGTCTGTCTGTCTGTCTGTCTGTCTGTCTGTCTGTCTGTCTGTCTGTCTGTCTGTCTGTCTGTCTGTCTGTCTGTCTGTCTGTCTGTCTGTCTGTCTGTCTGTCTGTCTGTCTGTCTGTCTGTCTGTCTGTCTGTCTGTCTGTCTGTCTGTCTGTCTGTCTGTCTGTCTGTCTGTCTGTCTGTCTGTCTGTCTGTCTGTCTGTCTGTCTGTCTGTCTGTCTGTCTGTCTGTCTGTCTGTCTGTCTGTCTGTCTGTCTGTCTGTCTGTCTGTCTGTCTGTCTGTCTGTCTGTCTGTCTGTCTGTCTGTCTGTCTGTCTGTCTGTCTGTCTGTCTGTCTGTCTGTCTGTCTGTCTGTCTGTCTGTCTGTCTGTCTGTCTGTCTGTCTGTCTGTCTGTCTGTCTGTCTGTCTGTCTGTCTGTCTGTCTGTCTGTCTGTCTGTCTGTCTGTCTGTCTGTCTGTCTGTCTGTCTGTCTGTCTGTCTGTCTGTCTGTCTGTCTGTCTGTCTGTCTGTCTGTCTGTCTGTCTGTCTGTCTGTCTGTCTGTCTGTCTGTCTGTCTGTCTGTTCGGTAAAAATTGTAGCCAAACGGCTAAACCTAGAGAGTTGAAATTTGGCATGCTTATACAACTCTTTGACCCGCACATAGGAAAAATACTAAAACATCTAAAAAGCATACCCCCCTAAAAATATAAACAAATATGTGCTCATCGAAAACAAAAATTTATTTTTTTAATTCTGAGTAGGGTATCAAATGAAAGCCCTTAGTACGTGGATTAACGATCAAATTTTTATTTTTGCAAAATAAATTATTTTGATGCGATTTTAGCCAAAATTGTGCAAAAAAAATTTGGTCCCACACCCGGTAGCCCAGATGGTTTAAACTAAAAATCTAAAAAAATTCTAAGTAATGTATATTGGTGTGAACCGAAATAGTACAACAGGATTTTTTGATCAGATTATTTTTTCGGAAAATAACGCATTTTTTTTGGTTTTTGGTTCACAAAGTACAAAAGTTATACCAATGTAAGACACTCACATGCAAGGCGTGCGATAGCTTAATGGGTTAGAGCAATGGTGTGAAACGAAGGGTTTCGAGTTCGAGTATTATATGATTAACAGACGATAAATTATTTTAAAAATATCGTTCATTTTGCCGTGATTACTACAAAATAAAATTTGTCCTACATACTCAGCATACCGCCTTCACTTATTATATACCTGCGAAACCCTGAAATGTGTGAATATTCACACTTCACATCAATTTTTTTTTTTTTTTGAAACAGATAAAATTTAGCAATTAACTTTAAGTGTATTTATTTGTATTAAATGTTTTGGTAGCGAAAATATCCAATTGTTAGGAATGTAATTCCTGTTATTATTTTTATATTTTCAATACAAATGTCGACACAATATGAAAAATTCCTCAACATTCCTAAAATTGATAACATAAAACTAAATCCATACCAGAAATTCCACATTTTTTATACTGAAAAAAATTCTTGTTATTTGTGATATTGTATATAAGTTCGATTTTTATAATATGAGAATTCTTTTGTTGGCAGCATCCGAATGGGACAACACAGTGGTACCAAGTGTAGAGAATCCCCCTGTTCCACCCGCTGAGGCCTTTATAATCCCCATTGATGAGCCCGATGGGAAAGGGAAAAAGTTGAACGCAACCCCCGGTGAAAAATTCCAAGCAAATACTTTCGCTGCCAAGAAAACTGTAGCACAAGGTAAGAAGGTCAAGGTGTTTTCTAAGTCATAACAGAGATTATGTACCAGATTTTTACACATAAAAGTGAGATGTATAAAAATATTATGACATCCATAGACTCAGAGTTTTCTCACTACTTTATATAGTAAAATATATTTTGTTGGATTCTACTGTTAACAAAAAATATTACTCTTATTATAAGAATAAGAAATATATGGAATTTAAAACTTATGATATCGTTGTATTAAAATCTAATATTTTTATTTCAGGAATGATGGACATAGCCCTAATCACAGCAAATGCCAACCAACTTCGATATATAGTGGAATATAACTACATGAGTAAAACATACTACCTTAATTTAGTTCTTATAGTGATATCACTAATACTTCAAGTATGTGTTGGATTGTCTTTAATATTCAAAGGAAAATATGATATGCGTGGACAAAGCAAACATCTTAATGCCAGAAGAATTAACAATTGCGTCGTGGTTGGAGTATTTATGATTACAATTATTAATGTATTTATTGCTAGTTTTACAATAACATCCGATACAGCTGCTGCTAGTTTGATAACTACGCAAGTTGCTGCTCTACCTCAACCGGCTAATTCAGTCCCTAATCCATAACGAAATATAAAAATTGCTGTGGTGTGAATTATCACAAAGTTCTAGAATTCGTAGGTATTTAAAAAATAAAAAAAGCTCATAGAAAGTCCAAATACGAGGGTCACTCTAAAATTATTGAGAATAAGACACATGGATAATATTTTTTAGGATTTTAATTTAAATATGTTCAAATTAGTTCTCTTAATAATACACTCGGCCATTCCACTGAGTTATAAGTAACCTAATTTTTATAACAACTTCAAATGATGGTAGTGCTACTTTTCTATGCCACGGCCTACCTGTATTACTTATTCTCAATAATTCTAGTTAAAGTCACTGGATTATACAAAGTACCGCAAACCTTTGAAGAAGCCGACAGACCCCAGGGTTTGATTGGCAACATTGCTTCCCCTATTAAGCAAACTAAAGCAGCAATTTTTACGTTCTTAAGTTTACGTTTGCTCTGTCACATCTCCCTCTCTCGCTCTCACTTAATAACCTTCTTTGTCAGCGGTTTGAATATTTAAGGTTAAGTTTAATTTAAATTTATATTTATATCCATTTTATTTAATAAAAATTAAAAAAATAATTGAAATTGTACCACAATTTTGTTATAGTGCATCTTTGATTAAAAAAATCGTGATTACAATGTTTAAAATAAAAACTAGTTCCTTTTTTTGTAGCAAATCAAATTTTGTATTTTTTGTATTTAATGTTGGAATCACTGAACATCATTTGTGTTGGCGACATTTTTAACCCCAGCATGGCCGCCGTTGCGGTACTTTGTATGATCTAGTGACTTTAATTCTAGTAATATCCACGTATATTTAGGACAAAATTTATAGAGCAAATTGTTGTTTATAATTCTGCTAAATTACAAATTTTTAAATTATGTTCATATGTTAATTTTTTTGTTATATACCTACAAACCTTAAAAACATCATATCTTTTATACTAAGTATAAAAACTGATAATGAATAATATTATGATATAGGATGTATATAAATTTATTTACTGTTATAAATATAAATATCTATTATATAAATTTAGTTTTGTCAGTTCGATTTTCCTTTCTTTTCTCTTCCAGGATAAAATAAGTTTAAATTGTATGGAATTGCTCAATGTACAATTCGTTCAAGTTTCTATTTCCGCTCTAAAGAGAAAGATCTTTAGCTATATTTCTTAAGAAATGCTACACTCAATTCAGTCACACTGTAACGCTTTTTCCGGAGAAAACCTTTTCAAGTAAAATTAGTTTTTTAGCTGAAAGTATTTAACAAAATATTGTGTAGTAAACAAAGGAACTACTATAAGGTATTGAAAGGTACCCATGAAAGGTTCCAGCGCCCACTAGGGGACAGTATCGCCCCCGTTGGGACCCATTGGGTTACATGAAGCCAAAGAGGCATCAAAATCTTAATTTACAATTTTTCTTGTAGCGAACTTAATAGGAAACAGCTATTACTATTGCATAACGATATTTACGCACTTATATTAAAACTACAGTGACGCAGCAAGACGCCACCTAAGTGTTAAGAACTCTAGGAGAATGCCCGTCTTAAACTATTAGTCTACACTGCGGGAAAAACTACAAACAATAAGAACTGGACTATTAGTTACTCACGAAAACATTTGCAAAACGATGCTATTCGAATACTCGTGATAGCTGAAGATTGTAAACAATAAAAATATCTGATATATAAATTCAACGAAATTAAATAATGTTGTAAAAAACTTATATTAAGCAACATCCTGTCACTAACCAATGTGGTTTATAAAAATCCCAAAAATTCATTAGGAATAGAACATATACATTCATTTCCTTTTTTGATAAAGATACATGCAAAAGGTGGGCAGAAGAATGGTAACGTTCTCAATTTTACGTTAAAATTGTCGATAATTGTCTCTTGCGAGGGGCAGTATATCGCTATTCACTCTTAATACACAAATATAGGGTGTATAATGCCTGCTTGAACGAAGACTATATTTATTTATTTATTTATTTATTTATTTATTTATTTATTTATTTATTTATTTATTTATTTATTTATTTATTTATTTATTTATTTATTTATTTATTTATTTATTTATTTATTTATTTATTTATTTATTTATTTATTTATTTATTTATTTGGCCACACCAACAGGACACAAGTTCCCAATAATAGGGTGGCACTATTTACATAAATTACAATTATTAAATAAATTTAACTAACATAAATAGTAAATACGTATGTATAGCAATACAAAACTTTTTACAATATTCTTGCTCAAAGGGCAGTTATAAGTGAATCCTTACAGTAATAAATAAAGAAAAAAGAAAAAGAGAGCTTGGTAGACGTTACAAACAACGAAGAGCCAATATTTTAAATGTTGATATATTAGTACTGAATAGGTCAGGAAAGTTGGGGTTGCAATGATATGAGTTATATAATTCGGATAAACGAGAAACGGATGAATTCGAAGCATAGTTTGTGCTTTCGTAGGAAACTAGGAGGAAATTATTATTTCTAATGTGGTAGGAAGGAATTCTGATGGAAAAGAAATGGAGCAATGGGGAACAGTCAATGATATTATTAAAAATTTTATAAACAATTGACAAGTCGTTTAAGACCCGTCTTTTTTCCATGGATGTTAGATTTGGATTAAAATCGGGAAATTTATAGTTCATAAGTTTCACAAATTTATTTTGTATCTTTTCTAATCTGTTAATATAAGTAAAGTACTGCGGAGACCAGCATACGCTCCCAAATTCCATTTGACTTCGCACAAGCGTTTTAAATAAAGTCAGTACTGTATGTGGATTTTTGAAATTGCGACTTGTGCGAATAACAAAGCCCAACATTTTTAGCGATTTTTTAGCGATATGGTATATGATATGGCATATTAAGTAAACGTATTTGAACACAAATACAGTAGTACCCCGACTTACGCTAACTCAGAGTTACGCGGTTCGTTTGGCGACACTGCCGCTATTTAAAGGAAAAGACTGACTACTTCTGGGCTGCAACCAAAGGCACTCATTTTGTCGAGCAGGATTTTGTGACTTACTTTGTCAAAGGCTTTAGCGAAATTGGTATAAAACAGCCAACTTGAGATTTTGTTTCTATTGATGTAGTGTGAGAAAGTCATAAGATTTGTTTTAGTTGACTTAATTCTGATGAACCCATGTTGATTCGGAGATATTTTGCTGCGGAAATGATGATATAGCTTCTCATGAAGCGTTCTCTCGAACAATTTGGCAAATGTAGATATTAAAAAAACAACACGACTGACAGTGCCCAAAGAAAAAGAAGAAAATTTTTAATCTATTTTGAATGAATTAAAATCAGCATATTTCCGAAGCAAGATAACAATAATATTCTATCTAAAATTAAAAATGTATTCTCCATTCGTGTTTCTGATAATCGCCAGTGTTTTGTATTATTTATTGTCCTAAACAATGCCATGTATTACCGTTTTTCTCTTTTGCATTATCTAAATCTGTACAAAACAATAAATAACCTATTTATCACTAGGATTGCGCTGTTAGACAGCAGCTACTAAAATCACAGTGAGAGGCGGCTTACCCACTAGGCCCTGTGCAATTTCCACCAATAAAATACAATGTATTGGAAAACCGAAATTCTGATTTATCGGCAGTGGGACATTAGATTTTTTTGTTTCATTGTTTATTGATTGATACAAAGCGAACAATGAACTGAACAAAAGTATCAACAGGGAATTATTTCAGATAAAATGGGATTTAAAGTTTTTGATACGTAATTTGTATCAATTCTAGTTAACAATACTACAAGTTTTTTGAAAGTAGCTATTAATATCAAACAAAATATTGAAGTTTTGTTCATTCGTTCAGATATTCACAAAAAAATTTATGGATGTCAAAAAATAAGTTATCTAAACGTATAATTTTTTTAACAATTATTCAATTAAAACACTAGGTTGGTTTCACAAATATATTTATTTTACTCAATACGTATTTAGGCTATTAAGCTATTCACAAGAGTTACAAATTAAACTAACTAAAAAATAATAAATGCAATAATATAAATACTATGTGTGTACAGAGGTAGGTTGGAGGGGGGGGGGTTACAAATAAGGTGACAATTATAGTTTTATTATAGGGCTGTAGTAACTCTACCTGTTCATTCATTATGGGTATTCCTGACTGTAATTGTTTGTGGATTTCCAAATGTTACGAAAAAATTTTCGAAATTTTTTCTAAGTCGCAATTTTTTCATACTTATACATAACGTTTCCATGGTCATGATAAATAATATCTATGTTAGAAAATATTAGGCCAAGTTATTTCTACTCTGTTAGAATGTATTTTATACAAGTACTTTTGATGGCGGTCGGTCCTGTGGTGGCCACAGCTGATTTTTTTTTTTATTATAGTAAGCCGTTGTTATATTTATTTTCCTAAGTTTATTGCCAATTTGATAACTAATTTTGCCTAAGTATGGGTTTTTTTTATAGATTTTGTCTGAAGTACTATCGATACAGTATTGAAAGTATTTACCGACCGCCAACATATATAAGGGAGGTATTGTGATCATACCGATTTTGACATGTCGAGATTTCGATAGATCTCCACGAGTTGAGTTCCCTACATAACGTTTTGACTATTTTTAGCATGATGTCTGTCAGTCTGCCCGTCCGTCCGTCCGTCCGTCTGTCTATCTGTCTGTGTACACGTGCAGAGCAAATTCGGCTAAAAGAATTTTTATAAAACTGCATTTTTAAGCTTTTGACATCAATGGCACGAGTTGATCAACTTTTGGTAAAAATCGGTTGACTAGAAATGGGAGTTTACTCGTGCCGATTTTAAGATTTTTGCGAATATTTAGCAACAGAAAAATATTTCGAAAAAATTTATTTAACAACAGTTGCTATAAATGCAATAAATAATAACTTTTAATTGAGACATGTTTTGATAAAAAGAATAAATTTCTAAGTATCTATTTTTTCATACTTATATGTAACGTTTCCATGGTCATGATAAATAATATCTCTGTTAGAAAATATTAGGCCAAGTTATTTCTACTTTGTTGCTAGAATGTATTTTATACAAGTACTTTGTGATGACGGTGGTCCTGTGGTGGTCACAGCTGATTTTTTATATTTTTCCTTCGGCCATCGCTGGTCACCAGAAATTATTTATCGGGCCGCTGGAGGCCCATAGGCCACTAGTATATCCAGAATTTTCTACGATCTGAGAAAACACTAAATACAAATTGTACAGGAGTTAAGAAATACATTTTTGCTCAACACTATTATGAAGAGAATATTTATCATTTATACCAAAGTATTCCACTGACCTACTAGAAATATAATTCAAGAAATAAACTTAAATTAAATAAAGTTGTAAGAACTTTACAATTTCTTTTCCGTATAATATTTCCATTAGACGTAACAAGAAAACTTAATTATTCCTCGTAATATTATATTTATCCTGTGAATTTGAACCTTATCACATATTCTAGAAAATAATCCAGTTCATTATGTGAATATTGTTTTGAGTATGATATAAATGTTAGGTTATAACCTGGTAAATCCTTTAATATGATCGTTAATTTTACTTAACAAGATTTCTTTTGTTTCTGTTTAGAATACATTTGCATGTTTAACTGTAAGTAAAGTTATCTGTTATGATATTAGACTAACAATAGGTATTATAGTTAACTTAACGTTATATACAGAAATAACGTGATGGAATTTCAGCGAATAGATGATAAGACAATGGCAGTAAATAGCAATTTGCTGTTGAAGGCTGTATTAAATGTTGTTTTACCTATACAAATGGAATTCGGTATCTTCGTGTAATTTAGTATACTTCTAGAGCAGTGGTCAACAATTGTCGGGCTCTGAATTTCATCTTCTTCTTATTCAAACGTTCGTACTGGGCAAAGTCTTCCGATTTCATCTTCTGTTTCAGTTTAAGCAATTGCTAGAACATCTTGATAAGTATGATTTACTAAACAAGAGTCAATTTGGTTTTAGAGCAGGCAAATCAACTACTGCCATTATGGAGTTTGTGAACTTGTAACAAATGGATTCGCCAATGAACTGTATAGTCCTGCCACTTTCTTCGATTTAACAAAGGCGTTTGATTGTGTTCCACATAATTTACTAATCAAAAAAATGTCTTGTTATAACATTAGTACAAACAGTTGTCAGTTGCTAAACTCCTTTCTAACAGGCCGGAAGCAATTTGTCTGGACTAACAATAAAAAAATCTGATCAACAATAAATTCAGTTTGGTGAGCCACAAGGTTCAATATTAGGTCCATTGTTGTTTCTATTTTATATTAATAGTTTGCCGTTTTTCATGAAAAAGGACAACATAAAAACAATTCTATACGGTAGACTTCCAAGACAAGAAAATAACTAATAACATCTTAATAAAAGCTGCGCAAGATTGGTTTTAGGCCAACTGAATAAAGTCTAAATTAATCGAAAACCCAACAGCTCTATTTTCTCTAAGATGATTCGCAAAAATCATAAAACTGACACGAGTAAACTCCCATTTCTAGTTAACCGATTTTTACCAAAAGTTGATCAACTCGTGCCATTGATTAGAAGAGCTTAAATATGAAGTTTCATAAAAATCTTTTCAGTCGAATTTGCTCTGCACGTGAACACAGACGGACAGACATACAGACAGACAGACAGACAGACAGACATACAGACAGACAGACAGACAGACAGACAGACAGACAGACATACATACAGACAGACAGACAGACAGACAGACAGACAGACAGACAGACAGACAGACAGACAGACAGACAGACAGACAGACAGACAGACAGACAGACAGACATGCTAAAAATAGTCAAAACGTTATGTAGGGACCTCAATTCGTGGAGATCCATCGAAATCTAGAAATGTCAAAATCGGTAATGATCACAATACCTCCCTTATATATGTTGGCAGTCGGTAAAAACACCCGGTACTACCATTCGATTCTTTGGGTAGTCTTTGGTGTTCATTTTTTTTTTTCAACATGCTTACGCGTCGCGATTTTGAGAAAAAAGGCGTGGATGTGTGGTCTGATACAACCTGTATATAAGCTATTTATTGTTTTGTATTTATTATAGGAATAATTTGAAATTAAAGTTGTAAACTTAATTGTCGGCCACCCTGTAGTATATCTGCATAGTTCAACAAACTCTCCGAGATTTCACAGTCATCAGCAAGATTCAAATACTTGAAAATAAGTTAACCTCAGAAATCATCAAACTGAGTAATTTGCAAATTCCTAAACACTTCCTGAAATTGTTTTCATAAATATATTCCTCGTACAATGGAAATTATTCACAATACAACAAAGCACACCCTAAACTTCAATATTCATAACTAACCCAAAGTTCCCAAGATTACAGAAGAATCATTACCATACATTCTAGTATTGTCCTTTACCTAATCCTGTGGTCCTGAATTCGCTGTCCATGCGCTAAGGTCTGTGGGCGAGTCGATCTTGTTTCGCTAAATGAGTTCCTTCACCAGGCCTATTGTCCACTACCAACATAATATTCTAGTGCCCTTTTCTTCGGACTAAATTGCGCTATTTGAGGGGAATAAGAGCAGGGTCCTCTATATAACACTGTATTTGAGAATAATAATAAAGGAAATAAGAAATCAACATTGTATTAAGATACTTCTTTGATGGTAATGATATTTTTATATATCTAATACATATTATGTTCAATAAATTGAGGATCTCAAGAGTGCATAATATACTAGGTCTGTCTGTCTGTCTGTCCGTCCGTCTGTCTGTCTGTCCGTCTGTCTGTGTACACGTGTAGAGCCACCCGTACAGCATTCTGTGTACACGAATTCGGCTGAAAGGATTTTTATGAAACTTCATATTTAAGCTTCTGCTATCAATGGCACGAGTTGATCAACTTTTGGTAAAAATCAATTGACTAAAAATGGGAGTTTACTCGCATTTATTTTAAGATTTTTGTGAATATTTCACAACAGAAAATATTTCGAAAAAATTTATTGAACAAAAGTTGCTATAAAAGCAATAACTAATAACTTTTATTTGAGACGTTTTTTGATAAAACGAAAAATTTCGAATAATTTCTCTAAAATTTTTCTAAATTTTTTCCAAGTCTCAATTTTTTCATATTTATATGTAACGTTTTCATGGTCATGATAAATAATATCTCTGTTAAAAAATATTAGGTCAAATTATTTCTACTCTGCTGCTAGAATGTACTTTATATAAGTACTTTATGATGGCGGTCGGTCCTGTGCTGGCCACAGCTGATTTTTTTTTTATTATTATGCTTCAAGCTATAGATAACTGAAGAGTTAGGATGCGGAAGTGTTTAAATAAAAATGGAAGGCATTTTGAACACTTGTAAATAAAAATATTTTTCTTTTAGGTCGTTCTTCAAAATATCATCATCATTGGCGCGACAGCCCGGGGTGAGCCTAGGCCTCCTGTTTCCAGGTTTCATGATTTCAATCTATGTATATTCAGGAGTAATATGGTCAGTATTACGTCCATTTTTTAGCGTACACCGAAAGGCACCTACAGTTTAAAGCCGGTTGCGAACGGCTGAGCAGAAGCTGTAATTTGTTTAAACATTTTTACACAAATTATTGGACGTAAGCAGGAATTGAACTCCGAGCTCTTGCCTAGCAGTCAAATAGCAGGTACAGACGATTTAACTACAGCCTTGCTTAATAATAATAGTAAATAAATTTACTCTCCTCAAAATATATATTTTTTTTTTCAATTTAAAAGTAAATTTTTTGTATTTTTAATGTAAAAGATATTACGAAATGTATAAGAAAAAGTTATTTCTTTTCAAAAGCTTTATCTAAAGATACCCAACTCGACATACGTTACCGTTTAAAAATTCAAGTTATCCTTGATATCCTGTACCGTTGGTGTAATCAGAAAAATTTTAGTTCTGCCATTCGATTTTTTGGGTAGTCTTTGTTATTTTTTTTATTTCAACTTGCTCACACATCGCGTTTTCGAGAAAAAAGGATTGGCGGGTGGTCTCGTACAGACAGTATATAACAAAAGAAAATTGTTTGTTTGTTTGTTCGCTATACACTGAAGATTATATAGGTTATCAAAATTGAACCAAACAAAAATGATAACCAAGAATTATAACTCAACTCTAAAGGAGAACGAAAATTGTAATAATTCTCTTCGACCAATAATCCAGAGAAAAGTAATTGCTTTTAAATAAAATAAACCTTTCTAAAGAATGAAATTTAAAAAAATAAGTCCACAAAAATGAAATGGAGCATGTTATTTCTTGGTAAAAAGATTTTAAATTGTGTAACATTTTTGCTGGCGTATCCTTTTTGTGAAACGCATAATATTTTACCTAAAGGCATAGCAGTGGAGAATTATTGAAAATTGTATTTTATTTCTCTTTCTGTTTCTGTTCAGGCAAACACAAAGTTGTTCATATTTTCAAACAAAAAATTTCAAAAATAAAATAAAATTTGTTTGTAGTTATATGGATTTTTGCATCAGAAAAATCAATAATAGAGTTTAATAATATAATTTCAGTTTGCGAATTAATTAATTTTACTTTAGTTACTACTAAAATAAAATTTTAATAAAAATGAATATTGGTAGGGTTTTTAGTGTCATTTTGGAACCTATTGCATATTATATTCGAATTTAAGTAAACTTATCTATCCTATTGTTAGCTCTCTGCTATCTCTCGTTTTCCAACGCACTTTTAACGTTTTAGTTTGTTTATAAAAATTATATAAGTTTTTGTCATTCCAGCTTTGGCGTCCTCATATGACATTAATTCTTATATTCCCAATCTCCCTCAGATAGATCTGTTTCAAAAATATATATTCTTTATTTTTCCTAGGCCTTGTGGCATTTAGGACATTAACCATTACAAAAATATTTTTAAAAAAATTAAATAAAATAGCGTACAATATAGATATTTTACATTTTTTTTTAAATCTCATTTCTTTGTTCTTCTTCCAGTGTCCCTCTCTTTCTTCTTACTGTCCTTCCGGCTTGCCTCTTCTATTTCTTTCCTTTTTGTTTCCAGTTCTCTCGCCCATCTTTTTCCTTTGCCTTCCCTACCCATCAGTTCCTTTATCACTTCTCCCCAGACTGTCATCTCTCTGCATCTCTTCGCTAAATGCTTCAAGGTTTCCTCTTCTTCCTTGCACATTCTAAATAGCATGTCCTCTGGCTTTGCCCAGTATCTATTGTTCCTCTCTTCGTTGCCGCATCTTAACCTCGCTATCCTCTTGACTCTAACCCCTAATATTCCTCTTTTCCCCTTCAGGTATCTCGGTATTCCTATCACTCTTATCTCTTTACATCTTTTCACACTCAGTGATTTGTTTATTCTGTCTATTCTTTCTTGATCCTGTATCTCCTTATCCCTCCGTCTCAATTCTTCTACTATATTTGTTCCTCCGTTCCTCTTTCTCTCTGCTTCTCTTATGTCCATTCCACACTAGACCGTGTTCTTGTTCTCTTGCCAGAAAAAAATTAAAGAAAGAATATTTGGCCACTTTGTTTCTTAGAGAAGAGAGTTCACTAAAGAGGTTATTGGATTCGAAATAAGACGTTATCTGGTTAAAAAGAATGTTTTCAAACACTTTAGAGAAGACAGGGAGTAATGATATAGGACGGTAATTATTCGGATCGTTCAATTCGCCTTTTTTATGTAACGGAATAACTGATTCCAGTTTTAGAGAGTCGGGAAAAGAATTAGATATTATACATGTATTTATTACTCTTGTTAAGGGATATATTATAATATTTTTAACGTTTTTCACAACATTCATACTTAAACCATATGCATCTTTACAGTTGCTATTTTTCAAGGAGTTAATTATATCTCTTACAGTATTGAAAGAAACAGTTTCGAATGTGAAAGGATTATTTGAAAGAATAAGATTTGGTTGAAAAAAAGATAAAGGAGAAATGTCAGTAATGGGTAAAGAATTAATTATATTGCTTGCAATATCTACAAAAAAAGAATTAATTTTGTTTGCAGTAAGTGTTGAAGCGCAATTGGTCCGTGTATTTTTTAACCGGTTATTATTTATAATTTGCCAAGTTGCTTTCGGAATATTATTAGAATTTTTGATAAAATTAGAATTAGCCGTAAGTTTAGCATGTTTAATTGCTATTCTAAATCTAGCTTTAAACGTATTTCTCTCTGTGCAGGATTGTTGATTGGGATTATTTAAGTACTGCTTTTGGAGGATGAGAAGTTTATCACGCATAATTCTTATGTCCTTGTTGAACCACGACACTAAATTTTTATTTATAGACGTATGAGATGTTTTGTCCTTTTTTAGAGGAAAACTTGAAACAAAAGCCGTATGAAAAGATTGGAAAAACATATCAAATGAAAGATTTCCGTATACTCTATAGTCCAACTGGATTTTATTTTTTGTTGTATCTTCCATTTCAACTAACTCAGTAACTGTACTGAACTTGACCAGGTGCAAGTCATTATAATCATGGTTTACGCTACGGATCTTTAACAGCCTTGGTATCCTGCAGTATCTTCCAGTCCGATCTTGATTAATCTTGATTGGGCAACGTTCCACCAATTATTTAGTTGCAGTGTTTTAAGGCATTTTTCTTAATAAAGGTATATTAATTTAGATCTTCCTCTTCTTTTTTCCAGAATGGTTTGGCGCTTAGAAATTTTGTACTGTTACGTCGTTATGATGTTGCGGAAAACATCCTCACTATTGAACACGTCGTTTTCTTTTGTGGCGCGAAATATGTTTTTGAGGATCTTCCACTCGCAAATAAATGTCCAGAATATTTTCGTTGTTTTTGGACAGCATCCAGTTTTCTGCCACATAAGTAAGAATGGGTCTTAATAGTATTTTATACAGGAGAAATTTGGTGTTTAATTAAAACCCTTTGATCTGGAGTGCTTGATTAGCTACTTGTGTCTCGACCGCAGGTAAAGAAACTAATATAGTCGCTTCATTTTTTTCAGACCATTTTCGTGATTATTTCTAGTCTCTAGAAGATTCTACAGTCATTATCTCGACCCAAATACATGGCACTGTATCTTACAGGGCCGTATTCGTCATAATATCATATCAATCCCATATACATCCGTATAGGCATTAGACAAGAAGGTAAAATATGCTTCTTGCGAAACACTCATTAAATCTTTTTATAAAGATAACACATTTTCCTCGGACATGACTGTGTGTCGCGGTACACCGAAGAACTACTGATATATTATAAAAGATATCATAATTCATATGAAGTCTTAGTGTTCTTTTTATAGTCTAACATCATCTTTAAAGCATAGAAAAAGTAATATTCTAGCAAAATGTTTTTGTAGAATTTCAATGGGAGAGTATTGACGTTGAACATAAACGTTATTTTTAAAGAATATGAGGTTTAGGATCCAGTATGTCACATACCATTCATAGCATCATATTTTTCAAGATTTTTTCTGTAAGATCTGGAATTCTATACGCTGAAAAACTAACAATAGAAAAGCTTTTTACTATATAGCTCACATTATCTAACGGTATGACTAGGTACAATTTTCACCAGATTTCTAAACGATGAACCATACAATGTGCTTTAAATTCTCTTCTACTCACGACAAATATCAAGGTAATAAATGTTTAAAAAAAAATTGATATGAAGTGTGAATTTACACACATTTCGGGGTTTTGTTGGTAGTTAAAAAAAAGAATTTTAAAAAACTACTTTTGTTCCTTAATCTACGTCCCAAGAGCTTTCGTTTCATGTCACACAATATATATATATATTTTTTTTTTATCGACGACATTAAAAAATTGACATTTTTCGAAAAACTAACCTGATCAATAATTCCTGTTGAACTATTCCTGTTCCTATCAATGTTCAATTTTTTGACATATTTTTGGCAAAAATCCCATAATAAAATGATTTTTCAAAAATAAAATTTTGCTTCATAATTCCCGTATTAAGGCCCGGTCTTTCCACCTTCAGATAAAGTCCCAGGTAACTATCTGACAGATAAGGTTATTTTTAACTTCATCTGCTGAGTAAATTTCATCCCTTCTTTCTATACAAATGTATCTATCGGATAGTTATCTAGCGGATAATGAGACTGACGTATTGGATTAACTGACTGGTATTGACATTTACTCAGCAGATGAAGTTACAAATAACCTTATCTGTCAGATAGTTACCTGGGACTTTATCTGAAGGTGGAAAGACCGGGCCTAAGAGGTTTAATTTGATATGCAACTCAAAATTAATATATATATATATATATATATATATATATATATATATATATATATATATATATATATATATATATGTATATATGTATGTATTTATACATATACGTATGTATTTATTTTTTATTATATACACATTTGTTTATATTTTTCTCGGGATGTGTTTTTTTTGTATTTTCAGTATTTTTCCTATATGTGGATCAAAGAGTATAAGCATGCCAAATTTCAACTTTCAGTTAAGCTTCATGTTAAGCCGTTTGGCTACAATTTTTACCATACAGACAGACAGACACATGAGTGAAGTTATAAGGGTTTTTTGGTGGTTGGACCTACAAAACCCTAACAATGGGATTCGTACCTATATTAGACCGAATAACGCTGAAGAAGATGATGATGATGATCTTGAACATATTTTAATGTATAGATCAGGGGTAGCCAAAGCCGCGCCCACGGGCGCAGCTGCGCCCTCGTGCGATCTGTTATGCACCCGCGATACGATTCCCGGTAAATTAAAATATTTTTTTAAATTTTATTTCCAATCAATTTCGTTCTCCAACTTTTAAGCAAAATTTTCTTAGAATTAAATACTTATTTATTAATTGAAATTTTCAAGTGAGTTTTTATCATGCCATATTAAATCCCTCCCTATATAATAAAATATAAGTAGTTCTACTACAAAAAATATTATTTTAGCGAATTCTATCGAATTTAAGCGCCATTTTTTGTTTCATTTTATTAAAACTGATCATTGAATGACAGTTTAAGAGTAGCAGTATCAAATTACTGTCCTGATTTTGAAAAATTATGTCAAGAAACAGTCTCAACCTTCTCATTAACGAATAATAATTTATCATATATTATGTAATTATATGTAATAAATGTCGTTCAATAAAATTATTATTACAAATTATTATTATTATTTTGTTGTATTATGTTGTGTTAAAAATGAAGAAGAGCATTTTATCAAAAAATAATGGGATTTAACCTATAAGTAAAATCAAATAAAAAGATAAAAAAAAATAAATAAAATTAACTTTAACAATAAAAAACAAAACATATATGATGTCATTACATATCGTTGCGCCCGCAACGTCTCTGAAAATTATTAATTGCGCCCTTGCCTCCAAAAAGTTTGGCCACCCCTGGTATAGATGATAGGAGAAGATCTTGAAAAGAAGTCTGAACATTTTCCAGGAAATGGGAAGAACGCACAAAAGTCTGAAAGATTAAGTGGCACCAAAATTCAACCTGATAGGACCCAAGAAGAGAGTGATTATAAACTATTATCCTGATAATTTTAAGCTAAAAAATTCCCAACAATATAATTATGGCACTTCTTGAAGCTATACTCACATCAAACGTTTACAATTGCCAGATTTATCTTTAATAAAATCTTCATTTGAACAAACGTCTAATAAATCCCCGATCTTAATTACTTGTCCAAAAATAGACAAAGCAAATTTAATATACCAAAAGCACAACTCAGATGAATTGAACTGAAAAGACAATATTTAGATTGTATGCAAACGGAAATCTCTCCGTAGCGACAAGTAGAGCGGTAAAAAAATCAGCAAACGTACCGGTAAAACATCCCGAGCGGAAATCGGAACTGAATTGAAACCAAGTTTAAACCACCCATCTCTACACTCATCCAGTTCTAATTTATTTGTTTTCAACCGAAAACTCCGGGGTTTTCAGAAGGTTTTATGTTAGGTAGGGGAAGGGGGGGCAAGACGGTGCCCTTAAGCATCAAAGTACTATATTTTTAAAACAGATTGGTAAAAAAAGACAATAAATATACTAATATTACCGTTAGACCTTCTGTTATCATAAGTGAATAAGGAAGATGTAAGAACTGCACTGTAACAGGAAAAAATAAACGAAATCCAAAAGTGCGCATATGTCCATTCTTGCCCCGTATACGGGGTAAGATGGGGTTGAAGCTTTATTAATAAAAAAAAATACAAAACACGAATCTTTAATGATAGTTTAATTAGTACAAAACGCACAAATATGTGCCACGTCGTCATCGTCGTCTTCTTCGCCCGCGCAGGAACAATGCGACCATTTTCCACACTTAATACAGGAAATCCATCCCTCTGTGGATTCGAAGAAGAGAAAGTTGCAGTATAAACAAGCAACATCATTGTCAGAGTCATCTTCAGAAGATAATTCTTTGTGTTTTTTTAATGCTTTTAGCTGTTTTATTGTTTTTACGTATATCATCCTTTTTTGTTAATTTAGTGTTTTTATCTGGAAAATGATTTTTCTTGGAAACTATTTTATTTTTTGATTGACTTTCCAGCTCATTTTTATATGGAGACTCAGTTTAAATGGCTGTTTTACCTCGTCGCCTTGTCGTTGATTTCACTTTTCCTTTACCAACATGAGGAATAGGTAAGGCTTGTTCAGGCGACATAACTTTGAAAACACTGGGAGAAGGCCATGTTGAACATCCTGGTTGCTGGTCATTTAAACATCTAGCTTGAGGTTGATGAGTGTGAGGTTCATTGGTGGACGATGTATTAGGTAGTAAGTTATCAGTTAAAGGTATAATATTTTGAACGGATGTGGAAGCAATGTTCGTTGTTTCTGCAGGCAAGAAGTCTTCATCAGTAAAAATGTCTGGGTTGACTGGCCAAATTCCCATTTTTTTAAACGCGTTTATGGCTGTAGACATTGTTGCAGACCGTACAAAGGCATTTCCGAACAACAAGGTGATCTGAAACATAGTCACAATTTGACCTGGATGTGTTCTAAGCCAACTTGTCACTTCAGTATCATAGAACGTGCTTAGAAGCTTCATAAAGACAACGTCTAGTGGCTGAAGACGGTGTGTACAGTGTGACGGGAAACATAATATCTCAACACCGTTTAAGAAAAATAAATAAAAATAAAATAATTGAATAAATTTTCAAATAAACTAGTTTTTAAAAATACGGGGTAAGACGGGCATCTTGTCATCTTACCCCGCCCATCTTGCCCCAGTCAAAACATTTTAGGTTATAGTAGTAATTATGTGTTTTATAGATTAAAAATTCAAACATATTTACTACAATAAGTACAAATATAAGTGCTCTTAAGAATAGTAACAAGACAAAAATAAAATAATTTAATTTACACTTACCTGGGAAGGTTTAACATACAAGGATTTGTTAGATCTGAACTGTCAAAAACAACAAATGCGCAATAACTAGCACAGAACTGTCGCTAATGGCATATAAATTTGTACACAATCTTGTAGAATTAGGAACTAATATATTCTAATGAAAGAAATATAGATGTCACTATTGACATAGAAAATATTACCACGGCCCGTCTTACCTCGTATCGTCGTCTTGCCCCCTCTTCCCCTACATTACTGAGGCGTTTAAGTTTAATTGTAACCATCCAAGTGGATTGAAATGATAGGTTTTTTTAGATCTTACCACAGACATGTTACCCTAATCAATTGAAAGGAAAAGAACAATATGAAATGTGGATGTTTTTGTAATACTACAGAGAAAATGATTGAGCTAAGAATGTAAAGTTTTAAAAAACGGCGTATATGGAAAACCTGATTGAAGTTCTGTTTAATTAGATAAATCGGAGTAAAATCTTCAAATAAACATACATGCCATTAATGAAGAGCTAGAAAAGATTGGGATATCAAAAAATAAAACAAACACTATGACCATGGTAATTGACAATAGAAACGTTACAACGCCGCTAACAACACACCGTTAACACCGCCTTGTTTATGTTAAGAAAAGTGGTAAATCACATATCACTTAGAGCAGCTAAAACGGTATACTTCGCGCGCGTTCATAGCCTAATATCATATGGCATCATATTATGGGGTAACTCGGTAAATTGGAAAAGGATTTTTATTCTACAAAAAAAAGCTATTAGAATAATTACTAACAGTGCTTGGAGGGATTCGTGTAGACCATTATTTAGATCCAGCAAAATCCTTACTCTCCCGTGCCTGTACATACTAGAAGCGCTCACATTGGTCAGAGAAGGCACTGGCAAGATGGCCATATGTGGCAATGGTCATGAATATAACACTAGAGGTCGCCATAATATACTTAAGCCCCGTCTTAAGTATAAAAAATCTTTATGTTTCTGTAAAAATGTAGGTATAGACATATTTAACAAATTACCATTAGAAGTAAGGAACTACAATGTGCGTAAGTTCAGGTCTACCATGAGAGCTTACCTCCTCGATAATGCGTTCTATAGTCTACAAGAATATATGAACCATAATTTAGATGATGTATTATAGTTTGTATTTATACCATGTTTTGTAATATGTATATACTGTACGAATATTATATATTGTTATTTTTTTGACTGACTGGAATTATGTTCAATTTTTTGTATCTAATATTTCAATAAATCTATTGTATACATTAATTGTTTATAGATGACATGAAATTAGAGCAAATACAAAATTTTAATTATTTAGGTAGCTATTCGTACGCAGAAAACCGAAATTTGGACTTTGAAATCAAAGACAAATGCAAGAACGCCAAGAAAGTCTTCTATGTTCTCAATTTAAATATTCTAAACATCAGAAAATCGTCGTTTTTGACATAATAAAACGTTCAAATTTTTGTCAATGGTCATTTGCTTCATCACGAACTATAATGTAAAAAGTAAGTAAGTAAATAAATATATAGAGTATATATAATTTAGCGCTGCAGGCCCAGTTGGCCCATGGCTTGGTTTACGATTTTCCTCCATCATTTTTTAATCCTATGCCTTCTCCTGCCAGTTGCTGATGTTGCATTCATTTATGCCCTTTAAAACTTCTGTTTTCCATCTCGTCCTTGGCCTACCTTGTCTCATTTTGCCTCCTATGGTACTTTCTAATATCTTCCTTGGTATTCTATTACTGTCGATTCGCATTATGTGCCCCATCCATCTAAGTCTGTTACTTTTCACTATCCCTACTAAGTTCGACTCTTTATATAACTCTTGTAATTCTCTCTTTGTTCGCCTTTCCCATCCGTTCTGAGTCATTTTACCTGGAAATATTTTTCTAAGGACTTTCCATTCCCACACTTTTATCCTTATTAGTTCTTTTGTACTCAGCGTTCATAAATCACTTGCGTACAGTATTATCGGTCTTATTATTGTTTTATACATTTTTTATCTTTTGCATACATTTTTGTTATACAAAAATTTTCTCAAACCAAATAAGCGACGATTAGCTGATATAATCCTTCTTTATATTTCCATCAAGCTGTCAGTTTTCTATAGAATTCCACTCGTAGGTATACAAAATGATCCACTTCCTCAAATCTATACTTTTTTCCTGTTATTGTTCTTTCCAGGTTCTTACCCATTTCGCTTTATGTCCATTGTTATTGTCCAAAATATTGTTAACAGAAAAACCATATTACTCATTACAAGAATTTTTTAATGAGTAGATGGTACTTAAATTAAATTAAACTTAAATTAAAAATGCACAAATATATTAATTGAAATTATTTTATGTATTATACAAATATAGTATTTAATATTATTATCATTATTATTAATCATTAATTATATTTTTTGTAAGCAAACTTTACAACGTATAGAATTTATGTGACATAACTTGTAATTCTTTGAAGTTAAATAAAGGGTTTATTATTATTATTATTATTATTGCATATACTTGCTTTTATTCTCATTTATTATCAATCCTATTTTTACAGCTGCTTCGCTCAGTCTCTTAGTTGTATTTTGTAATTCATTTTTTGTTCTTGATAGTATTGCGATGTCGTCTGCAAACGCCAGACATTGATGACGTTTATGATACAGCAATCCTGATCTATTTATATTTGCCTTTCATATTACGTATTCTAATGCAGCACAAAATAATAGTTATGACAGTGGGACCCCCTGTCTTAATCCTTCGTGCACTTCAAATTTCTCTGATGCAGTTTCATTTATTCTCACTCTGTTATTTGTTTGTTCTAGTGTCAGTTTTATTAAATTGAGCAGTTTTCGTGTTATTCCTAGTTCTTTTAACGCTTTGTATAGTTCTTTTCTTTTCAATCTGTCCTATGCTTGCTTAAAATTAACGAAAAGTATATGCGTTTCTTTTTTGGACTGGTAACTTTCTGCCTGAATTTCTCGAAATATATAGAGTACAACTAATTTATTTTTAATTTTTCCAGTGTAATTTATAAATTATGAACATCGGGGTAATCGGTCAAGTAAATCGAGATTTAGTTATGAACGAGTAATAAAATCATCCATAAAGAAATCACTCAAGTAGCAGAATGGAAAAGTTTGTGTTATATAATAGTAAGGGTACGGAGATACAGATGTCTGTAGTGGTGGTTCAAACATGCAAAAAAAAAGCAGAAAAGAAAATAAACAAATGTCTGTTCATTCCCTAGCGGGCATAGTTATATCGTCATTGCGGCGAATATTGACGGCTTTAGTTAATTACATTTTTTACTGAATTACACCTTTTTCTCTATATAATTTAACGAGCAGACCAACAAAGAAAAAGAAGATAGCATTTGACATCGTCAACATGCAACTGAAATCTAAAAAGGGAACCGCAGTGAAAATCCAACTTTGACTGAAGATGTATTGGATATTGAATATGACTTTGCCATCTTCCAAAACACACCAACTACTGTATCCCACACAAATGATTGGTGGCAGTAAACAAATTTCCTTTATGTAACAAAAATTTTCATTATACACAATTTTAAGTTTCCTGTACTAAAAAATCATTACTAAGTGCGTTCAAAGGTGAGTTTGCAGTACAGGGCATATGGAGTAGTTCTTTTTCATACTCTCTAATGGGTTTACACAATGACACTATCCTTTTCTTGCTTATCGACGTTGCCAGCTCTAAAACGCGCTGATCTGTGAAGACGCAGTATGCTACAAATGGCCATTTGTTTTTGTTGACTGTTATTTTGAGTTTTATAAGAGTTGATTTTTGTAAATCATACGAGGTTTTCATATTATTATAATTGACACATTTGACACTTTTACAATATTTGGCAACACCGCTCCCATTTTCCATAAGAGCTATACTGCAAACTCACCTTCGAACGCACTATAGTTCAGAACACCATCAAGATTTTACTATAATAAGCATGCCTGAATAGATCCTCTTACGCAGGACTAGATGAACGTTAGTACCAATATTCATATAGATAATTAACATCAAGGATAAGCCCAATATACCGTGAATTAATTTACAAAGACGCATTTCAATTACCCCATAGCCTACTATTCACCATGCATCACTTGCTATTAAAGGGGTGTTGCTGATGGAAACACACTGTTCATGAATTAAAATTTTCACTAAAAATAGCTGAATACTATAGAAAATTAAATATAATGAAACAAAGGTCAATAGATATATCTAGCAGACCTTGTAAATATATAGAGTTATCTTGTTGGTCTTCTAGGCAAATAGGGTGTAATACAGTTTATAAAATATGTGTTTTCTTGTCAGTAAATACAGTTTTTTTTTTTTTTTTTTGGTTCTCATGCTCTCAGCTTAAGTAAGGTTGGGTGGCCAGTCATATAAATGGTCTTCGCGGTGGCGACTACGAAGGACCACCAGTAGAAGGCTGGAATATAGAATTGAAAAACGAGATGTGACACGAAGACGCACCGAGTTAAGCTCCTGGGGAAGGCACGGACGACCTAGAGGAAAAGGAAAGGAATATAAACTCTTCTGCTCCTAGGGGCTGCTCTAGGAGACTAACAGAAGGGAAACGGTAGCCCTAGCTGGGGTGTAGACGGGTAAAATCTTAAGCCCGCAAGTAATGGCTATGAAAGAACCAAACCTAGAAAATCCCAGGATGACTCTGAAAACCCTAGCCAAGCGACAAACAATGCGGAAAATGTTGCTCAACACGATGGGTGTAACACATAAATTAAATACAATACCACGAAATACAATATTATAAAACTGATAATATAACAAAAATTATTAATTACAAAAATTACAAAATACTAAATTTAAATTCAAAATAAACAGCACACGTGATCAAGAGACCAGCGCCTGCGTACCAAAATTAACACTCATAAATATGTAGAATATTTATTTACAAATTTACATCTGTGGCACTGGTGTTCCAAAAAAAAGGTTCCTGGGTCCTCGGATGGTTTCTTGGCAGGTGTAGATACACAAAAATTAAATAATGACACCAAGAGGGTGTAAGATCACTAAACCGCGATAGAGACGCGTAATTTAACTTTGAAACTTTTAATAATAATTCGGTAGGCGAAATATTCACTGAGCAGGTCAGTATATGAATAAAATAGGTGAAATAATAATGTTGGAACAGGCAGGAGGCGGCTCTCAACATTTTATAAAAAATACAAAAAGTTTTTATGTTTTAAATTAAATTAAGTGAATTTAATTTAATAATAATAGCGGCCTTACAGGCGCGACAATCTTTATTGGTCTTAATTGCACTACAATTATATCGCATATTATCGGACAACTTGTATCGAAGTATATCTATAATCTATATCTATAATCGAAAATATATAATAATAAATTAATAATAATTAAATATATAATAAACTTTTAACACTAATAACTCATTGTTAAAATAAAATTTTGCAATTAGTTATCTATTTTAGAAATGTCTAAACTCCTACAAGTCTTTTTTTGTGCAATAACATTCAAATGTCGCCGGAAAACGGTGTACGAACTGCGCCATTATATGAAGATGGCCGCAGTATTTAAATTTCGCTGGTGTTATGGATGCAGCTAAAAACTCTATTAATTACGCTACAAACCGTCATCAACCAACAGCATCAACGAGCCACAAGCGCTCGAAACGAGTGATTTCTTACTCTAATTTTTCTACGCGATCGCGTTTGGTCCTTTACTTTTCTCGCACTTCATTTCGAAGATCAAAATTTGGCAATTTCATCACGAACTATGCAACGAAGATTGAGGAAGCAAGGGCTTGCAAAATATCGAGTTGGAAGATTGCGTTTTGCTAGTGAGTACAGCAGTATATTGTACAGCAATGACTAGCGGTTGAGTTTGATTTTCCAGATGGGCGAGAACCAGTGTTCTGAAGGCCTAGTAATCTAGGGACTTAATTGAAAAGAAGGGAGCAAAGTCATCTACCGACCAGTGTTAAATTAATATTATTAATTAATCGATACTATCATATGATTAATCGATTAACTAAAGCAAAATAATCGATTATTTCAAATCGTTCGATTAATCGTTGCCGTTTCTAGCGAAGAGCAACATCCTACTCGACAACATCGAAAGAGATAACCTTGTTCTTAAAGAAGATAATAAATTTAGTTCATAGAAGGTCGGTAAATACTCCCTCTGGGTGATGCTAGCAAGCTGCCACAAAAAAAAAACAACATAACGACCAAAAAACCACTAATTGGCCTCAAACAACAGATGATTACTATACGACGAACTCGGCGAGACAAAGGGAACGAAAATTGAAATAAAATAATCAAATTCGTGCTGTCTATTATATGTATTTTAACCAAATTAAATTAACATATTTTAATATTGCTGAATATTAGTAGTCCTCAATTTACGAAATTAATATGTAATGTAGTAAATAACGTAACGCTACGTAACTTAATAAATGAATGTAACCGTATAATTTATATTCATTATTATTTAAGTTTAATTTAATAGTAATTAAAATGTATTATTGCACATCTGCCTTTGTAATTATTTTGAGGATAATTTTGTAATAATAGAAATTTACATAAAATGCAGCACAATATACAGGGATTCGGAAATGACCCAGGAAGTATACATTAATTTTATACAATTGTAAATATGTACACAAGCTAATAATAACTTGTATACAATATAAATGGCTTTGTACACTCACAATACGTACCGATTTTCGGTTATCTAAGAGGGCAACAAAGATGGTTTTAAGCAGTGATGGCATCCTAAATTTTCAGGAAGCGGTTCTATAAAGTCATGTGATATCTAGGAACCTATTCTGCATTTTTAAGAGTGAAAACAAATCACTTACTTCCATTTATTAAATAAAATAAAACATTTTAAGAGCGTATTATTAATAACCTATAAAATAAATATTACATTTGCAACACTGCAGGGCACGGCGCACGATTCAAAACTGAAGTCAGAGTAATTTATTTATTTTTAATAATTCTAACAACCGGTTCCCTAAGGTTTCAATAATTTTAAAAAACGGTTCCGAACCGGTAGGATGCCATCACTGGTTTTAAGTATCTTTACATAATAATAATAAATATATTTTATTTGCCAATTATCTAAAAAAAAAAAATCATACATATTGCCATAATTATGTTAATAATAGATAACAGAAAATAAAATAATTGTCCATAAAATGGGGATCACCACAAAAAATCTAAGTTTCACCCAAGGAACAGCGTGTGGCAGAAGGAAAAAAATGAATAGGTAGTGGACGGTGAGTGTAGCTAACTAATAATTAATAAAATAGAATTCAATATTGATTATAATCGATAGTAAAAATTGAGAGAAGAAGGTGAATAAATATTAAAAGAGTATGGCATAAGAGGTATTTCTTTGGATTTAATTAAGTATTATTTAAAGGACAGAATGCAATGTACGTCTATTGATAATTTTGTAAGTACAATAATTACTTGTGGTATTCCACAGGGGTCTGTTTTAGGACCTTCGTTGTTTATGTCTTGGTCTTTTGAAAATTAAATTTCATTCATAAATTATCTCTTATGCTGATGATACGGTTTTATTTATAGAAGGTAACTCCTGGAATGAGGTATACATACTTATATTTATATAAATACAGAAAAACTGACAAGAAAAAATCATTTTTTACGATTCTCTTGCAAATCCTAATGCAAACTTGAAACAAGTAAATACACATGAACTAAAATTTGATTAACATTTGATATCAAATATAAAATAGACATAATAAAAATAGTTTTTATATTAACTCGACAAATATAAAAATAAATAAATTTGAGAACAAAACAACATAAGAGTTTGGAATAAAAGTGGAGATCCCAAGAAGGGGCAAGTTCCACATATTGCCCCTTTCTGCGGGCGCCCATGAATGTACTAACTGACTCTATTGATGTAACTACTGACTCTATTCCCTAAGACCATTTTATAACTGTTAACCAGAACACTATGACGTTAGGTCCAACCTCAATTGTTTTGGAAACAATATTCATTTGTGTAATTGTTGGCAGCAATTATAGACCATAGTCGGCACAATTGAATAATGTTTATCAACACATTAGAAAGTAGTTCAAAACTTATGTTGACAAATACGCAACACCCTGCACATTTTTTAATTCCCAACACCGTAAGGCCGCGAACATACAGAAAGCCGGCACCGGCTTTACTGGCAACAAGCGCTGATCTGTCGCAGTATCTGTCCATGTTTTCAAATATAACCGCACACGCTGTTTACTAGTCGGCGCCGGTCAGTGTCGGCTACCCGCTTACCGAAACGTTTAAGCAGCTTGTTGTCAGTGCCGAAACAAAAAAATATTTAAAAAATCTTGCATCATCTTCTTTTAATTGAGGAAAACGGTGGTGGTATTCCTATGATTTTTCCATTCCTGGGGGGGGTCTGGAGCCGAGGACCACCCCCTTGTGTGTGCGCCTGGAGTAGGTATATGTAAACATAGTAAGCAATATTCCTAACAATTATGCCAAAAATCAATCATACTGACAGTTCCCAAAGAAAAAGAATGGGCATTTACTTGTGACGCCATTCTCTTTATAAAAAAAATACTGTAGTTAAGATGTTCGCGAATTGTTTAAAGGCCACTGGCTGTGACCTCATTTTGTCATTTTAATTTCACGGCTGTTGCCAGGTGACAACAGTGAATAAGAAAAAAATTGTATGACAAATATATTATCCCTTCATGCGGAAGTAGATAGTAATTTCTTTTTTAATGTTACATGCCTGGAACTCAAATATTAAGTAATTTTGTTAATGTTGACTAATCTGCCCAAAATATGTTAGTTTATGTTTCTATGTCAAAGTTGATGGTTCGGCAACCATCTTGATGACGTGAGTTCTGAAGTTAAACAATTTACGCTCAGAATTTCTGTGTTTTAAATTAAATTTACCATTTCTACCGACCGCCAACATATATAAGGGAGGTATTGTGATCATACCGATTATGACATTCCGAGATTTCGATGGATCTCCACGAATTGAGGTCCCTACATAACGTTTTGACTATTTTTAACATGATGTCTGTCGGTCTGTCTGTCCGTCTGTCCATCTGTTCGTCTATCCGTCTGTCTGTCAGTCTGTCTGTCCGTCTGTCTGTCTATGTACAAGTTGAGAGCAAATTCAGCTAAAAAAAAATTTATGAAACTTCATATTTAAGGCTGCGTACAACCTCCAGAGTTTACTAGTTTCTTATACAAAACTAACAATCTGATATAAAATTAGTATCAATCTATACAACAAATTTTGCACCGAATTTTTATCTATCTAATAGGATAATTTTAATTGTAGAAACATTTATTGTAAAAATATTATGGATCAATAACTTAAAAATAGACATCAGCGATATTGTTCTGTATTTTTTTAAATCTATTTGTGGGTTTCGAATAACTTTTATATTTATATAGTTTTGTATAGAAATGTTCAAATAATACGTCAAAAAAAAAAATTCGACTTGATTACTTATAGTTTAGAGCCTTCGTCGAAAAATATTATACTTGATGATAATAGAATGCCACTTGGTACACGTATTCTTCACGAAAAATAAATCGATTTTACCCGTATCACCTATTTTGAAAACCGCGGCAGATTCAAGATGGCGGCAAAATTAGAATACCAAGTACAATAACTGTAAGTAGTTTTCACAGAGCAAAATAGCTAGAAACATATTTGTAGAATGAAGCTTTAGCTACAATTTGCCGCATCATACACAAATATGCATCGATTGGTTTACAAGATGGCGTATATAATGCAATTTGCTTATTTACAATTACATAACAGTTTTTTCTACAATTAAAAATATCCTATTAGATAGATAAAAATTCGCTGCAAATTTTGATATATAGATTGTTATTAATTTTATTTCCGATTATTAGTTTTGTATAAGAAACTATTAAGAACTATAAGGTTGTGCGCCGCCTTAAGCGTTTGACATCAATGGTACAAGTTCATCAAATTTTGGTAAAAATCGGTTAACTAGAAATGGGAGTTTACTCGTGTCGGTTTTAAGATTTTTGCGAATATTTCACAACGGAGAAATATTTGGAAAAAAATTATTTAAAAATAGTTGCTATAATAGCAATAACTAACAACTTTTATCTGAGACATTTTTTGATAAAATAAATTTTTCGAAATTTTTTCTAAGTATCTATTTTTTCATACTTACATATATGTAACGTTTCCATGGTCATCATAATATCTGTGTTAGAAAATATTAGGTCAAGTTATTTCTACTCTGCTGCTAGAATGTATTTTATACAAGTACGCTGTAATGGCGGTCGGTCCTGTGGTGGCTACAGCCGATTTTTTTCTTTCGATTTGTTTTTATTTGAATAATACCAAATAAACGATAAAACTTTCCGGTATACCTAATATAAATCAAGTATCTCACTTATTATTTACTTAACATTAAAATATATATACAAAAGATTCGTTTGGAATAAGGAAACGATTATTTCGTTCTAATTAAAACTGCAATATCTAACTTATCATTTACGTTAGGGCCAAAATGTACATTACAAAAACCGTACGAAGTACGGGCACTCCAGCTTGTTAAGAAATAATTGTTTAATGTTTCGAAATTGATTCCAAAACAGATCATCTTAATTTATTGTATTATTTCTAAAAACATCCCCTTCTTCTTTCCAATAAAAGAAATGTTAGCTGTATTTAAACATCCATTTATGTTTCCTTTCTTATTCTTAACTAAAACAAATCGTGTAAATGTTAGGAAGTGTTAGTACAACGAACCTTATAATACTATTTTTCCATTAAGACATTCCCGGTTCGCAATTCGGGTGAAATCTAAAGAAAACTGCTTGGATAAATCCCTGAATGAGAACTAAAACTCATGGGTAACGTAATCTAACTTTCAAATGACGGGTGCTTTGAACTCTGGAAATAAACCCTTCAGTCAGTTGGTCCTAATGTCGCAAAGGGCCTAATTCCTGTTGAATGTTATGTATTAGTTATTCCCTGCGGTTCAGATGGCAGCACTGAGAAAATAGATCTGCTCGTAACGTGTACGCATCCAAGAACGCATGTAGAATATAGAAGCGAAGAAAGACGAAGAAAACCGGAGGCTGTTTAAAAATTAATTGTTACTAAAAATATCTCCACGCATGTTTATGGCACTGAGAAGAGATTTTAAAAGGAGTTCTGAGGTACGAATTTGTGAACAAAGAATGAAAATATTTCAGTTCTTAATGCAGGGTAGCAATTAAATATTTCACTAAGCAGACGAATAGGCTATTTTTTTTACCTCTGAACATTGAATAAAAATAGTAAAGGAAAGAAGCTGTAAATATTTTCACAAGTGGTGTACCGGAGCTTCGTATCCGTTTCCGTATCCGTATCTACGGATGATTCGAAAAAAATAAAAATCCGTATCCGGGTTCGTATCTGTTTCTCCAATGCAGATCTTAGACAAATTTCATATAGATACATTTGAACTAGTTATAATGTAATCTTGCATCTAAAAATGTTCAAGGAGGAATAAATTTTGCTCTGACGTTTAAAATCATATTTAGTCGAGCATCACATTACTTACCGGTGGTTTTAGAACAGTCTAGTACAGTGTTTCTCAACCTTTTCTGGCATGGGACCCCCCAAAATAACTTAAATATTGTCTGCGGTCCCCCTATGTATATATATATATAATAAACAAAGAAATTATTTAGAATTAACAAATATATAATTTTAATAATTTTTCATTATTAAAATTATATATTTGTTAATTCTAAATAATTTCTTTGTTTATTAAATATTTGGGTGGTGTACGTACTGACTGAGACATTAGTGGTAAATGTGTTTTTCGATAGAAAAATCAGCTTCTCTTTCGTACATGAATTATGTATAATTGAAGTCACGACTTGTCCACTGATATCAAAATGCAATTCTCATGCCTCCATGGCCCTGTGGCAGGGGACTGAGACGCGTAATCTCTAGGATGCGGGTTCGATTCCCGGGGAGGTTGTATTTTTGATATCAAATTTTCATTATTAAATATATATATATATATATGAAGCCTATATAAGCCTATATATATATATATATATATATATATATATATATATATATATATATATATATATATATATATATATATATATATATATATATATATATATATATATATATATATATAGGCTTACCATAATTATGAAACTCTAAACCGGTACAAGAACGGGAGCTAGGGCAAAGGAAAAAATTTAACCACAAAATTGTGAATTATTAAGTCTTACAAAAGAAATATGCAGATGGTCTGCTGCAGCAGAAAGTTAATTATTTTATTTATTGTGCCAGTACAACAAATATTTTTAAGAGCAGGTCCTAACTTATAAATTGTTGTTGCTATACCAATATAATTCAATATTAATTTAGTCAATAATCGCGATTTATGAAAATGATTTAAAAAATAGTTTTGTTTCTCTAGTTATAGCCGATAGTGTATGCATGTATATGTCTATATTGTCCATAGAAGCACATTTTACATAACAATGATTTACATTATAAAATTAACAAAAAAATCTACAAATACCTTTCCAGTCGCTCCAATTTTGGTCTGCATGTAGTCCAAACACTATGTCCACATTATAACACACTATTTCAAGTATTTCTGCACTTTTATCACTTAAAAATAACTAAAAACGTCAGAAAAAAATGAACACGCCACTTGCAAAAATCACGTATCACTACATATCAAGATGGCTAATCCTGATAAAGCTCATTAAGGAATATAGTCATTAACAATTAATACATAAGGAACAGAATTGCTTAAAATAATTCTTTATGAGAATAAACACATATATTAATATTTTATCAATATTATACAGGTGGTTGAAATTGAACTACCGGGCCCAATACACTATTTTTTTATTATTGAAGATGAGGTATAACGTTAAATTTGGAAGTTACTTGGTACTGCATGATCTAAAATAGTTTATATTTTGTTACTTTGTATCTTTATATAAATAGTTCTCTGCTCCGTATGACATACTTTAGACCAGTGTTTTTCAACCTTTATCATTGAGTGGCACCCCTGACTGAAGAATAAAAAATCGTAGCACCCTTGACTGAAAAATAAAAAATCGTGGCACCCAATTTTTTTTTAAATCTAGTTTTATTATGAAATATATCAAATTACACAAAGAAAAATAGAACTGACAATGAGTTATCTTGAACTACACTTAAGTAATTTTGCAAGAATTTATTAACTTTACTTTGAGATACTGAAAAAGTTATCTAGGAGTATTTTGTGGCATTCATTGTTGGACTTTGCGGCACACCAATCGGCCGCCGTGGCACCCCAAAGTGCCGCGGCACCCCGGTTGAAAAACACTGCTTTAGACGATGGTTTTGTATATTGTTGTTTTTGTCCGTTTTGTGAGTTGTGAGTTTGTGAGAAAAGGTTGTATAATGAACACGTATTGTGTTTCAAATAATATTTTATAATATTTGACTGCAATTACCGAATTAACGGAGTTCCAAACTTACACGATCACATTCGTAACAATACTATCTAAAAAAAATTGATGTTAAGTGTGAATTTTCATACATTTCAGGGTTTTGCAGGTATTTAGTAAGTGAATGATGATTATTTTGGATGCGAAAACAAATTTTATAATAAAATATTTTTTTTGTTAATTTTAATTCGAACGCCTAATACCATTATTTAGGTTTCTAAATATCTGCAGTATTTTTTTTTTTTATATAGCAAGGTTCATTAAGAATTTCAAAATTGCGCCTATGGCTTCCATTGGTTGTTATAAGTTCCGCCCCTCTGATTTCGTGTACATTGAAACAGAATTAAATTATAATTTAAACAATTTCCACTGGCTATTAAATTTACGCTTTTAAAAATTAAATGCAACATTTGCCAAAATATAATAAGAATTTTGAAAAAATAATTTAAACAATATAGAAATTAAAAAAAAATATATATATATAGTTTCTTCTCCAGGGTTCGATCCCTATCGGATCGGGTTACATGGGTGAAAAGTCAGCGTCAAATACCACTAGACCAGCACAAACGTTAGAGTGTTGCTTGTTACAAAGCTATAACTTGTGTACATTATTAGCCAAAAATCACAAAAAATGCGTTTTTTTCCAAAAACCTAACCTGATCAAAAATTCCTGTTGAACTATTCCGATTCACACCAATGTACATTACTTAGAATTTTTTCAGATTTTTAGTTTAAACCATCTGGGCTACAGGGTGTGGGACAAATTTTTTTTTGCACAATTTTGGCAAAAATCGCATCAAAATAATTTATTTTGCAAAAATAAAATTTTGACCGTTAATCCACGTACTAAGGGATTTCATTTGATACCCTACTCAGAATTAAAAAAAAATATTTTTTTTTTCGATGAGCACATATTTGTTTATATTTTTAGAGGGATATGTTTTTTAGATGTTTTAGTATTTTTCCTATGTGCGGGTCAAAGAGTTGTACAAGCATGCCAAATTTCAACTCTCTAGGTTTAGCCGTTTGGCTACAATTTTTACCGAACAGACAGACAGACAGACAGACAGACAGACAGACAGACAGACAGACAGACAGACAGACAGACAGACAGACGACAAAATGACGGTATAAGGGTTTTTTGGTCATACTTACAAAACCCTAAAAAAGGGTTAGTATAGGCAATAGCTCACATGACACAATAGTAACACTACTGGCTCCATGAGCAACAGTTTCAGTATTTATATTTTTGTAGATCAGTTGTCTAACTTGTGTATTTTCATCTTAAATTTGTTTACATTTTATTTGCTGAATTGTAATGTTGGCATGGACCTTTACCTAATACGTTTAGATTCCCAATAAAATCTTGTTTAACCAATTTTACTTTATATTTGACGTAGATGAAAAATGCAAAACGCCTCTAATCCATGGATTTACTCATAATAATCGAAAACAAAATTGTGGAAACTCAGTCATGTCAGTGAATATTTGTTTCAATTTTAGTACTTTATATAACTCATATGAAAAAAAGTCTGGTAAGTCAAACAGTGTATCAGGCAGTCACCAAAAACAAACATTTCTGAGCCTTTATTACCACTGGCGCTGCCACCATAAGTTAAATTTCAAAAGCGTTCATCGAATTAGCAGACAAAACAGGCTTTTGTTACAAACTCAGTTTCTGTTTTTACATTACTATTTCAAATATGAAACATAACTGGATTATTTCCGTCCTATTTATAAAAAATTCACGTGAAATTATGTGAAATGCAATTCAATCCATTTACAATGTTGTTATAAAAATTTTAAAATACAAAATAATCTTATTTCTTTTACTAGTTCGTACGGCATAATGCATAGGTGTGAAATTTTCTGATGGTGACTACCGTTTTCTGGCATAAACTAACGACTATTTGTCACGGTAGCCGAGACCGTTGATTTTACGTGCCGTCTAAAGCACGCCCCATATTTCCGAATGTTCATTCAGAGATACAAGTACTCATTTAAGGAAAAGCTGAGTGAGCCTACGGTTGTACCGCTATTGGCATCAAGTAGGGGTAGCGGCTGAATAGTACCATTTGGTGCTGCAACCCTTTGCAGATAAATGCTAGCGAAACGGACGTTTGATTATTGATTTTTTTTATTAGGATTTGATAGGAGATATATGTGTTGTAATTATAATTGTAGTAAATACCCAAAACACAGAAAGGTCGAGGGGAAATAAAGGGTTACATGACGAAATTTCACTGGACAAATTTACACGGGACAAAATTACACAGAAGAAATTACACAAGGACGAAATTACACATACGAAAATTACACTAAGACAAAATTACACATTTAATTTACTTTAATTTACACATACGAAAATTTAATTTAATTTACACATACGAAAATTACACTAAGACAAAATTACACATTTAATTTGTTTGTGTTTGTTAATTTTCAGTATGTGTTTTTTTATATAAAAATTTTTTTTGAAGGTTTGGATTAAGTAAGTTTTTTTTTTTTTTGAATAAATAAAAATTTGTATTTTCAGGACTGGATTACGTAATTTTTAGTGTTTTTTTTTAAATAAATTTAAAAAATGTGTTTTAAGGGCTGGGTTACGTAACCCTTGGTGATATTGAATAGCAAAAAAATGTATTTTATGGCTTGGATTTAGTTAAACTTTAGTGTTTTTTTTTTTTGAATAAATAGAAAAAATTATATTTAAGGGTCGAATTAAGTAAATTTTAGTTATATTTTGAAAAAAAAAGTTTTTTTTAGAATAAGTCGACAATCGACAATCGATACCATGTTTCCATTTCACACATTCAATTTTTTTTTTCAATATTGAAATTAACAAAAAAAATGTACATTACAGCTTCCTATTAAATTAAATATCTCAATTTCCTGAAAAACACTAAAACTTACTTAATCCAACCAATATTTTTATTTTTTAAAAAGAACATTAGAATTTACTTAATTCAATCCTTAAATTTGGTCTTTTTAACGTTAAAAAATAATGTACTTAACTCAATCCTGAAAATAAATTTTTTTGTGTTTATTCATATTTGAGAAAATTACTTAATCCAACCCTAAGATACATTTATTTTAAATTTATTCAAAAAACACGATAGTTTACTTAATCCAACCCTTAAATTACAATTTTAAAAATGTATTAAAAAAACACGATAATTTACTAAAGCCAACCCTGAAAACACATTTTTTGTATTTATTCATATAACACTAAAATTTACTTAATCCAGCTCTGAAAATACAATTTTTTTATTAATTCATATAACACTAAAATTTACTTTTTCCAACCCTTAAAATACAATTTTTTATTTTTCCAAAAAAAAACATCAAAACTTACTTAATCCAACCCTTTAAAAAAATGTTTTATATAAAAGAACACAAACAGAAAATTCATAAACACAAAAAAATTAAATGTGTAATTTTGTCTTAGTGTAATTTTCGTATGTGTAATTTCGTCCTTGTGTAATTTCTTCTCTGTGTTATTTTGTCTATGTGTAATTTCTTCTGTGTAATTTTGTACCGTGTAATTTTGTCCAGTGTAATTCTGTCCTGATACCAAATAAAGATATATATATATAGACTTTTTATATAGGAAAGTTTCCATACTTATGGCCACCACTGAATACCGATAAAGAATAAATCGATAAGTTTAACAGTACAACGCAAAATGTTAGTGTCTTAATTTTAATTTCTTAATTCATATTGTGCATGCTACTTAATTTCCACTTAGAAATTAAAAGTTAAGTACTTATTTAACGTTAATTTAAATTTATAATTTTGTAATTCTGAATACAGCATATCGAAGTTAATTAAGATATTTCTCTTACTAACACAATATCTTTGAGAACAATGAGTAATAAGACAACATTATTCTTGAGAAAATCCACCCTTCATATCCCAAGTTATTACTTTAACACATAACATACATCTCAGCAACCTCCAGCAAATTAACACATTTCTAAAATCTCATAAACATCACCTACACTTACTAACGACATAAATTTATCATCACTTCCTGTCCTGTGGCTCGGGGGTGTTGCGAGGAGTGGGGGAGGGTAGTGAGACCATTAATCCCGGTCCTCATTACCATGCTGGTAGGAGACCCTCTGCCTGGACCGCCACGAGGACCTCCCTCGGGAACACAGGACTGTTATAGGGTAATGTCTCCTCTGGGCTTCACTGTTTCACAGCAGTTGTCAACATTTTTATTTTAATGTTTGAAATATCTTGATATTCAGATAAAATGCAATTTTGTATCATGAAAAATAGCAATTCTATCAGACGTCTGCGGTAGCATAAGTGTTGAGCGATCCTGCTTCGATTGATATAGGTTACGGGTTTGAATATCGGTTATTGCATAGATATTGTGTTTATTCTTTTCACCTCATGCTCATCAAATTAAACAAACTGTAAAGACAAAGGTACGAGAGCTCCCTTTTAAGTTTTTACAAAAACAAAGACAGTAGCTTCAACAGCTACTCGAGGTGATGAAATCACTGTCCACGCATTTTTTTCTTTGAGATTGGGGAACAAAAAAATCGTTAGGAGATAATTCAGGTGAATACGGGCAATGATACATTAATTCGATGTTTTTCTCCTTCCAATAATCAATTGTTTGACGTGCTGTGCGGGAATTCTTATTGTCATGTTGAAGAATGATGTGATGTTTTTGATTGTTTTTCCTGATTTTGATGACTTCTGACAAATAAATTGTTGTACACTATTCAGCATTAACTGCTATCCGATCCTCTAAAGGAATGGTTGCGACATGGCCAGTCGAAGAAACAAGCGATCATTTTATTGGAAGTGCTTCGTGAGCGAACAACTTTTGTGGGTTTCGGTTCACCTTGGAAGAACCAAACAGTGGAATGTTGCTTAGTTTCAAGTTTATATGAATAAATCCAAGTTTCTTCAACTGTAACGATGTTGTATACGGATATCGCAGTACCTATGTTGAATTTTGTTAGCATTCCCTTGCACCAATCAACACGAGTCCTTTTTGAGCTTCGGTCAAATTATGCGGAATCCATCGGGAACCAATTTTTTTCACAGCTAAATGTTCATGCAAAATCGAATGTATTGCAGTCTGCGATATGTCAAAGTATGCCTTTCACGGTAAGCCACATGCGATCGGCATGTGGCTGCTTGTGGCCATTCTGCGAATTCATCATTTTGCGCACAGCATCGATGTTTTTTTGAATCACAAGAAATTCTGATAAAGTAGCAGCGTTTCTTCCTTTCGCGCGATAAAACTGCTGGAATTCTTTTCTAGAAGCGACCTGTTTAATTTAAACTATAGTTTCCATGCTCGATGATGTACTTTCTTTCACGAATGGGAAGTTTGATCGAGAATTTGATCGAGGAAGTATGAAGAAGAAAGACGCTTTATACATCCGTTTCATACTATATTTTTTCTATGACTACAGTTAGAAAAAATAAATAAAAATTGATATATATGTTACTATAAAAGCCCGAACTACGGTAAACCCTAAGATTTTCCAGTTAAAATTAAGATTTACTAACTCTTTGGATTAGGATTTAACAAGTAAATCCTAAGATTTACTAGTTAAACCTAAGATTTACCAATACACGGGCTTTTACAGTAACATATACATATATTTTTCTAATGCTGCTTCTAATTAAAAATAAATCTTTGGACAAAACTTAAATTTGAGATTTTTGGAATTGACTTTAATTGATTTCAATGCAATTCTTATTCGGACGATGTATTATGCTTATGAAAAGTGTGAAATAATGAAACGCTTATGAGACTTTTTTAACACATTTTACATTCTTTAAGCACCATAAACTCACATTTTATGCACAAGAACAAGTGATATATAGTACAGTTTTTTTTTTTAATAGTGGAAAAAGAAATGTTTGTCTAATGCCTGGGCCACACTTCCGTTATAAGCTTCGCCGATAATTGCGCGCTATATGAATTCGTGGTAAACTGCATCTATCGATATCGTGCTAAAGCGCAACTTGTGGCCATACCGGCGTTTTCGCCGCTACACTTTATTTACGTTGAAAAATGTCGGACGAAATGACAGCTGTGGTACTGTATTATTTAAGTGCCTGGAATATAATAATATCCAATAATATCCATCATAACTGCATCCTAAAATTATTTTTTACATTTAATTTTACAAATTCAAACATTATCTTATCTGATTTTGACACAAATAAGTTATAAAGAAATATGTATAACATAATCTCAAATGATGCCGGATAAACTACAATACGCGCCAACAGAACATGCTACGCTCTGCGCTAAGTTCCTTTGATGTGCGCTCTAAAAACGCCACTTCAGTTATCGTCATGTGTGAAGTGGCGCGCACTGCTAATATTGTGAACGCAAACCGATAGTAGCTGGCCACATTAGCGTTTATGTTACGTTAAACCGAAGTTTAGCGACGATAGATGCAGGTGTAGCCCAGGCATTAAAAACATGTACTGTTAGTAACTTTTAACTTATATAAACTATACTAACTGGTACCTATAAAAGATGCAATTCCGAGATTTTTACAGTACGAGCTGCCACTGTTCAAAGGTTTTAGCATTTGCTTAGGTTGATCTCCAACATTAATAAGTTGAGTCAAGTTTAATTTATAAAATCGTAACATTTTTAGAATTATCAAAAGTTCTTCATTAATACGTTATTTTGAAGTAATTTCCTTTGATGTATAGTGTTATAAACACCATATAAATATCTTATGATCTTATCTTGTTTGTACTTCCTACTTCTTCTATAAATTAACTCAAATATGTATATAATTCTACATTTGTCTTCATTAAATATTCTCTTATTTACTTCCATGTTTCTCCACCTACTTATCACTCAATTGCGCTACAATCGAACGTGAGTCCTTTGATAAAAATTACATATTTGTAGCGTGTTGAAATTTAAATATAACGTTTGTTATCGTGAATATTCCGAGCATATAAAGGAACTCGCTTTATGAGGTGACCTTTTAGAACCATCAATTTTATCAGACATATATTCAAGAATCTATTTTTGTATAGGATACCATTGATCATTTTTGTATTGTGGATAGTATCAATAATATTTGAAAAATGAAAACTCGTTAAAGTACTGTTAAGCATAGAAGCATTTAAATTACGCGGGATATTCAATAATTAAAGAGACAAATTGATGTAGAAAAAAAAAAAAAAAACTGTATTTTTACAAAATGAGACTTTTACTACTTCTCAACATAATCCCCACGAATATTAATACACTTGTCCCAACGATGAACTAGTTTCTTTTTATATCTGATGCAAATAAATCTTTGTCTTGTTGTTTGAGTTTCCCACAAATTCTTTGACTTCCTCGTTGTCGCTGAACTTTTATCCACGTAATGCCTGCTTGAGTGGACCAAACAAATGAAAATCAGAGCGAGCCAAATCTGGACTGTAGGGTGGATGAGGTAGTATTTCCCAACCCATTTTTTCAATGATTTCTTGGGTCAGCCTGGCGGTATGAGGGCGAGCATTGATCTCGGATGCGTTTACTGTCCTTAGCCGAAGACCATCCGTAACCGATGCGTGTCACCCAAAATGTCTAAGCATATCACCCGTGACACGTGTGTCATAGGTTCGCCATCACTGTACTAAAGACTAGTGGAGCTAAATACACACGGCTGCATTACGCGAAAATTACTCCAGATCCAGTGTCATTTCAATGCGAAATTATCCGAGCAACACTGCTTTCTGTATCTTGCAGATCAAAGAGGGGCAGAAGATCTGCAGGCGGGAATGGACTAGATTTCTCTTCGGTATAAGGCTTTCATACCACCCGAAAAACCAACGAAAACAAGCTTAACTTAATACACTGGGTACAGCTTTCGAAACTCAGATAAGAGACATATATTTAGGCCTCTCTTCCTACTTTTTGAGAAGGGCATTCTTCTCAGCAAGAATTGAAAATTGCACAAACATCTGTTTGGTCTAGTTGCTCATATCCAGAAGGATTATGTCCGACATAGTGACTGTTTGTAACCTCGAGGTGGGGAAAGAGTAATTCCAATAAATGCGGCACTTGGAATTTTCCACCACCAATTCTATGTCAAAAGGAACGTACGGTACAACTGGTATTGGGTCAATACTATAACCATGTCTAAGATGGTAAAAGCACGCGGAGAGCAGCATTATGTCGAGGCATGTATCTCGATGTTGCAAGAGATGGACAAACAGACAGAATGTGGATAATGGTTTTAGGATGATGGTGGCACAACCTACAGAGTGAGAAGCCATTTAGAATATGTCGGCCCTGTACGCCAAAGTATTTATAACACCATCAGAAACGTGCTAATTATTATAAAAAAGACATTGTGAGACATTTTATAATAATAGTAATTGTATTTAGCTCCATTAGTATCTAGTATGACGCGGCTCAAAAGGTTGCTGAAGTTTGCGATTAGTGGATGCTTGTCAAGACCTGACAAACCCCATAATAATAATAGTTGAGTTAGGAAATAATACAAAAAAAAAAATAATAATAATAATAATAAAAAATAATAATAGTAATAAATCTCTTTATTGGCAAGGTTCAGTTTACACTGCTCTACCACCTAACCTCAATGTTATTTTACAATTTAGTAGACAATCGAGTACATAAAATTTTTTAATTTTAACAAATAATAATATTGTTTACTTAGTGAAATACACAGTCTTATTGAACACATGTAGTTCACATTAGGACCATTTGTTGGCGGAGTCGCTTTTGAATTGGGCAATTTTAAGATTTTTAGGGTTTTGTAGGTATTACCAAAAAACCCTTATACCGTCATTTTGTCGTCTGTCTGTCTGTCTGTCTGTCTGTCTGTCTGTCTGTCTGTCTGTGTGTCTGTCTGTCTGTCTGTTCGGTAAAAATTGTAGCCAAACGGCTAAACCTAGAGAGTTGAAATTTGGCATGCTTATACAACTCTTTGACCCGCACATAGGAAAAATACTAAAACATCTAAAAACATACCCCTTTAAAAATATAAACAAATATGTGCTGTCTGTCTGTCTGTCTGTCTGCACATAGGAAAAATACTAAAACATCTAAAAAAACATACCTCCCTAAAAATATAAACAAATATGTTGTCATCGAAAACAAAAATATTTTTTTTAAATTCTGAGTAGGGTATCAAATGAAAGCCCTTAGTACGTGGATTAACGATCAAATTTATATTTTTGCAAAATAAATTATTTTGATGCGATTTTTGCCAAAATTGTGCAAAAAAATTTTTGTCCCACACCCTGTAGCCCAGATGGTTTAAACTAAAAATCTTAAAAATTCTAAGTAATGTATATTGGTGTGAACCGAAATAGTACAACAGGAATTTTTGATCAGATTATGTTTTCGAAAAATAACACATTTTTTGTGGTTTTTGGTTCACAAAGTACAAAAGTTATACCAATGTAAGACACTCACATGCAAAGCATGCGATAGCGTAATGGGTTAGAGCACTGCTAAAATGAGCTGGAAAACGAAGGGTTTCGAGTGCGGGAGTGAATTTTATTTTTTCTGTTTTTTTTTTTGCATTTTTATTATGTTGAAATTATTTTGTCAAAATTCTAGTTATATTTTGACAAATGTTGTATTTAATTTTTAAGAGCGTAAATTTAATAACCAGTCTTATTATATGATTAACAGACGATAAATTATTTTAAAAATATCGTTCATTTTGCCGTGATAACTACAAAATTTGTCCTACACATTCAGCATACCACCTTCACTTATTATATACCTGCGAAATCCTGAAATGTGTGAATATTCACACTTCACATCAATTTTTATATATTCCATAAGAATGGAGTTGTATATCGTGGCAGCGTTGTACGAAAATGATTTTTTGAATAAGGTTGTCCGGTGTTTGGGAATATGTATCATGTGAGAACTCCTAGTATTTTTACTGTGAATTTGTGATCTTTTAATGATTTTTTCAACTAGATAGCTAGGTTCGTTTATGCTTAAGGTTTTGTGAATGAAACATGCGTAATGCAAGTGTCTTCTTTCAGACATGTTTAACCATCCTAACTTCTTCAGGTGTTGGGAAGTAGATTCCCTTTTCTTTAGTCCTAATATGAAACGTACACAGTAGGTTTGCACTTTTTGAATTCGCCTCGAATCGAAATACGACAGGGAAGGTCCGTATTACCTAGACATTTAGATCAGATCTGCTTGGTGGGCCTATGCACAGGCATCGACTCATTTTCACCATGGCGGAAAATATTTAATGAGAAATGTTTCATTATAAAAGTATGATTCTTTTTCGACCTCCTCACATTGCAGTCGATGTCTATGGACGTCTGTACGTCTGAACTAAATTAATTATGAATCTCCAAATCCTTTATTTAACCGGAAAGAACTTTTAAAAAGATTATCAATTATTTTCATGGCACCTAAATGTCGAAATTTAGATCGCTTGACTCGTGCAGCTTGTTGTTTTTGTTCTTTATTCTCGTATAAGAGATTGTATACTTCTAACCTGGTTTTTGTTTCAAAAATCTTGTTTAAAACTTTTATTCCACGATTTCAAAATACTTTTCTTGAATATTATCTATTTCTTGAATTGTTTTTATCTTTGAATTTTATTTAAACTCTCAACAATAATATGTTATAAATTGAGTGCATTTTATTGAAGTTTTTATGCTTTAAACTGGCCTGCTCAAATGGGATTTTGATAATTTCCCAGCGGACTTGAGGGTAGAAAGATGTCTTTTGAGTAAATATTATCTTTCAAGTTATGATATAATAAAAACTTACATAGCGTAAAAATTCCAAATGGTATTGATAACTACGTATATGTAAAAGAAAAATACGCCTTCAGTTATGTTTTATACCGGGTGTCACATAATGTTTACTGTTTTAAAACTTAAATTAAAAAAATATTTGTGAATAAAAAAAATTAATTCAGTGCCAAATGTTAACAATGAATGCGGATTTATATTTATTAAAAATAATGTTGTCAAGCCTGTATCTTAAATTTGTAAAAACGGCTGCTAGTATTTCTTCTGGAATCGCGCTTATTTGGACCTGAATTCGCAATTTTAAAGCTCTTAATTAATTTCAAACAAGTATTTCGTCTCCAAAAGTCAGCAATACGAGTCCTTCAATCGCTGAACTCCAGAGACTCGTGCAAGGAATACTTTACCCAACTTAAAATATTAACCCAACCAGCAGAATATATTCTATCTCTGTGTATGTTCGCATACAAAAACAAACAACTATTCCTAAAAATCGAGCATTCCTATAACACAAGGAACAAAGATGCAGTAGTTCCAAGGCCACACAATTTAACCTATTACCAAAGGGGTGCCCATTTCAATTGCTGTAGATACTGTAATGCGCTTCCCGATTAAATAAAGTTGTCAAAAAATCCACTCATTTTCAAGATCAATGTTAAAAAACACCTAATTGAAAGAGCATTGTATGATGTTAAGGATTTTTTTGAATAATTTTCATATTTATTGTTAATTACTGTTTATTTATTTATTATTTTTTATTTCACTGTCTCTAATGATTTATATATTTTCTTATATTATTAATTATTGACTTTCTTTTCATGTAATAGTATTATTGTTGTACATTGTTATTATGTAATATTTATGTACATGACAGACAAGAATAAAAGTAAACTAAACTATATAGACATACCATAATATTTTTTTCTCAAACCGGGACAAATTTGAGATTTTGCTAAAAACAGAAAGTAACGCCATCTACGCTAGTACTTGGCGTTAAAATGGATATATATATAAAATATATAAAATAAAAATGATTAAAATGGATAAATGGAGTGGTTAACAAAAATCAAAATTTACGTAGTAATAATTTTTAATTACTCTTAATTGAATATAACTTATTATTAAAAAAATATAAATATTTATTACTAGCGTGAAATTTCTTTAAAAATTCGTTGTTATTTTTAATTATAGGCTATTCCAAACTTTTAGGCGGAGCTAAATGGAAATTTCGTTCTTTTAGGTTGTCACGAGAAGGGACTTTGCTTGGGTTATTTCATGTTTCACGTTTGGTATGTGAAAATTTAAAATTCCAACATCGAAACCATGGAAACGAATGACATATGTCAAAAATTTTAATACATTTTTCCACATTTTGAAGATAAAAAAAAATAAATGGGAAATTTTTATTAAAAATGACAAAAATGCAATGAAAAGGCCATTTTACAATGTCGATCAATTTAAGCTAGGATTTGCAATGACTAAAAGTCCGAATTAATAGATAAAAATTATTAGATTTCAAAATCTAGTTTCGCCTAAACGTTTGGAATAGTCTATAGTTGTTTCTAATCGCCATTTTCCGAGGTTGTACTTTTTGTACTGTGTGTATATTTTGCACTTTTTAATTTTTACGAAATATCCGGGACAAAATGACAAACTGACCGGGACGTTTGGACCATACCTTCATACCGGGACAATCCCGGTCAAACCGGGACGTATGGTAAGCCTAAAACTAAACTAAACTAAATATTAAATTGCCCGAAAGGGGACTTTATGATTGTGGAAACACTTCCCTTTAGAAGATTTCAAGAAATTTAATAAATTAAATAAATGTTTAATGGTGTTACTTATTTCTTCCATTTATAAAATCTTACCCAGAGCCGCAGTAAGAAAAACTTGCGCTAGGGGCAGAGCCATGTTTTGGCGCCCTTAGCAAATAAAAAACAGGTCCTTACCTCACAAAATCAAAGTGACGAGCAAAAAAAAAAGGTCCTCACCTTCACAATAGCGCCCCTTAGTCAAGCCCATCAGCGCCCTTTTCCTTAGTGCGCCCCGGGCCGTCGCCCTCTCCACCCCCCCCCCGTACTGCGGCTCAGATCTTACCTTTTAACAATTAACTAAAATATAAAAACTTAATAAAATAATGACAGTAAAATAAAATGTGATTTCTAAAAGGCCTTAAAAGATACACTCTTAGATAAAATAACAAATCACCAAATTCAGAAGGAAGAGACTATATCCTCTGTTGATTTCCTTTCGTACACTTGAATCGTTTCAATTCCAGACCTGTCTTTATTTGGACAAATGAAATCCATTCATAAACATTTACCCTGCAGTATTTAAGCCTTCACGTTTAAATACCCATTTTCTTTTATGTAGGTCAGTGACCATTTTCAAAGTCCAGAATTAATTAAAAATTTACTACACACACTTGTACTGAGTAGGCGTGTAAAGCATTTGTTTCCTGGACATTTTCCGGAAACAAAGGAGGGCCAAGTGAAACTTTTCATCAGAAGGGATTTTAAATTGTATATTTTATCGTTGTACAAGATTATAAATTGATGAAACAAGTTAATTGTTTTCGAGGAATTATTGTTTTGAAACAAAAATATTATTAATAAGTTCTCTGCGCGTTTTCGCGTTCAGTATTCAATATTTCTAAATCTAATAATTTATAAGGTAATTTTATTTATTAAAAAAAAAATTCTTAATCGATACATGACTGTAGGGAAGTTGAAGAAAAAGTAGAAATCATACTTCTGTACAAATCATGTCTTCTTTTTCTTCTTCAGCCTCAGCCTGTATTCATCCATTGCTTGCCTCGTTCGTCTTATTCTACGCATCTTTATTTAGAGCTTGTCTATATCATTGGTTTCCACCGATGCTCTTATATCGTCAAACCAGCGTTTTTGAAGTCTTTCCACACTCCTTTTGATTACGTCATCGGTGAAACCAAAGTGATTCGAGTATCCTACATCAATGTATATACCCTTTTCACTACAGCCTACGTTTTTGAAGATATCCTCCATAACGAGAGTAGTTTAGGAGATATTGTGTCACCTTGGCATACCCCTTTACTAATAGGGATTTTATTAGTGATCATATCTTCATCAATCTTTATTTGGAGAGTACTATACCATAAATGGTATTCGGAAGATTTGAATATCTTGAATCAATTCTAGTGTTATTTAGAGCTTGTAGAGATTGTGGAGGATGTGATTTAGGCTATGTTGAACAGACTAAACAATATCTTAAAAACCGAGTATATCAACATAAAAATAGCTCTCAGGATAAATTTAAAAATAAAAAAGAAAACACGGCACTCAGTACCCATTTCTTCACCACTAACCACAATTTTAATTTTGAACAAACTAAAATCTTAGATAAAGTAGACAATCTCAGTAAAAGGTTGATTGCTGAGAGCATACATATAATTCAGAACCCTAAATTAGTTAACTTTAAAACCAACTGTGATAATATAAGCGCCATCTATTGTAATATATTAAAAAAATTCTAAATCTAACATATTTCACCTAATAATCAAATTCTAATTTATTAATAGATAGCGTCACTAAAGCTGCATTCAGAGCTCAGTAAATCAACACGTTGTACGCTATGGATAATTTTTAAACGAGGTCATTTGGTATGATCGGACGTGCTCGTGCTTTGTCGTTGCTATACTACTGTTGAGCGATATAGTACGAGCTTGTCCGATCATACCAATTGCACTCGTTTAAAAACTATCCATAACGCACAGCGTGATAATTTACTGAGCTCTGAATGCAGCTTTACTTGTTTCAACCATCTCAAACCCTTTTTCAAGTTCATACGTGGCTTTTTCATATGCTTATCACTGAGTTCAATAACCGGACAATATATAAATCGAAACGTTAGCGAAGTTAATAAATTTGTTTTTATTTTCTGACTGGTCCGAATCCCATTATCTGCAACTATAAATAAATGAAAATATTATTATAAAATAAATTCATATGACTCTAGTTCCCCTTAATATGTTCTCTCCATTATATTCGAATGTTTTTCATTTGCTGTGTAAATGAATGCCAAAATATATTTTTCCAGATCAGTATCATTTACGTAAGCAGGGTTCATATATTAAATTAAAACTCTTGACTATTAAAAATTCTTTCTGCTGTAATTAAATTTTAAAGCATTGTAAAACATTATTAACATTGTTAACATGAGTAAATTATCTTTTCTGAATTTTTTGCTATTTTAAGATATTAATATTTTATAAAGCAGCGAAGATTCACCTTGTTAAAACGCTAACAAGCGAGATATTATAAAAAACGAAGTGAAAATATTTTCTAATAGTTGATATTGATTTTCTTTATAATAATGCAACAGACGGAGTATAAGGACGTGGGTTCAATTCCCTCTGATCCCACTTCAGAGTATTCATCTTTCAGTGACATGCAAAACAGCTCTGGGGTTGACTCAGTAGTACTTAATTAGAACATTAAATATATACAGTTCCTATCATTCCTCCAAGGAATATAGAGCACCCAGAAAGTTTTTCCAACGATTCCGATTTCTGGTCAGAGCGTGGATTTCTTTCCAGAAAATACTGGCTTTTTCAACCTTTTTGGCGACTGTCTTTGTTTAAGTTATGCCCGGTCTACTTCTACTACGACTGCTCTGGCAGTTCCAATCTAACTCTTTATAAGTCTTCCCCTTGTGCCAAATCCGTTTCTACTTACACAGCATTATTTCCTCGGCAAAGCGTCTTGTTTCGGTATTTACCAAAAATTCTCTGTTAGTAATAATATTTGGCTAGAAATTGTGGATGATTTTACATAGCATTTGTTTACAGACGCAGGTAGTTCTCAATGAAAATTGTGAATTTCATACATCCATACAAACAAAATAAATAAAACGTTGATTTTAAAGACGCGAATTTTTATAGATAAGGCTAGGTATGTAGGTATTAAGATAATAGCCAATGGTGGGAATGCATCCCATCAGAAATCCAACCATCTTAAAATCCCCTATCACTGGCCAGGTATACTCATCATACTTTAAACTCTCAAGCACCATTCTCACACTTTCGTAATTTTCTCTGAGCATTACGAAATGAGCCAAAGGAAGAGATGGAAATTTATTTCCATTGTGAAGAAGGACAGCTTTTAAACTTTTTGTAGAACTGTCTAAGAAAAGACGCCGGAATGCATGAGATTCCGACCGCCTTGCATAGGCGGTTATACTAAATATCCTTGCTACTTTTATTTTTGTCGGACCACAAATAAAGAAAATAATGACCAGTGACGAATTTTCACAGATACTCAATACTCATGAAAGGAAAGCCTGAAAGCAGTGGTCATGGTTTTCTCGGAAACAACAGAGCAGACAATTACAAAGAGCTTATTGAAACTATGTTTGATAACTTTAAACTCATGGGTTGCAGAATGTCCCTTAAAGTGCATATGTTACATGCGTACTTGGACCAATTTAAAGATAACATGGGAGCCTATTCGGAAGAACAAGGTGAACGTTTTCATCAAGACGTGATGGACTTTGAACGTCGTTATCAGGGGCAATACAATGAGAGTATGACGGGGGACTATATTTAGGGGCTAATACGAGAAAGTCCATACAATCACAGAAGAAATACGAAAAATAATAATTTTATAAACTTTTTTTACATTCTGTTACAGTAGCTGTTTGTTTCGAATGGTTTTCTTGTAAATAAAACTGATTCAAATTCATAACAAAAGTTTATATTATTTTTACATACAATAAAAGTCTGAAAAAAGGGAAATTTTCTTAAAATCCGTAATTTCATTCTGATAGCTACAAAAGCCAACTTTTTCGGGTAAAACTATTTTTTCTTTAATTAACAATGTGGAAGAAATAAAAATCAGATATGCAGAACCCAGACTCAAAATTCCTGTTGACCGGTGTTATTGTTGTTATTCAAGTAGATTTATTTTCATTTGTTTTTATTTAAATTTAAAACGTATATTTCGTATAAAAAGATGCTATTAAATTTGTGAATTTCATTTTATTACAGAACTATTATACTATTTTTGTAAAAAATTCCTTGCTGTACAGCTATTTAAAGTACGTAATTAAAAAATACAGAACCAACATGGTGGGTTTTGGTTAATCTTTTGAAATCCGTTAAAATATTTTTATTGCTTTGTTTCTCCACGGACAATTTCACGTAGTCGACCACGTCATTAAAACTTTTTGTAACATTTGCTACTAAAGCTGCAACAAGTGCAAATATGCAGCATTTTTAACCATTTCAGCAACCATTAAATGCAACTTGGCAAAAACAGAATTACTCTTTAATTTGAGATATTGTTAAAGAAACAGTTTAGAGTACACGGTATTTACTTAATTATATACGTATAATCGTATTTATACTGTTTAATTTAAGTTAGGGGTTACATGTTTATAATTTTCGAATAATTTGAAGGAGACAGACTTGCGTTAAAATACGTAGCTAAAAAAATAACGTGGAAGAAAAATGCGAGAATGAGAAAAAATATAACTCAACTCATTACCCCTTCAACAGTACATTTACAACAATAGAAGTGGGCTGAATTATGATATTACACTAATCTACAAGGTATATGGTAAGTTACCTTTCATCAGTTTTCTCAGCAGCTCCTTTCTTTTCTTCTTCAATTCGATAAATTACTGAAAACGGGTGCTTGAATTTTCTTGAGTGCTTACTTAACTTAATTTAACTAACAGGACCCTAGACATTTATGTATGTAATTATATTCGTAGATTCTTAGAGAATAAATATGAAAAATATTGTTTATATCGGTCAACGGATATAGTACTCTCTTGTTTATGCCTACGAAACCCTAGACGTTTCTGTATGTAATTATATTCGTAGATACCTAAAGAATAAATCTGAAAAATACTGTTCATATCGGACAAAGAAAATGAGAGTATCCTAAGGTTTTTTGTTTATGCCTACGAAACCTTAAACATTTCTAGACGTTGTTTTATCCGCAGATTTTTAGAGAATAAATCTGCAAAATATTGTCCTTGACGGTCAAAGGATATAGGATTGTCTAGAGTTTCTTGTTTATGCCTACGGAACCTTAGACATTTCTAGACGTTGTTTTATCCGCAGATTTTTAGAGAATAAATCTGCAAAATATTGTCCATATCGGTCAAAGGATATAGGAGTATCCTTAGGTTTGTTGTTTATGCCTACGAAGCCCTGCGCATTTCTATACGTTGTTTTATCAGCAGATTTTTAGAGAATAAATCTACAACATATTTATCATATCGATAAAAGAATATAGGAGTGTCTTGAGTTTCCTAATTAAGTCTACGAAACCCTATTTCTGTACGTTATTTTGTCTGCAGATTCTTATAGAATAAATCTGCAAAATATTGTTCTTATCGGTTAAAGTACAAGGTGTCTCAAAAGAAATTATATATTTAATTAGCTTACTGCGTGAACGCAACGTATCAGAGGGGCGCGGGGGTTATGTCAATCGGTAGCCTGGCTCTTGGGAATTGAGTCGCTATGGAGCGTTTCTCGGGAGCAGACCGCGCGTTATGCGTGCGAGAGTTTTACAAAAACGGTGATTCGGCTACTGTAGCGCGTAGAAAATTCTGCAGTATTCGAGGTTTTCGCCACTTAAATGATGCGCCAAGCATTTCTCTCATTCGACATTGGGTTAAAAAGTTTGAAGAGATTGGTACAACGCTGGATAAATCAAAATCCGCACAATGCACAAAGACCTAAAGCTGCACCCCTACAAAATTCAATTGGTGCAAGAATTAAAGCCCCAAGATGCCAGACAGACGCTTAATTCTCAGGCAAATTGATCTCCCGGAGAGGTGACATAAATTGGCCTCCACGCAGTCCAGATTTAACCCCTATGGACTTTTTCCTATGGGGTTATCTTAAATCTAAAGTTTACGCCAATAAACCGACTTCACTGGCGCATTTGAAAGAAAATATCCGTCACGAAATGGCAGCCATCCCTGAGTCCACCGGCCGAGACGTCCTAAGTAATTTTACTGTTCGATTAAATGAGTGCCGAGAACGCGAGGGTCTACATTTAGACGATATTATTTTTAAGAAATAAATCCCCAAAAAGTGTATTTTAATAATTAATAAACATTTTTTCTATATACGGCTTACTTTTTTTTTAATCGATCCACTAAATACAAAATTTCTTTTGAGACACCTTGTATATGTCAGATATCGGAGGGAAGGTGCCATAAAACATTTGGCACACAATCGCCTTACATGTCAGCGGTACTCCTGTGTGTATGTGTATACATACACACATAAATTCATATAACCCTACCTTCATACTCACTTAATCCCCTTTGACAGTATTCTTCATACGCCACTGAAACTCAAAGGAACTCACTTATACCCTTGTGGCAAAAAATAGGCTCTACATCACCTTACCACTCTCTACAAAAACAGGAATATCTGTATTTCGATCGTGACCTCGTATTGTGTAGAAGTGGCCTCTATATGCGTCAACTTCACACCACTTGAAACAGACATTGTGTGAAGAGGAAATGGTTCGGACAATTTGACTGTGACCGACGATGATTTGTATTAAGTTCTTCGTAGGTGGGAAATCTCGCGACTCGAGATTTTGATAGATTATACGATTAGATGGTGAATGTAACTGAATGAGAAATGCTTTTACATGTGTGGTTTTGTCAGATTTATAAAGCTTTGTTGTAATTAGAGCTTTTTGATGGATGTTGGTTTAAGTTAAGTGGTATTAATAGTTTGTGACCATAAAAGCTTGAATAAAAATTGTCTTTTTATAAAGTTAAAGTTGACATACACTAATAAAAACTAGCTTTGTTATATAATTTAAGACCTAAGTTATCCAGTTCAAAATGAATAGTTCAATCCTTGATTTGCAGGTTTTTTCGCAGTATGGACAAGTAGTTGCAAACGAAGTCATCCTCCTAGAACTATTATGTTTGTTCTACTATTATGTTTGTTCTTCTCTCTTGTTTTTGTACCGTATCTTGTAGGGATGGGAAAAAACATCGATGTATCGAAAACATCGATGTTTGTTTTAAAAACTAATGTCGATGTTTAAACTTTGAAATTCAGAAACTACCGCTAGAGGCGCTGGAATCTTAAAAATTTAATTTTTATTAAAATTAGTACACAAAATATAAGCGCCATCTATTGTGATATAACAATACTAATAGTGTTAGTTCTCATTCTTAGCAGTTAGCAGAATACGAAAAAATAAGAAGAAACTTCTAATTTTTGCAAACAATGCGAACGACCAAAGACGCCAACACACTTTTTCTTTTTGAGTCTTGTTGATACTTTCCCAGTTGTTATTCCTCCAATCCCTGGATTTTTGTAAGTTGTCATTAGCTATTTTTTTATATATCGAAGTTGGCTTTTCCTGAACAAAATGATCAAAAGCTTCAATTAATCGGTAAAAGTAACTAGAATTGAAAATCTAGTTCCGCCTAAACCAAAGGAACAGACTTTATTTCAACTTAAAAAAGTATGAAAATAATTGTGTATGACAGTGTTATTTTTATGTTAAATAATATAAAATTAACATTAAGATTACTATATTAGCATTGTAATAAAATCCAATATTTCATTTTAGAAATGTAAAAATAGCAAGTTCTGTTCCTTTGGCTTAGGCGGAACCAAATTTTTAATTCTAGTTACTTTTACCGATTGATTGAAGCTTTTGATCATTTTGTTCAGGAAAAGTCAACTTCAATATATAAAAAAATATCTAATGAGAAATTACAAAAATGAAAATTGCGGTTAGTTCCGCCTAATCGTTTGGAATAGACTGTAGGTACAAATTAGGATTATTATATTGGGTATAATAATGTTAATGTGAAATAAATTACTATTAAAAAGGAATATTTCTATTTCAAAATCTAATAAATGCTTTTTGTGTATTATATGTTACTTTTTTCGTATTTTATCTTTACATTATTAAATAAAACCTATATACAGTCTGTTTCAAACGCTTAGGCGGAACTAAATGGGAATTTCGTTCTTTTAAGTTGTCACGACAAGGGACCTTTCTTGGGTTATTTCATTTTTCACGTTGGAATGTCAAAATTTAAAATTACAACAATGAAACCATGGAAACGAATGACCTATGACAAAATTAAATTATTTTTTTATATATTTTAATGACAAAAAAATAAATAAATGGGAAATTTGTATTAAGAATTACACAAAAAATCAAAATATAAAGAAAATGACATTTTAAAATGGTATTAACCTTAACCAAAAATGTTTATTGTAAGTATGATTTACAAAGCTTAAACAAAACGGCCGAAAAGCACGATTTAAGCGATGAAAGTAACTAAATTGCTAAATCTAGTTCCGCCTAAGCGTTTGAAACAGACTGTAATATAAATAAATAACTTTTTTAATATTAATAAAACTTCGACGTTTCCGATACATCGATGTTTTTCCTTCGTTGTTTTTTCAACATCGATGTTTTGTTTTCGATGTACAACCCTACTGCAGGCTCAATTTTAATCTACAGATCGCCTGGTGCCAAAAAAGCATTTAACTATTAATTTTATTTATAAATCCGAGCGGCACAATCTTCTCCACTGGAATTTAGTGATATGTGGTTATTCCAGTATTTTCTCTTAAACTGATAATTTTGTACGTCAATGTTTTTGTCAGTTTTCTCAATTTTTATTTCTGCTGCCATAACATACAAAAATCAATATTTGCGATAATGAATTGCTTATATAATGAACCAAGTCCCTTAAAAATTCATTTATTTTCCTGTTTTAATAAAAAAGCAGAGGAAAATCTTAATTATGCGTGCGTAATTAATTAGTAAATTAGTATTCATATAAAAAGAAAAATTACGACTTAATTGCAATATACTGTATTCGAGTATTTTTGGTCTAAATTAAACATTTAAAAAGAATTGTTGTTTTTAATTTTAAGAAGCTAAAAATCTCAAGGGAGGTAATAAAGAAGATTAATTACATTGCTCTTTTATTATTCTCAAAAAAGAAAAAAAAACAAGTAATTAAATCTTTAATCAGCTAATTGTTTAGATTGAGAAGAAGTTGAAATCTTAGTGCTACGATTTTTTCCTACTCTTCTATACGGTTTGGTCTGCATCATGTCAGAAGCCACTTCAAGAGATTGATTATAAATCATTTATTGGTTGTTCCTCCCTATACTATCAATGAGGCTATGTCAAATTTGTTTGTAATATAAGAGTTCCTTGAGACAATAAGAGATACAGCAAATCTATTTAGTAATGGCGTGTGGGAAATCAGTTTCGCGCAGAGGAAGAACGCATTCGGAAAGAAAGAGAGGGTCGAGCGCTTGGACTGTACAGTACGAGACACAAGTTTTCATCAAAATATTAATTTTTTCCACAATTTAATGGATTACTTTTTATATTTCATATTTTCTGTTCACTTCTTTCTTTCTGTTTTCTAGGTGACGAAAATGTGGAACATTCACCTGAATTTAGAAAATAATAATGTATAAATAATATAACAATGAAATAAAAATGAAAAGCCTGTTAAGAACTGAACTAAGTTTACCAAACAAAATAAATGTTTTTGTTGAACAGCTTTGTTGCGTCTTATAACAAAGATATTTATTATGATTGTTAATTTAGAACGTGAAATTTCGGATTCTTTTGTTCAAAATATTTGTTCCGTCCGTGTCTCATCTTTGTATTAAAGTTATATTGTATTACAACTTTTAACTTGTCTAACCTGCAGACACTTTTTTTTTCTTGTTAAATCTACTTAAACTTCTTGCAGAAACGCCTGTGCACGCTGAAACTCGATCCAAAATATTCTTCAAAGGTATAATCACGTTCCCTGCTGCAGCTTACTTAGTCATAAAGTCAATCACATTACTAATAATCTCCTTACACTGACTATGGTTTACGCGCCCGCATAATTTCGTCGTAAATTCCATTATACTTTTTCATCCGAATGTACTTTCACTGATGCTTGCAGCAAGACAGTCTGAAGTCAACTGACGTCCCCACTCCAATTTCTAGTGATTGCTACTGCGCACCCAAGGTCATCTGCCAGGCTTAAATAGATGGACTGTATATGAATATGTAATGTTTAGGTATCACTGTATATTTTGTTGTTTAGTTGATCACTGTATTTTTTACACATCATTGTACTTTTGTTTTGACCTGGTTTAACAATGTTTATGTTGTAATTACCATTGAATAAATTATTATTATTATTATTATTATTATTATTATTATTATTATTACTGAGAAAATTCTAAAAAAGCCTGTAGTACACAATGTAATTTCTCGATTTGAATCTCGTACGATAATTATTGCATTGAGAATTTTGTTCGGAAATATCGGATATAAAATTATTGTAGTATACCATCCAATATTTATCGCTTTGCATCTGTACAGTGCCGCAACAAGGGTGGTGCGAGAGGTGCCGCCGCACCAGGCGCCGGATTCATAGGGGCGCCGAATGGCCAAATATATTTTTTTTATTATTATCTTTTATATTAATAAACTATAATTAACACAAATTTGATTTCATAATCGAAAGTTTCAAATGGCAGGCAAGTTCATTAATTGATGACTGTACAACTGCTACTGCAATGCAATTATTAGAAGTGATCCACACTTACGATTTAAAAGATGTGTACCCTAATATTGGCATTACACTGCGCATATTTTTAACACTCCCTGTAATTGTTGCTTCGAATTAACGCAGTTTTAGTAAATTAAAGTTAATAAAAAATTATTTGCGTTCTACAATGGGCCAAGAGCTTGTAAAATTTAGCTTTAATATCAATAGAAAATACTACAGCGCAGTCATTAAATTATGAAGACTTAATTAACGAATTTTCACAGTTAAAAGCCAGAAAAGTTCAATTTATTTAATTTTCCATTCCGTTAAAGTGATTATATAATATATTATTAAAATACACAAATATTTAGTATTTTTTGTTCAAATATCCCTTTTTTTTGTCATTAAATATATATTTTTTTATTTATTTTGTTATTCAATTATGTAATATAATATTTCTTTAGCCCTTTTGTGTTTCATTTTAGGTGTTTTTCATTTTGTGTTTTATTGACCTAGAGTTTATATTTTGTCCCTTTTTATATTAGTTGATTATCATGATTTTTGAGTTTATTAAAAGATTTGTAACATAATTTGTTAATATAATCGTTAATATTGCAATTTAACCAAACCAGAAAAAACGGTTAAAACTAAACTAAAAAATAATACCAACGAATGTTTTTTTTTTAAATTTTTTTATACATTTATTGTTAAAAAAATGACTTTATAATATAAATTTTTGTATGTTCCTTTACTGGTACTAAGATAGTTCCTTTATTAGGAGTAAATGTTCCTTTTCTGGCGATTTTGTGATTTTTATGAATAAAGTTATGTTTTTTATTTTTCTAAGTTTTATTTTCACTTGCATCAAATTAAAACAATAAGATTTTAAGGATTTTATATAAAATATGGTAAGTAAATATCTTAAATAACATTTTGGTGAAGAAAACAACGTAAGTAAATGTTTTAAACGTACCCTTACTGATGCAATCACCCTACCATAAAAATTTTAAAATTGTGTATGTAATTAGTGAGGGGGGGGGCGCCAAATAATTTTACGCACCAGGCGCCAATTTATGTTGTTGTGGCACTGCATCTGTACTAATTGATGCGCACTACGTATTTTTGTAAGTTGACAGAATTCAAATAATTGTACTTAACCTATAGAGGACAGATAGTTTACCAATTTTTGAGAACTGATAATATTAATCTTTGTCTCAAATCAGTAAATCTTCTTGATTCGCAAAGCCGTACCGTTTTTTGTTCTAATTTATTACATTTGAAATGGAAGGGAATTATTATTTTATTTATATTATGTTATTATTAATTTTCCCTATAAAATTATGATTTTTATTTATCAAAAATTATTATTGTTGTCATTATTTATCGTTATAAAATAATTTAAGACAAGTAAAAAAATATTATATTAATAATTATTTCCTTGAATTTGTTGTATGCGTAAAAACTCAACTTGAATAAATAAATGAGAAGTATAGAAATTGTAATCAAAAAAAGGTGGTGACAAAAATGTTTTATGAAAAATCTAAGGACTTAATCCAAAAAAAAAAATTTAAATAATTCCCTCGGTACTTTTCTCCCGAATTGGAAGGTTTAATGGTCACCTTAGATAAGTTTCACATTTTTGACGGTATACGTACTCAGAACGTTTTGCCGTACGAACGCTATTTGTGTTGTTTACTGTAACTTGAAAAAATTCATCTCGACTAAAAATGGAATTAAAAATTTTCAAGCCATTATTTTTTACAACTTTAGACGTGGATTAACCCAACAACAGTGCATCCATGAACTTAATTCGGCTTTTGGCGATGAAGCACCATCAAGAACAACTGTTTATCGATAGTTTCATGGTTGGTTTATATACGGAACAAGAATAAGGAATAGGAAATAAGAATAGTACACAAGATGTTAAAACATGGCTGCGCCGTATATCGGTTTATGTAGGAATGAAATTTAACTTAAACATAATAGTTGGTAACATTCAACATTTTATTCTTATTTCAAGAATAAGACACGATAAGCCTGCGCACAACAATCAAAATGTCTGCCGTAATAAAGTTTGTTCAACAGATGTTTTTCAGTTGTGATCAGAGGGTTGTAAACAACAATAAAATGTTTTTATTATTTTTATTTATTCTTCTTGTAAGTTTTAAGAACCTGTCAAGAGACAAACGTTAAACACAGGCCAACGCAAGTACGCAGGCGCAGCGACGAAATGTTATGTCCTATATAAACGGTTTAATATTTTTTATTCTTGTGTACTATTCTTATTTCCTATTCCTTATTCTTGTTCCGTATATAAACCAACCATCAATCGTGGCCGTTCGCTTAAAGAAAAATTTCGTGGAGATCGTCCAAAATCGGTTGTTGTTCCGGAAAACATTGATGCTGTGCGTGAACTCATACTGCAAGATCGTCATATGACTTATCGTGAGATTGAGGTATTTTTGGGTATTAGTGGGACCGGTATACATTCACTATTGCATGAACATTTGGCCATCAAAAAGATTTGTTCACGTTGAATCCCACATAATTTGACAATCGGAGTGGAAAATGCCTCAATCGGAGTAGAAAAATGCTTCGAAAATTTATTCAAACGCATGCATTCATCTTCATGGATAATATTTTGAAAAACAATAAAGCCACTTTTGTTGATAAATAATTGTTTTTCATCTCAAATCCCGAAATATACTCTCGTACATACTTATTGATATATTATTCTTTTTTTTTAAAGTGATGTCCAAATTCTCTTCTATATCTTTGTCCCTGCATTTCAAACTTTACAAACCTAGAAAAAGTAATAAAAATATTTTCTCCTGTTTCATGAATAATATTGGTTCGAATCTCTATACGGTTGACATATCACCTAGAGCTCCCTGTATCCCTTTCCGAATTATAATATTCTCGAGTCAAGACCATAAAATCCAGTTTAAATTTTTCCATTCTTTCACACAAAAGAAACTCAATCTTCGTTCAAAAGCGATCACAGGTCAAACGATACAATCGTTCCAGGATGAATCTTTAGTTCAGACGCGTACTGATGGTAGCATTAGAATTGAACCTCTTCAGAACGATGTTAAAATCAAAGGCGGTTTTGAAAAATTTCACCAAAGAGTGTTGGTTATTTATTATGGGGTTTATGAAAACCACAATCATGTTAGATGGTTTATAAAGTATTAGCATTATTTTAGAATTATTTCATATGAGGTTGTAGCAACTTAGGCCCGGTCTTTCCACCTTCAGATAAAGTCCCAGGTAACTATCTGACAGATAAGGTTATTTGTAACTTCATCTGCTGAGTAAATGTGAATACCAGTCAGTGAATCCAATACGTCAGTCTCATTATCCGTTAGATAACTATCTGATAGATACATTTGTATAGAAAGAAGGGATGACATTTACTCAGCAGAAGAAGTTAAAAATAACCTTATCTGTCAGATAGTTACCTGGGACTTTATCTGAAGGTGGAAAGACTGGGCCTTAAAGTTAATTTTTTTGGTTTAAGCGTTTTGTTTTCTTAGGTTGCCTGGGATATTTCATATTTACTGTTGGCACTTATAAAGTTTTTTTTATAATTATGTAATAATTCAACATACGAGGGCTACCTTTTAAGTTTTTACAAAAACTAAGAAAGAAGAATTTTTTTGGAACAAACTGTTTTATTGCTTTTCAAAACATTCGCGTTTAAGATTCATACACTTTTGTATGCGTTCAAACCAGTTCTCGAAACATTTTTTCAACTCTGAAGTTGGTATTTCAAAAACATGAATTTCGAAGGCTTAAACAGCATCAGGTGATGAAAATCGCTGTCCACGCATTTTTTGTTTCATATTGGGGAACAAGAAAAGTCGTTAGAACATAAATCAGGTGAATACGAGCAATTCGATGCTTTTCTCCTTTAAATAATCAATTGTTTGACGTGCTGTGTGGGAGCTTGTATTGTCATGATGAAGAATGATGCGACGTTTTTTGGTTGTTTTTCCTGATTTTGTCGATGACTTCTGGCAAAAAAATTATTGAATACTATTCAGCATTAACTGTTCTCCGATCCTCTAAAGCAGTGGTGCGCAAACTATTTTCATTTCCGACTCCCTATTTTGTGTAAAATTTTGTCGCGACCCCTGGATAGACAATAGACGTTTTTTTAATCGTCAACGTAGTTAAAGTGAAATTCTTTCTGGGATTTGCACTTATAGGGTGTTTAAAGAAAGTTTAATACAGATAATTGTTTTCGTAAAAAATATAGTTCTATTTTTATAAAGAATAAAATTGCATATCACTATTTTACTGGTACCTGATACTTATTGATGAAAAGCCTTATATTTTTTAATGTCATATAAATTTCTCCGAATTTGGCGACCCCGAAAAATTTTCCGCATTTTTTGAAATTTTTTTTTTTAGCATTCCTTCAGCATTCCTAGCACACCAGTCAACACAAGCCTTTTTTTGAGCTTCGATCAAATTATACGGAAATTTGCTGACAGTGAGCGTTTAAAAAAAAACAAGTTTGTGAAAAAATGGATATTACTCGTGAAGGTTTTCGCTAGATGATTTTAGTAAAGGCCTAATTGAACAACAATGCATAGATTCGCTTCGTTCAACTTTTGGTAATGAAGCACTATCAGAAAAGACACAAAATGGTTTGCAAAATTTCGTCTTGGTCATGCGTCCGTCAGTAATGAATATCGTGAAGGCCAACCAAATTCGGTTGTGATTCAAAAAAACATCGATGCTGTGCTCAAAATGATTGAAAAAGATCGGCATGTGACTTACCGTGAGATATAGGCATCCTTTGGCATATCGTAGACTGCAATACATTTTGCATGAAGATTTAGCTGTGAAAAAGATCTGTTGCCAATGGATTCAGCATAATTTGACCGAAACTCAAAAAAAGCTCGTGTTGATTGGTGTAAGGGAATACTAAATTCAACCTGGGTACTGCTAAATTCGTATACAACATCGTTACAGGTGACGAAACTTGGATTTATTCATATGAACCGGAAACTAAGCAACAATCCACTGTTTGAGTATTCCAAGATTAACCGAAACCCACTAAAGTTGTTCACGAAGCATTTTCAAGAAAATCATCGCTTGTTTCTGATTAAATCGACACCAGAATAGGCACAAAAAAATGTCACTGCAACCCACTGCGTCACTGCGTAATGAATGTTGTGGGATATGGTTACGCTAATTTGAAATTTATATTTTTAATCTAATCTTAAAACAACAGTAGAAAGTTCATTGTCCTGCTGCACGAGACGCCTCTGATAAAAGATCGCAGCGTGAAGAGAACGGTTTACGACTAAACTTATCGCATTGTTCCCTTCCTTACTGGTAGACAAATACCCTGACGTTCAAGACGTACAGCTTGATCGGTCATCTGTTCTATTTTATTCCCTTATTTTTAAAGAATTTCAACGTGAAAATCTTCCAAAACCATCGTTTTCTTCCAGCATACTTACTGGAATAGCTGACTTGAGTTAAGCTTGAGATAGAGTCGATGGAATTTATGAGTTTCTATTTGAACTTATCAATGAACTGAAATGAATATATGGGTAAAAAGTTTTCAGTTTTCAGTACCACATTACTTACAAATCCATTATTTTATCTCTTCGTGAAAAGTAATCAGGTTCGAAAAAGTGTAAAGAAAAATTGAGGACATAAGCAGACATAAGATCTAAAGAGTAGAAACATATTTTTCATCTTTGCTATTATAAGATAAGGAACAAAATATGTACAATGAGTTAGTTTAAATGTGCTACGCGGAAATTTTTACACATATATACCAAATATGTTATACAATATATCAGGATCTGACAGTTAGCAGACAAAGGGAGGATTTTCCCCCTACAATAGGCTTAAAGTTTATGATATTGGTGTACGATTAGAAAATATTCCATTATTGTTTGATCTCGGTAGCGCAGAGTTAGCGACCTTCTTCTCGTGCTAAAGATCCCGGGTTTGAATTCCGGCCAGGGCATGAATATTTGTATTCGTCCTTATCACCTCACCCTTATTAAAACTTAAGAAAAGAAAAATAAATAAAGAAAAAACAGCATAAATTTAACCGCTCCCAACCTGGATTGGGTCACTGGGGAAGTTGTAGATCTGAAACTTCACTCTTTGGAGTAAAGGCCCGTGCCCAATAAATAGTAGCAGTACGGTAGTGATCACTACTGTTCGAAGATACTACTGTGGGACGTTTATGGGCTGAAGAAAAATATTGTTTGATTAGGTAATGGGTCTTGGACTGAAATTAGACTATACAACCAGTCTATAGACTATACAATCAATATTAGAGATGAACTTATGCCGTTTTTTGTGCCCGATTTTTAGGTCGTCATATTAAATATCCAGATATGGTCTTTTGTCTTAATGTCTGTTCAGCAAATCGTTTGAACGGTCGGAAAATATTCAAAATTTGATGTTAATCAGAAAATAGATATTCAAATTTATCGTTTTGTTGTAAATTAGAAAAAAGACATGCTGTACATCCAAAAATATTGTCCATTGCACGATAAGGGATGAAAGTAATAATTGAATAAGCTCTCTCGACCTTCTCGCGAAGGTAAGAGGAGTGCGTCTCGTCTGTGCCGAACACGTTGCGAGCAAACCTGGACGGTACTGGCGGGACTATAAATCCCCTTCTTTAATAATAATAATAAGCAGGCATTGTGCGGACACTGGATCTGGCGTAATTTCCCCGTCTGCATATATCCAGGGTTTGGAATGTATCCGTGTGTATTTAGCTCCACTAGTCTCTAATATGACGCGGCTCAAAAGGTTGCTGAAGTTTGCGATTAGTGGACGCTCGGCAAGACCTGACAAACCCCAAATAATAATAATATATTAATTTAGCTAAAAATGCTAGTAATTACAATTACAAGTTGCTTGACAGACGGACGGACGGACAGACAGACCGACAGACATCATGCTAAAAATAGTCAAAAAGTTATGTAGGGACCTCAATTCGTGGAGATCCATCGAAATCTCGAAATGTCAAAATCGGAATGATCACAATACCTCCCTTATATATGTTGGCGGTCAGTAAAAATGAGGTAATATTATAGTGTTAAAAACTAATTTTCGAGAATATGAAGATAAAGAAGTTACTGTTTTATACCAGTGTTCTTCAACCTTTTTGCATCGGCGGACCGGTGAAAATAGGATAAATATTTCGCGGACCGGCTGAAAGCTGACACAAATAAAAACCAATATATATAGTATTTTATTATTATTATGTGACTGCAGTGACGTGGCTGCAGAGTTGTTTCTGAGAGACGAAGCGCTGCATTAACATCCATTCGATTTCTCTGTTTGGTTTTTATAATTGACATGGCTGAAAAAGTCTTTTCGCACAAATAGAAAGTCGAAAAAATTACTTTTTAGATAGCTTTATAACTCAAAGATGAATATTCTTTTTCTAGTAATTTCCAAAATTGAGACAATTATTGCATTTTATGTTTGGAAACTGGACTAGTAAATATTAAATAAATCATAATTCGGACAAAAGTTAGCTTCTGCGTCGAAGGTACAACAGAAGTGTGCATCTACGTGATTCGGTCGAAATATTTCGCGGACCACAGGTTGAAAAACATTGTTCTATACAATGGCGACAATTTTATTTGCTATCTTTTTACAAATAAAGTTAAGAATTACCCAAATATATCAAGAAAAATGCACAAATAGCAACACAAAGTTTGTTATCATTTAAATCTAAACAGAAATATGAAAAATAATACGAAATCTTTAGACTATGGAAATAAAAATGTAAGGTATCGGCTGTAAATGAGACTAATATTTGTTGAGGGCGTAATGAGAAGGCGTTATGAGAGGGCGTTATAGATTCATAATAATCCGATTGCTATGTATATGTTTAAATATCTCGTATCATAGGCCTTATGACTAAACAACAGCGGAGTGAAAAATAAATAATATTTACTCCAGCCCTGGCAGTGAAAATAACTCATCAAAACTTATCAAAAAGTATTCAATTCCCTTCCGATATTTCCAAACAAATGTATTCAGTAGGTCGGCAATTTATTTTAACCAAAAAAGCAGTGAATCAATAATCCTTAGTGGAAAGTAAGTTACGAGCTATCAGATACGCGATTTATTGAACTAATTTGTTTTCTTTTATATTTTATCAGATTTAACAGGGATTTTTATTCAAACTTATTGTTATTGGCAACATAAAATCTAGAATAGGTGTAGTTGGCTGACTGCGGATGAATAGAAATTGAATCGCGTAACTACATGTTCGCTGGCTGAGGTACATTTTAAATAAATGGACGATGTGAACACTGAAGAGGAGAATAATAATAGTATAAAGATAAGGTAAGGGACAGATAACACTTCTAGTTTTATAGATATATAGGTACTGGCTATTTTTTACTAGCAAAAAAAAAATTATCTATAATAAAATTGCGTTAGTTGTCACCAGCAATAGTAGGTTTTTCTAAAACATTGACTTTTTAAATGGGGGTATTATAAACTAAAAATCATTTATTTATAGTATCAATAAATAATTATTTCGTCGGCTGAAAATAATAAGGTTGTATGTGACATTTTTTGTCAAATGCACTTTTCAATACTATAGAGTTGTATGTCACGTAACCTACTTGTTCCAATAATTTCCATAAGATAGCATTACCGGTATCGGAGAAAAAAGCAGAAAACCATAATTGTATGTCTTCTATAAAAAATTTACAAAACATAGTTGTATGTTACAACATACACCCTTGTATTTTAATTGTTTTTTTTTTAATTCATAATTTATGGTTGTATGTTTGACATACAACATCTTTTATGTTAAATATAAAACATCTTTTTCGGGCACCTGGGTTACAAAAAATATTAAAAAGAATAAAACAAGGTCTTGAAGACTTGTTAAATATATTTAGAGACATTAAGGTTTCTACAAATAAAAATCCGTTACCAGAAAACAAGGTAATCGATTTAAAATCTATGCTGGATGCCTACTATGGATAAATCTTATTATGAAACAATATTGCCAAGAAAGTAAATCTCAAGAAAATAATAAAAATACAATTTATTTCCTTTAATTTTTTTTTATTTCGAATGTTTCAGTTTCAATTCATATTATCTTAATTTATCTTAATTTTTTGTAAGATTAATGTTTAATTTGTTATTATTTTGCAAGCATATTGTTTAATTTGTGTTATTTAATCAAATAAAAATTTAATACGTGACTAACATTTCTTTTATCTTTTCTGGTACCTTTTTAGCAATTTTCAGAAACCTAAAAACTGAAGCTTTACCTATAAACTGAATTTCCCCCCGATATTACTTTGAACTACAAAGCTGTATGTAACGTTAAGGTACTAAGTTTCGTGTTTTTCTTAATCACAAAGTTGTATGTTCATTTTTCAAATGGTATTATTCAAAAAATTTCAACGTGTAGATGGGGTAGGACGTACTTCGATACCCAGACTACATCCATACATTTCAGTGAATACTATGCATATATGTATTTCATTGCTTGGGGACGTCATTGTCATCATATAAAAATCTTGTAAGAACGTTAACTTCACTAAATAATGATGCAAAATAGCATCTATGAGCAGTAAGTTAACAAATAGCTTTAAAAATACATGATTAAAAATTGTATCATTAACCTGGAAAGGGTTAAATAGTAATATTTTACCTTAATTGGATCAACAACTACTTCCTAAATACACAGAAAAGTTCATTACTCTAAAATAATATGGCTATTTATGCGGAAAGAAAAACAAATTACGCCTGTTAAATGCCTATGGCCCAAATTTCGTTCTACACCCTGTGTTTATCAACTATTATAGATTCTTATGTTTACAATTGCTAAGTGGCATACTCATCGAGAATCGTGAGTATATTATCACATACATACTTGTACATATCCTGCAAATAACCAAATCCTTACATAAATTTGGTTATTATAAAAAATATATCAAAATAAATGTTTCGTTTTGCAATAATTTTCTTGAAAACTCGGAATGATGTCAACGTACAACTTTTTTTCCTGTTTCAATTGGGTTAATCATGCCTATACTGTTACCGGAGAATACTCGAAATCAAGTTGATAAATACAGAATATTTCTCCGTTTCAAATGTTCTATGCTTGAAGAATGTTTATACTCAATTACCGAAGGGAAACAGATAAGGAAAAAAGCTCTCTAAGAATCATTCCGGATATATTTCAAGAAGATTTATCCAATTTCAGTTATTGTATATTGTACGGTTTTATTATGATAAAATCATAATATGATTAAAAAAATTTAGTTAGACATAAAGTATTCATCTTCTTTAGGCATTGTCAGTCAGATTGACTTTTGGTCTCACTCACATAAGTCCTATTTCTTGATTTATTGTCAGGTCTTTCCGTGCGTTCTCAATACCAAGTCTACAAGTATGAAATGCGGATTTTTTTTTGTAAATAAAAAACATTAAACTCAAAAGAACAGTAAAAGTTTATTTATTCAAATTATGGTCCATTAGAAGTTATACATTTTTCCCATCTTTCAGGCAATTTCTGAACCCAGCAGACCCCAGTTTAAGATCCGCTGGTTTAAACCAATGCATGAATAACCTCCACTAGTTCACCTACTTTACGCTATGGAAGAAGAACGTAGAAAAACCACCAGAGCCAGAGCTATCAACTATCCACTATCCATTCTTGTTGGTAAAGGCGCATCCCCACTATGCCGCAGTTTGCCAGTTGGCAAGGCCAGCTGGCAATGCCAACTGGCAAAGCCAACTGGCAAAGCCAGTGGCTGTATACACGTCCACATCTGTGTTGGCATTTAGTTTAGTCGCACAATGTTCACTGAGGAAGATTTACTAATTGCTTCAGCTGCTGTTATCATATTTGACAGTGAAGAAAAAATACGAAAACGGCGCAAACGACTGTTTTGGGTACGTCCAAGTCTTCAAAGTAGATCACGCACCGGACTTATTACATTCCCTCTCTTTTTTTATTTCGCGCGAAAAATGACACACCAAGTTTTTGATTTTTCTATCAATTTCTTCTTTTTGTACTCCAAAACTAACCGCAATTTCCAATAGAGCGTCACATCTCTTATTCCTGTCTTTATAGTCCTTTAAACGACAGTCCCCCAAAACAGGACGATCCCGGTATAAATCGATGAAATTAAACACTTTTTCGTTTGTCCACTCCATCTATAAACAACGTTGCTCATATGCGTCTGAATCACAACCTGAATTTAAGCCTAAAGCCGCGTGATGCCAGTTGGCACGTCCCCACTCACCGTTCTTATCGGCTTTCTTTGAAGGAGACCGACACTCGAGCGATTCTCGTTGGCATGCCGCTGGCACGATGGCATGTGCCAACGGTCACGTCCACACTATGCCGCAGTTTGCCAACTGGCAAACTGCGGCATAGTGTGGACGCCGCTTAAGGCTGCAAGTTTTCGTATAGTCTATAATATCCAAAGCCTATTATGACATCAATGGCTTCTTATCAGATAATATTGATATATAACATTGTAGTGGTTGTTGTTATTACTATTGCTGTTATTTTATATAAATTATATAATAAATAACAATAAATTTCGTTAAAAAAAAAATCTGAATGAATTTTATTTACTCAGTATATTAATATTCTATTCCTATATTAAAACAAACTACTATACATTTCCTTTTAATAAAAATCGAGCAATGTTACGAACAAGAAGTTCCTGTTTGAACTGGTAGAGTAAATAGAAGCATGATTATGTTTATGTTGTATTTACATAGATGGCGGTGACAATCAGCAGGGTGCACTTGAACAACATCACAAATGGTCCATTCGCGACATTTACATTGTTGCATTAAACTTTTCCTTTACTCGCCTCATGAGTACAAGCTAATGTCTACAACTAAACATTTAGTTGCAGATAACATTTAAACGTTTTAGACGTTGATTGAAAATTCATGTTATCATATCAATAGTCTGTAAAGTTTAACAGTTACCAAACTAAATAGTTAGATATTTATTGTAATGCGTATAGGAATTGTAATTATATTAATGATTATGGTTTCAATTCCTTTAAATCAAATGGTTCTAAAATTGTGTACTCTGCATAGGCGCACTCAAGGAGAAAGGGTCATAACCCCCCCCCCGAAATTTAATAAGTGTGACATGAATATCAAATAGTAAAAAAATCAATGTTCATACTCACATATTAAAATTAATATGCGCGTATACAGAATCTTTTTAGTGCAGTTTTATATTATTTATTATGGAATTTTGGCATTTTATTTAATGTTACTATTTACATATAATCGGCAATTCTATACTTCAAATAATAGCGCGACGCCGAGTGAGTTCAAAGCCAACCAATCACGAGGATGGCCAAGGTTTCTTCTAGTCACGAAAAATTGACGAGGCTTTGTGTTGCTAGATGGACTGACAGGCACAACTCTGTTGCAGTTTTTTTGGAGTTATATAATGGCATCGTATAGTTTGTTTCACGATAAGATGAAGTGACTATCTACTTATGGTCCTAAACACAGTGGGTGGTAATTACAAATAACTCTAATCCCTTGTTTGTACCCATAAACTAGCCAGAGATGTATCAGGTATAAATTACATTACACCATGTAATGACACAATTGTAACAAGAAACAAACATAAGATATCATCAAAATAAACTTTATTTTTATTATAAATACAATTAATTTATAGAACATATAATTAAATTTAAAACATTACAATTAGTATATTTAAAACATTACAATAAAATAAACATTAAATTAAATAATGTTTAGGATAAAAAAAAAATCTTACAAGTCCAAATCATTATCTGAATCAGTCTCTAAATTAATGATTATAGTACGTTCTATTTGAATATAACTGTCCTCAGTTTTAATAACATGATTTACACAATTTTTCCAACTATCTACAGGGATATTTTCCACTTCTTTTTTTATAAGTTCTATCACAGTGCCGTTTAAAGTGGGAGAAACATTATTCCGTTTTATTCTCGCCTTTAACTGACTCCACATTTGTTCAATAGGATTGAATATACAATAATAATTTATTTTATTGTAATGTTTTAAATACTAATTGTAATGTTTTAAATTTAATTATAAGTTTAATAAATTAATTGTATTTATAATAAAAATAAAGTTTATTTTGATGATATCTTATGTTTATTTCTTGTTACAATTGTGTCATTACATGGTGTAATGTAATTTATACCTAATACATCTCTGGCTAGTTTATGGGTACAAACAAGGGATTAGTGTTAATTGTAATTACCACCCACTGTGTTTAGGACCATAAGTAGATAGTCACTTCATCTTATAGTGAAACAAACTATACCTGCTTTAGATAACATTTCGCAATGGACAGATAGAGATCCAGCAAATGCTGCAGATCAGTTAGGCTCTTCAATAAGAAAGGCTGAATTTGTGATCTCTTTGCAGGTGGTCAATCAGGTATTTAGTTTCAGTAGCTTTTTATGTCGGCTTCTTCAACAACGAAATATTGATTTAAGAAAGGCAACAAATTTAGCGGAAGATACTGAACAAGAAATAAAAAATTTGAGACAAAATTCGGAATTTAATAAATTATTCTTGAATGCTCAAAGACAGGCTGAAAATTTTGATTTTACTATAAATAAACCGCGTATTACTACTTCTGAAATAAAAAGATGCAATATAAATGTTGACAGTGTTGAAGACTACTATCGCATTTCAATATATAACACATTTTTAGACAGTTTTATAATAAATTTATAAATAACCTTTTAAAAGAAAGGTTTTCAAAACATAAATCACTTTTGGTTGGATTTCAAAGTTTTTTGCCGACAGATCCTCTCAAACTTTCTGATGGCACTATAAAAGAATTTGAAGATTTGGTAATGTTTTATAGAAGTGACCTGACAAGTACTCTTGATGAACTGAAAGTGGAACTTAAATTTTGGTACAGAGCAATTGCTAGACTGGAAAAAGACCAGTGGCCAAAAAATGCCTTAACTGCTTTGGCATATTGTGAAAAGACGCTTATGCTGCCAAATATTAAAACATTGTTCACTATACTCGCAATTTTGCCTGTGTCTACTGCGGAGAATGAAATTTTTCTGTATTACAACGTTTAAAAAATTATCTACGAAACTCATCTTCCGACAAAAGTTTAAATGGTTTAACACTGTTACATCTTTACAGATCTGTGAATCCAACGCCTGATGCTATTTTGGATAAACTAGCAGAAAAGCCTCGGAAACTGGACATCAGACTACATTAAAAAATAAGTTTATTTTGTATTTTAAATTTGTATTTTACTTTTGACAAAAATAAAATTACTCTAAGGATTAAGCAGAGCTTTTTTTATTATTGGAAAGATTTATTTTTATTGTTACTATCTTTAAAATAGGCACCTACATAAATACTTACAAAATTTAAAAAAAAGGAAGAAGGTGGTGGTAACAGGTACAAAATTAATAGACAAATAACAAGAAACAATATTATGATCTAATCTATAGTCCTACTAATGGGGAAAAAGTAAGTTCGGTCATTTCATTCAGAGGTTTTATTGTTTTTTTGATCTCGTGCGCTTCTAACAGATTAAATTTAAGGCTTTTTTCTTGAATGTGTAGTATTCAGGGATTGATGGATGATGTATGGTTTTCAATATAAAGATGTGCTGCAAATGTAGACTCTAGGGTTTGTTTTTGCAAAGTTCTTTTATGTTCTTATATTCGCATGTTGAAGCTACAACAAACAGAAGTAAAAATGAAAAAAACGGCTCAAGCCTAGCACCATTTTGGTATGAACCATAATTCTGGTTTGCGGACCTATGTTGATTTAACTTGTTTCACTCATTTTGGTCAGTACTAGATGCTCTAAAAAAATCGACCACTCTTTTTACATCCTATATGAATGACAGACCCATTAACTCGTATGACAAAACAACATGGAGGATTAGTTTGAGATAAAATGTCAACCAATTTAACAGTACCAACAAAGAGAGGTAGTTAAATCTATTTTCCAAATAGTTATTCAATAGTTCAAATTATTTATTTTGTAAAACTAAATAGATAAACTTTTGAAATAATTTAAACTAGGCTTTAAATGTTAATTTAAACTTAAATTCCATTCGTAATTACAAATTACAAATAACAAAACAAATGTTAAATTAGTTTTAATGCGACGTTGAATTTAAGTTACAAAAGCAAAATGTAGACAGAACTAATCGGAATTTAATTGCATAAATGTTTTCCATTCGTATGAAATAATCAATTCGCTTTTTTCTAAAGTTTAAATTACAGTTTAAAACTAAGTGATAGTGTTTAACCTTTTAAACTGAGTTTAGAAATTCAGATTAATGAAATAATCGAAGTATAGTGTTTATTGCAATGCAATTTTGTTTCTTTTATTTTTATTGTTTTTGTAAAAACTTCTGTAGAACAATGTATTTATGATATTTTTATTCATAATAATAATAAATTCCTAACGTATAAGATCAGAGCCGTAACAACGCCCTGGCATCGGGGGGCAAGTACCAGGGGCACCATCTTGCTTTTTTTTGTTATTTTTTGTCATCACTTGTAAATAAGGTAGCTTTTTGGCCATCTGTCTATTAAAATAAAAATAAATAAAAATGATGCCCGCCGTTCTGTGTCGTGAGACAGATCTGAGAGCTCCTAAATCGCTCACTTTACTATCAACCGAGTAAATCGAAAATTAATTTGAGAGCGCTCCAACTGCTCTATACTAAATCGAAAACGTTTCTTGCTCTGAGAACAATTTCAGAGCGCTCCGAGCACATAAATTGAAAACGCTACAAGTCGCTAATGTACAGCGAACAAATGTACCGATTTAATCTAATTAATTTTCTGATTAACCGCGTATACTTTTGATTAATATATTTTTTATTCTACTTTCATGGAAACCCTTTTCTTAAAAGATCCAATAACAATATGAAACGAGTAAAACGAAAGCAAAGATATAAAAATTGATCAAATATTTACTCTGTGCAGTAAATATTTTCAAAGTATAGCAAACACAATTTCAATTTCACAGCATTCTCCTTTATCCTGAATGGGACATGGAAGGCACATTTCAGATAGATTAGTTGCTTGCGGTCAAGGTTTAAAGATAGAATTCACTTGATAGGTTCTAGTTTAGGTTAGATTGCTTACGAACTCGAATGTACAGTAATGTTTTGTTTGTTATAACAAGTAAATTGGGGCCATCAGGAAATCTCATTACAAGTATTACCATTTAAACTTTATAGACATACTCTAGCAAAGATCTTAAGGATTTTTTATATATAATCTATTATCAATAACAGTGATTCTGAAACGTTAAATGCTCGAGGACTTATTATTTATTTATTTTTTCTACCAACATACGTAAAATAGGCACTTTTAGACTATACACGCATTATAGCGTTTAGAATGGCATTTTTAAACACTTACAGTCGTATTTATAGTACTATGGTAACGTGTAAATTTTCGTGCAAGTTGCGTGGCAAAAAAAAAAAAACGTATTTATAGACAAAGTTTATGCGTGCAAGGAGACCGTGCAGCTTCCACTGTTTGGTAATTTTTCCACGTACCAAAACTGTCGTGTAAGGAACGTGTAAGGAACTTTTTGCGAAAAGGTTATTTTTAATTTCAATTTAAGTTATTTATATTATTAATTTATTATTTAATATATTATTATTTAAGTTATGCCAAATAATTAAAACATATAAAATATCAATTTAATTAGATATGGATTTTGGGGAAATGTAATAGAGGATGTAAGATGTCCAAAATATTAGGAGAATCGGCCGACGCAATGCAAGGAAAGAAAAAGGTTTATATAAATCGAATTAATCCACTTTATAAATAAAATGATTTAGAATTTCAAAAAATATATAGAATGAGTAAAGATAGCGCTCGAAAAGTTGTACAGTTGGTAAAAAATGATTTGGTGGCTATTAATAATATGAAAGGGTTACCGATATCTGTGGAAGTGCAAGTTTAAGCAACTATTCGTTATTTAGCTAAAGGGACATATCAACGAGACATTGCTGATTTACATGGTTTTTCTCAATCCACCAGGTCGATGATAAAAAAAAGGTATTTGTGCTTTAGCGGGACATTTAAACAAATTTGTTAAATTCCCAAGTACAGCATATGAATTTCTAAGAAAAAATAGAGTTCCACAGGGTTGCGGGAATGCCAGGAATCGTGGGCAATATCGACTATACCCACATAAAAATAAAAAATCCTGGAGGTCCTAATCCAGCAATATGCATCAACCGGAAAGGATATTTTTCCCCGAACGTTCAGGTAATATGTGATGCAGTTGGCTGCCAGATCATGGATATAAACGCTAGGTGGCGAGGAAGCGCCCATGATTCAAGATTTTGGCGAGTACCCTTTTTAGGGATTATCAAAGTGGCGCGATTAATGGCATTCTAATTGGGTATGGCCGATATGCTGCTACTAACTATTTGTTAACTCTGTACTAAATCCTGCTACCCCACAGGAAGAAAGGTACAACTTCGCCAATTATTATGACATATGACTAATGTCACAAAAACAAACGATACTGGCTTGCTGATATTATACCAGAAATTTATAATTTGCGATGTTGTGACATAAAATTTGCATGCACTAATAGACCGGGAGCTCATGACAGTTTTTGGTCTCCGATTTCATACAGCATGCCTTTTGGAGGAGAGAATATTTACCCTGTGACAACAAAAAAGGGATGGTACTAAACCTCTGCATGCTTTCCGGTCATAGGGAAAATTGCATTTCCACTTAAACACAAAATTTTTGTGCTTTTCTCTGATTTAATATTGCTTGCCCTTTTGTCAAAAGAAAGTTATAACGAATTTAAAGTCTTTTAAATATATGCATGCGATTCGGAGGATCCCAAAGGTCATGTGATCTTGTAATAAAAAAATATGATTTTCCGCGTTTTCATACAGCATGCCTATAATTAAAAGACTTTTAATTTGTTATAACTTTCTTTTGACAAAAGGGCAAGCAATATTAAATCAGAGAAAAACACAAAAATTTTGTGCAAGTGGAAATGCAATTTTCCCTATGACCGGAAAGCGTGCAGGGGTTTAGTACCATCCCTTTTTTGTTATCACAGGGTAAATATTCTCTCCTCCAAAAGGCATGCTGTATGAAATCGGAGACCAAAAATGTCATGAGCTTCCGGTCTATAATATAAATACCATTATGATCCACGCGTATTTGATGCGTGGAACTGTACATAACAACCACGACTTTTACACGCGGACTATAAATACGACTGTTACAGTCGTATTTATAGTCATTTTTATAGACGTATTTATAGTCTTTATTATCTAAAATGTGTACTCTTTAAAAAATCCCAAAAAATGCCTTTCAAAGAAATTCTCGCTGTGGATGGTTTGTGAAAGTTTGGTCCTTGTTCCGGCGGTCTAAAACGATTCGTTACATCTCTCTAACTTACATAAACTGGTATATGCACCTAATTCCTTGTTTTATTTCCTTTTCCTTTTTTTTCAATAACCAAGGAAAGAAAGAAGAAAGAAAAAATAAAGGGCGCCTCTAAGCAAACTGTCAGCAATATATTCCCATTCTCATTTTTAGGGTTTTGTAGGTATGACCAAAAAACCCTTATACCGTCATTTTGTCGTCTGTCTGTCTGTCTGTCTGTCTGTCTGTCTGTCTGTCTGTCTGTCTGTCTGTCTGTCTGTTCGGTAAAAATTGTAGCCAAACAGCTAAACTTAGAGAGTTGAAATTTGGCATGCTTATACAACTCTTTGACCCGCATATAGGAAAAATACTAAAACATCTAAAAAACATACCCCCCTAAAAATATAAACAAATATGTGCTCATCGAAAACAAAAATATTTTTTTGAAATTCTGAGTAGGGTATCAAATGAAAGCCCTTCGTACGTGGATTAACGATCAAATTTTTATTTTTGCAAAATAAATTATTTTGATGCGATTTTTGCCAAAATTGTGCAAAAAAATTTTTGTCCCACACCCTGTAGCCCAGATGGTTTAAACTAAAAACCTAAATAAATTCTAAGTAATGTATATTGGTGTGAACCGAAATAGTACAGTTTTTCATCAGATTATGTTTTCGGAAAACGCATTTTTTGTGGTTTTTGGTTCACAAAGTACAAAAGTTATACCAATGTAAGACACTCACATGCAAGGCGTACGATAGCGTTATTGGTTAGAGCACTGGTGTCGAAGGGTTTTGAGTTCGAGTACGGAGTGAATTTAATTTTTTTCTTTTTTTATTTGCAATTTTATTATGTTGAAATTATTTTGTCAAAATTCTAGTTATATTTTGACAAATGTTGTATTTAATTTTTAAGAGCGTATATTTAATAATTATCTTATTATATGATTAACAGACGATAAATTATTTTAAAAATATCGTTCATTTTGCCGTGATTACTACAAAATAAAATTTGTCCTACACACTCAGCATACCGCCTTCACTTATTATATACCTGCGAAACCCTGAAATGTGTGAATATTCACACTTCACATCAATTTTTTCTATAACCAAGGAAAGAAAGAAGAACGAAAAAAATAAAGGGCGCCTCTAAGCAAACTGTCAGCAATATATTCCCATTCTCATTTTTATTTGAAACAGACACTTTAGACCGATCGAGTAACTTCCTTCCTAAATGGAAAATAGTATATCAATCAATTGTCAATTTTGTTGTAAGTACAAATTTTCTGATTCATGTTTTAAAATAGCTGTAACACATAATATCCACTGCATATTCTGTTTAAAGTTGTACGCATGTGGAGTCCTTGGTCAAGGATAGTATGTAGTCGATAGTGTATCGTATTGGTGGCGTGTTACAATAGCTCCTGTGTTATTTGATGTTGCGGGATCAAGGCTGCCCTACCTTTATATCAAAGACCTCATATAAATAATGTATATTGTGTTGCTCTACAAAAGAATTGCCTTAACAAGTTTTTTTGAAAAAGTATATTAAAGGAATTTTTATTTTCTATTATATTTTAAAAATTGCGTAAAAACAATACAAAATTAACTTTATATAAGTATAAGCGGTTAGTGGTAAGATACTAAAATTTTGAATATGTGTTTGTGAAAATTGATAAAAATATGCAAATGGAAACTGGGAGCAATAAATAAATTTTATTGTTATTACTTTCTTAAAAATTTGGTAAAACAGAAAAATAAAGGAAATAATAAAAACAATCGGTTATTTTTTCAAAAAAGTTAGAGATTTTAAATGCTATATTACAGCATTTGTGCGCGCACGAACGTTGTACGCGTAAATTTGCTCAGGTGAGTACGACATAATATTTGTGTGCGCGTACACTTTTCCGCGCACGAATGCTATACGTAGTTTGTCGGTCCCACCGATAAGATCAAAGAACTTGTGCGCTCAGTGTGTACGGGTTTATGCAGTCACAAAATGGAATAGTGTAATGAGTCCCTGCAACTCATTGATGAAAAATATTCTGTATTATGGGATCCTAAACACGATCCTAAATAATTTTTCACGCAATAAAAAGCTTGGGAACGATGGCCTATAATTTAAATACGGATATTTTTGAAATTAATTAAAAATAAATAGCCTTTTAGGGTTCTTCCTAAGGCAAAAGGCAAAAGAAAGAAATAGCATTGGTACAGGAAAAGGTAATTTATTTATACTCCAATTATGATACATGGAACATGTAGCTATTTGAATGTTTTAAAACAATAACTAAGAATTTTTTATAGGAAGTCACGAAATATATATATATATATATATATATATATATATATATATTATGCAAGCTGGAAAACTAATCCCCAGTTGCAAAAAAAAAACCTAGGGTTATGGCTAATCGTTCTTTTACGGGAACAGCCTTTCTAAATTTTGTATATTCATTCCTAATTTTGTGACCAACTTTATTAACGAGTAGTTCAAAATCTGCCGCTGATATTCGAACAAAATTTGGAAATAGTCCACTAACTTCTTTCATTTGCAGATCTGCTAACAAACTTGAACCATTGTATATTTCCCTGCTTCTATATAGTTGTGTCATCCACCACCTTTTCTTTTGTTTTTTCTTTTTTCTTACTAAATACGCTGCACTTGTTAAAGCAACAACATTACTTTCCGCCATCGTTGACACTACTCACTTTAAATAAATATGTGCGTGGATATAACTGAAATACGTGGAGCGCGATTTTACGCGCAGAAACAAGAAAGTTGTGTGTGCAAATCTTTTTTCCCTGCACGAAAATCCGTGCGCGTACAAATGCTCAAGTCAGTACGCACCTTTACGCACGCAAACAAGAAAGTTGCGTGTGCAATTTTTGTTTTTACCCGTACGAAAATCCGTGCGCGTATATTATCCATACGCGCACAAATGCTCAAGTCAGTACGCACCTTAACAACCTTTTAATCCTTTAGGTTTTTTCTTTCATTTAAATATTATTTGTTGTACCTACTAATTGGCAAATATTTCAGAAATATATGTTAATCAGATGGCCTAAGTTGTATTAAAATAAAAATATTTTTAAACGGTTGATAAGTAATTTGGCAAAACCAACATTGAAACAAAAGCTAGATATATATTAGATGTATAGTGTAAATTCAGATTTATTCTAGTCATAACTACTTATTATCTTCTATTACCCCTTGAAGGCCAGGAAATTATATATCTTTTGATGAGTAATTTTAATTCTAAAAACATCCGAACATTAAAAGAGAATGGTTAATAAATTGTAATAAACGTGTCAAAAACATTTCTCTGTCTGTATATATCGATAAATTTAGTACATTATCAGAACATCAACATTAATTCGTTGATGAGAACTTAATTTACCAACGTCAAATGTCTGGAGTCTAGACTATTTCTTGGTGATATTTTTTGTAGTAATTAACAAGTCAAATCGAACATTGTTTTGCGATAATTTAATTATTTACAGAGCAATGTGGGTTCTAATAATTAACAACGAACTTATAAATTGCTTTTAAAATTTATTGTTCATATTTAAGGGCAGTTTTTCACCATGAATGTCTAAAACATAATAGCAGTGACAATACATTTGATTAAAATTTAATTTATTTGAAAAAGCCATGTTTAGACGAAGTTCATGACTTACTGTTTTATTCTAGACTAATAAAATACTATTAGCCAATAAGTTCTATTAATTTTTGATTACATAGGTATTTATGATACAGCGATTATTTTGATAGATAAAACCGTTTTTCTTAATTTGTCATATTATTTACGAAAATAAAATAGAACTTTTTTATATAGTTGAATAGCAAAAACAAGCTTTATTTAAAATGATCATAACCTATAAGCTCCGTATGCTAAATTAAAATCGACCCCGATAAATTGAAAACAGTACGCAATAAAACAAATTTTAGAACCACTGCAAATTCAACATGAAAATTTTCCAAAAGAAAGTGCACACCAAAATCATTTAGAATTTTAGTTTGGGAAGTTATGAGCAAAAATTTACATTTTTGTTCAATTCTAGTAACCTATGTATTTTTAGGAGAACAAAGACATCGTTAAAATGGTCCCTTTTGTGGAAATTTTGGTCTAATTTAACTCTTACCATTTTCCAGATTCCCATGATTAACACGTTAATTGCGACACCCGGTAAACTCGGTAAACTCGGAGGCAGATCCAAGTCAATTCCAACCTACACACTCTACAGTTATCTGGGAAAATTCCGTTAATTACTGCTGTAATTTATAATTATATTTATAAAAGCCCAAATTTCTTTCTTAACATAACGCTAAGTTCCTTGGTGCTAGCGGGTCTTGCGGCATGCGGTCGGTCACGAACTAAGTGGTGGGAATGACGTACCCCGACAAAGTAGCTGGCTTACCAGAGCTCTCGTCAGTATGTACGGTGATTTGACGAAAGAATGTTGTGTGAAGGGCATATTTTGTATGTTGAATTGATGTTACGCAACATACAATGGACCGTTTCCGGCCTGATACTAATTTTTAATCTTTAAACGACACGCATTGAGCGGCTTTTTAGGATTCCCTAGGTATAATCAGAAACAGCTATACCATTGATGTCCAGCATATGGCCCGATACTAATTTTTAAACCACACGCATTAAGAAGCTATTTAGGATTTCGTAGGTATAGTCTAGAAACGTTTTTGTTTTGTTAATATACGCAGAAACATGCAAATTTTAATAATTGATTCCAGCTTATATTGATTTTTATTCGATATTCTGATTATCAGTTTGCCAACGTTGTTGGTAAGAGGTCTGCTAGTTATTTAATAAACTTTATCATTAAAACGAGGAGTTTTTTCCGTCCAAACCACCTATGTAACAATATGGATGGATTTTTATCATATCAACTGTATTCAGATTCAAATTTTGCAGACTCTCGAGGGACGATTCTTCGATTCTGTCGAGTTCTCATACTTATATCAATACTCAGAATGTTTCACACCAAACAAAAATTCCTTTGGGCAAAGATCTGGAATTACATCGAAAAATATATAAAAATTCTGCAGTAGTATCTTTAATATTATAGAATATCTGAATAAAAAATTCTATTGTTATCATGTAACAAAAACCCATAGAAAATTGAAAAAATATAACGTAAAAAATATGAAAAATTCATCATAACCTTAAATTTGAAACAAAGTAATTCTATCTTGTTATAAATATGATCGATCCGGTTTTCCATCTGGTACAATTCCAGGTGATTCGGAAGTCATTCCAGACTCAAGAAATTCAATTCAATTTTCCACATTTCTGAACAATCCCTCACGAACAAACCCTCCCCCTGTTTCTTCATCCCTCTAGCACTTTGCAATCAACTCGCGACGCGGTCGACGCCGTGTCCGACAGAAGACAGAAGCACCGGGCTTAACACCTCGTTCTCTGACACGACCATTAGACAGTGACGGTCACAGATTTTAGTAAGCCCCAAAGTTCGTTGTTTTACACGGGATTTTCAATTTTATACGGAGGATTTGATGTGACATCTCCTTTTATTTTTGTTAACGTATGGCTTGGTTTTATAATAGTTTAAGTACAAGACGGAAATGGAAAACTGGAAAAGGTGAACGTTTCTGCATGATAACTAATAATCAATTTATTTGAATAACATTCGATTCAAACAGCAACTGTAGCGTTAAATGTTAGTAGTTTAATAAAAAATATAATAAATTGAAGGATAATGCATATATTATTTTTTATATCAGGCGACATTCAGTGGCATTCTGAAAGCTGGCGTTAAGTTACGTGTATGTTAAATAACTCTCACCATAGTTACGATCAAATATCAAAGCGGTATTCTCAAATCTCAGAGTGACCTGTCCACAGTTAATTCACGCCAACATTGATACGTTCTATAATTGACAGAGGAGTCCGTGTATTCTCGGTGAAACATATTTATCAAGCATCAAGCAGGAGTTTATCAAGCTTCGTGCCAAGATGTTCAACAATATATATAGGCCAAACTGGTCGAAAATTTGCTACATGATTTGGTGAACATTTGAAAGCCATCCAAAATAAAAAAGTAGAACAGTCCAACATAGCAGAACATATGATCTCCAATAATCATAACCTTTCCGTTAATGACTTTAAAATCCTACACATTCACAATAAAAGCCTTAAACTGAACCTTTTAGAATACTGAGAAATTCACAAAAATATTAACTCTGGAATTCCCTTAATGAATGACCAGATTGACGTTTACAACTCACCAAATAAATTGGTAAAAAACTTTTTTCCCAGTTTTTCCTTATCTGCTAATATGGTTTACACTTGTATTCCCTACCATTAATATTTGTTCCCACTGAATGTATTTGTTAAAAAATTAGTTTAGTTTTTAATTTGAACTCCTGTAGATGGCGTCACTGCCGAAATACGTATAGAGTATATTAAACTTATATTTGCGAAACTTACCGAGTGTTTTATTTATTAATCTTATATTGATACGTTCTGTAGATGTTTGTACATGTTTTACATTTAGCTAATCAAATAAGAGTATTTTCTGACAATTAAAATAATTCAATCTGTTTATTCAATTCAATTTATTATTTTATTTACAATCCAGTTATTCCGTACTTTTTTTATGATTATTCTAAAAAATATAAAAATAAATTTTAGTAATATAATTTTAAATTGTAATATATAATTGCTGTCATATATTTATACTCTATTGCAGTGGTGTTCAACAGAAGATACTTAATTTCTGCCTCCCCAATTTGATATATTGAATTTGTTTCTCGCCATCACCAAGTGATATTCTAAATTTTACCCCCTGCCCCCAAGTAATCTTTTGAATGTCTGCACTCAATTCTCAAGTGATTTGTTTTTAAGTTTTGCCACCTCCCCATTTTTCGTAATTTTTAGAATTTTTGTCCCACCTTGCCCCCAACTTATTTTCTGAATTTTTACCTTCCCCATCCTCAAGTAATTTTTTTCTTGTACTTCTGCTCTCCCTTAAAGTGATTTTTATAAAAAAATATTTTCTAAAAATAACTGCAAAACTTATTTGATCCTTAAACTTCTTTAATAATACTGTCCCCAGCTTTATCTTGGTTTACTTTACAGTACCTAGACAAAATATTATAACTTTTATTCACACTTATGATTTTTTAAAATTCATGGTTTTACACAAAATCAACAAAATAGTAATACACGAATTTTATTTTTATTTTGTATTTTATTATTTCAAATTATTTTAGTACATTTATAAAATGTTTTTTAATATTTTGTGTTGCCCCCCTTTGCATTTATTACTGCCGCAATTCTTCGAGGCATACTCTCAATACATGCCCTAATACAATTTTCAATATCTGGAGAGCCATGCCACTTTTTTAATAGTATCTTTAAAACTTGTTTATTAGTATTATTTAAATCATAAACAAGTCTTTTCATGAGGTTCCAAACATTTTCGATAGAATTGATATCCGGCGAATTACCTGGCCAGGACAAAATCGGTACTTTTGTTCTTGCAAATCAGTCTCAGAATAAAAATACAGAGTTGAAGATGTTTAAAATAGCTTATCTTTTAATAAATACACGATATGTTAAAGAAATAAATAAAGTAGCATATGATTATATGTCGGCATTTTTAATAATCCGTTGTTTTTGTAAGTGGTTATATTTTGTCTAGGTACAGTATATTATATTATATTATAATATATTACTGTTTCGCAAAAGTATAATGAAATAAATATCTTTACTTCTCAATCAGAGGAACAAAATGAATATTAAAATCGTGGTCGTCTCTCATAATGTTACAAAGATCTCAAAAGTCTCACATATATGAATTCTGCGTTATTTTATAAACATGTCAAAACTTGTAACACCGATGTATCGATGACAGTGATATATCATAGGTAATATCAGTTTGATGAGCGCTCTGGCTTATGCGTCATTAATATAGATAGAACCCATAGAGAATCAAAACACAGTAAACACAGTACCGCCACAAAGCACACAGGCTCTATCCTAGTTAAATGTACCTCGTTAACCACCTCTCGACCCCTGTCGAAAGTGTCTTGAACTTATAGATATAGGATCATTTCTGTTTAGTTTCTTATGATGTTAATCAATTTTATAGATCTTTAACGAATAAATAATTGCATAATGGTTGCAATCTAAACTATGGGGTTTTAACTATAGAAGATACCCTTACCGCGGCCTCATAATTTTCCTGGAAACCACCCCTGTTAGTTTTGGTGGCGTGAGAATCATTGCATTCCAGGCAGCGAGTAAGCTGGCCAACCCAACCCTTGCTTCAACATAATTCCCCAAGATGCATTAAAGTTGAGTGGAAAAATATTTTCACGGAACAGAACCATTCTTAATGAAGACCAAAGCGGAGTTAAGGCTCAGAATGTCTTGAAGGAAATTGAGTCGAGTCACAGCAGATTCTTTAAAAACGATGAACGTCTGCTTTTTCTTTTCATTTAAGAAATGTGTTTTATAATTAGAAACAGAGAGGTTAAAGAACTGATTAGCAGAAAAGAAACTTTATGCGTATTACAAAAATATACGCTTTTAAATTTCTATACATATCTGATGAAAGAACAAATGTTTAGTAGGTGTGGACAAGATTTGATTAAGAAATAGCGGACTAGTGTCATATAATTTTATTAATTATAATTTACCAGGTCTACAAGTATGAAATGCGGATTTTTTTTCAAACTTGCCGCGCAAACAGAGTGTACAGTTCAAAGTTTCCACACATATGGCGTTTTGTTAAGTTATCATTAAGTGTCAAATGCGTATAGGTTATAATTTGAAAAGAGATCATATAGTTTTGTTTTACTGTGTTAAAAATGTTAAATTTTGTGCCAAATAAAGAGCATTCGCCGACAGTACTACTGTTTTGTTTTCATTTGAAAAAAACTGTTGCTGAATCATACCGACTGCTTCGAGAAGCTTATGGTGAATATGCTCCATCGCAAGATACGTGTGAACGATGGTTTCGGCGTTTCAAAAGTGGTGACTTTGATCTTACAGACAAAGAACATGGAAAACTTATAAAAAAATATGAAGATACAAAATTGGAAACATTGCTACAGGAAGACGATAGTCAATCACAAAAACAACTAGCAGAGCAGTTAGGCCTTAGTCAACAAGCTGTTTCCAATCGCCTACGAAAGATGGGTAAGATCCAGAAAGTCGGCAGTTGGGTTCCATATGCATTGAATGAGAGGCAGATGGAAAAACGCAAAAACACTTGCAAAATTTTGCTTGCACGATACAAAAGAAAGTCTTTTTTGCATCGTATCATTACTGGCGATGAAAAATGGATTTATTTTGAAAATTCCAAACGCAAAAAATCATGGGTGAACCCAGGTTCACCATCCACATCAACTGCAAGACCGAATCGCTTTGGCAAAAAGACAATGCTCTGTACTTGGTGGGACCAAAAGGGTGTGGTCTATTATGAATTGTTAAAACCTTGTGAAACAGTTAATACCCAACGCTACCAACAACAACTGATCGAATTGAACCATTCGCTGCTCATATAACGACCAGAATACGAAAGAAGACAGCACAAGGTAATCTTTCTTCACAATAACGCTCCATCACATATGGCAAAAGCAGTTTGCAACACATTGGAGGCGCTCAAGTGGGAAGTGCTACCCCATGCCGCTTACTCACCAGACTTGGCCCCTTCAGATTACCACTTGTTCGCATCGATGGATCACGCACTTGCCGAGCAGCACTTTTGTTCATATGAAAATGTGAAAGAATGGCTAAATGAATGGTTTGCGGGGAAAGGGGAAGAGTTCTACTGACGAGGTGTGAAATTGTTAGTCAAATTTAAAATCAAAGTAAAAAAAAAATTAAACAAATTTTAAGTGAGGAAGGTAAATTAAAGAAGGAAGGACAATATCCACTAAAACGTCATAAAATGGGAGAACGGAACCAAAAATCTACCTGACAACTTTAAACGTTAAAAGGTACGAGTAGATGTCATGTAAACTTTCCGTATCCGTTCTAGAATGATCATTCCGCCATGATCATCTAGGTATACCTCTCTTTCTTTGTCCTATTCCGCTCCAGCCTCTCACTCTATTTATCCATCTTCCTTAATCTGCTCTCCGAACATATGGCATGAGTCTCTTTTCTTCTACGTGTGTTTAAATGTTCTTTTCTACATCCATTCTTCTTTTTATTTCTTCATTTATGATCCTATCCAACACCATCTTCTATCCCTACAACATCTTCTCCAAAATTCCATTTCCATAACCATGATTTTATATAGAATCCTCTTGTTCATAAACCAGTTCTCTTCTCTACATGTCGTAATGCATTGGACTTTATTTTTATATATTTTTATTATCATAGTTTTTGTTTGTTTTGTAAGTTTTTAAGGGATCTGTTTTTGTAAAGCTACAAATACAGCTCCCTCAAAAGATTTATCATTAACTTGAAGTTGGTTTTCTTTTGATAACTGTGCCAAATATGAAAATTCTTCGGTTTACAACCAAAAGTAAACATAAATCTTCATCATGTAAAGTGATAAAATATTACCTTGCTTTTAGAATACTCTATATAACTTTTTAAAAACATTTGAGAAATCCAGATTGAGTTTTTTTTTCTTTGGAGATCAACTGTCATATTTTCCCTATATTTTCTTTCATGCAGACTATTATACCTCAATGTAAATAATAACCAGACATTTCCCATTAGTCTTTCAATTTTGTTCTCTTCTTCTTTCTTTATCCAATATAAAAAAAAACTTAGCGCACGCAACCAAAGAGAGAAAATTCAACAGAATTAGTTCAGAGAAGCAATAAGGAAAGGAAAATATCTTGGAATATATCAGACCCTTGAGAAATACACAGGACGAAGTCTGCTTGATAACCTGCTACTTCATTAACGTTTTTCCATGAAAAATAAAATCTTAGAAATTATCGTACGCAAGGGTTGGTCACACTGACAAGTTTACTAGACAAATTAATTGCAAATACAAGTTATATACCTACTCTTAACAAAAATACTGTTATACTTCCAATAATGACTGACAGTGTAACCATTATACCTGCTGACTTTATGGTTCTGTTAATAGTAGTTGCCAGGACCGTAATAATTATTTAAAATAAACTTGTTTTTTATATGCTATTTAGAATGAACTTTTTATACTCACAAGACATTCCTTCACATTTTTAACAGGCTTAGGACTGGCTATATTTGAAATATAAATATAAGCATGTTTAAAAATCGTTTTGTTTTAAAGTCTTTATAGTCTATATTAAATACTTTGGTAATTGGAAATCAAGAAAATATTTTCAAGCAATTTTAATATTTAATATTTCCTTGCGATTGTGAGTTCGAAATTTATTTTTGGTTAAAGATAATTTGGAAAAATTCCTCTCGGCAAAATAGCTGTCAAATGTATAAAAATATTTAAAAATAATGGAGTTCATTATTTGCTTTTTTTCATGCTTTATTTATTTGTATAACGCAAAAAAAAGACCTACGAAGAAATATTATATCAAAAAAGTCATGTTATAGAAATTTTTATATTGTGTAGATATTAAATTATGATTAATGAGTCACGAAAATATAACAACGGTTGTACCAAATATATCATTATATTCGCGAACATTGTTGTTGATATTTGAAAACAGTTATTACTTACAAGTAATGACAGATAATTGTGATTAATATACTGTTAATGACATTGCATATATTCAAGTAACGCAAAAGAATAATTATGTTTAACATATTTAACTTATGCAAGTTAAGAATTATGCTTCTCTGTACCACAAGCATACTTAATATACAAAGGTTTAACTTAATGTAACGCGAAAAATTAGTGAGAACACTATAACCATCTATTGTGTAGTAAGTAAGAAAACTACTTCGTGGTGAAGAACCTCTTATTTGTGAGACATGTAACATAAAGACGCCGATTTAGGTGAGTTCGTTTGTGTTGCCCAACCTACAATGAACAACACCACAGCTATGCTATCTTACACTGTGGCGTCAGCTGCTCTTGTCCTGGACAAGTCTGGTGCAACACAAACGAACAAACTTTTTGTCTAGGACGGCGTATCTTGTGTACGAATAACACGGAAGCCAACTGCTTTGTTGGCTTCCCGATCCCCTCGGCATTCCTCTCAAATATTTACAAAATATTTTTTTTCGATGAATTGACGATTCGATGAATTGATCATTCGATGAATTGATTTTCGATGAATTGATTTTCGATGAACTTACCGTGAATCCGCAGAGACAAATGGCCGACAATGCTACATGTTACGGCCAATGTTAGTACAGTGTTGGCCAATACTAGACTCATCGTCTGTAGGCGCCTTAACACAGATTTGCCTGAGTTACACATTTTAACTCAGGATGTACATTTGAAGAGTCAGTTAGGCCTGTGCTATGATCTGGCAGTTGCTTTAGTTGACGACGGGGTTCTCATGGCCAGGCTGATACTCTTCCTGAGGAAATCTGAACTTATTGTTTTAAGTGTGAAGTCTTACACCTTATTTTAAAGTGTTTTATTATTTTCAGTGACATTAGATGGTAATTGGCCTTTTTACAGCCCGTTTCCATCACCCTGCGTTTGTTCAATTTTCCTAACAGACTGTTATCGTATTTATTTGTGATTGTCGGTTTAATGTTTCTTTTATTGAATATGTGTATCAGATTTTATTTATTTATTCTTTGTTTTTAATATATACTGTAATCATTTAGCTAGGCTGTTTTAGGCGCAAATAGCAATCGTTGCTGTGCGCCAAAAATATCAGCTAGTTCAAAAAAAAACTAAGCACACTAAATATATCATTAATGAGCTCTATATCACGCTATATAGAAAATAAAGAACTCATTCGATACTTGTTTGTTCTATGCCCGTGACCAAATTCACTCGTTTTATTATCTGCTATTAAAACTGTGTCATTAGTGTACTTCAAGTTATTAATTTTTGCACATTCATTCGCCTAAAGAACTATTTCTTTAAATAAAAATTGTGAGTAATTAAACTTCTATTTTTATTTTTATATGAAGCTCTAAGCTGGTTTTTAACTTTAACTTAACCCTTTGTTCCAGTGCAAGTGCAACCTATTATTCAAGTATCTTTGTCAACTAAACCGATAGTTATTAATGTATCAATTTTTCATTCTGTACTTTATCGAACGCTTTGTTGTAGTCTAAGAAACAAAGGAATATACTATGTTAACATATATTCAATGGTTGACAAGTTAACTTTGTGAAACTAACTTATGATAGAAGGTAGTTAGGTGATATCATTTTGTTATGTTTCACAGCTTTATTCCACTATTCTAATTTGGTTTCAGTAAAAATAATAGTACCACAGAACAACTGGTTAGAATCAACAAAACTATAGACAAAGGATTCGAAGCAAAATAATACACAATTTTTGTTAATTGCGGAACCCTGCAATGGTCCCAGACGGAGACATTGACCAGGTTCCTGCTCTAAGGAGCACGAAAATAAGCGCGTGGACTGTATAGGCGCAATCTTACGCGATTGTAGAATGCTGGAGATAGGATGGGAGATATACTGGTTAATGGACTTACCTCGTACTTGAAACGTGATCGTATCAAAGGGCCCTTTGAACTGCTGTAGTCTGGTCCACTCTGGAGTACGAAAAAATTGGACACACAGCCACGTTGATACACTTAATAAGTCCAAAGGGCAGTCGCGAATTAACAAACAAACAATAAGACTTGAAACGAATGTAAACGGAACGTACATTCGTGAAGAAACGTGGACGTTTACGGTGGTACGAGACTCTAAACCCTGATTTATCGATACTAGACGAAACGCTATCTGACAGCGCTGGTTCGATACTGTCTCACAAAAAATGTAAAACCTAAGAAACTTAAATATTACTTAAATATTAAAACGGTCTCCCAGAAGAGAGGCGCGAACAATTGTTCTATTTCTTGATGTAGTTCAAACATTCGACAAAGTCTAGTTGGAAGCAATAAAATACAAGAAACTGACCCTGCAACTACCACCATATATAGCCATATTTAACTCTCATTTTTGGAAGACCAATTATTTAAACATACACAATAAGGATCAACAATAAAGTGTCGTTATCGAAAAACATAAAAACAAGCGTACCACTAGACCAGCGGTTCTCAAAGTGTGCTCCGCGGAGCCCTGGGGTTCCACGAGGTACCTCAAAGGGCTCCATGAATTATAAATTTAAATCCGCTAAAAATTAATATATATTAACAAAAAATTATAATTATTATTTACATAAAGTTAATTTCTTGCTCTGAAAAGTTTAGATTTATTTAATTAATGAACTAAAAAAATCTGTAACGGTTAACTCAATATAGTGCACTCGCCTATTCGATAAAAACAGTAAGTAAGTTCTTCAATTGTTCAATTAGTTTTTGTTTTTGTAGATAAACAAAGTGAATATGTCACTTTGTTTATCTACAAGGATGTATGGCACAAGGAAAACAAGTAACAGTGTTCACAGCCAATGATAAGATTCAAGCTTTTAAAAAGAAATTGGAATTATGGATCACTTGCATTCGCTCTCGTGAGCTAGATAGCTTCACAATACTTAAAGATTTTTGCGATGAAATTAATGGAGACATTGATGCAAGTGACCTTATTATGTTGTGTGATGAAATTTGTCAACATTTGGAAGATATTCTAAACTCGGTAAAACAATATTTTCCAGATGAAGAGAATGAAAAGCTTAAAAATTATACATGGATTAGAAACCCATTCATAGTTCAGAAAAGGCCAGAAACATTCACAGCTAAGGAGTACGAAATTTTCATTCACATGATTTCAGATTCCTCACTACAGGCAATATTTGAAAAACTATCTTTGCCAGAATTTTGGTGCACTTTGAGAGAAGAATATGCAGATTTATCAATGAAAGTTGTTAAAATACTCCTTCCTTTCGCTACGACTTATCTGTGCGAATCTGGATTTTCTTCGTATGCTGCAACAAAAACAAAATACCGCAACAGACTCGATGCAGAAGCTGATATGAGGATTCAACTGTCCTCTATAAAGCCAGACATAAAATAATTATGTAAAAATAGGAAACAAGCCCATGCATCCCACTAAAAATATTTGTTTTTTATAATATTTTGCAATTATTTTCTGATAAATAAATGATTTTATTGAAGTACAAATAATTTAATTCTTGCTTTTTATTTATATATATATATATATATATATATATATATATATATATATTTATATATATATATATATATATATATATAAATATATCTACTCGTCGATGTTAGGTATTGTATGCATTTGGAGGGCTCCGCAGCTCTAGACAGCATTCTCGGACCAATCCTCTTTAATATCTACCTGCGAGGCATCCCACCAACCAACGCAACTATTGCCATGTTTGCCGTTGATACCGCATTGGTAACGCAAACAACGAACTTAATTAAGCCATAGAGAAGCTCCATTTGCTTTTAGTTCAACATGTAAAAAATAAAACTAAATATTCAGCCTAAGAAGGACTGATTTTTTTAGGGAGAGAATTATTTTTATTAACATTGTAATGTAATTCTTCTAATATCGTGGATCACCTATCAAGAAGGGACTTGTTCCTAAATTATTGCTAAATCCGAACTTTTTTTTTCTTTTTATTTATAAACTAAATATTAATTTTCTTTCCCTCATATTGTAACTTGTCTGCTCAGTGTTGATTTTAAAATACTGTAACTTTTTTTTAAAGAATCGTGAACCCTAAAGCGTCTAATCTAAACTTTAAAATTAATTAAAATTTGGATTCATTCAGTGAAAACGTCTCACGTAGCAAAACTTGTAGTTTCCGGTTTGTAATTTTTTTCTTCGAAGAAGAAGACTTCTTCCATATCCGGTAACAAGTTTATCGCGCCCTCAAACGAAGAGTTTTAATAGTATTTGCAAAATGAATGCTTGAAAACTTTATGGATTCAATTATTTCTTTCATTTATTTTACAGCTTACTTGATAGAGAGATCGTCTTGTGAATAATTTATATACAATTCAATTTCTCCTATTATATATAGTTTGTTGAGTACCAAGTACTTGGGCGAGATGTGAATTGAAAGGAAATGTAACACAGAACAAAGAATCTTGAAAATATTAAAAGAATTAATCTTTGATTAAGTATTCTATTCTTTATATAATTCCAGCCACGTTCGCAGACTTATATTTTCGGTATTATTCTGCAGAGAAGTAAATATTTAATACTATTTGATGTATTGATTACTTGATAAAAGTTTTATTAATAGTAAAACTTTGTAGATTTGGATACAACCATAGAAACTGCCCAGCGCAATTAAAATGCTTCAAATAATAGAGATAGAAACTGAAAAATGCCAAACGTATCGAGAACTTATTTAATATTAGCCTGTTAAAAATTTCATAACACTTCAAAATAATAAAAAAATCAGCTGTGGCCACCACAGGACCGACCGCCATCATAAAGTACTTATATAGATTACATTCTAGCAGCAGAGTAGAAATAACTTGACCTAATATTTTCTAACAGAGATATTATTTATCATGACCATGGAAACGTTACATATAAATATGAAAAAATTGACGAAAAATTTTACAGAAATTATTCGAAATTTTTCGTTTTATCAAAAAGCGACTCAAATAAAAGTTGAGACGCAGATCTCTGTCTTAAACATTGTATTTAGACGAGGCCATACGGTTTCACATTAGCGTTTAAAGATACATTCACTTTAACATCCGATCTTAAAGTTCTAGTGTGAAAAGGGTATAAAATAGCCATCGTTGCTGTGCGCCAAAAATTTTAACTAACTAACTAGGACGTTCTTAATTGGTCATTTAAAGTAACTGTTGGTTTTACGGCGTAAAACTACAATTTTCTTATTCTTATGAGAGTGAATTCGTTGACCCAGAATCTAATCTGTTTGTAATCAATAGTTAGAATTATTGATTTTTCAATTTTATTTCTTCTCTTATTACTAAAAAGACACTAAAACATTCATGACAACTTTATTCGGTTCACCATTAAACTTATAATTGCTTGCAGGCAAAACTACTCAAACAATTTTAATGCGGTTTTAAACAATAGATGCACGGAGCACTGTATTCTGCATTGAAAGAACATGTGAACTTAGTCGTAAAAAATACAACACATATACGTTTCAAACCATCATTATAATATAAAATAGGTAATATAGAAGCGGGTTAAAAGGATTTTAAATAAAATACTTTTGTATATGAAACTAAAGCAAGAGTAATCTAACGCAGGGAGACAATAGAAAAAAGAGCGAATTAAATCTAGAATGGAGGAAAAAAGTCTACATACTCATATAGATAATTTTAACTGTATCTTGGATTGTGTTTTGAATGTTGAAATAATGAATCAAACAAAAAATTATTCTACAAGTACCATTTTCGAAAAAATAGTTTTCGGCTACCATTATAATCATATTTAGTGCGTAATAGTCTATATTATTTTGTCAGAGCTGCTATATACTATTCCTCTGGATGGAGAAACCCTTCACTGTCTTGTAATGAATCTCACAAATTAGTAAAGAATATATGTAATTCTTTTCGGGCACTATACAATATTGGGTTGTTACATAAGACCCTTCATTTTTTCACCTTTTATTTAATAAAATATACATTCTAAAAAAAAACTTTTATTGGCAAATGTACTGTCCATTATTTTCTATCACTTTGGACAAACGCTCAGATAATTTCATAATGCCACCCCTCCAGAAGTTTCCGTCTTTGCTCTCGAAAGATCTGTAGAGGTGAGTTTTGATATCGTACAAAAATGCGAAATTTTTTCCGTTAATGGAATTTTGTAGAAAGCGGAACAAATGGTAGTCGGAGCATATAGTCCAGACATCGCACCATCCGATTACCATTGGTTCTGCTTTCTACAAAATTCCCTTAACGGAAAAAATTTCGCATCTGTGAACGATATCAAAATTCACCTGGACAGATTTTTTTTCAAAATTAGCTTTTGCGGTGACCAGCATAACTCGTCACTGGATCATCTGAAATCAAAAATCCAAAAAGATTTTGTTTATGAGTTTGCCGAGGTAACGTTGAGATATTGTTTTTCATGGTTTTTTTTTTTATTTAACAATCTCAAATATACTCATTTTTAGGTTTTTTTTAGGAGGAATTAATTTTTTTTGTCTTCTAAGTAACGTTAAAAACTAAAAAATCATTTTAAAAATAAAAACTCAACGTCATTACCTCGGCAAACTCATGAACTAACAAAATCTTTTTGGATTTTTGATTTCAGATGATCCAGTGACGAGTTATGCTGATCACCGCAAAATCTAATTTTTTTCCCGGAGTCTGAGCAGATTTGCCACAGTTGGCTCATTTCGCCATATTTTGCCTTCAATTTTTTTTTGTATCTTCTTCAAAACATACTTTATATATGTACTTAGTTTTAAAATGAATAAATTTAACCATAGATTTGAAAAAAATTCACAAAAATATGCTTAAAATGTAGTTATCAGACGTTTGTACTCCTGCATATAAACAGAATGATAAATATTTACTTATCTGCATAACCTGTACTCAAATCAGTTGAAATCTTTCTGTTGGTATCTTTAATTCTGAGGATCAAAGCACATAACTGCTTTGTAATTAATTGAACCTCTTAAGATTCCCGTAGGCTAAATATGGCCCACGGGAGATAGTGGCGGTTGAGGTGGAAGCTAAGCAACTACTAACTTGTAGTTGTTGCGATGTGGATTAGAGGGAGCCGTGATCAGTGGATCAGAAGGCTAACTTAACCTAACCACTCTATCAAAGGAGTTAGTTTCGACTTGTTTCTAAGGCAATATCTGTAAATACCACAAGTATTTCTCATGAACAAAACAATCAACTAACTTACAGAAACTAAACAAATACCTTAAAGGTTGCTATCGTGCAAGATATTAAAGAATTTCTAAAAAGAGATGTGTACGGGGTATATTTTGTCGTACATTTTTTCTTATACGAGGTGTGTAAATTAAGTAACCGGACTGGCAATATAGCGTTTGATCTGGTAACATTTGGGACGCGAGACATGGAGGGCGGTAGGTGAACATGTGATACGCTTTCAGTACGAGTTTGAACCCGCTAGAGCAATGGTTCCCGACGGGGGCGGTATCGCCCCCTAGTGGGCGCTGGAACCTTTCATGGGGGCGGTAGTAAGTCAAGCGACAAATGGGGGGCGTAACATTTGTGAACTGGGTTTTAGAAAATACAGAAGTTGATGCTGATTTTTGCAAAAAAATCATATGGAGTGATGAAGCTCATTTTCTTTTGAATGGGTTTGTTAATCGCCAAAATTGTCGCATCAGGGGTAGTGAAAATCCACATTCTATTCAAGAAAAACCAATGCATCCATAAAAATGCACTGTTTAGTGTGCGTTATGGGTTGGAGGAATCATTGGTACTTTTTTGAGGACGAAGCTGGTAACGCTGTTACTGTCAATGGTGTCCGCTATCGGGAGATGCTAAACAACTTTTTTTTCAATGAAACCAACGATTTGAACTTAAATGACATGTGGTTTCAACAGGATGGAATATGTCACACAGCACTTGAAACACTCACTTTACTTCAAACCAAATTTTCTGGTCATGTTGTCTCTCAGAGGGGCGACATCAATTGGCCAGCGAGGTCTTGCGATCTAACCCTATTAGACTTTTTTCTCTGGGACTATTTGAAGAAAAGGGTCTATGTCAACAAGCCTGCTACGGTTCCAAAACTAAAAGAGAACATCAGACGTGCAATTTCTGAAATCGAACCGCATTTATTGAAAACAATTCCGGAAAACTTCGCTAAAAGAATGGTATCGTGTCAGCGGAGTCGTGGAGAGTATTTGGCCAACATCATTTTTCATAAATTATTGCCAAGACTGTAGTTAAATAAAATTCGTCTTTTTCCAATATGTTGTGTTTTATTCAAAAAACAAATCCTAGAGTCCAAATTGGATCATCCTTTATAAGATAAAGAGTCCCAGCAAAAAATAATTTCCGAAAAATAACCTTTTATCTAATCAACTCAGAAACTGTTTTTCATTCTGCCTAAAATAATTGTTTTGTTATATGGTTTAATGTATTCTGTATTTGATGGAACTGTTCACTGTTCGCATTCATTTATTATCTCTAAAAAATCAATACTTTTAATTTGATCATTTTAATGTGATTTTCTTCATGAAATTCGAAAACCGCAGTTTCATTCACTCATCATTTATTTTCGGAATAAAAGCTGCTAATTAACTCCCAACAATCAATTTTTGATTAAATATGATGAAATGTTTTTTACCAATAATCAAACAAAAACACGTATAGTGACGCACCCTTTTTGATCTCGGGTTTAAATACTGTTTTGGATACCGGGACATGTTGGTATTAAAGGCAACGAAGCGGCTGATGTCGCTGCAAAAGCCGCCTTCTATAGACCTATGATTGATGTGAGTTTCACATTCCCAGATGATGCAAAGAGTCATCTAAAACATCTGGTTCTAGCTAGGTGGCAGCATGAGTGGAGCCGCACACAGAACGTTAAGTTACGACAGATTAAGGGAGACGTTAAACCATGGGTTTTTTTCTGCAGGATTAACCGCAGGGAGGAAACCGCCATTACACGCCTCCGTATAGGTCACTGTTGGTGGACCCATGGACACCTCCTTCGAGGAGAAGAGTCCCCTATCTGTGAGACGTGTAACACAGATTTGTCTGTGTTACACATTTTAACTGAATGTGTACATTTCGAGGATGTCAGGGAGAGGTTAGGCCTGTGCCAGTGCCGGCTGTGGGTTTTGCGGAGCCTCGGGAAATCTTGTAAAAAACGTTGCATTTGGTGTCAAAAACTTGCCCTAGCTACTAATAATTGTTAGAAATATGAAAGCGCGGGGCCCCTTTAAGCGCGGGGCCTCGGGAAAAATCCCCGAAGTCCCGACCTCTGAGGCGGCCCTGGCCTGTGCTCTGACCTGTCAGTTGCTTTAGGTGACGACAGGGTACTCATGGACAGGCTGATACTCTTCCTGAGAGAATCGAACTTATTGTTTTATGTGTGAAGTCTTGCACCTTGTTTTAATGTGTTTCTAGTTGTTGACTGTGATATTCGATGGTAATTGGCCCCTTTACAGCCTCTTACCATCACCCTGAGTCAAATTTTCGAACAGACTTTTTATATGCTACTCCAGTTTTGTATGCTACTCCAGTTTGGAACCCCATTTATTTAAAATACATCGAAAAAATTGAGAATATTCAGAGAAAATTCTTTAAATATATAAATTAAAAATTTAAGTTATCCTTGGGTCATTTTTCTTACAACTCGCTTTCTGTTTCACTAAAAATATCAAAATTGGTTCATCGTAGAACCTTTTTTGATGTCTTTGTTGTTTAAAATTTTTCACTATATGCTTGATTGTGATGAATTATTATTGAACTTTGCGCTTAACGCACCTACCCGCAATTTAAGGGTTATCAACATCCTGCATCAGAATCACATGAACACAAATTTGGGACTTAACTCGCCGTGTTATAGAATTTCCGGTCTATACAATACGCATTTCTCGGAAATTGATTTCTTTAACGAAAATTTTTCATCTTTTAGAACTAATATATTTAATTTACTATAATATTGTAGAATATTATACCGCTCACTTCCCTCTTTCCTTTTAGGGTTTTGTAGGTATGACCAAAAAACCCTTATACCGTGATTTTGTCGTCTGTCTGTCTGTCTGTCTGTTCGGTAAAAATTGTAGCCAAACGGCTAAACCTAGAGAGTTGAAATTTGGCATGCCTATACAACTCTTTGACCCGCACATAGGAAAAATACTAAAACATCTAAAAAACATACCCCCCTAAAAATATAAACAAATATGTGCTCATCGAAAACAAAAATATTTTTTTTAAATTCTGAGTAGGGTATCAAATGAAAGCCCTTAGTACGTGGATTAACGATCAAATTTTTATTTTTGCAAAATAAATTATTTTGATACGATTTTTGCCAAAAATGTGCAAAAAAAATTTTGTCCCACACCCTGTAGCCCAGATGGTTTAAACTAAAAATCTAAAAAAATTCTAAGTAATGTATATTGGTGTGAACCGAAATAGTACAACAGGAATTTTTGGTCAGATTATATTTTTGGAAAATAACGCATTTTTTGTGGTTTTTCGTTCACAAAGTACAAAAGTTATACCAATGTAAGACACTCACATGCATAGCGTGCGATGGCTACATGCGTTAGAGCGCTCTTAAACTGGCTGGAAAACGAAAGGTTTCGAGTTCGAGTACGGAGTGAATTTTATTTTTTCTGTTTTTTTTTTTTGCATTTTTATTATGTTGAAATTATTTTGTCAAAATTCTAGTTATATTTTGACAAATGTTGTATTTAATTTTTATGAGCGTAAATTTTATAACCAGTCTTATTATATGATTAACAGACGATGAATTATTTTAAAAATATCGTTCATTTTGCCGTGATTACTACAAAGTAAAATTTGTCCTACACACTCAGCATACCGCCTTCACTTATTATATACCTGCGAAACCCTGAAATGTGTGAATATTCACACTTCACATCAATTTTTTTAAATATATTTTTGTACGGATACTACTCGCTTTTTGTGTTCTTACTCGCTTCTGGTGCTTAAGATACATACATTAAATTTTTGTTCAAACTTTTTTCACTGTTCTATTTTATATATATATGTATATATACATATAGGATTGTGAATGCATGCGCATATGTGTACGTATGTATGCATGTATGCATGTATCTCGTCCACAAAATAGGACGAGATTGTTGATTTGTATTATTTTTTTTTCAATTGCATTGTTGTATTTACTATGCTTTCTGTCATTGGTCTGTGGCTTTCACAGACTGTTGAAGTCATTTTTTTGTATTAAATAAATAAAATAAAATAAATAAATAAATTATATCTCAGTAATAAAAAATCACTGAAAATGAACAAAAATCACAGAAAATGGACAAAAGATCATAAATAATCAACATTTTAATTCAGGAATTATGCATTCTGCATAATAATACAATATTTTATAGACAACTAAATATATTTAATCTTCAAATGTAAAATACCATAACAATATTAAATAATTACAAAATACGGTTATAACTGTATCATAAAACCTGTATTTTAAATTGCATTTTATTTTATCTGCATAACAATAGGAAAAATAAAAATATATCATTAAATTACAGATCATTTAAATATATTGTTCCGATATTGGAAAAAATGTAACAATAAAGCTTAATAGAGATTATAAAGCACAGTAATAAAAATAAAATACACAAGGAGAGTTATTGAATGCAATTTGCTTTTGTTATTTTTTGAATAACATTAACCTTTTATAATCCTTTTTGTTTTCAAAATCTTGTTTCAGATGTTAAATTTATATAAAAGATATTTTTTACAGTAATTACAATTCTCATATTTATTATTATAACTTGATTAAAATGTATAATTTATGTTTCGGCTTCTAGCAACAACATACTGTTACGAATATGGCTCTGCAAAAGACTACAATAGCCGTGGGACAAAAAAGCGACCTTTGTTATTTCAATAGTTAACCCGAAATTGCGAAAAATTTATAGAAAAAAGTAAGGTTTGCTGTATAAGACGCGCTTGCAGTCGAAGAGTCTTATTCAAGCGGTTGAGTTCGTTCAGCGTGACAGTCAAGGTCGTCAATAAGTCAGTTTCGGCGATATTCCGAGCATAACTCGTTCCAAAGACTTTTTGGTTACTTGCAGCTTTCTAATAGAAGCTTAAGGCAGTATTAGAGTTTCCGCCCCGCTATTTAGACTGACATAACACACAGTTTGAAATCTTTCTTTTTAAGGCAAATTGTGATATCATTTTTTAAAATGTTTCATTACCAAATGCTGCCCATCCTTGTGATATCCTCCTGAGGATTTCGCACGTTTGATTCTTTCTGTCAATTCGTATTTCGTATTCAAGATACTTGTAAGCATCAACCTGTACTGTAAAAATATTTTTATCCAAAATTTAAAAATCAAATACGACATTCAATAATTAAGGAGAAAAATTAATGTAGAAAAAAATCGGTTTGTAGGAGGAGTTTGGTACTTTCATGAGTTTAGGTTGGAATCACTGGGATGAGCTTAAAACACCTGACGGATAAAAATTGTTTTGTTTATAACCTCAAAATTGCATTTAACGATGGCGAGTCCGCTTGAAGTTTCCACATTAGTTCAACAACGTTCAGTGATCCGGTTTTTGGTTTCTAAAGGTAAAAAACCCGCTAAAATCTTTTCTCGAAAGATTTTACAGTATGATGAAAGTTGTATGAATCGCAGAAATTTTTATAAGTAGGTAGAACAGTTCAAAAATGATCGAACCTCAGTGACTGAAGAGCAACGTCCTGGCCGGCCAGTTGAAGCGTCAACTCCTTTGCTTGAAACCCGTACTGACGACATTATTCGTGAAGATCGACGTATTACTGTTGAAGACATAGCAAAAAAAGTTGCAGTAAGTGCTGGCACAGATCATCACCTTATCATTGACAAGCTCAAGTACAGCAAAAACAAGTGGAAGGTGGGTACCGAAACAGTTAACGCAAAAACAAAAGGAAAAAAGACTCAAAGTGTGTATAGACTTGACAGAACGCTATGAAAGGGAAGGTGACCCTTTTCTAAACAAGATTTTAACGTATGATGAAACTTGGGTTCACCATTTTGAACCAGAATCCAAAACACAAAGCATGGAATGGAAGCACACCAGTTCACCTATACGAAAGAAATTCAGAACGCAAGCATCAGCGGGGAAAGTCATGTTGACCGTCTTTTGGGATGCCCGAGGTGTCGTCTTTTGTGATTATTTGGAAGATCAGCGTACAATAAACAGTGCCTACTACTCAGGCATGCTGATGAACAAAGTAAAACCAGCAATGAGAGAAAAACGTCACGGATCTCAAAGAAAAGGCGTGATATTGCTCCACGATAATGCTTGCCCTCATATCACCAAGCTGACCCAAGAAACCATTGAAAAAATGGGTTGGGAGATATTACCTCATCCTCCCTACAGTCCAGATTTGGCTCCCCCTGATTTTCAATTGTTTGGTCCACTCAAGAAGGCATTTTGTGGAAAAAACTTCAGCGGCAACGAGGAAGTCAAAGAATTTGTGGGAAACTGGCTCAAATAACAAGACAAAGATTTCTTTGCATCTGGTATAAAAAAAACTAGTTCATCGTTGGGACAAGTGTATTAATATTAGTGGGGATTATGTTGAGATGTAGTAAAAGTCTCATTATGTAAAAATACACAGTTTTTTTTCTACATAAATTTGTCTCTTTAATTATTGTCGTACGTTACTACGTCTTCGATTCGACCTAAAACTTTCCATAAGTAAAGGTCTGATTTCAATATATTTATTATTTATAACATCTGCGAAGATGATTCTCTGTTAGAATACATAATGAAGTAAAATTAGTTCGAAACGTAGAAATTTACATTTACAAATCTGTTCTTAAGCAAACAAGTTTCGAAAAACGATTTTTTTGTAAACAAAGTATTAAAGTAATATTTACACAATAACACAAATATATATTAAAATTACGTTTCTGTTTAGTTCATATCAAATATTCTTGTTTAAGATATATATTCATTAAGAAGGGATCATCTTAAAATAGAATGAGATATAAATACCTGAGTGTTATAATTGAATTCGCGGAGATGACTCTTGGAAAACAGCACGGTTTTTAGAAACAATAGACCTACCTGAAACAATAGAAAATCGTTAGTGACACGGAAAGAAAACGGCTAAGTATTTCTGGCCTAATTACGGTAAATGTTTGAACATGTTTAAGTGCTCGTATTTTTACACTTTTGACACCAATTTGCGTGGAAATGGTGGTTGATTTAAAATTAAATTAACGTCACAATCTGTTGTAAGGTCTAGGTAATGGAGTAAACTGAACTTATCATCATCACTAATTTTACGATAACCCTGGACAGGGTTGTTCTTTGATAGTTGACCGCCCAGGTACAAAAACAATATTGTCCCCCTTATTAAATAATGGGTCTATTCTGTATGTTTACAGTACTGTATCACTATAGCGCTGTAATGACCTTAGCACTGTAAAGTGCCAAGTTACGGCGGCTCTGTAAATATTGAGCATTAGCTATTCTGTAACACATTCTGTAATTTCGGTCGATTTAAACTTTGCTTACATTGCAGCTAACTTCACTATGTTTATTTCTAACCTCAAAATTTGAGGTATTGATCAATGTCATCGATCGGTAAGTGTATATCATATTTGTATATACAAATATACTAATGTTTTTTACGTTTGTAATTTTTATTAATAATTGATATAATTTGTTTATAAAAATAAAAGTTTCTCTTTGCATCTTATGTATCTTTATTCCAAATAAAAATATTTTTTACATCAAATCATACAATGGACTGCTGAACATATAAATTCCTAATATGCTTTCCCAAATTCATATCTTGATTAGCTGTTAAAAAAAGTTTTAAATCAGTTTTTGAAAATTTTAAATACTCTTCAAATATTTTACCATTTGGTACAGGATCTTCATTATATTCAGGTTCAGTAAAGTTGTTACTTTACTCTTATATTAACTCGAAAATAAAAAAGACATAAAAATAAAATATTAGAAATTTAAAATTTACAAAACACTTTTTATCATGAATAAAAATGTTAAATAACAAAGGACCCAAATGGGAACCTTGCGGTACTCCTGATGTAACATTAACATATTTCGATATGAAACCATTTATAACCACACATTGTTCCTGATTAGATAAATATGAATTGAACCAATCAGGACAGTAACTAACCTTCCTTCTTCCATCTTATTCAGAATGTATTTAAAATATAATGTTTAACTAGTATTTACAGATTTGTGGATCTCTAAATGTATTAAAAAGTATTTGCTGTTAAACCAGATTGTGTATGCATATAACAAAAACGAAAATATTGTTAAAATTTTAAATTTAAATTATAACTGGCAGATTTGTTCAAGAAAAAGGCCAACATTCTTTGCCTAGGGACTGCCAATGATGTTACATTTTTGACAGAAGAACGAATCGATTAAAAGTTTATATAGCAACGGAGCGTTAAGCTTAATCGCCAGGGGACTGATTACAGGGTTGGATTTACATATTGGGTAAATGGAGACACTTTTCCCTAACCCCTGACATAAAAAAAAAACATTGTAAGATGTACATTATAAAAACCGTTTAAAGCTTTTTTAAAGAATTAATTGAATTAATTATAAGCTGTAGGACTCATCAAATAAGCGACAAATATGAAAAAGTATTTTAAAGTGGTTTTTTGTTTTTGGTTAACCGCAATCGGCTTGCAGCTAAGTGAATAAACAGTCTGGGACATGTGTACATTTGGGTTAGTGTGTGGTTTTAGCTTAATGTAGGACATACGTGTCTATGTAATGTCTGAGTAGATAATCTGAAAGATCAAAGCAGTATGTACTGAGAATCTTACATGGCTAATAATATTGTCGGTAATATTGAATCAATACTGATAATAACGCATCAATGTTCTTGGAACTCCACATGATTAGAACTATTAGTATCAGTATTCCGACTCAGTATCAACGTACACTAGATCAGCGTTTATTAACCGGGAGGCCGCGGCCCACTGGGGGACCGTGAAGGCTTCGTCGGGGTTACTACTGTAAAACGTATTTACAATGATCAATATTTCTTTAATGAGATTATTTTCGTCATTAAGTATGAGTATCACAAATAAAACCGTATTATTTTGATTTTCCTGTCTAATTAATGGTGATGCGTTATTATTTAAAAAATTGAAGTGAAGTGTGAATTTTCACACATTTCAGGGTTTTGTGGTTATTTAATAAGTGTAGGAAGCTAACATAATTCTAGATGTCTAGGAATATTTATTCTATAATCACATCAATATCAACAGTTTTTTTTTGATAATCAATTTTATTCGATATTGGAAAATTAGGAAAATTTATTTTATTTTTTAAGAAAATTTAAATAATTTGCCAAAAAATCCCATCGTTTTTTTTTCTGCATTTACTTCGTATACAAGTCTTCATTAGATTCATAAGAAATATTTTGCGGAGAGTATAGTGGAGTATAGTGTGGTGTGGTGTGGGTAACTCGATTCGCAAAAGTTAAAAAATATTTTTTTAATATTTTTATTTCAAAAAAATACACGCTTGGCTATAAATACAAAAAATACAAATGTCGCCATGAATTAAAAAAATAATTAATTTTGTCAAAAACACAAAAACTTCCATATTTTTCAAAAACACAATTTGATCAAAAATTCCTCTCGTACGTTTCCAGCTCAGATCAATATACTTATAATTTTTTCAGATTTTTTGTTTAACCCCCTTGGGTAAAAGGGTGCGGGACAAGAACTTTTTTAGCACATTTTTGGCTAAAATCGTGTTAAAAGAAAAGAATTTTAAAAAACTGCACATATTTTTGGCTGAGAACCAATAAAAAGAATTGATTTTTCAAAAATAAAAATTGCTGATCCACGTACTTAGAGGTTTTATTTGATATGCCACTCAAAATTTTAAAAAAATATTTATTTTTTTATTAAATTCATATTTGTTTATAATTATCTCGAAATGTGTTTTTTTTTTTAACTCTCAGTATTTTTCCTATATGTGGGTCAAAGATTTGTATAAGTATGCCAAATTTTAGCTTTCTATGTTAAGCCGTTTCGCTACAATTTCTACCGTACAGACAGACAGACACATGAGTGAGGTTTTAAGGTTTTTTTTGTGGTCATACCTACAAACTCTAAAAAATTAAATTTTGATCGTTAATATAAAGAATTAAAAAAAAAAAAAAAAAATTCAATGAACACATATTTGTTTATATTTTTAGGGGGATATGTTTTTTAGATGTTTTAGTATTTTTCCTATATGTGGGTCAAAGAGTTGTATAAGCATGCCAAATTTCAACTCTCTAGGTTTAGCGTTTGGCTACAATTTTTACCGAACAGATAGACGACAAAATGACGGTATAAGGGTTTTTTGATTATACCTACAAAACCCTAAAAATCATCTACGATGTCAATGGCTTTATTAATTAACAGATTTTATTTTATGTTCCTTTTTAATATTTTTATTATCTCCATTAGTAATTAGACCGGGAGCTCATGACAGTTTTTGGTCTCCGATTTCATACAGCATGCCTTTTGGAGGAGAGAATATTTACCCTGTGACAAAAAAAAAGGGATGGTACTAAACCCCTGCATGCTTTCCGGTCATAGGGAAAATTGCATTTCCACTTAAACACAAAATTTTTGTGCTTTTCTCTGATTTAATATTGCTTGCCCTTTTGTCAAAAGAAAGTTATAACAAATTTAAAGTCTTTTAAATATATGCATGCGATTCGGAGGGTCCCAAAGGGCTCAAACGGTCATGTGATCTTGTAATAAAAAAATATGATTTTCCGCGTTTTCATACAGCATGCCTATAATTAAAAGACTTTAAATTTGTTATAACTTTCTTTTGACAAAAGGGCAAGCAATATTAAATCAGAGGAAAACACAAAAATTTTGTGCAAGTGGAAATGCAATTTTTCCTATGACCGGAAAGCGTGCAGGCGTTTAGTACCATCCCTTTTTTGTTGTCACAGGGTAAATATTCTCTCCTTCAAAAGGCATGCTATATGAAATCGGAGACCAAAAATGTCATGAGCTCCCGGTCTAAATGTATTGCATATGTATGTGAAAGTGAAATAAAATTATTATTATTATTCTCCTATGTTTTGGGGTAAAATTTGTCACGTGTATAAAGTATCCAATTTTATTAATACTGATTATATTGCTGGTTCAGTTGCTGGTAATATTCCGTTTCCTTATTAACATTTTTTATTTATTTTATAACTTATGCCTCCCTCTACTTATTTTGCACTCTTTTATTTTCCATAGCATGCTATCCAGCTACCCATAAAACTACCTTTAAAATATTTTTCGTTCATTTTTAAAATGAAAGTTACGATGCTTATAAATTATAGTAATATCATAAAATATCTCTGGTATCGTATATTTTGTAATCCTATCATATATCTATCAAGTTTGCAGTAATAAATAGGTTATTTTGGTTTTCATGCAAAGACGTATTTCTAATCTAGCTCCGTGGAATATATTTATGAAGCACGTAGGGGGTGACTGAACTCGATACGACGACTGTAAATTATGTGGATTAGATCTATTACTTATTCACTATTGCTAATATATCAATTAAGCGCGATCGAAACTTGTTAAATGGTGCCAAAATAGAAACCTAATGTATACGTCAGTTAGGGTTAAGAAAATGGTTGTTTCTGCTTCTCAAAGTAGGGATGGGAAAAAAACATCGATGTTTTTACCATCGATGGTCAGCTGGCGATAGTATCTATAAAACATCGATGTCTACTACCGATGTCGATGTTTAAGCCTGGAACAGAATGCACAGCGCGCTACGCCGTCAGCGCGGCGTCATTTGCGACAGCGTTGCGTAGCGCCGTTGAGAATTTTCGCCTGCACACAATGCAATAATTTTTAACGCCGTCAAGTTTCACTTAACAACCTATATCTGTGTTTATACGCGCGCTTTCTTTTATTAAAAGTATAATGGATGATGAAGACTTGTGTGTGATGTTATTTATGTTGTATGCAAGTTATTTATACATACAAACACTTTACCATTCAGTAAAAACTGAGGTTAGGTGTTCTGCGTCAACGTTCAACGGCGTCAAAAGTTGGAAGTTGACGAACATTCAGTATCAACGGCGTTCGAACGCCGGAGGACGTTGTTCATTCTGTGCACTTGCGTACGACAGCTTGGTTTTAACTTTCTTCTGACAGATAGTGCCGTACGTACGCCGTTAACGCGTCGTAGAACTCGGTGCATTCTGTTTCCTACTTTAAACTATGAAATTCAGAAACTACCGCTAGAGGCGCTGGAATCTTAAAAATTTAATTTTTATTAAAATTAGTACACAAAATATAAGCGCCATCTATTGTGATATAACAATACTAATAGTATTAGTTCTTATTCTTCTTAGCAGTTAGAAGAATACAAAAAACTAAGAAGAAACTTCTAATTTTTGCAAACAATGTGAACGACCAACGACGCCAACACACTCTTTCTTTTTGAGTCTTGTTGACACTTTCCCAGTTGTTATTCCTCCAATCCCTGGATTTTTGTAAGTTGTCATTAGCTATTTTTTTATATATTGAAGTTGGCTTTTCCTGAACAAAATGATCAAAAGCTTCAATTAATCGGTAAAAGTAACTAGAATTGAAAATCTAGTTCCACCTAAACCAAAGGAACAGACTTTATTTCAACTTAAAAAAGTATAAAAATAATTGTGTATGACAGTGTTATTTTTATGTTAAATAATATAACATTAACATTAAGATTACTATATTAGTATTGTAATAAAATCCAATATTTCATTTTAGAAATGTAAAAATAGTAAGGTCTGTTCCTTTGGTTTAGGCGGAACTAGATTTTCAATTCTAGTTACTTTTATCGATTGATTGAAGCTTTTGATCATTTTGTTCAGGAAAAGTCAACTTATATATATATATATATAAAAGCAGTTTGCAACACATTGGAGGCACTCAAGTGGGAAGTGCTACCCCATGCCGCTTACCTACCAGACTTGGCCCCTTCAGATTACCACTTGTTCGCATCGATGGGTCACGCACTTGCCGAGCAGCACTTTTGTTCATATGAAAATGTGAAAGAATGGCTAGATGAATGGTTTGCGGGGAAAGGGGAAGAGTTCTACTGGCGAGGTATTCACAAATTACCTGAAAGATGTGAAAAATGTATAACTTCTAATGGAGCATACTTTGAATAAATAAACTTTTACTGTTCTTTTGAGTTTAATGTGTTTTATTTAAAAAAAAAACCGCATTTCATACTTGTAGACCTGTTATTTGATGTTAATCAAATTTTATAATATTAAATCCAGTAAAAACCCACTTTCTTGTAACGTAATGCAATTTTACACTATAAATCATAAAAAAAGCGCCTTGAGATAATTTATGTGATTACCTTAAATGGAAATTAATTGCCTTCAGTCGTCGTTTTTGTGTGACTCCCTTAGGGATATTAAAAAGAGCGTTGTATGATAAGTCTAGGCCACGAGCTGTAAAGCACATGGCGTCCCCTTATAATCCAGGACGGAATTATGAATGCGCCCCAGTTTGCGTACAAAATTTCTTCCTGTTTCCAAATTCTGTTGCATCCGCTTCTTTATGTCTTTACGCCCCGAAGGCATGCATAATAATTGGAATTTTTGTACGCATGCTGAAGATTATCGTTTTTGTATGCATGGAAAAAATATCAAGTTTTGAAAATATAAAAGATACTCGTATTTCATCATAATTTAAAAAAAAAGTGTGATTTTTCACATTTCAGGATTTTGTTATTTCTTAACATTCTTGGATACGTTTTAGACCATCGATGTGCAAGTAGTGACCAGTGAGCCACTCGTGGCACCTTGCGTGTTTTTTTTTGTGACACTTACCGTTATAAAAAATATATAAGGTTCTGTAAAGCAGTGTTTCTCAACCTTTTCTGGCATGGTACCCTCCAAAATAACTTAAATATTGTCTGCGGCCCCCCTATATATATATATATATATATGCTTACCATAATTATGAAACTCTAAACCGGGACAAGAACGGGAGCTAGGGCAAAGGAAAAAATTTAACCACAAAAAATTATTTTATTATTAAGCCTTACAAAAGAAATATGCAGATGATCTAGTGCAGCAGAAAGTTAATTATTTTATTTATTGTACCACTACAACAAATATTTTCTAAGGTTCTAACAGATAAATTGTTGCTGCTATACCAATATAATTCAATATTCATTTAGTCAATAATCGGGATTTATGAAAATGATTTAAAAAATAGTTTTGTTTCTCTAGTTATAGCCGATAGTGTATGCATGTATTTGTTTCTATATTGTCTATAGAAGCACATTCTACATAACAATGACTTACATTATAAAATTAACAAAAATTTCTACAAATACCTTTCCAGTCGCTCCAATTTTGGTCTGCATGGAATCCAAACACTAAAGTCTACACTATAACACACTATTTCAAGTATTTTCTGCACTTTTATCACTTAAAATAACTAAAAACGTCAGAAAAAAATTAAGACGCCACTTGCAAAAATCACGTATCACTACATATCAAGATGGTTAATCATGATAAAGCTCATTAAGGAATATAGTCATTAACAATTAATACATAAGGAACAGAATTGCTTAAAATAATTCTTTATGAGAATAAACACATATATTAATATTTTATCAATAGTATACAGGTGGTTGAAATTCAACTACAGGGCCCAATACACAATTTTTTTATTATTGAAGATGAGGTATAACGTTAAATTTGGAAGTTACTTGGTACTACATGATCTAAAATAGTTTATATTTTGATACTTTGTATCTTTATATAAATAAATACATTTTGATTGAGGATTTATTAAAATTTCCGAGCTATAGCGTTGGAGACACGGCCTATATGGTAAAATGGGAGGACAGAGGTGATAATAGGATGACTTTTGGGCTATCAATGATAATTCTGAGATCTCAGAAAGGGATGAAAATTACGATTGGAAGTATAATGGAGTTATCTCTCGAGAATTTTATACAGGGTTAATTAAGAAGAATAAAGTTTCTAGTGGATAGTAACGATAATAAATAATTCCAAACAATTAATTGAAATTAACAAAATAAATTCTAATTAAATCAGATCTATCTTAGTAATTACACATGTGTAATAAAGATGTCTCTATCTGGAAAATGTGGTTAAGTTACTCGTTTCAAATCCCACTAAGCCTACAAACCACGAGGCACAACATTTAACGTCGGCATCCCCTAAGCTCCGAACAGCATTAAGTAGACTTAACAGAAGAGACAATGCGCAAATTAAAATCTAACCGAGAGATGGAGTGTTATATTGCTTCGGGAAAATCTAGACGTTTTAACAATTGATGACATTTTTAATCTTTCTTTCAACGAATTTTTCATTTGACAAATGTAACAGTTTTGTTATAAAAAAAATATTGAACTTTTTTGAAGAAAGATTTTAAAGAAATTAATTAAATTGTTGAAGAGACTGTAGTTCAATTTTTCTACTGTCAGATTTACTGTCCTTGCCTAGAAAATTTTATAAATTAAATCTACACTACCGCTCATAAGTATTTGCCCACCCATTTTTATTTTATTTTTTTTATTTCTGTATTTATAAACCAGTACAAAATACAAATTTAATTTACCAATTTATATACCAAGTATTTTTATATACATATTATAGAACTGGTAGTAAAATTTATGAAATTTCCCAGAAATAACTACCAGGTCTACAAGTATGAAATGCGGATTTTTTTCAAACTTGCCGCGCAAACCGAGTGTATAGTTCAAAGTTTCAACACATGGCGATTTGTTAAGTTATCATTAAGTGTCAAATGCGTATAGGTTATAATTTGAAAAGTGATCATATAGTTTTGTTTTACTGTGTTAAAAATGTCAAATTTTGTGCCAAATAAAGAGCATTCGTGGACTAGAGACTAAAAGAATTAAATTAAATTAAATTAAATTAGTGGAGCTAAATACACACGACTGCATCCCAAACCCTGGCGATATGCAGCCGCGGAAATTACGCTAGATTCAGTGCCCGCACAATGCGGAGTGACCCGAGCAGCACTGCTTTCTGCATCCTGCAGATCAAAGAGTTGGCAGAAGATCTGCAGACGGGAATGGACTCGATTTCCCTTCGATAGGAGGCTTTCATACCACCCAAAACACCAACTATCAGAACTACAAGCTTAACTTTATACCCGGGATACAGCTTTCTAAGCTCGGACAAGAGGTCCATATACTTGGATCTCTTTTCCTCCTCCTTGAGAGAGATATTCTTCTCAGCTGGACTTGAGAATTCGATCACAAACATCTGTTTGGTCTCGATATCCAGGAGGGTTATGTCCGGCTTAGTGGCTGTCAGTAACCTCGAGGTGGGGAAGGAGTAATTCCCATAAATTCGGCACTTGGAATTTTCCACCACCGATTCTATGTCAGAAGGGACACAAGGTATAACCGGTGTAAATATTATTATTATTATTAATATTTGTTATGGTCGCCCAAAAAAATACTTATTTTTATTATTATTAGTTTTTTTATGGGAAAAGAATTTTAAGTGATAGTGTATATTATAAAAACATACATTTTAAGATGTTTACGCCACCGAGTTTAAATGCTTATCTTTATTTTATTTAGTTTAGGAGGGGATTTTTGGTAGGAGAAACCACATGTTTTATTTGTAAGAGTCAGAAATTGCCTCTCGCTGTAGACAGTAGTAGCTACCAGTCTATTATTTTTCTATTTACTGCATTGCAGCAACGACCATTAATGTCGGTCAGTTTGTTGACTCGTCCTATTCATAATTTTACTATTACGCAGGAGTGCCTTTAAGGCTCTTCTGTGTTGTGTGAGTTGTTGCTATGTCTTACCCTTCCACAACAAGTTGATGCAGCAACAGATTGTCATCTGCTACTGCACCAGTCATCATCTGCAAGGGGTCCTTTCCGCATCGAGGCAACACTGAGAAGTAAATCCCAATGTGCCATTTTGTTACCCCTATTTTACACCCGTTTACCCGAAAGAACGTAGTCAGAGTCGTTTTTCCTGACGTATGTCAGGAATGACGCTACATAAGATATTTAATTAAATCATGTAGCTGCCAAACTGAAATTTTGTATCAAAGTTGGTTTTGAAAATGTGTTTTTGTTCTATTTGGATATTTGATGTTCATATTTCATATTTACATTTTAGTATGTTTTAAATACAAGCTCTTTGACTTTCAAGATTACTTTTAAACTTCAATAAAATTATATAAAGTTGACTGCATTTAACTCATAACAGCATAATTTATTTAAGAGCTAAATATTTGTTGCTCCTTTGTGAAAATTAAAACAAATAACTAGAAATATTGTTATAGAGGTAAAAGACCTTTCCCGACACGAGTTCAAATATGTAATGCTTTTAATATTTCATTTTAAAAATTAAGTATATTTATTAATTAAGAAAATCACGGGTAATACTAGACATGTTCAGAAACTAAGTTTTGATCGTCCATTAGTAGGGAATAGACAAAAGAAGAATTTCTAAGATAAATGTTAAAAATATTCTTATCAAGCGGAAAATATAAATCGTTGTTAATGAAATTAAAGGCTTTTGGGGTAAAAGGCAATGCGTTAAAGTGGTTCGAAAGCGATCTGTCTAATAGATAAAAAAAAAAAAAAACTAAATATTAAAGATTCATCTACTGTTGATGTACACATTGGAGTACCGCAAGGGACAATCTTGGAGGCATTACATTTTAACTTGTTCATTAATGATATATATATATATACGAGGTATGTAAATTAAGTAACCGGACTGGCAATAAAGCGTATGATCTGGCAACATTTGAGACGCGGTATTTTGAGGGGCGGCAGATGAGCATGTGATACGCCTTCAGTACGAATTTGAACTCGCTAGAGTAATTTTGTTCATTGCGATTTTTTTCGTGACACAGTTTTTTCTAGTGCGTCCTAAAAATAAGTGACATTTATTTCGAGCAACGGTGTGTTATCAGTTTTGCAGTGGGCACACTGCAACGAAAACTTTTACAAAACTGCAGCAGGTCTACGGAGAGATTGATTTGTCCAGGACCCAGATTTTTTTATGGTTTAAGGCATTTTCAGAAGGAAACGAGTTGATTGAAGATGAATCACGCAGCAGAAGGCTTTCCTCTTCAAGAACCGATGAAAATGTCGACAGAATCCGGGATCTTGTGCATTCGGATCGTCGGTTGATAGTCAGAATAATCGGGGAAGAATTGAATTTGACTCACACTACCGTTCATCAGATTTTGACCAATGAATTGGGGATGACAATGTGCCTTGTCACACAGCAATTTTAATAAACGAGTTTTTGGCCATTAAAAACATTCCTGTGGCTCCTCAGCCACCTTATTCGTCTGACTTGAGTCGTGGTGAATATTTATTCTTCCCAAGATTGAAAAATCCCCTCAAGGCCGTCATTTTGGAACACTCGAAAACATTCAAACGTCCTTAACCAACCAGATGAAAATTATTTCAGTATCCGAGTTCCAACACTGCTATGAGGATTGGAAGAACCATCTCCAGCGCAGTGTGGCTTCCCAAGGAAGTTATTTTGAGGGAGACAATATTGAATTCTATTCGAATAAAAAAAATTCAAAAAATCAGTCCGGTTACTTAATTTACACACATCGTATTCCCGAATTAATATGTTCTTGTATTTCCAAAAATTCTAGTATGTTTATCCTTTTGATATTTATAAACATATAAGACCTTTAAATCGTTTTTTACAGTCTATAAAAGTGTCAAAAAGGTTAAACCTATTATAGTTATATATTCCTAACAAAATACTTTAAAGTTTTCCGTGTCTTCATTTTGTGGGTATTATGTATATATTCCTATATATAAACTACAGTTAGGCATTATTGAACAGTGGTGCTGCCCACATTGTACCTTGTTAGTTGATAAAACAATACTGTACGCCTACGCATTACTAAATAAACATAGTCTATACATAGTTATAAATAATAAATAAAAATAACTGTTAATTATAACAACTGAAACTGGCAGGTGTCATAGTTTGTATTTTATAAATTTGTTAAAATTTAATTAAAATCGCTACCAGGAATTCATGATGTTTGATTTTAATAACAAAATGTTTAAAACGCGTATACACGTAGACATTTTTAATGTCATCAAAATTGCTTACAATTTTCTTAGAAGTAACGATTTACCAGAAATAAAATATGATTTACCTAATTATTTATTGACGTAGTATTTTTCAAGAAGGTAATTTATGTATAACAGGAGTTATTTTAGGAAAATAGCTTCTTACAAATAATATCTACCTGGGCAAATAGCTTTATAACACTTATGGTATTTCTATATAGACGCTATTTTGCCAGGTAAATACAAGGTGTCTCAAAAGAAATTTTATATTTAGTGGATCGATTAAAAAAAAAGTAAGCCGTATATAGAAATAATGTTTATTAATTATTAAAATACACTTTTTGGGGATTTATTTCTTAAAAATAATATCGTCTAAATGTAGACCCTTGCGTTCTCGGCACTCATTTAATCGAACAGTAAAATTACTTATGACGTCTCGGCAGCTGGACTCAGGGATGGTTGCCATTTCGTGACGGATATTTTCTTTCAAATGCGCCAGTGAAGTCGGTTTATTGGCGTAAACTTTAGATTTAAGATAACCCCATAGGAAAAAGTCCATAGGGGTTAAATCTGGACTGCGTGGAGGCCAATTTATGTCACCTCTCCGGGAGATCAATTTGCCTGAGAAAATTTCACGAACACGTGGCAGAGACATATTGGACGTGTGTGAAGTTGCTCCGTCCTGTTGGAACCATGTTCTTTGGTTATAGCCAGGAAAGTTTTGCAGTTCAGGTACCAAGAAGTTGTCTAACATCTCCACATAACGCTCTGAATTCACTGTAACTGCACGCCCCCTTTCGTCTTCAAAAAAGTAAGGCCGATAATTCCTCGCGCCGACATCGCAGCCCATACGGTCACTTTAGGCGAATGTAGGGGTTTCTGATGTTTGCGTTTCGGATTCGTTGCACTCCAGTAGCGGCACTTCTGCTTATTTACGTGGCCATTAAGATGACCACGTAAATAAGCAGAAGTGCTCTTCCGAAAACAAAATGTTGGTAAACGTTGAAAATCGCTCAATCACCTGATTTACGAAATTAAGCCTCTGACTGGCATCTTGGGACTTTAATTCTTGCACCAATTGAATTTTGTAGGGGTGTAGCTTTAGGTCTTTGTGCATAATGCGATGTAATGATGATCTATGCACATTTAAAGCACTTGTGCGCTTCCGAATTGAAAGGTTCGGGTCGTCACGAACAGACTGATTAACATTCTCCACGTTTTCTACCGTTCTTGATGACCTAGGTCGCCCGGATTTTGATTTATCCAGCGTTGTACCAGTCTCTTCAAACTTTTTAACCCAATGTCGAATGAGAGGAATGCTTGGCGCATCATTTAAGTGGCGAAAACCTCGAATACTGCAGAATTTTCTACGCGCTACAGTCGCCGAATCACCGTTTTTGTAAAACTCTCGCACGCATAACGCGCGGTCTGCTCCCGAGAAACGCTCCATAGCGACTGAATTCCCAAAAGCCAGGCTACCGATTGACATAACCCCCGCGCCCCTCGGATACGTTACGTTCACGCAGTAAGCTTAATAAATATAACATTTCTTTTGAGACACCTTGTAGTATCCGACCGAATGATATTGGTCACATGTAATTAAATTTGATGTTTTAAAGCGATTAAGGCGAAAGAAATGCGATATAGTGAGTTAAAGGGTACAGTGCGTGTGTTTAACAATATAATCAACAATAAAACCTCAAGTGTAAATTACATAATTTACAGAAAACAAAAACAAATAGAAAATAGAAAACAGAAAAACAAACAAAAGTAATGGAAACACATTTGAGAGAGTTTATACTTTCAAATATCAGGGCACCATGATAAATTATTTGTTAAAAAAACAAGTTTTTGAAAAAATGGATATTACTTGTGAAGATTTTCTTCGGATGATTTTTTACGATTTTAATAAAGGCCTAAGTCAACAGCAATGCATAGATTCGCTTCGTTCAACTTTTGGTAATGAAGCACCATCAGAAAATACTGTTTACAATTGGTTTGCAGAATTTCGTCGTGTCGTTCTTCCGTCAGTGATGAACCTCGTTAAGTTCGACCAAAATCGGTTGTGATTCAAAAAAACATCGATGCTGTGAGCAAAATGATTTAAGAAGATCGGCATGTGACTTACCGTGAGATAGAGGCATTCTTTGGCATATCGCAGACTGAAATACATTCATTTTGTACATTTGGCATGAACATTTAGCTGTGAAAAAGATCTGTCCCCGAAGGATTCCGCATAATTTGACCGAAGCTCAAAAAAAGGGCTCGTGTTGATTGGTGTAAGGGAATGCTAAAAAAAATCAACCTAGGCACTGCAAAATCCGCATACAATATCGTTACAGGTGACGAAACTTGGATTTATTCATATGAACCGGAAACTAAGCAACAATCCACTGTTTGGGTCTTTCAAGATGAACCGAAATCCACAAAAGTTGTTCGTTCACGAAGCACTTTCAAGAATATGATCACTGGTTTTTTTGGTTGTACTGTACATGTCGCAACCATTTCTTTAGAGGATCGGAGAACAGTTAATGCTGAATGGTATACAATAATTTTTTTACCAGAAGTCATCGACAAAATCAGGAAAAACAACTAAAAACCTCGCATCATTCTTAATGACAATGCAAGCTCCCACACAGCACGTCAAACAATTGATTATTTGAAGGAAAAAAACATCGAATTAATATCTCATTGCTCGTATTCACCTGATTTATCCCTAACGACTTTTTTGTTCCCCAATGTCAAACAAAAAATGCGTGGACAGCGATTTTCATCCCTTAAGAAACGGTTGAACCCTTCGAAAACCATGTTTTTGAGATCCCAACTTCAGATTGGAAAAAATGTTTCGAGAATTAGTTTGAACGCATACCAAAGTGTATAAATCTTAAAGGCGAATATTTTGAAAAGCAATAAAACAGATTATTCCAAAAAAAAAAAAATGTCGAAGTCGTCCACCCAATAAGCGCTTTGGTCGCAAGACAAGTAGTCGATCTTTTTGCTCTCCTAATTTTCGGGAAGCGGGTATTGCTATTTATAAAAATTGTGAATGCTAGTCGAATGCGAATATCGGATATGCGAATGAGGTTCTGATTCGGATATTGAAAAACTTATCTGAGCAGAACTCTTCTAATAACTACAAGTTCTCTACTTTCTGGGCGACCATCGTACTGCAATTTTACTATAAACAACTATTAATTTGTTGCAAAAATGAACTTAATAAAAATATAAGTCCTTTATTAAATAATTAGAAATTCTCGTTATACATCATATTGAACAATTTCCAATTTGAAACTTTATTGATTAATATAATAACGTTTGAGGGCACTTTCATCGTTGTTTAGAATTTAATAAAGGTTAATAAAGTGTTGTTTAAAAATAAAAGTTTGTTTCTGTTTGCCTATATTGTAGCGTTTTAATTTATAAGTTTAACATCACTATGGTGCGATCCTAAAACTTTGTAACGAAAACTCATTTTTTATCAAAGAACTTTTACCTTGAATGTTACCTTGGGAGACCGTTAATATACGATGCTTTTGTTGCCAGTCACGCTAATGTTATTTCATATTTTCTCCTTGATCTTTATTGTTGACAATCTGTCATAATCAGTAAAAAATTACTGATAATAGCTCGGTTATTATGATAGATTAGTTTTTATCGAATATTTGTTACAATTGTGCGTATTATTTACAAATGTAGAGCATAATGAAATACATTTTGAAGGTTCTCAATACCCTTTTCACACTAGAACTAGACCATGCTGTAAGCTTCGTAATACACCAGGTCTAGAATGGAGAGTTTGGACACATAGCCACGAACACACCTGAATGTGAATGCATGTGTGAATGCATTCACGACAACAAAGCAGAGTGAACGAAATGATATAGACCAAGACTAATTCTACCTCTGCTTAATGACGCACGATACTAAGAGCTCAGATGATACGGAGACCGAAATAAGCGATTTAAATACACTAAGACGCGAGACGAATGTATATAGGGGCAAAATTTTAAGATCGTAGCGCCACGCGGATTTTTTTGAAACCATTCTAAATCAGATATCACTTGACATTTACTAGTAAATAATAGCGAAAAGTTTATCAAAAAACGACCAAAAATAAATAATTGTATGGGATTTTCTGATTTTGTTTTAAAATTTTATAATCAAGTAAGTATACACACGTATTGTGAGGACATTTTTTTTAAGTGACATTACTTGTAAACATCTTAAATACTACATTTTGTGATCTGGTTTTAAGTTATGGCGGCACAGTTTTCCATTGTCGATTCTTTAATTATATTGGGGGAAATAATAATTCCCGTGTTGTTTACCAAGGGGTAGAAATCTACAATGCTGGGCATATAATATTGTGTAAAGTCACTGAAAAAAACAGAGAGTTCATAAAGATTTATGCATTATGCCTACAGACTTGTGCATTACAAACTCACACACAATAACAGGAATTTTCAAGATATGCGATAATAAATACAAAATTGAAAATATTTTTTGTAGTTACTATCATTAAAATGTAATGAGCAAACTTTGATATAAGGGCTCACTTTTTTTCCAATTTTTAAATTGTTTATCTAAACATCGTGTCGATTCCTAACCTCTTGCTTTCCCAATTTTGTTTCGAACCGTACGGTGTCTGATATTGGTGGAAACAAATGAAACGATATTTCCGGGTTTCTTCTTTTCAATGAATTACACATAGGCACACAACAATATGTATTATACATTTTTCAATGATTATAATAAAACTTTAAAAACAAACTTCATACAAAATCAATACACAAAACGAAATGTTATCTGTAGTACACAAGTTCATGAAACGCTCACCAGATGGTAGGGTGCTTAGCTGCAAATCCCTATACCATATGTATATTCGTGAACTGCAACAATGCAGGTAACCTAACAGGGTATCAAATGAAAGCCCTAAGTACGTGGATTAACGATCAAAATTTTATTTTTGCAAAATAAATTATTTTGATGCGATTTTTGCCAAAACTGTGCAAAAAAAAATGTCCCACACCTTGTAGTCCGATGGTTTAAATTAAAAATCTGAAAAATTCTAAGTAATGTACATTGGTGTGAACCGGAATAGTATAACAGGAATTTTCGATCAGATTTTGTTCGGAAAATAACGCATTTTTTGTGTTTTTTTGTTGACGATGTACAGAAGTTATAGTTATATAACACACTAGACTAGAAAACGTATCCTGGTCTAATGGTTACCTTGCTCACCTGCTACGCAACAAACTAAGGTTCGCTCCCGGGTAGTGGAGACTATTTTATTTTGTGTTTTTTTTTTTTTTCATTATTATTTTGTTTAAATTATTTTGTCAAAATTCTAGTTATATTTTGGCAAATGTTACATTTAATTCTTAAGAGCGCAATAACCAGTTGGAATGTTGGAATTATATTTTCATTCTATGACTCATGTATATGACTTAAAACAACCAATGGAAGCCATAGGCGCAATTTTCCAAATCTCAATGAACCTTGCTATATAAAAAAATACTGCACATATTTAGAAACTTAAATAATGATATTAGATATCCTAATTAAAATTAACAAAAAAATATTTTAACATAAAATTTGTTTTTAAAGCTCTTAGATTAACAGACGATAAATTACTTTAAAAATATCGTTCATTTTGCCGTGATTACTACAAAACAAAATTTGTCCTTCACACTCAACTTGCCGCCTTCACTTATTATATACCTGCGAAACCCTGAAATGTGTGAAAATTCACACTTCACATCAATTTTTTCACGATTTGGAAATTTTAATGAAGTTTTGTATAATGCAAATGCCTTTAAAAATAATTTTTATTATATTTATATTCTTTATTCCCTAGGCCTTGCGGCGTTCAGGGTATTAACCATTACAAATAGAAATAAAACAATCAAAAATAAATAACGTACAATACAATTCAATTTACAATATTTTTTTCTCATTTATTTCTTCTTGCTCTAGTGTCCCTCTCTTTCTTTCTATTCTCATTCTGGTTTCCCTCTCCGATCTCCTTCCTTCTTACTTCCAGTTCTCTCGCCCATCTTTAATTTATTTTATTTAATTCTCTTCCCTTCCAACCATTTCTTCACCCCTCCTCCTATCTCCCTTCCTTCCTTCCCATTTCCAGGTAACCTCAGCCCCCTTCCTTCCTTCCATTTCTCCTCTTCTGCTTCCCACCGGGCCTCTTTCTTCCTTCCTTTACGCCTTCCTGTTATCTTTCCCTAATCTGAATCCTTCTTGCCTCTAATTCTCTCGCCCACCTCTCCCCCTTCCATCTTTGTGCAACAGGTTTATGTGCTCCCCGACCATACTGTCATCTCTCTACACCTCTTCGCGAGGTGCTCTATATCTTCTTCCTCCTCTCCGCACATCCTGCACATCTTATCCTCCTGTTTCCTCCAATATTTTTTTTCTTTCTCTTCATTCCCGCACCTTAGCCTCGCAATCCTCCTAACCCTCCCTCCTGACCTTCCTCTTTCTCCCTTCAAGTAGCTTGGTACCCCGATAGTTCTGACCTACTTATATCTCCCTGCGCTCCTTTATTTGTCTATTCTGACTGTTCTTTCTTGCTCCCCCACTTCCTTATCCTTCTTCCACAACTCCTCAATCACGCATATCCCGTCTTTTCTTCTCCTTTCCACCTCTGTCGCATCCACTCCGTATCACCAGTAATACTCCTTTCTCACATCCCCCCATGCGTACCATCTTACTTTCTGTTCCTCTCTGGCTCTTTCCTCCCAGCATTCCCTCATTATTCTTTTGTCTGTTTCTATTCTAACTTTCGCCTCGTACTTAACCGCCCTCCTTCCAGTACCCACTTTCATCTTATCCCTTTTCAGTTCCTCTCTTGCAATATACCCTGCCCATCTTTAATTTATTTTATTCCATTCTCTTCCCTTCCAACCATTTCTTAACCCCTCCTCCTATCTCTCTTCCTTCCTCCCCATTTTCGGGTGAAATAATTTTATTTATTTATACATTTTAATCATTTCCGTTTAATAATTTTATAATTATTTTCCAATATTAATCTTATTTGTTTTCCCCTGAAAAACGATTCATTAAGATTTCACTGTTTTATTTTAAAATGAACACAGATACTCGGTGCTAAATTTATATTTGAATATTTACTATATTTTAAAATATTTCCTTCGCCTAATACAGTCTTTTTGTGTCAATTACTTTTGTGTGAAGCAAAGTGAAGATACATCGCGACAGTATTTGACTAGAGCAAACCAGACAGACTGTAAATCTTGCAGTGTATCGTAAATACTTCAATCTGATGTTCTAACACGCCCTCCTATCCGCCTTAGATATCTCTCATAAATTTAGAGAAAGCCCGGATTAAAGTGATTTTTTACAAGAACGAGACTTACCTCTTGTACTGTACACTCTAACTCTACTGTTAGAGATACCTTATAAAGTTTTTTATGTTTGTTGTTGGTTTTTCATTTCTTTTTATTTTATATAAATAAAGGAATTTCTTACTTTTCAGCACACTTCAGACATATATTCTAAGATTTCTGATCCATTAATTTATAAGAAAAAAACGTTGTTTCGACAAACAGATGTTTTAACTTCATAATATATTGAAATATAAATATATTGAAATTTAACTATGGTTTAAATGGTATAAATTTAATAACCAAGACAACAGTCAGAGATTTAGGCATACTTTTCGATTCTAAGCTATTGTTTAATGATCATATTGACAACATAAGAAAAAAGGCTTATAAACTCTTAAGCCTGGAACAGAATGCACAGCGCGCTACAGCGTCAGCGCGGCGTCATTTGCGACAGCGTTGCGTAGCGCCGTTGACAAATTTCGCCTGAACACAATGCAATAATTTTTAACGCCGTCAAGTGTCACTTGACAACCTATATCTGTATTTATACGTGCGCTTTCTTTTATTAAAAGTATAATGGATGATGAAGACTTGTGAATGATGTTATTTATGTTGTATGCAAGTTATTTATACATACAAACACTTTATTATTCAGTAAAAACTGAGGTTAGGTGTTCTGCGTCAACGTTCAACAGCGTCAAAAGTTGGAAGTTCACGAACATTCAGTATCAACGGCGTAGAACGTTGTCCATTCTGTGCACTTGCGTACGACAGCTTGGTTTTAACTTTCTTCTGACAGATGGTGCCGTACGTACGCCGTTAACGCGTCGTAGAACTCGGTGCATTCTGTTTCCCACTTTAGGTTTTGTAATTAGATCTACTAAGCCCTTTCACACGAAGGAAACTTTAACATTGTTATTTAATTCCATAGTTAGATCTCAATTAGAATATTGCTCAGTCATTTGAAAAAAAAAAAAATCCTACCACGGTACAGGGCACTTGGGGACCTCTCGGGCCTGGGGCCCCTGGCTTTTTTTCCAGTCCTGCCACCCTATGTTTACGCCACTGACTGCATTAAACAAAAAGATTTATTTTCTTATTGTAAACAATTTTTATTATATATATTTTTCTGTTAAGTAATTAATAAGGGAGGTATTTTAAGTTTATTAATAAGCAATTCTAACCCCGAAACAACCCTCTAGAATAAAAATTTTGAGAAACCTTATAACCTATATTCGAATCCTGATTTTATTCTACCATCATGACAAATTACGTAAAAATATGTCCAGCTATTTTTGTATAAATCTCGGACAGATAGACAGACAGATTTTTTTTGCGGATATTGTTTTATAATCATCTGAAACGTGTTGAAACCAAATATGAGACCGAAAAAATAAAAAAATAAACAGTTATAGCCTCCTATTTTATTAATACAGTTTATTTGATATTTAAAAAGAACAATTTTAGCATGAATCAACATGATTGTCAGCGAACTGGCTTTATTCAGAATAATGAATAATTTTAAGCAACTCAAATTTCAGTTTCTAATTAATCTAACGCAATTTATAAAATTAATGACAAGAAATTTAATATTTTCCAAAATTTTCAAATATCAAATTTCTAAATTAAAACAGGGAATTGCCTAAATTACTTTAATCTGAGTAATTATCTTTATTATCCATATAATAAATGTTTAATAATAAAGGATTTGAACAACATTAAATTTAAGATGAACATAAAATTCACGATTATACCTGAAATTTGTCGGGCTAGACGCATAAGTATTCAACTATCTCAACAAAAAATACCTAGACATGTATATTAGAAAAGTCTAGCAATAAAATCCGATGAAAGTGTATGTCTGCTACCATATAGTTTTTCAGCAATCGTTTATTGATTTAATTTATTTGTTGTAAAATAGACTGACTCAGCGACTAGAAGAAAACTAACGTATCAATACTTCAACAGATAAATCTAGGGAAAAAAAAAAATGAATGGTTAAGTATTTTGAAAAGATCAACTTGAAAATGTATGATGTAAATATGATAATAATTCCATTTTGAATTATAGGCATAGGCCTTGTTTGTTTCAAGGAGGAGTAAATATGAAGGCATATTTTTGAAAATATTTATAGACCGGGAGCTCATGACAGTTTTTGGTCTCCGATTTCATACAGCATGCCTTTTGGAGGAGAGAATATTTACCCTGTGACAACAAAAAAGGGATGGTACTAAACCCCTGCACGCTTTCCGGTCATAGGGAAAATTGCATTTCCACTTAAACACAAAATTTTTGTGCTTTTCTCTGATTTAATATTGCTTGCCCTTTTGTCAAAAGAAAGTTATAACAAATTTAAAGTCTTTTAAATATATGCATGGGATTCGGAGGGTCCCAAAGGGCTAAAACGGTCATGTGATCTTGTAATAAAAAAATATGATTTTCCGCGTTTTCACTGGAAGTGAACCATTAAATATGTCTGTAGCATCAAATTTCTCATTAAAGACTGACATGCATCGATTTAGAGGTGAACGACAGTAGTTTGTATTGCAATTATTAATGTAAAATGTAGTATTTCTTTGCGGTACAAATATGTTTATATTTGAAATAAATGATTGAACATATTAAACTACCCATTGATAATTTTTTATATTAAGATCATATCATTTTTCGTTCTTCTAGTTTCCAGCGTAATTTAAATCATTTAAAAATGAATGACAGGCTGATGAATGGAAAGTTAAGTATTGTTTTCGAGCTAACTATCTCATAAATTTAATTTGTATTTGCTCTATTCTCCAGATTTGGCCCTCTGCGGTTTCTTTCTTTTTCCAAATATGCAAAAATGGATCACTGAAAAAAGATTCTCATCGAACGAGGAGATCTTCGCTGAAACAAAGGCCTATTTTGCAGGGTTCGAGAAATTGTGCTGGAAGGCTTAGGAAGTTAGAATACCGTTAGGCAAAATGTATTGAGCTAAAAGAAGATTATGTTGACAAATAGGTCACATTTTGGTTAACAAAAGTATTTTATTCCAAAGTCACTAATTTATCAAACATGACTCGTACACATCAATAGTTTGAAAATGTTCAAATAGTGTTAATCTGATTAACAACAGTGCTCTGTTTAAGAACTTCTGATTAGTCGTTATATCTCCTAACCTACATCCATAGTACCCCAGTAACCGCAGTGTCCATAAAGTATTTTATTATTTATATACTTTTTTATTTCGTTCAAAAGTAAAAATGAAAAAACTCGGTTGCTTGTTTTAGCAATTTTAATTTCAATATTGTTACAAATGTCCGAAATGTTTCGAAAGAAAATACGTTTAAATGGTGAATCGATCTCGTCTGTTGTCCCTCTGTGCAAATAAACAACATTTGTTTAGTAAACACACGTGCCGGTTACACTCACACACCTACAAACCCATGTGACTTTGATTCTGGGAGCATAGATATCAACCACAATTTATGTTACATCTTCCTGTAAAAATAACAGAGTACTTAGGGGAATTATTAAGGCGGCTACAGACAGTGTCAAGTAACGGTCAATGTTTACATTTATCTAGCTCTATCATGTGTACAGACAACACATCACAAGTAAGAGCTAACGTACGTTGGGCTTGGAGTTGGCCAACGTTCGCTTCCGAGGGGGTATTCTTATCACAAGTCAAAGGGGTTTAACCAACGTTGGTGTAGACTTGTATAGGGAAAGCCGAGGCATAACGGCTTCTCGAGGTATAACGGGCTTTTTGGCTGTTAAAGCATGTTTGGGTGCATTCCAATCACGTTCAGTACTTCGCCAGTGTCCGAGAGTGTTGATATATTTTTCACACATATCCAGAGCATGTGGCAAGAGGGCACATTGTTCTTGCGCTGGAGAAGATGATAACGATGAGGAATGCACTCACGTGTGTTCATTCTGCGCCAGATTTTAGCTGATTGCCATTATACCACGCCCGTACTTATTCTGCCCCGACACCGGGGCAAAATGAGCACTAGCTTTTTTTATATCGTCGTAACTTTTTTTTTTGTATTTTTCTAAGCTTTTACCGACCGCCAAGATATATAAGGGAGGTATTGTGATCATACCGATTTTGAAATTTCGAGATTTCGATGGATCTCCACGAATTGAGGTCCCTACATAACGTTTTGACTATTTTTAGCATGATGTCTGTCGGTCGGCCTGTCGTCTGTCAGTCAGTCTGTCTGTCTGTCTGTCTGTCTGTTTGTTTGTCTGTCCGTCCGTCTGTCTGTGTACACGTGCAGAGCAAATTCGGCTAAAAGGATTTTTATAAAACTTCATATTTAAGCTTCTGCCATCAATGGCACAAGTTGATCAACTTTTGGTAAAAATCGGTTGACTAGAAATGGAAGTTTACTCATGTAGATTTTAAGATTTTTGCAAATATTTCATAATAGAAACATATCTCGAAAAAATTATTTAACAAAAGTTGCTATAAAAGCAATAACTAACAACTTTTACTTGTGATATTTTTTGTAACGTTTCCATGGCCATGATAAATAATATCTCTGTTAGAAAATATTAGGCCAAGTTATTTCTACTCTGCTGCTAGAATGTATATTATATACAAGAACTTTGTGATGGCGGTCGGTTCTGTAGTGGACACAGCTGATTTTTTACTGTCCGTAATAATTAAACAATAAATCATCTTACGAATTTTTTAAGATATTCCTTAAGATTTTATTAAAGATAATCCTTAAGGTGCCAGTTATGCCCTGGCTTCCCTTTACGCATGTCGCAATCGTACACACGATCCGCACACACTTGTCATCACATCAGTCGAGAGTGTTGGCTCAAAAGAAAGGTTATAATAATTTTTGCTTAATTATAAATTCTACATAAAGTAAAAATATATATTTTAATCTAATTTAAATATTAAAAGCAAGGTCGAAGCTGCTACCATACCCAGCTTAAGCTCATCAGGATAATGTCCGAAGCGCAACCCTCGTAATTGTCGAGGGTTGCGTACATAAGAATCATGGGCATCAGCAACTGGAAATCATTAACGAGAGATTGGAGACATGCGATTGAGATTGCAATTATCTATCGAGGATAGAGAAGCCAATGAAGGTGATGATGATGAGTTGGTCATCAGCTTGGGCCAACTTGAACGTCAACACAAGTTGACAGCTTTTAAGGACATCTGTCTTTTGTCATGCAATGTTAGTGTCTATACCATTTAAGTGGTTTAGTCTCCATAACGTATTTGACAAGAAGACCAATTTTAAGATGAGCATCGGACATATTCAAAGGACATTACTTGCCTAAACGACCGTTAACTTACTCCATTTTATTTTCTCACAAGGTTTTACCGCGTATTTTGACTCCATTAAAATTTTTTTATTTATTTATTATGTACTTTTTATTATTTTTTTCGACTATTAACTTTGAAAATACTCGAATTGAGCGAAACTAGTCAGCTGTATTATATTTATTCGGTGGTAATCCAAAAAACCCTAAAACTCTTATACTTACAACCAATAATCTTATACATTCTATTTGAGAAGACATTGGCGTTCCAATACTTTATAGAATTAACTCAGCAGTTATAAGCGGGCAACAAAGCTACAGTTAAAATAGGCGACACTTTCTCCAAACAATGTAAGATAATAAAGGAAGTATGGCAGGGATGAGTGCTATCCCCACTGTTATTTAACTTTTATACCTACTGAGTATGTAATGTGGCTTTTATTAGAAAACTGGAAGGGTGGCGTTATCATAGAAGGGCAAAGAAACACAAATCTACGATTCGCTGATGACACCACACTAGTTGTGACAAGTCCCACAGAACTACAAGGCTAATTACGTATGTTTGAATTTAGAAGTGAACAATGATTTTTACCTGAATATAAACTAGAAAAAAACAAACATTCTATTCAGTCAAACAGATCGGATAAGGTGAAGTTAAAGAAATAACTTACCTTGATTCACTCATCAACAATATGGGGAGTTATGAGCAAGGGTCAAAACGTGGAATACAATTAGGTAGAATTCTATGACTCATATATCTAAAATCTGTGTGGATAGAAATATTCTCAAAGATTTAAAAATTAATCTAATCCACACTCTAGTACAGTGGTATTCAACCTGTGTTTCGAACCCTGGGATTCCGTGGAACATTTTCAGGGGTTCCACAACTTTAATTAAATAGTTTTATTCTGTTTTTGTTAGTGACTTTTTGCTTGCATACAATGATTTTAGTAAATTTTGAAAAATTATTTACACATTAGTTTATTTTGGATTTTGCATTAAATGGATGTTGGGCCTCGACAAATGCACACCAGAATATATTTTATTAGAAGAATTGAAATTGGACAACATTAGAATAGAAGCTACCAAAAGAACTATTAAATTCGAAGAGCGGATAATAAAACACCCAGAAAAAAACTTGCTGTACCAGTGCTGGGCAGAAATAGAGAGGAAAGAGATACAAGGAAAGATACAATCCAGATGGGAAGCAAAAAGAAGGAAACGATTTGAGCATAATGGTTACTCAGCTAAGGAAATAGCAAGAAAGAGGTCGGAAGGACAAGATGTTACACTAGAAATAACTGATAGAATGAGAGATATCCAAGGACAAGAAAGAAGTGAGAGGTTAAAAAATTAATAGTAAATACAGGAAAACTTGAACGACGCAAATACCCGAGTACCTCATAAGCCAAAGTAATGGATTAAAAAAGAAGGTAATAGCAAGATTTAGGTACAGAAACGAGGAAAGAGAAAACGAGTACTGGAGAACGGATGAACAAAGAATGTGCAGGATGTGTGGAAAGGAAAGAGAGACCTTGGAGCATATAATGACGAATTGTGGAGAAATGAAATCTAAAGAAGGAACAAGAGCAGGCGCGTTGTGTGAATCAGGGCAAGGATGGAAATGGATAGAGGACGTCTTAGAGAGAAGAGAAGATTTGAGAACAAGATTTACCAATAATTAGAATAAGTATTTCAAAATAAATGTAATTAGGCTATATGTAAGTAATATGTAGATTTTAACCGAAAGATACAAATAAAATAACTATCTATCTATCACTAATGAATTTTCTTTAAGAGGAGAGTCAATAAGGCATAAATTAAAGATAAGCATTATACAAAAACCCAAATACTTTCACCGTTATCTTGAAACACGATTTTCAGTCAAATGTATCATTATGATTGCAACCAACGGCGGGTTAAGAATTTGGAATGCCCATTATTTGAGAAAAACTACTGATTCACAATTATCCAAAGTTGCTGCCTCTTCAGAGTTTTTGAAATTATTATTTTATTTAATCCTAGCAATGTGACCGGACGAGAAACATAAGTTTTATAGCGTTGATCTATATTTTAAGTCCAATTCACGTATTTAAGACGTAGACGCTTAGTCCCAAAAGTAACTACGTGAAATGTACATTACATCGCTACGTGCATAAAATGCACTAGCTCTCGCCCACATGCAATGTATTAATATAACAAAAAATTTTACATTTTTGCACTTTTAAAAGTTTTCCTTAACTCAAAACTGTGAACTATTTACAAATTTAAGATTTCTTTGTAGAGTTTAAGCAAGTACGTACAACATATTTTTGGAAAATTCGTATTTCATAACCCAAAAAGAAAACTAGTTCTAAAGTATGAACCAACATGAATTCGCTTATTCCCCTACATAGAAACTTGTGCCAACTTAACAGAGTATAAAGAACTAAGGAGTAAAAACTTAGAATGTATAAAGTTACTATGCCATAAATCATAAGTTGTAGTTGGTGTATCCGACATAGGAATGCAGCGTGAAGATATGCAATCTTTCAACGCTCTTTAAGCTTCCTGCTCTTTCAGAATATTCTTACACTTGCGATACCTTCAAAGGTGGAAAACATATTTTAAACTAAGTGTTTTCTACTAATTAAATGTTTTTTGGTTGAAGGAAAAGAGAGAGAACTAAATTAATAAAGAAGAAGAAAGATAAAGAAATATCGTGAATAGATTATGCAACTGTTTGATTGGGTTGCTGACAGGTTCTTTAAAGCGGCGGCGCATTACTACTGGTTTATTGGTGTTACTTTACTACAGAAAACAATGAAGACTAGGAAGTTTTCCAGTACACATTTTGTTTGACGGGATATATTTTTGTCTTTCCAAATCTTATTCAGGTTGTTCATTGCAACGCGTATTGGTTGAATGCAGCGACGTAATTCAATTTAAGTGTATCTTTTTCATTCAAAAAAAATGTACACAAGTGAAGAAAAAATCATGCTTGTAACAGTCCCATCTGCTGAGTGATGATCCTTCACGACAACGCCAGGTCCCTCATAGCAGATCTAACGCAACATAAACTGGTGGATATGCACTGGAAAACACTTGAACATCCACCTTATAGTCCAGACTTATGGCTATGCGATTACCACATCTTTGGGCCCCTCAAAGGAACACTTGGAGGCGAGCGATTTGAGAACAATGATGAAGTGAAGACGTTTGTGCGCAACTGGTTAGATACCCGCCTAATTTCATTCTACGAAAACGGGATAAAGAAACTGCTCAAACGTTGGGAAAAAAATGCATTCTAAAAGGAGGAGACTGTGGAAAAATAATTTGTAGAAATGTATAAATATTTCTTGTAAAAAAAATTGTTAAAATAAACGGCCCGTTTATATTTGATTGCCCCTCATATCATCATATTTTAGCTTAGCTAACAACAAAAACCAAACAATATGTAATTAAATTCCTTAAATGGTTGAGAACTTCTGATATTATACTTTCTGTCAGAATTTTTTTATGTAAAAAGTAAGTAAAGAACTGTTCGTATGTGGCTGTTTTCTCTCACCCAAGGGAAATTACAGTGTGTGAAAAGATTTTAATTCAATTTAATTTTTTCTCCTTATTCAGAAATTATTTGTAATTCTAGTGTAGTTCACTAGATGTCATGACTTGAGTATAATGTTTCTTTCTACAGTTTTATTATACTGTTTTCCTCACTGCTAATGAAAATGGTTTTCCTCAAAACTCTGACGTTTTCACATTTATCAGATTGTGCTAAATGTCAGGTTTGCGAAGTTTATTTCAAGGTTACAAGTAAAAACATTAAAACTTAAAGTATTTCTTGTATCAGATATATTTCAACGGAAATAACTTTATTTGTTTTTAGATGTCAAAACATAGCATCAAACTTTTTTAGAACATAATTAGAGAAATACAGAGTGTCTTCGATAAACGGCACGTTTTTTCATATACACACAGGTTATTAAATCTGTTCAAGAGTTTATTTCTTTTTCAGGGCTTTGGCACAATTATTTAGGGGATACGCATAAAATTTGTATTTCCTTAAAACTACATTATTTTGATATGTTAATGTTAGTTATGTCACCTAACAAAACAAAAATCACATTTTAATTAATATTATAGCCAACTTTTTGAATTAAAATATTGTAAATTTGAAATAAGCCGACCACGGAGCGAAGGTTGCCGAGTAAAAACGACTGAGTATGACGTCAAACGATAGGGATTTCACGTCACAGATACAGCTACAACATAATCTTTACACGTGTGTATATTGTATTGTTCGAGAGTTTTGTATTTGTTTTTAAACAATTTTTCACGCATTTATTATTAAAATGGCAGATAATGATTTTGTTAGGGCTCAGAGTGATAATTTACCCAACATTGATGCATTTATGCTCATGGAATATATGAAAAATAATGAATGCTACAGTGCTGAAGAAATACGTGGTGTCAAAGCAGATCTGTAAGTAATTTTTATTTTATATTCTATAACTTTATGTAAACAAACGCTGCAACTCTGTAAAATGTAAATATTTATGTAATTTAGATAGTAAAGCCGCCAACGGTAATGTCACTTCTCAATATGAAAAATAATGAATGCTACAGTGCTGAAGAAATACCTGGTGTCAAAACAGACTTGTAATAACCATTTATGTATTCTATAACTTTATGTAAACAATAAACGCTGCAACTCTGTAAAATGTAAATATTTATTTAATTTAGATCAGTATTTTACTACATTGTTTACATGAAGTTACAAAACGTTAGAGGCATAATTGAAATACTGCAATATAAGTTATCTATTTTAATATAAAATTTAATTCGGTAAACATATATAAATTGTTTTTATAGAATTAAACTTTATTTTAATTAAAATCACTCTAACTTTACATAACCTATAAAAGTTATACAAACAAATAAGTTTAAAGCGGACTATGTACGCTGGTAAGCTAGTAGTGTCATGCATCAGTTAGAAGGGGTATGACGTCACACGTCGTTTTCGCGCCCTACATACATTTATGATTTTTTTAAGCCTTCAAATTAAAAAAAAAAATTAAAAACTGTTTTTTATGTTTATATGCAACAAGAGGAATATAATAAAAAAAATTAAAAAAATCATGCCTATCCCCTATTATTTTTAATTCAAATTATTCACGGCATTTGCGTCAGGTATTTGTGTATGATATGCTACCTTGTGGTAAGCCTGAAGTGCAGTGCCGGGCGAAAAATTTACCTAAACCACTACCACAATATACATATATACCACGTCGCTCAATAAGTCTCGGGTCTAACTAAGAAAAACAATTATTTTTTTTTTAGAAATTCGGTTTTATTCATCAACATATTCTCCTTCAAGAGTGAAACATTCATTCCAACGCTCCTCTAACTTTTCGATACCTTCTTTGTAGAACGATTTGTCTTTGCCCTCAAAATAGGCCCCGGTTTTGGCAATTTACTTCTTCATTTGAGTCAAATTTCTTTCCCTGGAGTATCTTTTTGAGGTCTGCAAAAAGACAGGAGTCACTGGGGGCCAGATCTGGAGAGTGCGGTAGGTGAGGAACTTTAAACTAATTTATGCAGATTTTTTTTATGTTAAAAGTTAAACAACTGTTCGTATGTAGTTTTTATAAGGACCACCCCCCACCCCCGTCCCAGAGAAATTACAGTGTGAAAAGATAGCTTTATTTCAAGGTTTTGTTTTAGGGGATAGAAGCGAAAGATCAACTTAAAGTAAACAATAACAATACGTCTTTCATTTACCGCAGCAATTGTATGAATTCTATATCTTTTTACATTTAATTCCAGTGACAGCAGCTTGTGGAGAGTAGGAGGTTATGAAATAAATCATGTTTTTAATATATATGATGCCAAGAGGAAGGTTTCATTCATCATCGGTAACATTCTGCTTCTTAGTTAAAAAACAACTACTATAACTACGGGATAAACTGGAAAGTGTTGCATCAGTGACAGCTAACCACAAGTCGCGCTTGGTAGACAACTCAGCAAAAACTGTATAATCTACATACAAAACAAAACAAAAATTCTTTTCTATTAAATATTCATAAAGGCATTATAATTATAATGAATTTATTATTATCTTAAATAAAATTATATACAAGTGTTGCCGAGTTTATGTATCTGGAAAGGTACGTCCATTAAAGGGAGGTACTGGGCACTGATAAAGAAATCCAGGAGAGAGTTTAAAAAACCAAAACTACGTCCAGCATGCTTAACAGAATTTGGAGCTCTAGAATTTACACAAATAAGACCAAACTCCGTATATTCAATACTAATGTGAAATCGATTCTGTACTATAGCTGTGAGATATGGAATGTCTTCAAAAAGGTTACAGACCAACTCCAAGTCTATTTTGACCGCTATTCTCAGAATTTTGCGTATTCACTGGCCAGAGCGGATCTCTCATGAAAGCCTGTGGAAATGAGCAGGGCAACAACGGGTCGACTTAGAGGTAAGACGGAGAAAGTGAAGATGGCTGGGCCACCATGTTGAAAGAAATGCCCTCGACTGGAATCGTCAGTGTTGTCAAAAAGAGGTCGTTCAAGAGCTACATGGAAATGAACGATTCTGGCTGAGACTGAAAAATTGAACAAGTCCTGGGTAAAAGAAAAATATTTGGCGAAGAATAAGGTCCGATGGAAGTCCTTTATGGAAATCCTATGTTCTGAAGCGTAATGGTGAGAATATATATATATGGCCAAGCATTGATGTTCGTGAAATGTTTCAAAGCGCTGGCCATGACGGCATTGTAATTCATGGCTGTTGCCAGGTGACAATATAGGCGAGGAAACGAAGCAGTGAACTTCCGATTTTTGGCGCAGTAAGATGGATTTACATGCGGTTTGGTGCATTCGATTCGTTAGAGCCTCAGGAAATTTTGTGAACCAACGCGATCAATGCAAAATGAAAAACTGCATTTGTGCATAAGAAAAATGCATTGGAAAAGTGCATTCTCCAGAGTTGCAAAATCAAAAATTTATAACTCGGTATAAATTCACTAAAATAAGTCAAATTTTGATACTCTTTGATACTTTGATTGTCATATTTTGGGGTCGCTGAACACGAATATCGGGAAGAGAGAAGTATCCGAGGTACCTGGTGCCCAGGGTGGACACTACGTACATCGTCTCCTAGAGTTTTATGCAAATTTGATACAAAAGCAGTTGAATCACGTTACTCGGGGATTAGTAAGGTACGGTACCTGGTGCTCAGGGTGAGCGGTACTTATCCTCCTCTCCTAGAGTTTTATGCGAATTTGTTACAAATGTGGTTGAAATACGTTATTCGAGGTTTTTCGGAGTAATGTAACAATGTTTTTTCAATAAATACTTTTTATAAATGCGTATAAAAATATTTTTTTATTATAAAAAAAAAAAATACAAAACAATTACATTAGAAACTTTCAGTACTTTCATTTTCTTCGTAATACTTACTTACTTAAATTTATGCATTTTATTATTGTTGCTAAATTTTTGTATTGATAAAACATTAAAAATAAGCGAACCAATTCGACAGAAAATCCACGTGTGCGTCACTAAAACTGTCTACACTAGACACGGTGAAAGTAGGCAAAGAACGTTATAATACCTGAAGTCGCTTAAACATAGGATAAATGCTACCAACTGAATTATAAAAAGGCGCCTACGTTTAAAAAAAATGAGTTTCAGTATACGGTTGGTAGTCCTGGGTACCAGATCCTTGGCACTACGAACTTCGGAGACATTCGCTATTGCGATATTTGAGCTCAGCGACCACAAAAACCCCCGAGTAACGTTATTCAACTGCTTTTGTATCAAATTTGCATAAAACTCTAGGAGACGATGTACGTAGTGTCCACCCTGGGCACCAGGTACCTCGGACACTTCTCTCGTCCCGATATTCGTGTTCAGCGACCCCAGAAACCCCCGAGTATCAATATTTGACTTATTTTAGTGAATTTATACCGAGTTATAAATTTTTGATTTTGCAACTCTGGAAAATGCACTTTTCCAATGGTTTTTTCTTATGCACAAATGCAGTTTTTCATTTTGCATTGATCGCGTTGGTTCACAAAATTTCCTGAGACTCTAACGAGTCGAATGCACCAAACCGCATGTAAATCCATCTTACTGCGCCAAAAATCGGAAGTTGGGCTGATTTTTGTGCTTCATTGCCTCGCCTAATAATAGTTGACAATCAAGACATATATAGAGCTATATGAAAGAAGTGGAATAGTATACATTCATTACTATTCTACCAAAGTGTAATAAAATTCATACTTCTAACAAAATATTTGTCAAGAAATGAGCAAATTGGTTCGCATACTTTGGTTTTTGTCTTGATGGAACTCTTCGAATGCAGTGCTGTCGATTATGCAGTTTTTTGTCGTTTGTCGTGTTTTTTATAGTTAAATCATACTTCCTCCGTTCCAAAATAAGTGTCCGAGTTAGGAATTTTATTTGTTCCAAAATAAGTGTCCAATTTCATACAAAAATATGCAAAGGGATATATAACGTATATTTTCACAACAACTAAATGTGAGGAAACTTGTAATCGTTGCATCCTCTACGAAATATGGTCAATTCTATACATTTCTGCAGTGTAATGAAACAGTTGTCTAGTTTTTCCGCGGTTATTTCATCCCATGTTTTATGCACGGCCGCAATGACTTCATCATTACTGGACGGGAACTCTTTGTGTTGTAATGATTGAATGGCGTTAAAGAAACCCAAATCGAGGACTAATTTAAATAAATAACTACTGATACATTTAATTTCATTATTTCAATAATCCATTAAAAAACAAAACTAAAATCGGACACTTATTTTGGAATGAAGGGAGTAATATATAACCTCTCACAAACTTCAAAACAAACCAAAACACGGAAGTTAAGAAAAATTCAAAACTTTTGCGCAAACCGATTATAAAAGAAAGTTTATTTTAAAAAATTGTAAACCTGGTAAATGAATTAACATTATAGTCTGTAAAGAATACAAAATTATTTTAATTGATTAAATTATTAATTAATCGATTAATTATGCATAACAGTCCATGTAACACTTTGTAAACTTTTCGCAAGATCGTAAACTAAGCGGAACCAGTTTAAGGACCTACTTTATCAAAGAACTTTGGAAGGAAGAGGTAGCATAAAACAATGCCGATACAAGTTCAAAAGTTAACTTGTTGAAGTAACTATTAATTATTCTGTATCAAAATTTTAATAGTTTAATCAAAAAAGTTACAAATTCTAAATAGTAAGTTAGCACATTGTATGTGAATTACAAGCAAAATTAAAATTTTTTAAAAAAATATTTAGATGAATCTTCAAAAATACATCAAATTATGTTCTATACAAATTTTTGTCCAAGGCTTAGTTTACTAGTTACGAATTTTTTAAAATTTTAAAGTTTAATAACTTCCGTTTCTGGTTTCGCCATTTAATAAAAAAAACAATAGGGTTCTTCCCAATTATCAGGATAAACTTCTTATAACGTCGATATAATACAGTATTCTTGTTTATGATAATATAAAATGTTGACAGCACAAATTCAAGGAGAATTTTTTTATAATAGAAATTAAGCAATGCGGACGATGTTTAAGACGCAGATCTCTGTCTTAAACATCGCTTGTATTTAGACGAGGCCATACGGTTTCACATTACCGTTTAAAGATACAATCACTTTAACATCCGATCTTAAAGTTCTAGTGTGAAAAGCGTATTAATGGGCAAAACGTACGGACCACAACAACCATCTACTCTATCTATCGAAACAAAATTTAAACTACACCCTAAATCTACGAAGTGAGTGGCGCAAACAGGTATTATATTATGAGCATAATTTGAGCTCAATTTAAGCCTTATGGTGTTAGAATGCCAGCATTAACAGTACACAGGATTTAGCCGCTTAAAAGTCATTATTATAATTTTAATTAATACATATTTTCTTCCCCTTCATTTCAGTTCTAAGTGAATACGTCATCTGTTATTAATTATACGAAAATCCATTATAACATCAACATTTTAGGACGCAACTCATTACTTTTAATCTTCAGAATAACTTATCGAATAATTTGCCCTCACAATTTTACAATAAAAATATTTAAAAATTGCAAATCTCGAAAATAACTTTTAATAATAACCAGAGACATTAAGATAACCTCGTTAGAAATACGAGAATACGATAAATTTAAAAAAGTTTTGCGGGTTACGCTAACGTAACACGAAATGGAAAGACAGAGAATAGTAGAAATCCCCGCGAGGCCAACAGAAAATAACGAAAAAGCAAAGAGAAAAGGGAAGAAAGAATGATAAAGAGAGAGATGAAATGTTGATATACGTCAGAGAATTTGAAGATTGTTGTAACATGCGGCAGCTTGGAGGAATTTTAAACAGCTCTCGCGTAATTTTCAAATTCCTACGTTCGTTAGCAGTTAAAATATTTTACACATTTCTCAACCGTGTTTCATTGCCTCAGATAAATTGATTGAAAATAAATTGAAAGAACAGGAGAAGAGATTTTAGTTGAAGGTTACACAGGTAATTTGCGTAAAAATAAAAACTGTTTCATTGTAAAAAAAAATATCCTGAGGACATTATAAATTATGTAAAATTTAGAATTATTTAAAATTAAGAATTTTAATGTGGGACGGCAAAAAAAAATATTTTTGCTACGTAAATTAAAGGAAAGAATATTTTATTTAACAAGTATATCATCATCATCGTCATTCAGCCCTTCGGGTCCACTGCTGGATAACGCTTGGCATAAATTGAAGGCAACTTTTTAAATCCCGCAGACTATGTATCTTACGCATTGACCATGAAATATTACTGATAAAACTGAGTAAAATTGGAGTGTGTGGTAACATTCTTCGGTGGTTACAATCATATTTAACTGATAGAACGCATTATGTTGTTGTGAATGGTCACAAATCTTAAATAAAATATATCACCTCAGGAGTACCACAAGGGAGTCACCTTAGGCCTCTTTCATTTAATATCTTTATTAATGATATAAATAGTTGCTTTCAATTCTATAATTTCCTTTTATATGCCGACGATCTAAATATATATCAAAAAATTGCTACTATACAAAACTGTATCAATTTACAACCTGATCTTAATAGATTAAATGAATATTTAAAGTTAAATTAATTAAAAATAAATGTATCAAAATGTGCTTCTATCTCTTTTTAATTTAATTCGATTTTAATTACCTCATCAATAATGATTGCCTTTGTTTCTTTTATTAAGGATCTTGAGTAGTTTTTGACAAGAAATTATTATTTGACGTACATATGGACCCAATTATAAAAAAATCTTATATAATGTTAGGATTTATTTGTAGAACTAGCAGGCAATCATACAAAACTCTTTTGTCTTTATACTGTTCTATGGTACGGCGCCAGCTAGAATTTTACTCTATATGCTGGCCATCTCAATATTATGTTTATATTAATCGCATTGAGAAAATACAGGATAGATTCATAAACTTATTAAGTTCAAATATTCTAGTGATATTAGCCTTGTATCTTTGGAAAACAGACGAATAATAACAGATATCTGTTTTGTATTCAAAGTAATTAACAACATATTTGACTGTCCAGATCTTATTTATCAATTTTATCTAAGGATTCCTACTTATGCGACCAGACAAAATAATTTGTTTTTAGTACCATATGCCAGAACAAACTCTGCATATAATTCGCCTTTGAATCGTTCAGCTTTGAACATAAATGAATTTGCTAGCCGTCGGGATTTTCCCGATATATTTTCAGTCAATATTACTGTACTAATAAATTATTTAAAAAGATTTTTTTAAATTTTCTTATCTTAGTTTTCGTATGTTCGAGTACATACGAAGAGTTCCGAATATAAACGATAGCTACACGAAAAACAGCAGACATAGGGGATTATTATATAAGATGTGAGTAGTTATTGTTTCCAATAGGTACTATTTGAAACAGCATGAGTTTGAAAACAGCGTAAGGGCGCGGGACGAATGAGCTCTGTCCAATAGACAAGTAAACATAATGACGGTCCAGTGCAATTTTCACATTAAGCAAGCAGCTGTGTTTCTACAGTTTTTATGTCGGACTGTGTTGGGAGGTGTTTTTTAGTTTGAAGATCTAATAAGTATAATGTCCCAGCAAACATTCAACCATCGGCCGAATGCCAACAAACTGCTTTTTCTGTTGGTACTGGCACTAAAAGTTTGTGCAACGCCAGTATTAATAATGTACTTCACATTTGTTTTTCGCACACCTCCTATACGAAGTACTTTACCAGCATTTTATGAGCACTCCTTATTTTTGATAATATGTTACATTTTACTTTTGTTTCACCATCGTTGAATAAATTTATTCAACGAATAAAGTTGACAATATCGCATAATTCTATTGACAGCAACGTTAATTTCTTCATTAATTGTTTAAAACCGATGCGATATTGTCAACTTTATTTGTTAAATAAATGTATTCAACTATGGTGAAATGGCCAAATGAGTATTTATTTTGCACCTAACCATTTTAATACTGGGTAAGTATAAGGTAAATATACATATGTTACATTTGAAATACTAGAGAGTGGGTATAATATAAGCACTGGTCGGCCATAAATAAATCTTGCAACTAATGCGATTATTTTGCACTTTACCGCTGCTGGGCTGGCAATTGATAAACCAATGGGCCAGCAAGCGGCTACGAGGACACCGGGGTACTGGCCCATTACTTTAAATGCCGGGGAGTATGTGGTTCAACAGTACAGGCTCGTATAAAAATGTTTGCTGGGGTACAAGTCTTAGAATGTGAATTGATAGCTGTTTTTTTTTTACTGTTCTCTGAAAATATCACTGTCTATCATAGTTCTTTCTTTATTTTCATCATAAAAACTTCCCTTTCACGAGATATTTGCCAAATAGTGAATACATACAAAACCTTGCAATATATGAAAATTAAATTCACACTTCACATCAATTTTTATTAATTAGTTTTAAAAGCAATTCTTCAAACGCATCGACACCTTTCTTAACTAAGTATAATGCACAAATATGAAATAGCAAATAACAATACAGCACATTCTAATTAAAACAGTTAAATTAAAACCTGAGTTATAATCAGGTCAGGCTATAGTTAAAAGCAATTTAGCTTATAACTAACCTTTTATTAAGTGCATGCTTTTTAATTAAAAAGACCTATAACCTTATCAGCGTACTTCAGATTGAAGTTGGCTAGCAAATTTAAAAACAATGAATCAACTAGAGCAAACACTGCCGCTTTGTCATTATTGTAATTGCACAAATGAACAACGGAAGATTCTCTGCTTAACTTTTACTGTTTTTATATTGATTTCTTATCTTTTCTTTCATTTTCTTTCACTGAACATTTCTAGGAATTGCTTATTGGAAGTAATTAAAGAACAGAGAAAGAAAATCAAGGTTGCGATCTATTTTTTATTTATTTATTTTTATTTATTTTATTTGTTTTAATAGGACATCACAAAGCCAATATACACAATAACACAAACAAGAAAAAAAAAGAAGAAAAAAAAAAACAAAAACAAATAGGAACAAATATCATCTTGCTAATAAACTTTGTAAAGCAATTTTTTGTTTGCGTAATCTCAGACATAGCGTGTCCCGTAATATTTGACTCACAGCATACTTACTCATGCACTCTTTCATAGTCACATGTCCTACGCGATTCTTGCCTGGGGACATTCCCCCTTTTCACAGAAAATATTTTCTTTGCAAAGACGCGTTATTAGAATAATAGCTAACTTATCCTACAGATCAGACTGTAAACACAAATTTACTGATTTGAATATCCTTACCTTGCCATGTTTATTTATATTTCAATGTCTCGTCTACGTACATTCCAACCTGATTAATTATAAACAGCAAAATCAAATACATGCTCATTTTACAAGAAAAAATGATATAATCAGACCAAAATACGTAAGATTGACCAAATCAAGGCAGTCCTTCAATTATTTTGGTATCTTATTTTACAACATACTCCCCTTGGCAATAAAGGAGTTAAACAACCAGCAATTCAAAAAGACTGTAAAAACATATTTAAACACTAAAGCATTTTATAACTTTGACCAATACCTCGCTAATAATTTTAATGACTTGTAATGTAATTTTGTAACTTTCTTTTTAATGTTAAATTCAATGTATTATTGTTTATGCTATGTTTATTTGTAGTATTTTTTCCCCATTATTACTTTTATTTATATTTCTGACGTATGTAAAAATATTTTGTATTTGTTAACATTAAAAAAATTATTATTATTATTATTATTATTATTATTATCACAGAATTGTTCGAAATATACATTATAATGCCGTTAGTACAAATCCGACCGCCGTCGCCCAAGACCTAGTGAAGACAGAGTCCGTACGAAAGCAAGAGCGGACAAGCGGATTTACAGAGTTGTCCAAACGAGATCTAAAATTACACACATTCATCACGAGAAGTGATGATTCATCACTTCTCATAATCGCTGAAGATGGAAACAGATTGTTGAGCAGTTTCCGAAACGTCCGAATTTATTTTTTATATTACTCTTGAAGTATTATATCTTTTTGATACTAATACTCATTATATTGTACTATTCTAGCCTAGTACTATCAGCAGTGGCAAACGTCCAAAATAAAGGTGTCCGCATTAATATTGGACCATTGCAAAATAATTTCAAAGATATTAATATAGGTTCATGGTTAAGCACGTTTTAATATAACGCACTGTATCCAGTTTCACGTCTGAGTAAAATCAAATCAAACGACCGCTAAGGTATTCATCTAACACATTCAAATTCACCAACACATTCACACTAACAACTCGCCGCTGTTGCCCTTTCCAGTACATTTTTATTACTTTCGTATATAAATACATTAGAAATCGCATGTGGCAACACTGTACCAGGACACTAAAGTGTAGTGTCCTCCTGAGCATTGTTTTCAAGATCTAATTTTTTTAAATCCAACACTTAAATCTAAGACAGATCATCAAGACGAAACTCCACACGAGCAGACTGACTAATTGGCGCGAAACTACCCAGCAAACATTGAACTAACGGCCGAACGCCGGCAAACTGCTTTTACGCTGGTACATTGCTGGCACCAAAAGTAAGTGCAATGCCAGTATTAATAATGTACTTCACATTTGTATTTCGCACTCTGCCTATACGAAGTACTTTACCAGCATTTTATAAGCATTCCTTATTTGTATTAATCCAAGGTTATTTCTAGCGGGCCAGTGCTTATGTTTATAACTTTTTTTGAATGTAATAATTTGAAAAGTCTGACCGTTCTTAGTCATAAAACACCCTAATGGCGTGGCCTTCGAGGGTCGGTACAAGTGATATTCTGTTAGTATAAGTTGGGACGTGTTGGTGAACAGTTTTTAATCTTGTGTATTTGAATAGTTATTGATTGTGAGCATTATACAGTTTTTTATTGTGATTTGTGTGTGTTTTGTTAGATTTAAGGACGTAGTTTACACAAACTATTTCATATTAAATTGTTTAATTTTTAGTTTAGTTCAATCATAGTTTTTTTCATGTAATAAAATTTTCAATTATTAATAAATCTGATACAAGATTATAAATATGTCATTTAAAAAATATAATTTGTCATATTTCATTTTGAATAGTGACATCTTAAATATTTTGTAAATATAATACTAACCTAAAATAATACAAACTTAATCCAAAACTGTAAAGCTTTTTTTACAATATAACCAAGTTTCTAAAAGTCAGTAATACACTATAAAAATCACCAAAATAACCAGATCTAGTTTGTTCTTACAAAAGTGAACAGCTTATAGCATTAATGCTTATAAAATTTGTTTATTGAATTTATTTTAACAAGTATGATTTCTTTAGGTTGGCACTCTTCAAGTCAGGGGGAAAAGATGTGGTAGATAATACAAGACGAATATTGGCGAAAATTATTAGTCACCCCTTATCTTAAGGATGAAATTGGTTTGACCGAAATGGCAGAAAACCATTTTCTTAAAATTCTTCATTAAATTAATAAATTAAATAAACTAATTCCTGTTATTCCTGAAATTATATTTATTTAATATTTATAAATAAATCAATAAATTATAACTGTTAATTCAATTTACAATCGGCTAGTTTTACCATCGTTGAATAAATTTATTTAACAACTTAAGTTAACAATATCGCATCATTCTATTGACAGCAATGTTAATATCTTCATTAATAGTTTAAAACCGATGCGATATTGTCAACTTTACTTGTTAAATAAATTTATTCAACGATGGTGAAAATGGCCAAATGAGTATTTATTTTGCACCTAACCATTAATTTATTTTAATACTGGGTAAGTACACATATATTACATTTGAAACACTAGAGAGTGGGTATAATATAAGCACTAGTCTGTCAGAAATAAATCTTGCAACTAATGCGATTATTTTGCACTTTACCGTTGCTGGGCCAGCTAACGGCCACGGGGACACCCGGATACTGGCCCAGTGCAAAATGCCAGCACTGGACCAATGCGAAATGCCAGCACTGGCCCAGTGCGAAATGCCAGCACTGGCCCATTACTTTCAATGCACTTTACCGTTGCTGGGCCAGCAACTGATACATCAATGGACCAGCTAAGGGCCACGGGACACCGGGGTACTGGCCCAGTACGAAATGCCAGCACTGGCCCATTACTTTCAATGCCGGCGAGTATGTGCTTTACCAGTACTGGTCCGGATAAAAATGTTTGCTGGGTACCAACAACAAACTACGAACAGTTAAGGACGACAAAACTGGAACTCAGGCACCAACAGACGAGAACAAGTAATAATGACAAGACTCAGAATCAGACACACCAGACACACACACGAACACCTCATGGCAAGAATAGACAACAAACTATGTGAGGCATGTAAATAACAACTCACCGTTAACCACTAATTAACTGCCAACTCTACACTAACTTACGTACAAACTACAATTTACAACAAGACCTTAAAGACAACTTAAGACAAGACTCAACAATGACTAATAACGTACTCAACTTCTTACAGGCAACCAATATTCGGCATCTAATATTTTAAAAATTAATAATGTATCAATATACTAATTATGTATCAATCATGTAACCTTAGTAATTTCAGACACTAATTACCAAGCAGCTGAAGTGTCTTAAAATAAATTTATATATATATATATATACTTCCGGTATGCTTCTACTTCCGGTATGTCGATGATCTAATTTTGACATAGCCTGAGAACAAGATCGACGAGTTATTAAGGATCTTCAACGGATACCATGAAAACCTTAAGTTCACGTATGAAGTGGAGGATAACGGTGAGATATCATTCTTGGATACCAAAATAATACGAGAAAAGAATGGTCCTAATATCAAAATAAACTGGTATCAAAAGGCAACCCACAGTTTCAGATATATCAACTTCTACTCGAACCATCCAATGAGCCAAAAAATTAATGTTATTAATAATGCCATTGATCATGCAATTAAACTTGCAAACCCAGAATTTAGACCAGAAAATTTGCGTGAAATAAAAGACGCCTTCATACGTAATGACTATTCTTTAGGTCTGATCAATAAATGCATCAAAAATCGCATTAATTTCATTTATAATGACTCTCATTGACCAAAGAATGATAAAGCTTCAGTTTCTGTTCCATACGTGAATAAATCATCACATTGTTACAGCAGAATTTTGAGTAAACATAACCACAAAGTTGCTTACTCCACTGGTAACAATAACAGGAAAAACTTCACTAATTTAAAATCAAAGATTGAGAAAACATCAAAAGCCAATGTCGTATACTCAATACCCTGCACTGATTGTAGCAAAATTTATGTTGGCACCAATAGTCAAGCGCTTAAATGTAGGCTCACTCAACATAAAAGCGACACCAGGCTTAAGCCACAAAGCACCGGTTTGGCTATTCATGCCAACAAAAGCAACCATAAATTTGACTACAATCAGGTGCAAATATTAGACATTGAGAAACATAGTGGGAAAAGGCTTATCTCGGAAATACTACATATTCAAAGTACCTTCCATAATAACGTCAACAAACGTAGCGACGTAGCAACGTAGCAAAATTTACGTACATGTTATACGTCACTGACTGACTTTTTCAAAGTCTAGTTTTTGATTTATGCGCATGTTCCTACCATTGACATATTTCCATTCCTACCGGACTATGTTTTTCTCAGTTTAGACATGTGTGAACCTCCCTCACACCTCGTTGGTAAGCTAACTTAATTTTTTATTTTTTACATTACTTCTGAATATTGTTTTTTATTTTAATTGTTTTTTACTATATTTTAACATTTTTTGTATTATTTATATTTTTATTTTGTATTATTTTATTGTAGACTGAAGATGACTACGCTTGAGTAGTCGAAACGTCTCTTATTATATGACTAATATATTTTACAATTTGACGACCGATTGAGAAGTTTTTTATATATTTTAATATATATATATATATATTAACGGGGAGTGGAAGATGGGAATAACTTTCAATTTTTATTCAAATTTAACTTAAATATCCACGATATAATATGTTTGTGAAACTTCACCACGCATTTAATTTAAGAACCTTTTTTGTCTATAATCTAGTTTTTGTTCTGTTTTTCTGCTTTCCCAGTCTGTTTTCTTTGGTTATGATTTAATATTTTCCATTTATCTAAAGAGTTGAATCCAACTTTAACGTTCTCATTTCCATGTCTAGAGAATCTACTTAAATACATCAAAACAATGCGAGAAAACCACGAAAATTACCCATTTTAGAAGCATCCTTTCACAAGATTAAACAATAGGTACAGCAGCTTCATCTACATGAAGTGTCTCTCCCTCGTTTTCTACAAATTGCCCAATGATAAAACTCTATCAAATGGCCCGGAATGAAATTCAACAAAAGATTCCCTTTTTCAACAATTAAATTAAGATGTTGAAGGACGATGTGAGTTCTCAACTACGAGAAAAGAGACATTCTAACGGAATTTTCACAAAAGAAAATAATAAATATCCAGGGAAATTTACATCGCAATTATAAAGTCTTGTTCGAGATATCGGATTGGGATTTATAAATTCAAGCAAAATTCGATTTTCATACCAATACGTTACAAAATCTGTGACTTTGATAATGGCAAAAAATATATTTAAAAACTTCATTACGTGAATTGTTATATTTTATATTACTTCATGGAAATAATTTCCGAAGCAAAGAACCATTATATAAAAAAAATAAATAAAACTATAAAAATTAAATTCAAGGGTTGGCAATATTAATACGAGTGATAAGTAACTATGAAGTGATTCAGAATCTACATTGAACAGTAGGTCTCATATGTCTGTGATATATGCAATACGCACTACACAGGTGTCAGAGGGAAAATACTGAGTAGAAGGGCTAAAGCTAGGGTTACACTGTATCCGTGCGTGCGGTAACGAGCGTTTACCCTGAACATTCTTGTCCTAATCTGGGGATGGATGGTTTCAGTACATACGTGCGACTTCTGTGCGGCCTCATTCAAATTAAATTATTTTATTTTAAATATCTCAGTTGCTGAACAGCATAAACATATAAAACAACATTATTTATAGTAAAAAACAAATTATTTTTGTTCTATGCATTTTTAGATGAATATTTGGCGAGTTACGGAAACTTCAAAAGATCTTGAAATAACTCCTTTATTGTTGACAGCAAAAACGTGTATGACAAAAATTGTTTAGAATAAAAAAACAAATATTCTTGTCCGAAGTACTTTTTCATCTGGATGAATAATAATTTTTACGTGAATCACGAAAAAAAAAAACAGATAGACAAAAATGGATATTTTGTTGATTTTGTCGGGCAGAAACAAATCTATTTGTTTCTGTAGAACTCCAAGCAAATGAAGAAAACAAAATAAATAAATAAACGAAAATAACGAAATAAATAAATAAAAAATCCTCATTGTTATGCAAGATCACATTAACAATTCTATTCTTCTTCTAATTTTGTAAAAACGTCTTTAGATCAAAACTCATATTTTTGACCTGCTGGACGCATCAAAAAACAAACATGTTTGTGCGTCGACGCAAGTTACCGTACGCAAGTATGCATGTACTGTAACCACGCTCATTTAACTTCGTGTGTTTGTTTTGTTGTCAGTTCTCGTGCGTTCAAAAAATCGCACGTTTCCACATCCAATGTAATTGCACACTAACTATTGAGAACTGACACGCTCGAATACGCAGTCTGGTGGTCAAATATTGTACAAGGTGCTCTAGTACTGTTTGAACTTATTACATATGTTCAATTTTTGTTAGAATGTCGATAGAAGTTATGAAAAACTATAAAAGTAGAACAATTGTAGTGTTTTTGGCTGTCATTCAAGACAAAACAAAAATAGGTATCTTAGTTTTTTTCTATTCTTAAGAAAAACGGAGGGAAAGTTAATATTAAGTCCAGATTGGGAAAATATTTGGTTATAGACAGGAGGAAGGCATGGGAATATATTTTGAGTTAAAAAGTAACTGATACTATGCGATTTTGTTAATTACATTTGTCGCAGAAAAACTGCACTAATATTAATTACAACTTACTTATCAATAAACTGTTTAAACTAGGCATACACGGCGATGTATTGAGATGGTTGGTATCCTATATTACGAATAGGGCTCAAGCCGTCAGCGTTAATAGATTTGTCTCAGATTTTGTTAAAATGTCCTCTGGAGTTCCGCAGGGATCCCATCTGGGGCCTTTGCTATTTTTGCTTTTTATAAACGATGTTAAAAAAGTATTTAAATATAGTAGATTTCTGCTTTTTTTCCGACGATTTAAGAATTTTAAGAAGTACCAGAACCCCAGCAGACGCTACTCTCCTTCAGTCTGACTTGTTTAGCTTCACCAATTATTGTCAAGATAATAAACTTCAGCTTAACTGTGACAAATGCCATATTATAACATTTACCCGTAACAGAAATATTATCTTAAATGAATATTACATCAACAACACATCACTAACTCGAGCTTCTCAAATCAAAGATTTAGGTGTAATATTTGATACAAAACTGACTTTTGAACCGCACTTCGAGTATATTTATACGAAATCATTGCGAATTCTTGGATTTATTAACCGCACAACTAAAGACTTCCGATCTGCGCAGCCTATCAAGACCTTATATTACGCCTATGTTTCTAGCATTCTCAATTACTGCTCCATCATATGGAATCCTATGTATGATAAATACATTAATAAATTAGAAAAAGTACAAATTAAAGCCGTGAAATACATTCTATTTAAAGAAAAAACTCGCCTTACTGACTACAGTTCAGCTCTACTTGAACTAAATATATTGTCACTAAGGAATCGTCGCACACTGTCGGATATGGTTACATTATATAAAATTTGCAATAGTATTATAGACTGCAATGATCTGTTAATGCTGTTCATTTTTTTAATTCCGTCTTATAATGTCCGCAACCAACATTCATTTTTCGTTTCCAAAACTAACAATAATATATTTTCCAATTCACCCATTGAAAGACTATCTTCCACATCCAACAATGTTTTTAATAATGTTGATATTTCAAATTTGACACTAAATAAATTTAAATCACATTGTAAAATTATATTACAACATTTGGATTCAAGCTCAGTCTAACTGCAGTTGCTTCTGTTTAAATTGTTGTATTATCTAACTTGCTTATTGTAATACTCTTGTTCGTACATGACTGTCGCGATTTTTTCAATTTAATATATAATAGCTATAATTAAACGTTAAAATTTTAAATCAAAAATAAAATCGTTGCAGTCTTGTAGTAAGTGTAATATGTAAATTTTACGCACGTAATTGTTAAAAATTTCTTGAACACTGCTGTGGGTTCGTCCTGTTTGTGTTCTTAAAATGTAAAATAAATAAATAAATAAATAAATATTGCAAATTTAGATGAACGACACTCAGATGTACCACATAATTACGTGCCTTGCATTTAACACCTGCTCAACTACAATTACAATCAATAAATCTACTGAAATTAAACTTTTAGTACTGTTTTACAATAGTAATACATTTTTTAGTAACACCAAAAAAATTAAAATAAAAGTGATTCTGTTATCATTATTTTCCAAAATTTATTAAATATACTTTTCGTAGGGAAAACTACCCTTTACTTTTAAGATTGCTTGGGCTACTTAAAGTATTCTTGCAATGAGCTTGCTCAAAACTGTATTAGGAATAATATTCCATTTGGCGTGAATAATGCTCCACAATTGTTATTTCAACGTCAGACATACTTTTCGCACCTACCTAGCTCTTACAACACTACAGGGTTGAAGTCTGGGCTCTGTGGCAAACATGTCATTACCCTACGTATTGTTCTTCTCTTGAGTACCTATATAATTCCTGAAAATCAATACATCTGAAGGTAATTATACCTTCAATTCGTGACAAACCATCTGTCCCAGCAAATGAAAAACAGCCCCATACTGAACTTGCCCCTTACTTTGTGTTTTACAGTGAGAACGATACTAACGCAAATAATTTTTCCTAGATAAAATACATCGGTGCATAAAATATATAAAGTTTTTAATAATGCATACCACGATTGCCAAATATGTTAAATGTACCATCCTATGTTTGCAGTGCCAAATGTTGTAAAAATATAAAACAAATATCTAAATAAATTTACTTGCTGACAAAGTAATAAGGATTTACATTTTCCGTTATTACTAGATTCTTTATCGAGAAAACAATGGTGATATATAGAGGAAATAGAGTGGATTTCATAGCATAATAAGTCAGAGGAGCCAAATTTTAGCGCTCCACCGGGTAAATGGATTTGTGCCAAAAGGACAGAAAAATATATTATTCGAGTCCGTACATTTTTATCAACTAAACGCCGAGAGTTCCAGTTGCAAATAAACTGTCCAATAAGTTTATTAGCAACATAATTTTTTTTGTTGTATTTTGACGAAATCGACGATCTGTTTGGATGAATTTATAAATTATGGACAACCGTTTTTAGAATATTTTGGGCATTTATTGTAAATGTGATATATAAAGAACAATATATAAATATATATTTTTTAATAAACATTGTCTTTTTTTATATATATATTTATTTCAATTACGATTACAACACATTACAAACAATACTTTAAGTATTACTATTTATATAAAAATGATATAAAATAAGAAGACAGACGCAATTATTGGCAGAATAATAAAGATGTGTGGCTGAAAATTGCCGATAAGTTTAATTCATATTGTTTAAGGAATGTAAAATAAAGCAAAATATGGCTGTCTTCTTATTTTCATTCACTTTTGTATTATAAAATGTTATTTTTATTAACTCCTCTTATATCTATATTATCCTCTTTTTCTGTGGTAAAATTTGTTGAACGCCGTTTAATTATCATTTTAACAGCAACACAAAAAATATACGTAACGTCATTGAATGTAAAGTCAAATTATTTATTGTCAAAATATTTAATGTAAGAATGTTCAATGTCAAAATTTCATCTCACTTTAGCTCTACAAATTTAGGTATAGCTCTATCCCTCTTGCACCGTGTTACTATCTTCAGAAGAAATACCAATACAAAAACAAAAAATTATGTTGCTAATAAACTATTAGAAGGATTTTGTAACTTGGAAATAACCAATAAATTTATTAGCTTCATAAATATATTATGTGTCTAATAACTATTAGGGAGTTTATTAGGAACTGGAACTCTCGGCCCTTAGATATACAATTATGATGATACAATTAATCCAAAAGAGACATACATTCACAAAATCCAAAACATCAGAGGACTTAACACTACACACTAACACTAATTAGTCTACTAGACACCATATCTCTCACTACCGTCTGCGAAAACCAATTATCTTTCGTAAGTTTTGGAACAATCTCTCCCCATGGCGTAGCTCTAGGTACACTACAATAACGTATATACGGAATGACTTTGTTACTTTAACTAGACTCGTCTGAACACTTTAAGAATTCAAAATGTGTTTAACCCTTGACGTGCCAAATCTGTCTGCCCTTGCAAGAATAATATATGAATGCAAAAGACATGGCTGTTACAACTAAACTGTCCTCGAAATTTTACTTTGCAGAACTGAAAAAATGTCATCTTATACCCTTGGTCATCATAGAATAAACAATTCAATAAACATATTCAATTTATATTTTGAAATTTAATTTCTAAAAATGTATCTACTTTACCCCTAGCCCGGCTAAAATAATTTAATTTTTTTGTACCGAAAAGTGGGTAAGACGTTTGAACCAATTTTTAAAATTTCTGTAAGACCCATATTTGAAGTTTAAAATGTATGTTCACTTAATGGGCCTATTCTGTAACTTTTAACAATATTTTAAGATGTTATTTATTATTATTTTTTTAAATTTTAAGTCGCTTCAGTTACTGTGGCTATTAGCGTCTGTGTTTACATAGATTTTTACTCTATAAATTTTATTTTACATAGTACTGTACAGATTTACTTGAATGACTACAGGTGAATGACTATTCGTCAAATTAGTGTGCGCCTAGGGATAGGTACACGAGAAGTTCATGATATCTTGAATGATTGTTTGGCCGTTAGCAAGGTTTCGCCGCGCTGGGTGCCAAGGCTGTTGGGACCAGAACAGAAACTCAATAGGTCTGATACTTGAGGACGGCTTCAAAAAATTTTAAAAAATGTTAAAAAACTACATTGTAATATTGACGAAAATTAACAAAATAATAAAAATTATAGCTAAATTCCCAGAACTTTGGAAACATCCCTCGTAAGCTAGGTTTTAGTTTTTTGTAATAATTTATAAAAACATTTTCTCTACAAACAGCTATTTTTGTGTTTAAATATTGCAAATACATTTTTAAATAATCTAAGCTTTGTACAGTACAATATTTGAAATAAATGTTATTGCTACAAAATGTGAAAGGTATGTAACTGTAGCGGAATTTAAAATTCTGTAGTATCGATCTTCTTGTACCTGGCTTACCGGCTTACACTTTATTGTTTGAGGATTATTACTTTTTACGAGGAGTCAAAGTATAAAATTTCGAAGAGCTAACAACGGATAACCTCTAAACCTGTTTTTTTAGTACAATGATAGATTTGTGAAGGACTAGTCATTTTTCTTTACAGAATTAGTTTATGTTAGGTTTTATTTGTATATTGGGAATACTGTAACGTTTGAGATTATGTGGAACACGGCTAAGGGCCGCAGGTGTAGCGTAATTGCTTAGACTTACCGCATATTAATTGCATTGATGTTACATTGGAGAACCGTTAAGAGCTTTGCTTTACAATTAAATTTATAGTTTGATATTCATGCAGCTTTGCTTTGATTGAACAGATGTGCTAATTATTACCCTTTGCAATACGAATTTTTAATTCTTTTACTGCCTGAAATTACAAAACGGGTGGGCACCTAGTTACAAAATAAAATAATTGATAACGAATTTCATTCGTTTCCGATTTTAGAAACCGGCCAGGGCCAGGCTTCGTTCGAGAAAAATTCCTTATTATTGACCCAGTCGTTATTATTGAAACTGTAGCAACTTTGGGTTTTGAAATAATAAATTCTGTTTTAAGTAACAAATGAGATTACAGATTTCCTAGTAACCATTGTTTATTAACTACTAAAAACTTAAGTCTTTGGAACTACTAAATCGATTTCAAAAATTCTTTCAATTCTGGTGTGTAAGTCGTGTACCATGACTGCCACTGAAGATATATTTGTTTTCACTGCTAGTTTCAAGAAAATGTGTTAAATAAAAACAGAAAAGAGGAAACTGCAGAACAATCAACAATTCTTTCAATTCTTAAGAACATACAGTAGGTGGCCAAATTATTAGGGACAGTACAAATTTTCTGTAATTTTCAAATGAATTTAATGAGGAAATAAGTGGCTTTGGGTCTCGTATTTATTTTTATTTATTAGAGTGCTTTATTTAGAATATAAAACCACATAATTGCTTATTCATAACCATTTATTTTTGTATAAATAGTGTTAATTTAACAAATTAAGTAAAATCTTAATATTTTGTAATGCCACCCTTTGCTGCGATTGCGGCTTCCAGACGTTTGGGCATGCTTTCTATGCAGACTTTTGCGTTGTGTCGGAGATTGGGGTTGTGATGCCACTCTCTGATAAGGGTTTCTATAAATTGCCGCTTGGTGGTGATGATTTCTTTGGCGATCTCCCGCTTTTTAAAATAATAATGATACCAGCAACAAGAATATAGAAGAAAAATGATTTAAAAACAATTTATTTTCTCACAAAATGCATTTAAACTTGAAAATTACAAAAAAAAGTGTAATGTCCCTAATAATTTGGCCACCCACTGTATATCGTGTTACGTGTTACCAACCTTGCTGTTGATGAAACCTTTGTTGTTGCCGATAATTTGAAGAAAATGCGTTAGATATGAACTGAAAACATGGATTTCGTTTCATCTGCGCTCACAAATTTCGTTATAACTTTGGAATTACTGAACTGATTTTAAGAAAACATGCCTAAAATCTGACCAGACGATGTGGCTACATGGACTCTTATTTATTAATGAACCCCAGTAATATGATGAGTTTAAAAGTTTATATTTCTTGTAAAAAACCAAATGATGTTACAAAAATATTTATTTTAAAGTAAACAACAAAATGACAAAATAACATGCACTGAGTCCTCATTATAATATTGATAAGGATGTAAAATACCTCCGTTTCCTGCGATCTGTTAGACGGATGAAATGCAGAACTAATGATCTTCCTTGTACAGCAGGACTGTGACGTCATTTCGCTGGTAGGGCATCGTTCAATAATCTCTTCTGCTTATTGTACTAGATACATTGATAATTAAGTAAAACTGTTTTTACTGCTCTGTAATGAGAATTTTACAAAGATAATTACTTTTTACTCTTTTTAAATTATCTCTATTTAAGTAGTTCAATTATTCGTCCATTATTAATAGAGACCAGACAAATATACGCAATTTTGCAAGAGAGCCGCCGTTATTCATCCTATTTACATGTTCATATTATTGTAGCTGTACTTCTTCAATAGTTTGCTACACAGGTTTCGTGTCTGGCTTTTCTCTCAGAGTCGAATTCCTGATTCGATCAAATTTGCTTTTCACTTAAACTTCTTATACTGCTTCGCATTGCTTCCGTGGTTATCCATAACTCCGAGCCGTATATTAATATGGTACCGCTACTTTCGGTATGTCTCTTTTATTGAGGAAGATTGATTTTATACTGTTAAACAGTCTGCCAACCATACCTACTCGCTCCGATATTTCAGTCTCTTGTGAGAAGGTAGTTCTCAGGTATTTGTAACTTGTCCACTTGTTTTATCAGTTTACCTTCTATTTTTAAGGTATGTTTAAAGTTGTTTCCACTTATGACTATGGTTTTAATTATTTCTATGTTTATTTTCATGCTAGACTTGTTTAACCCTTTGTTGAACTCTTCTAGGTTTTCTTGTAACCTTTTTTCGTTTTCTTCTAGCATTACGATGTCGTCAACATAACATAATATTTGGATTTTATTCATACACCAGTGACCAACTTCGAGTGGTTTTACCGTGTTTTTAATTTCTTTTGTCGCTATATCTATTACAATGGTGAAAAGTAGAGGGCTTAAAATACAACCTTGTCGAAACCCTTGTCGCAATATCGGTCTTATTTAGGTGTTCGACTGATATAGACGCGTTTTCATAGCACTTTTTTTGTAACCATGGCAGACGCAGCAAAATCTCAAAGAGCAATAATTTTCTTTTTGTGGAAAGAAGGTGTGAAAACATCAGAAATTATTCAGCGTCTGCAAGGAGTATTTGGTGAGTCTGCAGAATTCAAAAGTACTGTTTATCGGTGGATCGATCGTTTTAAAACCGATAGAACATCACTAGAAGACGATCCACGCAGTGGGCGCCCAAGCACGTCGGTAAATGAAAGAAACATTACTGCCGTCGAAGACCTACTGAAAGAGGACAGGCGAATTCCTCGGATCTGACACTTCTTGTGGGTACGTAATTCTTCGTACCGTCGATTAAGATCTTTTTGCCTCATATTAATTCTTTTTCTACACCCTTCCTTCCTAGAGCCGTCCACACATCCTTTCTATTCTATCTTAGGCTTTTTTTTTAAGCAAACAAAGGTGTAAGTCTCGTGCTTTTTTGAAGGCTATTTCAGAAATCTGTCTAACGATAAAGATGGGTTCTTTTACCCCTCTGTTTGGTCTAAATCCATACTGGCTTTCTTTTATTTACTCTTACAAAAAAACTGTAATTACATAAAATGGAATGAATTATTAACATTATTTTCTGGGGTACAGAAAATTATTAACATTATTTTCTGGGGTACGGTTAGGAAGAAGATATTCTTCCTCTTCTTTGGGCACTGTAATCTGGTTGACTTTTGGCCTCACTCACATATGTCCTCATTTTTATTTGTTCATTTTTAGGTCTTTCCTTTTGTCCTGTATAGGGTTACCATTTAAATTTTTTTAAAACTAAAGTTTTTTTTTGAACAAATTGTTTTATTGCTTTTCAAAATATTCGCCTTAAAGATTTATACACTTTTGTATGCGTTTAAACCAATTCTCTAAACATTTTTTGTACTCTGAAGTTGGTATCTCAATAACCTGGTTTTCGAAGGTTTCAACAGCTTCTTGAGGTGATGAAAAGTCGGGATAAATCAGGTTAATACGGGCAATGAGACATTATTCGATATTTTACTCTTTCAAATAATCAATTGTTTGATGTGCTGTGTGGGAACTTGCATTGTCATGATGAAGAATGATGCGACGTTTTTGGTTGTTTTTACTGATTTTGTCGATGACTTCTGGCAAACAAATTGTTGTATACCATTGAAATGGTTGCGACATGTCCAGTACAACCGAAGAAACAAACGATCTTTTTCTTGGAAGTGCTTCGTGAACAAACAACTTTTGTGGGTTTCGGTTTATCTTGGAAGACCAAAACAGTGGATTGTTGCTTATTTTCCGGTTCATATGAATAAATCCAAGTTTCGTCACCTGTAACGATGTTGTATACGGATTTAGCAGTGCCTAGGTTGAATTTTTTTAGCATTCCTTTACACCAATCAACACGAACCTTTTTTTGAGCTTCGGTCAAATTGTGCGGGAAAAGATCTTTTTCACAGCTAAATGGTCATGCAAAATCGAATTTATTACCGTTTGCGATATGCCAAAGCATGCCTCTATCTCACGGTAAGTCATATGCCGATCTTCTTCAATCATTTAGCGCACAGCATCGATGTTTTTTTGAATCACAACCGATTTTAGTCGACTTTCATAAGCTTCATCACTGACGGATGTACGACTACGACGAAATTCTGCAAACCAATTGTAAACAGTCTTTTCTGATGGTGCTTCATTACCAAAAGTTGAACGAAGAGAATCTATGCATTGTTGTCGAGTTAGGCCTTTACTAAAATCGTAAAAAATCATCCAACGAAAACCTTCACGAGTAATATCCATTTTTTCACAAACTTGTTTTTATTAAACTCTCACTGTCAACAAACTATTCGGTCAATTTATAAGCTACCACTGATTTCACAATAACAAATGTCAAATTTTAGGAATATAGTAATGACACATTTCAATATTTCCATCTAGTGATTGTTTGTAATAACATAAAAGGTAACCCTCGTACCAACACTTGTTAGAACTTCGGTTAGCTGATCTTTGCATGATACAGATATGCATATTATATATTACATTCCTTTACCTTTCTTTCGTTCTTTTAGCTTTGTTTGCTTTTGGTAATCATATGGGCTACTATTTTTCTACGGGTTTGTAAGGAGTAAATACAATACTTTTTTCAGCTGAAAATTCATCTGTCAGACTTTGAAAAGTCACATATTGATCACTAAAACTTGCCACAAAAACTATTTACCCCAATTCTTTTTACTGAATCGTAGAAACTAAACTTATTTATTATTACCTACAATAGATACCTCGTTTTCGCAATGTCTTCCAATTGATCTGGTTTTTATTTTCCTGTTTTTTAGTTCGATACTTTTTTCCAGCTTTTCTTTCATCCCTTGAGACACAGTTTCTCTCAGCCTGCGTATTTGAATGACCTTTCTCGGCTCACAGAGCATTTTGATAAATGTAGTGCCTGGATGTCACTTTTAATATTAAAAAACTACCCGATGAATTTATATTCTGAATCGAATTTTAATGTTATTTCTTTTGGTTTGTTTATTTTAATATTTAGAAGATTGATGTTGAGTGTTAAGAGATGTGGAATTCTGATTTTCATAATTTATTTTGATTAGGAAAAATGTGAAATTTAAACTATCTTGATCTGAATTATTTCTTAGATATGCTAAGAAAATATTTAACGAAAAATTATGGAAATGCCTATCAAAATAACCCTAAACTTGTCACAGCTAATCATATTCCAGATGGTAACATAACTTACAGAAGTGAGAGATGCAGAGCCGCAGTAAGGAAAACTTGCGCTAGGGGCAGAGCCGTGTTTTGGCGCCCTTGGCAAATAAAAACAAGGTTCTCACATCTCAAAATTTAGGTGATGAGCAAAAAAAAAGGTCCTCACCTCCAAAAATCCAAGTGACAAGCAAACAAAAAAGGTCCTTCGCAATGGCGCCCCTTAGTCAAGCCCGTCAGCGCCCTTTTCCTTTGTGCGCATAGGGCCGTCGCAGTAATTCGTTGTAGTAATATTTTACGTTATTAAATTTAGTATTTTGTTTAAGTATTTAAAAAGGTATTTATAATTTTAAATTTTTTTGTAAATATATTACAGTCGTTTTTTAATTTATATAATTTCACCTATACTTGTTATAACTCAGTAATACGGAATTGCCTCCTAAATTTGAACTGCGGTAGTTGTTTCGTTGTTCGAGAGAGGCGCTGATGAATACTTTTATCATCATTTAAATTTTTTTTTTAAATACGTCTTAAAATTAGCATTTTTACTGCAAAAAAAAACAACGGAAGATCTTCATGATGATAAAAAAACATTTTCATCCTATAGTAATCACTTATATAAAGAAATTATATATTAAAATGACATCTGGATATTTAATACTTCAAGATTTAACACAATTAAAATTACTCGATTACTAAATATCGAATATAATTCTGTCTTATCTATCCTCCTAATACATTGTACTTTATACTTTCGTTAATATAGTTAGTAAAATAGTTAATAACATACAGTTTCCGGAATTAAAATAACAAAACTGCTTAACAGATCTATCCTCACCCTGAACCACTTATTTGAACGTATCCTACAGATAGGTTTAACATTTAAAACGTTCGAACGACCCTTAAAATATATTTTGATAACTCAAAACTGATTCTTACTTTCATAATTCTTACTTTCTTTTCCGTTTAATAGCATTTTTAACTGAAGCCAATTTTATGGTCAGCAAAAATTTTCAAAATTTATGAAAATGTGTTAAAACCTTAAAAAACTGCATTATCTTTATCAACTCTTATGTATTTTTTACACATTTAATCAATTTTATTAATAATATACCTTCAACTGTAGTTTTTCAATTCAGTTTTGGTCTGAAATCGTCTCCTAAATAGTAGAAATATGAATAAACATCTTTTATCGTCTGGTACAACCTATCCGTGCTGAGCAATGGTGTTCGATCAACGCCACGGTTTCGAGGAAAAAATGCATGATTTTTATCAATAAAAATTACTCAGTACCCCCTGTCGAAATAAAATTAAGCCTAAGCACTAAAAAAATATCACCCGGATAAGACGGCGGTTCATTTTCCTCTCTCCGTGTTACCGGAAAAATGAAGATACACCAGAAGTTGAATAGACAACACTTTTACAATATAATAGTAGATTTATCAAGCATATAATGGAGGCTATATTCCACGAGGATGAGGTTTACCACTTGAACAGTAGGCAGTGGAATATGGCATAAATAGGCATTATTGCTGAGCACCAAACATTTTAACTAACTAACTTACTAAACAGAAAATTGCAGTGTACAAAAACCTTAATTTTTAGGGATGAGTACGCATACGCCTTACTTTTTTTAAACTTGTTGCAATATGAACAGCATTATGTATTTACAGTTGGACGCATAATGCATTTATTATTTGATGATCGTAGATAAACACATTATTTTTATATGCGGGTGGTAAAACTATACATGCATACCAAATTTCTCCAAAACTCGCTAGAATCTTGGATGTTTCAACGGACTGAATTTGGTTATTTCTCTATTGAATCGATCCATCTTTACAAGCCAAGTTTAATTATGCTTATATTTAGTTAATCATAAAAGAGATAACAGTAAATGACTGAATATAATTATTTTACAATAACATATATGTTTGTTTGTACAATAACATAATAGTTCAGTTTGTGGCACAACTAATAATTAATTTGACAATAATATTGTTTCCGGATGAAACAATTTTGCATACAACTCAAAGATTATTGAATAAATTGTGTATACTACAAACTATTTTATTAACCAGTGATAAAGCATACATAAAATGTCAGGCAGAAATTATGTTAAAGTGTATTTAAAATAAAATTATTCAATTAGTTAAAAAGTATTCAAATTATTCAAATATAAAAGCTAATCCACTTTAATATAAACCTTCTCAAAGATTAGTTGAGCTATCACATATTTTTCTAGTTAAGCATTAAAAAGATACGCAGTGATTTACCGTCGTATATTATATGATTAGTTTGAAAGAACGTTAATGTTTAGATCAAAATAGCAATGGTCAATTGTTTATATTAGATGGTGATAGGTGACAATACATTTTCAGTGATATGGACCGCGTAGTAATTAGAATCAAAATTAATTACTTGGGTTTATAATTTATGGGTCATAGAAAGATAAGTTTATAAAAGGTTTTGTTGTTAAAGTGGAGAGCTGATTATATTTACAACGACAAAAAAATGGGGTCAGAGATTAGATTATTAGTTTAAGAAAAGAGTTGGAAAAATCTTGTGAGAGACAAAGGGAGTGATGAATAAACCGTCACCGTGAATGAACCTCCCAAGTATTTTGGTAGAGTCCCGGTAGTTGTCGTGGGTAAACCAGAAGTAATCTGGAAGTGTTGACGACAGTTTTAAATGAAATAAACGAACCTCGTTAACGGGTTAAACACCGTGAGTGTTGTGAGGTGTTTAGCGGCTTGTGAGGTGAATACGGTGATTGTGAGGTTTTGTGTTGAGTGTCTCTCATAGGATTTTATAGCCAGCATTAAATTGTAACTTTCAAATGTAATCAATAACCTTTCGATTCTAATTAAACATTAAACGTAGATTAAGTAAAATGCAGACTTTAATTCAAACACCCTTATTCCTCTCATAAAGAGTCTAAGCAACCAACCGGCGGATCCTTTAGGTTTTCAGACTTGATACCGCTCGCAAGTCTTGGAATCCACTATGTGAAGGGGCCTTCAAAGTAAGTACCATGAAGTACAAATGAAATTGTTTAAATTCATTTAGCCAACCTTGACGTTTCGACCGATCCTAGAAATGGCCCCACAATCATACCACTCACTTTGTAAGTATGGGGTCGTAAGTTTAGCCTTCCCTTAAATGAGACCGGTTTCTCTGAATTAATATTTGGGAATATGAGGCGTGCTTCAGAAGGCACGTAAAGCCAGCGGTCTCGGCTGCCGTAAAAAATAGTCGTTAGGTTATGACAGAGAGCGCTAGTCGTGACCTGATAATCTCAGACAACTAGGCATTATGCCATACAAAATAATAATAATAATCAAATTGGTAATTTTAGAATGAGATATTACCCGTTTCTTAGCTTCGAGTGGAACTAGATAGTAATTTATTTTATATACGACCATTGAATAGTAAAATTGCCCTGGCCCTGGTTGCCCCCCTCCCATAAATGCTTGGAGAAAAATGTGTGCGCAACAATGATCTATTTTTTAAGGAAGTCGTCACTTATATTTTAGAAGTGAGGATCTGTTTCACTAATAGGTCATCACTAACATTTTCACTTGTCCATTAATAACGATCAAAAATGATGCCCTCCTCAAATATTTCCTGTACCTCCCCCCAGATTTTACTCAAATATTTCCAGGCATCTCCAGATTTTAAGAGCTAGCGCCAACTGGTTCTGGTATATAGACAGGTAACATTTTATTCATACCTCCTACAATTTGCAATACTCGTAAAATCTTGAAAAATTGTGGCTTTGCTTTGCTTTTGAGTGACACTACACAATATACAATAAAGTCAAAACTAAAAAGTTAAGTACAAGATACCTTGTAAAAGCCACATCAGAATGTTGCTAGAATAATAGCTTACTAGTTCCAAGTTCAGTGCCATAACCACTAGATGATTTATACATTGAAGTTACTAACCTTATTTTGTAGTTGTTACAGATCCCGTTGACAAATTCCTTCCGTGCTGATCCCGGATTGTTGGCAGTCCAGACCCGGTTCACAGGTCCCGCTGAAACCAAGCACTCCCCCGCAGGGCTCGCCTTCAGTACGGGCACAGACCTGACAGCATCTGAAACAAAATTTACCCTTATTACAACCATTCCCAACAGATTACGCATATGGTATAATATTCCCAAAACAAAGAGCGAAGATTTATACTGGGTGTTCTTGAGAACTGTTTTAGTATTACTTCTTTTCTTATTATCTCAAGCCTGCGCAGCGTTCTTCCCTTTGTCGTAATAATATTGCAAAACATAGCGCAATTTTGATTAGTTATCTCCATTTTCAAACGCAAACAACTCTCCAACCACTGCACAAATTTTAATGTTTAGACACTTAAAGTAAGGCTCGAACTGTCACCTTTCCAACGAGCGCTTAGTGGTGTCGCTGCGATCTGTGTTTCCTGAGTTATTTGCAATTGGCGCCGTCTATCGGCAAAAACTCGAACTTTTTCCCAGATATTTAATTCATCTTCATAGAATTAATAAGAAATTTATTGCAATATGTATATTTTTTTATTACTACTCATAATAATGATTGATTTCCTCATTTGATCATATAAATGATTCTTGGTTGATACCTTAAAAACAAAAAACTAAATTAATTTAAACAAAACGATGAATCATGGCGTATAACAGTAGGCTCTCCGCCTGCTGGCTCCTTACACACATGAACTCGAACTCGAACTCTGATTTTCAGCTTTTAAAAATTTTTATTATATTTTTAATTTCAAAAGAAGACAAACTATCTTAGTCATAAATACAAAAACCATTACATTACTAGACATAATTTAGCCATTAATTAGAAAAATTAAAAACCCAAAAACTGAATTTTCAAAAACAAAAAAACGCAATCTGTTAATCTTATAATATTTTCAGATTTTTAGTTTACCTGCTTTGGGTTAAAGGATGTTGGCCAAGCACTTTTTTAGCACAATTTTGGGTAAAATCGTATTAAAAGAAACAAATTTTAAAACACTATTGTTTATTCCTTAATCTACGTTTTAAGGGCTTTCTTTTAATGCCACACAATAAATTTTAAAAAATGTATTTTTCAATGACACAAAAGAATCGATATTTTTCGAAAAACAATTCCTGTTAAACTATTCCGGTTGCCGTCAATGTACATTATGGAGATTTTTTCAGATTTTTAGATCAACCTCTCAGGGTGATGTGTGGGGGTCAAAAGTTTTTTGTCATATTTTTTTGCGAAAAAACATAAAGAAAAGATTTTTCGAAAATAAAAATTTCTTCCGCCGCTCAAACTTAGGTTGGCTCCCCTTTGGATAACCCAAAAAAAAACTCCGTATTTTGCGAGTGTAAGAAATTCAGAAGAAGGAAAAGAAGAAGAAATGAGCCTCTAATGGTGGGTATGTCTGCATTACCAAGAAGAAATTCAGTTATTTAACTAATCAGAATTTCGTCCAGTATATTTTTCTTTCCGGTAATAAGTAATACCTATTAATTTTTTATAAATCTTTCAAAACTCGTTTCCTCCATGAAAATAATCCGTAATTTCCTTTTGTGCAGTAAAAGATATTTCATGTTATATTTTTGTTTTTAAGATAAAGAAAAATTTACGTGAAACAACATTCTATATTTCGTTACTTTTAATGTCTCGGGGCAATTTCAGATAACTAAAACATTTTCAAAAAAGAAAAAAAAAAACTTTATTACACAACAGATTGTCTTTCACATTTATTTTTAACTTTTAATTTAAATTGTATAATTTTCTCATATATAATACTGTGAACAATCCTAAAGTTAAAGTTCTGAGAAGGAAACTGCAACCGAGCTATCATATTTAACAAGGGTTGCCGACCTTTGTAAACAGAAGGCGAGGGTTATGTTTACTTTTCTTATAATATGTTTTTGCAATGTTATCCCTTTATATTTCACATATGATATTCAACTTATACAGCATAATACTTTATTAATATTACATTTTTATTAATCAATGTCAATATTAAGATACTGAAATAATTATTATTGAGTTTGTCAAGTTTCGACAAGCATCCACTAGTAGCAAACTTCAATAACTTTTGAGTCACGTCATCTATAGTCTATGTCAAATAAGAAAAGAGTAGATGGTGCTGCGAACCGAGTACGATTTACACAGGACAAATACAGTATAGCCAGAAATTTAAAATAATTTACAACTATTTTATGGGCTTTAGAGCTAGTCATAAAAATAATTATTATTATTTTCATAAGTATACATTTAATGCATTTGTTAAGCATGATCCTATTTTTAGCTTTCATACCGGGTTTACATTGGTAGAGTAAAAGAGCTAGTAACTAAAGCAAGTACTACGCGTTTTACTCTACTATCTTATTTTCGGGATAGTAGGTGTTCGTACACAATTGGCATACTATCTTATTTTCTGGATAGTAAGTGTCAAAACACATTTGACATCTTCACTGTGATTTTGTTAATTGTGCAATTATCTTTTAGCAAAAAATAGTTTATGAATATGAATATACACCATCGCCGGCGTGATGCCATTAAAAAAATCGTATTTTGTATTACATCATTGCTTGTGGAAGAAATAACTGATTGTCTTATTGAAGTAATCGGTACAAAATATAAGCCTAAACGAAAATGGGTTAAAAAATGGATTGATAGAAGAGCTACCCATGACGCATCAGTCCTTATATTTCGTGAATTAGACGTGGAAGATCAATAAGAGTACAGACTGTGTTTAAGAATGACATTAGATGATTTTAATAGGCTATTAAATTTAGTTAGTCCATTAATACAACGAAATGATACACTAATAAGGGATGCGATTCCAGCAAGAATAAAATTGGAATTAACGCTTTATTTCCTAGCCACAGGAAATAGTTATCGTAGTCTACATCTTTTTCGTGTATCAAAGGCAGCTATTTCACAGATGATTTTAGAAATAATCAATTAATAAATCAATGTTAAGCAATTTATGTAAATAAATTGTAACTTACCTGATATGTTTTTTTTCTATTTGTTATGACAGGTTACCGCTTGCCGCCAATTTGAAATGAATCAATTTTGCGTAGTGGGGGAAAATATAGTAGCTAGTAAATACGTCGACGAGCTAGCTGCTATCCTAGCCCAACTACTAGAAGCTAGTACACTACTAGTCACATTATCAACTGTTTACACAGGGATAGTAACTAGTTGCTAGTTACTAGCTCTTTTACTCTACCAATGTAAACCCGGCATAATTTCCCCTCTAATGTGTAATATGTATTATTACGGTAACCAATAGTGAAACCTACTAGTGAATTTTGAGATTCATAAAGGATTTTAAATGCAAAATGGTATTGATTATCATAAATAATTTATTTCTGTTTTTGTCATAATATATAGTAGTTACCCTTTAATTAAAATTTACTAAAATATATAATAAAACGCATTCTGTTACATTAATATAAAATTAAAATTAATAATTGCCCTGCAGTAAAAACGTAACGAGAAAATTATTAATAAAAACAAGCATAGTATTGTACAAGCGCGTAATTTGCATTTTATTCATTTATATAATATTGAATTTTTAACATAAAAATATAATTTAAATATGGCATGGTGAAAATTAAATTATTTTAAAATGGAAATTGTAATAATGGCTTTATACTGCGTGTAAATGTGCGGTTTTAATTAACGATTATAATAATGATGAATTTTGTCATATACAACATTAATTTTGGAAAATATAATTTATTAAACTGTTTAATAAATAACAAAATGCAACAGGACAGTGGCATATCTAACCAGTGTTGTTAATTTTGGTGCTAATATTATTAATTAGTCTACATTATTAAATCTTTGGCCACCTCTAAGTTAATAGTAAATGGAAAAGGCGCAAGAATTTATTCAAAGCCAAGCACCGGAGAGGAAATTAGAGACAGATAATTATAGTGGACATTATCAAACAAGACAGATTGGAAAAGAAGATCTAGGAAGGCGCTTCGTAAAAATAGGGAAGTCAATAGAAGACAACCTATTGACTAAAAATTATTGTTCTGCAAATTGGGTTCCAGTTGGATTATGGTTCAACACTCTACCATCAAAGTGCTTCTTTACTGTTTAGGTGGAAACTGGCTACTTCTGTTATTTCCGGGTTTGGACATAATCTCCACTTTTGGAAGTATTCGCTTAAAATCTTCAGTAAGTTTTTCGTCTGTTCTGAAGTTAACGCTTTGAAAAGCTAAAACTATGTCGTCAGCGTACATAAATTTTTTGGAATTTGTCTTAGGTATATTATGACAATATAAGTTAAACAACAGAGGTGCAAGAGCAGAGCCCTGAGGCAGACCATTATTTAAATGTCTAAGCATGCCAGATTTCAATATCCAACGGTTTGACCACAATGTCAATTCGAATCCGTAAAAACTACTCTTAGATTGTAGACAGAATTGCTTTCTTGAGAAAAAAAACTCTGCCTTCTACCCAATTCCAGAAAACTAACACAGCCTGTTGAAACGCCCATGACTATTATTTATATAATAATGTAAATATTTGGAATATCGAATTGAATTCAAGAAACCGTATGATTTGATATTTCAAATTGCATTATTAATGAATATATTACGAAATGGATGCACTTACAGTTAATTTCACATGTATCATATTGTTGATTAATAATAATTTCACAGAGCTTTGTTAATGTACTGATGAAGTATTTTTTAATTTGTGTTATATTATCTGATTTCAATATTTGTTTGTGTTTGATATTGTAAAAATGACTCATTTAATTGTTTTGATTAACTCATACTTTGATGTTAAATTTTAATTATTATTAATAATGTATAGAATTTCATTACAATTATGTGTAGGAACTAGAACCATAGAAACAAGTTTACAGCACCAAGGTCGCAAGATCGAAACTAATCTATTCGTAATAGACAACAAATTTTTGACGTATTGTAATCTGACATCTAGAAGGAATTTAATTATATTTTTATGTCTTGTTTTGTATGGCATACCGAAAAGAATTTTCGTTTATTTGGTATTAATAAAATAAAAACAATACGAAAGAAAAAATTAACTTCCTTGGAAGCCACACTGCGCTGGAGACGGTTCTTCTAATCCTCATAGCAGTGCTGGAACTCGGATACTGGATTAGCTTTCAGATGGTCGGTTACGGACGTTTGAATGTGTTCGAGTGTCCCAAAATGACGGCCCTTGAGATGATTTTTCAATATTGGAAAGAGGAAAAAGTCACAAGGACTCAAGTCAGGCGAATAAGGAGGCTAAAGAGCCACAGGAATGTTTTTACTGGCCAAAAAGTCGTTTATTGAAATTGCAGATTTTTCAAAATCTGATGAACGGTAGTGTGAGTAAAATTCAACTCTTCCCCGATCATTATGACTGTCAACCGACGATCTGAATGCACAAGATCCCTGCGTAATTCATCTTCAATCAACGCTTTTCCTGAAAATGCCTTAAATAACCAAAAACTCTTGGTCCTTGACAAAACACTGTCCGTAGGCCTGCTGAAGTTTTGGAAAAGTTTCCGTTGCACTGTGCCCAAGTCTGAAGTAAAACCTGATAGCACACCGTTGCTCGAAATTAAGGTGATTCATTTTTAAAACGCACTAGAAAAAACTGTTTTACGAAAAAAATCGCTACGAACAACAAAATTACTCTAGCGAGTTCAAACTCGTACTGAAGGTCTATCACTTGTTCACCTGTCACCCCTCTAAGTTCCTCGTCTTAAATGTTACCTGATCAAACGCTATGTTGCCATTCCGGTTACTTAATTTACACATCTCGTACTTAACAAGAAGAGGTACCCTTAATCGCTAGTTTGAAGCGCTTCCTGATGAAGGCAGTGGAGGGTTTTTCGGCAGAAACCCTTCGTAATTCTATTGGCCGCAAAGACTTGAGCGCTGTGTAGCGGCCAGAAGTGGTCATTTTGAAAACTGATTATTGTTTATGGCTTAAGATTTATTATGTACTAAAATATATCAAAATCTTTCTTTGTGTAAATACGTTTAATCCAACTTTAAACATACATAACCTTAAATAATGATATCTGACCTTTCACATACTTCGATATAAACCTTTAAACACGCAAAAAGAATATATTTGAATTACAAATAATTATACGAAAGCGCTGAAAAAATACTGCATAATAACAACAGAGAGGATTTGTTATACGTAGTTTTATTCTACTGTATAAATATTAAATGATATATAAATACAGCTATTCAAATATTTAAATAACAATAGTAACACAAAATGGCGGCTTACGATTCCATAAACATGAATCCAACTCAGGGATAATCGTACCCCATTATATTTATTTATAATTAAAATTTAATTTACATTTCTCTGCCTTCTTGTTTAGAAACACTTCAAAGACCTTATTTAAACTTTGAATTACGTCAAATAACTTCATCTAAAACATATATCTTTAATATTTCTTTATAAACATTTCTTTATTTTAAAAGTAAAAAAAAATATTAATAACTTTATTTCCTTTAAATCTAATTTTATCATTTGTAATTAACAATTCACTGTTCTCTTTCTGCTTATTTTATCCCACGCAAAAAAATTAATCAGAATTAAATATACAACGAAGAATTGCGTCACTACAATATTGTAATTAAACTAAATGCATTTTCAGTTGAAATAATTAATTTTATGTTTGCAATTTACAATTTATTGTTTTCTTTACATATTTTTAAGTTATTTTGAAATAAACATTTGTGGAATTAATTCCACAAATTGCTACTTTTTATTTTATTTGATTATTTAAACATTTATTTTGAAGATGAAAGACATAAACACAATAAGGCTAAACATTTTAACTCACTAACTTACTAAATGAAAACTTACAGTGTAAAATAACGTTAATTTTTACGGATGAGCACCAGGGTTGGATTGGCCCGAAGGGTCAATTGGCCCGAAAATCAAAATGATAAAAATATATATATATATAGTGGCCCGACTTCCTCCAGATTTCCCGGTACACATTTTAATCCCAGTCCAACCCTGATGAGCACACATGCGCTTAATTTTTTACACTTGTTGTAATATGAACTGCATTATGTATTTACAATTAGACAAATAATGCGTTTATTATTTGATAGTAGTAGATAAAATATAGTTTTTAAAGAATTAAAAAAATATATATATTAACGCAAAAGATGGCTACACTAAATATTAATTAACTATTGACATTATTCTTGTAACAGTAGCCAGTAAATTTTTTCCACTAATAAAAGATATGTACTTGTTTATCTTTTTAATAAATATAATTTGTTTTCCAAAAAAATGTGTTGTTTATCAATTTTACATATAAAGTAGTAGTATTCAGGGGCGCACACAAGGGGGGGTCCAAGGGGTCTGGCGTTTCAAAAGTGGTGACTTTGATCTTACAGATAAAGAACATGGAAAACCTCCAAAAAAATATGAAGATACAAAATTGGAAACATTGCTACAGGAAGACGATAGTCAATCACAAAAACAACTAGCAGAGCAGTTAGGCGTTAGTCAACAAGCTGTTTCCAATCGCCTACGAGAGATTGGTAAGATCCAGAAAGTCGGCAGATGGGTTCCACATGCATTGAATGAGAGGCAGATGGAAAAACGCAAAAACACTTGTGAAATTTTGCTTGGACGATACAAAAGAAAGTCTTTTTTGCATCGTATCATTACTGGCGATGAAAAATGGATTTATTTTGAAAATCCCAAACGCAAAAAATCATGGGTGAACCCAGGCTCACCATCCACATTAATTGCAAGACCGAATCGCTTTGGCAAAAAGACAATGCTCTGTACTTGGTGGGACCAAAAGGGTGTGGTCTATTATGAATTGTTAAAACCTGGTGAAACAGTTAATACCCAACGCTACCAACAACAACTAATCGAATTGAACCATTCGCTGCTCATAAAACGACCAGAATACGAAAGAAGACAGCACAAGGTAATCTTTCTTAACGATAACGCTCCATCACATAAGGAAAAAGCAGTTTGCAACACATTGGAGGCACTCAAGTGGGAAATGCTACCCCATGCCGCTTACTCACCAGACTTGGCCCCTTCAGATTACCACTTGTTCGCATCGATGGGTCACGCACTTGCAGAGCAGCACTTTTGTTCATATGAAAATGTGAAAGAATGGCTAGATGAATGGTTTTCGGGGAAAGGGGAAGAGTTCTACTGGCGAGGTATTCACAAATTACCTGAAAGAAAAAATGTATAACTTCTAATGGAGTATACTTTGAATAAATAAACTTTTACTGTTCTTTTGAGTTTAATGTGTTTTATTTTTTTTTTTTTAAATTCGCATTTCATACTTGTAGACTTGGTATATTTACAGTATTCGCTTTAATAAAACCATTACATAAACCCTGCATCCAATTCCTTGTCATAAGAGACTAATAAAACAATTTAGGCCTAAATGTAGTTGTACACCCCTGATGTGTGCATTGACTTGCGGACTAACCTTCGCACACGCCTGGTGAGTTATTATACTAATATTTAATGCCCAATAGACCAATGTGTTTGGCGGAATAGTTACTCGTATTACAAAGATAAGGGTGTGTGTGTTGTACGGGGCTTATCAAGATTGCCGATAGATGGCTGAACGGTATTAATAGGGTGTTTTATTGTGTGAACAACTGATTTTGTTCACCAGCTCAGTTTTGGGTTACGAAATGGTGATAATCTTTAATAAATATATATTGTAGGGATAGATATGTTACGCAAACCAACATTATCAAGAACAAACCTTATAATTTTAACTTGTAACTGTAACAGGGTGGAAGAAAGTGGTGAACGATTTATATTGAATAGTCGAAAGTTTTTGAATAAAAAATTGTTAAATAAAAACTTTGTGTTGTGTTTTAGAGAGTCTTTTTTTGTTTTTTGCGTACTGACTACAATTTCGACTGTCGTCATTGTCAAAGTTGCAATGCTACATTTTATGTTACTACAGCAAAATTTTGCTTTTTTAGGGTTTTGTAGGTATCACCAAAAAACCCTTATACCGTCATTTTGTCGTCTGTCTGTCTGTCTGTCTGTCTGTCTGTCTGTTCGGTAAAAATTGTAGCCAAACGACTAAACCTAGAGAGTTGAAATTTGGCATGCTTATACAACTCTTTGACCCGCACATAGGAAAAATACTAAAACATCTAAAAAACATATCCCTCCTAAAAATATAAACAAAAATGTGCTCATCGAAAAAAAAAAAATTTTTTTATAATTCTGAGTAGGGTATCAAATGAAAGCCCTTGGCACGTGGATTAACGATAAAAATTTTATTTTTGCAAAATAAATTATTTTGAAGCGATTTTTGACAAAATTGTGCAAAAAATTATTCGTCCCACACCCTGTATTTTTTGTGATTTTTGGCTAATAATGTACACAACTTGTACACCAGTACACCAGCATACACTGGAACGTGTATGCTGGTGTAGTGGTATTAGTCGTTGATTTTTCAACCAAGTAGCCCGATCCGAAAGGGATCGAACCCTGTGAGAAGAGACTATATTATTTTTTGTTTTTTTTTTTTAATTTTTATATTGTTTAAATAATTTTTTCAAAATTCTAGTTATATTTTGGCAAATGTTGCAATTAATTTTTAAAAGCCTAAATTTAATAACCAGTGGAAATTGTTTAAATTATAATTTAATTCTGTTTCAATGTACACGAAATCAGAAAGACGGAACTTATAACAACCAATGGAAGCCATAGGCGCAATTTTTAAAATTCTTAATGAACCTTGCTATATAAAAAAAAATACTGCACATATTTAGAAACTTAAATAATGGTATTAGGCGTTCGAATTAAAATTAACAAAAAAAATATTTTAATATAAAATTTGTTTTCGCATCCAAAATAATCATCATTCACTTACTAAATACCTGCAAAACCCTGAAATGTGTGAAAATTCACACTTCACATAAATTTTTTTGTATTTCCGTTAAGAAGAGCCACAAGAGCAAATAAATATGCAGAAATTCAAGACAGTGTAACGTGGGGCAAATATAGAAATAATTCTATTTATTTATTGGTCAACAATAGAACTAAATATACCATAAAGCATGCTAGTCCTCTACTTGATTATATCTATATTCTTTATTTCCCCTAGGCCTTGCGGCGTTTAGGGTAATAACCATTACAAAGAAATGAAAAACAAAATAACATACAATGGATATTTAACAATAATTTTTATTTCATTTCTTTGTACTTTTGTGTCCCTCAACTTCTTCCTATTATCATTCCGGTTTCCCTCTCCGATCTCCTTCCTTCTTGCCTCCAGTTCTCTCGCCCATCTTTCTCTCTTGCTTTCCTCACTCATCAGTTCCTTTATCTCTTCCTCCCAGACTGCCACCTTTCTATATTTCTTCACTAAATGCTCCAAGGTTTCCTCTTCTTTCTTGCACATTCTACAGTGTTTGTCCTTTGGTTTTGCCTAGTTCTGTTGTTCCTCTCTTCGTTGCCGCATCTTAACCTCGCTATCCTCCTGACTCTATCCCCTGATCTTCCTCTTTTCTACTCTTATCTCTTTATATCTTTTCACACTCCACGATTTATCTATTGTCTGTTCTTTCTTACTCCAGTACCACCTTATACCTCCTTCCCAGTTCTTCTATTATATCTGTTCCTGCATTTCTCTTTCTCTCTGCTTCTCTTATGTCCATTCCGCACCTCCAAAAGTTCTCTTTTCTTGTATCTCCCCATGCCGAAAATTTGCCTTTTTGTTCTTTCTTCATTGTTTCTTACCAACATTCCCTTAGTATTTTTCTATTTTTTCCCTTCTGACTTTCTCCTCATATTTCACTGCCCTTGCTCTGGCACCCAGTCTCAGCTTTTCCCTCTTCATTTCCTCTCTCACAATATATCCTGGTGTCGTTCTGTCTACCCCCAATGTCCATCTCTTCTTGAATAATGTATATTTCGGACTCTTCTCGTTCACAGTCGAAGGCATTACAAACTTTAGATAAGGGATATAAATAAAATAAAAACGCACAAGATTGTAACGAATCCATTTACCCACCCAGATAAAGCCTCTAAGACTTCAGAATCACACACCCGTTGTGAATCTCTTAACTCTGGGTCCTTTTTAGCATTTCCAGAAATTTTAAAGTTATCTTATATTTAAAATATTTAAAATTCAGATAAAAGGAAAACAGAAGCCATAAATTACAAAACGTAACTTAAAAATTATTTTATACATTTTATTATTCAAAATGACTTACTGACTACTTAATAAATATGAACACTGAAACACCCTTGTAAAATTTTAGACTTTCATTTCTTGAAATGCTATCAGAACCCTTATATACACACCCGTCTCTCTGAAGATGACGTCAGAGGTATTCGGCCCGGTTCGCGAAAAGATCTAGAACAGTTAAATTCATAGAGGCTCTGAGTCGCTTATCTGGTGGTTAATTCGATCCATTTTATTTTATCAAATTTGTATGTATATTTTTCATTACCATTAAACTAATTTGTAAATTTTATATTATAATAAATCTTTAAACTTAATTCGAAATCCGCCTTCTTTTGCATACCGTGTGTAACTATTCACCTCTTAAAACATAAGTGATCAGCTACCCAGAGTAACTACAAGATGATCCATCGGTTTGGTAAGTACTAGACTAGATGTGGTCATTTAGTGACATTATATTCTATACTGCTATATTTTATTTTAAATAACATATCAGAAGCGGAGGCAATTTATAAAACCCTGGACATTATACGTAGTACCAAAGTACTACCATCTGTTCCGACTCCCTCGGTACAATACAGACGCTAAAAAACCATCCGAGCAAAGATCCAACAATCCAGGACAAAACACACAATATTTCTATAAACGGCAAAACAATCGTTTTCATCTGGACACCAGGCCACGTTGGCATAGAGGGCAACGAAGCAGCAAACGCAGCAGCTACAAAAAATATCAGAGAAGTACTGCAAATCGCTCCTAACATTACGTACATAAAACAGTCCATCAAAACTAAACTCCACCAGGTCCGAGTGAATAAATGGACCACAACAACTGAAAACAAACTGAGACACATAAAAAAGGATATCTACTGAGACAACTGAGACAAACAGAAGAGACCAAATTGTGATAAACAGTTTGAGAACTAGACATACGAAACTCACACACGAACACATAATGGCCAGACTACACCAAAAGATATGTGAGACATGCAACCAGCCCCTGACAGTCAGGCACGTATTAACAGATTGCCCACAATACCAGAATGCACGCAGCACATACAACATACCACAGGACATACAGCAAGCATTAAAACAAGAACCCACAATGACGAGGAACATTCTGAAATACCTAAAAGCCACAAACTTATATAATAAAATATGAAATTCATTGCAAAAAAAAATCACTCATAAATTACTGTATAAAATAGTCTTTAGATAAGTAACGGGTGTTTTTTTTAGAGGTATAGAACTTTAAGTTGGCATTACTGTTCAAGATGGCGACCGATTTAACAGCTGTCAAGTGATTTATTCTCAGTTTGGTTTGGCAATTCATCATGAATAGACTCACGCCTGAACAACGCTTGCAAATAGTGCAATTTTATTTCGAAAATAATGGTTCTGTGCGGAATACGTATCGCGCACTACGTCCATTTTATCGTCGACAAAATCGTCCATCAGAGCAGTTAATTCGATTAACCATGGAACGTTTTCGCACCACGTTTACTCTTATTGATAACTCGCATCCCCAGAGACGCCGTACGGTGCGTACAGAAGAAGCTATTGGTACTGTAGAGCGTACTGATGGCCAGAACGTTACAGTCAATGGTGATCGGTATAGAGCCATGATTACTAACTTTTTCATTCCTGAATTGAACAGCCATGATGTCCAGGAGCTGTGGTTCCAACAAGACGGCGCAACATGTCACACAGCTCGTGCCACAATCGATTTAATGAAAGACACGTTTGGTGACCGCCTAATTTCACGTTTTGGACCTGTGAATTGGCCTCCAAGATCTTGTGATTTAACACCGCTGGACTACTTTCTGTGGGGCTATGTAAAGTCATTGGTCTATGCGGATAAGCCACAAACGCTTGACCATTTGGAAGACAACATTCGCCGTGTTATTGCCGATATACGGCCACAAATGTTGGAAAAAGTCATCGAAAATTGGACGTCCAGATTGGACTACATCCGAGCCAGCCGTGGCGGTCATATGCCAGAAATCATATTTAAAATGTAATGCCACAAGATTATCTTTCGAATAAAAAAAAATTCATGTCAATCGAATAATCCATCGTTGTTTTATTGCAATTTAAAGTTCTATACCTTTAAAAAAAACACCCATTATAAACAATTGTATAAAATTGTATCACAGACACTAATAGCCATTGACGCTGAAGTGTCTCAAAATAATAAATAAAAAAAAAAATTGCATATTTTTATAATACCGGGTGGGCCATAAGTCACTGACCATTCTATTTTTGATATAATTTTTTAATTTTTTATTGAAAATGAATAATTTTTATTGCAAAAGATAGTTTTAATCATGAAAAGTTTAAAAAAAAATTAAATTCTAAAAATAATATCTTTTAGATGTCTGCCATCAGCCTCTTCGCAAGCTGCTGCTTTTTGCTGTACCTAGTTCATAACTGAAGCCAAAACTGGTTGATCAATCGCAATAATTTCATTTATTATGTAGTCTTTTAGTTGTTGCTGTCCTTGCGGTTTATTTGCGTATACACGATCTTTCAAATATCCCCACAAAAAGAAATCTGGTGGTCTTAAGTCGGGTGAGCGTGATGGCCAATTAACATCTCCAAATCGTAAAACGATACGGTTACCAAAAACCGTTCGCAGCAAATTCATTGTTTCCCTTGCAGTATGGGACGTAGCTCCGTCTTGTTGAAACCACATTTCTTGAGTATTATCAAGTTCAGGAAACAAAAAATTTTCTAGCATAGCCCTGTAACACTTACCATTTACAGTCAATGCATTTCCATCTTCGTCTTGGAAGAAGTACGGTAGATCTTGTCTGCTGATATTCCGCACCAAACTGTGACTTTAAGTGGATGCAACGGACGCTGTTGAATCAGTCTTTGGTTTTGAGTGCCCCAGATTCTAAAATTTTGCTTATTAACATAACCACTTAAATGGAAATGCGCTTCATCGGTCATTATAATTTCTTTGGGTTTGAATTATTGAATTTTGATTAGCAAAATAAAACTCAACGATTTTTGCTCCTTCCTCAATCGTATACATAGCTACCGAATCTCCCAAACGTTGTTTCTTATACTGAAAAATAAAAAGAGAAAAAAATAAAAAATAAAAAAATTATATCAAAAATAGAATGGTCAGTGCCTTATGGCCCACCCTGTACAAGCCCAACACTAACCTTTGTTGTCAAACGTGAAAAAGACAGAATACAAGAGAGGATTCAAGAGTCATTTTGCGTGGGCAGTGATACGTCCAAAGGCTCACACGTGTTGTATTGACTGTCCATTGTTAAATATTCTTTTGTCATGTATTGACATATAAAAGTCCAATTTAACAATTAAATTACATGGAAAATCCAAATACGATATTAAATCATTTATTTGAATTTGTCAAATTTAAATGAATCAAAGAGATTTTCTTTTGTTTCCGAGTTGTACGTCATTGGTTGAAAATATATTTGCTTTTATTCGAAAAGAAAAACGCATTTCTCCCCATAAAACCGCAGCCAAAAATCTGTAACAGGAAAATGACTATTTGATTTGACCGCAAATGTATTTTCGATATCACATTTTTATTTCAAATGGAACGTTTTCCTGAAATAAAATGCGTTTTGTCAGATGCAAGGACTAAATTAGATTTATCTTAAAATATTTTATCTTACTTGATTCCAACTTAATAAAACTAATTTCTAAACTCATTATTGTTTATGAACAAAAAAATATAAATATGTAATCTATTACACATTTAAAAAGGTTCCAACAATAATATCTCGCAAATATGAAAGAGTATTAAAAAACACAAATACACATCAACTTATGTCGAAGAGAGAATTTTTTAGGGTATACTGCTATCCTTTAACTATACCCACTGAGCGTCATAATCCATTAAATCGAAAATAGCACTACGAATAAAAATGTAACTTAGTAGAAAGTTCATTAAATTTCCTTTACAACGGTGAGTCGTTTTTGAAAATAATATAATCAGTTCTTGATATATTGGGGTGCAGAAATTAGACTTAATCATGTAAGTAATATGATTTAGAGCAATTGTGTCCAACATACGATTCCCGGGCCGGAACCGATCGAAGGTTACGTTTTAACCGGCCCACACGAAATTGCTGCCCATCATTCTCAATAAATATTTTGTAATATAATTGAAAGAGGAGTCCGTGTATTCTCGGTGAAACATTGTTAATATAGAATTAATAAACAAATAAAACTCTCGATTGGTTTCACAAATATAAGTTTATTATTACTCTATACACATTTCGTTAGTGAAGCTATCAACAGGAGTTCAAGTTACAAACAAAACTTATTTTTAACAAATACATTGTGTAAAACAAATTAGAGAGAATTTTTTTCCAATTTATTATGGGTGAGTTGTAAACATCCATATGGTCATTCACTGATGGCAGAGTTTTCCAAACTTTTTGAGCCGCGGAGCACTTTTCACGAGAAGAATTCGTCGCGGAGCACTATCGTTGCTATATATATATATATATATATATATATATATATATATATATATATATATATATATATACCAACACTAGTAGATCGCGGACCACTAGTAGACACTCGCGAAGCACTTGGTGCTCCGAGGAGCAGAGTTTGGGAAACTCTGACTAAGGGAATTCCAGAGTTATTATTTTCGTAAATTTTCCGGTATTCTAATAGGTTCAGTTTCAGACTTTTATAATGTAAGTGTAATATTATGAAATCATTTACAGAAAGGTTTTGATTATTAGAGATCATATGTTTTGTTATGTTGGACTGTTCTACTTTTTTATTTAAGATGGCTTTCAAATGTTCTCCAAATCTTTTCGCAAATTTTCGACCAATTTGTACCTGTTTTCTTAAGTGTTTTTCTGCTTTTCAACCCTCTACCGTTCTCAAGAGATCTCCAAGATTTCCAAGTTACAAAATCCTTCTAATAGTTTATTAGCAACATAATTTTTTGTTTTTGTATTGGTATTTGTTATGAAGATAGTAACACGGTGCAAGAGGAATAGAGCTATACGTAAATTTGTAGAGCTAAAGTGAGATGAAATTTTGACAATAAATAGTTTGACTTTACATTCAATGACATTACGTATATTTTTTGTGTTACTCCAAATCTTTTCGCAAATTTTCGACCAATTTGTACCTCTTTTCTTATGTGTTTTTCTGCTTTTCAACCCTCTACCGTTCTCAAGAGATCTTTTATATTTCTACTCCCCTCCCCCCAACGTTCTGAAGTGATTTTATAATCATCTATCCTACCATCTTTAAGTGAATTTTTAATCTCTACCTCCCCTTACCCTCCAGTGATTGAATATCTGACTCCTGGTCAAACTCTATACAGACCGTTAAAACATATCACATAAATGGCCCCACTATGGGAAAAGGTTGGGCACTACAGATTTAGATGATCACAACTCAGAAATAAAATTTATGTTTTTGTGTTTTATATTTACAGGTACATAGACAAAGCGTAGTTATTTGACGTATTTCTTAAAATTTAATTTATTTCTGAGGGGGGCAGTTATGATCTCCTAAAGCATGTGTAAATTACATGATTAAATCTAATATTTGAACCATGGGTGCCTGTAGAATTTTTTTCAAGGAGGCAAAATATGAAAACATATTTGACGCAATAAAAAACGTTTAAAATAAAACTTAAAAGGACACTTCAGGGGAAACAAGTACCCCCTTGCCCTTTATTGGTGGGCGCCAATGCTAGAGCGTTTTTTGCAAACAAACAATTCAACAAACAAAATGTCGAAAAAATATCAACAACTATCCCGCCAATCTTGGGAGTAGTCCTTGAAGAGCAAGAACGTTGATGAGCTAACATGTTTACTCTTTTATATATGACATCAAAACTCATGCATTCATAAAAATAGTAAAAATAATTGTAATATCCTACATGAAAAATATATACTGTATATCACTGCCCCTAATGAGTGTCCTATATACAACCCGCAATACACCAGTGTAACGCTGGTCGTGCATCTGTTGACAAAACCCTCGGTAAAGATTAAATAAAGATGATAAAACTACGTAATTAGGTACATGCTTTATCTACAAGCACACAGCTGTAACTAAAATAAGGTCTATAAAAAGACTAAACTAGTTTCATAGCAAGAATGAATATAATACAGATAATGATGATGAATTATTAGATATTTACAAATTTATGTTATGGCACGAAATATTATAACTTCGTATCGCGTCACGCTATGGTTTGGGATGTTTATACATAATTTGAAATTGATCGCGATATAATGTCAAAAATTACACGATTTTAGATTACTGATATATTACGATATAGAAATTAAGTAACGACCTTTGCTGTTTAAACTCGTGTTGGAGATTGTTCTAAGAAAAGCCCTAGCAACCAACTACTATGTTTTATGGAGTTATGCCAGTGGTGTCACCCAGTCGGTTTACTCCGATTTCCAGAATTTTTTCGTTAAAATTTAAGGCGGTTTCCGGAAACTGATTGTTAAAATTTATGGCGGTGTTTCGACTTCGTTTGGAGATAATTTTATGGTTTGGAGATATTTGATATTTTTGTATTGGTCCCTACCGCCCACTAGTGGGCGGTAGGGACCAGGTTGAGTACCACTGCTCTAAATGGTGACTATGTAGAAAAATAAATTGATTTGTATTAAGAATAAACACCATTTTCATGGAAATCTATTTGATTTCATGTTGTAATAAAAAAATTGATGTGAAGCGTGAATATTCACACATTTCAGGGTTTCGCAGGTATATAATAAGTGAAGGCGGTATGCTGAGTGTGTAGGACAAATTTTACTTTGTAGTAATCACGGCAAAATGAACGATATTTTTAAAATAATTTATCGTCTGTTAATCATATAATAAGAAGTTATTAAATTTACGCTCTTTAAAATTAAATACAACATTTGTCAAAATATAACTAGAATTTTGACAAAATAATTTCAACATAATAAATTGCAAAAAAAAACAGAAAAAATAAAATTCACTCCGTACTCGAACTCGAAACCCTTCGTTTCCAGCGCATTTTAGCTTACGACACCAGTGCTCTAACCCATTACGCTATCGCACGCCTTGCATGTGAGTGTCTTACATTGGTATAACTTTTGTACTTCGTGAACCAAAAACCACAAAAAATGCGTTATTTTCCGAAAACATAATCTGATCAAAAATTCCTGTTGTACTATTTCGGTTCACACCAATATACATTACTTAGAATTTTTTTAGATTTTTAGTTTAAACCATCTGGGCTACAGGGTGTGGGACAAAATTTTTTTTGCACAATTTTGGCAAAAATCGCATCAAAATAATTTATTTTGCAAAAATAAAAATGTGATCGTTAATCCACGTACTAAGGGCTTTTATTTGATACCCTACTCAGAATTTAAAAAAAATATTTTTGTTTTCGATGAGCACATATTTGTTTATATTTTTAGGGGGGTATGTTTTTTAGATGTTTTAGTATTTTTCCTATGTGCGGGTCAAAGAATTGTATAAGCATACCAAATTTCAACTCTCTAGGTTTACCCGTTTGGCTACAATTTTTACCGAACAGACAGACAGACAGACAGACAGACAGACGACAAAATGACGGTATAAGGGTTTTGTGTTATACCTACAAAACCCTAAAAAGGACATTCCTTACTACTGGCACGACCTTCGTATTTCTATTAGTATAACATTTTTCTTCCAAATTGTATCTTTATAGATGTTTTACGAATAAAATTTCTGTCAAAATATTTACGTACACGCGATAAAAATAATAAATATAATCAAATATATTTTTCTACCTGTGATCGTAACATGAACGTATATAAGTACCGCAAAGGCGTCGTGATGGAAGCAGTGAAGCGTCTAGACGCCTATTGAGCAAACGACACGGATCACAAGGATGTGCCGTCACCGTCACGACGCTGATCATAAGGATCAGGATAATGATAGCTTCGCTTCGTGACTGAAAAATATAAATTGCTATTCCTTCTCAATATACTCAAAGTCTGATATAACTTAGCAAGAAAAGAACAAAAAATATTTAAAATTAATTTAAATATAATCCGTAATCAAATTTTTATAAAAAAATTAATTATTTTTTAATTGATTTCAGGAAAACCTATGACAGCATTGTGCGTGACAAACTGTGAGAAATTATGGAAGAATTTGGTAATTCTCTCAGCAAATTTGTTCTCAGTAAACTTGATCAGGATGACAATTGAGAAGTGACACGCTCGAATATGCAAACTTGTGGCTAAAATATTGTACTAAATACTGCAGTACACTTTGAATTTATCACGTATATTTAGTGTTTTATCTTACAATGTCAACAGAATTTAAAATATATATAATAGCAGAACAAATTGTACTGTTTTTAGTTGTCATTTAAGAAAGTACAAAGGAAGGCATCATAGTTATTTGACTTTTTCTAAGAAAAATAAAGACAAGGTTAATATTAATTCCGAAGTTTCACTAGATGATTCTGTTATACACCTCGATATATGTATAGCTCTTAAAAAATCCAAAATTTCGCAAATGTTTACCCCCATTTGAATTAAATAAAAACGTATTGTGTTTAAATTTACCTGTTCGCTATGTGTAAATTAACGGTTAAGTACTACTGTCGTCAATCATATTTTCTTCACAATACTTCACTTCTCAATAGTTAGTGTGTCATAGTCAAGATCCATAAGCAAAGTAAAAGTAGAAAACTTTTTGTCACAGCCTTTCGAAATTCATACTGGAGTCAAACAAGGAGATGCCACCTTTGGTGTATAACCTCCTGCTGGAGATGGTTCTACGAAAAGTACGCATGCGCGCGTAATCGCCTGCTACGATGTGTATTAAACGGCAAATTATTAAAACTTCCAGTGACCTCGTCTCGCCATTAAATAATCACCCCGTATATTGTTACTAATTTTATTTCATATTGTTAGTTTTGAACAAAAAAAACTACGGCTGTGCGCGCATAAATTTTGGTCTCCCTTTCACAACTGTGGTCTAATGATAATATTTAGTTTTTAATTTATAAAAAAATTCGCACGCAGCATATATGGGAATGCTTGTTTTTTTGCATTTATAAATAATAAAAATATTTCAAATCCATCGTAAATATTTTTGGATGCCTTCATTATTAATCCATCCTGTTTAGTCACAATCTAATGGTAAGCCGTTTCCCACAGTTTCACCGTCTAACATCCTGAAATGACATTATTATTTAAATTGGCCCAATATTTCGTTGCTTGTTGATACAATCGATTGGCGAATATCTATTTAAATATTCAAGAAGTGGAAAGGGAGGCAATTTGTATATTTCTACCCGGCAAGATAAACAGGAATAGATCTTTTGAAATATAAAAATGTAGATTTGTCCTTAATTTGCGGACTAGTTGGAGTTTTAGCTTTCTTTTTGATGTAAATCTGTAAAGAATTTCTGAATACATTATTTGGTACAAGCATAAAGCAATCCATTTTATTATTTTGTATACAGGCTGTTCGAAATTAACTCTTTAAGTTGCACCATTCAACCTACGTACATGACGCATTTGACCATAAGCTAACAAACATAATTATAATAACTCGAAATCTGTGAACCTACTGGAGGTATTAATTGATCTCTAACTCATTTGGGATCAGCATGTTACACAGGCAAACAAATTGTATTCTGCTATATTTGCTAAGAAAGCTTCCATCTATTGTAAGTACTGACGTCCTGAGAATTGCATAATATGCATTGCTCCCCTTCTCGATGACATATGGCATTAAAGCATCAGATCATTCGGCAGCAGCTAACAGAATTTTCAGCCTACAACGACACGCAATCAGAGTAATGACACGATCATCCTACAGACTGTAAGGGAGGTAATTTTGGTATTATTTCATAAATAAAATTTAATAAATAAATTCATTATAATCATTTAATTAGAGTAAAGTATTTAATCTGTTAAACGATACAAAAATAATCTATTTCTTAGAAACGGCATTTAAGATAACGGTAGATTGTTTATTATTCCAACTTGACACTTTTGTTAATGTAACATGAAAAGTGAATCGTAAATTATTGTGTTAAAAATATACGTCAACCATAAGCACATAAATAATAATTTAATTCTGTCTGAGATATAAATATTATGATTCGGCTATTTTCTAATTGGATATTTATCTGAGTTATCACCAATAAATTATGAATTTTAAGATAGTAGAAGACCGATAATCAAGAGGTGTTAAATGACATTTAACAGTTGGGCGAAGTAAGCATTCGAGGGCAGTCATGTGTTAAGGGCAGTATATTGTAAACCTTCATAATGTTAAGTCATGTTTAGAGTTGAGCTTAAACCGTCATAACGTTAAGATGTTAAAAAAAGTTTCAGCTTAAGCCGTCGTATGGTTAAGACCATGTTTTGGAGTTGGTTTTTTTAAGAGACATGGGTTAGAGACATTTAGAGTGTTTGGGCGAGTCGAAATAAAGTAACAATGTAATTCCGTATGAACGTTAGTGTAGTGACCAGCTAAAAAGTGGAGAGACAATATTTAGAAACATGTAGTGGTTAAATTAGTGTTTGGTGTAAAGTGTGTCTAGTGTGTGCGAATGTGTGTCTCATTTGGATTTAGCTGTATCGACGTAATTGTAAGTCTATAATAATTAGTGTAAATATTTAAACCGTAATCGTAATTAAAGTAGGCTAGTTAAAATGTTGAGTTTAATTGAACAACCCTTAATCCTTCCAAGAATCATAGCAACCAGCTAGCGGACTAATAGAGGGGGGTCCAGACTTGATCCACTCGCAAGTCTTCGAACCCATAATGTGAGGGATGTACAGAGTAAGTATAAATGAAATAAATAAATCAGCCAACCTTGACATTTCATATTTTATATATCGTAGCTCCCCACAAGACCTGATTGTCGGAATAATTTTATTTCTTTACATATAATAACTTTTCCATCTGCGGTCATTCCCTGCTTTTGGCTAGTAAAAAATAAGCAGTTTTGAAAGTCATGCGGAAATTCACCAATACAACACAAGTAACAAGTTGAATTTATACCCAGATTTTCTGAGACTTACTAAATCCTGCAACTGTGAGAATTTTTACGCAGTCAAACTACTGAATAAGTTATCAATGGAACTCGGAAGATTGGGTTCTAACGAATTCAAAAAAATGATGAAGCAGTTCTTTACTGAATATCCTTTTCACTCTACAGAAGAATTATTCACTAAAGGTTTTAAAAATATAATCTAGTAATATTAAATAATAATTGTGTAATTAAGTGAAAGTCTTGACTGACTTAAAACAGGATTCATGTAGCTAAGTCAATAAATATATTGTCACAATTATTGTATAATTGTATTCTAATATCCCAATTTCTTGAGCGGCCTTTAGGCTGTATAGGTCAAGGTTGCTGACGTTCGGTTTGGGGAATTATAGAATGTGCAGGGTGTTGGGTGTGTGTCAATATAAGTGTTGAACTACATTCTAATGTGTTGATAAACATTATTCAATTGTGATGACTATGGTCTTTCAATTGCTGCCAACAATTACACAAATGTATAAAGTTTCCAAAACAATTGAGGTAGGACCTGACGTCATATTGTCCTGGTTAACAGTTATAAAATGGTCTTAGGGAATAGAGTCGGGGTAGTCATTCTTGTGACCAGTCATCATGTCGGTGGTATCAGTTCGCATCACGCTGCCTAAGAACCAGCCCAGCTGTTGAAGTCGCCAAGACGAGATGTGAGTGTTGTATACAGGGCTTCTCCACGTATTCGCCCCGTGCGGATACCTGAGGTGGTTCGACCGATCCTGGAGAAGCCGGGGCAAGAACGAGACTAACATCAGCATCTAAACGGACAACACCAGCAGCCATTTTACCAACAATTTGACATATTCTGATGTAAATTAATCTTGTATAGTAAATTTTGTAGAAAAGATTCCGTTCTTGACTTCACCCCGTGACAATATTATTATTATTATTTGGTACTGACGTTTGCGTATATAGTTTTGCGTTTTTATCAGTTTCCAGTGTATTTATTATCAAAAAAGGTATTTTATTGTCATTTTTGTACATATTTCATCGGTACGCAAGAAATATTTCAATAATCAATAGCAACTGTATTCAATGTGATTTTGGATTAGTGATGGCTTTGACAGATCTGCACAATTTACTGTTGAAGCATCTTTTCGATCGGTGATATGTAACGAACAAGGTATTTGGCATAATTACTCATTAATTTGTCCTTGTAAGTTCCTTACGTGCAGTTGCTTGTAAGTACCAACCTTTAAAAGCAACAGCAGACATATTCTTATAATTATATAAAGTAATGTTTATTTTTTACTTCGTGCCCGCGCAGTGTAGATTTAAATAACGCAGAATATTTTATCAACACAAAATTTAATTAAAAGTTTGTATATTATCTGCCTACTCGTATGTCATTTTCAGGAATGAAGAATAAATGTTTTGCAAACTCATTTATCTCAAAAGAAATTTTATTAAAAAATGAAATGAATTTGAATTTTAAAAACTAATAAATACATACAAAATAATGTTACACAAAAAACTATTACTATGACATTTCATCAAAAATTCCAGACAAGTGTTGAATAAGTTTGAATAATAAAAACTATTTTTAATTACAATGATACAGAAGAAAGGGATACTAGCCAGACAGTCTAATTTATAATTGTATAAACCAGTGGTTTCCAAAAGTATGCCGCGACATCCTAATATACAATTTTTCGAACAAAAACATGACCTTTGGTTAGTGACACTTCTAGTATCCTAATACCAGTGTCGGCTGGTGCAGAGAGGGCAATAGGGCAATGCCCTCCCAATTATTTACTTTTGAAAAAGAAGAAAATCTTTAATAAAAAATTATAATAGTAACATGTATTATTTTCATTTTATCCATTTTAAATTATTATTTAGTTATATTGAAATGTTTATAACTTAAATTCGCATCGCGCCGCGTTTCTCTTAATAAATCAAATGTTTTTAGAATGGACATACGCCAGATAGGGCAAATTAGCAACTGTCTCCTATCTTTGTACGAGTTTAGGTGCGGGGTAAGTATCATTGTCAAAATATGGAATAGAAATATGTATATTCTTGATTTAATTTTCTTCTTTATATGTAACCTGTTTCTTTGGTTTAAACGGAACTAGATTTTCAATTCTTGTAACTTTTACCGTTTCAGTGAGGATCTTGATCATTTTGTTTATGAAAGCCTTCTTCAAACCTTAAAAGGAGAGCTCATGACAACTTATAAAAATATAAATTCCAGTTAATTCCGCTTAAATGTTTGGAATGCCTATACCCTTATTCTTTTTATAAAATACTGTTTCAAGTATAAATATTTATATTATGTAGGGGAACCGGGGGTAAGATGACGACCTTAAGCTTTTATTTCCAATAAGCAAAAATTTATTAGGGTTACAAACAAAATATTACTTGTGCAATTCTTCTTTCTTATCTTATGATCTGCAGTTTTCTTATGTTAGAAAAAGGAGGAAATTCCTATAAGATTCCGCACATTAATAAGGCAAAAATTTACAGGCCAAAAACCATTACAAACAACATTATCATGTTCCATATAAGGTGTGGAGACAGCCACGTCCATTTTAAATTAAAACTTTTTGTATTATTCTTTGTTTTACTAGATATTTGTAACTGTTTCATAAATTAAATCATTATAATTAATTAAAATTGTAAATGTATATCATATTTTCGGACAATAAAAATCAAAATGTCTACCATATTTTCGAACGGAGAAAGTAGTATTTATAACCATTTTTTTGGTTTCATGTTTATATACTGTTCGCGCTACGTTCCGGTGCGAATCCTATATCTATAAGTGGGGGGTTTTTTAGCTTTAAATATTTTTTCTATATAGTATCGTATTCTATATAGTTTCATATAGTTTATTTCTATATAGTATAGTATCGAACAAGCTAGCTCCGATAGCAGCTCGTTTATAGTATCGTTAGTGTCGACAATTCTGGCTTTTACAGCCTTGTGTTACGGTAAAACCCCGTTTTTGGGCTCTACAGAAGACGACCCCGTCTTCTATTAATTTGAGATTGTGGACTTATTGTGTGTGTATCAACGTGGCTGTGTGTCCCATCTCTTCTCTCTCCAGAGTGGACCAGACTACTGCAGTTCAAAGGGTCCTTTGATCCGACCGCACATCAGTACGAGGTAAGTCCATTTAACCGCTATTTCTCCCATCCTATCTTCTACATTCTATAATCGCGTGGACCATACGCATGATACAGTCCACCCGCTTATTTTTAGTGCTCCTCAGAGCAGGGTTCTGGTCAGTTTCCCCGTCCGGGAACACCACCAGATCACGCACTTAACATATACTAATCAAATACGTATACTTGAAACAAAAAATATCAGATATTGTTTATATTGAAAGTTTAACCAATTCAAATTAACCGCTTTATTACTTTAGTTACCTGAACGAAAACCTTTAGCGCTAGTGTAGAATAATTCGACAAAGAGTAACATAGGAGTTGGATTGTTTCCTTTTCCATGCATTTCACTTACTTGAAACTGTTACCATTGCAATGAACCAGTCTAGTATAATTTAGTTGACAAGAGTAATGATCAAACCACGTATATACACTTATAAATTTACAAATTTAATAATATTTTTGCGCATAAATATTTAACAGATACGCAGTTGTGTTTTAGTAGTACAGAGTATTTTATGTTAACCTCCCTTTGTGTTGTAATGTGTAATTTCAGTAGAATACGTAATATACATTTATCAATAAATTTAGCCTCTTTGTGCCCATAAAGCTTTGTAGGCTATAATCTCTTTAAGCGACCTTTTTAACCTAACCTACTATAACTCTTTAATGAGCACGTCAAATGAGAACTTTTGAAACAATTTATTAAGTTAGGTTAGGTTTCACCTCTAAACCGCATATTCTTTTTATTTATTCTACTTTGATGCTGTTATTGGAACCCCGCCCTAATCATATGATCCATTTACTGGTAAATCCACGTTCTTTTATCTCGAGTAATCGATTTTGTTCACAATGTTTTTTGTGCGATATTTTTCTAAACAAACTGATCAAGAGCTTTGTTTTTTTTCTATACAATGTTTAAGAATCATTGTGTTTTTATGAAACTATAGATTTTTTTCTACAAGAACTTATCAAGGAAGATCTTTTGTACTTACTCTTTGTACTGAGAAACTGTCGAACAATAGAAAATAGAAAAAATACAACAGTCAGTGAATAAACGATTTATAGAAAAAAATTGTTATATTTTTAACAGAATAATAAACGAAATATATTTTTTCTCTATTTCAGTCTATTATATATATATATATATATATATATATATATATATATATATACCAGGTCTACATGTATGAAATGCGGATTGTTTTCAAACTTGCCGCGCAAACAGAGTGTATAGTTCAAAGTTTCAACACATATGGCGTTTTGTTAAGTTATCATTAAGTGTCAAATGCGTATAGGTTATAATTTGAAATGTGATCATAAAGTTTTGTTTTACTGTGTTAAAAATGTCAAATTTTGTGCCAAATAAAGAGCATTCGCCGACAGTACTACTGTTTTGTTTTCATTTGAAAAAAACTGCTGCTGAATCATACCGACTGCTTCAAGAAGCTTATGGTGAATATGCTCCATCGCAAGATACGTGTGAATGATGGTTTCGGCGTTTCAAAAGTGGTGACTTTGATCTTACAGACAAAGAACATGGAAAACCTCCAAAAAAATATGAAGATACAAAATTGGAAACATTGCTACAGGAAGACGATAGTCAATCACAAAAAACAAATAGCAGATCAGTTAGGCGTTAGTCAACAAGCTGTTTCCAATCGCCTACGAGAAATGGGTAAGATCCAGAAAGTCGGCAGATGGGTTCCACATGCATTGAATGAGAAGCAGATGGAAAAACGCAAAAACACTTGTGAAATTTGGCTTGCACGATACAAAAGAAAGTCTTTTTTGCATCGTATCATTACTGGCGATGAAAAATGGATTTATTTTGAAAATCCCAAACGCAAAAAATCATGGGTGATCCCAGGCTCACCATCCACATCAACTGCAAGACCGAATCGCGTTGGCAAAAAGACAATGCTCTGTACTTGGTGGGACCAAAAGGGTGTGGTCTATTATGAATTGTTAAAACCTGGTGAAACAGTTAATACCCAATACTACCAACAACAACTGATCGAATTGAACCATTCGCTGCTCATAAAACGACCAGAATACGAAAGAAGACAGTACAATGTAATCTTTCTTCACGATAACGCTTCATCACAAGGCAAAAGCAGTTTGCAACACATTGGATGCACTCAAGTGGGAAGTGCTACCCCATGCCACTTACTCACCAGACTTGGCCCTTTCAGATTACCACTTGTTCGCATCTATGGGTCACGCACTTGCCGAGCAGCACTTTTGTTCATATGAAAATGTGAAATAATGGCTAGATGAATGGTTTGCGGGGAAATGGGAAGAGTTCTACTGGCGAGGTATTCACAAATTGCCTGAAAGTTGTGAAAAATGTATAACTTCTAATGGAGCATACTTTGAATAAATAAACTTTTACTGTTCTTTTGAGTTTAATGTGTTTTATTTAAAAAAAAAATCCACATTTCATACTTGTAGACCTGGTATATATAAATTTAAAAAAAAAGATAGATGTGCATTGGGTAATACAATTTCAAACAGCCTGTAGTTGAGAAACCTTAAAAATAAGTACTTACTTCTAAATTTATCGTTAAATTAAATTATACCGAAGATTTGTGGTTGTAAAATCATTTGAGATTTGTTGTTATGTTTCTTGCAAATCGTTATTTCCTCATTATCATAACATCTTGATTATTTGTCAAGAGATTATCAGCTTAGCAAAATAACAACCAAGATTAAAATCATGAAACTTTATGGCTTCCGGTTATACTGAACATAATCTGATATCGTATTGCGCATTTTCTTAACATCTTAACTGATTTCTTTATTTTTACAATTCATACTGTACTTTATCTAATGTTAATTAAATAATTAAAGCTATGCGTCTCTGTAATTTGCATATATTATTTGATTAGAGCTTTGTTTCTAATGTAAAATAATTTTAAAAAAAACCTGCAGGAATGGTAAATATGAACGTTAGCTTACAAACGTTTTCCATTATTTATAACATATATCGCAGTATATTGATCGGAAGAATAATTGTAAAAAAGATATATAGACGGAAGGAAAACAATGTCGAAATTGAGTTATGAGTAAATCCAGTTTATAATAAATAACGCTTTATTTTGTTCCGCCCTCCCTCATTTGTAACATATTGTGCATAACGAAATACACTCCTACAGTACTGTTTCATATATAAGAACTTAATATAAAATATAAAGTATGAAAAAGACTACCGGGAGTCTGGAATGAACAAGAAAAATTCTAAATGTATACGTTTCAGCATACACCTTTACAAAATTCAAGATGCTTTTTTGTTTTTTATCTCATCATCATGGAGGACAGAACCAAATATACGAGATGTGTAAATTAAGTAACCGGACTGGCAACATAGCGTTTGATCTGGCAACATTTGGGACGCGGGGCTTGGAGGGGTAGCAGGTGAACATGTGGTACGCCTTCAGTACGAGTTTGAACTCCCTACAGTAATTTTGTTGTCCGTAGCGATTTTTTTCGTGAAACAGTTATTTCTTATTTAAAAATGAGTGACATTCATTTCGATCAACGGTGTGCTATCAGGTTTCACTTCAGACTTGGGCACAGTGTAACGGAAACTTTTGCAAAACTTCAGCAGGACTACGGAGACAGTGTTTTGTTAAGACCCAGATTTTTTGGTGGTTTAAGGCATTTTCAGAAGGAAGAGAATTGATTGAAGATGAATCACGCAGTGGAAGGCATTCATCTTCAAGAACCGATGAAAATGTCGACAGAATCCGGGATCTTGTGCGTTTAGATCGTCGGTTGACAGTCAAAATGATCGAGGAAGAGTTGAATTTGACTCACACTTCATCAGATTTTGACCAATGAACTGGGGATGACAATGCGCCTTGTCACACAGCAATTTCAATAAACGAGTTTTTGGCCAGTAAAATCATTCCTGTGGCTCCTCAGCCTCCTTATTCGCCTGACTTGAGTCCTTGTGACTTTTTCCTCTTCCCAAGATTGAAAAATCACCTCAAGAGACACCATTTTGGGACAGTCGAAAACATTCAAACGTCCGTAACCGACCAGCTGAAAGCTATTCCAGTATCCAAGTTCCAGCACAGTATCCAATTAACACGTTCTAGACTGGTCGTTGTCACGTTGTGCGTTATGTTTTTATACATTATTTTAACGTTCAACGTACCGTTTACAGCAGTTAGACATTAGTGAGTTAAGAATAGTCCGACATCTGTGTGTATGTAAACCAACTACATGGCTTCGTAAAATGTTTTCTATCTATTATGGTTTTTATAATTCTGCTGTTCTAGATTTTAACTAACTAATCCTAACCTAATTACCTAAATTGATCATATTTACTGCCATCTTTGTTATTTTGAGCCAGATTTGTTAATGATGACATTTTGTTAGGCTATGTAAAGACATACAATATCTACGGTGTATCTGATAGACTGAGATAGCCAATGTGTTTATATGTCTGTCTCATTAAAACAACTCGTAAGCTATAAGTTTAGAAAATTATCCATAATCGACAAGGAACAACGTATTAAATTTAGAGGTCTGAATGGTTTATCGCGTTACCATATGACAAACTTGTTAGTGACAACCAACAGAGCACAAGCCGTAATCTACAGGCTATTGATTTAAGAGCTCTGAATGCGGTTTTAGTTTATAAACATTATTGCTTTTTAGAATGTTCTAATGTAAATCTTCCTTCTGCATCTACTCCTTGGAATTAAAAAACAGGCTAAATGGAGTATTACATGCTATAGTCTGTAATACTCCTTCCATTAGTATTTGTATCCTTCGCAATGAGTTTAAAATTTTGTTTAAAACAGTTGTTAATAAAACTAGATGTAGGAATGTTTTAAGCAACCGAGCATTAGTTTTACATATTTTTTATTTTTATGGCCTTTGCTGCTTCGGCAATTAGCCAGAACAATTCTTATTTTTTTGAAAATTCCATGCCTGAACGGGATTTGAACCCGAGACCTTAGCAATGCAGAGCACATGTGTTACCACTACGCTACGCCGGTCGGCAGGTTTACTTATTATATTTCTGTTTCATTTATCATTTATATGCAGTCAAACACTTTCAAAACGCCTTCTCGAAATTGCACGCCTTTGAGTTTATGAATTCGATACCCAATTAAAAACTATGTGTATTTATTGAGTCTCCCAGTATTCATTCGTACAGTTCTGGTTCGCAATACATTCGTCTCGATATTAAAATATATGGCAGTTGGTGTGGCCTATATTGGTGAAACAGCTGATAGAGTAAATTGCCTGTCACAGCCAGCTTGTATTTTTCTCCGTGCCCCTAAAGATTTAATATCGCCCTTTTGTATCGTTCCTTCTCTTTCTGTCCTTCACACGAATGTACGTACTTATTATTTCATTTACCAGTCAAGCTGCTGCTGTCAAAAGATATTAATTTGTTTGAATTTGTCATGTTTTTTATTTGTTTGCTTTGTTATTTGAATGGTGTTAGTAAAATTTCTTTTTCGATTAATCTTTATTTGAAAATTATTGTTTTCTTGATATTTTCATATATATTATTTATTTAGTATAGTAATTCTTAAACAGGGAATTGCGGACCCCTAGCGATCCATGAGTGAAAGCTTAGGAATTCGTGGGTTTATGAGTTGGCGTAATTTATGACATTTAAATATTTAAATTTAAGTTATGTGACCAATTTTGTATATGAATAAATCCGCCATATTTAAAAATTGTATTCACTAATTTAACAGAGAATGAACATATAAAAACTATAGTCTGTTTCCTCGGTTTAAGCGGAACTAGATATGTCTGTCTGTCTGTCTGTCTGTTCGGTAAAAATTATAGCCAAACGGCTAAACCTAGAGAGTTGAAATTTGGCACGATTATACAACTCTTTGACCCGCACATAGGAAAAATACTAAAATATCTAATAAACATATCCCCCTAAATATATAAACAAAAATGTGATCATCGAAAACAAAAATATTTTTTTTAAATTCTGAGTAGGGTATCAAATGAAAGCCCTTAGTACGTGGATTAACGATCAAATTTTTATTTTTGCAAAATAAATTATTTTGACGTGATTATTGCCAAAATTGTGCAAAAAACAATTTGTCCCATACCCTGTAGCCCAGATGGTTTAAACTAAAAATCTAAAAAAATTCTAAGTAATGTATATTGGTGTGAACCGAAATAGTACAACAGGAATTTTTGATCAGATTATGTTTTCGGAAAATAACGCATTTTTTGTGGTTTTTGGTTCACAAAGTACAAAAGTTATACCAATGTAAGACACTCACATGCAAGACGTGCGATAGCGTAATGGGTTAGAGCACTGGTGTCGTAAGCTAAAATGCGCTGGAAACGAAGGGTTTCGAGTTCGAGTACGGAGTGAATTTTATTTTTTCTGTTTTTTTTTGCATTTTTATTATGTTGAAATTATTTTGTCAAAATTCTAGTCATATTTTGACAAATGTTACATTTAATTTTTAAGAGCGTAAATTTAATAACCAGTCTTATTATATGATTAACAGATAAATTATTTTAAAAATATCGTTCATTTTGCCGTGATTACTACAAAGTAAAATTTGTCCTACACACTCAGCATGTCGCCTTCACTTATTATATACCTGCGAAACCCTGAAATGTGTGAATATTCACACTTCAAATAAATTTTTTTGGTTTTAGAGTCATTCAGCTCTAATATATTTGCCTAAAACCAGTCTTGTGCATCAATTTTAGTTGATATGTTTTCGTTGTTCATGTACTCAAAACTAGTGGACTGATTAAGCAGAGTGGTGTCATCTGCATACAATATGGTTTTAGCATTATTAATAAAATGTGGCAGATACACCAAAAACAATAATGACTTAAAGAATGCCTTCAATACCATATGGAAAGAAGTTCGGACCAACTACCAGCAGACCCAGACGAAATTCTGCCAAAACGATACTAAGATCATAAAATTCCGAAAAGAAGCCAACTTATTCGATAAAATTTAACATACTCTGATATACCATATCAAAACAACCACAAAATATCACAAATTATTGTAAACATCAAATTATTCACAAATTATTTCTAAAAAATACAGATCAGTGTTTCTTTTACTATGCAATACCACAAATTTATAATGATTTTCTTGCATTCTTGCAAATAAATAACAAAAATATACTACATATCAATTTCAAAAAATGGGCAAAACATTTTTGTAAAAATTATTAAAATACAGTAAGTGGATTTTTTACTGTTTGATGTAAAATGTATAACGGTCAACAATTTGTAAGTAATTAATTAGCTTAAAATAAGAGTTAAAATAGTATCTGAAAATCTTGGTTAGAATAGAAATATGTATAAAAAAAATAATAATATCGACACAAAATTAATACAACAGTCTTTGTGACATTGTGATATCTTACAAGTAAATAGAATGAATGTAAAGTTTATGAATGAAATATTGTAAGATTCATACATTTATTTATATATATATGTATATATATTTATTTTTATTTCTTATTATGAAATTAAGATAATTTTTGATTTGTACATTATTGTAAAAATTTTATATATAAATAAATATTATTATTAATATTATTATTATTATTGTAAAAGCTATAAATGTAGCTAAATAAATATGTATCAAATGTACACGAGAAATAAACAAATACGATCTATCAGACACACGAACGATATAAAAGGAATTGTGAGAAACTGGTTATTGTTAACCCAAACAGAAGAGCCTGGATAAGAAATAGGGAGGCCACTGTTCAGCAGTTAATGAATTCTTTTGGCAAATGATGGTCAAAATGATGATGATAAAGGCTGACGAACGTCCAATATTGTACGAAAATGCTATAAAAATGAAAAAACAATGGAATAAACGTTTGAGGAACACTGCTCTAATCTACAGGTGAAAATATTTTAAATAATTTTCATTTTAATCCTCTTGAACAAACAAACCAAAAATAAAAACAAACAAAATATTTGTTACAATAATTATGAAACTGGAATACAATATACAGTCTAAAAACTATTAATATTTTATAACAATAAATATTTGTGTTTCCTTTTTATATTTAACATACCCGGTTAATAAATATCCTAAAAACATTATCCTGTTGATGCTAAAAACACAATTGCCCGATATTTAACGAATCAAAACAATTCGTTTCGGCAAAACACATCAGTATAAAAATTTCCAAACAATTTTCATGGATGTACGTATATGCAATCATTCAGTTTTCAGCCAATTTATTTATTTATTTTTTTTCATTTGTCATTTTCATCATTGGAAAATTTTATCTGTATTTTATATGCAATGAACGACGTCAATTGATTTAATTAGTTTTATAATTGTAGTTTCATCGGAAAAATAAATTATTTTTGCAAATTTAATTTGTCGATTTTTAATGTTAGGTTTTTTAAAATAATACCTTGGAAATATTTTATAAAACTACGAAAGAATTTTATTAGTTTGAACTAATTAATTAATTTATCTAATGTTTTCACACTTTCAGTTTTTATTAAATTTTTAATAGCATTTTACAAGAATGTTATGTGTTTCCGTAAAAATTCCGTTCTGTGGTAAAACGGTTAGGGAAAAGTAGGATAAGGCAGCACGGTATGGTATAATATTTCCAAATTGAAATGGCCACTCTTGTTAAGAAGCTTAACAATGGGTTTATGGCAGTAATCCTAGGATTTGTTGCTGTAAAAAGAATATAGGAGGTATTAAGGGAATTTTAAATTTAAAATGAATAGTTCTAACAATAGTTCAATTGAAGTTTCTTAAAAACCATTAAGAATATTTTCCAAATTTATAATCCTATTGTTTCTAAATTTTAGGGGTTGTTATACTTGTTTGTTACTTAATTTTGAACGTTCATAGCGTGTATTAACAACATGGCTCTTTGGCGACCATTTGATTTTGAAGAAATTCCTAATATCTGTAATGAAAATAGTGAATCTGTGCAAAGTGAATTGGAGTGCGAAAATGTGGACGTGGCTACTAAAGACAACTGTCATTTGTCAGAAGATTGTAAAGTTCTGATACTGAACGTTTATAAAAAGTTAGTTTTGGAAGGTAATGACAAACCTATACTTAGAACTGCGGAATTAACTAGTGTTCTATACAGAATAATTTAACGTATCATTGTGCGTGGCAAAAATCAGCAGCGAAAACGACCCGATTTACAAGTTTTCAAGAAAATAGATAGTTTTATCAGTGGCAGCTTATAAATTGTCCGAGTAGTTTGTTGATAGTGAGCGTTTAAAAAACAAGTTTGTGAAAAATTGATTACTCGTGAAGGTTTTCGTTGGATGATTTTTTACGATTTTAGTAAAGGCCTAACTCAACAACAATGCATAGATTCGCTTCGTTCAACTTTTGGTAATGAAACACCATCCGAAAAGAGATAGAGGCATCCTTTGGCATATCGCAGACTGCAATACATTCGATTTTGCATGAACATTTAGCTGTGAAAAAGGTACCCGCTCAAGAAGAAGACTTTCTAAAAGATGGATAGACCAAATAAAAGACTATACCACGTTTAAACTAGAAGTCAGCCTCAAAAATACAGAATACCGGCAGAAATGATGCAAGGTTGTACATAAAAGCTGACTCTGTTGCTTCCCGCGTCACGGCTTGGTAATACCCTTTTCACACTAGATCTTTAAGACGAGTGAACTTAAAGTTCACCGATGTTTAAGATCGGTATGCTTTCACACTTGATATTTAAATCTCCAGTGCTGTCATCAGCTACAGTAATTTTGTCCTTAAGTTACCGTCATGAAATTACCAGTTTTAAACTGTCTGCGCAGACGCACATTTTGAATTATTATAAACAAATATGTATATTTCATTTCATTCTACAATAAAGACACTACAATAAAGAATATATTACACCTGTATTAACATGTAAGTTGATACATTTTATCTCAATTATTGTAGCGCTGTATTTTATTAAACACATTATTAAAATAAATAATTTTACTATAACAACAAGTATAAACTTCTTATAACGTCGATATAATACAGTATTCTTGTTTATGATAATATAAAATGTTGACAGCACAAATTCAAGGAGTATTTTTTTATAATAGAAATTAAGTTGGCAATGCGGACGAAGTTTAAGACGCAGATCTCTGTCTTAAACATCGCTTGTATTTAGACGAGGCCATACGGTTTCACATTAGCGTTTAAAGATACATTCTCTTTAACATCTGATCTTAAAGATCTAGTGTTAAAAGGGTATAACGACCAGAAAGAAAGAATATTTTGGAACAACCAATAGTTATTTATTTAAATATTTACCATATTTTTTAACCTTACGTTGTTTTCTTCTAGCATATATTCTGACCCTATTGATTTTTTCCTCCATTATTTAAAAGCTATCCCTTTAAAAAACATTTATGATTTTTGCAATAACCAATTATACAAAGCTAATTCACAAAGCACCAAAAAACCAAGAGATAATTACTCCAAAACATTATTTAACTCAATTTAAAAATCAATGAACATTTTAAAGCCGTTGATAATCAATTTATATGTTGCTTCCTTTGAAAAGCAGTTTCCATCTGTACTAAAATTCAGTATCATATGAAAACGGTTGCTTTTTCAATTTTTGACCATTGGATCAAAACTGTCTCACAATCAATGATTGGTAGGGGTAATTACAGTTTTTTTAACCAGACAGTGTTGCCAATTATTTCCTAATGGAGTGTTTTTAATGGCTTCAATATTAAATGTTATTTAATAGGACAGACGTAAGCTACTCGCAAAATGATTTGTAGTTCATTTTATATTGTCTGCTGACTATATATCAATATATCAAAAGTTGATGTGAATTGCCACAATTTTTAGGATTTTGCAGGTATTTACTACACTTATGTTTAGTATACAATCCCGCACTTCGGTACTTTTGTCTTTACTAACCCTATGTAAATGAAAGCTAGAAGACGTGAAAAAGATGAAAATTGATGTGAAGTGTGAATATTCACACATTTCAGGGTTTCGCAGGTATATAATAAGTGAAGGCGGCTGAGTGTGTAGGACAAATTTTACTTTGTATTAATCATGGCAAAATGAACGATATTTTTAAAATAATTTATCGTCGGTTAATCATATAATAAGACTGGTTATTAAATTTACGCTCTTACCAAAATTAAATGCAACATTTGTCAAAATATAACTAGAATTTTGACAAAATAATTTCAACATAAAAATGCAAAAACAAACAGAAAAAATAAAATTCACTCCGTACTCGAACTCGAAACCCTTCGTTTCCAGCGCATTTTAGCTTACGACACCAGTGCTTTAACCATTACGCTGTCTTGCATTTGAGTGTCTTACATTGGTATAACTTTTGTACTTTGTGAACCAAAAACCACAAAAAATGCGTTATTTTCCGAAAACATAATCTGATCAAAAATTCCTGTTGTACTATTTCGGTTCACACCAATATACATTACTTAGAATTTTTTGAGATTTTTAGTGTAAACCATCTGGGCTACAGGGTGTAGGACAAATTTTTTTTGCACAATTTTGGCAAAAATCGCATCAAAATAATTTATTTTGCAAAAATAAAAATTTTATCGTTAATCCACGTACTAAGGGCTTTCATTTTGATACCCTAGTCAAAATATAAAAAAATATTTTTGTTTTCGATGAGCACATATTTGTTTATATTTTTAGCGGGGTATGTTTTTTAAATGTTTTAGTATTTTTCCTATGTGCGGGTCAAAGAGTTGTATAAGCATGCCAAATTTCAACTCTCTAGGTTTAGCCGTTTGGCTACAATTTTTACCGAACAGACAGACAGACAGACAGACGACAAAATAACAGTATAAGGGTTTTTTGGTCATACCTACAAAACCCTAAAAAAGACACATGAAAAACTTTCCGGGCATGGTTTGGAGGTTCTACCACACCCACCTTACTCACCAGACATTACACCTTCCAACTATCACTTATTTCGATCACTGGAACAATTTATAAAAAACAAGACACTTAGAGATATGAACCATGTTAAAATGACCCTTGAACAATGTTTTTCTTCAAAAAATCAGGAATTTTATATATCGGGAATATTTTATCTTCCTGATAAATGACAGAGTGTTATAGATCACGATGGAAACTATTTTACTCAAAAAAGTACATTTTTTCTTTCGATTTGTTTTTATTTTAATAATACCAAATAAACGAAAAAACTTTCCAGTACATCTAATATTATTTTATTTTTAATTTCTTTGTATTTGTTTTTAATTGTGAATACCCTAAACGCCGCAAGGCCTAGGAGAAATAAAGGATATATAGATATAGCTAGAAGATCGTTCAAATTATTTTTGAATCTTTTAAGGGTTTTAACTTTAACTTTAATCTTTTAACAATTTATATTATATTAAAATATTTTCTGGACCATCTCGCTCTACATATTTCTCTATTTTCCATTTGTTATCTTTCTCTTTTTCTTGGTTTCAAGTGAATACCTGATCAATAGTCTAGCAACAACGTATATTCTGACCTCTTTCTGTAAAGTGCATTTTCCCATTAAAAAATCAAAATAATGTTTGTAGGGTAAAACGTAAACAAATGAAAAATACATTTAACATTTATGTAAAATAATATTTATGAAACATGTAATGCTTTTTCCTGAAACACTCATGTGCATTTTTCAGAACCGGACTAAACATAAAGAATAATGCAGAATGTATTTTTGGGGAAATAAATTTCTAGTTATTTACAGTAAAGTTGCGTTCAGAGCTCTTAAATTAGTCGACTAGTCACTTGTTACTAACAAGTTTGTCATATAGTAACGCGAGCAACCGTTCAGAGCTTTTTAATACGTTATACGTTGTCATTGTCGATAGCTTTCCAAAGTTATAGTTAGTGAGTTGTTTTAATGAGGCAGACATATAAACACATTGGCTATCTCAGTCATCCTAGAGAACGTTTACACTGTATGCCTATACAGTGTAACCATATATAACCTGTATGTACCTATAACCGTATGTGCCTGTATATAATAACTAGCTGAAAACCCGTGCTTCTCTACGGTATATTGATAGTCTCATTGGCATAAAATCCACAGTTTGTTTTTAAACTTGTGTATGGGTAACCTTTGTAACAAAAAATCTAATCGATATCTCATCTGTCCTAAGAGATATTGAGGAATCCGTGAAAAAACAATTTACTCCTTTTCAGCAGACAGGGGCCGAATTCTTTCTGAGTGGGTTCTTACGTCATACTGAAAAATGCACTTTCCGAATTTTTTGTTTCTAACAAAAAAAATACTAATTTACCCTTTAAGAGTGAAAGAAAACTGTCAAAAATCCTGAAATACAGTTTTCGGCATTTGTATGGGTAATCTTTATAAGCAAAAACCAAGTCTATATTTTACTGATCCTGGAAGATATTAAGGCGTCCTCAAAATCACAATTCCCTCTCTTCACCCTTTAGGTGTGATATTTGTTAAAGGTAAAAAACTGTTAAAACCATTTCGAGACATTTTAAAAAGACTCCTATGTGCCAAAAACAAACGTTATAACTCAACAAACACAGGAAATACGACGCGATGTATAATCTACCCCGTTTGTAGAATCACCCCTTTAGGGGTTAATTAGGACGAAATCCTGAAATAACTTTTTCGGCATTTGTATGGATAATTTTTGTAAGCAAACACCAAGTCGATATCTCATTGGTCCTAAAAGAATTAAGAAATTATTGAAATCACATTTCACTCCATTTTACGCTTAAGGGGTGAAGTTAAAAAAAAATGTCAAAATCACTTCGAGATATTAAAAAAAAAACACACCTATGTGCCAAAAAGTAATGTTGCAACTAAACACAGGAAATACGACGGGATGTTTAATTCATCCTGATTGTAGATCCACCCCTTAAGGGGTTGATTAGGACAAAATCCAAAAATTGGTTTTTCGGTATTTGCGTGGGTAGTTATTAAGCAAAAACCAAGTCGATATCTTATTGGTCCTAAAAAATGTTAAACAATCCTTGAAATCACATTTTACCTCTTTTTATCCTTTAGGGGTTAAATTTAAAAAAATTGTCAAAACCATTTCGAGATATTTTAAAAATACGCCTATGTGCCAAAAAGAAACCTTAAAACTCAACAAACACAGGGATTACGATGGGATGTATAATTCACCCCAATTGTAGATCCACCCTTTAGGGGTTGATTAGGACAAAATCCTGAAATATATTTTTCGGTATTTGTAAAATATTACCCTTTGTAAGCAAAAAGCAAGTCGATATCTTAATTGTCCTAAGAGATATTAAGGAATCCTTGAAATCACAATTCACCCCTTTTCACCCTTTAGGGGTGAAATTTAAAAAAACTGTCAATACCATTTCGAGATATTTTAAAAAGACACCTATGTGCCAAAAATTAATGTTGCAACTAAGCGAACACAGGAAATACAACGGATGTATAATCCACCTCGTCGCATAAGCATGGAGACATGCAGCAAAAACTAAATGACCTCACGATTGAATCTGCAAAAGTTGGATTGAAAATTAATAGCTCCAAGACAAAAGAAATGCGGATAAATGCAGAAACCGATAGACCTTTACTGCTCGGTAACCATCAAATCGAGCGTGTGGATGATTTCCAGTACTTGAGGAGTGTTGTGTCTGTGGACGGTGGCGCGGATTTAGATGTGGAAAGCAGAATACGCAAAGCGAGAGGCGCATTTATCCAACTTAGCCGTGTATGGAATTCTGCGATCTACAGTACTTCTGTGTGTACTTCGTGTGACGTCAGTTCTTCTGTACGGCTGCGAGACTTGGTTCGTAACAGAAGCTATCAAGAGAAGAGTGCGAGTATTTGTAAATCGATGTCTTCGAAGAATTCTTCGCATTTATTGGCCACGTAGAATATCAAACGTAGAATTGGGGGAAAGAACTGGTCAAATGGACATTAATTTGCAAATAAAAAGAAGAAAGTATGGTTGGTTAGGGCACACTCTTCGAAGGGCTCCTAGCGAAGTGTGTCGATATGCACTAGCATACAACCCTCAGGGCAGTAGGCGTAGAGGGCGACCCAAGAACACCTGGCGTCGCTCAACCCTGCTAGAAATAAATGCATGGAGCTCTCAAAACCAAGACAAAAGACTTTATAACAACATCAGCGACTTGAAGCCTATGGCAGATAGACGAGTTAGATGGAGAAATTTTATTGACAGCCTATGCTCTTTTTAGAGGCAGTCCAAAATCACCCGATGATGGACAAGGCTTGATGATGATAATCCACCCCGATTGTAGGTTCACTCCTTTAAGGGTTGATTAGGACAAAATCCTGAAATAAGTTTTTCGGTATTTGTATGGGTAATCTTCACAACCAAAATTCCTCCCCACTCACCCTGTATTTCCCGAGATACAAAAGCACTTGGATTTTTTTTTTATGCATATTAAAAATAACCCTAGTTCGACACGTTTCTTCCTGTCTATTCGTAAGACACCTGCTAACTTTCACCCGAAATCCATTTTTAGTCGATAACGCAACATCGTAACATATCATCTCCAAAAACTATATCTGAACACTCGTTTTCTACATGAAAACTACCATTTGGATTTGTCTAAACGTACCTTTATTTAAATGAAAAATATTATCTTTAAGGCTTTGTTTTTGTTAAATCGATTTGTCCACCATTATTTAAATTGAAATTTTTCGAGTTTGTTTCTGAATAGAATACAATTGAAAATTTCATGTTTCACGATACAAAAGAAAGACTTGACAGATATTGATGAAATTCACAATTTGTGTACAATGATGTGTGCAAATAAGTTTGATTCAATTTACTTTGTTTTCATTTCAAAATATAGAGACATTGTTGATACTGGATACTGCAACCTTTAATACAATTCCCAGATTTATCTTGCAACAAAAAATCGTTGATTTTACTGATTAAAATGAAATATTTTTAACACTGGATATTTTATATTTTCACAAGGAAAAAAATATTACAAAAAATACAGGGCTAATACAGATAGAGAGGTATTAAAATCTACTATTGGGCAAAAAAATTGCAAATACCAGGAATTTTTTTTGGGTCATGGTTAATACAGAAAGACCGGTATTATAGTCGGATTGTTGATAGGTGACTGTTCGTTGCTACAAGTATCGATATACAATACTATATGCTTTCTCTGTCTATATCATTATAATTATTTACATACCCATAGTAACGTATAGTGACGCAAGTTGATAGCTGTCAACTTGCGTCACCTTCCAAATTATTTGAATAAAAAATAAAGCATTAGAAAGAAACGGCATGATTCGTAGATATCTTTACTAATTACAGCACGAAAATAAATTCACAGCAGTACTCAAACAAACAAAATTATTAATTTTAAGGTAATAATTATAAATAAGGAAAAACTTATACTCATACGTAAATTTTGGATTATAATTTGTTGTTTAATTAAATTAAATTTTTATGTTGCCCCTAAGTACAAAGTAATAAAATATTAAGTAAAAATATATTTATTCATATAATATATTGCTACAAGTTATATTTAAATATTTATTTTTATTTAAAAAAAAATTAATTACTGTAATGCATTATATCGTCGTCATCTGAACTATCGCTGTCATTTGTTGTATTTATTATTATTGGATTAATATCGTCAACAATCCATTCCCTTTCCCACCATTCATTTATTAAATTTTCGATTTTTTTTAACAGATTTTGCCCAATTAATTTGATCACAGGCTTCTTGCCACATTTTCAAAACTTTGTTATCACTATATCCATTTTGATCAATATGTCTATCATAATAATTTTTTGTTATACCCCAAATTAGTTCAATGGGGTTAAACTGGCAGTGATAAGGAGGTAATCTTAGTACCTCAAGACCATAGATTTGTGCCAATGTATCAATAAAATAAACTGGTTCAGATTTTAATTTCCTTCGTTTTCTCGTGATTTTGTTAGTCAGAAGTTCAGATTTATTACATTTTATAATTCTACGAATTGTTAATTCTGAAATCTTTAAGGCAGTTGCTACTCTTTGATGGATACAAGATAGAAAAATAAGTGGCCCATTCTTCTCTTTTTCGGAATTAAAATATTCCAGCAAATTTAAAATTAAAGTTTGTGAATTTAATAATTGGTCGCAAGCTCTACTAATTAATATTATTAACAGACACTGACAGCTAAGACATGTAACAAAAAACATTTTTAAAAACGCTGAAAAATGGTAACTAGATTATTATATGAATACACTACTTGATGCATACATGTAACAGTCACCTATCAACAATCCGACTATACAATCTACTATTGAGCAAAAAAAATAAATAAAATATTAGTAATTAACTGAACAACGGTTTTAAATTGTAGTTTTATTAAAAGCTGTTCAGTAGTTCCAAAGTTATGATATTTGTGAGCACGGGTAAAACGAAATGTTTTCCATTCATATTTCAGACGTTTATAAAAACGTCTATAAAAACGTAGACGTTTCGTTAAAAAAAATCTGTTCAGTAGTTTCAAAGATATAATGACATTGGTGCGCGCGGGTAAATACAAAATCTTTTCTGTTTTTATTTAACGTATTTTCTTGAAATAATCGCTGACAACATATATTTCTTCAATGGAAAACTAGTGCATGATTTATACACTAATCAGAATTGAAAGAATTTTGTAAAATCGATTCAGTTTTTCCAAAGTGACAATTTTTTAAAAAACATTTTTATCAAGATACTACTTTCACATGCTCATACCAGTATGAAATACGGATTTTTTTCAAACTTGCCACGCAAATAGAGTGTATAGTTCAAAGTTTCAACACATTCGGCGTTTTGTTAAGTTATCATTAAGTGTCAAATGCGTATAGGTTATAATTTGAAAAGTGATCATATAGTTTTGTTTTACTGTGTTAAAAATGTCAAATTTTGTGCCAAATAAAGAGCATTCGCGGACAGTACTACTGTTTTGTTTTCATTTGAAAAAAACTGCTGCTGAATCATACCGACTGCTTCGAGAAGCTTATGGTGAATATGCTCCATCGCAAGATACGTGTGAACGATGCTTTCGGCGTTTCAAAAGTGGTGACTTTTATCTTACAGACAAAGAACATGGAAAACCTCCAAAAAAATATGAAGATACAAAATTGGGAACATTGCTACAGGAAGACGATAGTCAATCACAAAAACAACTAGCAGAGCAGTTAGGCGTCAACAAGCTGTTTCCAATCGCCTACGAGAGATGGGTAATATCCAGAAAGTCGACAGATGGGTTCCACATGCATTGAATGAGAGGCAGATGGAAAAACGCAAAAACACTTGTGAAATTTTGCTTGCACGATACAAGAGAAAGTCTTTTTTGCATCGTATCATTACTGGCGATGAAAAATGGATTTATTTTGAAAATCCCAAACGCAAAAAATCATGGGTGAACCCAGGCTCACCATCCACTTCAACTGCAAGACCGAATCGCTTTGGCAAAAAGACAATGCTCTATACTTGGTGGGACCCAAAGGGTGTGGTCTATTATGAATTGTTAAAACCTGGTGAAACAGTTAATACCCAACGCTACCAACAACAACTGATCGAATTGAACCATTCGCTGCTCGTAAAATGACCAGAATACGAAAGAAGACAGCACAAGGTAATCTTTCTTCACGATAACGCTCCATCACATAAGGCAAAAGCAGTTCGCAACACATTGGAGGCACTCAAGTGGGAAGTGGTACCCCATGCCGCTTACTCACCAGACTTGGCCCCATCAGATTACCACTTGTTCGCATCGATGGATCACGCACTTGCCGAGCAGCACTTTCGTTCATATGAAAATGTGAAAGAATGGCTAGATGAATGGTTTGCGGGGAAAGGGGAAGAGTTCTACTGGCGAGGTATTCACAAATTGCCTGAAAGATGGGGAAAATGTATAACTTCTAATTGAGCATACTTTAAATAAATAAACTTTTACTGTTCTTTTAAGTTTAATGTGTTTTATTTAAAAAAAATCCGCATTTCATACTTGTAGACCTGGTAGTATTATCTTCTGCACAGTCATTTAATTTCGAGTAGGTATGTTATTCATAATTACCCTTTAAAAAAATAACAATAATAACAAATTTTCCTCGAGTGAAGCCGGACGGGGCAGCTAGTTCTTAATAAAATGAATATCATTGGAGCTACAAATGATTATATATGATAGATTTTCCTTAATCGTGAACGAAGTACAGCAACCTCAGTTAGTTATTGATTATTAAATAAGAAAACGACTACATTTTGCAGGATAATCGACATTATATTCTTGTTAAAAATAATTCGATATTTTTTTATGTTTAGCTTATTTCCAATATTATCTTTGTTGTAAAACTTCTCACCAACCTAAATTTTAGCCGCTAAAAGCTTTTAACCCGGGAGTACAATAAAGCTAAATTGTATTTGGGATTGTGGTTTTAAAAAGTTTTTTCTCACACATACTCCATATGTTGACAAATATATGTCAAACAGAAAATAGTAAAAAATACTTATATTTTATAAATAAAAACATATGTTATTTTCACTACAATGGGAAGTTGAAATTTGGCATGCTTATATAAAGCTTTGACCCACATATAGGAAAAATACTGAGTTCAGAAAAGCACATTCTGAGATAAATATAAACAAATATGTATTTAATTAAAAAAAATCATATTTTAAGTGGTATATCAAATGAAACTTCTTAATGCGTGGATCAACAAGTAAATTTCTCCGAGTTCAATAACCGGACAATATGATGTGTTCTTTATTAATTTTAAAATTGTTATTTTATGTCGTGACTATTTACTAAGGTATTGTAAATTTAACATTGTTTTTTATTCTTTAACTCATATTTGATATGTTTTTATTCTTTAATAATTATTTTATGTTATATTTTAAATTCCGACAATTTTGTAATGCTTATTTTAACTACTTGACTTGTTAAATTTGAACACTATCATAATTTTATACATGTAAACTTACCAATTTAATAATTTTATATTTCTATATATCTTTGTAGCTCTGATGAAGATTTAAATTAAAATCGAAACGTTAGCGAAGTTAATAAATTTGTTTTTATTTTCTGACTGGTCCGAATCCCATTACCTTCAACTATAATTACTAACGGACGTAACTCATCTAATCTAAATTGATTTTATTAACAAGCAAGATTTCACAATTTAAACAAATTTATCACGAAATGTTTCATAGCTTTTTATCCGAATTTTCTCCCTATATATATTTTCCTAACTCTAAATCAAACAAAAAATCCTTTTTTTTAAAGCTATTCTCACTTTTATGTACCAAATTTTCTTTATTTATTCACGGCAAGGGAATTCTTTTTTGACAGTTGGCTACAAAAACAAAAGCTTTGAAGATAGGAATATCCGGGTAATGTCATGGCCTATCTATTCGATGACCCATTTATCCTGAATGTAAGGACGAAGGAAAGCGATTACGTCTTTCCCAATCTTCACGCAGGATGTATCTTTATGCACTTAGAGATAGGAATGAAAGACTAAACAGGTTTTTATAGACTCAGGGTGATAGTTGGATAATTGTCCCTGTCAAAGATTAGGATTTGTTGCTTTTAAGTTTTAGGAAAAAAAAGTAAAAAAATGGAAAATGGATATTGCACTCTTCCCTCTTCCTTTAGATATTTATACTCCTTGATAACCTTATTTCCTATTTCCTTATTTCAGTGGCGGTTCGCTTATTATTTCAGGTGGGGCAATTTACATTTATAACAATATCGTTTCTTTGTTCTGAACCACACTTTTATTTATATTTTTTATGTTAAGTAAATAATATGTGAAATACTTCGTTTATAGGTAGCGCTTCCCATAGCCCCCAACTATTTATCTTATTTAAAACCGTCTTGAACAGAAAGAAATGTTTTTTAATTCCAAACAAATTTTCTTCTATACTGTTTTGCTTTTAAGTTAATACGAGGGCTACTTTTTAAGTCTATACAAAAACTAATAAAGAAAATAATTATTTGGTACAAACTGTTTTATTGCTTTTCAATATATTCGCCTTTAAGATTTATATACTTTTGCATGCGTTCAAACCAATTCTCGAAACATTTTTTCCAGTCTGAAGTTGGTATCTCAAAAACATGGTTTTCGAAGGCTTCAACAGTGCTTGAGGTGATGAAAATCGCTGTCTACGCATTTTTTATTTGACATGGGGGAACAAAAAAGTCGTTAGGGGATAATCAGGTGAATACGGGCAATGTGGTATTAATTCGATGTTTTTCTCCTTCAAATAATCAATTGTTTGATGTGCTGTGTGAGAGCTTGCATTGTCATGATGAAGTATGATGCGACGTTTTTGGTTGTTTTTCCTGATTTTGTCGATGATTTCTAGCAAACAAATTGTTGAATACCATTCAGCATTAACTGTTCTCCGATCCTCTAAAGCAGAGTTTCCCAAACTGTGCTATGCGATCTACTATTGTTGCTATATATACAGCAACGATAGTGCCCCGTGACAAATTCTTCTCGTAAAAAGTGCTCCGCGGCTCAAAAAGGTTGGAAAACTCTGCTCTAAAGGAATGGTTGCGACATGTCCAGTACAACCGAAGAAACATGCGATCATTTTCTTGGAAGTGCTTCGTGAACGAACAACTTTTTTGGGTTTCGGTTCATCTTAGAAGACCCAAACAGTAGATTGTTGCTTAGTTTCCGGTTCATATGAATAAATCCAAGTTTCGTCATCTGTAACGATGATGTATTCGGCAGTGCCTAGGTTGAATTTTTTAGCATTCCCTTACACCAATCAATACGAGCCTTTTTTGAGCTTGGGTCTAATTATGCGGAATCCATCGGGAACAGATCTTTTTCACAGTTAAATGTTCATACAAAATCGAATGTATTGCAATCTGCGATATGTCAACGGATTCCTCTATCTCACGGTAAGTTACATGCCGATCTTTTTCAATCATTTTGAGCACAGCATCGATGTTTTTTAAATAACAACCGATTTTGGTCCACCTTCACGAGATTCATAACTGACGGACGCACGACAACGATGAAATTATGCAAGCCAATTGTAAACAGTCTCTTCTGATGGTGGTTCATTACCAAGAGTTGAACGAAGCGAATCTATGCATTTTTGTTGAGTTAGGCCTTTACTTAAATCGCAAAAAATCATCCAACGAAAACCTTCACGAGTCATATTCGTTTTTATACAAACTTGTTTTTTTTAAAGCTCACTGTCAACAAACTACTCGGTCAATTTATAAGCTGCCACTCAATTTATAAGCTGATTTCACAATAACAAATGTCAAATTTCACGTATATAGTAATGACACATTTCAATATTGCCATCTAGTGGTCATTTGTAAAAACATAAAAGGTAAACCTCGTACATTATGTCACAATTACTGCCATTTTAAATTTAAATATTTATTGTAAATAATGTGCTACATTTCAGGCAATTTGTGAATACCTCGCCAGTAGAACTCTTCCCCTTTCCCCGCAAACCATTCATCTAGCCATTCTTTCACATTTTCATATGAACAAAAGTGCTGCTCGGCAAGTGCGTGACACATCGATGCGAACAAATGGTAATCTGAAGGGGCCAAGTCTGGTGAGTAAGTGGCATGGGGTAGCACTTCCCACTTGAGTGCCTCCAATATGTTGCAAACTGCTTTTGCCTTATGTGATGGAGCGTTATCGTGAAGAAAGATTACCTTGTGCTGTTTTCTTTCGTATTCTGGTCGTTTTATGAGCAGCGAATGGTTCAATTCGATCAGTTGTTGTTGGTAGCGTTGGGTATTAACTGTTTCATCAGGTTTTAACAATTCATAATAGACCACACCCTTTTGGTCCCACCAAGTACAGAGAATTGTCTTTTTGCCAAAGCGATTCGGTCTTGCAGTTGATGTGGATGGTGAGCCTGGATTTACCCATAATTTTTTGCGTTTGGGATTTTCAAAATAAATCCATTTTTCATCGCCAGTAATGATACGATGCAAAAAAGACTTTCTCTTGTATCGTGCAAGCAAAATTTCACAAGTGTTTTTGCGTTTTTCCATCTGCCTCTCATTCAATGCATGTGGAACCCATCTGCCGACTTTCTAGATCTTACCTATCTCTCGTAGGCGATTGGAAACAGCTTGTTGACTAACGCCTAACTGCTCTGCTAGTTGTTTTTGTGATTGACTATCGTCTTCCTGTAGCAATGTTTCCAATTTTGTATCTTCATATTTTTTTGGAGGTTTTCCATGTTCTTTGTCTGTAAGATCAAAGTCACCACTTTTGAAACGCCGAAAGCATCGTTCACACGTATCTTGCGATGGAGCATATTCACCATAAGCTTCTCGAAGCAGTCGGTATGATTCAGCAGCAGTTTTTTTCAAATGAAAACAAAACAGTAGTACTGTCCGCGAATGCTCTTTATTTGGCACAAAATTTGACATTTTTAACACAGTAAAACAAAACTATTTTCACTTTTCAAATTATAACCTATACGCATTTGACACTAAATGATAACTTAACAAAACGCCATATGTGTTGTGACCTATAAAACACCGGCTATAGGTTTATTTAGTCTTTTGTGGCTAGCCTTTAAACAGCCGAGACGGTCGTGCGGTTCCAAAATTAGATGAAATTATAAAAAAAATTAAGGGCGCCAACTGGTCTGAAATAAAATAATTGGGACCGACCAGTAGATCCCATGCACAGACTAGATTTTAACTAAGACTGACCAAATCAGTCTCACTAGGCGAAACCTAACCTAAAACGAGATATTTGGGACATAAGTCAATAACAACAACTGAATATAGTAAATATCAAAACAATAAAATTTATTATAATTGAAAATCGAAAAGTAAATAAAATATATAGATACCAAAAATAAATTTAGAATAATAATATTATAAATTACAAACAAATAATAAAAATATTAATTAAAGGTAAATTTGGTTAAAACGATTTTACCAGAATGCGCTGGATTACAAAGCTTTCTCGGGTTGGTCGACCAGCGCCACGAACTTCCTACACATTCCGAATAAAATCTAACGTATAAAAAAAATATATACAACTGATATTCAAAATTTAAAATAAACGATATATAAACAATAACAAATAATTTTGATTAAAAAAGGCTTATCTGGATTCTTTTCTTGAAGTTTCCTCTATCCTTGTCTTCTTTCGACGCTCGGTACGTCCAGCCCCAAATTATCCAAACCAGTACGCCAATGCCGTAAGCTGGCTCTGGATATTTCCTGCGACGCACCAAGAGGGAGAGAGAGAGAGAGAAAAAAGGAGAAATACTGGGAAGGAGAGCCTAAAATAAGATCATATCCATTAAATTTCGGTAAATGCTTGCGTTTTAAGCGCCGCATACAATTATACAAAAATATACAAGCAATACAACACAATAATTTAGATTATTACCTTAAGATGTTATGCGGCTCTCTGTAGTGAATTTGTATTGTGGCAATATTAATCCGAATAAATCGTAGGAACTCAATGTCCTTTTCACCTTTACGTTCTCAAAACAAATCCCTTAAAAGGTCTAAATACATATACTATTCACCGTATAATAATATTCTTCTGTTGAGAACGAAGGTCTGACCACGTATCAAATGATTTTCACGAATAATAAAATACTGTTTATTACTTGTATATTATTGTGTAATCATGGTTACCGAAATCTATGCGATATTGTCTTATTTTAATAAAGTAGGCTGCTGTACATTAGCGTACCGTATTAAATTTGTTTAAAAATAAACAAATATCTTTTAAAACGTTACATTCCCCCCTTTACTTCAAGAAAAATACTTTCCCTCAAGAAATATTTCCACTAAGCAATATCTTTTTTTTTTTTTTTTTTATTCACTATATTCTACTCTATACCTAAACTAACGTTAATAATAACTAACATTATTTAAAATTAACCGAAACTAAACCCTAACCAAAATCCTGTTCTTTTATTAATTTTTTTAAGTCCTTCGCATGCCATGTTCCTTTATGAACCCCAAATTTATCTTCTAATATAAACGTCCATGGCGATAGTTTTTCCTTAATGTAAAAAGGTCCAATAAATTTCGGTGCTAACTTTGCATTATAATGTTTACTAGCGTCCGAGAGAGAATAATTCTTACGTAATACTTCATCGCCTATTTCGTAAGTGTCTTCTCTTCTTCGTAAATCATATATTTTTTTATTTTTTTGAAAAGACTTGTTCAAACGTTCGCGAACTTTCTTGTACACCTTATTTAATACCTTTGCTCTTATTTCTGGTGTTCCGAGAACTTCTTCATCTGTCTCTTCATTGTCTTTCTGGTAGTATGCACCATTTAATATCTGTTCCCTGCTGAAATTTAGAAAATACGGTGTGTGTCCAGTTGTTTCGTGTACACTTGTACGGATCGCACAACCAATTTTATCTAATTCAGCATCCCATTTTCTTTGATCTTCGTCGATGTAACAAGATATCATGGTTTTTACTACTCTAATTATTCTTTCCGCTGGATCTGCTTGTGGATGGTAATACGGTGTAAAACGTATTCGTACATCATATTCTGCACACAGTTGCTTAACAAGATTATTAGCAAAATGTTTCCCGTTATCGCAAATTATTATTTGAGGAACACCAAATAACAAAAAAATTTCGCGTTCAAGTGTCTTCTTAACATTCTGTGCAGTAGCACTCCGCATAGCGAATAACCTAGTAAATTTTGTAAAACAATCTGCTACCGTTAAAATAAACGTATTCCCATTCGAGCTTCGCGGTAATGGTCCCACGAAATCCATGCAAATCATCTGCCATGGTTTAATTATTCTGGGATGACTCAACATTAGACCTTGTTTTGCTTTTGACTCTGGTTTACGCGTTTGACATGTCATACAATTTCTGACATATCTAGCAATATCTGGTTTCATTTTCGGCCAATAATATCGTTGACCTATTCGGTGAAAAGTTTTAAACACTCCAGCATGTCCTGCAGTTGGGACATCGTGAAACTGCTTAAAAATTTCCAGTCGCTTTTCTTTTGGTGGTATGATTTTCCATTCGTCCGTTTCGTCCGACAGTTCAGGGATCTTAGGTGTAACGTGTTTAAATATAATGCCGTTTTCTATTTTATACAATGGATACTTCTGCGGTGAATTTCTTATGTCCTCCATCAACTTCTTGTACCACTTGTCTATTACGACTACATTTTTTTGTATACAATCTACTTGTGGTACTGCTCGCGATAATGTGTCAGGAACTATATTTTCCTTCCCCTTTCTATGAACGATATTAAATTGGAATTGCTGCAAACGAACGGCCCACCTCGCTAAACGTCCTGTTGGGTCTTTTAGATTATTGAGCCACAACAATGAACTGTGGTCCGTAATGACCGTAAATTCAACCCCTTCTAAATATGGTCGTAATTTTTCAATGCTCCAAATGACAGCTAAACATTCCCTTTCGGTTGTACTAAAATTTCGTTCATTTCTAGTTAACGATTTACTGAGATAACAAATCACCTTTTCTTCTCCGTTAATAATTTGGGTTAACACCGCCCCTATACCATAACCACTAGCGTCACATTGTACCGTAAAAGGTTGTGTAAAATCCGGACAACTTAATATTGGTGCTGTAACCAAATACGATTTTACGGTTCGCAACACCTCCTCGCATTCTTCGGACCATCTGAAATTTGTATTTTTACGCAAAAGTTGGTTTAGTGGCGCAATAAGCGTTGAATAGTTTGGTAAAAATCTCCGATACCAAGATATCATCCCTAATATCCTACGTAATTCCTTTACCGACTTAGGACTCGGAATAATTCTTACCGCCTCAACTTTTTCAGGGTCAACACGAAGACCGAATTTATCTACAATGTAGCCTAGATATTTAAGTTCTGGTTTGCAAAAATTACATTTGTCTTTACTAAGTGTTATGCCCGCCTCTTTTAAACGATTTAGAACCTTTGATAATACGGTTAGATGTTCCTCAAAAGTGTTACTAACTATAATAATATCGTCTAAATAGGCGAATGCGTTCGGATCTAATTCGGGACTAATTATCTTATCCATCAGTTTTTGCCACGACGCGCCTCCAGAATGGAGTCCAAAAGGCATACGACAAAAATGAAACAATCCACGTCCCGGAATAGTAAATGCCGTAAACTCTTTGCATTCTTTTTTGACTGGGATTTGCCAATAAGCCGATTTAACATCCAGAGTAGTAAGATAAACCGCGTTCTTTAATTTATCGAGAATGCTGTTTATCATTGGAAGAGGATAAGCACTAGGTTTAGAAACCTTATTAAGTTTGCGATAGTCCACACAAAAACGATAAGAATTATCTTTCTTCTTTACTAATAATATCGGTGACGACCACGCGCTATTCGACGGTTCTATTACTCCTAGTTTTAACATTTTATCTAACTCTTCGTCGATATGTTTTTGAACGTAGGGTGATACCGGGTAATACCTTTGTTTTATAGGGGGATGGTCACAAATGATCTCATGTTCTATCCACGACGTTTTACCGAGCTTATCTCCTATTCCATCAAAGTATTTCCTAGTTAGTTCTTCGAGTTTACTGCGTTGGTCCGATGTTAAATTATCGACATCTATTATTGCTGACTGATTACCATCAACAGTCATAACGTTTGTCGGTGTCGCAAATCTCCAATGGTTACTACATAGATTTGGGACGATTTCCATAACCCTCCAAAAATCAATACCACATATTAACGAATGACTTAATTTCGGGGCAATTATAACGTTAATTAATTTTTCCCTATTTTCCAATTTCATTGGTACGTAACAGGAACCAATACTATACATAATTTCCCCGTTTCCCACAGTACAATTAAATTTATTATTACATTCTAATTTAAATCCCATAGAATGTAATACACTCCAACCAACTTCGTTCATGAAGGTATGAGTCGCACCCGAATCTAACAAACCTAAAAATTGCTTTCCTAAAATATCAATTTCGACATAAGGTCTTTCATCGCCTCGGGCGTGATTCATAATAAATTCTAAAATACATTTAATCGGATTTTCCGTTTTAGGGGTACAAGACAATAACCGATTTTCTATTGCCTTGACGTCTCGTTTCCCTCCTTTGACGAACATGAAGGACAAGTATGGAGAGTGAAACCTTTTTTATTACACTTGAAGCAATGTTTTTCGCGCGGTTTTGTACAATTATTAGCAAAATGCCCCGCTTCATGACAAATATAACATTTACGTACCGATTTCTTATTTGCCGGTTCGACTGAATGACAGCTACTGTTATAGCTAGATTTGCTACTATGAGCGTATGCTAAATCAGATTCCATCATCCGGTTCGGTGGTGGTGTATAATTTTTTATTAGCGTATTTCGATGCTCTAATTGCTTGCAGATTTTTCGCAATTCGTTTATATTTTTAGGTTCTACTAGACCTATTTGGGTTTGTAAATAAGGCAAAATATTTCGCGAAATTATCTTGAGTTTTGTTGCCTCAGGTAATGGTATCGACATTCTATCAAATAAATTTAACATTACAGCAAAATACATCCCTACCGACTCATTTGCACCTTGTGTACGACGTTTTATTTCTTCGAATAATTTCTCGTCATAGTCTGGAGGTTGAAATTCGTCCTTTAAGGCATCTACAAGTTCCTCCCAGTTGTTTACAGATTTTCTAATGACTCGAAACCAACATTTCGCCTTTCCTTCGAACAAGTCTAGTGCCGATAAGAATAATTGTTGTCGCGTTACATTCCTAGCAACGCGCATTTCTTCAACGCTTTGCAAAAATGCGTTAAGTGATTGCTTGTCTTCACCATTATATTTTAATTTCCATTTATAAACTGGCACCGAGTATGAGTTTCGATTTGACATTGCTAAATTTTTCAAACTTTCGCGAGTATTATGCAAAGACTCATCGCTATCTGATGTTTCCGATTCGTCGTCACATAAGTTGATATCAATAGCTGATAAATCTACTGGGACTTGATCATAAATTTTGGTGCTGGACTTTCGAAAAGATTTTTGTTTTATATCTGCCAATGATGACAAGTTAACAATTTTGAGTAAAATATCGTTCTTTTCTTTTTGCAAATCATGTTCCGAATCCCCTATTTTTATCCTATTGATCCTACCTAACGCGTATTCTATTTTTGAACGAAATTTCTTGTGAACCGACGATTCCACATCTCCGTCCATTTCTGAATTCAAATTGTTAAGTTCGTCAACTGTTAATTTTAATGCTAAAATATCCTCCTTCGGTTCGTATGGATACATTGGCATTTTTATTTCCGTACCCTTCCGTTCGAGTTTTAATAAACCCCGTAATGCAACACGCATTTGCTCTACCGTTCCTACATCACGCAAACCTCGAATCGTTAATTCATAATCTAATTCGTTATGATTTAAACGATTTATTTCGTATCGAATCTGTTTATTTATTTTACCGGACATATTTACGGGAATACAAAATAATAGCCAACAAAATTATAAATTTACCTAATTTTCAACACTACAACAAAATAATTACTAGACGTCTATTTTCCAACTACGTTATTCTTATTATCCCAAATACTCACTAAAAATCACGTTGGGCGCCAGAAATGTGACCTATAAAACACCGGCTATAGGTTTATTTAGTCTTTTGTGGCTAGCCTTTAAACAGCCGAGACGGTCGTGCGGTTCCAAAATTAGATGAAATTATAAAAAAAATTAAGGGCGCCAACTGGTCTGAAATAAAATAATTGGGACCGACCAGTAGATCCCATGCACAGACTAGATTTTAACTAAGACTGACCAAATCAGTCTCACTAGGCGAAACCTAACCTAAAACGAGATATTTGGGACATAAGTCAATAACAACAACTGAATATAGTAAATATCAAAACAATAAAATTTATTATAATTGAAAATCGAAAAGTAAATAAAATATATAGATACCAAAAATAAATTTAGAATAATAATATTATAAATTACAAACAAATAATAAAAATATTAATTAAAGGTAAATTTGGTTAAAACGATTTTACCAGAATGCGCTGGATTACAAAGCTTTCTCGGGTTGTCGACCAGCGCCACGAACTTCCTACACATTCCGAATAAAATCTAACGTATAAAAAAAATATATACAACTGATATTCAAAATTTAAAATAAACGATATATAAACAATAACAAATAATTTTGATTAAAAAAGGCTTATCTGGATTCTTTTCTTGAAGTTTCCTCTATCCTTGTCTTCTTTCGACGCTCGGTACGTCCAGCCCCAAATTATCCAAACCAGTACGCCAATGCCGTAAGCTGGCTCTGGATATTTCCTGCGACGCACCAAGAGGGAGAGAGAGAGAGAGAAAAAAGGAGAAATACTGGGAAGGAGAGCCTAAAATAAGATCATATCCATTAAATTTCGGTAAATGCTTGCGTTTTAAGCGCCGCATACAATTATACAAAAATATACAAGCAATACAACACAATAATTTAGATTATTACCTTAAGATGTTATGCGGCTCTCTGTAGTGAATTTGTATTGTGGCAATATTAATCCGAATAAATCGTAGGAACTCAATGTCCTTTTCACCTTTACGTTCTCAAAACAAATCCCTTAAAAGGTCTAAATACATATACTATTCACCGTATAATAATATTCTTCTGTTGAGAACGAAGGTCTGACCACGTATCAAATGATTTTCACGAATAATAAAATACTGTTTATTACTTGTATATTATTGTGTAATCATGGTTACCGAAATCTATGCGATATTGTCTTATTTTAATAAAGTAGGCTGCTGTACATTAGCGTACCGTATTAAATTTGTTTAAAAATAAACAAATATCTTTTAAAACGTTACAGTGTTGAAACTTTGAACTATACACTCTGTTTGCGCGGCAAGTTTGAAAAAATCCGCATTTCATACTTGTAGACCTGGTATTTTATAGCCACGGGAACTACAATACTTAAAACCCTACAGTGTTTTTACTGTTGAAGAAAAAAGTAATTTATTTTAAAACGTAATATTTCAGCAAGAAATTTTAATTACAAAGATCCCATCTTAATTATGGTCATTTCTAAAACAAGTATTCTCTTAGCACATGTGGTGCGTCGTTATTCGGATTTTTGAGTGAATTATTCCGGTGATAAGATCGTTAAGGCAGACATCAGCCGGAGGAGATCCACCCTTAGTGCGTATAACCTCATTCCGACCTGACGCTGGCACAGCAAGCTTGTGCCACCACAGGGGATGTGTTTTATTATAAATATGAAGAGCTTCTCGGCTGGAAACGATTCGGCTGGATGGAAATGGAAAATATCTCAGCTTTCTTATTATTATTTTTGCTTCGATAAGATACAGTGTAAGAAAAGATGTATTAGAAGAAGCAGGATAATGTATGTCTATGAAACTAATTGAAATTTATTTTTTGAAGAATGAGATTAAAATTTTATGGATGCGCAGAATTTATAAATTTAGACCGTAAGTTTCAATATATGTTCTCTCGGTTAGTCATTTTTTCCAGTTCAGCATTTATTAAGTAAAAAATCAGCTGTTGCCACCACAGGACCGACCGCCATCATAAAGTACTTCATAAAGTAATACATTCTAGCAGCAGAGTAGAAATAACTTGGCCTAATATTTTCTAACAAAGATATTATTTATCATGACCATGGAAACGTTACATATAAGTATGAAAAAATTGAGACTTTACAAAAATTATTCGAAATTTTTCGTTTTATCAAAAAACGTCTCAAATAAAAGTTATTAATTATTGCTTTTATAGCAACTTTTGTTCAATAAATTTTTTCGAAATATTTTTCGGTTGTGAAATATTTATAAAAATCTTAAAATCGACACGAGTAAACTCCCATTTTTAGTCAACCTATTTTTACCAAAAGTTGATCAACTTGTGCCATTGATGGCAAAAGCTTAAATATGAAGTTTCATAAAAATCCTTTCAGCCGAATTTGCTCTGCACGTGTACACAGACGGACAGACGGACAGACGGACAGACAGACAGACGGACAGGCAGACGGACGGACAGACAGACAGACGGACAGACGGACAGACAGACAGACAGACGGACAGACAGACCGACAGACATCATGCTAAAAATAGTCAAAACGTTATGTAGGGACCTCAATTCGTGGAGATCCATTGAAATCTCGAAATGTCAAAATCGATATGATCACAGTACCTCCCTTATATATGTTGGCGGTCGGTAAAAAGAGTTATAATAGTTAGTTAAATAAAATTTTTAGCACACAGCAAAGATGGCTATTTGCGCCCAACACAGCCTATCTAAATGACTACAGAGTATCTATTGAAAAGAATAAATTAAACAATAAATAAATAATACAAATACTCAGTGAAAGAAATCTTGCACAATCACAAACAAATAGGATAAGACAGGGTGATGGTAACTTGCTGTAAAAGGGCCAATTACCATCGAATATCACAGAAAATAGTAAAACACATTAAAATATCGTGCAAGATTTCACACATAAAAGTTCAATTTCCTCAGGAAGAGTATCAGCCTGTTCATGAGTACCCTGCCGTCATCTAAAGCAACTGATAGGTCATAGCACAGGCCTAATCTCTCTCTGACATTCTCGAACAATATATATATATATATATATATCCAACCTCATCGAACGACGATGGGTGCTTTGCAAATCTACACATTCCTTCTTGAATGTGCCTTTTCATGACTGTAGAGTCCAATACGCGGCACAAAAGTTTTTCCGCACACACAGCATAAATACTCTCCAGATGACACAGGCATACTATTAAGTCTGTCTTTCCTTCGAGCACGAGCAGTCGCAGCTAGTTTTATTCTCTGCTGTTCAAACTGGTTCACTGCACAAGACACCGAGTGTTTCCACTTGGAGCGATCAGTACATACCTTTTCCCAAGATGAATGTAGGAGGTGACATGATTTGAGTGAACTCTTGACCATATCTTTGTATCTTCTGTACGGTGCTCCAGGGTTTCTACTGCCATGTGATAGTTCTGAATACAGTACCTGCTTAGGCATACGATTATCTGGCATTCTATTTACATGTCCCATCCATTTAAGATGTTTCTGGATTAGGTTAGCTTCAATGCTCAACATGCCTGCTTTTTTTAGAATGTCAGTATCAGGCACGTAATCCTGCCATTTAATCTTCAGAATAGATCGTAAACATCTCTGATGAAATCTTTCCAACAATCTGATGTGTCAACGATAGAGACACCAAGATTCGCTACTATATAGGAGTACTGAGAAGACCATCGCCCTGTAAACCTTTATCTTGGTGTGATACTGTAGACCTCTTCTAGACCAATTTCCTCAATCTTCCAAACGGTAGCTAAAGATATCCTCTCAGTAATTTCGTCATCGATCGTGCCTTTCGATGTAAATATGCAACCGAGATATTTGAAAGCATCTAGCTCTTTAAGTTCGGTGCCAGCGAGGTAGAACTTATGCATTTGTTGAGGTTGGTTAGACATGATAAACTTCTTATCGAGATTTACTGCAAGGCAGAAATTTTTTGCAGCGTCAGCAAATTTGATGATGGCTTCCTGCAAACGAATTGGTGTGTTCTCTAATAAGGCGCAGTCGTCAGCATACAGCAGCTCTGTAATAACATTATTGGAGATTTTTCTCTTGCTGTTAAGACGTGATAACTTTAACAGTCCACCGTCATTACGGAATTTAATTTCAAGACCACCAGTGTAATCGTTGAAGGCATGTTGCAGTACGGCTGTCCTCGAACAGTACAAAATGAATTAAAATGTGTAACACAGATGAATTTGTGTTACACGTCTCACAGATGGGAGGATCTTCACCTCGAAGTGTGATGATTTTGTAACAAAACACACTCGTATATTATATTTATTAGTTAGGTCTACAAACTTAAACACCACCCATCACAGTCGGACATCAAAATTGTCGAAACGCAACTGCTTGCTTTATGTTAGTATTGCACTAGTCACTAGATGATCATTATGTCTATTAGTCTATTGGCCAGAGCTTCTCTGTCCCGGGCCCTTGCGTCTTTTCATGTATCGGCCCGCCTTCGCTGTCCTTAATTTTATAAGAACACTTCCCACATAATACAAATTTCTGGCCACTCCACTGGTTCGTATAATTGTAATTCTACCCACACTTTTCAATAACGCGTGTAAATAATCCAGGAATGTATATATCTTGAAGTAGTGAACAATAACGGTAGTAAAACTTTATATATGATGTGCGGAAACCAGTGCCATTAAACAAGATAAGTAGTTCCAGAACTGTCCACTAGTTTTAGAGATCTAATCCATGTATGTCAAAAGTTCTTATAAACTACTCTTTTATTTTCTTTAAAACTCTTTGACATGTTTTAAAGTCTTTTTGAAGGAAATATTACAAACACAGTTTTGCAATATTGTAATTAGAAAAGTTAGTGCAATTACTTTTTTGTAAGTAGTAACGTTAATAATTTATGATTATAATATTTCACAGTACGAGCTTGGAATTTACATAAAGACCATAAAGATACTTTAAGAGTGGGATATGCATATTTAGGTAATTAATATAAATTAAATTCTCATTATAGAAATATATGATTCTACATAAAATCTTAATCGTAATTACAACAAAAAACTATTCATCGATTCTTCACATATTATTCCTGCATTACATTCGTACGAAATACGATGATAATAAGAAAAGTTTGCCTTTTTACGTACGATTAATAACATATTTGCACGTATCTAATATTTTCAGATCAATTCTGTAAAACGTTAGTATAACAGTTACTGTGTAGTAATGTTACTACAAGATAACTTTTATAGTAACTTTAACATTTTTTGTATTTTCTAGCATCTATTCTGTATAGCAGGGGTCGGCAACGGGGGCACCAGGGAGCACTAGGATGCCCCCGAAGCAATTTCTAAGTGCCCGCCTAACCATGCGAAATTCTATTTCCGAGCGGCTTTTAGTAATAAAAGTATTGTCAAGAAGACTAGAAGTGTTATAGTTTTATAAATAAATATAATTTAATATTCATTAAATTTTATTGTAAAACTAAATTTTAAAACTATTCCCAATATAGACCCAATATGAAAGAAAGCAATAATAAAAATGGTAATAGAAAATTATTGCGATGGAAATGCTACCACCCATCAATTTTCCAAACATTTTGATACATTATTGGAAGAATTTAATACCAGATTTGAAGACTTTTACGAATTGGAGGCATTTTTAACATTTTTTATTAGTCCTTTTTCTGAAAGAGAGGATGATGTGACTAATAAAATCGCAACATATTTCGGTATTTCCAATAAGGAGGACTTGGAAGTTATAAATATAACAAATGACATTGAATTAAAATCACAACGTAACGAAGAAAAATTCTGGAACTTGGTGAATGGGAATAGCTACCCATTGTTGAGAAAATGTGCTCTAAAATTGTCTCTGCGCGTCGACATATGCTTGTGAATGTATGTTTTCTAATATGAAATACTTAAAATCAAAATACCGAACAGGCCTCACTGACGCTCATTTGGACCAATGCCTGAGAACTGGAAATTCTACTTATGTCCCACATTACAACGAATTGGCCGCGAATTTTCATTGTCAAATATCGCATTAATTATTACTTTGATATTATGTATTTTTTTTATGAAAGTTAAAATTTTAAATTGCATTAATATTTTTATGTTTAAATTTTAGGGGGATATTTCTAACAATTATTAGTAGCTAGGGCAAGTTTTTGACACCAAATGCATTATTTTCCCGAGGCCCCGCAAAACCCACAGCCGGCACTGCGTAGAAATAAAAAAATAATAAAGCATTGAAAAAATAATAATAAATTAAAAAAAGTCACATTTTTCTTACTTACTTTCATTAAAACCAAATATTTTTTAAAATAATTATTTTTCTGCTAATAATAATTTTTATCAAAAATGTCGAATATCACGGAAGGATAACGTTTTTCTGTGTTTTGTTTCGTAAAAAAACCGATCCGTGTATTTCACAACTAAATTAATAATTGTGAAGTGATTTTTTAATGAAAAACACAACTGTCATTTTTACTAATTTATTGTCAACACTGAAAACAAAAATTCACAGCACACTACAATCCAATACATAAATTAATATTCGGAGTGATTATTTAATGGCGAGACGACGTCACTGGAAGTTTTAATAATTTTCCGTTTCATACACATCGTAGCAGACGATTATGCGCGCATTCGCATAATCTTTTTTTCTTCATAATCAAATTTTCTTCAAAGTTATTATAGTCATAGTATTCTGCTAGGAGGCACGTAAAATTCGGAGACGTCGTCTCGCCATTAAATAATCACTCTGTATAATAATCGTTACATTTCGGTACCTCGCTCAATTGTTTCAGGCAATTTCCACGCACCCACGCAGCCAAGGACACAGGTTGGGGTATTATATTATAGATAGATATGCCAAAACTTTTACATAATATTAATAATAATTCCGGAAATATATTGAATTCCTTTTAGAATATTGACTGTAAGATTTGTTGTTTCTTTGATTTAACAAAAAAAAAAATCGTTATTCTGAAAATTTCGTTACTTATTTCGATATTCGTTACAATGTGATTTGACCTGTATTTATGTGGACATTGATAAAATAATTCTTTATTGCAACTGCCCACTTACTTGTTGTTAAATATAAAGGGAATTTGAACAGTAACGATACGATTATGTTACTCTGTCCACCTACACGTTATGTTGCGTAGGAAGGCATACCTCGACACATGGATCACGTATAACTTCCACCGAGTAGGTAGAACTGTTAATATTTAATATGGTCAGCTTTAGCAAAGAGGAAACGATGAAAATGTCTCATGAATTAGATACACGTTAAAAACACAGAAACGGAATAGAGAAATTTTAAAGTTCAAAGAACGTTAATTAGTTTAAATTTTTTTTGTGTACGGCAATAATGGCTATTTGTGACAAACACAGGAGAACTGTGGGTGAAACTGAACTGGTGAAAACAGTCTGAATTGTGAGGTTGCTGGTTAGATTCTGCGTTGGTGATATTATTCGGACAAGAATAATATGTTTACATTACTCCCATACACAAACGTGCATGCATGGGCTTGAATTTTTGCCCATTTTTAGGGTTTTGTAGGTATGACCAAAAAACCCTTATACCGTCATTTTGTCGTCTGTCCTTTTTGTTATTGAGTGGAAAGTATATTAAGTAAACCGATGTCACTAGAATTTCACACTTAGATGCATAGGCAACCACCATTACACGTGTGTACTGCAAAAAGCGGAATTAGTTAAATATTAACTGGTTCTTAAAGCTCACTAATATAGGGTTTAGATGATATCTTTTAAGGGTTTTGTAGGTATGACCAAAAAATCCTTATACCGTCATTTTGTCGTCTGTCTGTCTGTTCGGTAAAAATTGTATCCAAACAGCTAAACCTAGAGAGTTGAAATTTGGCATGCTTATACAACTCTTTGACCCGCACATAGTAAAAATACTAAAACATCTAAAAATCATACCCCCCTAAAAATATAAACAAATATATGCTCATCGAAAATAAAAATATGTTTTTTAAATTCTGAGTAGGGTATCAGATGAAAGCCCTTAGTACGTGGATTAACGATCAAATTTTTATTTTTGCAAAATAAATTATTTTGATGCGATTTTTGCCAAAATTCTGCAAAAAAATGTTTGTACCACACCCTGTAGCCCAGATGGTTTAAAATAAAAATCTAAAAAAATTCTAAGTAATGTATATTGGTGTGAACCGAAATAGTACAACAGGAATTTTTGATCAGATTATGTTTTCGGAAAATAACGCATTTTTTGTGGTTTTTGGTTCACAAAGTACAAAAGTTATACCAATGTAAGACACTCACATGCAAGGCGTGCGATAGCGTAATGGGTTAAAGCACTGGTGTCGTAAGCTAAAATGCGCTGGAAAACGAAGGGTTTCGAGTTCGAGTACGGAGTGAATTTTATTTTTTCTGTTTTTTTTTGCATTTTTATTATGTTAAAATTATTTTAAAATTATTGTTAAAAATATTAGCGTAAATTTAATAACCAGTCTTATTATATGATTAACAGACGATAAATTATTTTAAAAATATCGTTCATTTTGCCATGATTACTACAAAGTAAAATTTGTCCTACACACTCAGCATACCGCCTTCACTTATTATATACCTGCGAAACCCTGAAATATGTGAATATTCACACTTCACATCAATTTTTAGTTTTTGGGTCCATAAAAACCTACGATCCATTTATTCTCTGCCTACAAACGTCGTTTCAATTGATATTTTTTTCGATTTAGGTAAATTATGGAATGTTTAAGAGGGTTTCTTCCTTATACACGATTTACATTGCGGCACACAACAAAATTGATTGTTTTTTTTCCATGATTCACAAAAATAGAACACAAACAACAAAAAAACACGTATTTCTCCATTGAACAAAACAAAACAATGTCACTTTCGTACTTTCCGCAAATTGCCACCAGATGTCAGGGCGCTTAGGAAGTTTCCCCTATAGGAGTTATAATTTTAAATTCCTACCGTGAAGTCATGTCCAAATACTAAAATTACACTACCATTTACATTGTTGGTGCTAAATTACAAATTAAATCCATATCCAAACTCCAGGTAGTTAAAATATAAATAAAATATAAATATTTAATATGCATCTAGTTGCAACTCTTCCATTAAAAGTTCTCATGGGCCACCACTGCTCAATATATTTTTTTTTATCTGGAAAAATCTATTTTTTTTATTCGTCCAGTAATTTGATAATCATCGAGAGGAAATAATTTATCCAGATTGAAAAGGTAAAATATATATTTAGTCGGAATTTAAAATTTGCGTGTATTTCAAATAAGTGGATTTATTTTACAGTCGTGTGCACAGATATCATTTTAACTTGTCAACATTTGAACAAATTTAAAAACATTTTTTATCTAAAACTGGGTCATGTATTAGTAAGATAAACATTTAAATTTTGTTCTCGTTTGAAAATGATAAAAAAAAAATCACATGTATATATTGTTTTTTTGTTATTTATATGGAAATTCTAAAAATATAAATCACACGATTTTTAAATAAATCAATCGAAAGACAATAAGAGATTCAAATGTAAACAATTTTATTAAAATTTTGGAATTGTAAAATTTAAAATATGTGTTTTATTGACTATTTATTATATTTGACTCACATATAGGAAAAATAATGGAGCTGGCTTAAAAACTAAATAAAAAAAAAAAAAACTATCAGTAATGTATAGGTACTAGGGACGGGAAAAAAACATCGATGTATCGGAAACATCGATGTTTTTACCATCGATGGTCAGCTGGCGATAGTATCGATAAAACATCGATGTCTACTACCGATGTCGATGTTTAAACTTTGAAATTCAGAAATTACCGCTAGAGCTGGAATCTTAAAAATTTAATTTTTATTAAAATTAGTTCACAAAATATAAGCGCCATCTATTGTGATATAACAATACTAATAGTGTTAGTTCTTATTCTTCTTAGCAGTTAGCAGAATACAAAAAAATAAGAAGAAACTTCTAATTTTTGCAAACAATGCGAACGACCAACGACGCCAACACACTTTTTCTTTTTGAGTCTTGTTGACACTTTCCCAGTTGTTATTCTTCCAATCCCTGGATTTTTGTAAGTTGTCATTAGCTATTTTTTTATATATTGAAGTTGGCTTTTCCTGAACAAAATTATCAAAAGCTTCAATTAATCGGTAAAAGTAACTAGAACTGAAAATCTAGTTTCGCCTAAACCAAAGGAACTGAACCAAAAGATCCTGGATTTCAGAAGACGAAGAATTAAAAATGTGCGTAGATAGTCTTTTGCAATGTGTACTGTAAAACAGTAAGTTTGTTGTTTCATTTTTTTAACATAAATTATTAATTTCATACAAATGGTATCAAGATATGCAACTGGGAAGTTTAAGAGACTAGAGAATAAATTATTTATTAAAATTAAAATATAATTAATTTTAAAGAAGATAAGTACACAAAACGGGAAAAATTCCGAAATTGTGTCAACCATGTTTTAATTCGCGTCCCTATTCAGATTCTGTTCTTGTTGAAAAATTCCCGTACACTCCAAATCAGCACATAATTCTTACGCAGCCACTTTTGGGTTTATATTAAGTTAATTTTGTTAAAAATAATATATGCAACATCGCTAACTTTGTTACAAAGATATTAACAAAATCTGATTAAAGCTTCAAGTAAGTCTCAAACTTTTCCCCCCCAATTATGGAAAGAAATATACAAGAAATTGCTTAACAAATTTCTCGGAAACATGTAAGAAGATGTCAAGTCAACACAAACTTAGAGGAAACCACATAAAATATATTCATTTTCACTTTGCAAACGCTGCATGCTAAAAACCATTTTACCAAGAATTATTCTAATAAGTTTAAAAGGAAAATATATTAATTCGCAGAAAAACAAACGTATCGCCTTTATTAAAATAGTTCTAGAAAATATCAAATTTCCAGATAGAATATTTAAATACAAATATTTTCATCAATATGCATTATAAAGGGCTCCAGGAAAGTTTTGAGATACGGCTCTATAAATAAACATAGCAAGTTTATTCTTGCATCATTAAATTGGCTATTGAAAACATAATAAATTAATTGACACTCTTTTAATACACACATGACCATATCGCTAATCCTCTAGAACTTTAAATTGCCTACACATTTATCGATATTTTTTGCTGAAATAATCGCCATCCATCTCTGCCTTAACTATATTCAAAATCAAAACTGCTTCACAAACAATATTGTTATTTTTAGTGACAGCTAGAGCGTTCTGAAGAAATTAAAATACCCCAATTTTTCTAACAAAAACCCCAATATAATTTACCAGATATTAAACACTATTAAACAATTAAAGGAAAGGAATATACTAATCACCATAGCATGGATAAAGGGTCACTCAGGTATTTATTATAATCAAATAGCAGACTCACTAGCGAAAGAAGCCATAACGTCAGGACATAATTATACCACTCCACTCTCAGTAGAAGACAACAAGTCGAATTTTAAACAAAACATTTGTAAATAATGGAACAATGAATACAAAGAATGAATCACCAGCAAAGGTCGACACTATGGATTTTTACATCCTCATATACCAAACCAACCGTGGTATAATTCCAGCTTACCAAGAAGTTTAATCACCACCATTGCCCATCTAAAATTCAACCACACCGTCTCAAAAAGCCACCTTCACAGAATCAAGATGTCCAACACATATGTATGCGACTGCGATAGTGAAGCCATACAAGACGTCAACCATATAATTCTAGCATGCCCCAAATACCACCAAAACAGATCAAACTTTCTAACAGGCATATCAAGACCTGGCCTCCAACTACCTCTAAATACCTCAAACATCCTAAATAGTAACAACATTGAAACTTACAATCTACTCTACAAGTTCATAGTACAGAACAATATCAAATTATGATACAAAAACAGCTGCCAACCTTATACCAACCCTTGTATTAGCTAATTAATAACAATACTGGTTAATGGCGTCTGATGCTAGGACCAAAAATAGAAAAAAAAAAAAAATCTCCTTGGGAGTATTTCCTAATCAATTAAAAATATCAAAAATTGTGCCAATAAAAAAGGGTGATAATAATAATTAGGTATAGGCCGATTTTGCTACTATTATCAAAAAAAAATTGTGAAAATTACAAGGTGTCTCAAAAGAAATTTTATATTTATTTAGCTTACTGCGTGAACGCAACGTATCCGAGGGGTGCGGGGGTTATGTCAATCGGTAGCCTGGCTCTTGGGAATTTAGTCGCTATTGAGCGTTTCTCGGGAGCAGACCGCGCGTTATGCGTGCGAGAGTTTTACAAAAACGGTGATTCGGCGACTGTAGCGCGTAGAAAATTCTACAGTATTCGAGGTTTTCGCCACTTAAATGATGCGCCAAGCATTCCTCTCATTCGACATTGGGTTAAAAAGTTTGAAGAGACTGGTACAACGCTGGATAAATCAAAATCCGGGCGACCTATGTCATCAAGAACGGTAGAAAACGTGGAGAATGTTAATCAGTCTGTTCGTGACGACCCGAACCTTTCAAATCGGAAGCGCGCAAGTGCTTTAAATGTGCATAGATCATCATAACATCGCATTATGCACAAAGACCTAAAGCTGCACCCCTACAAAATTCAATTGGTGCAAGAATTAAAGCCCCAAGATGCCAGTCAGAGGCTTAATTTCGTAAATCAGGTGATTGAGCGATTTTCAACGTTTACCAACATTTTGTTTTCGGATGAAGCTCATTTTCATCTTAATGGCCACGTAAATAAACAGAACTGCCGCTACTGGAGTGCAACGAATCCGAAACGCAAACATCAGAAACCCCTACATTCGCCTAAAGTGACCGTATGGGCTGCGATGTCGGCGCGAGGAATTATCGGCCCTTACTTTTTTGAAGACGAAAGGGGGCGTGCAGTTACAGTGAATTCAGAGCGTTATGTGGAGATGTTAGACAACTTCTTGGTACCTGAACTGCAAAACTTTCCTGGCTATAACCAAAGAACATGGTTCCAACAGGACGGAGCAACTTCACACACGTCCAATATGTCTCTGCCACGTGTTCGTGAAATTTTCTCAGGCAAACTGATCTTCCGGAGAGGTGACATAAATTGGCCTCCACGCAGTCCAGATTTAACCCCTATGGACTTTTTCCTATGGGGTTATCTTAAATCTAAAGTTTACGCCAATAAACCGACTTCACTGGCGCATTTGAAAGAAAATATCCGTCACGAAATGGCAGCCATCCCTGAGTCCACCTGCCGAGACGTCATAAGTAATTTTACTGTTCTATTAAATGAGTGCCGAAAACGCGAGGGTCTACATTTAGACGATATTATTTTTAAGAAATAAATCCCCAAAAAGTGTATTTTAATAATTAATAAACATTTTTTCTATATACGGCTTACTTTTTTTTTAATCGATCCACTAAATATAAAATTTCTTTTGGGAAACCTTGTAATTTTGGAAAATATCCTTAATTGTTTTTAAGAAACTTTAATTGAACTAGAGTTACATCTATTCAATTTAAATTTAAAATTCCCTTAATACCTATATTCTTTTTACAGCAACAAATCCTAGGATTACTGCCATAAACCCATTACTGCTTTGTTAAGCTTCATAACAAGTGTGGCCATTTCATTTTGGAAATACTATACACGATAATGTTTACCTGTTCTATCTAAACATACCATCGAACCAATTTTCTATTATAACATCAAATTTTAGTTGTTTTTTTCGTAGAAAATACAATCATTAACCCATAATTCATCATATATTACGCAGTAAAAATATTATTTTCAATCAAAATCTTAATAGCATTTTAGCGATCCAATCACTGTGATATGGCGTCATAACATTTAATACCTTTACCTGTATCTGGAAAGCTTAAGTAAACGACAACATAAAGAATATTCTGAATATATAGACCCATCAAAAAACGTTGATAGCGATATATCGAACGTTCACAATCGCAAGAAACTCGTAAATGTATAAATGATGATTTTGAATGTGTTCTGTCATTATTCTTTATTCTCTACTGTCCAGTTTTATGATGAAAAATATCATCTCTATCTATGATATCCTCAGAATATGACAACGAACTTATTGTGTGATAAATATACTTATAAAGTATTATAGATAACCACAAAATTGATTCTGAGATTTAACTGTAGGGGTGTATTACATAATTTATGGGTTTATAAAAAATAAAATACAGATATAAAAAAAATTCAAGATATATGTAGCAGGAAGCCAAATATTTATTTCCGTATCGGAAACTAGGGAGTCGTAAGTTATATGCTAGATTCTAGGGAAGTAAATATTTTAAAGGTTTTCGTGTCATTTCTTTTTGTGATTGTCAAAATACAAATACATTTAGTGATGTTTTATTGCAGTAAAGTGTTCTACAGAAGATGACGTTCTTGCATTGCTAAAATTGTAAAGCTGAGTCTGCAATAACGAACCTGTATCCTGTATTTAAGGGACTATTACCGGTTATAATTTTCAAAAAATCGTTTTTTTTTACATTTTTTGATTCCTTATACCTTCAGAAATCATATCCTAAATTTTTATAACGAAATTCAAAAAAATAAGAAATTGGTGGCAATTTTAGCGCATGCGGTTTTTCGGTGCGCGACAGCTGGTTTGACGAGTTTCGGCAGGTGTGCTTCTCAACACCGTTATTCTGTTGAAAAACTAACAGATGAAGAGTTGCTGAAACGATGTTTGGGAAAGAATACCCAAAATAATAATGAGTGTTACAACAAAACACTTTGGGCTATCGTTCCCAAACATACGTTTGTGGGAAGAGAAGTTACTGAGTTGGCTGCTAATATTTCATAAGCAATATTTAATGAAGGTCGAACGTCCCTCTTGAAAATATTGGAGGTAATGGGATGCATAATTGGACACTCTGCGTATGATTATGTTAAAAAAAAAAGATGAGGAACGCATTGAGATGGCCAATAAAGCGAGTACAGCGGCGTCGAAGGAAGCTCGCTTGGCAAAGCAAACTGCTCAGCAAGAGGAACAGCAAGAAATGATTGATTCGGGAGTACTTTTATATGGACCAGGGATTGCTGATTAACCAATTGTAAGTGCTGAAACTTAATTTTTTTAAAAATATTACAATACAAATATTAAAAAAAACTTTAAAAGTGATTTTCTCGAAATGGTGTTTTTTCAATCGGCCCAGACTTATTCTCCATAACTACACAACGGATATTTTTAAATTTTAGTGAATTTTGTTCATTTTGATGTCCTCTACCGTAATTTACCAGAAAATTGCAAAAAAAATTGAAAAAAAAAAATTGATAAGGGTAAAAGGGGAAAAAACATGGTTTTTAGAAAAAAAATTTCACCTATCCGCCATTTTGTTTTTACACCCTTTTTTTATAATAGGTGGTAAATTACGATGTAAGACACCTTCATCTTTAAAATTATTTTTGAATTTTTTGTTTCAGACTTGTCAATTTCGAGATTAACCCCGGGCCATCGAGCATCATAATTTTTTGTTACCGAACTTTGGCGCCATCTATATAATTATCTATGTATTGAACAAAAAGAAAAAAAAAATTTATAATCTTGAATATAATATTAATAAAATAAAAAAAGTTGCACAACGTTCTATAATAAAGGAAACGAGAAAAAATGTATCAGAGCAGTTGTTACTGACGTAACGGGCTTGCCGGCTCTGATACAACATGTCGCACTTCTACGTATGCATAGTGGTCTAGCTGCTAAAATATGTTTAGAAGTTGTTATATAGTTTTGGTTTTTTAACTTTAGACTGAAGATGACTGGATGTCCCAGTCGAAACGTCTCGTAAAATTATTATTTTGTAATAATATTTTTTAATAAAATTTGACGAGTAAATAAGAACTATTATTTCTCCTTATATATATATATATATATTCGAATATTTACTTAATGGTACTGACAAAATAACAAAGAAGTTCTTTAAAAATGTTAAGAAGTGTTAAAAGACATTATTAATGTTTTTATAATCAACTTAATTGAACTTACCCCGTGCGAACAACAGGTACTCTGCTAGTAATATGTAATTTACAAAAAAACACTGAACGCTTTCTCTTAAATTTCTGGTCTTCGTCATCACCACCTACTTATTTAAAAATATGACTTATTGGTGGAGCATCCATAAAACTTTTCTATTTTGAAATGGAAATAAGAGAAAGTGAAATAGAGAGAGAGAGAAAATATTTTTCATCATAATTACTATTAATTAAATCAGTTTTTATTTCATTGACTAATCTCCTTGAAATTATTCTGGCTGAATGGTCTTTATTTTGATTAATTTTACCTCATCCTTCATCAGTAATTATCAATTATGTAGAATCAGAAACTTGCCATGAAACTTAACAATACCGTCTAATAATGGAGAGTATAGTAGATCCCATAGTAGGCTTAATTGTAACGGTTACAACTTTGAAATAACGCTTGGATGAATTTTCACCCTTCACAGTATTTAAGACTAAGCATGGTTGATTAGTGATGTTAGGGCGTGAAATATATCATCATGATTAAATCCCTGCGGAGAAAGAGGTGTTGGGATTTAGTGGAAACTTTATCTTCGCTTGTTCATCCAACGTCAGATGTTTGTTACATTTTCTTGTTAATACACTTCTTCCTTCGTATGAACTGTCTACACAGTGAATATTTTGTTAAGCAAAATAACTATATCAACCCTCAAGATATAAGTAATATGTTAGGAACTTTGAGAACATTATAAATTCAAATCACTTGATAGAATTTCACTGGTTATACACGTGGTGGCATATATTGTAACTTTTATAAGAAGTTTTAATATTCTACTGAACTAAATAAAGGTTATAAACTCTCGCTTAACGCAGAGGCGGGTCTATTCTGTATCTTTTGTGGTTAAAAAGGTTAAAAATGATGGTTAAAAAGTAACATTTTAACTAGGCGTTAAAATTTTAACCTTGTTTCTTATTCTGTATCTCAGGTTATAACTCTAGCGTTAAGTTCTAACTTTTTAACCTTATGGTTAAAATTGTGTTGTGAAATTATCTACAAGGGAAGGTATTTGGCTTGTGTAAGTGTGGATTTAATGTAAACATGTGTTATGATTGAATCGTGAATCAACAACGATCAAATATAATAAATCTATATTGCGTAAATGTACAATATTTGCGCGTATTTATTTTATTTTTTTATACATAAATAATTATGGGTGCAGAAAGTAAATAATATAATATTACCAAAACATGCAAATGTATCAATATTTTTTATCTCTTTTCTTTCTTCTGTATTAAGATACTTTTATTTTCAGGTTACCTTATTTTTATTTTTAAACAAATAGAGAAATCAAAATTTATAAATGTATCACAAGTTTTAAACATTTACTTGCAATATATTGGGAAATCTTTTGCTTCTTTTCGGATTTTCAAACAACATTTGTAAAACGAGATATTCCGTACAAGTTTTAGACAAATGAAAATATTTTAAAATGTTTCTTCAGGTAAATTAAAAGGGTCACTCATATCAGGCAGTTGCCTTTGTTTAATTCGAACTGATCTAAAAAGCATTTTTAAATTTTTTTCACTCACTTATATTAATTTTTTACTTATTAACCTCTTGATGTTCAATTTGTTCTAGTAATAATTGATTTAAAATAAACAGACTTGCCATGATTAATTCTAAAAATGCATTTTTTTCTGGCTATTTGACGTTTAGAGGTTAATATTACAGCTGGTTAAAACTTAACGCCATGTATTTAGCTGGCGTTAAAATTCCGATTATAACCTACTGAATTAACCACATCGAGATTAAAATTTAACCGTCATAGAGTTACAGAATAACAAAATATTGTAAAGCGTGGTTAAAATTTTTTAACTTTGACCTTGAAGTTAATTTTTAACTTTTTAAGATACAGAATAGACCCGAGGATGCGTTCATAGCTGCTGCGCGTTAAAATGCGTTTAGCGGGGGCAATCTAAATTGCGGACACAAACATGTATACCTCTCAGACCGGCATACAGACAGACAGACAGGCATACAGGCAGACAGACAGACAGACAGACGTTATTATTTTCACTGACAGACAGAGTTTCATATAGATGGACTGTGCACCAAAAACTAGCTAACTAACTCCCGACGTGCGTATGAAGAAAACGAGAAAACGATCTGAAATATTTCCGAGGTTAGTCACCCTTCTGCTTTTAATTAACTGCAAACTAACAGTTCACTTAACTAAATGACAATTTGAAAAATGTTTTGGAGAATTTATTGGGCTTGACTAATGGCACTTTTTCAGGACGTTTTCAGTTTTCCCCCTAGCTTTTTATAACTGCAGCCTATAGATGACCCTACCAACTATCTGTCCTTTTAAAGGGATGTTCTCTCTCAAACATTTCCTTTTTGTTATTGAGTGGAAAGTATATTAAGTAAACCGATGTCACTAGAATTTCACACTTAGATGCATAGGCAACCACCATTACACGCTTGTACTGCAAAAAGCGGAATTAGTTAAATATTAACTGGTTCTTAAAGCTCACTAATATAGGGTTTAGATGATATCATTTAAGGGCTTTGTAGGTATGACCAAAAAACCCTTATACCGTCATTTTGTCGTCTGTCATCAACAGATGATTTAAAACAGAAACACACCAGAATTTGCACTAGCGCACTAGAACGCAATTTTAGTCACTAGATAGGCTTTCAATACACCAGATCTAGTGCAAAATGCACCAAATTGGCATCACTGCTAATGGTTAACATTAATTAGTCCCGTAGACACCAAATCATCTTACCACAATCTTCGAAAAGTTACAAGTTTTATAAATTCGTCTCAACAAAATTTATAATTCTATAAATCTATCATTCGATGTTAAAAAGTAACAAACAAAAAAGCATTCTTATCCTCTTAGAGCAGCGCGTTGAAAAATATATTGGCCGTACTTTAAAGAGATTTAATTTTCTTGGCGAACCATAATATATTTTCTAACCTAATTTATTAATTGACGTCCTGAAGCATGGAAGAAGCGGCTGACGTCAGCAGGTAATTTTTTAAATTCACCCAGTATACAAACGAATGGTTTTAGGCTGATCCAATTTACAAATTAAACTTTTTCTCTTTAAATATATTTTGCATTCAGAAAGTATACAATCTTTGGTAAATTATTACAGTCTTTGAAAAAGAAGAAGAAATATGATTTAGTAATATAATAGACTTTTTTTGTAATAGAAATGTCGATACCAGACTGATATAAATCTATTTTCTATTAACTTCTTTGCCCTATTTCGGTAGAAACATTTTTGTTCTTTGAGTTTGTGAACCATTAAGAAAATAACCAATGTTTACACTCGTTATATATTTGCTAAAGGGGAAATGAAACCACTAGATGGAAACTTGAATATAGTAGATCTGGGTTGGTAGTTTATTTTATATGAATAATTATTATGATATTATTACGTATTGTAACGAATCGAGTAGTCCATCAGAAACTTTCACAAACACCCGTCGGGAGAATTCCTTTAAAAGGTATTTATTTGGGATTTTTAAAAACGGTATACTTTTGAAAATTCAAATAATAAAATTTTAGAAATTTTATGTATCTTTAGAAATATATTTTTTAAATGGTTCTTTGTTCAAGGAGAAATTTATTCAGAGTTATTGCTTAATAACTCTGAACACTAGCGTCCCCTTGAACAAAGCTAAACCCCTTTTCCACGAAATACCTAGAAACTTCTCATAAAAACACACGACTCTCTGAAGAGGGGATCAGATAGTATTCGGTCTTGTTAGTAGTAAGAACTAAGTAGTGGCATTCGTAGAGTGATGGGTTCGGCATTCTGGTGGGCAACTCGATTCTGTTTGTTTAACATTTTTATTTTAAATACATATCATTTAATTCACATATCGTAATGATGAACCCTGGACCACACTCACGCCTACTACCCGAACTCCTTTAGTCAGTAATCTCACTTCAGTTTGAGATTAGACATAATATAATACCACAGGCTCGCTACCTAGTGGACAATAAACGGTACGTAATAAAGAAACGTTACCGGTTCGCTACAGTATATTACTACAAGGAGAAAAGCCCGACATTCGACGGGGTAAAAGGTAATCGCCAAAATAAAAAGAAACTCTCGGTACAATATTAGAACAGTGGTGGCTGTCTTTCTAAATATAATAGATTGTCAAGTAAATGCCCAGTTAGGCAAAGGAAACAAACTGATTTAAAAAAGAAGCTATAAACAATTATAAAGGGTAGCGAATATTTAAACCATTTTCGTCACAGATTGCAGAAACAGAAATTAATAAGAGACTAACGCTCATGTTAAACAACAACTTAGGTTATTCATATTTAGTATATACAAGATCCCTCCAATTTAACCAACCACCTTCCATCATACCCAACCCTGGATTTCTGGGGAAATAAACATACACACAGGTCTAACTAAATATACTAGATCAGAATCAACAATGTTAAAAACCAAGTTTGGGAAACTTCAGCGCCAACTGCACGAATGTCAGTTTTATTACACACACGCGTCAAAAACTGGCAACAACTGTACCATAGCTGCTGTACATAACGAGGAGAGTAAAACGTACCAGTTACCAACAACCAGTAGTGTGTTCGAAGCAGAAGCAGTAGCAATTCTGAAAGCACTCGTAATGGCACCAGATACCACCTACCGAAACAAAGCCGTCTGCACTGACTCTCTCAGTGTACTACAAGCCCTTAGCAACACCTACTCAAAAGAAATAGTCATACAACAGATTCAAGACCAAGTACACCAGATGACAGCGGAACCAACGAAAACAGTTCACCTCATCTGGGTTCCTGCTCACATTGGCATAGAAGGCAACGAACGGGTCGACACATCTGCCCGAGATTTCACCTGTCATGAAGATACACTCTATCTACCCCCCAACAAAACCTACATAAGACAGATCATCAAGACGAAACTCCACACGAGCAGACTGACTAAGTGGCGCGAAACTACCAACAACAAAGTTGCGAACAGTTAAGGACGACATACAAAACTGTAACTCAGGCATCAACAGACGAGAACAAGTAATAATGACAAGACTCAGAATCGGACACACCAGACACACACACACGAACACCTCATGGCAAGACTAGACAACAAACTATATGAGGCATGTAAAGAACAACTCAGCGTTTTTAACGTCGTAAACGAACAACCCTCGTTTACGACTCGGGTGGTAAAGTTCATCCTCGTGAAATATAACCCCCATTATATGCTTGTTAAAGAAAATACTATTGAACATCTTAAAAATATAAAATAAATATGATAATTTATAAACTAAAGGTCTTCTATATTGTTTGTGGACCTCTTGAGAATCTTTCATAATCCTCCGGTTAAGAACCACTGATATAGAGCCTTTAGCAGTTATTACTACAGTAAGAGTCATGGTGTAAACAAGGTTGCCTCATCCCAGAGGCACTTTACTCTACAACACAGTATTTCGTAACAATATTGTTCCATATTATGTTACTTATATATTATGTTTTTATCTAGTTTATAGCAGTGGCGGCTGGTGCAGGGAAGGCAACGGGGCAATGCCCTTCCAATTATTTACTTATGCAAAAGAAAAAAATCTTTAATAAAAAATAACAACAGTAACATGTATTATTTTCATTTTATCCATTTAAAATTAATATTTAATTATATTGAAATGTTTATAACATAAATTCGCATCGCGTCGCGTATCGCTTCCTAAAACAAATGTTTTTAGAATGGACATATGCCAGGCAGGTCAAAAGAGCGAATGTCTCAAATCTTTGTACGAGTGTTAGTACGGGGTACAAGCGGGGGTGAAGGACAAGCAATAGTATGGAACCTGTAGCATCCATTGCAGTGGGTCAAAACATATTTTGTCCGTAGTTTTAATTATCAGCCAGAGTGCTTTATTTTAACATTTGTTTGTAGTTCTGTGTTATTAAAAGGTTATGTATGTTCGATGTTTTAATAATTACATTATTAAAATAGTGTTTTATTAGTATATTTGATAATAATTTACTCACTACATTTTCTTAAGTTTATGTGATTGTGTTTTATGTACCCAAGTGGCGAATTTTGGAAAAAGAAAATAATAATAAATAAATAAATAAATAAATAAATAAAATTTAAAAATGAATGAGAATGAAAATAGCGTGATTTCAATTTTAGAACTGATTTCCAAAAATAATTGAACCTATGATCGGAACCAAGATCGGAATTAATTTTAACGAGTTCCGCAGAAATAAAAAAAAAAAAAATTTATGTGAAGTGTGATTATTCACACATTTCAGGGTTTCGCAGGTATATAATAAGTGAAGGTGGCATGCTGAGTGTGTAGGACAAATTTTACTTTGTAGTAATCACGGCAAAATGAACGATATTTTTAAAATAATTTATCGTATGTTAATCATATAATAAGACTGGTTATTAAATTTACGGTCTTAAAAATTAAATACAACATTTGTCAAAATATAACTAGAATTTTGGCAAAATAATTTCAACATAATAAAAATGCAAAAAAAAAACAGAAAAAATTAAATTCACTCCGTACTCGAACTCGAAACCCTTCGTTTTCCAGAGAATTTTAGTTTCCGACACCAGCGCTCTAACCCGTTACGCCATCGTACGCCTTGCATGTGACTGTCTTACATTGGTATAACTTTTGTACTTTGTGAACCAAAAACCACAAAAAATGCGTTATTTTCCGAAAACATAATCTGATCAAAAATTCCTGTTGTACTATTTCGGTTCACACCAATATACATTACTTAGAATTTTTTTAGATTTTTAGTTTAAACCATCTGGGCTACAGGGTGTGGGACAAAAAATTTTTTGCACAATTTTGGCAAAAATCGCATCAAAATAATTTATTTTGCAAAAATAAAAATTTGATCGTTAATCCACGTACCAAGGGCTTTAATTTGATACCCTACTCAGAATTTAAAAAAAATATTTTTGTTTTCGATGAGCACATATTTGTTAATATTTTTAGGGGGGTATGTTTTTTAGATGTTTTAGTATTTTTCCTATGTGCGGGTCAAAGAGTTGTATAAGCATGCCAAATTTCAACTCTCTAGGTTTAGCCGTTTGGCTACAATTTTAACCGAACAGACAGACAGACAGACAGACAGACAGACAGACAGACAGACAGACAGACAGACAGACAGACAGACAGACAGACAGACAGACAGACAGACAGACAGACAGACAGACAGACAGACAGACAGACAGACAGACAGACAGACAGACAGACAGACAGACAGACAGACAGACAGACAGACAGACAGACAGACAGACGACAAAATGACGGTATAAGGGTTTTTTGGTCATACCTACAAAACCCTAACAATTAAGTTATTTCCAATACAGAAAATATCATTCAAAAACCTTTTTGATAAGTTTTTGCCCTAAAAAAACTTTTTGCCCCAACAGAAAATAATGTCACGATCCGCCACTGTTTTATAGTCCGTTAAATTGAAGGTTTACTGTATTATTATATGAACTGACTACTGGTTTTTCAAAAATGTGATATTTTAAACTTAAAATTTTTCTGTTAGTTAAAATTAAAGTCAGTTTTAGAAGTAAGGCTATAAAATTAATTTTATCCATCGTTTTCAGCAGTTAATATGTTAGTCCCAACACTAAATACATCGGAATTCTGTTCCAATCTGTCCATAGCATCTTAAATTGTCTAATATATAGCAAAGTAAAAAACAGAAAGGTAGAATTTAATCAAGGAAGAAACATCGCAGGAAATAAGAAGAGGAAGTGTGAACAGCTAACACTTAAAGATAAATTATCTGCAAACTTCAGCTATCGACAATTCAGAACTTTTATAGAATTCAATAAAAGTTGCATAAAATTTTGTTGAGTTAGAAAAATTTATAAAGATATATTGTAAACAAATATGTATATGCAAACACCTGAACATGAAAATTCGATTGAAGCAAGTTTTATGAAATTAAAAAATAACAACTATTTGCAATTACAACTTGCTCCAAGCGGGACGTTTTGTAGCTGTTTGTTCCCAGGGAGAGTTCATTAACTTGCATATTCTAAGAATATTTTTGACAGAATCCTTGTTTATACAAGACGTCCCTGGGTTTCTATTACCATGTTACAATTTGAAGTAAATGATCTGTTTAGACAGACGACCATCTACCATTTGGTTAACATGAGCTACCCATTTAAATTATTTTTGTTTACCAGTGCTTCAATGCTTAATACTACTGCACTATATTACTGCACAAATTATTATATTAAAGTGACGATCTATCCTCATTTGTTCGCTAGGTATGCAGGGAGATCCGATCTAAATACATTAGGTTTACTAAACATTCCCTATTGCAAAATTATTGGCCATATAATTATAATCACCCGATATTCGACTCTATTATGTGGAACAACAATCAAACGGTTTATTGGGGAAATGTCAAATGTTCATTTTCTACGCAATTATTTAAACGTATAAACTATTCAGCTCAAAATTGTATATATTTGCATTATTTTAATTAATATTTAATTTCTTTTATAAAATCCATTATATTATTTGCAGAATTAAAAATAATATTAATTACAATTATTATTAGGTGGAAATTTACTAACCATCCGTGTAATTTATCGTGCCATATCAATGAAACAAAATTAGAAACTAAGAAATGCATAAGATAAAAGAGAACAATATTTTCAGAAATGAAAATATTGTTACAAGGTAATAATAAAATAGCTGAAGTTTTGAGCATCCTTAAAGCACTGCAGCATATACATGAAGAGGGCAGACAAAATGAATCATTTATAATATGTACCTATTCTTTAAGTGCTATGCAAGTTATAGACAAACTATATGCGAAACGTGTCCAGGAGCTTGTACATCGCGTCCAGCATGAGCAGTACAACAGCGTACAGCTAGTCTGGGTCCCTGCACATAGTACCATCCCAGAGAATGAAATGGCTGACAGAAAAGCGAAAGCAGTCACCACATTAGAACAACCAGACGGTGCTCTCATAATGATGGACTATGATTGGAAAAATATGTTAATCGAGAGGAACCTAGAAAACTGGCAAACCGAATGGCTCTCCATCACCGATAATAAACTTAGAGAAATTAAAAATACAGTTAAATCATGGAGAACCTTCGGAACCAGAAGGGAACAGATCATGGGCACCAGACTGAGAATTGGATATAGCCAAATCACACACCAACATATCTTTGACAGGACGACTACAGACATATGCCAGAATTGCAATACAAAAATTAGAGTGAAGCACATCATTACCGAATGTCCAAGATATGAGGAAGAAAGAAGAACATACCAGATCCCAGACAACTTGTGTGAAGCACTAAACTACAACCCCGAAAACAACTTTCTGAAATTCATAAAGAAGATCAAACTCAGCGAATCTATTTCCAACAACCCTTTGCTAAGAGTTGAAACAGACATAAGACTTGCCTCGGCGGATATTTGGCGTAGAGCGCTAAATTTCTGGAGGAAAATAATTAGGCAAGATACAGCAACTTACACCAGAGCTTTATATGATACATTGAAGCACTTAGCCTTGTCAGTAGATAACAAACCTCTCTACAATTGGATAACTATTATCGTTTCCATAGTAAAATTCTGAGACACATGTATCCCAAACATCAAGCTAGATAGACGAAAAAAGTTTGAAGACCCTGAAAGTTTGAAACTAGGAGACAGGATATTCTAGAATATAAAGAAATATCGAGAAATCCAAGAAACATAAAGGGTTGTCGATTCAATGAACGGAATTATGTTTCAATAATTCCAGATGTAAACCTCTGAATATTCATACACCCATCGTTTATTTGCTCAAAGTATTTAAACTAAACTTAGCTCACAAGTTATACCAGTGTATTTGGTTAAAACTACATATGTTCCAAGAAACTATCTTACAAATAACTAGTGTACATTACCAACAAAGTAAACTATTGCACTTCGAAACGCTATTGCAATCTAGCCAAATTCTTACATCATATTAATTAGACAACGTTAAAATCAACACTCAACAAAATAATTATAGTCAATTAGATATAACAGCAAAGATATAGGAGCGATATAGGAAGATATAGGAATGAGAGTGGTCGAGAGTGGAACAGAGCAGTGGAACAGAATTGTCGGGCGAGCGAACGATTCTATGTTACCGAGCGGACAAGTACAAGGTGTCTCAAATGAAATTTTATATTTAGTGGATCGATTAAAAAAAAAGTAAGCCGTATATAGAAAAAATGTTTATTAATTATTAAAATACACTTTTTGGGGATTTATTTCTTAAAAATAATATCGTCTAAATGTAGACCCTCGCGTTCTCGGCACTCATTTAATCTCTCGGCAGGTGGACTCAGGGATGGCTGCCATTTCGTGAGGGATATTTTCTTTCAAATGCGCCAGTGAAGTCGGTTTATTGGCGTAAACTTTAGATTTAAGATAACCCCATAGGAAAAAGTCCATAGGGGTTAAATCTGGACTGCGTGGAGGCCAATTTATGTCACCTCTCCGGGAGATCAATTTGCCTGAGAAAATTTCACGAACACGTGGCAGAGACATATTGGACGTGTGTGAAGTTGCTCCGTCCTGTTGGAACCATGTTCTTTGGTTATAGCCAGGAAAGTTTTGCAGTTCAGGTACCAAGAAGTTGTCTAACATCTCCACATAACGCTCTGAATTCACTGTAACTGCACGCCCCCTTTCGTCTTCAAAAAAGTAAGGGCCGATAATTCATCGCGCCGACATCGCAGCCCATACGGTCACTTTAGGCGAATGTAGGGGTTTCTGATGTTTGCGTTTTGGATTCGTTGCACTCCAGTAGCGGCAGTTCTGCTTATTTACGTGGCCATTAAGATGAAAATGAGCTTCATCCGAAAACAAAATGTTGGTAAACGTTGAAAATCGCTCAATCACCTGATTTACGAAATTAAGCCTCTGACTGGCATCTTGGGGCTTTAATTCTTGCACCAATTGAATTTTGTAGGAGTGCAGCTTTAGGTCTTTGTGCATAATGCGATGTAATGATGATCTATGCACATTTAAAGCACTTGCGCGCTTCCGAATTGAAAGGTTCGGGTCGTCACGAACAGACTGATTAACATTCTCCACGTTTTCTACCGTTCTTGATGACCTAGGTCGCCCGGATTTTGATTTATCCACCGTTGTACCAGTCTCTTCAAACTTTTTAACCCAATGTCGAATGAGAGGAATGCTTGGCGCATAATTTAAGTGGCGAAAACCTCGAATACTGCAGAATTTTCTACGCGCTACAGTCGCCGAATCACCGTTTTTGTAAAACTCTCGCACGCATTCCGCGCGGTCTGCTCCCGAGAAACGCTCCATAGCGACTGCATTCCCAAGAGCCAGGCTACCGATTGTCATAACCCCCGCGCCCCTCGGATACGTTGCGTTCACGCAGTAAGCTAAATAAATATAAAATTTCTTTTGAGACACCTTCTACTTTAAAAGAAAGAATTTAGAGGTCAACAGAGACCAAACGAAGGGGATGAAGTTCGAAAAAGGGGAAGAAAGTAAAATCTGAATGGTCAAGAAGAAAACTCGAAGAAGTGAAGAGTTTAAAGTACCTGGGATACGTGCTAACGAGGAACAACAGGGCAGAGCAGCACGTTAGAGAAAGAGTGAAGAAAGCAAGGCTGGTTATGGGAAAGCTATGGAGCATAGAGGAGAGAATCTTTAAGGGCGATGTCAAGTGGAGAATGAAGATATTTTATGCAATCAGAGGCGCCCTGGGCAAACCCGCCAAACTGCGCCCATTTATTAAAATGTGAGTGGCGTACCGGAAAGGCGGAGGGGATAACCGAATACTAGTTTTGGCTTAGTTTAAATTTATGGCTTAGATTTGCTAATACAGTGGTACCTCGACTTACAAACCACTCGACATACGATCGTTTCGAGGTACAAACTATTTTCATGTCCTATTTTGACCTCTAGATTACATTATACTTTTTTTACTTTTTTCCCTAGTACTAGAAACAGGCTAAAGGCTAAACAACTACTAAAAGGCTGCTACTACAAGCTACAAATCGTAAACAAGAAAGTTGTTTTTTTTACAATTTAATGGAAGATGAATTTCTTACTAATCATGTAAAACATGTAAAATTCCGAAAACCTTTTGAGGAAGGGGGAGGATGATTCTAAAAAAAAACAAGGGGCAGAAATTTCATGCGAGCCGTTTGAAACTTGTTGTTGGGACAAATTAGGTAAGTGGGCCATAGGCTGGGCACAATTGCAATATATGGTTCAAAAAGTGTCTTCTTTAACAATAAATATAAATTATCTAAAAATAATCGACAATATTTTTTTATTTCAATATAAATTGAAGTAGATTACTAAATTATTATGAATTTATTTTGATATAAGTAATTATATAATAAAATAGTACACATAATGGAAACAGGTGTATGTAATATGTATATAAAGTGTAAGTATGTCTAATATGTACATAATACCTGTTATATTTATATTTTACGTATAACTGCTTATATTATGTACATATATTCATCAATAAAATGTTTTTTTTTTACACTTATCTGTCAAAATCTGCCATTTTTACCCACCGTCAACATATATAAGGGAGGTATTGTGATCATACCGATTTTGACATTTCGAGATTTCGATGGATCTCCACGAATTGAGGTCCCTACATAACGTTTTGACTATTTTTAGCATGATGTCTGTCGGTCTGTCTGTCCGTCTGTCTGTCTGTCCGTCTGTGTACACGTGCAGAGCAAATTCGGCTGAAAGGATTTTTATGAAACTTCATATTTAAGCTTCTGCCATCAATGGCACGAGTTGATCAACTTTTGGTAAAAAACGGTTGACTAAAAATGGGAGTTTACTCGTGTCGATTTTAAGATTTTTGTGAATATTTCACAATAGAAATATATTTCGAAAAAATTTATTGAACAAAAGTTGCTATAAAAGCAATAATTAATAACTTTTATTTGAAACGATTCTTGATAAAACGAAAAATTTCGAATAATTTTTGTAAAATTTTTCTCAATTTTTTCATACTTATATGTAACGTTTCCATGGTCATGATAAATAATATCTCTGTTAGAAAATATTAGGCCAAGTTATTTCTACTCTGCTGCTAGAATGTATTTTATATAAGTACTTTATAATGGCGGTCGGTCCTGTGGTGGCCAAAGCTGATTTTTAATTAATTAATCATTATTTAATAATAACATTAATCAATTTTTAATCAATTTTTAATAATTAATCAATTTTTAATTAATAACATTAATCAGTACCTACATGATGGGGATAACTTAGTTACTCTATAGATAAATAATTGGAAATATGCAAAAAATCGTTTATTCCCTTGATAACTTATCCCATTGATAGATAATTTTTTCAATGGTTGGAAATACTGGGCCTTATTCACTTGATTTATCTACTAAATAAGTGTAAACCAGGCATAAAAGTTAAAAAATCTATTATTTAGTTTACTATATAGACAAAGTAATACAACTGGTATAAAATGAATGTATACTTTACGTTTTATATTAAAACATATTAATTTTTTGGTTTATTTTCCGAAAACACATATTTTTAAAATAGGTCGTAAAATATTATTATCTAACGAATTAATGTCAGTTGTCGTTATAAATTTTACTGATTAATAATTTAACGACCAAAACTATAAACGTATTGGAAAATCTACTAAAACTGAATCATAAACTATTAAACCTATATCGCCGACATTATAACCTCAAACATGTAGAACTTAACGCGCTGCTGTATAGGCAACCAGCATCACATGTGTGTACTGCACAATGTACCATTGGTAAACTGGTACAGGAGAACAGCTTTAAAGGTTAAATGCTATAAAGCCTTGCTCATACAGCAGATTAAATCTCAGATATCGAAAAGTGGATATCATCAAAAACTAATACATAGTTGTATAAATAGTACTCGATAAGTTTCAGTTAATTTAATTTTATCTTATTCTATAACTACTCTATCTATTCTATAACTGTACTCTTTGCCAACAACTCGTCGTTTATTGATGAAGGGGTGAATGTGAACAATGTCAAAAAGGCGCACTAAGTGACACCCAGTCTCAGACCTTACAGTGGGTGCGTTTTGTTGGTGGCTGGTTAGAATTACTAGAATGATGCGCAAGAAAACGACAATTTTGTAAAGTAAATAAACATGGAATGACATTTGCATGGAGGTTAATTCATATGGTTGTAGAACAAATAACGAACATATTTCACCTAAATGGATAAACTAAATAATAAATGCAGAATAAGAAAAGTTTATAATTGAAGCAAATATTCTAGAACGTAATGTTTTAGAACGAGTAATTGAATTGTACATACATTTTAAGTTTAGATTTGTCAATACTGTATTAAAATCATATAGGTATATATTTATGGACACAAAATGAGAAAATACCTAAAAGTGAAAATTATTTTGAAGCTGCAATACCAAGATTTAATTCTAGTACATTTAAAAACCAAATGAAAATAACTGCATTCAAATATTACTTTTCATCCCCACCACACTCATTCATTCCAGTCGTTCGACTTCGAGTCATCGAATGAGTAGAATGAATAGAATGAGAATACAGTCGCAACAAAACGCGTATTCTGATTAAACCGAAACCAGAATTGGCACAATAAAACGCACCCAGTGGATCACAAGTAACGACTTAAGTTTAAATACTGAAAAAACGAAAACAGTAGTTTTTAGTCTAAACAGATATTTGGACAATATTGAACTTCACTCGGGTACCAGTGTAAGGTTCCTTGGGTTCCACTTGAATGCCCGACTCACTTGGCAAGAGCACATAAATCACGTATCCAAAAAACTCAATAGTGTTGTATTTATGTCAGAACGACTGATGCTAACTGTGTCAACGCAGATTGTCAGAATTGCGTACTTCTCCTTTTTTCAATCTGCCATTAGCTATGGCAGCCGTTCCCAAACTTTTTTGACCGCGACCCAGTATGAAGTTTTAAAAATTTTCGCGACCCACCTTATGAAAAAAAAAACATTTATTTACAAAACAAACTTTATTTTAAAGCAGTAGCTTTATAGTAATAAAGAGTAATAAATAGTAATAAAGAGTATAGTATAGTAATAAAGAGAATAGTATAGTAATAAAGAATATAGTATAGTAATAAGAGCACAAATACACACTATTCTAGTGATTAACTGGCGTAAAAAAAATAATATGTACAAAAAAAATCTTTTTGTGTTTTTACAATTTTTTTCGCGACCCGGCAAAATTTTTCTGCGACCCGTAGCCGGTTCGCGACCCACACTCTGGTAAACGCTGAGCTATGGAATTGAGATGTGGGGTGCGTCAACTGGCTGGCAAAGAATTTTTATAATCCAAAAACGAGCCTTCAGGACTTTAGCCCAAGTTTTGCCGCGCACATCATGCAAGGAAATTTTCACGGAATACAAAATTCTGACAGTCCCGTCTCTGTATATATTACATATACTTAAGTATATAAAGACCAATGAAAACGACATACTAAGGCACAGTCAGATTCATAAGTACAATACTAGGAACAGAAAACTTTTACCATTCCTAGGCACAGATATAGTGCATCTAGAAATCTGCCCTTAATTGCAGGAATCGGTCTCTATAATGCCCTGCCAGCTGTGATCAGAAATAGCTGCAATATCAAATTCAAAAGAGACCTAAAAAACATGAAGGAGCTTTTTATAGCGTCTCTGAATTTGTAGATACTATTAGTGTCGTAAAATTTTGAAACATATTATTGTTTTTATTGACGTAAGTTTTTATATTATTTTCTTTATATTAAATTTAAGTATTTGATATAAAAATTAGTAAAACTATGGTAACAGTGCAATGTTAAATATTTAACACAGCCTCAGACCTATGTTAAAATAGCAGAGTGTTTAATTCTATGTTAAATTTAACATTGCTTTATGGAACGCAAAATTGTACTTAACAACGAAATTAAAATTTAACAGCGTTGCTAAAATTTAGCATTGCTTTATGAAACCGGCCAATACTTTTTAACTGTCCAAATTGTCCACCGCAACATCTACAGTGTTTTATTTAGAACTGCTCCACTTATCTTAAAAACAATTCTCTCAAATCCCACCCCAGCTGTCTGGGACAAAATAATATGGTTTTTAACGGAAATCAAGAAAAATATGCAGAATGGTGTTATACTGAAGACAACAAAATAAACAGAAGAAGAAGAATGTTTAGTTAAGCAGCCTTTGGTGTTAATTAAAATTTTGATTCGTATTTGCATACTATTAATGCATATGAGTACAGTCTCCTACATCTGTGGGTGATGACTCCAGTAATAGTTTTATTATTCATTTTGGCAATCAATTCCTTTATGAATTCTTTCTTAATCAGCCTCCATACATTTTCAGTCGAATTAATATCCGACTATCATTGTTACGGTCAAATAAAATAGGTCAAAAACAAATTACTACCTTCTATAGAACAAAGTTTCTGTACGTAATTCGATCGATTATAACAATAGTCAGTGCCGGATTAAGATATTTTTATCTCCCAGCATTAAATACTTTAACGTGACACAAATATACCCCCACCGCTTGCTTCGCTTGCCAAGGCGTAAATCCACCACTTACTAATACCCTTTCCACACTAGATCTTTAAGACGAGTGAACTTAAAGTTCACCTATATTTAAGATCGGTATGCTTTCACACTTGATGTTTAAATCTCTGGTGCTGTCATCAGCTACAGTAATTTTGTCCTTAAGTTACCGTCATGAAATTACTAGTTTTGAACTGTCTGCGCAGACGCACATTTTGAATTATTATAAACAAATATGGATATTTCATTTCATTCTACAATAAAGACACTACAATAAAGAATATATTACACCTGTATTTTATTAAACACATTATTAAAATAAATAATTTTATTATAACAATAAGTATAAACTTCTTATAACGTCGATATAATACAGTATTCTTGTTTATGATAATATAAAATGTTGACAGCACAAATTCAAGGAGTATTTTTTTATAATAGAAATTAAGTTGGCAATGCGGACGAAGTTTAAGACGCAGATCTCTGTTTTACACATCGCTTGTATTTAGACGAGGCCATACGGTTTCACATTAGCGTTTAAAGATAAATTCACTTTAACGTCCGATCTTAAAGATCTAGTGTGAAAAGGGTATGAAGCTCAGTCTAAGATGACGTCACTCGTCACGTGATTTCACCCAGTGGAGGAATATCACAAATGTTTTCCTATGCTTTGTTATGTTATTTTCATTAATAGTGAATTTACGTTCTGATTACGTTCGGATATTTGTTTAAGACCTTTTTTTTGCTCTTCACTTGGATTTTGGGAGATGAGGACCTTTTTTTTGCTCTTCAATTGGATTTTGGAAACTTTTTTTGTGCCAGTAACTATCCCTTCTCAACAATAACCAACTAACAATTAAAAATTATTTAATTTTCAATCGCATTTTTTTCAATATTTTTATTATGTAAAGCTATTAAACTAATACATGGTTGAATTTAGAAAAAAAATACGCTATTAAATAGGTATAAAAAATATGTATAATCCTATTTGAAAAAATATAACTTAGTACTCTAACTTGAGAACCATTGGTTTAAAAAAATATTTTCTTCTTTAAGCAGATGTCCCCCTTGGTCTTCTACAACTTCGTTTTATAGTATTTTTTTGTATCTATGATAGTAAAGCTAATATTGGCGGTGGTCGATCCACCCTGTATATATCTTATAATATACATGGCTCTAGCAGTTTGTGATACCTCCAACACATGAGATGACGTCATGCGGACCACGTGATTAAACTGGTCTATTGTAGATAAGCCGTATTATAAAGCTAGTTCACTGAATTGCAATAATATGACAAGGGCTGTATAGTAATGTGTTCTCAGAGAAATAAACATAGAACAGTCATGAAATACAACAAGTAATTTACAGTAATATATGTTAGAACAAACCTGCAAGGGTCCCACATAATGACTCCAAGTCCCGGACAGTCAGAAGGCAGTATCTCATCACAGTCCCTTGTGTCACACACACAGCTGGGGGCGGCGTCCACCGTTTCCGCTCCCAGTAACACAACACACCACAACAACACACACAACACACCCCAACCGCAACCGCCCACACCAGGACCAGCGAACCAACCTACTCTAGACATTGTCATAGGCATCGACACGCATTAAAACTACCCAAAAACAACAAACAGTTCAAAATCCGCACATAACAAATACAAAAAGTGTCTAACTTGAGTTAAGTCAAAACAGAATCACTTAAAACACGTTAGATTAACGTAACTTGATGGTTAAACCAATTAGATTGTTCAATAACTTGGATTAAGTAGGTTTACTTGACTTAAGCAAGTCACAACAAAGTTACTTTGTATTATTTAGGACACCAAATAATATTAACGTAGCTTACAAAGATAAACAATTTAGAGTTTCAAAAACTTGAATTAGGTTAAATTTATTTGGCTAAGTTAGAGTAGTCACAACAAAGTTAAGCAGGATTAAATTTAACTCTTCTAGGTTTCCATCAGTCTAATAATATATTTTTAACTTAAATTTAATTTAATATTGATTTTATTACAGATTTTGTTTAAAATTTGTAAATTTGGTGGATAACTGTGATTAAATTAAATTGAGAAGTTTGATTCATTCGATTCAATTTGTTACTTTAATTTATTGTTTCACAAAGGGTTATACACATTTACGATAGGTTAGGATATTTTTAAACAATAACACTAAATAGGAGTAAATTAGAAGACCCAGGCAAGAGTTTCACAAAATGATATAGTACAGTGTTTTTTCTAATATTTATTTGTCACTGTATTTTTTTTTTTTTACATATATATATAAACGTACTTATAGAGCTTCTTTGAAAAAACTCAGTTTTTCACTGTTTTTAGATTTTATGGTAACTGATGTACCAAATTATTTTTGTAATATTTATTTGTTGATTCAGTTTTTTCTACATCCGCCTATATCTCTAAAGCTTTTTAGATCTTTTTAAACTCTTCTCTGTAATCTTCTGTTAGACCTTTTATTATTTCTATTATCTCCTCTTCTTGCCTTTTATTGATATATTATTATTAACCTGCTTTTCTAAATTCTTAGTTCTGTTCTATTCCTGTCAATTTTCCATTCTTTTCCTGTGACTATAAATTGGTAGGATTACATAAGTAGGTATGTGTCATAAATTAGATATTAATTTACAGTTTCTGATCCATTATCTGAGGTAGACTATAATGCTAGGTCTACATTTTAAGCCTTAATCACCTTTGCGAAATTAGATTTAATTCAAAAATTTCTGCAAGAAATCAGTCCAAATGTCACTATAAATTTTATAAAGATACTTTGTTACAGAATTCTTTACAGCACAATATTATAAAAAATTTCCAAAAATTACACATTTATTTAAATAATTCGTAGAGATATCACAAATATGTGTAATCCTGTGTATTTATTCACATAAATATTAACAATTATTACACTTTTTGTACATTATTCTTATTAGTTTTATACTAAACATGTTATATTTTTTTTGGAAATTTTTAAACCACTTTATTAAAATATATTTGGATATAAAAATACATTTCACAACACTAAAACATACAAATTTTGTATTACACTTATTTATTACTCTTTTAAATAAGTATTATTAGTTAAAGTTCATATTTTACCATATATTCTCATAAATTATTAAAATTCTGAATATTTTATTGTTCCAATAGAGTTTTCACGTAACTTTCTGAGCTTTTAAGTCCAGGACTAACATAACATTGCCTTGGATGCACGAACCGGAGTGAACGCAAGTTCGCAGGACCTTATAATGTAAAGCTCAAGCACGGAGTTTGCGCGTTACTTTAAATAATATTACATTGTTTTTGTTTCTACGCTTGCTTAAGGATTTAATTTCAATCTCGTTTTTTAAACTTCATATTTTCTTTTCCATGGATTTTTTATGTGAATTCTTTATTTTTCTAAATTGGTTTTTTTGTTGACGTATAGAATTTTTTAGTTTGAAACGTCAACATTATTTTTAATTGCTAAACAAATTAATAATAGATTTAAATATTGATGTGAAGTGTAAATTTGCACACATTTCAGGATTTTGTAGGTTCAAATACTGAATAGCTGATATACAGTCTATATATTAAGACGTCCTTGTTGGTTTTTGGCGTAGAACTATAAGATGGAAAAGGAAAAACTAAAAATAATTGTAAATATTATTAGGCTACTAATAATTGGTCCAATCTCCATTATTATCAATTATTGCTTGGCATCTTTTCGGTTGACAAACGCTGCTATAGTATTTCCAAAATGAAATTGCCACCCTCACTTTCTGATTCCAATACTGACTAACAATATAACCATTATACCTGCTGAGTTTATGGTTCTTTAAATAATAGTTGACAGGACCGTAATAATTATTTAAAATAAACTTGTTTTCTTATATGCTGTTTAAAATGAACTGTACATACTCATATGACATTCCTTCACATTTTTCAGGCTTAGGACTGGCTATATTTGAATTATAAATATAGGCATGTTTAAAAATAGTTTTGTTTTAAGTATTTATAGTCTATATTAAATACTTCAAATTTGCACAAACAAAAATCTTTTTTTTTTTACTTGTCAATTAATGGTAATTTAAAATTATTAAAATATTAATCATTATCACTATTATCATTGTTTATATCACTATCAGAGTTTGTGTCACTACTACTGTCATTTAAATTAATAATTATTGAAGATTTATTTGGTGGATTTATAAAAAAAAATTGTTTCAATTATCTTTACATGTTCTACACATTTTTTCGACAAATCTCTACTTATTGCACTTGTTTCGTCTTAAATTAATTGTACTACAGTGTCACTTTCTGTCGGTGTTTTTTCCGGCGCATATTATATTTTAATTGGCTCCATATGAGTTCTGTAGAGTTTAAAACATGAACAATATGTTGAATTGTTCTGTATGGAACACTAGTTAATTCCGCAGTTCTAAGTATAGGTTTGCCATTACCTTCCGAAACTAACTTTTTATAAACGTTCAGTATCAGAACTTTGCAATCTTCTGACAAATGAAATTTTTCTTTAGTAGCCACGTCTACATTTTCGCTTTCCAAGTCAACATCCATATTTTCGTACTCCAAATCACCTTGCACAGATTCACTATTTTCACTAGAGAAATTAAGAATTTGTTCAATATCAAATGGTCGCCAAAGAGCCATGTTGTTAATGTATGCACGCTATGAACGTTGAAAATTAACTAACAAACAAGTATAACAACCCCTAAAATTTAGAAACAATAGGATTATAAATTTGGAAAATATCCTTAATGGTTTTTAAGAAACTTCAATTGAACTAGTGTTACATCTATTCGATTTAAATTTAAAATTCCGTTAATACCCCTTATATTCTTTATACAGCTTAAGTCTTAAGATTACTGCCATAAACCCATTATCGTTTGTTAAGCTTCTTAACAAGACTGGCCATTTCATTTTAGAAATACTATACTTAGAATTTTTTCAGATTTTTAGGTTAACCCCTTTGAAAATATCTTGTTAAAATAAAGAGATTTTCTCCTTCCTTTCCTTAATCTTCTTCTTAAGAGTTTTCTTTTAAAATCACGCAATAAATTTTAAAAAAATAATTAAGTTTTTCAATGACACAACATTTTTCGAAAAACTAATCTGATCAAAAATTCCTGTTGAACAATTCCGGTTCCCAACAATGTATATTATTGAAATTTTTAAATCAACCCCTCTGGAAAGTAAGGTGGGGGACAAAAGTTTTTGACATATTTTTGGCGAAAATCCCATTAAATAAAAAACCTAAAAACGCGAAACTTCCCATATATGTAATGGTATTTTTTTATCCTAACCAAAACTAACGATTAAAGAAGAACAAATTAAATTACATATACAGTCGATTCCGCTTAATTGGGACACATCGGGACTTAGGCATTTTGGCCCAATTAAGCGGCTGCCCCAATTAAGCGAATTTCACATAAAATTAAACTATGCATATTTTCCTTTCAATAATTTTACTTTATAAACTCTTGGACAAAACTATAAATTACATATAACCAAAAAATATAAACTTTTAAGAAAAAATAATAATAAATTCCAAAATAAAATAATAAATAGGTACATACAATTTAATTCAATGCAAAAATGTCTCAAGTGTAGTCTGTCTTTTGTTTTTGTAACATTTCACTTCTACAAAATAAGCACAGGTATTCAGTGCGGCTCCCTTCATTTCCTTCCTGCATAAAATAACGCTGTAATATTAAATTGTTTGTACATATTTATTCTTGAGAATATATGTAACATAATATGTACTGTGATCTTAAATTTACTGTCCCAATTAAGCGGAATGTTGTCCCAATTAAACATGTAAATTTACTGTTGGTTCCTTGGTTTGGTTTCTGTTCTTTGAGATTTGGCCCAAATAAACGGCTGCCCCAATTAAGCGTTGGCCCAATTAAGCGGAATAGTCTGTACTACATATACATATAGAAAACACGAATGGTGAAAATTAATATACGTAGCAATGATAAATCTAACTGATGTCATTTTTCGATGTTCATATAATTTATAATAAATTTTATATTACACGTCTTTTACGTAAACCCATGGGCGAATTTTTATAAATTTATAAATATTTTTACAAGTCATAAAACTTCGAAAAGTAAAATATCCTTAAAATAAAAGTTTAATGCTGTCATTACACAATTTAAAGGCAGTATATGTGGGTTTTAATATAACAGAAAAAAATATCGTAAAAATATAATGTTAGTATAAAATAGCTTTTTCTGTTGTTCTTATTTTCAAAGATAGTACGTTATGTTAATATTTAAAGTAGTAGAGCTATGAAACTGCTCTAGCTTTTCACATTTCGGAGCAAACGCTGATATTATCTAGACTAAAACTGTGTTCCATTTACTTGTGTGCAGAAAATAATACATTCTTATATATTATACTCTTTTCATAAGTATCTACATAAGGTTAAAGTATTGTAGATTTAAATGATGTTGTTCTTGAATTGGCTTGTTCTAAGTAAAGTCTAAACCTTCATTTGACATCATTGGTGCTACAACCCGAGGACTTCGTAAGGATTCTCCGTTATTCAATCCTCAATTGCTCAATTATCTGTCAGATCCTCACGAGACCTTCTTCAAATGAAATTAAAACCTCGGTCTCCTCTAATATTAAACATTAACTAAATACTAGAAAATTAACACAATAAAACATATCACAAATAACAATATCATAGATCATAAAATAAAATAAAGATTCAATCGTTTTTATTAAAACTTTATATAATATACAATATTTCGGCTTGTTATGTCATCTTCAGAATGTTACATTAAGGCCCGGTTTTTCCACCTTCAGATAAAGTTCCAGGTAACTATCTGACAGATAAGGTTTGTAACTTCATCTGCTGAGTAAATGTCATCCCTTCTTTCTATACAAATGTATCTATCGGATAGTTATCTAACAGATAATGAGACTGACGTATTGGATTCACCAACTGGTGTTGACATTTATTCAGCAGATGAAGTTACAAAAAACCTTATCTGTCAGATAGTTACCTGAAACTTTATCTAAAGGTGAAAAGACCGGGCCTAAATGTGACAATTTTACCTAAATATATAGGAACTAGGTTACCGCTTATATTACCCGTCAACAATGACGGATTTATAATATAAAAATTTCAATTGTTTGTATCGAATCACGGGACAGAAAATCACCAGTTAGCCAATCACAGGAGAGGGTGTCACCTGTCAGCCAATCAAGAGACAGGGTGTCCCCAGTTAGCCAATCACGAGAACCTTAGAAAAAATTGACGTCACAATCTTACCGACACTACACTAAGGGTGCATTCGAGTTGTACAGAGTAGAGCGAGCGCTGAGCGAACAGTTGATGGTGACGTCATGAATAGAGCACTAACGGAGCGAGCGTTCTTATGACATAATGTTTATAAAATCTAACCCTACAATTTTAGGCGGCGTTTTTACTGTCAGGTTAGTTCACGTCAGTCATGAATCAAAATTATATACCGCGGTTTTTCCTTGATTTTTTTTTCAATGATGAAGAAATAAAATGAATTAAAAATTAAATAATAATTAATTAATTAATTTAAAGAATATTTTCCATTTTAATTTTATGCACGGTGTATTTTAATAATTTTTTTGCTGTTTACAGAACGTCACAAATACATAAAATGGCCGTACTCTGTAGTCATAGACAAATAACAATATTATTTGCCTATTGTTATTTGTCTAAGGCTATTATTTTTATTTTATTTATAATTTAATTTTAAACTTTCATTTTTTTCCGCCGTTCCCCCACTTTTTTAAGTCATACTCCATATGCTCGGTCTTAAAACCCCGAACACATAGAGCACACTCTAAATGCTCGCTCGATCGCAAAACGAATGCAATTGAGTGTACTCCGAGCGTCAAATCGAACACGTTTGAGTGTACAGAACGTGCTCGGAACGCTCGGAGCGTCAAATCGAATGTACCCACAGACACTTGCTAATTATATATGTTTTATTAAAAAATAAAAATAACAAAAATCTTATTTACCTCTGTCGCAAAGTCTCCTAGAAATCCATCTGCTTGTCCACTTCTAACTCCCATCCAACATAAATTCGCCCCTGTCCTCGGCTTCCTTCATCCGATGACTGTTGGAAAATTCTTCTCTAACAACCTCAATCACCATGGAACACTGGTTTATCCAAATTAACGAAAGATTTGGGGCTCAAAAATCAAGATGCAACAAATATTTGAGACCTACAAATTCCGTTAACAATTAGAAAATAGAAATAAAACAATTATTAACTTTTACAATTAATACTAGTACACTGGGTTAAGTGAATACTCAAATGAACCATCTACTAAATTGAACAGTCAAAATTTAACACTTTAGGTTTTAAAAATAGAGTTCTATGTGAAAATAATCATGAACAGTTAAATAAATTCATCGGAGACTGCAGTAGTATTTAATAAGAATATTCATTGGAACCAAAGATATGTTTTGATATTGATAACTTACTGGTATTGCGAAAATGCACAGAAAATGCAATAGTTAAATGCCTAGCTGCCAAAAATATTTTAATGTACTATAAACATGAAATGAATTCTACGCCCCTAGCTTATATTAATTCACATAACCGAGCGCCTACTGTAATTGTTGAATAACAACAAAAATGAGTGGAAAAAACTTACCGAAAATTTAAAAAAAAAAATTATTTAAAATCACTTTTACATAATTTTAGACTGGAAATAAATAGACAATTTAAACAAAGTTACATTTATTGAATAAACACCTGCATTTATTAAACTGTATATTTCAATGTTAATTTCACTAATGAATTGAATTCCTTATCTTTATAATCCCACAAGAATGTACAAATTAATGATCTCGATTTTTGCGACGCAAAAAATTAATAAAATATAACAAAGAAATATTACAAAAAATAGCCAAAAATGCTATAAAAAAATCTAAATTTTACAATTTTAAGGCCCTAATAAATAAATGAGCACTCACCTTTTTTTTTATTTCCGAAGCCAAGCAACAGGTATAGGACGCTCAAGTACTGCAACATTTTTCTCAGATTTCTCATGAATTATTATTTAAATTTTTATTTCAGTGCCCTTTTGAATTATTTATTTATCATGTTCTTTGTAAATTTCACTCTTTTTTGCACTATTTTTCTTTTTTTTAAAGAAAATTATTCAGTAAAAAAAATGTGTACAGCGTTACCTGCAACCATATCACATATAACGCTGTGACGTAACAAGAAGGTGAGGATGTGCGCAGGACGAATTTTTAACATATATCTTTTATTTCCCTTTTACACATTATTGTAATGCCATTCTAATTTAATTTTTCTTGGTTTTGTAATTCAAAAATGATTAAAGATAGAGACCTGCAGTTTGATTTTTGGATTTCTAGTGGCTTGTTTGTTTTATAAAATAATTACGTTAACATACTGTGCTACCCTGGGTTATAAATAATACACAATTCTCCTTGGATGGATAACTATTATTTATTATCTATGAACTCTACACTTATATTATTTTCCTACACTAATAGTCCTCACTCTACACTACTGATATCAGTGCACAACTGCCCAGTAATGTGATGTTTCTCTGTTATCTAAATCTTCTCATTAACGGTGCTTCCTGTTACGTCACACTCATTAATGGGTCTCCACACATACCTAAGACCATTTTGGCTTGGGAGCGTTTAAACCGATTCAAAATTTCCAAAATTTAAATTATGGCTTATTTAAATTTAGTTTAAAAAATTAAATGGAAGCTCTTAGTACTCAAATATTCAATAAAAATTATTATCATACGTAAATCTGTTGATATCGATGTGACTATAGAAAACAAAATCAGCTGTGGCCACCACAGGACCGACCGCCATCATCAGTGGCGCAGCTAAGGGGGGGGGGGGCTTCCCAGGACCAGCAGATTACACGGCGCTGCTCGAAGATTTGAAGACAAAATTTGTTAGCCAGAACCAGTGGCGCAGCCAAGGGAGGGGGCGACGGGCCTGGGTTTTACACACAAAAAGGACTGATATAACTTGTACTGAACAACAGTGGCGTATTCAGAGGGGGGACACAAGCCCCCTTTGAAGTTCCAATTAAATGAAAATTTAACAAATTTATCATAATTGTACAGCAAAATAACTTATGTATTTTACAATAATAATAAGCTATATTTTATTATGACTAGTGTTGAAATTAACAGAAAATACATATTTACATGTTATTTTTAGGTCTTCGTAGGTATAATCAAGAAATCCTTATTCCGTCACATGAGTCTGTTCGTTCGGTACAAATTGTGGCCAAGCGGCTGATTTAGAGAACTGAACATAAGTAAGAGAAATATTGAGACTTCGAAAATATATCCCGCGAAAAATATAAATAAATATGCATTTATCGAAGAAAAAATCAAGTGAAAGTTTTTGATACATGGATTAACAATTAGTTACATTTTTGCTAGAATTGCTTGAAAAAATATATTTTAGACGTGAGGACCTTTTTTTTACCCAGTCGTTTTTTACCTGTCGTTTGTTCGTAGGTAGAACGTCGCTTAGAGCCAGCTCTTTCTTATAGCCGGTTCTTACAATACATGAACTGTAAACATGATCCCGAGACACAGGTCGGTCGGTCGTTCGTTCGTAGGTAGAACGTCGCTTAGCCCCAGCTCTTATCTAACATTTTTGAAACAAACAATTCACTTTATGTAGCTACTGTATTTTAAACCAGATGTGTTAAGTTTATGGCGATGTTTATTGCCCTTATAAATCGGACATCTGGGATTTGGGAAATTTTTAATATTTTTATATAGTATGGTTGTAAGATACAGACTAAGCCTATTAGTTTCAAATCAACTGTCCTACAAATTGATGACAAAATACACTTTATGATAATACATTACAAGCCGAGTTCTCGCGAAGTTCAGCATGACATCGATCCAGATCCAGATCACTCCGGTCACTGCTCACAATCGCCCGACCAATTGTATCCTTGAAACTATACAGTGAGCCGGCTCATTTCAATTTGGTGAACCGTGTCACTTCGGTCAGTGTACTGAGCCGGCTTAGTGAGCCGGTTCGTTCATGAACGACCCATCTCTAGTGGAGATCACTGCACTAGAGTACGGTAGTATGGAACTATTTACACTAATAAAAAGAAAATTTCTGGAAAATTACATCAAGGTAATAATAAAACATTTTTCTATTAATATATTTATTCTTTCTTAACAAAATACAGGACTAAAATTGTAAACTGAAATACATATTTAAATATGTAATCCATACAAACCTCATTATTTTACAAAAAATGTAAATATGAATCAATGATTACGCACCATTGTAAGTAATTTTTAACAAAAAAAAAAATGACAGTATTAAAATATCAAATATATTTTCAAAATATTAATATTTAACAAATTCATGATTATACAGACATTTCCGAACCTGAAATATTATTTTCTTCATCTTCCTTCATTTCTAAATCAGAGTCGCTATTTTGCTCTTCTTCTATCCATTCATTTTCTGAGTCGGAACGGATCACCATTTCCATTTCTTCACTCTCAGAGTCACTTGAACCTGTTTAAGAAAAATATATGAATACCAACGTCTCTTAATTGTTTTTAATACAAATGCTATGAATAATTGACGCTATTTTAGAAAATAACGGAATTACATAGTGGTAAAAATGTAAATATATATTTTTGTAAGTTTGCATTACAGAGTCGTGTTTCGAAAAAAAAAAAAAACAACGCATTTGTTTTGACATACATTTTAAGTAATGCGCCTTATTCTGGGTATATATAATCTTACCTTGATCTTTATAAACTAATAATGCGTCATCAGTCTCAACATCTTTCTTTGTGGAGTTGGAAATTTGTGTAACAAGCAGGTCTAGTCGCCCTCTTAGCCTTGATAAGGGTGTCAGAAGAGACAGTCTACTCTCTATCGATCCTAATATGGGCCCAATAAGTTCTAACAATTGTGGGTTAGCTAATAGCTGACTGGCATGGACCTGTACCAACTGCTGAAGCCATAAAACACCAGTTTGACTCCTAAAACAAATAAAACATTTCACTTTTGGTTTTGGTTGACAATGAGCTACAGATATATTTCAAGTTGTACTTTTAAGTAGGTACGATCATACTCAATGCTCGCATTAATTCGTACCTTTAAAAAATATGTTACTGGTAAGCGAAAAATTAAATTGCGAAATTAGTGGTTCGAAAAATATAAAAAGTTGCCGACCGCTGCTTTAGAGGATCGAAGAACAGCTAATGCTGAATGGTATACAATATTTTTGCCAGAAGTCATCGACAAAATCAGGAAAAACAACCAAAAACGTCGCATCGTTCTATATCATGACAATGCAAGCTCCCACACAAAACATCAATTAATGTCTCATTTCCCGTATTCACCTGATTTATCCTCTAACGATCTTTTTTGTTCCTCAATGTCAAACAAAAAATACGTGAACAGCGATTTTCATCACCTCAAGAAACCGTTGAAGCCTTCGGAAACCATGTTTTTGAGATACCAACTTCAGAGTGAAAAAAATGCTTCGAGAATTGGTTTGAACGTATGCAAAATTGTATAAATCTTAAAGGCGAATATATTGAAAAACAATAAAACAGTTTGTTCCAAAAAAAATGTTTTCTAGTCTAAAAAATTGCGTCAGTGTTAAGAAGGGAATAACTCCAGGAGTTATTCCCTTCTTCAAGATGATAAGGCAGTCACGCATGTCGTAGCGTCGTCAATTCAATATATACCGGAAGATAAGAAAGGTTTTTATGAAGAAATAGTACTACGCCGACCAACCACAGATGTAGAGGAATATGATGAAGATTGAAAAGTGAAGATGATGAGAGTCAGAAAAAGAAAACTTACCTCTTTGAAAGTATTTTGTAGTTTATATTGATAAGTTTGAGAATAAAACAGTTTTGTTTGATAATTTTAATTTTGTATTTCATGTTTCTAAAGATCAGTACCCAATCATTTTCAATAGTTTGAAGAAGGAAATAAATCCACGGTCGTGTTTTGAATAGTTAATACGGAAAATTGAAAATATAATGAATTTCTTGAAAGGAAACATGTTAAAACATTGCCCTAAACGCACAGTTTAAGTTTTGTTTAAATCCAATCATAAATTAGTGATTGAGGAAGATTTTTTAATTTTCCCACAAAATGCACTTTTGGATTTATTCCCTTCTTCAAACTGGTGGTTCATCTATAGTATAGATGAACCACTTGAAGTATAGATTCTATACTTCATCTACATTTATTAATAAATTTATTATAAATTTTTACTTACAATAAAGTTTTTCCTTGTACTAAAGTCGTCAATTCCGTCAACAACGGCACTATAACTTGAATGGGAAGTCTCCTAACTGTGTTCCTAATAATATTTTCATCTCTCTTACACAGCACATTCTTCAATATAGTTTTATCTTTACTATGCAATCCCTGTACTAATAACTGTGCTACATTATCAGCTTTAGGCACACCAGAGTCCAGTTTATTTAACGTTAAATTCTCTAACCGTTGTTCCATTGGCACTTCATTCCCATCTTTACCTTTCCTCTTCAAAAATACTGGAGCTGTATGAGGTGTGAGATATTGTACATTTTTGTCTACAATTGGCTGTCGTGTTTTGGACACGTCGTTGTCTTTTGATGATACTACTTTACGTGGGTCTTTTCTTACTAAACATTGGATTTTTTCGTACGAACTTGGAATCTAAAAACACAAAAAATCAGCTGTGGCCACCACAGGACCGACCGCCATCATAAAGTACATTTTAACAGCGGAGTAGAAATAACTTGGCCTAATATTTTCTAACAGAGATATTATTTATCATGACTATGGAAACGTTACATATAAATATGAAAAAATTGAGACTTAGAAAAATTTTACAGAAATTAATCGAAATTTTTCGTTTTATCAAAAAACGCCTCAAATAAAAGTTATTAGTTTTTCGAAATATTTTTGTGTTGTGAAATATTCTCAAAAATCTTAAAATCGACACGAGTAAACTCCCATTTTTAGTTAACCGATTTTTACCAAAAGTTGATTAACTCGTGCCATTGATGGCAGAAGCTTAAATATGAAGTTTCATAAAAATCCTTTCAGCCGAATTTGCTCTGCACGTGTACACAGACAGACAGACAGACGGACGGACGGACAGACAGACAGACAGACAGACAGACAGACACACAGACGGACGGACAGACAGACCGACAGACATCATGCCAAAAATAGTCAAAACGTTATGTAGGGACCTCAATTCGTGGAGATCCATCGAAAACTCGAAATGTCAAAATCGGTATGATCACAATATCTTCTCAATACAATCTAACAATGCTGCTTTCAAATATAACAATATTTGCGCGGAAGCTACGTAAAAATACTACCTACCACATTCTCGAACGTCAGTAACAAATTATTTCCGTGCGTTATTAACAGGGTTGAATCTTCATGATAATGTGCGTCAATAATGGGAATTGGGGTTACAACATCTTTACTCTGACCTGTATCAGACGCAACTTGAATAGTCACCTTAGGTTTTAAAGGTTTACCACATTTTCTACAAAAAATAAAATTATTATTATAAATATATTTAAACACAAATAAAAGACTTCTTACCCATTTAAAGTATGTTGGTAAACATGAGCTACTCCACTTCTTGTAACTGCTGTTATATTGGTACTATTATCTGATCCCTCAAGAACAGCAACAGATAAGGCAATATCTTCCATTAATAAACTAGCAACAGCATTTTTATCTTTCGTACTTTCCGATAACGACCAACAACTTAAAATTCTATCACCCTAAAAAATTAATAATAAAATTTTTGAAACAATAAATTATTTTATTTTTATTACCTTTGAAGCACTGACGATATAATGATCTGAATTCGATGATGGAATAAAACTTAAAAATGAAACTTCCGAACTGTGTCCCGTAAACGTTTTAATCGTTTCATGTGTTTCTAAGTCCCATAATTTTATTGTTCTAGAAGCTGTCAGTAGTTTAGATTGATTAGGAATTAGTAAGACGGAGCTTACTTTGTCGGTTCCCGTTTTCCATTTACTGAAAAAATAAATAAATAAATCAAAATATGAGAACAAATTGTTATATTCAGTGGGTCGATTTTTACATGCGTGGAACAAAATTACTGTTTACTGAGGGCCCGCGTTGCTGTACATTAATGGTGAGTGTTACATAACACCTATTTTAGCTTAACTTAATAAGATAGACTAAAACTAAAAAATATTTTGTTTTGACAATTTTTATGAGAATATCGTCGCTATACCAATAAATGTAATGAAAACCAAACTTTATACGAGACAGAAAGTTGTTTAAAATTCCTTGTCCTTAAAATTGATTACAACTTTACTGTAATGTTGTATAAATGTAATAAATGTATAATCTTTTTTACGAGGAATCAGTGAAATATGAGGTTTACGGTGTTGCGTCCAGGAGGAGTAAAGTCTAATTTTTTAACCGTCTGTGTATCAAAACGCATAGGAGGTTTCAATGAACAGTAACGATATATTTTTTTATATTTCTTCAAAATCATATTATTTTTCCGGCTAAAATGTAGAAAAAGAGGCCAATACAATAATGTGTAATTTGCTAACCTTTTTACAGTTCTGCTTTTAAGATCAAATTGCAAAACAAACTGCTCTGCACCTGCGTAAACTCCATTCGAATGTTCCCACGACACACAAGCCACTGAATGACCTGTATTGCTCTCTATTGTTGTTTCTACTTGCGCTGTTGCTATTGAGTATAATAATAAGGAACCAGAACTTGTACCAAGTGCTATATAATGTGAAGCTTCTTCCTGCGGTGTAGAATTTTCTGATTGACGACGTTTTCGTTTCTTCCATGGCGTCTAAAAATTTTAAAAATAACTTTATTTATTTTACTTATTGTTACTAGGAAAGAAAAATATAATAACAACTTAGATTGTTAATTAAATTACATTTGTAAAATAGGATTTTTAATTCAACAAATATGTGACAGCACATTACGTACTCAGTTGCACAACGTTAGACAATATATTCCACAATTTTTAATCGTAAAACAAAATATTGAAGTTTCATTTAGTTCTTAGATACAAAATTGACAAAAACAAAAAACCACAGCACTTTAGGGGGCGTAGTACAAGAAATATTGCTAAAAAAGAAGTATGGTTATAAGTAGAAAAGCACATGGTATACCTGCGTTTTACTGTGAATCCAATGTAGACATGTACAAGGTGTTGTCAGATGTAAATTGGGTGTATATTCTTGTTTAAAAGTACTTGATGCTGTTTCCCATATTTTTAACTTCCCATCACTTGTTATTTGAGCAAAATATTTACCGTCTTTACTAAATTGAGTTGACATCGTGCGTTGCGCCGTGTACAAACTAACCTCAAAATTCCTAATACTTCTTCTTCTTAATGTAATTTAAGATTTAAAAATTACGACGTAAATTTTTTATCTGTATTTATAATATAATAAATTGTAATGTGTAACGATAACGTAAATTTATTACGCAAATATGAAAAAGCATTTTTTTTTAAATTAAATTACGCGAGACGGTAGCAATGATTTGTCATTGTTAACTTTAATTGTTTGAGCACCCCCAACGCTGCATCCTCCACCCCCAGAGGCGGATTAAGCGGTGGGCACACCGAGGCCTTTATACAAATATTTCCTTCACAAAATAATATACAAAAATATTTACAGCCCAGGCAACTTAATTCGCCACTGTCCACCCCCAAGAAAAACTTTTGGCTTCTGAGCCCCCATAAGAAACATTTTTTGACTTGAGCCCCCCCACGAAACAAATTTATTGCGCGCCTGACACACTTTCTTTTTCCTCCCTGAAGCAACACACTGGGGCTGAAGGACTCCGTATTTTTTTTTTTCAATAATACCTAGTTCTATAAAGGAAGTATGAAAAAAATATGACAACATATTTTTTGTGAATTAGAATTTATAGAACTTTGATTAATAAGTGTACGAAGCCAACAGAATATTGTATGTCTAAGACAATATTTTTTTTACAATCACATCAAAATCAATATTTTTTTACATATTAAAATCTCATTTAATTTTTTTTAAACTAAATTTAAATTTGAAAAAATTTCGTCACAATCAAATATAAATTAAAAAATTCCAGCGATTTTTTGTAAAAAAAAAAACTAATCTGATCAAAAATTCCTGTTGAGCTAATCGTCGGTTCCTATCAATGTACATTATTGAGCCTTTATGCAGATTTTGAGATCAAACCCTTTGGGAAACAGAATGGAGTACATTTTTTTTACTTATTTGTGGTAAATAATCCATAAAAAACGATTTTAAAAAAATTTAAATTTGCTTATTTATTCATGCGTGAAGAGATTTCATTTGATATCCAATTCAAAATTTAAAAAAAAAACTATTTTTTATTAAATACATATTTGTTTATATTAATCTCGCGATATGATTTTTTTTAATTCTCCTAGATTTAGGTTAATTTAGGTACACTTACCTATTAAGTCCTGTAAATTTAGAAATGAAAATAGACATAACTTGTGCTAAATTTAAAAATTTATTGCATTTTTGAAAATCGATGTATTTTCCAGATTTAGTTACAACAGCGAAATAAAGTCTAGGCCACTTATCAACAATTACCTATTAAATGACATTTATTTATAATTGAGATTTTATATAAAATCTAGAGCATAGAAAAGAATCTTATAAAAATTCAAATGTAGCTTAAATTATTAGTTAAAATATTAAGCTGCATTTCCAGTTGATTGCTATTTAATCAACATTGCGATTAAATAAATAGCATCACGGTATTTATAGCGAACTTTTTACTGGAAATGGTGCTTTAGTTCATTGAATTAAAGCTTAAATCTATTCAATTCCTTAAATAAAGTAAACTTTTGTTTTTTATTGTGCAGGATAGACCAGTCAAATAGATTTGTTACAAAATGTTAATAGGATAAGTTTAAAATTAAATCTTTGGGCTCTTTTACAAGCACTACATTTTTGTAGGTGTAATCGACCACAAAAAGTTGCTGATTTAAGTAAGCAGTGGTTAACAATGATAAATAAATGCAGAACAAAAAAATCCCTTTCATATAAGTGTCACAGGGACTTTTAATTATGGGTGCGTTTTGTTGGTGGATGATTAAAAGTACTAGAATTGATGCGTAAGAAAACAACAATTTTGATCATGAGTAAACATGGATGACATTTACATGGAGGTTCAGTCATATGGTTGTAAAACAAATAACGAACATATTTCACCTAAATTGATAATCTAAATAATAAATCCAGAATAGGAAAACTTTATATTGAAACAAATAATTTAGAACGTAATGTTTTGGAACGAATAATTAAATTGTACATACGTTTTAACCCTTGCCGGACCATTTATGGGTCAAATTTGACCCGAAAGTTGAATTTTTTTAAATAACTCTTTTATTTTTTAGAGTTATTTAATGTCGTACTAGGACTTTTCCTTATATATTATAACTATTTATTTTATGATGATAAACTTTTTTTTTATCAAGCCGATTTCTTGTTTTACAGTACGGGTCTAGCCTGACCCGATTTTGGGATTTGTTAGTAATGTCTTATATCAATACGTAATGCGTAGTTACAGATCTGCAATAATGCAAGTTTTGACAAGTTTATTAGTTTCACAGTTGCTTTTTCATCATATCTCAATCAACCGAGCTAAGATACTGTTCTGTTTGTATTATATTATTATTATTATTAATATTACAAAAGATCCGAGCAGTTCAGGAAATAAACGAGGCCGTTGTTTTAGTTGCCATGGAAATGATAACAAATATTCAAAGAAATGTGACAAATGCAATCAATTCGTTTGTCCAAAACATTCAACTGTAATAGCAATAAAACAAATTACTTGCAATTACTGACAAAAAGATGAAGATGGAGAATAATTAAAATTCTTCTGATACAGTCTGTTCCAAACGGTTAAGCGGAACTAAATTTTGCAATCTAGTTACTTTCATCGTTTAAACCGTGCTTTTCGACCGTTTTGTTTAAGCTTTGTAAATCATACTTACAATACACATTTTTTGTTAAGGTTAATATCATTTTAAATTGTCATTTTCTTTATATTTTGATTTTTTGTGTCATTCTTAATACAAATATCCCATTTATTAATTTTTTTGTCATTAAAATATATTAAAAAAATAATTTAATTTTGACATAGGTAATTCGTTTCCATGGTTTCATTGTTGTAATTTTAAATTTTGACATTGCAACGTGAAAAATGAAATAACCCAAGCAAGGTCCTTTGTCGTGACAACCTAAAAGAACGAAATTCCCATTTAGTTCCGCCTAAGCGTTTGAAACAGACTGTATGTTATATGTAATTATATTTTTGTGTCTATGTAATTATTATATTTTGTTATATATTACATTTATGAATTCTGTTTGATTTTCATGTAAGTTGGCAATGTCATAAATAATTTTTTTTATAATGCTTTACTCACTTTTATTATTCAAAATTAAATTATTTAGACCCTATTCTGTGATTTTTGACATGGTGTTAAATTGACAGGTTACTATGAAAACATACTATGTACAAGTAAAATTAACATCTTAAGATCTTGTTAAAAGTTACAGAATAGGCCCCTTAAGTGGACATAAATATAAAACTTTAAATATGGGTCTTAAACACATTTTGAAAAGTGGGTCACGTATGACCCATTTTTGGTTACAAAATAATCAAAATTATTTTGGTCCGGCTAGAGTTAAGTTTAGATTTAAGAATACTTTATTAAAATCATGTAGGTATATATTTATTTTAGGACACAAAATACCTAAAAGTGAAAATTATTTTGAAGCAGTAATGCCAAGATTAAATTCTGATACATTTAAAAACCAAATGAAACAACTGCATTCAAAATCAAATATTACTTTTCATCTCCACCAAACTTATTCATTCGACTACAAATCTTCGAATGAGTAGAATGAATAGAATGAGAATATGCCCAATGTTACTCATCTTGTCGATATATTCTTTCTACAAAATTTTTTATGCAAAACTGAAACCACAGAGCCATGTGATATGCCTGTGGCCTCAAGAAATTCGCTCACTTGACTCGTCGACCACTCAAGACCATATCCTGGATTTTATCAATCATTTCTGGCGTAGTCACCTCAAGTGGACGTCCTAAAAGAAGTTCATCTCTTGCGGATGTACGACCACGTTTAAACTCATTAACCCAATTATAGTTTTAAACGCTGGTACAGATGTGCCATGAACTTCATCCAACTCGGCTTTGATTTCTTTCGGTGTTTTGCCTTTCAAATGAAAGTGTTTAATCAATGCACGAAACTCGTTCTTTGTTCGAAAATAACAAAAGTTGTTTGCTTCAATCAATTGTAAAAGAGAAACCACGCGATGGATATGGCTGAAATTTTGACAGCAGTCTACTGACATGATATTTTTCAGAAACAAACTTGTTTCGATACTAGTAGTGCTATCTTTTAGATTTTATAAGGACATATTGACCTACCCTCGTAGTATTAAAAACAAAAATAAATCTTTGGAAAATCATCAATATTATTTTTCAAAGTAATACAATGATTACAAACAAGTTATTGAACTTTTAAATAAGTATAATCTTGAAACACATTTTTTAATCATAAAATTTCAGAAATTGATGGTATATTTTGATAAATTTAGCACTATATTCGGCGTGTCGTCATTTGAAAAAGGTGATCGAACTTCTAGCAGTCGAATTCACCAGCCAAGGTAATTCAACAGCTAACCAACCATTTTTTGTGGCCGACTACAATTGCATTATGTCCTCAAATACAAAAAATGGCTAATGTAGAAGAGCTCTTTAAGTCAGTGATACAATAATTTTCAAATACATTCTTAGAAACGAAATTTTTTGTAAAATAATTTTTTGCAGCAGAAATCTCATAATAATATCCTTTTTTAGCGTAAACTATGAACGTTTTTATATATTTTTGACTGGAGCATTGTCTTTTAGAATTTTATAAAAATTAAACAGCCACGCCCAAGCATACAAACTATAAAATTTATTTAAAATAAAAGTCATTTGATCTTAGAAACGCCATTGTCAACTTATGATTTAAATAACGTTTGTTCTATATATTTTAAAGTTTGCCTATTGGGCGTTAATAATATAATAAATATACAATATAAATATGATGTTAACTATATTATATAATGACATTTGATTTTCCCAATTGTACTTGAATAATTGAAAGTATTCCCTTAATTTAGACATTTAAATGTACGAATAGACTTTTAATATGAACAACAATCACTGAGCGTGGGTTCAACTACTTATGGTGCTAATAGCGTCGTGACGAAGTTCAATTAGTTCTGTGTAACAGTCAGTGTTGTTTAGTAGAGGTATATTGTCAGATGAGCTACATCTTGAACCAGACTGAAGTGTTTTTTGACTGGTTTTGTCAAAAACATCTCTACCACTATCTTTGTCATCTGAAGAATCTTTGTCTATTGATCCGTACATTGTTGGAAGGAATACTTTTAGCTTCCAAAATATATACCAGTTCTGAAAAATAAAACATATGTAAAGTATAATAAGATATAAAGTAGGTATACTCAATCAATCTTGTCTAATTTGATGCAAGGAAGCAAATATAAGCGTCAAATATAAACCAAACTTTTCCAAAAACTCTTTATCCAGATAAAATATTTCTAATGTACATATAAGTTATTTTCTACATAGTTTCCATAAACATCTAAGCACTTATGCCAATGGAAAATGGAGTCACTCTAAAGGTTTACTTCATTTAAGATTGTATTTTATCCGACTTTTTTTTTTAAATATTCGGTCTTTACATATCAGTAAGATTCATAATGACAGTGAAGTGACTAACCATTATTGAAAAGAAACTCGATGGAGTGGAAACATTCGGGATCACAACGACCCAAAATTAAAAGTGCTGAAAAGATTTCTGCAGTGCTTAACCATTTTGAGAACAAAACGACATTATTTTTCAGTGGTATCAAAAAAACTATACTTCGATCACTTATTAAGACAGCTTAGATATAGATTAGAGATGGGTCGTTCATGAACGAACCGGCTCACTGAGCCGGCTCAGTACACTGACCGAAGTGACACGGTTCACCAAACTGAAATGAGCCGGCTCACGGCTCATTGTATAGTTTCAAGTTTCAAGAATACGATAGGTCGGGCGATTGTGAACAGTGACCGGAGTGATCCGGATCTGGGTCGATCTCATGTTGAACTTCGCGAGAACTTGGCTTGTAATGTATTATCATAAAGTGTATTTTGTCATCAATTTGTAGGGCAGTTTATTTGAAACTAATCGGCTTAGTCTGTATTTTCTTACAACCATACTATATAAAAATATTAAAAATATTGCCCAAATCCCAGATGTCCGATTTATAAGGGCAATAAACATCGCCATAAACTTAACACATCTGGTTTAAAATACAGTAGCTACATAAAGTGAATTGTTTGTTTCAAAAATGTTAGATAAGAGTCGGGGCTAAACGACGTTCTACCTACGACAGAACGACCGGCAACTGACTGACCTGTGTCTCGGGATCATGTTTAAAAGAACCGGCTTTAAGCAAGAGTCGGTTCTAAGCGACGTTCTACCTACGACCGAACGACCGACCGACCTGTGTCTCGGGATCATGTTTACAAGAACCGGCTCTAAGCAAGAGTCGGCACTAAGCGACGTTCTACCTACGACCGAACGACCGACCGACCTGTGTCTCGGGATCATGTTTACAGTTCATATATTGCAAGAACCGGCTCTAAGCAAGAGCCGACTGTAAACGACGTTCCACCTACGACCGAACGACCGACCGACCTGTGTCTCGGGATCATATTTACAGTTCATATATTGCAAGAACCGGCTCTAAGCAAGAACCGGCTCTAAGCGACTTTCTACCTACGAACTAACGACCGTCCTGTGTTTTGGAAACATGTTTACTTAACCGGATCACTGAGCCGGATCAATGAACCGGCTCAACAAACTGAACGACCTCCACTGATCCGGTTCCGTAAACAGAGCCGAAATTCCCATCTCTAATATAGATACAATTAATTGTACAAGATAATATTTAAGAAAAAATGGGGCCTAGAAGAAGAAAAACCTTCGAGACTGGTGCAGAAAAAACACAAAGCATCACTTCTTTGTTTTGTGCTTTCTCTGCAGAGTTTTTCTCTTACCACTAAGCTGTACCCAAAATTAAAATATCCCTGATGATAGCTAACAGTAGATTTACAATACAAAAAGTAGGTTCTCAGGTTGTTTGGACTTTAGGACAGTTTGGACAAAAGATATTGTATTAAACTGCAACTTACCAATGAGCAGCAGGCAATAGCATACATAATAGGCATAACATTACTAAAAACTCCATTTTCTAACGCCAAAACAGCAATAAACCAAACAACATCGAAACTCGTCTGTATCAGCGATAAAATTTTCAAACATCCTTTATATTCTCTCAGACTCAATACTTCTTCATCTGGTATCAAGTCAATTTTCTTATCATTTTCAACATCTTCTGGCCGGAGTGCATTTAAAGATTCTGAGCTTGTAAGCTCCAGTTTTGAAAGTTCTAAATTTATTTTTCTAATTCCATTTAGTGCTAGAACTGTTGTTGCTATGATGAGGATTGAAACGGGTAGCATATAGTTCATTAACATCCCTTTTTGTACAGAGACAAAACAAAATAGTTTTGTTTCATAACTTGATGGAGAAATGGCGAAACTTAACTGAAAAAGACAAACAACACAGTAATATTGGGTTTAAAAATATCAAAATGCAAGCAAATCTCGATTACAACGATTCTGAATGTTATTTTGTATAATTAAATAAAAGTTATATATTTATGCAAAGTGTTGAGCAATAGAAACTAAAATTTCGATTTAATGCGAACTGGTAGGACTGCCACCTTAACAGTTTTCTTCTCAAGAATCCAGTTTTTGTTGTCTGACTCCGGACTCTGTTCCCGATTTAGTTCTAAATCTCCAGTTTTTTTACTTATAATTTTTGAAATGTTGACTTTTTTCGAATTGCTGAAAATTTTTGTCCATACGTTAGTAATGCAGATGAACGTGTATATTCTCTAATGGGCAATATATGGTAGTTGGTCGCAATTGTTTGAACATTGTTCATACGTTCATTAACCACATGTTATTGTAACTGATATGTTAACTGGTTTACTGAATCGGATCAGTACACCGAATGAACCGGCAACCCAAATAAAATGAATTAGCTCACGAGTCACTGCACAGTTGCAGAGATTCAGTTGAACGTTTGTCGGATTTTCCAGTTCGACAAAATGTTTCCAAATTTTTCGGGAAGCCATTTTACTTACAAATAGAAGTTTATAGTAAAAGCTATTTGCCGTGATCTTTTCATTGTGTAGTGATTGAATTTTATATAGAACTGAGTGAAATAGATAGATTTGTTTATCAGTTCTCTGCCGATCAATCGGAATATAAAGTCTCGTGAACTATACAACGTGCAAGAATAGGTGAGGAAATTGACTGACGTTCTAAGGAGCTGATTCTCAGAGACCTGCTTACCGAGGTGGCTCAGTAAACTGAACGATATCTACTGAGATGGTTCCGCAAACTGAGCCAAAACAACCATCTCTAATTGTGATAGTGAAAACCAAATTGTGTACAAAAATCAATTAAAATATCTGATGGTCAACATTTTATTAGGAGATTTCTTATTAATAAATACTTTAAATACGTGAATTTTCGGTTGATACAGTTTTTTAAAGACCTCTGGACCTCCTGACATTGAAATATGAAAAGGTGGCATCTTTATATAATAATGTCTTACTTACCATGACTAGAATAAAAGGAACACCATAAGCAATGAGGCAAACATATCTTAATTTTGGTATAAAATCCGATGAAAACTTCTTATAAATATAGTAACAATGTAAAAATATCCAGAATGCTGTTAAAAGATGTAGGTAATGCAACATTAAAGCGATCACGTGACATTTTACATAATTTTTTGTAGCCTGGAATTAAAACAAATTAATTAGACAACATGAAGAAACTAAGAATGCAATTGTGCAACATGCATATGAAGCATATAATATAACAAATATATATATACATATATATATTTGTTATATATATTATATATTATATATATATATATATATATATATATATATATATATATATATATATGGAAACACATTAGACCAAGGATGTCAATAACGTCCAATGCGTTCGATCGGTCGAACGTGTAATGATTTTTGGTCGTATGCTAATGGATTGGCCTATTTCTCTATCTAATTTGGAAAAGAAATGAAGTACATTGCATTGATTAATTAGAATGTTATGCTGAAGAAGATAAAATGTTTATCGAAACCGGTCTATTCAATCATTGAATTTTATTTAAACAGACTTTTTTCCTGATAATATCCAAAATTAAATAATTTAATAAAATTTAGTATTGGCACTTCAAAGAACAGCATCAAAAAATATTATGAAGCAAAAAAATATATATATCTTTTTCTTATTCGACAATGAAGTTAAATTAAAATTAAAGAGTTTTAAAAGCAGTCCTATTGTATATTTATAATTACTTTTCGCCAAAATCGAAAGTTATTGTGCTTCCTCGGCATGCATGCCATTTAAATTTTGGACATTTTACACTATAAAATTTACATTTTACTTTATTTGGTGTTGTTTAAGATCATGTAAAATCCTATTAAAATATTCACAAATATTTTCCGAAATTTTCCACCCTTGGGCCAACGAGGGCCGCATGCCATTTTTTCCATAGGGGTTTTATGACACAAACTTTAATTCTTTTCATCGGCTTGCTGTATGAAAACGCGGAAAATCATATTATTTTATTACAAGATCACGTGACCGTTTGAGCCCTTTGGGACCCTCCAAAACGCATGCCTATAATTCAAAGACTTTAAATTTGTTTTAACTTTCTTTTGACAAAAGGGCAAGCAATATTAAATCATAGAAAAACACAAAATTTTTGTGCAAGTGGAAATGCAATTTTCCCTATGACCGGAAAGCGTGTAGGGGTTTAGTACCATCCTTTTTTGTTGTCACAGGGTAAATATTCTCTCCTCCAAAAGGCATGCTGTATGAAATCGGAGACCAAAAATGTCATGAGCTCCCGGTCTAAATGTATTTCAGATCGTTATCCGGCCCTCGCTCTTTTGGAAGTTACACAAGCCTGTTTTACAGTATAACAGATCACATAATATGATACTTACATAGACACCAAGCATGAACACCAGATTAGCCAAACACAAACAAGAAATCATATTAAGGAATACTTTATTAACTTCTCTCTTCCCATTTTGATTTCTTCTAAGAAGAGCACAAAAAATAGTCAACAACTGAGCGGCACAGCTCAAAACAGATCCAATAATTATTATCTCTGAGCCCAGACTGTTGCCATTTTTGACGTGTGATCCGTAGTATATATACATTAGATTGTCTATAAAGTCATGATCTCTTAGATCAGTATCAGCGAGCGAATCGCTAGGAAGTTGTACATCTGGTAATACGTCTATGGTGTATTTTGAATTGATATTTTCAGGATTAGGCAGTATTAAAGAATCAGGTTTTATTATTTGTTCCGTTGTTACGTTATTGGATAACTCGTAGTCGTAGTTTTGGTAGTAGTCGATTATATCATTTGCTGTTTTGTGTGATAAATTTTGAACACCTGAAACAATTAAAACATTATTTAAAAAAATAATTAAAACAAATAATTGTTGTGTGAATATTCACACATCTTAGGATTTGGTAAGTGACAAGAAATTGTGGGTACAATTCTCGCAGCCCTGGGGGGCTTTTTCTAGCGCACTAAAGATTTTGGGAGGTCAGGACCTTTTTTTTTTGCTCATCACTTAGATTTTGGGAAGTGAGGACCACCTTTTTTTGCCAAGGGCGCCAAAACACAGTTTTGCCCCTAGCGCAAGTTTTCCTTGCTGCGGCTCTGTACCTACATTTAAAAAAATAGAAATATAGTCAGCTATAAAATATTAATTTTGATCTAAGGAAGACTAAATTCAATAATAAACATCTAATATTATTATTTTAAAACGTTTGACCTTAAAATTAAAAAAAAGACAGCCGCCTGTCGTGCCTTTTTGCCTTGGGGTTCCAAAGAAACAGCATTTAAACTGTATGGTTCCGCAGATGTAAGAAGCACCGCATTATTTCATTCATTATGTTCGATGCTTGTGGTGTTCTTTCGATAGTAATTTATATTCTGCTCTAGACTACCCTCCATGGGTGCGTTTTGTTGTGCCAATTCTGGTTTCGGATTAATCGCGTTTTGTTGGGACAATATTCTCATTCTATTCATTCTACTCATTCGATGATTTGAAGTCGAACGATGAATAAGTGTACTGGGGATGAAAAGTAATATTTGAATCCAGTTGTATTCATTTAGTTTTTAAATGTATTAAGATTAAATCTTGGTATTTCTGCTTCAAAATAATTTTCACTTAAAAATTTATTTGAAAAACTTTAATTCTAAACTTAAAATGTATGTACAATTCAATTAATCGTTCTAAAACATTACGTTCTAGAATATTTGCTTCAAAAATAAAGTTTTCTTATTCTGCATTTATTATTTAGATTATCCATTTAAGTGAAATATGTTCGTTATTTGTTTTACCTACAACTAGGGTTACCAAATGTCTCCCGTGACAGAGTTGGATATTTCAACTAAAAATAGTAGTTTAGTAGGACACAGTAGGACAGTTTTTTTTAAAATTTTTATTATGCTACGAAATATATAGGTACCTAATTAAGTTCAAATCCCATAACAAGGCCTTTTTTTAAATTTGTTTAATAATATTATAAGAACGTTTTATTGTAGATTATATATTATTGAACAAATTTTCAAAAAGGCCTCATTATGAAAAAAGGCCTTATTATGGGATCCAACATAACATATAATTAAAAAGAAACTGTCAATAAATAATAAGTAATACTACTAATATGAAAATTAAATTATATGTTTATTGGTTCACATCTTTCTCTATATTTAACAAAATCACATTTTAGAAATAAAAATGTAAAATAAATCATAGGATTTTTTTAAAATTTTCTTTATATATAAATTAATAAGAAACAACCAATAAATAATTAACAATCAAGTTTAAATATATATGGTAATAAAAAATATAATTAGATATGTTTATTGGTTGACGTTCACATTTTCTTTTTTTTAATAAAATCATATTTTTTAGATGTAGCTGTTTTTTTAATAAAGCTTTTTCCTTAATGACATCATAGAAATTTAGTTAAAACGTTATGCCTCGATCGCGTTCATCGGCAAACGTCGACTCAGCGGTAAAAGCGTCTTCAAAAGTAAAAATACTATAAAGTAGGACATTTCCGATATTTTTTAACAGTAGGTAGGACGAAGGACAAGGAGGTAAATTGTAGGACATGTCCTACTAAAGCAGGAAGGTTGGTAACCCTACCTACAATAGGGCTGCCATAATTGTCGGACAACCGACCGGGACACCCAAAAAAAAAAAAAAAAAAAAAACTTAAAAAAAACTTTTATCGACAATAATACCTTTATTATAAAAAATTGCACAATATTTTAAAAAAATAAAAAAATTTATAGACAAAAAAAAAATTAAATTTAGGATTGATAATAGGTATTCCAAGAGCAAAACGTTGGGATCAATGGTGAATCATTTTGGAACACTCAGTTCGACTGGAAAAATTTGATGTTTTTTTTGTGGATGCGTCTTTATCAAATCTAAAATAATATAATATAAATTAATGGGCGATTCAATTTAATAAAACCAAATAGAACCTTACATTCCATTCTTCTCTTGCCTTTACTCTCCCCCTTCCCCGACTTCGGTGGCTTTTTTATCATCGCTCTTCTGTGCCCAATCATACTTCTCCGATGTTTTCGTTTTTGGGAGCAGTTCTTTTCCCCCTTTTATATAATTATAGAATTCAATGCATGACATTTTATAATTTAAAACACATTGAATTATGCTTTTCACGGTGTCAATAGAAAGCGAATTGCGCTCATTTGTCAGTACCAGTCAGCTAGTGACTAGCTGACTGGTACTCGGCATTACTCCGGAACATTTCGGACCTCGAATCTGTTATATAATTTATATATAGTATGTATATATGTATATGTACAATATTATCGAAATATAATTTTTTAATATGCATAAATTTTAAATCGACCTGGACAAATGACTCTTGGACCGGGACACTGAGACACAAACCTCAAAACCGGGACATGTCCCGGTGTACCGGGACGTATGGCAGCCCTAACCTACAACCATATGACTTAACCTCCATGCAAATGTCATTACATGTTTACTTCACGACCAAAATTGTCGTTTTCTTGCGCATCAATTCTAGTACTTCTAACCAGTCACCAACAAAACGCACCCAATGTAAATCAATATATTATTATTATTTTATTATTACTATACGCTCCATGTTGAACATGGCTGTATTCTTCGCTTTTCTTTCATTCCCTACTTCCTAACGTGAAAATAAAACCGTATATTTGTACGTTAAGAAATTGATTTCCGATAAATAACGTGAAAGCATGTTTGTAAATGACAGATCTGATTCTATCAGGTTACTTTCATCTACTCTGCCCATATCGGTTTCCTTTTTGTCATTTCTTCTTCCGGTATTGACTCTCTTTTGTCATCAATAGATACCGTCTCCTTTACGAGATTAATATTTCAACACGATTTCAGATTTCCTTCGTTTTATGACTTTTGTTTTACGACTAGACTAAATTGAATTTCAAAAATAGAAACCAACATAATATTTTCAAAAGGTATTTGTAAAAAATGTAAATTAGGTTTTCTTTAGATACAGAAGGTATTGAATTTTTTAGTTAAATAAATTTTTAAAATTGAACATAAAGAATAGATACATTTTATTGTTTACCTAAGGTTAATGCTTAATTTTAGTTGCACATAAAATTTAGGACCGTGTTTTTGTAATTTTTTGAGCTGATACATTTAGAAATGTCGTAAAGCTACAGCAGGTGGTATCTAAACCACGGCCCGCGGGACAAATCCGGCCCACAAGAAGATAACATTCGACCCGTGGAAATTTATTAAAAAGTTTACTCACGTAAAAACAGCAATTTAAAATAATCAGAAAATTGCAAAATAAAACAAAACTTAACTAAACAATACCCGATTCTTAAAATTATTGGGCCATGTTCAAAATATTTTACTAAATCTTAATAGCTAGGGTGACCATTCGTCCCGCATTTTAACATTTTGTCCCGCATTAAGATGCGTCCCGCAAAAGTCCCGCAGTTTAACATTTTGTCCCGCATTTGGATTTGGGAGGTGAGGACCTTTTTTTTTGCTCTTCACTAGGATTTGGGAGGTAAAGACCTTTTTTTTTCTCTTCACTTGGATTTGGGAGATGAGGACCTTTTTTTTGCTCCGTCCCGCATTGCCTTCTTAAGAAAATGGTCACCCTATTAATATCACTAAGACAAGAATTCTAAGCGCTATTAAAAATTGATTTTGCGATTTTTTTTTTTGCATTTACTTCTTATCTAAAGTTCGTTTTACACAGTTCAATTAATTGATCAATAAATTGATCAAGTTTTTTGTCAATTAGTTGAAAAATTTATTGCTAACCTAGGAAACAAAAGCATTACTTTACACACATCAATTTATTTATCAATTTTTTTGAAAATTTTTACATTACCAACTGTAAAACATGTTGAAATATTTATCAAAATTAAATATTAAAAAAATCTTCACAAAGTTACGAGCTGTAAACAAAAACAAAAGAAATAACGAATCGTGTAAAACCCACTTAAGTCTTCATTAAATGAATAAGAAATTAATAAGAAATATAATATTTCATATTTTTTCAATTTTAGAAACGTATTTCTCACTAATAACAATGTGCTATTTGATTTATAATTGTTTCACTACTATAAATGGTTTAATCCTCTTTGATCACTTAAAATCAAGACGTATATCAGTATGCGCTCCGCCGACTGATCGAGTTCATGTGTGCAAGCTAATTATTATTATTATTTTTTTTTATTACATTGTTAATATAAAAAAAAGACATACACTACCTTAGTCATAAATACAAAAAACTAATATTATTAGCCATAATTTAACCATTAATTAAAAAAATAATTAATGTCAAAAAGACAAAAACTACAATATTTTCCAAAAACGCAATCTGATTCAAATTCCTCTCCTACGTTACTGGCTTAGATCAATGTACATTACTTAAATTTTTTTCAGATTTTAAGTTTAACCTTTTTGGGTTAAAGTTTGCGGGAGAAGGGACTTTTTGGCACATTTTGGTTAAAATCGTTTGAAAATAAAGACCTTTAAAAAAAAACTACTTTCCGTTCGTACAACGAAAGCTCTAAGTACTCAAATAACGATTAAAAATGATTATCAAAAACTGTTGGTTTTGATGTGATCATAGATAAAATATTGTCCTTATAAGTATAATATCTACAAAACCCTAAAATCTATTAAAATTCACATTTCACGTAATTTTTTTATTTAGTGGATCTTATATTTTTTTACCGCCAGAGGCCACCAACAGAATCAATCTGCCCCTAAGATAAGTATCAATTAATTGATTTGTATAATTCTTTAAAAGGTTTTTCTCGAGATTTTCTACTTTGCTTGAACAAATGGTTGTTTTTTATTATTCTAGACTTGTATCTTGTGTTTGTTTGGCTTTAGGCTAGCAATATACATTTATTTCTATATATATTCAAAGTTAATAGAAATAAAATTTCCATTTGAAGGTGTTTAGAAATCAAACGGTCTCATCTTTAAAGATTATTTGAGTGAAAGAACATTATAACACAAAAGAAAAAAAGGTAAAAGGTGAGATTACCAGTGTTGATACTAGAGATTTCCGCATAAAAAGTAAAAGCTTTTCTTATACTTTTATCTCCCCCTGTTGACACAAGTCTTTCGGGTCCCATTTCAACTCAATCTCGCTACACGATACACCTTCTTCAAAGTTAACTTCAACCAGCTTTGAAAGCGGCTTTGCATCACATAACTGCTCTATTTACGTATTTACACTTTTACAAAATATACCTATATTTCTAGCACTTTATTTTCCACAGTCAACTTATTTGTGTGTGTCCATTCATTTCTTTTATTACTTTTCTTATTTTTATTGCTTATTTTATGACATTTGGCAGACATATAAAGTCTGCTGACTTTTTCAGTAACAATAACAAAGTTTTTAGGATTTCGTAGAGTTAATCAAGAAAACCTTTACCCGAACACGTATAAAGATGGATTGCGGCGCCTATAAACAGGCACTTAGATGCATCTGTTGTCGACGCTGGCAGTGGCGTATACAGGACTCATGGCTAGGGGCACTTACGATGTGTGTAAATTAAGTAAACGGACTGGCAACATAGCGTTTGATCTGGTACCATTTGGGACGCGAGACTTGGAGGGGCGGCAGGTGAACATGTGTTACGCATTTAGTACGAGTTTGAATTCGCTAGAGTAATTTTGTTGTCCGTAGCGATTTTTTTCGTGAAACAGTTTTTCTAGTGCGTTCTAAAAATGAGTGACATTCATTTCGAGCAACGGTGTGCTATCAGGTTTTGCTTCAGACTTGGTCACAGTGCAACAGAAACTTTTGCAAAACTTCAGCAGGCCCACGGAAACAATTTTTTGTCAAGGACCCAGGTTTTTTGGTGGTTTAAGGCATTTTCAGAAGGAAGAGAGTTGATTGAAGATGAATCACGCAGCGGAAGGCCTTCATCTTCAAGAACCGATGGAAATGTCAACAGAATCCGGGATTGTGTCTTCAGATCATCGGTTGATAGTCAGAATGATCGGGGAAGAGTTGAATTTGACTCACACTACCGTTCATCAGATTCTGACCAATGACTTGGAGATGAGAAAAATCTGTGCAAAAATGGTTCCAAAAAACCTTTCACAGGACCAAGTTTTTGGCCTTTAAAAATATTCCTGTGGCTCCTCAGCCTCCTTATTCGCCTGACTTTAGTCCTTGTGATTTTTTCCTCTTTCAAGATCACCTCCAGGGACGTCATTTTGGGACACTCGAAAACATTCAAACGTCCATAACCGACCAGCTGAAAGCTGTTCCAGTATACGAGTTCCAGCATTGTTATGAGGATTGGAAGAACCGTCTCCAGCGCTGTGTGGCTTCCCAAGGAAGTTATTTTGAGGGAGACAATATTGAATTGTAATTCTATTCGAATATTTTTTTTTTATAAATCAGTCCGGTCACTTAATTTACACACCTCGTATGCTGTTATCTATAAGACGAGGAGGAAGGCAAACTGGAAGCTCGCGGGCCGCATACAGCTCGCAACATAATTTATTGTGGCCTTTAAAAACGAATTTATTTAGGACAAAAATATATTTAAAAATTGAATATATGCTCTCTCTCCTTTTTCTGTTTATAAAAATTTCAAGGAGTCCTTCGGGACTTTGAAATTACGTCACTGCTTGTCATTTTGTATGAAAAATAGACCACGACTCAATTTACCCAATTTTAATCAATTTTACCAAAATTACTCAATATACAACCCTGCTGTTGGATATTGATGTTTTTATCAAAAACAAAAGATGATAATTTCATTATTTGTCGATACATTTTTAAAAAATTTTTAATCCATGAATCAAAAACTTTCGTTTAATATCCCTCAACATTTTACCTCAACTTTTTTTTTTCGATAAATATATGTTTGTTTATATTCTTCGCGGGATATATTTTTGAAGTCTTCGTATTTCTCGTAAATGTGTTCAATTCTCTAAATCCAGCCGCTTGGCCACAATTTCTACCGAACGGACGGACTCATGTGACAGAATAAGGGTTTCTTGATTATACCTACGAAAACCTAAAAATAACATGGAAATACGCATTTTCTATTAATTTCAATACTAATCATAATGAAATAGAGCTCATATATTGTAAAATGTTATTTTGTTAAATTCTAACTTCTTATATTCTATATTTTGTGTAGCTCTGATGAAGAAATAAAATATTTCGAAACTGGTCAGCTAGATCTAATTGTATTATTTATGTCCGCAACCCGTACAACCTTCTCTATATATGTATTTTCATTTCATTGGATCTTAAGGAGGGGCATATGCCCCGTGTTTCCCCCCCCCCCATGAATAAGCTACTGGATGCTGGTTACTGGGCACGTAGAAAGAATGATTTTGGCGGGAATGTCGAGATTTAGAAACTGTAATTCCCGATTTGCACAGTAAATTCCAAAATCTAACTAAACAATTATAATTTCAATTTTTGAATAGTTAGTATGAATGACAACTGCGTGGCGGAAAGAACAGAATCGATTATTGCTGAAAAACTTGCTGACTGAGTTAATATTAAAAGAAATTGCTAAGATATCAAACAAAATTTGGAAGAAACAAAAAAATATTTTGATGCAATTATTGCCAAAAGTATTTTGTTCCCCACCTTATTTCCTAGAGAGATCTGTCAAACTACCTGAAAAAAGTTCAGAGTAATGCATATGGATGTCAATCAAAATTGTTATTAAAGTTAACAAAAACATAGTTATTTGATACACCTACGAAAGCCTAAATTGTGTAAAAATACACAATTCACAACAATTCTTTACCTGTAAAATAGATTGGTTATTTTTGTTGGCTTACAACTAAATTTAAATTCAGAAAGTAATACCGGCAATTTTTCATCTTTATCTCTGAAATTTATCAAATAAATGTTCAAACAATTTTAAAGAAAACGAGTAAAGTTTTTGTATTTTTAACTACAGTAAAAAAATGTATAAAAGTTTGAGAAGAGTTTTATAAAAATTTTAAGAAAGTTAATAAAACCGCCCTGTAACTAATGCAATATATTTAAAAATAAACAACATTCCGTTGGAGGTCATCTGACTTGAGATTCGGGGGGCGATTGATCTAGGGGGGAGCGCAATTAAGAAGACCAGATACACTCGGTTGTTTTTTGCGTTACTTTTATGATTTTTCTTGATCATTTTTTTTGTCAATGATACTAATTCTGAACGAGCATTAAAATTTCAACGTGGGCGGAAGTCTTGTGTGTCCGTATTCGTATATAGTCAAACACAATAAACGCAATAAAAAAAAAAAAAAAATCAGCTGTGGCCACCACAGGACCGACCGCCATCACAAAGTACTTTAATTTAAGCTGCTTTATCAAAAAATGTCTCAAATAAAAGTTGTTAGTTATTGCTTTTGTAGCAACTTTTGTAAAATATTTTTTTTTGAAATATTTCTCTGTTGTGTAATATTCGCAAAAATCTTAAAACCGACACGAGTAAACTTCCATTTTTAATTAACCGATTTTTACCAAAAGTTGATTAACTCGTGCCATTGATGTCAAAAGCATAAATATGAAGTTTGATAAAAATCCTTTTAGTCGAATTAGCTCTGCACGTGTACACAGACAGACGGACGGATAGACAGACAGACAGACGGACGGATAGACAGACAGACAGACAGACAGACGGACAGACAGACTTCATGTTAAAAATAGTCAAAACATTATGTAGGGACCTCAATTTATGGAGATCCATCGAAATCTCAAAATCGGTATGATCACAATACCTCCCTTATATATGTTGGCGGTCGGTAAAAATGTTAAATGTAGTAGAAAACGTTCTCTATACTTTACAATTAAGGACGGTAGCTTTACAAAAATAATTTCGGAATTGATTAAAATATATTTTTGTCGAATCTAGACTGTTTTTTTTAAATAAAGTTGGGACTAAATATGAATATTTGGAATATTAAATTTCTTGTTAAATTGAAAACAGAAATCACCGGAAATCATAGAAAGAATATCAGCTAGGGATAAAATGATTTTCTCAAGTTAAGTTATTGCTGAAGGAATACAATTAAAATAATTACTTATAAATTTTCGTGTATACTTCAAAAAATACATTTTTTATTAGTTCTTAATAAGATATTTGAAGAATAAGAAATTTTATATCCATAATTTATTACGCTACTGGCTAATAAATTAAACAGAATTATCTCCTGAGTCCCCAATGAAAATTACATTTATTTAAAGTCTATTATATTAATTTAACACTTTGATATGTAGCTAAAAATTTTGCATAAACACTTTGTAAGCACAGAAAATTAAATAAGTTTAATTAAGTAATTTATTACATTTTAATGAGTCAAAAATACGGTGAACACTATTTGTAATTAATTTAAATTTAAAAAGGGGATTGTTTAACACAGAAAAAGACAAAATTCTAAAAATCCCGGTAACTAGCAAACACAATAAAAACATCCTGTCAAGACATAAGTGTTCCGTCACAACAACAAAAAAAAATTATAATTGTTTACATACTTACACAACACATGCAGTCCACAGGTAAAGATGCACACAACAAGCGTTAAATATCGCATATTCAGCACTGTTATCAACAAAAAAACAGCGAGATAACAGATAGCTCCATTTGGATGCTGGGCGATCGCCCAACTATACTATCACAATCCTAAAATCTCCAGGTTCCAAAGGATATACATTATTAATTTGGTCCGCTGTATTTCTGGGCCGCCAGTTGACCAATCAAATGATCAGACTAATTGCGCGGGAAAAGGATGCGCTGTGTTTACGTGAGTTACTGTAGTCTGCGCATGCCTCAAAGGAAGTGATCAATAGTTAAGGATTCAAAATTTTTGACAGATTTGTTAAGGAAGAAAGATTGGGTTATTTTTTATGTTTCCTACGCGAATAGGAGGCGTTACTATAATTTATTAGCATATTAAGGTGTAGGATTTCTTAAGGTAATGCGTATTTTTCGCATAATTTATAAATTTGTTTGTTATGGTTTAAACTAATTTAAAATTATAATAAATATACATTTATTTAAATAATACAGTATGTTCAAACAGGCGCGCACACAAGGGCCGGTCCTCGGGTCTGGACCCCACCCCCCAGGAACGAAAAAATCATATACTTATTTACTGTGTTGTAATAGTTACATTTGAAAATATATCTAGATACAGATACAGATACTTGAGGAAAAATGTATCTAGATGCAGATACAGATACAAATTTTAAAAAGTATCTAGATACAGATACATTTTTTTTTACAATGTATCTAGATACTTCAAGATACTTTTAAGATACTTTCGGAAAAATGAAAACACCACAAAAAAAAAGAAATAACTAGAGCAAGGAATATATTTGTTCACAATAAAAAATAAGTTATGCACTATTATTACTCTTAAAATAAACACAAATAGCCTTTGAAGCTGTGTGTCAGATATGTTAACTAACTATATACCTATGTAATCTTTAAAAAAATCACTTTTTTATTCCAATTTCAGCGCATATCTCGAACATTTTTTGTTCGCTAATAAATTACTAATTATTAAATGAGTATTTAGGATGACAAAAATAAAACAACAATTTTATTTATTATATTTTTCTTTATTTAATTCACATTTATAAATTTAATTCTTATTCTTAGATTAGGTAATTACTTAATGGTTGTTTTACTTAACCGTTGTTAATAAACTTATTTAATTTTTTTTTTTATTTATTATTTTTTTAAATTTATTCAGAGCTGGAAATACAATTACACTTTATTAAAATTTTATAGATAAAAATAAATTAAATAAATAAATAAATTATAAGCTTGAGAATTATGATAAAATACAAGTTCTATATATAATTAATTAAATTTTGGAAAACGTCCTTTTATTTTTTTCCTTTTTTTTTAAATAAAAAATAAGAAAAAAAATAAAAAGTAAAAGAATGGTTTCCAAAATTTAATTAATTACATATAGAACTTGTATTTTATCATAATTCTCAAACTTATAATTTATTTATTTAATTTATTTTTATCTATAAAATTTTAATAAAATGTAATTGTATTTCCAGCTCTGAAAATGGCTGAAGCAAGTTTTTACTCCCACCAAGCAAGACAGAGTTTACTGGTCGCTGATTGGTTAATTTAAACTTAAAATTCAAATATCTGAATGATGCTAAATGTATTACCAACTTGAAAAATCGTAAGGACATGTTTTGTAAAAAGACCTTGAAAAAGACAAAATAGGAAAGTATCTGAAAAAAGTACCTGAAATATAGACACTTAGATACTGATTTAAATATCTAGATACAGATACAGATACATATTTTAAAATGTACCTAGATACAGTAACTAGATACTTGCACAGTATCTAGTTACTGTATCTAGGTACAAATACCTAGATACATTACAACACTGCTTATTTAATAAAAACTCTCCCTCCGTCCGAAAATATGGTACTCATTAATTAAAAAATCAGCTGTGGCCACCACAGGACAGACCGCCATCGTAAAGTACTTATATAAAATACATTCTAGCAGCAGAGTAGAAATAGCTTGGCCTAATATTATCTAACAGAGATATTATTTATCATGACCATGGAAACGTTACATATAAGTATGAAAAAATTGAGACTTGGAAAAAATTTCGAAAAATTTTCCTTGAAACTATATCCTTGAAACTATACAGTGAGCCGTGAGCCGGCTCATTTCAATTTGGTGAACCGTGTCACTTCGGTCAGTGTACTGAGTCGGCTCAGTGAGCCGGTTCGTTCATGAACGACCCATCTCTAGTCTAGACCGAAAAAAGATTTACTTTTTGGCCGGTACTAGAAGATAAAAAAGAACTGTTATTGATATGGTCGCTTAAAAAAATATTTTTTAATTACATAGTCAATTACCTCATAGACAAATTACCTTGTAGTTAATGTGTAATTGATTAATTACCCATCCCTGATGACGGTGTAAAGATTTCTTGATTACACTTATGAATCTCTAAAAATTATTATTTTATATACGGCAAAAAAAAAACAAACAAACAATATTTGGTTGGTTCTTTTAATAACTATCTGCTTATGAACATTGGTTTTGGGAAAATAGGTAGGTAGGTAATTTAAAAAATAAATAAACCAAGTTGGGGGCAATTTCAAATAATTTTATTTAGTAAAAAAAGAAAATACATTTCATTTCTTAACTAATAAACATAAATAATGACACATACACATAACAAAATGAATTTTAAACAGATATCGTATACACCGAAAAAACATGAAATCATCCCCCAAAATAAAAAATAACATATAAATATCAAAAATTACATCAAACAAAATACTTTTAAGTAAATAAATTTTTGTTCTTTTTTTACACATTTTAACTATAAAGCTCCTTTTAAACTCATATTTCCTATGAAATATAAAGTGTAAACGAAACTTTAGAAATTGCACCAGAAGTTGATAGATTGCTAGTTTTTTATACTAATATTTACAGGAAAAACAATCAAATCAACTAATAAAATGTGCTCGTTTATTTTTAAATTTTTATTACAAAGTTCCACTGGCAAAAATCTTACGAGAAGCATTATTAAAAACTTTTGGAAGCAGAGTAAAAAAAAAAGACAAATAGGGTTCAATAATTTATAGTAATTTTTGAACATAAAATATGATACCACTAAGAACCGTTTTTGAGCAAGAATAAGAGAGAAAGAAACAACTAGTCTAAAATAAATCAAATACTCGAATTTAGTTATAAACCTAGTCTTGATAAATACTGTTAAGTTGGTTTACACAATAGGGGATAGGCATGATTTTTTTAATTTTTTTTATTATATTCCTCTTGTTGCATATAAACATAAAAAACAGTTTTTAATTTTTTTTTTTTAATTTGAAGGCTTAAAAAAATCATAAATGTATGTAGCGCGCGAAAACGATGTGTGACGTCATACCCTTCTAACTGACACATGACACTACTAGTCTACCCAGCGTACATAGGGTTACATGACGAAATTTCACTGGACAAAATTACACGGGACAAAATTACACAGAAGAAATTACACATAGACAGAATTACACAGGGAAGAAATTACACAAGGACGAAATTACACATACGAAAATTACACTAAGACAAAATTACACATTTAATTTACTTTAATTTACACATACGAAAATTTTCTTCTGTGTAATTTTGTCCCGTGTAATTTGGCCAGTGTAATTCTGTCCTGACACCCGTACATAGTCTGTTGTGAACTTATTTGTTTGTATAACTTTTATAGGTTATGTTATGATTTTAATTAAAATAAAGTTTAATTCTATAAAAACAATTTATATATGTTTACCGAATTAAATTTTATATTAAAATATATAAAATATGGAAGATCCAGGCCCCAGTACTTCGAAACATAGTCGAAAATATTGTTTAGTACCAATGTGCACAAATAGTTCAATTAGAAATCCAAAAAAATAATTTATATCATTACCTGATGACGAAAAACAACAGAAAAGCTATGAGGCGAAATAAAACCTATATTTCAGAAAAAAGTAAACTTTATGTTTGTGAAGACCATTTTAATGTGAGTACATATATTTTATAAATTATTTTAATAATAAATGCGTGAAAAATTGTTTAAAAACAAATACAAAACTCTCAAACAATACAATATAAACACGTAAACATTATGTTTTGTCTGTATCTGTGACGTCAAACCGTTACAGTCTCAGTCGTATTTACTCGGCAACCTTCGCGGCGTGGTCGGCTTATTTCAAATTTACAATATTTTAATTAAAAAATTTGGCTATAATATTAATTAAAATGTGATTTATGTTGTGTTAGGTGACATAACTAACATTAAAATATCAAAAAAATGTAGTTTTAAGGAAATATAAATTTTATGCGTATCCCCTATTCAATTAATTGATCAATAAATTGAAGTTTTTTTGTCAATTAATTGAAAAATTTATAAGTAACCTTGAAAATAAAATGATGGCTTTACACATATCAATTTATTTATCAATTTTTTGAAAACTTTTATATTATCGACCGTAAAACATGTTGACTTATCAAAATGAAAATATTGAAAAAATCTTCACAAAATTACGAGCTGTGCACAAAAACAAAAGATATAAGCTAGATTATGGTGAATTAGAACGTTTGCGGTTCTATCACATTTTAAAACGAAACATAATTTATATATTTCTAGGTTATGCTACAGCTAAACAGTTGGCAATAACCAAACAGATAAAAATATACCTAGAATTCGTCAATATATTTTTCAATTAATTGTTGAAATTTGAACACTTTACACACATCAATAAGTTGAAGGTCAACTTTTTCAATTAATTGATCAATAAATTGAATCGTGTAAAACCCACTTAAGAAGGTTTGCAGCGAAATTCCACAAGATGCTTAAAGATATTTTAATTTTCTTTTAGTACTTAATACATAGATGCATCTAAAACAAAAAGCACCCATGAGTTTTCAAAATAACCACTTCTGGCCGCTACACAGCGCTTGAATCTCTGCGGCCACACATCAATAGAATAACGTAAGGGTTTCTTGAAAATATTTTAAATATGGCAGCTTTCAACCGCCAGGACGGCATGGTGTATGCTACAAGTTTACGAGAAGTTTGTGAGAAAGCATTGACGATCCAGAGGGATCACTATCCTGTTTCAGTTATGGTTTGGGAACTATGCCGGTATTAATAAGCTTAATTTTTACGAGAAACGGGTAAAAACGTTGGTCAAAGTCTGCTAAAAACCGTGTTGAAGTAGATAGTTAAAAAACAGAACAACTTTAACTTCGCTGGTCACCACTAGACCTTCCAGCAAGATTCAGCGCCAGTCCATGACGCGAAGACTGCCGAGCAGTAGCTTGAGAGCATTGCACCGGACCTTATTTCTCCTGCTGATTGGCAGCCTAGCAGCTCTGAACTCGACCTACTGGACTACAAATTTTTGTCCGTGCTTCAGAACATGACATGATTTGCACTGAGACACCTTAAATCGCTAATCTGAAGCGCTCCCTGATGAAGTCAGCGGAGGGTATTTCTGTAGAAACTCTTCGTAATTCTATTGACGTGTGGTAGCAGAGGCCGCCTACCAGCTCTGACCTGGTCTACAAATTTTTAGTATCTTTAAACATCTTGTGGAATTTCATTGATACTTTGTAACAGTATTTACGGCAAGACTTGTAACTTTTATCGTTTTTGATAAATAGTGGCTAAACAAAATGACAGATTTATATAGGCTGCAGTCCCTCTAAAATTAAATGTATTTAGGTATTAAAAACGTTTACAAACTGTTTTTAGAAAGCTAAACATATTTAATTTTCAACAATAGTTCATTTCAGTTAAAAATGCAATAACATATTGTCAACTGACAATAACTGAAGCGCCTCTAGTGAGATTTTGAGAAACTGACGGTTGTAGGATAGTCGAGTTTGTGACAAGCATGGGAATATGTTCTTAGAAGTGGAAAGAGTGTTAAAGACCATTTTAGAGTGTGTTCCCGTGTGTTTCAATAAATATCACATGAATATACCATTGAACCTGTCAAAAATATCCTACCAAAGTCAGCCATGATGTGAATGCAGTAGCGCCTCTATCGGTAGTGTCAGATGCCAATATGAGCTGTTAACCTTGCTTCTGATTGGTTTAAAGCTAGGATTACAATGAATAAAGTAATACTTATAAAATTAATAATATTTTAATTATATATTACAAACTTCAGCTCTGAAGAACAATATATTGTTTGTGTTATTGTTTTATTTAAACCCTTTTTTTTCAAATTTCCCAAAATACTGCATTAGCAGTATGTAAATTGTTCTCATTTTGCAACGCTACGTACTGCAATTTTATTTGAAATGTACTATATAAACCGTGCATAAAACTTTACAAAACAGCGTACAACTACAACAATCGCAACCCAATTCGTTCATTTACGAGACTGCGCCATGAAACTGCGTGCTATATTCATTACAGCCCGAATTTACTGGCATACTTTGCAAACTACACCCAGGGTATACAATAGTAAAACTTGTGATATTAATATTCGGTATCCTGGATGGTTTTAAGATCTGGAGTGGGAGTACGAGGAATAGAATTCTATTCTACTATTGCCTATAAAACGATTCTATTGGAGATTGCCAAGTAACGATTGTTTGTTTGTCAATTAGAGAATAGAATTCTATTCCTCGTAATCTCATCACTGATTGCAAAAGAAAAACAGTTGCATACTTGGGCAACACCGAAAGAACAACACAACCGTCGTTAACATAATTAAATATACGAGGTGAGCAAAATAGGTAATAATACTGTCGATTTTTAGGAATTGGGAACACTGTACGGACGAAACTACACCAATCCAGTCATGCACCTCTTCCCTATGTTCATTACAAGTTTCCATTTGATAGCGTTGATACCTACGGCTCTGCAAGTTACGCGAGTACATGTTTTAGTGGTGTGTCACAAAAACGGAATAACGAAATATTGACCAGCATTATGTTTTTATTTTTTCGACAGTCGAGGAATTGCGTACATAGAGTTTGTACCACAGGAACAGACAGTTAATCAGAATTAAAAATAAATAAATAAAATAATAGGTACCAAATGCCTAGATTGGTGTATAAGGACAGAGAAGAAAATTCTCTGTTTCTAGACCATAAATATGAAAGCCACGTGGTTAGTGTAACGATTCGGCCTGTCCTATTATCCCTGTATCTTTATTGTCGACTGACAATAACTGAAGCGCCTCTATTGAGATTTTGAGAAACTGACAGGTGGAGGATAGTCGAGTTTGTTTACTGTTGTTTTCATAGCGAGTTTTTAGAAAATGTCTTTAAAATTGCAAGAAAAAATTAAATGCAACGTGAATTGTTGGGTTTATCTTTGCAATGCAAAAGTAGGTCGTGAAAGAGACCTAAGTTTTCATCGTGTTCCGAAACGTGGCTAAAAAGCCTTATTACCTTCAATTATAACCCATTTTAATAATTAAATTTCATTTAACGCAACCCTCATATTGAATAATAAATTAATTTCAATAAATATCACATGAAGATACCATTGAACCTGTCAAAAATATCCTATCTGCGTCAGCCATGATGTACAATGCAGTGGCGTCTCTATCCGTAGTGTCAGATGACAATACAAAGAGGTACTTATTTCAAGTATTAAATACTTGAGTCTGAATCAACCCCAAAGCTGACTGTACAATCAGAGCCGCAGTAAGGAAAACTTGCGCTATGGGCAGAGCCGTGTTTTGGCGCCCTTGGTAAATAAAAACAAGGTTCTTACCACTCAAAATTTAAGTGATGAGCAAAAAAACAAAAGGTCCTCACCTCCCAAAATCCAAGTGACGACAAAAAAAAAGGTCCTTAGCAAGCCCGTCAGCGCCCTTTTCCAGAGTACGCCCCCCCTTACTGCGGCTCTGTATACAATAGTGGAAGATAAAAATCCGAAGAAGGTGGAGGATTAGAATTAGTAGAATTCCTATCGAGAAGACTAAAGATTGTTGATTGAAGGATGCTGCATTATGACAATGCTCCTCGTCATACGAGACTCTCTGTAATTGAGTATTTCGATGGGAAAAGGATTCCTGTGGTTCCGCAGACCACTTATAGCCCCTCACGAGTCCGTGTAACTTTGTACAGTTCCCAAAAATTAATATCCACCGAGTGGCCTATTGTTTTGGTACTGTGGGTGACATTTGGAAACTTGTAACCAATCAACTAAAAACAGTTCCAGTTCCGAATTTTCAGCACTACTTCAGTTCATAGCTAAAAATTGTTATAACGGGTGTTTTTTTTAGAGGTATAGAACTTTAAGTTGGCATTACTGTTCAAGATGGCGACCGATTTAACAGCTGTCAAGTGATTTATTCTCAGTTTGGTTTGGCAATTCATCATGAATAGACTCACGCCTGAACAACGCTTGCAAATAGTGCAATTTTATTTCGAAAATAATGGTTCTGTGCGGAATACGTATCGCGCACTACGTCCATTTTATCGTCAACAAAATCGTCCATCAGAGCAGTTAATTCGATTAACCATGGAACGTTTTCGCACCACGTTTACTCTTATTGATAACTCGCATCCCCAGAGACGCCGTACGGTGCGTACAGAAGAAGAAGTTATTGGTACTGTAGAGCGTACTGATGGCCAGAACGTTACAGTCAATGGTGATCGGTATAGAGCCATGATTGCTAACTTTTTCATTCCTGAATTGAACAGCCATGATGTCCAGGAGCTGTGGTTCCAAAAAGACGGCGCAACATGTCACACAGCTCGTGCCACAATCGATTTATTTGAAAGACACGTTTGGTGACCGCCTAATTTCACGTTTTGGACCTGTGAATTGGCCTCCAAGATCTTGTGATTTAACACCGCTGGACTACTTTCTGTGGGGCTATGTAAAGTCATTGGTCTATGGGGATAAGCCACAAACGCTTGACCATTTGGAAGACAACATTCGCCGTGTTATTGCCGATATACGGCCACAAATGTTGGAAAAAGTCATCGAAATTTGGACGTCCAGATTGGACTACATCCGAGCCAGCCGTGGCGGTCATATGCCAGAAATCATATTTAAAATGTAATGCCACAAGATTATCTTTCGAATAAAAAAAAATTCATGTCAATCGAATTATCCATCGTTGTTTTATTGCAATTTAAAGTTCTATACCTCTAAAAAAAACACCCATTATAAACAATCTAATTACTATTTTTTTTATACATAATTTAGGTCTTATTCACGGCTTATTACTTTAATTACATATTCGAATATAATATAGGACAACCGTATTAACGGAAAGACGAAAAATGGTACCCTATTGTAAATACAATTTAATAAAACGATTTAACTTTGCCAGTTCGACTTTAGTTTTGTATGTTTTTACTCTACATATAAACATTACATGAAATATACAAGGTGAAAATAATGATGATGATTTTTATATAGTGCTGTTTAAAATCCATTTCGATAAATATTATATAATCTGTTTATAGATATAATTTCGCACAATACTAACATTTATTACTTAACAATCTACTTAGCAAAAATAAAAAATATTTTCTTAATCTGAAGGAGGCGAAATCTAAAACATTGAAATTTATTAGCCATTGCTTCAATAGTTTGGGATATGAGTTTATGGAACAGTGCAATAAAATGCTATTAAAAAACTCTTATTTTGTTACTCACACAGACAAAAATATGTTGTAGTAACTGAGTTTCTAGCTTGGTTAAAATGTTATTGATCACTGTTAACATTTGGTTAACTATGTGTCGTAAATAGGCGATGAAAATGGAACTAATACAGTAGATTCCGGTTAATTGGACCACCAGTACACGTATTTATTTAGGACAGAGCACGAAAAACAGTAAAATCAAGTATTTAGCTCGAATTTGTTCTGCTAATTCCCTGCTGAATTTGGATTCGAAGAACACACAATTGCACCAATTTTGGGCAAACTGTACAACGATTAAAGAATTAGATTCAGATGCATCTTTAGGTGTATCGGAAAGTTTTTTCGTTTTTATTATTAGTGCAGTATGCGAACTAGTAACGACTTATTCGCTGAATTAAACAGACGTCTTCCTCGTTTTGATTAAACTCTGTAATCTTGAGTTATTGTTTTCGTTTTATTTTAAACTCTTGCATTTTAAAATGGTGGAAGAATTTTCATCAAAACATTTTTTATGCTGTTTAATATTGTATTCATAAAAAAATAATCTGCTACAGTTGCTACATAAAACATTTGCACTGTTTATGGTGATAAACTAAGTAATTTCCGCTTTATTTGGCCAAATTGTAATGTCCCGTATGTCCCAATGTAACGGGAATTCACTGTAATGGTGCTAATGAAATGGATAAAAGCTGATTTTAATATCGCAGTTACTATTTAAAATGCAATTAAAAATCCCAAACACACATTTATTAAATTGGAAATAAAATAAAATAAAAATAAAATTTTGTAGATAATTTATGAGAAACGTAAAATAATATACAATATAAGAAAACTTTTTTTACCACATATCAGAATATCTATTGCTCACATCCATATTATTTACAACTACAAATACAAATTCATTACTCAGTCTCCAGTAGTCAAAAGTGAAAATAAGTAGTCTGAAAGAATTTATTTTCACTATTGGACATGTGGTAATACGCTAGAACACAACAAATTATATTATTTATTGCACAAAATGTAAATTTTTACCTTCATTAAAATTAGGGAAGCAAGGGGAATTAATATGAACTAATAGCTTTATCCTAAATAGCCTTTTAAATAGAAAATAGATAATTTGAAAATAAAAATTTACAATTTGCATCTATCTGTTGCGGAATATGATTCTAAAGATGGCGGTAAAGTCACGTGTTTTTATTTGTTTCTCAATTTTTAACAGTTAATTGCGACTCTTATAACTTTTATTTCCATCGTTTCACTGCGGACGGCGTTTGTTCAACGCCAAAATCGTGACAGAATCAATTAACTTGTTTGTCTTGCGGTATAATATAGAAAAAAAATTCATGCGAATCGAGACAACTGTAGATAATAACCCCACCATTCAGGGAAGAAATTGATTAGTTTTACTAATTTCGTAGAATAATGAATAAAGGTTGGATTGAGAACGAGAATGCGCATTCAAAAAGCTAATACTTTAGAGAACTGCGCTAATATCTGGAAATCTACATACCTTGCCTTACCTACAAAACTGCGCATCATTAATAGTAAGTTTAGTCAACATTTAGTCATAGTTTTAGTTATAGTCCTGTGTTTTATTTTAATCTTAAAAGATAAAACTCATATTGTTACGAGTAAGTTCATACAATACTTTGTCTTTTATCTTTTTTTAAGACTAAATCCCAACAAATACGCGTGCGCACAAGACGTAAAAAATGTGCAGGTTACACTTGATGAACTGTTAACAATTTCACTATTGTTTTTATTCCGGTAAATCCTTACTCACCATAAAGATTTTCGTTTTACTATCGTTTCACTTCACTTTATTCGAAACTGAAGTGATGTATTTGCGATTTTATAAAAAATAAAACGAACACGAAGCTTCTCTTAAAGGTGACAACATTTAAAAGTTAAAAGATACGCAGACGTCTAAGTAAAACGTATTGAAAACAGGATTTATATCTATTTTGCAATAAACTACATATTTAACATCACTGTCCGTGTAATTGTTAATGAAAAGAATGAACCATGGTTCATAAAGAGATTAATTTTTCAATAAATAGAACTGTACAAACAATTTGGTACCAAGTACTAAAACTGATGTTATAACGCAATTACTACTTTGGTGGTTTCTGTTCTTAGCTTGTTATAATTTATAGGTAGTCAATTTTAAGGACGCAAGTATGAATTAGCCCCAAAACTATATTTTCACATAACAATTTCTGGTACTCTCTGTATATTTTAAAATACAGTTCTGCAGATAACGGCAAAGTCGAGGAAACCACCAAATTTGCAATTTGGCAGAAATATATGTATACTTTTAGATACTTTACATTCTTTTATAAAGTTAGTTTAAAACTGTAAGCACAAAAGCGCTAACTACAATTTGTGTATATAAAAGACATGGCTAAATTACGGTTCGCGGGCCAGAAATCCGAGAGGTCCATTTTTGTCTGCATTATTGTCTACACTAACAGCACATATTCCAAACGTAATACGCCAAAAATTCTTGCCTAATCATAGTCAAGCTCGGAATATAATCGGAAATTATTATTGTTTTTAAATAAAGTGTCTGGCCGATGGTCTATAGTTACCAAGGCCAAAGAAAAAAACAAACAAAAAGGTGTCGTCTCTCTTAACTGTAGTATTTTACATTTTTATTTCTTCTGGCCCGCGTAGTAAAAGTATGGTCATACTTAGTATAAACTATACCGAAATATTCAAAAGCAAAATTTGAATGTATGCACTCCGGTGTATTATGCACGTATGATCAGGTTGTCTGTCACGCTAAAGCCGCGTCCAGAAAAAACGCGTCGCGCCGTGCCCTACAAGGAATACAATTAAGAACCGCGCGGAGCTGCGCAAAATTTGAAATTTACTGTCGCGCGTACGATCAAGATTGAATATTATTCGCCGATGTTCCAGATTGCGCACGCGCCGCGCAAACTTGCCATATGTCGCAGATCTTATCCAAATAGACCGCGCATGAACATACATACATGGCATATTCGATTGGACCACTCTACAATTGCTCTGCGAGCGAGCAGATGACGTCATGCTCTATCCGAGTTTTACTAGCGAGCGCGACAGAGCATCTCCCAATGGAATGTTTTTATTATTGTTATTATTAATTATTTAAAAATACAGTGATTTCCTTGCGTAAACATTGCAGGATAATACTTTATGTATAATTTATATTATTTTATTTTTGTGATTGCAATAATTCATTTGTTTTCTGTTTATTTATATTCTCAAAATGTTACATTTTTAAAATTATTTTACGTCTTTTAGTTTCCTAATCTGATTTATTATACAAAAAGATACTTAACTACTTTATAAAGATTCAGTTAGTTCTGATAAACATACTAGCTTTGAAATACCACTGCGCGCCACATTGCTCGACGCTGCTCTGACTCTTTAACCAGAGTAAGAAAAAGTGCACGCAGTGCACTCTCAGTGCAGTTACCTTTCCCAATCGAATATGAATTTTATCAACTCTAGAGCAACTGCTCGCCCAATCGAATATGAAACTTGCTCGCCGAGAGACCTGAGTGCATAGTAGAGCACCCAATCGAATACGCTAACAGTTCTTTGAAGTACCGACACTTACCGGATCGTGTTCGTTAGAGTTGCGCAAAGCGGCGTTTGCGAGCAGTTGTCCAAATAGGACAATCATGAATATTCTGCACAGGTCAGCAGAACACGGCGCGTTTGGCCTGGACCCTCAACAACTAAACAGCGTTATCGTGCTTGTTTCAATTTTAAGTAATTAAGCACACAGCGTCACGCTCGTCCACAGTCAAATGATTAAATAATTATAAAGTTTGCGTCACAACAAGGTCGCCTGTTAGTTATGCACTTATGTTATATATAACAATCAAACGAACAGTTAGAAGCTGTCCAACTGTAAATCTTTAATTTAATAAACCACACATGGACGTCTGTAAACAATAACTGTGAATCTAACACCATCTTTTAGTATCACACAGAACTACATATTAACTAAGTAAATTTTGTCATTATGTATATTTTGATGAAGGATTTTTACATGTTATTAATTCGCACGATAATCACACTAAGTATTATAAAATCTATTTTTTTTTTAAATACGTACGTGTCTCGTTCGAATAAACCGAGTATTCATTACCTACAAACAGACTAACAAATATCTCTGGCTTTATATAATGATTGGCTTCCATATTATCCCTAGTCAAGATTAAATTAACAATAAAAAATATGATCCTATTTACAAATATATGATGTTATGAACACATTATTAACATGAAGAGAAAATTTAATGATTTCATCTAATACAAGGGTCCCCAAACTACGGCACACGGTACTAAATAATATCAAATACATCTTACACAAGAAGCATTTCCTATAATAAATCTGCGTAAGAGATACATATTAATTCCTGAACATTACGATAGAGGCGCTAGATTAGAATCCGCATGGCTTAAGCTGTTTTTCAGGCTATACGTTATCCACACCGTGCTTCAAACCCGGCAACAAAAGCACCAATGGCACACAAAGCACCAATGACACACAAGCACTAATGGCACACAAAGCACCAACACAATTTTAAAATTGCCTGGAGCTAGAACTCACAAAAAACGAAAGCGTTACCTTTCGTTTTTTGTGAGCTTATTAGATACCAATTATAAGCTTTGATTATTCAATATTAGGTTTTTATATTCAACTTAAGGGTAAATAACTGCCCTAAATTCTGATTTTAGTCTCTGTTCAGATTTTGACAAGCAGTTGTGACACCTGCGCTTGTAGCACTAACTAATGTGCTGTTGCTTGATGGGACAGGAGTCAATAAATTGGTGTTTAACGTTAAAGCTGGAAAGTACGTTTAATAAACTCGTGTGCGCAACGGTGCTGTCAGATGTCGAAGGTTTAAGCAAATATTGTCATCTATGTCCCCCTTGATCTCCTACAACTTTGTTATTTAGTATTTTTTTCTATCTCTAATAATAAAGAAAATGACGGCAATGAAATGTAGTGGGAAACCCTCGACCACCCTCCCTTCAGTCCAGATTTGTCCCACTGTGACTATTTTTTGTTTGCGCCCATAAAATCGCTTGGAGGGAAACGATTCGAAAACAATGAAGATGTCGAGGAGTGTGTGTGCAATTGGTTAACGACGCGCCCTCAAACTTTTTTTAAACAATATTCAAGCTTCCAAAACGTTGGCAAAAGTGTGTAGAGCATGAAGGAGGCTATATAGAGAAAAACTGAAGGTTTCACATGTGTATATTATTAATAAATAAATGTATATTAAAAAAAACCGTTTATATTTGAATCACCTTCGTACAAGCTTTATAACGATAGGCGTACTAACCTGTTAGTAACACTACGATAGTGAAGCGTAAGGCATACGACACACATTCAGGCATTTGTTATATTATTTTTAATTTTTGTACGTGAATCATCACGGCATGAATATTGTACGTATCTATAACAATAAGCATCGTGGATAACAGGCCTAAGCGTACGTTATTCTTGTACGAGAATAACGTAACTCCAATAATAACAAAACTCTTGTACATGTTTAAGACGATACTCTTCGTGGCAGCAGGCCTTAGGTGCGGAACAGAATGCAATGAATTCTACGACGCGTTGACGGCGTTATCTCTCAGTACAAAGTTAAAATGAAGCTATAGTACGCAAGTGCACCGAATGAGCAACGTCTGAACAGCGTTCTACGCCATTGATATTGAATGTTCGTCAACTTTCAACTTTTGACGCCGTTGAACGTTGACGTAAAGTGTTTGTATGTATAAATAACTTGCATACAACATAAATAACATCATACACAAGTCTTCATCATCCATTATAATTTTAATAAAAGAAAGCGCACGTATAAACACAGATATAGGTTGTCACTTGTCACTTTGACGCCATTAAAAATGATTGCATTGTGTGCAGGCGAAAATTCAACGCCGTTCTCAACGGCGCAAATGACGGCGTGCTGACGGCGTGCCGCTAGCGCGCTGTGCATTCTGTTCCAGGCTTTAGGGTCGAGTCACACTAAACGAAATCTCAGTCGCGTTATTTCAGCAGCGTATTACTATAGAGAGACCCAGATGACGAAATTATTAAAAAGATTCTCACTTCTAAACTACAAGTGATGACCTAAAAAAATGCCTGTCTGCCCGCCGGAAAATACGCCAGTCCGTCGAGCGTATTTTTTATTGCAACAATCACCAGTGTTTGGTTTCGGCTGAGCGAAAAATCCGTTGAACTTAATACGTCGAAGTCAGCGAAATTTCGGTCCCGCGGACAGTGTTGTGCAGTTTGATTTCACGTTTGGTCAATATGTTTAAAACGAGAGTTAATAATCCTAAGTCAGAAAGCGTCACTTGTAATTCAAATTAGTAAATTGTAATTTAGATATTGTCAATTGTAATTAAGAAACTAATAAAAAAAAAAAAAAAAAAAATGCAAATATTAACAGGCTATTCCAAACATTTAGGCGGAACTAAATGGGAATTTCGTTCTTTTAGGTTCTCACGAGAAGGGACCTTGCTTGGGTTATTTCATTTTCACGTTGGAATGTCAAAATTTAAAATTCCAGCAATGAAACCATGGAAACGAATGACATTATAATGACAAAAAAATAAATAAAATGGGAAATTTGTATTAAGAATGACACAAAATCTCGCAATATAAAGAAAATGACATTTTAAAATTATATTAACCTTAACCAAAAAATGTTTATTGTAAGTATGATTTAAAAAGCTTAAACAAAACGGCCGAAAAGCACGATTCAAACGATGAAAGTAACTATATTCCGTTCAAAGTGAGTATGCAGTACAGGATATATGGAGTAGTTCTGTTTCATACTCTCTAATATGTTTGTACAATGACGCTATCCTTTTCTTGCTTATCGACGTTGCCAGCTCTAAAACGCGCTGATCTGTGAAGGTTGAGAAATGCTGGCCTATAATTATAATTCAAATCTGAATTATAATTGATACTTTCTGAATTACAGTTTACAAATCTCAACTACAACTGACGCTTTCTGAATTGCAGTTTACTAATGTGAATTACGACTGACGCTTTCTGAGTTACAAATTACATTTGAAGCATTCTGAATTACAATCGACGCTTTCCGACTTACTATTGGCTGATCTGAATTAAAATTTACGATTTCTGAATTACAATTTACTGACATGAATTACAACTGATGCCTCCTGACTTACAATTTACTAATCTGAATTACAGTTGAAAAAGGTGTAGTGTAACCCGATTCTTACTCTGGACTACCATTTGTTTAAAAAATTATGTGACAATCTTCTGAAAATGTTGGGGGACCCCTGATCTAATGTATATTTTTAATAGACTTTCTTAGTTTTTATATTTTTTTGGTAATACAAACTGTTAGAAATTTTGTCCATTCGACACAAATAACCGTACACTTTGTATTTATATATATATTTTTTAAATATTTTCGCTTAAAATTCATATACATATATCTTATTCGAAAATTTATATACAACATCTAAATAGAAATAAAACGATTATATTACGATATTCCGCGAATTGTCACTAATAAAAAAAATATATAACAGGATAACAGAAAACCAATCAAATAATGAAAGGCAGGCTGGAATGTAACACTAGAACACCAATTTACAACAGACGAAAAACACTAACAAAATTTTATTTCAAGTCATAAACATAATTCACCTTTCACAATCTCCTTTAACTGTCTGTTTTTAGCCCAGCCTGCCTGTGGGACGTGTAGCAGCTAACATACTCACGTGCGCACTCACTTTTTCCTTTTAGATGTGACACTCGAGTCGCGTTAGGAACATCAGGTACACAGTACTTGACCTGTAGTCGTTGTCTGATCTGCAGGTGTCTGACTCGACCGCGCTGTTTCTTCACTTAAACCGCTATTCGAATCATCATTGCAGATTGTTAGGGAATTATTTGATCCGTCCTCTGTATACTGAAAATAAGACACATTCTTTTTATCTGTGGTATCGCAAATAGACCGGGAGCTCATGACATTTTTGGTCTCCGATTTCATACAGCATGCCTTTTGGGGGAGAGAATATTTACCCTGTGACAATAAAAAAGGGATGGGTCATAGGGAAAATTGCATTTCCACTTGCACAAAAATTTTGTGTTTTTCTCTGATTTAATATTGCTTACCCTTTTGTCAAAACAAAGTTAAAACAAATTTAAAGTCTTTTAATTATAGGTATGCGATTTGGAGGGTCCCAAAGGGCTCAAACGGTCACGTGATCTTGTAATAAAAAAATATGATTTTCCGCGTTTTCATATAGCATGCCGATGAAAAGAAGTTTGTGTCATAAAACCCCTATAAAAAAATTGGCATGCGGCTCTTGTTGGCCCAAGGGTGGAAAATTTCGGAAAATATTTGTGAATATTTTAATAGGATTTTACGTGATTTCTTTTTGCATGCCATTTTAACTATAGGTTATTGATATAATGCATTGCTGTATAACATAATTGGCATGCAGATAAGGAAGTCCTAAAACAGAGGCAGGCATCGGAAAAGTTGCAAAAAAAAAATGGAAAATTTCGGTCATATTATTTTGCATGCCTTTTTGCATTTCACTAAATAATGTTGTTTTTAGCTCAAATACAAAATGGCATGCATGCCGAGGAAGCCCATCACATCATAAATAATAAGAAAAGTTGCAAAAAAAAATTGGAAAATATAGGTCATATTATTTTGCATGCCATATTGCATTTCACTAAATAATGTTGTTTTCAGCTCAAATACAAAATGGCATGCATGCCGAGGAAGCCCATCACATCATAAATAATAAGAAAAGTTGAAAAAAAAACTTTTCTTATTATTTATGATAATATAAATTTGTTTTAACTTTGTTTTGACAAAAGGGCAAGCAATATTAAATCAGAGAAAAACACAACATTTTTGTGCAAGTGGAAATGCAATTTTTCCTATGACCGGAAAGCGTGCAGGGGTTTAGTACCATCCCTTTTTTGTTGTCACAGGGTAAATATTATCTCCTCCAAAAGGCATGCTGTATGAAATCGGAAACCAAAAACTGTCATGAGCTCCCGGTCTAAAATTCTTTGCTTTGGATAACAAGATACAATTATGAAGCTTTTTATCAGTTCTACGAGGGTTGATCAATAAATAAGGTTCCGTATTTTTACACATTTTTATTAGGCATATAAGTTATACGATAAAAACGAGAATGGGATGAGAAATGGTAGGAGCTCCTAAGCATAGATGGCGGTGGTAACTTGAAATGTGATATTATGTTCTGTCACATGTCAGTATATTACCAGTAATGGACCATATTCGTAACTACGTCAAAAAATGGGATTCGGTGCTGCCGTCTAGCGGTTGGATTTCTTTTATTTGAATTTAGCATGTTGTTTTTTTGTTAATTTGTATTTTGGAAATATAAATTAAGTTTTCAAAGTAAGAGAATGCTTCACATCAAAACTACAAGTCAATATTTATTTATTAAAATTCTTATTTTATGCATTATAATTTAATATGTCATTATTTTTGCAAGGATTAGTGTTCAGCGTCAGGATTAGCGTTTACTGTCAGAATTAGTATTCATGTGAAAAAGGTCTCTCATGTTATTAGTGTTTGTGAATTTATATTAGTTGTCATCATTAATTTGTGTCAATACTGTATAACCATGTAAATATTTAACGCGTAATCGCAATTAAATTAGCTTAATTGAAATGTCGACATTAATTCAACAACCCTTAAATCCATCCTAAGAATCATTTCAACCAGTCAGTGAATCGGAGAATTCATGCCCGAAGCCGCTCGCAGACTATTCGCTCATATGTGGGAGACCTCGATTTTTAGGTATGTACAAAGTAAATACAATCTAAGAATATTTCTATCATATATCCAAATTAACCGGCCAAATGAGGATGAGGTGGTCTGTATGTTCCGGGTCGTATTTTATTGGTACCTGAACTAGGATCGGTATTACTAACTACTCGTCGGTATGGGGATCAAATGGAAACAGGTTAAAGGAATTTGAGAATTAGAAACTGAAATGCGAAAGCAGGGAACTTAAATCAAAGGAGTAATAAAAATAATAATAGTTAAGCGCTGCATAAGTTGCTTTGTTAAATAGTTTGCAAATATCTCTATCACATACCTGTGAATTAATTTCATCCGGGATTTTCGACCTCTTGCTGTACCCATCAAGTGGTGTATCACTTAACCTCTTCCTTGAATCTGTACCGTTCTTAACTGACGTATTATTAACCGAATTCTTCCTTTCTCTCTTAAGTAAACTCGGTGATAAATACTGATTAAGTTGTTTTCTTTTAACATGTCTAGCTTCAATCTTCATACCTTCTTTTAACATTTTAATATTTATTGCTTGTCGATTAACGGTTTCTGTGAATGAATGTATGTCATATGTTAAATCAACATTTAAGTTTTCTGATTTAGCAAATTCCAAACCGATGAACCACATTGTACAATGGACATTACTTTCTGCATTCTGTTCTTTTGGATCGAGATACGTGTAACATTCGGGATTTACATGAGCTAGAGTTATGTGCTGATTCCTTTCTAAATTACCTGTGAAAATAAATGTATCATATTAATGTTGTTTTGCTCTTTAAGTCACAGAAAATTCTAGAATATTCACAGCATGACCATGTAATTTAAACTATACTGATGGATACTAAAAATGCTGGGGTCAAAAAGAGTACTAATTTTCCATATACCGGGTGTAACACGAAATGTGGGCCATAGGTATTTAACATGGGAAATTAGTAATAAATTTAAAATAAATATAAATAAAAATATATATTTTTTAAATAAATGTGTTTTTAATTGTTTTATAGTAATGAACATTTCTGTGTTTTGAGGGAGTAGCTGCCAATCTAATTGAGGTAAAATATTCGCATTTAATAAAAGCAATTAATATAAAATACTAAACAATATATTCATTGTTTCTGTTGTTCTTTAAACCCACCCTTTCCCGCAATTATTATTGCCCAAATAGCTCAAACTGTAATGTTTGTGCTTAGTAAATCTGATAACCAGTATTCAAATCCCCAAATATATTTTAATTATTTATTTACAATTTTGGTACCTGTTCCGTATAATTCCACCAGTTTAAATTAGAACTATAATCTGTTTAAACATTAGAAAGCAGTATTGCTCTTATGGCAAATGGGAGCGGTGTTGCCAAATGTTGTAAAAGTGTCTTTTTATGTTCTTTTGTTGTTAATTCATTGAAACCATATGGAAAAAGTATCGGAGATTCGTATAATGCACAAAATTCAAATAACATGGTACAAATATGAATAACCATTTGTAGAATACTTTGTCTTCACAGATCAGCGCGTTTTACAGCCGGCAACGTCGCCAAGAAAGGAAAGGACAGAGTCTTTGGAAGAACCCATTAGAGAGAAGTAGGGACCAATAGCAATCATTCATGCATGTGGCCGAGAAAAACGAGTTTCAAACATGAAATTCATGAACTCATCTTAAATACTTAGATTTCAGAATGAATACTTTTCAGTTGCCTATACTTATTTAGATTTATAATAATTTAAAATAAAATTTTTGGAAAAGATAAGAGTCATAAATGTTGTGCTTTGAGAGAAAGAGGTGACGCCTAGGCGAAATCTTATTCTAACTAGCTTGTACTTTTTCTCTAAGTAGCTGCTTGTGGTGGAATCATACGGAACATCAGCCAAATGTCGAGTTTAATTCAACAAATCTTAAATCCAGCCTACGAATCATAGCAACCAGCTAGCGAACACTGGAATTCATGTCGGAAACCGCTCGCGGGATTTTAACTCACTGTGTATGAGACCTTGAGTTCTGAGTGAAGTACAATATATTTTTAAATAATTCAGCCAACCGTGACAATTCATTCACATATGAAGCTCCCCCACCATAAATATTTGAAATTCTTGCAAAACTGATTCTAATATCTTAAAGTTCGATTCCAATAAACGATTAAAATGCGGTGAATTTTACCATTTTTATCGACCCATTTAAATTCTATAAAGCGGCTGATTCTAATAACCAATGACTCTTGCTTTATATTAGAAAATTATACAAAATTAATTTTTTTTTGTTCGTTCATATTTAACCCGCCTTCCACCATTTTATATTTTCATTAAAAAATTTATTGTGAATTGCAAATTAAAAAAATAAAATTTAAACATTAAAATGTTTATACTTACCTATTAAGTGCCTAACTTTACTTTCAACTAAACCACACCATTCTAGTTGATCTTCAGCCGTGGCAGCACTGGCTAAAAGAACGATGAAATGTTTATATTTTAAAAAGAATGATGGTGATTCGAATAATTTATCCCACGTTTGTTTTCCCAATATTATGTCATCTGTTAAGTTGAGACCGTTCCTGAATTCCTCCATCATAACCGTACGAGTTGATGTCGATACGTTGAACGTTGAATTTTGCTGAGGGTACGCTGGTGTTATTATCGGCATTAGGTGATACCGGTCATTTACATTAACCTAAGAAATTAGTCAGATGTCAGAAGAGGTGCAAATTTAGATTGAGAATATATTTAATTTAATTTGCAATCTCCAGAATCACGTTACACAAAACTCCGCATCTAGAACACCAACATAACTGCGAAACTTGGGGTGTTATGAAAGATATAGTTAGAAACCTCCAAGTATTTGCCAACAAATGCCTAAGAGGAAGCATGCGTATTTCCTGGTTTGGCAAAATCACCAACGAAGATCTTACAACAAAAACAAAACAGAAGGAAATTAAGACCGAGGTCAAAATTAAGAACAGGACTTGGATAGGTCTTGGAAAATATATCCAGGATGGCTCTCGATCTGCAACCCTCAAAACAGTTGAAAAAGGGGTAAATTCAAACTACCTGGAGAAAAACAATTCAGCAGATACTGAGACATACGGGAAAACTTGATAATAAGTGAAACATCTCGCACAGAACAGACCCAGATAGCAAACATTTATGAAGACCCTATGTTCCAGTGAGGAAATCGTGATGTGTGGGCAAATTGAAAAAAAAAAACATTTTTGAGAACCAAAGTTTACCTAAAGAATCGAATAATAGTATTGAATTTTTTCGGAACAAACCGGAAATGCCAGATATAAAGGACAACGTATGTCGTGCTGGGTATCTTAAGATAAAGCTATTGACGTCATATTAAGTACGTTTACATGCATCAATTTGACGAATGTAATATTCGTACGCTGTCAACTGTATCGAAATGAAATGAAAATATAAGAATAAGAACAAAGTAGAAACAAATAAACTATTATAATAGACAAAATAGTCCTAAAAAGGGCTGATGTGATCCAAATATATGATCAAAGAAAAGAAAATAGAAATAAGTTGAATTTAACCTAAAAAGCTATGCACTACACACAATATCAAATACAAATCTATAAGATATCTATAAGAAAATGTACAACTAAACACAAAACTGCTAAATAAAACAGGTTTTTAGAAATTACTATAATGGCCGGTTGCTAAAGTAAAAATTATGTTTTTGTATGTTGTAACATACAAAATAGTATATTATGTTACTAGGAGTAGAACGCGCTCTTTTTTGTGCTGAGCTCAAATGTTGCTGCCGAGGTGCAGCCGAGGCTTGCATATTGAGCGAAGCACAAAAAAGGCGTTCTACTCCGAGTGACATATACTATTTTTTCTTCAAGCGTAGTTATTAAAAATTTGCAACCATAAATACATGACTTTATAGTTTCAGATGCTATTGCTGCTAATTCCGGCGGTGTACATTGAATTGGTTGAGACATTTTTTAATTTTTAATCTTTATATTGTGTATTTTGTAACTAATCACAGAATGATCACAGAATAATAATAAAGTAGCTCACTAATAACGTAACTAATTTCTGAATTCACTGCAAATCACGCTACAAATATATTAAATTGACAGATGTTTTGTTTATGGCGACTGCTGCCATCAGTGCCATCTGTTGATAACTATATGAACTATCATATTTTAATTTTTAATCTTTATATTGTGTATTTTGTAACTAATCACAGAATGATCACAGAATAATAATAAAGTAACTCACTAATAACGTAACTAATTTCTGAATTCACTACAAACCACACTACAAACATATTAAATTGACAGATGTTTTGTTTATGGCGACTGCTGCCATCAGTGCCATCTGTTGATAACTATATGAACTATTTACTAGTATAAAAATGTTCACATTTTGTTACTAGTAAAAAAATGTATCATTTCTACCGAATGTATTGAACAATGTAATGTTAGCATTATAAGCCGCTTGAAGAAAAACAAATGATTTTAACTTGAGTTAGAGAAAACTCTTACGTTAGCAACCCGCCATAAGTAAAATGTCAAATGTAAACATTTGACAGCGATACCAGTACAAATGTCCTTATATTACATAAACATTTTTAAAATTTGTAAATCTTCAAATTGACTATCGAACTAACTATGACTTCAAAAGGTATGTAGTAAAAGTATTTAGTAAAATAGAGAGTGAAATATTAGTCTATAATTCACATGAAAAAAAAAAAAACGATTCAGTTATTTTTTTTTCGCCACTAAGTTTGTTATTGAAGTTATGACGCAAAATGACCAACTGCGTTGATTTAACGACTGGCCTATACTATTGGGTACTTTGAGTAAACTTTGGTCATCTAATTTTTTATTTTCTCTTGCTCACAAATCGCGTTTTCGAGAAAAATCGTATTCCCTCTATCTTGATACACCCTGTATAATCTGCGATCTGGAATAAGACTGTTTATCTCGTGATATTACAAGCATGGATTATAATAAAACCAAAAATCTTCCTAGGCAAAAACATAAATAAATAAATAAATTAAAAATCTCTGGTCCTAAAATTTATAAATCATGTTATACAGATACAACATTTTTCATATAGCGACTGCTCCTTCTAAAGTAAAATGTGATTAAAAAATATTATTATTAATTTTAGATCAATAGTTACTTACTCTTGGATCCCAGACCGGAAAGCCTAGGCCGACATTATCAGGTTGTTTAAGTAATACAGGCTGTGGCCATTTCCATTGTGAGAATACAAGGAAAAATTTATGCACCAAAGTAGCAGCTGCAGCGTTAGGATAAAGTTGACATGTTCTGGCCACCAGCATAGCCCAAGATACACCACCCAAGTAACCTAATGCGTTACTGTATATACCATGTTCTAAAATGAAAGTAAAATTAGTTTTTTTAAAATAACGAAAAATTGTTGGAATGATTACTAGCGTTTTTAGTTGATTTAAGGATTCCACACACCAAAGCGGCCGCGGTGGCGGCCACGGTAGCGATACGACTAGCGATCAGGTCTCCTCACACTAACGCGGTGGGAGTGGCGGTAGCGGTAGCGATCAGTGAATCACGGTATATAGTTGTATGATAATATTGATTGCGAGAACACAATAGAATAATTAATTGTATGTAGAGGAAAAATAATAATCTACTCACAGTCTGTTTCAAACGGTTAGGCGGAACTAAATGAGAATTTCGTTCTTTTAGGTTGGAAAAGGGACCTTGCTTGGGTTATTTCATTTTTCACGTTGGAATGTCAAAATTTAAAATTACAACAATGAAACCATGGAAACGAATGACATATGTCAAACTTAAATTAATTTTCTTACATATTTTAATGACAAAAAATTAAAAAATGGGATATTTGTATTAAGAATGACACAAAAAATCAAAATATAAAGAAAATGACATTTTAAAATGATATTAACCTTAACCAAAAAATGTTTGTTGCAAGTATGATTTACAAAGCTTAAACAAAACGGCTGAAAAGCATGATTTAAACGATGAAAGTAACTAGATTGCAAAATCTAGTTCCATCTAACCGTTTGGAACAGACTTTACTATCAATTTCCAAAACTTTTCCTATTTCGTCCCACACTTTATTTGTTTTCCTAATATTCTTGTAATCAGGATGTGCTAAGTCATACAAAATTAAATGATTTTTTCTGTTAAATTATCTATTTTCGACATTATTTTCTTAAATATATTCACTCTGTGGTATATAAACAATAAATATCGCGCGGCCTAACGCAACTTGTCGAGTTCGGCCGCCAGTGTTTGGTGATCGCTAGACTGAACGCTGCATACGGCGTCGTTCTCAGATAGCGAAACGCTTGTATGTGCGTGGTCTCATTGTATTGTATAGGTTGCGTTAGGCCGCTGCATTAACGCCACCGCGGCCGCTTTGGTGTGTGGAATCCTTTAAACTTGCTAAGCGGGTGCGATTTTTTAATCACTTTGAACAGAAAATCTCCTTTATTTGTAAAAATACAAAAAATCTTCAGAACAAAAGTTAAACTAGACAAAAAGGCCCATCTAAAGGTTACTATAAGAATTCTGAGGCACTTCCGGTTTCACCGAAAATGATGTCAACTTTCGATAATTTTATATTTTTTTCCTAAAAGTACATTAAATTAGCTTTACAATGACACCAAAAAGTCATATTTTTATGTTAACCATTTCAAAATGGCGACCATTTATTTACAAAATAATAATCAACATAAGTTTTACAAAGTTGAACGTAGCAAGCTTTGAAAACAATAAAAAAATAAACAAAATATCTCTAAAATAAACTATTTGATTATTAAGAAAAAAAAAGTTGAAGCAAGAATTCTTTTCGGTCTCTCGACCTTATATAAGACCGCTGTCGTGACGATGTAAAATTTTAAACGAAAAATTTAGCAATTGTTCACCAAAATGCTTTCACTGCAAATGTTTAAAGTGGAACACGTGATTAAAAACGTATTTTCTATTTTTACTGAGTTGGCAAAATTAATATAGGTTTCGAGAACAGATTACAAAAAAAGAAAGAAAAACAATTCATTTAAAAAACAATACACATTAAAGAATAAGAAGCTGTAGTAAATTATTTTATGGTCAATAATAAGACTGATAAGATTGCATTTCAAAAAGTTTTTAAATACAAAATTGCTTAATGCTTAGATACTTAAGAATTAGAGTGACTTTAATAAAAAAATATATACTTACTTTTAGCCCATAGTTTAATAGCTCTGAGTGCCAATCTAAAATTATCGATATTAGGAACGAGTCTTAGAATTTCGTCCGTAACTCTACAACCATTCAAACTTCTGACACATTTCTGATCAAGATTTTTTAACAAATTATCATCTTTTAGATCCATTGTGTCTGGAATTTCTTTAAGTGCAAGTCTTGCAAATAACATATCAATTTCAATACCATCAAAATTCATTTTTATTACGGGCACAAATGCTTCTTCCACCGCCTACAAAAGAAAAAGGTGTGGATGTATATTAAAATCCTTTAAACCAGCTTTTCTCAAAGTATAGTCCTTTAGGACTATATCTCCAATAACGTTTTAGGGGATTTAAAAGGTCAAAATTATTTTCAACTAGGGTGGACTTAAAAAGAGATGAGCCACTTTGCTTACGTCATAATGCGCAACCTTGACAATACATTGGCGTTGCATTTATTTCAGATTGGGGCTACAATTACAAAGAGTAGTAAATATATCGGGAAATAAATTTAAGATCCCAGCGCCCTAGTGGTCAATTTTAACTTCAATAGAGGATATTTTTCTTTTTGTAATTTCATGTTACTTAAACCGTTGTGTACACTTATTTGTTGATAAAACAAAAAAATGAAATTAGGGTACGCGGACGATATTATATTGATGGCAGAGGGGGAACAGGAGCTGAAGAGAATGATAGAAAGAGCAGATAAATATTTCAAAAGAAAAAAACTAGAACCAAACAAGAATAAGACGAAGGTACTGTTATTCGGTAAATGAGGAGGGAGAAGAAAGAAGATAAAATGGGAATGGGGAAGCAGAGAAATAGAAGAGGTGAAGAGTTTAAAATATCTGGGTTATGTACTAGCGAGGAACAATGAGGCTGAACTACACATAAGGGAAAGAGTAAAGAAGGCAAGAATAGTCATGGGTAAGCAGTGGAGTATAGGAGAGAGGAAGTTTAAAGATGATATTAGATGGAGACTGAGGGTGTTTGACGCCGTGGTGAAGAACATCCTGCTATATGGGGTGGAAATATGGGGATTGAAGGAATGAGAGAAGGTAGAACGAGTACAGGAGAGGTATTTGAGATTGATCTTAGGGGTAGATAGAACAACACCAGGGTATATTGTAAGAGAGGAACTGAAGAGAGATAAGATGAAAGTGGGTACAGGAAGGTGAGCGGTTAAGCACGAGGAGAAAGTTAGAAGAGAAACAGACAAAAGAATAGTGAGGGAATGCTGGAAGGAAAGAGCCAGAGAGGAACAGAAAGGAAGACGATACGCATGTGGGGAGATGACAAAGGAGTATTACTGGAGATGCGGAGTGGATGCGACAGAGGTGGAAAGGAGCACAGGGAGATATAAGGAGGTCAGAACTATAGGGGTACTAAGCTACTTGAAGGGAGAAAGAGGAAGGTTAGGAGGATATGCGAGGCTAAGGTGCGGGAATGAAGAGAGAGGATAGATATATTTAATCGCCTCTACCACTATAGTCTCTTTTTAATTAGGGGGGGAAGTAGTTAACAAACACACATTTGCAGAATTCTTTTTATCAAAGTTTGCTAGATAATTTGTTAGTGCTCTATTTTACTTGCTCAGTTTCGATGAACTGAATATCAAAAGACACATTGAATCTTTCTCTTGAGTTAAAATCTCTTGGTTCTAACCATGGTGTTCTAACCAATCACATGCTGTTATTATACCGCGATAACTACGCCTCATAATTCAAAAATAGACTATGGTCGAGTTTTGGTGGAGCATTAAAGAAAGGACTTTGTGGTCCTCAACAATTTTTAAGAGATTTTTAGAATAAAAGGTTGAGAACCGTTGCTTTAAGTTTGTCACTAAAGCAGAACTCGCCGAATTTAGAAAATGCTGGTAAGCGCATTAAGTCGCGTTTTACACATCAGCTACGCATTAGCAATAACGTTTGTACGCAGTGAAGTCTCGAAGGATGTCCACTATAGTTGCCATTCGTTCACAAAAATCGTTTGAGGAATGGCCAATATAATAGATGTTCGTAGATGAAAGGTTAAATTACTTACACGTAGTTCAGTTACTTCAGGTTGCAGCTTAAGTAGTTCAAAAAAACTTGTAAAATAATCAGATCTATCTATATGTCGAGGAGCAACACACAAAGCGTCTATATCTGCTCCTTTATGATGTACCTAATTTCAGAAAAACACAGTTACAAACAGACATGAGTTACCTAGAATACAAATATATGACATTATATTATATTTACATTCAATCTTTTAATGTTAAATATTAAGTAACCAAATATTGCAGTTTTTCCAAAAGTTTTTGCAGTTATATTTTTAAAAGACCTGAGTAGGTCAGTCTAAACTTAACTGACCTACTCAGGTCCTTTAACCGGACTGTGGCTTAGAATAGCAACACACCTATCACCTGGTCCCACTCTTACAATACCCGGTATAAAAACTCGAAGTAAATTGAAATGTTTATCACTCCTTGATCGCTGAAGACGGACACAGATCATTAAACAGTTTCCGAAACGTCCAAAAGAATTTTATATACCTCATGCAGTATTATATCTTTTTGATACTAATACTCATTATATTGTACTATTCTAGCCTTGTACTATCAGCAATTGCAAACGTCCAAAATAACGGTGTCCGCATTAAATATATTAACTCTAGTTAGCTCTTCTTCTTCTTCTTTGGGTACTGTCAGTTGACTTTTGACCTCCATATTAATCTGTTGTCAGGTCTTTCTTGTGTCCTGTATACCAAACTTGTTAGATCTTTGGTTAGCTGATTTCTCCATCTCTTATGACGTCTTTCCACTGGTCGACGGGTATTCAGTCTTCCCTCCCATATCCTCATAACAATTCTGTCCTCCCTCATTCTAATCACGTGTCATATCCACTGTAATCGTCTGTCTCTCAGTTCTTGTGTGATATTTGGCCTTAGGTACAGTTACCGGATATTTTTGTTCTTACAGATTTTTCATTCAGCATTAATTTGAATCGGACCAAAGATTCGGCGTAATATTTTATTTTCGAAAACCATGAGGTGTTTTGATCTCGATTTGTTAAGATCCATATTTCGATGCCATTTATAAGTATGAGACATACTATAGCTTGGTATAATCTGATATTGATGTTCCTAGATAGGAGTTTCGGTTTGAAGACGGGACCAAGAGCACGACGCATTAGCAGATTAAATTCTGTTTCTAATTTCTTGCTATATCAAATTCACTTGATTTATAACGGTGACCAGCTATTTGAAAGTATAAACTCTCTAAAAAGTGTTGCCATTAATTTTTAGGTTGTCATGACTGCACCCACGAACGATGAGATATTTTTCATTACTGATGAAGAATCCTATTTTATGTGCTAACTCAAGTTAAAATCATATATTTTTGATGTTATTTTACCTCGAGTTAGACATAACTCGCGTTAAAACAATTCAACCGTTCTTTAGCGACTGGCCATTAGAGATAAAAAATTTTATAATTCCCAAATGCAAGAAACATTTTTCAGCAAAAACTGGCAACCTTGAATCCAAGTTTAAAGTCGTACAATAATCAGAATACTGCTTAAACACTCATTTTAAAGGGTTCACACACTTGTTAAAATTATATTTAACAACTCTAAATGCATTAATGAAATAACTATGAGTATATAATTTCTGATACAGATAAATTACTTAGCGTAATCCTTTGTTAACAATAACCGCAAAAAATTAACGTAAAAAACTGCATGAACTTATTTGGTTACCTAAATATATACAGAAATATATTGACAACATATCAAATATAATATTAAAAACAATTTATCCAACATTGTTTTGTTATTGATATTAAAAAATTAGGGCCATGCTTACATGATATTTGGATGTTTCACTATAGTACTTCATTATCTAATTAATATTTACGAAAAAGTTTTAGAAATAACTTATGTACTTACCCCTAATCGATAACTACCAAATGTATAAATTTTCCCACCAACATGTTCTGCAACATTTTCAGGCATGTTTCGTGAAATGCTGACATCCTTAATCCATTGTTTCACTAGTGAATATAATTTTCCTAATATAACCATTCGGTGATTTAATTCTTGTTCCGTTTCAAACACATCAAATGGTTTTAATGCTTCTTCCAGCTCTTGTGTTCTCATGAGATCCGATGGCTTTGGTGTAGCCATCGATATTGCAGATGTCATACCAAGTGTTCGTAAATTTGACATGTTTGATTGCTGCGAGTTGTTATTTTGTGTCGACCACATTGTAAATCTGTAAAAAGGAATAGAGGAAAAGACATTTATACACTTATAAAGATAATCTACACATTTCTCAACCAGCAAGTGACAATAAAGATAACATTGAAAGATAGTTAAATAAGCTGATAATCTATAAATTAATAAGCTACATAGATAGAAGTGGTGATCATGATTAGATTTTTGAATTAATTTTGTAAATATAATTCAGTTTTAAAGATATATTTGTTTGAAAACATCATTTTTAGACCTAGCCTACAAGCATAACGCGTAATGTGGTTTTCTGTACTAAATATGTGTAAAACAAATGTAAAATAATATATCACTGGATGTAATGCGTACTTACATTTAACTAAAGTACTTAATTCAAATGTAAACACCTTAACTTAAAGAAAAAAACATTGTTTTAAACATGTATGATAAAATGACGATTGTGTGTGACTGAACTCTGAAACAACAGCGCGGATCAGGACATCTAGTGACAAGAATAAAAACTAACAATAATATATTTCTGGAAATCTTTGTAAATAATTCATAAATAATTAATTAAAACATTTAGGGGAGTAGTAAAATTTATCGAGTAGTGATAGAGAAATTTGTTTCTTGTTTAAATTACGTGTTTTTATTATTAATTGTGGACAACCCTAGCTGTTTTTACAAATGGTGGTTGTTATGTGTTGGCAATATAATGACTTGTTGAACTTCTAATGTGTTTCTCTTCACTAAAACATAATTAACAGCCTAAAATTTTTTAAAAAATAATAAATCTAGTGTTTAATTGAGGTTTTGGTTTTCGTCGAAATGTCTTGGCTAAATCTAAATGACAGCTTGAACAGTTTAAAAGGGCAGATTTCAAGTTTTGCTAGTGGTGTATTGGCAGATGGTATTGTCAATGATACAGGTAGGGATTCTGTGCTTTATATCCTATGTACATAAGGATTAAAATAAAGTTACTTATTTTGACATGTTATATTTACTTATTGTCATTTAACCTCACTTTTAGATTTGACAGAAGGTAATTTTTGTTTCAGATCCTTTTACTGAACTTTCTCAAGCTAATCAGAAAATTCAGGAATTGCAGACTTTATGTGCTAGTCAAGATGTAGAGGTAGGAAGAGTTTTATTGACAAAAATTTGTATCGTAAGCTAGAATAATATAAACATTGTTATCGATATAAACAAATATCATAAAAACTACTCTATATATTATTGTTAATGCTAATTTATTACTCATATTATGACGTATATTAAGATAATGCATTTAAAAATAATACGACCAACTGCACTAATTATTTTTTATTAATCTAGATTAATTTGGACTGCAGTGTCATAATATTGTAAAAACATTTGTTCTAAATTGATATTTCGCTACAATTATACATTTTTATCATACTGAAAATTTCAATTTCTTTAAAGGTAATAATAGAAAATTAATATTTAATCAGGGGTATACAAAAGTGTAATAGTAGAATATTTCAGAAAATAAAAAAGGTGTCAGATACTGCAAAAAAATGTAAATAACTACTCAGCTATTTATATTCTTTACTATTTTTTGCCGCTCATTTTCATCAGTGAGTGTTTTTAATTTTTATATACCCTATCGGACAAAAGTGGAGCAACAATTTTTTTTTTGTTACTTATAAAGGTACTAGCTGGAGTACCTGTACTTCGTATGGTTTTTTTAATGTGCATTAATGGGAACCGGAATAGTTCAACTGAAGTTTTTGATCAGATAAGTTTTTCGAAAAATATCGTGTGGTATCAAAAGAATGCTCTTAAGATGTAGATTAAGGAACAAAAAGTTGTTTTTTAGAATGTTTTAATTTTAACAAGATGTTTTCCAAAAATTACCGCTCCGCACCCTTTAACGTAAATGGTTTAAACTAAAAATGTGATAAAATTCTAAGTAATGTAAATTGATCTAAACTGGAAATGTACGAGAGGAATTTTTGATCAGATTTCGTTTTTGAAAATTAAAATATGACTAGTAATGCTTTGATTTTTTTTGTATTTATGGCTAAGGTTGTGTGTCTTTTTGTGAAAATAAAAATATAATAAAACTTTTTTGAACATCTGAGAACAGAATCATGTTTGTAGAGTGTAGTGTACAGACAGAGCCGTGTTGACTTTTATGTATATAGATTCAATTTCTGGACTACGGTTTTGTTATATAGTGGCAAACATCAATATTTGGGCTCCTAAATGAGCCTCACACTTATTTGATAAAAAAAGAAATCCTGAAAAGTTTGGTATAATATAGTTCATTTTGTAATACTTTACTACAGTCTGTTTCAAACGGTTAGGCGGAACTAAATGGGAATTTCGTTCTTTTAGGTTGTCACGTAAAGGGACCTTGCTTGGGTTATTTAATTTTTCACGTTGGAATGTCAAAATTTAAAATTCCAACAATGAAACCATGGAAACGAATGACATATGTCAAAATTAAAATATTCTCAATTTGTAATACGAAACTAGATCTGGTTACTTTGGTGACTGTTGTGGTGTAAACAGAGTTTGGCGTATCCGTGTGAACCAATACTATGACAATATTGTAAATGTATTGTCAATATACAACATAAACCAGTGGCGAAGGGAGACCTCCGCTAGACTTGCCCTCCCATAAAAAATATAATAAAAAAAATACATAATTTTTTTTTTTTAATTTAAAAAAATGTTTAGGTAAATCTTCAAAAATACATCAAATTATGTCCTATACAATTTTTTGTCCAAGGCTTGGTTTACTAGTTACGAATTTTTTTAAATTTTAAAGTTTAATAACTTCCGTTTCCGGTTTCGGATTTTAATAAAAAACAATAGGGTTCTTCCCAATTATTAGGAGAATTTTTTAATACCAGAACGAACTCTTTAAGTTAAACCGTTTTTGAGTTATCGTGTATACACACTTCGAAAATAGGTTTTTTGGATTCCCTGGACCATGAAACGTGGTCATCCGTCAAAATCTCGACATCGAAAATTTTCGCGATTACAATACTTGCCCCTTATATATTAAGGTCGGGCAACTAAAAATGAACTTTCACTGTTAGTTCCGTATTACAAAATGAGACAGATAATACCATTCTTTTCAAGCCTGATGTTTGCAAACAGCGTTACATTTAGATTTAGTTGGTTGCCGTACTTTCAGGCGTAAAATTGTTTTTTCTTTCTTTTATTTTATATAAGAGTGGTTCCCATCCTTATTCACTTGCGTACCCTTTGAGAGCCCATTTCGGTAAAGTATGTGCGGTAAAGTGCTGTCATGATAAAAAATGTATTTACAGAACGCGGTTTCTGAAGTTTGATAGATTGATTAGTAACTAAAACAATCAAGATCGAATCTTGATTTTTCTCAGTTTCTTAATCCTCTCCACGGAGCTTATGACTAAAACAACCAATGGAAGCCATAGGCGCAATTTTAAAAATCTTATTAAAACTTGCTATATAAAAAAAAATACTGCACATATTTAGAAACCTACATAATGGTATTAGGTATTCGAATTAAAATTAACCCTTTACTGCATGAATTTTTATTTTTGGCTGAAATAATTCATGGGCATTAGGAATTGGTTCTTATTGATAGAAAAATTAATTAAATAATTATATTTAAAATATTAATTATTATTTTTATGAAAAAATAATAATTAAAATAATAATTTAGGGTTTGTGTCATACATGGAACATTATGATTCTACATTATGTTACAAAAGAAAATGATTCCGTATTATTTGCTCGTCAATTGCTAGGTGTTCTTCATTAGGGATTAAAAGCAGTCGCCCTCCAATTTTTGAAAGAAAAGGTCTATCTTCTAGTTGTCCTTTCTCAATAAATTCAGAGTTATCGTTGAAGTGCAAATTCCGCTTGATATCCTCAAATCTATTGCAGCCCATTACTTGAGATACTGCAGGATCCATTGCTGTGTATGTGGTATATATGAACATTCATGAAGTAACGTTCTGATTCAGTTTTAAAAGTAAAATAAAAAATAAAAATCGGAATGTGCCATTTATGGCACACTATGCGGTAAAGGGTTAACAAAAAAAAAAAATTTTAACATAAAATTTGTTTTGGCATTCCAAATAATCATCATTCACTTACTAAATACCTGCAAAACCCTGAAATGTGTGAAAATTCACACTTAACATCAATTTTTTAAGGAAGTCATCACTTTTTTTTTGTGACCGTATCGTATTTTGGACGAGTGATCGTATTTTAGAAGTGGGGATCTTTTTTCTTAAAGTCATCACTTGTCTTAGAAGTAAGGACCTGCTTTTTATCATCACTTTTATTTTCACCTGTCCATTAATAGCGATAAAAGATGATGCTCTCCTCAGATATTTCATGCCCCCTAAATTTTTCTCAAATGTTTCCTGGCGCCTTCAGATTTTAAGAGCTATACCACTGTAGGATAGCATAATTTTTGATATAATTTTTAAAAGCTGACACAAAATTCAAATCGTTATTCCGTTAAGTAATAAGAAGATTTTCAAATCAGCCTGTAGGTATATTGAGTTACCAATTGCATGCGGACTAAAAATCGATGTTGTTTTTCCTAGAATTGTTCAGTTCCGTGAAATGTTGGTGTATAAAATACAATATATAATGATAAGGTAAGCGTCCAAACAGATAACAGTATCAAATATTGACACTGATAACGGTCTGCCTGACCAGCTAAATGTTCAAAGATGTTAAAACTAACTGATTTTACGTTTTATTTTAAAAATATGATGAAATGGTCTTAGATCTTTTATTCAATGCATCACATGAAAAAGAAAATATATTTTCAAAAATTCTCTTTTTATTCGTTTTTTCAGAGTTTTAGACCGATTTTAGTTAGCGTCCTCCTAACTCTCCAAATAATCATGAAAAAAAAAAAAATATATATATATATATATATACACAGGGTGTTTGTTTGAAACGGGGCACCCCGAAAATCTCCTTTATTTGTAAAGATACAAAAAATCTTCAGAACAAAAGTTAAACTAGACAAAAAGGCCCATCTAAAGGTTACTATAAGAATTCTGAGGCACTTCCGGTTTCACTGGAAATGATGCCAACTTTTGATCTAGCATAGGGAATCGATAATTTTATATTTTTTTCCTAAAAGTACATTAAATTAGCTTTACAATGACACCAAATCATATTTTTATGTTAACCATTTCAAAATGGCGACAATTTATTTACAAAATAATAATCAACATAAGTTTTACAAAGTTGAACGTAGCAAGTTTTGAAAACAATAAAAGAAGAAATTAAAGAGTTTTTATTAAGAATGAGAAAATGTGTGGGTAATAATGGTGGTTTGATCGAACATTTGTATTTTTTTTTTCTTGTAAAATAATTGTAAAAAGTAATAGTTTTTTTTCTAAATAGTCAAATAGTTTATTTTAGAGATATTTTGTTTCTTTTTTTATTGTTTTCAAAGCTTGCTACGTTCAACTTTGTAAAACTTATGTTGATTATTATTTTGTAAATAAATGGTCGCCATTTTAAAATGGTTAACATAAAAATATGATTTTTTGATGTCATTGTAAAGCTACTTTAATGTACTTTTAGGAAAAAATATAAAATTGTCGATTCCCTATGCTAGATCAAAAGTTGACATCATTTCCGGTGAAACCGGAAGTGCCTCAGAATTGTTATAGTAACCTTTAGATGGGCCTTTTTGTCTAGTTTAACTTTTGTTCTAAAGATTTTTTATATCTTTACAAATAAAGGAGATTTTCGGGGTGCCCCGTTTCAAACAAACACCCTGTATATGTATGTTTAACATAAGATTTTATATCTATTCTATTTTAATTTTTTTCTTCTTATGCCTTATAGAAATGTTATGAGATGTTTATACATCTTATATTTTCTAATATGAACTGCAGTTAATATATTGTTATATATTTATTTGGCCGGACATTTTTAATAAATCATTTGTTTACTTTGTTATCTCCAGCATATGTCGGTTATAATATGTCACACATGGATTATATAAAATCAATTTTTATAACGAAATATACCAAAAAAATTTCCGATATTGAAAATTATAATAAAACACTAAAGTTAATGAAGTATCGCACTTTTTCTTGATAATTCCTCCTTAACTGCTACAATATTTTGAGGAAATCAACTTAAATACAGTGGAATCCCGCTATTCATCCGCCTCTTTACTCGTACAACTCGATATTCGTCCAACTTATTCAAGTAAAATTCAACTCGTTATTCGTACGCTTGCCCGCTATTCGGACAGCGTGCGGTCGGCGCCACGCGACAATGTTATTGACCATTTTAGAAAAATTCTGAAAATCGTCAAAGGCAGACAACATTGGACAGGTTTTTAGAGAAAGAATCCCAAGATTCTTCTAGTGCAAAAATACTGAAAAAAAAGAACACTAGAAAGAGAGAAAACACCTGAAGGAATGTTACCTGATGTTTTTATGGAAAGTGACTCCAATTCCAAACAGTAACATCAACATCCCTCTTCCTCCTCTCCATATTCTACTTGCGCCATCAGCTCACCTAATTACAAAAGTGCAGTTAAATTTTTATTTATGTATGTCATGTACAGTACTGTATATTTATTGTTTTTATTGGTTTAAATAAACGATCATCTATGGATCTAGAACTGATTAATCCAATTTACATTATATCTCATGTGAAAAAATGATTCGTCATTCGTACAAATCGCCATTCGAACTACCTTCTGGAACGAATTGCGTACGAATGGCGGGGTTCCAGTGTATATGCACATTCAAACCTAGCTGCTCTAATTTTTCAAGCATTTTAACGATATAGGGAAAATTTCCTAAGCGTCCTGATATCTGGTAGCGATTTTCGGAAGATACGAGAATGACATTGTTTTGTTTTGTTCAATGGAGAAATACGTGTTTTTTTTTTATGTTTGTGTTTTATTTTTGTGAATCACGGCAAAAAACTATTCATTTTGTTGTGTGCCGCAATGTAAATTGTGAATAAAGAAGAATCCCACTTAAACATTTCATAATTTTTCTAAATCGGGAATAATATCAATTGAAATGACATTCGGAGGTAGAGAGAAAGTGCATCGTAGGTGACTCCAAAAACTAAAAATTGATGTGAAGTGTGAATATTCACACATTTCAGGGTTTCGCAGGTATATAATTAGTGAAGGCGGCATGCTGAGTGTGTAGGACAAATTTTACTTTGTAATAATCACGGCAAAATGAACGATATTTTTAAAATAATTTATCGTCTGTTAATCATATAATAAGACTGGTTATTAAATTTACGCTCTTAAAAATTAAATACAACATTTGTCAAAATATAACTAGAATTTTGACAAAATAATTTCAACATAATAAAAATGCAAAAAAAAAAAAACAAAAAATAAAATTCACTCCGTACTCGAGCTCTAAACCCTTCGTTTCCAGCGCATTTTAGCTTACGACACCAGTGCTCTAACCATTACGCTATCGCATGCCTTGCATGTGGGTGTCTTACATTGGTATAACTTTTGTACTTTGTGAACCAAAAACCACAAAAAATGCGTTATTTTCCGAAAACATAATCTGATCAAAAATTCCTCTTGTACTATTTCGGTTCACACCAATATACATTACTTAGAATTTTTTTAAATTTTTAGTTTAAACCATCTGGGCTACAGGGTGTGGGACTAAATTTTTTTGCACAATTTTGGCAAAAATCACATCAAAATAATTTATTTTGCAAAAATAAAAATTTGGTCGTTAATCCATGTACTAAGGGCTTTCATTTGATACCTTAAACAGAATTTAAAAAATATGTTTTTTAGATGTTTTAGTATTTTTCCTATGTGCGGGTCAAAGAGTTGTATAAGCATGCCAAATTTCAACTCTCTAGGTTTAGCCGTTTGGCTACAATTTTTACCGAACAGACAGACAGACAGACAGACAGACAGACAGACAGACAGACGACAAAATGACGGTATAAGGGTTTTTTGGTCATACCTACAAAACCCTAAAAAGGTCCTCACCTCTCAAAATCTAAATGATGAGAAAAAAAAGGTCCTCACCTTTTTTTAGGCTTGACCTTAAAAAAAGGTCAAGCCCCTCAGCGCCCTTTTCCTTGGTGCGCTACTAACACGTTTATAAAATAGCAAATTGGAAAAATTTCCTTATTACCCCCAAAAATTTTATTTTTACCCCATTTGGGGTAATTTACCTCGGTTCCCCGACCGCTGCATTAAGCAGACTACAAAGTAATTTGTTGTGTATTAGTGAAAGGTGTCGGGTGTCGGAGTCGAGAGTCGGAATCGGGAGTCGGAGTCGGTTTTAAAAAATACCGACTTAGGAGTTGAGAGCTGGGGGTAGTTAATTAATCTGCCGATTCCCCATCCCTTATTTAATACCCTTTATTAATTTATAGTAAATTGTTATTATCGCAAACTTATTGTGTTTTCTTATTTTAGATTACATGTTTAAGAAGACAGAATGCAGATTTTTATGACAAATTATCCAAAATTACAACATCAGGAGTAAGTATAATTTTATATTTTAAGGACTCTGCGGAAAAGTAGTATAAATGACATCGAGATAAGTGTATAATTATGCGAATAAAGTGTTGTTAGTATTAAAGTAAAAATATAGTATTAAGCGTAAAAATGAGTATAAGTATTTTAAGATATTGAGTTGATATGCATCAGAAATGAGTTTAAGCATTTACAGAAACTCTATTCTTAATTTGTGGTTTACTATACTCTATCTCTGAAAGACTGATAGTAATAAATCATTTTTTCAGACAGTTACCAGTGGCGTGCACATTTTAAACACGTTTAAATTGGTTTTGTGTATTTCTATATTACTATTTATCATTTTATTAAACGCACGCCTGTGACCATATTTATCATGTTATTAAACACACCCCTGTGACCATATTTTTCCTCAGGATTTTAGGGTCAAATTTTTATGGTCTATTGTGTTTAACCCTAGTTCGTATTCCCATATAATATGTGCGGCACATTCGGTTGTTTTTAACAATATTTCGTTTCGAACTATTCATATTTTGTCGCTTTTATTTTACCGCTTCTGTGTGATAATACAATAACTTTTTACAAATAATAAATTTTATTACTACAGTCTGTTCCAAACGGTTAAGCGGAACTAAATGGGAATTTAGTTCTTTTAGGTTGTCACGAGAAGGGACCTTGCTTGGGTTATTTCATTTTTCACGTTGGGATGTCAAAATTTAAAATTCCAACAATGAAACCATGGAAACGAATGACATATGTCAAAATTAAATATTTTTTATAGATATTTTATTGACAAAAAAATAAATATATGGGAAATTTGTATTAAGAATTACACAAAAAATCAAAATATAAAGAAAATGACATTTTAAAATGATATTAACCTTAACCAAAAAATGTTTATTGTAAATATGATTTACAAAGCTTAAACAAAACGGCCGAAAGGCACGATTTAAACGATGAAAGTAACTAGATTGCAAAATCTAGTTCCGCTTAACCGTTTGGAACAGACTGTATCAGTCTTTCGGAGATAGATATAGTATAAATCCACCTGTTGTAAAATGTATAAAAATGTTATAGTCCGTACCAAATTAGTTTTGAAAATCGCAATAAAATAATAAAAGTTACGGAACTCATAAAATTACAATAGAAGTGGTATAAAAAGGCGTGTCAACCCATAGCCGTAGGGATTAGTTTTTCACATTACGCATCTTACTTAAAGGATTAACAAAAACAAGTATACTTATTTATAGTTAGTACTTAAACGTATGTATGCGCCACTGACCGTTGACTGTTTACAACGTGGTTGTAAACATGAACCGTAGTTCTTTTGTAATTTAACTTCAAAAATAATATGGTATGTTCTATACTTGTATTACTTTTCCGCTAAGTCTGTAATTTCTTTTAATATTGACGTTAAAAATATTATCAATCTATTTTTTACCGCCCTTTTAATGGATAGTTAATTTACTGCGACGTTAAATAGACAAACAAGTATATGAAATCCAAATGCAAATCATGTTATCACAGTTTTATCTGTATTGTAATAATTCTTGGGGGATATTTTTAACCGTTACCATAGTGATTGATAATATCTAATGTATAAATTGGGCGAAACCAATTGATTTGTCATTTGCTCGTGAAATCACTTGGTAAGTTTAATTTTATTTATATATTTAGCACTTGAGCATTTATTTATTAATAAAGTTATGAATAATGTGTATTTTTTAAAAGAAATGTTAAATTTGCCAACAAATTAAACACGTTCTAGGCGTTGAAAGCGTTTTGGGCGGACCCCCAACAACTTTGCCAAGTACACTCAATAGTGTACGTGAAAACACCAATGTGTTACAGTTGAAATTTTAAAATCAGTTATAATTAGAATTTATTAGATTAAAAAATTTAATAAATGTCTCGTTAAAATTAGTATTGTGTCCGGTCGCTAAAGAACGAGTTAACTGTTTTAACTCGAATTAAAACATTTAAGTCGATCTTTAGCTACCGGCCATTATTAAATTTTAGTTTTAACTGAAGGTAGTCCATAGTTTTTTATCCATAGATTTAAGACTTTTTAGGTTGCGGGATTGATATGGTAATATATTATTTATCATAGATAAATTACTGCGAAAATGACTTTCTGCACTTTAACATTGACAAAATTCAGATAAAATTGTCGGAAAAACTAAAATAGTTAGAGAAACATATGTATTACGTAAGCGTAGCTTTCCTTCAGATTTTTAGGCTTTCAAACTAAAAAGAAAAAAAAAAGATAAGCGATTAGGATGAATAGTTTTAGAGTTATACCAAGAAAACGTTAGTATATATATATATATACTAATCTCCGGGTGCTAAAGAATGAGATAAATGTGGTGTTTTAACTAGGGTGACCATTCGTCCCGCATTTTACGGGACAGTCCCGCATTTTCACTCTGCGTCCCGCATTGTTACTTGCCTGCAAAATGTCCCGCATTTTGATATTTGTCCCGCAAAATGTCCCGCATTTTTAATTCTAACTAACTTTACATCAATTTAACTGTCATTGCTCTACTTTTCCTATAGTTTGATAATGATAATTTTTGAATTTTGATATTAAAATGTGTATATTTACATTATACCATGAGTTCTGAAAGAAATTACATAAGGGTTGTCTATGGAAAATAAAAGTAATGTCATCAGCAAGCTTTAGAATTAATTAACTGTCATGACTTTTGTTGTTGTCATAAGTTTATATTGTTATATAAAGCCTGCAGTAGACATTATTTTATTTTTCCATAGCCAACCCTTATGTTATTTCTTTTTGAGCTCGTGGTATATGTAGTTATCAGTGTAATTTATTTATTTGTGATATTTTTTATACAATTGTTAATTTTTTTTGTCGCGGTAATTAAATTATACTAGCCACAATTGTTAAATCGTTTAATACATTTTTGTTATCTTTTGTACTCCTTTCCTCTCATGTACGCAGAGCCGTGTTTTGGCGCCCTTAGCAAATAAAAACAAGGTTCTCACCTCCCAAAATCCAAGTGACGAGCAAAAAAAAAAAGGTCCTCACCTCCCAAAATCCAAGTGACGAGCAAAAAAAAAAGGTCCTCACCCTGGACCGTCCCGCATTGCCTTCTCAAGAAAATGGTCAGCCTAGGTTTAACTCGAATTAAAACACTCAACTCGTTCATTAACAACCGGTCATTAATAAGTTAAAATGTATAACATGCTGCTTAAAACATAAATAAATACAATACACATGCTCATATAAAGTTCAATTAATTTATAATATGAACTTTATATTATCCACTCGCGAAAAAATCTAATTTTTCACCGTTCCGCTAAAAAAAATATGGTACATCACCGATTCGCGATGGAAAAAGATTAAGAAACACTGATTAGTGTCATAGAACAACATATGCTGTATTCCTAATTCTATTATTTATTTTTTTCCTATCTTCCTCAGGGATCTAATTTCGATGGGTCTTAATTTACTTCTGGTTTTTAAAAACTTGTTTCTTGGTCTCTTGTATTTTTGATCTTGTCAGAAATGCAGGTTTTATGCTGCTCGCTAACTTATCCAATTGTTTGCATAAACTGATTTTATATTTTGTACTGCATAATTATCTATTATACAAATTTGTGTTAATAGCTCTAGGCGTTAACGTATTTTGTATAATTAGTAACTACAAGTTTTGTGTGGCAACCCACAGCTATTACATCTTATTGTAAATATCCTATTATGTTCATTAAAATTGAGCAGGTGATTCGCAATGTATGATACAAAATACAACATGCTATGCATTTATCACCCATATACATTCACCCCTGTGTTTAATTTAAATTCTAACAGATGTATCATAGTATTATTTTACTCGTCCTTTTAATTGCTAGATTATTTTATGTCACAAGAACGATGCGTCCAGGTTTAACTGTATGTGGTTTGGTAAAAAAATTGGCGAACTAGCGTCATAATAGTTATTTGTGTACCATGGCCAAAAAGTGGATCTTTTACGTCCGCATCTGAATTTGATGGCCGAAGCAGAACTGAGGCCTTCCATAGCAACCATAGCAACCGGCCACAGACATACTGATATTTTATGCAAATATCTCAAATAAATTAATCAAAAAGAAACTATGCAATTAAAAATAATTTTGAGAGTGGAAAAATGTTATAAACAATTCGGGAGGTAAATATTTGCCAGTATGGGACTGTATTGCTAGCCCTCGCTCTTGCCGGACATAAAAACGTCCTCGACTGGTAAATATTACTTACCTCCCTTAATGTTTAAATAACTATTTGGCAAAGGTGCACATTATATTTTTTGGGTGACCAAAAGTAATTTTAATTAGCAAAATTAAACTTATTTATTTTAATTAGCTACATAATTTTAAACATACGCTTGTTATTGAACAAACATCACTATCGTAGATGGCGTTGGCACCCAGCGGCCGAAAAAGCAAGCCAATCGACCTAGGCCGATAAAGATTTACTTTTTGTCTAGTACTAGATGATTAAAAGAACTGTTTTTGATATGATCGCCTAAAAAGTTAATTGTGCAATAAGTGCGGTAAATGTCAGGTTTAACAGATCGTGTTACGAGGTGCACAATATTTTTTCTAAAATTGATTTATAATATTAAAAGCGTAAGAAAATTATTATTTTCGACAGTAAATAAAAAATAAAATATATAAATAAATAATGTTTACATGTATTTGGAGTAGACCATTTTTTCATATTGTTTGTTTTATCGATACCATGCCAGCGTGCGATAAAGTCAATGCAATGACGATTTGTTCACACGCTGTCATGGCAATGTTAAAAAACACAAAGATACGTGATACCTTACTTTTTTGACAATTAAATAATATCCATGCAAAAAGGAGCATGTCCATTTTCGACTGTAGAAAAAATTACACCTTCAAAATACTGCTCTTCTGCGTCTAGGCTTCGCTGCCCGTTTCTTTTCCAGTTTTGGAAACATGTTTTATAGATACTTTTTCGAATCGCTTTTAGTCAGTTTCAGATTTTTTTTTAAATCTCATCATTCGTTTGTAATCTATATCCTTTTGACAAACTCCTTTCTTTTGTAACCTCTCTAATAGTCAGTCGTCAAATGATACGAATTCTGCGCTAATCTGGATTATCTTTTCATTGCTTCTAGAAATTGAAAGCTTGCCCGTTCTCCAATCATATTTAACTGAATTTCTACCATCTTTAAAACTCCCGAACCACTTAAAATACGCAGTTCCACTCAGTGCATATTCTTCAAAAGCTCTCTTTCTAATTTTAAAACAAAATTTCACATAGACGGGCTTCTTTTAGATCAGATTCGAATTACAAAGGCCCTATAAAATTCGAAAGAAATAATTTAGGGAAACAAAATTAACGGCAATTCACAAATAACATGCGTCAAGTTGCTATTTTCCTTCTCCACTTACTAAGTATGCATACGTTTGTCTATTTATCAGACCTTAAATAAAATAAAACTTGAGACGTATTCTGCGAAGTGTTTATGACAAAATATTCCATTATTTATTTTACGGGTGCTGATAGGAAATGTAATGCGTACTTTAAGCATTATTTGTACAAACCTTTTATCTATCACTAAAAATAATTCCTTATAGTTAAACACGCCTTTATTGCAAATATTAGATTGAGTTATAAATAGGTTCCTTTCGTATATTAATTTTATTATACAACTAGTTGGAACATCCGTATTTCGTACTGTGTTTGTAAGGGAGATTTATGCTGTAACGATTATGATAAGTGAGATACTTGGTTTATAGGTAGTTCTCCCCAAATATACAGTATTGGCCATAAAGATAGCAACTTTTGATAATCCTATTTTATTTTTATTCTATTCAATATTTTTAAAATAAAAAAATGTAATTCTTACCTTTAACAATCCTCTACATATATTATAGTAAAAAATTAAATTTTAATAGTAAATTCTATTTTTTTTTTTTTTTTATAGTATTTATTATTTTTACCTGGACATAAAGATAGCAACTACTCTTAAAAAAATCTTTTTTTTTATTAATTAAGAAAATGAATTATTATTAACAGATCATTTTTAATATTTTGTATAGTAACCACCAGTATTTATAACTTCCCGACATCTTTTCGCTATTGATTCTAATAATTTCGTGATCATTTCATTATCAATATTAGACCAGGCACCCTGCAAAGCTTTAAACAATTCTTCAATATTTGAATGCGTTTTGTTTCTAATCTTTCTGTTGACAATCTCCCAAAGGTTTTTTATTGGATTTAAATCGGGTGACTGTGACGGCCAAGTCATTACGTTAATTTTTGAATCCTCGAACCATTTTTTTACCAACTTCGAAGAATGTTTTGTGTCATTATCATGCTGAAAAATATGTTTTAAAGGCATGAACTCATCAGAATAAGGTTCCATAACATTCTGAAGGATGTCTTTATATTTAAATCGATCCATTATTCCTTCAATGTGGTATAGAGGACCCATACCATATCCCGAGAAACAGCCCCATACCATCACACCACCTCTGACATGTTGAACTATTAGCAAGGTGTATTTTTGAACTAATCTTTTATTAGCATGCCTCCTAACGTAACTTACACCATCACTTTTAAACAAATTGAACTTAGATTCATCATTAAAAATAACTTTTTTCCATTGATCCACAGTCCAGTCAATATGATTTTTAGCAAATTCTAATTGGGCCTTCACATTCTTTTTGGATAGAAGTGGTTTTTTAGCGGGACAGCGACTAACAAGACCCTCACTAACTAATCTTCTGCGAATAGTTCTTGTTGAGATGTTTTCTTGATCCATTTGTGGCAAAAGGCCCAAAATTTTCTCCGATGACAGAAAGGGGTTATTGGCAGATAAATAAATAATTTTTTTATCAGTTCGTTTTGTAGTTTTTCGTGCCTGTCCTGGAATTTTTGGAACTTCAAACGTACCTTCTTGTAACGGACAAGAAATAATGATCGCATGGTATGTTCGAATCCTGGTTTCATTCTATCATCATACCCAACAACGTAAAAATATGTCCAACCGTTTTGTGTGAATCTCGGACGGACAGGCAGACACACAAACATTGTTTTTTTTTTGTGGATTTGGTCTTGTAATCATCTGCAACTTGTAGAAACCAAATATGAGGCCGAAAAATAACAGCCTGGTTTAACCAAGAAATATATTTTAGAGGCGTAAATTCTGCAGCGTTATGCAAGACTTTTTACCACTATAAATAAATAGAAGTATTATCGTAACTTCCGCATAAGATTTCCATAATTTCTTAGGTTTTTTGAACGTAATTTTCGCAATTTTCCTTTTGTTGTAATTGGTATTTTGCCCATATTGTTTAGTTTCAGTTTCTTTATTTTATAAGAATATTAATCATCTTTGGGTTTTCCATTTTTATTTCCGCAGATAAAAGAAAGAGACCAAATACCACAGATTTGCAGCTGTGCAAAAACAGCTAACTAGTATTGGAATTTTTTATCTGGAATATGAGGAAATTTGACGAGAATTTGATTAGGTTAAAATTTCAGTCTGGTTGGCTAAATTTCTTTTGCTTTATAACTTGTAATATAAGTATTACTGAGGGCGAAAAATTGACTGTCGGCAATGATAGACAACTCCAATCGAGAAAGCAACAATCTGGCAAATAAACCACGAATTATTAATTTTGTTTATAAGAAATGACGACTATGCACTGAACCTGAAACGTCCTAGCAAATCGGGAATGTTTCGTGGCACACAGTTTGGCAAACACTACTCTAGATTTAACAGTGGTGCAGTGTTAACTTTGAACAGCCTATATAAGATTTTACTATTGTATGGCCCGCAACGTGCACCAAATTATCAAACCGTTCTGCAATTTCCAATAGATTGAGTATTTCAACCTTAAAAAAATGTAATACGTTGTGCACCACTGTCTTAAGGCACAAATCTTACATTTATTTACCAGGTCTACAAGTATGAAATGCGGATTTTTTTCAAACTTGCCGCGCAAACAGAATGTATATTACAAAGTTTCAACTCATATGGCGTTTTGTTAAGTTATCATTAAGTGTCAAATGCGTATAGGTTATAATTTGAAAAGTGATCATATAGTTTTGTTTTACTGTGTTAAAAATGTCAAATTTTGTGCCAAATAAAGAGCATTCGCGGACAGTACTACTGTTTTGTTTTCATTTGAAAAAAACTGCTGCTGAATCATACCGACTGCTTCGAGAAGCTTATGGTGAATATGCTCCATCGCAAGATACGTGTGAACGATGGTTTCGGCGTTTCAAAAGTGGTGACTTTGATCTTACAGACAAAGAACATGGAAAACCTCCAAAAAAATATGAAGATACAAAATTGGAAACATTGCTACAGAAAGACGATAGTTAATCATAAATACAACTAGCAGAGCAGTTAGGCGTTAGTCAACAAGCTGTTTCCAATCGCCTACGAGAGATGGGTAAGGTCCAGAAAGTCGGCAGATGGGTTCCACATGCATTGAATGAAAAGCAGATGGAAAAACGCAAAAACACTTGTGAAATTTTGCTTGCACGATACAAAAGAAATTCTTGGCGATGAAAAATGGATTTATTTTGAAAATCCCAAACGCAAAAAATCATGGGTGAACCCAGGCTAACCATCCACATCAACTGCAAGACCGAATCGCTTTGGCAAAAAGACAATGCTCTGTACTTGGTGGGACCAAAAGGGTGTGGTCTATTATGAATTGTTAAAACCTGGTGAAACAGTTAATACCCAACGCTACCAACAACAACTGATCGAATTGAACCATTCGCTGCTCATAAAACGACCAGAATAAGAAAGAAGACAGCACAAGGTAATCTTTCTTCACAATAACGCTCCATCATATAAGGCAAAAGCAGTTTGCAACACATTGGAGGCACTCAAGTGGGAAGTGCTACCCCATGCCGCTTACTCGCCAGACTTGGCCCCTTCAGATTACCACTTGTTCGCATCGATGGGTCACGCACTTGCCGAGCAGCACTTTTGTTCTTATGAAAATGTGAAAGAATGACTAAATGAATGGTTTGCGGGGAAAGGGGAAGAGTTCTACTGACGAGGTATTCACAAATTGCCTGAAAGATGGGAAAATGTATAACTTCTACTGGACCATACTTTGAATAAATTAACTTTTACTGTTATTTTGAGTTTAATGTGTTTTATTTTTTAAAAAAATCCGCATTTCATACTTGTAGACCTGGTATTTTTATCCATCCATTTTCGCGCCATTTGAATGCCCGTTAACCGCCTTCCTTTAAAATGTTGGCAGATAAGATAAGGTTATCTGAACAAACAAGACACACCTTAACATACATATATAAAATATTCGTCATCTACAGAGGAAGTACTACATGTCTTTCCGTGGAATTTTCATATGACGAATGGTAACAATACGTCTCATATAAATATTACCTAAAAAAACTAATAGTATCCGGTAATTTACAGTAATTTTAGTTTATTTATGTCGTTTATGACGAGAGCGCGATTAAAAACGCTAAGAATGAAATATGCTATTGAGAACTGACAATAACTGAAGTGACGCCTAGCGGAATATTTTGGAACTTAACGGAATAGGATTTTGTTGGATGTAGCTCATTTAATTGCATATTTGTGAACCACTCCGTTATTTATCCTTTTTAATAGGGTGACCATTTTATTAAGAAGGCAATGCGGGACGGAACAAAAAAAAAAGGTCCTCACCTCCCAAATCCAAGTGAAGAGCAAAAAAAAAGGTCCTCGCCTCCCAAATCCAAGTGAAGAGCAAAAAAAAAGGTCCTCATCTCCCAAAATCCAAGTGAAGAGCAAAAAAAAAATCTTCACTTCACCTCCCAAATCCAAAATGCGGGACAAAATGTTAAAATGCGGGACTTTTGCGGGACGCATCTTAATGCGGGACAAAATGTTAAATTGCGGGACGAATGGTCACCCTATTTTTAATCATAAGTACTAGCGTAGAAGGTGTTACTTTCTGTTTTTAGCAAAATCTCAAAATTGTCCCGGTTTGAGAAAAATATATTATGGTAAGTCTAGTTATAAGTTGTTTGGTGGCCGTACTTACAAAACCATAAAAAAAAACTATTAGTATGAAATCATTCTAGAAGTGTCAATAAAATTGTTAATCCTGTAGAAGCAGTAATTTCAAAAACTGATCACTTATTATTGCAAATAAAATCTCCAGTTCTCAGAGACTATTATAATATATTTTTTTTAATTCTAAAAATTTTCACTGATTACATATTGAGAAACCCTGGTTTAGAATAGTTAAAAATTTCGTTTTTTAAATATTCTGGTGAACTAATCGTTTATACCTTGTGATAAGAAGGGTCTATGTACTTGGCTGTTGTTGGACAGAGTCACATACATACATACATACATATGTAGATAGGGGTCACCGGAAGTGCCGGCCCGGTAGACATATAGCAAGAGCACGCGCAGCTCAAATATTTAGACACATGCCCCAGTCTTCAACACAACCCACTCTTCAATTTCCTTTTTCCGGTAACACCTTGATAACATTGTAAATTTACCTTGTTACTAATTATTTATACTCAAATATATGAGCACGTGAATATTTTACAATAATAAGAAATTGCGTGTATTGTCAACTGACAATAACTGAAGCGCCTCTAGTGAGATTTTGAGAAACTGACGGTTGTAGGATAGTCGAGTTTGTGACAAGCATGGGAATATGTTCTTAGAAGTGGAAAGACAGTTAAAGACCATTTTAGAGTGTGTTCCCGTGTGTTTCAATAAATATCACATGAAGATACCATTGAACCTGTCAAAAATATCCTACCAAAGTCAGCCATATTCTAGTGAAACATCATTCTTTTTACAGTTTTGCAGGTACACATAAGAAACCTTTACACCCTTACCAATGTGTCTGTCTGTCTATATGTACGATAGAAATAGTAGCAAAACAGCTGGAATTTGAGACGTCAAAATTGGCATGCATGTATTGTAACTGACAATAATTGCTAATCAGTTATTGAAACTGACAATAACTGAAGCGCCTCTAGTGAGATTTTGAGAAACTGACAGGTGGAGGATAGTCGAGTTTGTTTATTGTTGTTTTCATAGCGAGTTTTTAATAAATGTCTTTAAAATTGCAAGAAAAAATTAAATGCAATGTGAATTGTTGTGTTTATCTTTGCAATGCAAAAGTAATTCGTGATAGAGACCTAAGTTTTCATCGTGTTCCGAAACGTGGCAAAAAAAACTCATTACCTTCAATTATAACCCTAGAGGTTACTTGGGCACTGAGAAAACGGAAAATTTCATTTAACGCAACCCTCATATTGAATAATAAATTAATTTTAATAAATATCACATGAAGATACCATTGAACCTGTCAAAAATATCCTATCTGCGTCAGCCATGATGTACAATGCAGTGGCGCCTCTATCGGTAGTGTCAGATGCCAATAGTTGTTACTGAGAACGAAAAAATATATCTTTCGAAAGTTATAACTAGCGGCTCGTGCTGTACATATGTGGGGTTGCAACTCTTATAGTTACCAGTTATTATAGGTTATACCCAGGGGCGGATAGGTAGAACTAAACCGGCCCGGGCAAATGGCGACATCGGCCCAAGAGTAAAGTAAAAAATAATAGAAATACTTAATAATGATACATTTTCGAATGAATACAATTTTTACAGCTCTTGTGACTCACTATTTATGGTTTTAATTTCTACCTCTTCTTCCTCACTTTGTACTATTTTTTTTCTTTTCCCCTTCATATTGTTCATCGTTCTCGTGTACTATTTCGTCGACATTTAATCAATTGAACTATTTTTTTTTATTTACTATTTGTTTAATTTAAATTTAATTTGCCGCACATCGGCCACTATTTTAGGTTAGGAAGTTATGTTGCATTTATTTAATGTAAACGTTGCATATATCTTAATGTAACCCTACAAAAACAAAAGACAACAAGTATGGAATAGTTATTTCATAACAAGTGATGGAATGAAATACATGCAAAATGCATAAGAAGATAAGTGCTTTAGAATAACATTTCAACTCTTGTGTTAGAATATTAACTTTCTGTAGTCAAAATTGGTTTTAGAATTGTTAAATTCTATAGTGGTCGTGGAGAAAATAATTTCCTCGTTTAAAAGAATCCAGATAATCGAAAATTTGGTTAATCGAGGTCTGGATAAGCGAGGTTCTACTGTACAGTGATTTCTTCGCGTGTACATTATAAGATACTCTTAAATTGACTAAGGTAAAAATTATGTACAAAAAAAAGTTGATTTTATCGAGCATTTTATGTGTGTCTCTTTCATTTATTAGCTCTACATACGAGTAATAAAATTTGTGATAAATAATACCACAACAATTTTGTAATCATACTCATTCTTTTTCCTGTTAGTGCAATTCTGTATGATACTGTATTTAGTTTGTTTGCCAGCGTTGTGTGGTAGAGCGAGAAATGTCCGTTATTCTTATCGCTTGGTTCTTTATCTACGGTGTTATATTATTTACACTAAACTATTCTTGTACAGCTGCATCAATGTACAGACTGTTACATTTTTAAAATTTAGACCTGGTTGACAGAATCGCTATATTTAACTACATAATTTCAGATTTTTAGAAACATGGCTAAAATATTAAACCATTATACTGGCAGTCTTCACTGAAATGTACTAATAGTATGTCCAGAAATATGAAAAAGTAACCAGATATTTGGTCGCGGTTAGCAAGGATTTTTGAGGGATACTGTATTCGAACGACAGTTCTGTTTATAAACATATATCTTATATATAAAGCGCAATGTACGCCTATGTTTGATTGTGGGAATGTTAGGCTTCGTGGCATGTCGTAAGACTTCGTGAAATCGACCTGCTCTGCCGAATGAGTGTTGGGATGTTACACGTACCAGTTGATGACAGATCGTACACAGCCTACGTCCATTGTTAAAACTATTTTGATAAATTAAACGCTCTTAAATTGTATCTTATTATTTTCTTATGTGCTTCAGCGGAGTTTTGGTTCTTTCCGTTTTCTTCTGCCTTTATGGGAAATTATTTTAATTTAGATCTTATGACTTGATGTAGCGTTCTTATGGTAGCAGATACAATTTCATAGCGCTTGCTTCGAGCTATATTTTATGATGTAGTTCAAAGTTGTACGCTTTTAGTTTTCTTCTGTCAATACGTTTGATGTTCCGGATCTTTTTTAGATAATTATTTTCATTAGATACAATATCTTAACGCTTCCTTCGAGCTATCACGTTGATGCAAAAGTTTGTCTCGTTTTTTTAGAGCTAGATGACATTACAATGCAAAACCGAATTGTTATTGATTTCACACGAGTTTAGAAGTCATTTGATTGAGTGAGTACAGCGGTTTTTCCCCTATTATTTGGTTGTGTTTTAAAATGTTGTTAAGCATTAAAAATGACAAGAAATAAGAAGCATTTTCGACATTGTGCTTTTTTATTTCCGAAAAGGTAAGAATGCTTTGCAGAAAAGATTTGTGCAGTGTACGGTGAAGGTGTTTTTTTTTTTAAATTTTATCATTAAGTCGGTTAAATACTGTTCACAACTAAGTGAATTAAAGCGAGCAATCGACCGGAAGCGGCCTGAAGTAGCCAACAGAAAAGGCATTGCGTTCCATCAGGACAATGCCTTTGGTCACCCGACTAAAACTTTTACAGCTTGACTGGGATGTTTTGGTTCATCCACCATACTCTCCCGACTCTCCGACTACCATTTATTTAAATCGCTTCAAAACAGCCTAGATGGTAAAAGCTTTATTTTCTTGGAAGACTTGAAAAATCACCTGAATCAATTCTTTAGCCAGAAACCTTAGAACTTCTACTAGCGCAGGTTTATGCAGGTATAGTCTATTTCACGATAACTTGAAGTGACTATCTACTTATGGTCCCAAGTACAGTGGGGGGTAATTACAAATAACACTAATCCCTTGTTTGCACCCATAAACTAGTCAGTGATGTATCAGGTATAAATTGCAGATGTTTTAAATATCTTTTCACTTCGCTTTGAATTTTTTATCAGATAACTTGTGATTTGTGTTAAATAGTTCAGTACGTGTTAGCAAAATGTGGCGTCCTTGGAACGAACAATTAACTTCTGTGCAAGCAAATGAAGCAGATAACTATGTGACCCTGATAGAAGATGATGATATAGTGCAAGATACAATAAAAAAAAAAAAAAATCGGGAAAAAACTTGTATATATTTACCTGTAGAAGCTAAAGAAATTGTGGCCAATGTGTATTTATATTTAAGGAACCGCAAAAACAAACAAGCGGCATTAGAAGAGACAAGCAAGGCAACGAAAGTAGCGATGACAACAGTATGGAATATTGTAAATAAATTGATAGGAGAAGAAAACGAAAGGATTCAGGCATATCAAAATGTTTGGATGGTTTCCAGAAAGATGTAATACGGCAAAAATTTTACCAAATGTACACCGAACAAAATGTGCCAACATTGGACATATTGCTCAAAAGATTATTCCAAGACCAGTGTGAAATTAATAGTTCAAAGGTGACCTTATGGCGTGCCCTTAAAAGTATAGGGTTTCAATTTAAAACTTTAAATAAAAAGCAGTTCCTTATGGAGTCAGAGCGATTAAAACTTCTGAGACAAAATTATTTAAAAAACATTAAAAAATACAGAGAAGATAAAAGGTTAATAATTTATTTAGATGAAACTTGGTACGACACACATGAAACAAACTCAAAAGGTTGGGTGGATACGTCAAATAAATGTCAAACAAGAGCACCGTCTAATAAAGGTAAACGTATTACGATACTTCATGCAGGTTCTGAAACTGGATGGATACCGAATGCACTCTTGCTTTCTGCGAAAAATATCAAAGATTCTAGACTCGACTACCATGACGATACCACGGCGGAAATGTTCGAAAACTGGTTCGAAAATAAATTACTCCCGAATATACCGGCTAACAGTGTTATTGTTATGGACAATGCAAGTTACCATAGTCGGCAACTAAATAAAGTACCGAATAGTGCAAACACTAAGAAGGGAATCCAAGACTTTTTATATAAAAATGATATTTACTTTGATGATATCTTATATTTATTTCTTGTTACAATTGTGTCATTACATGGTGTAATGTAATTTATACCTGATACATCTCTGGCTAGTTTATGGGTACAAACAAGGGATTAGAGTTATTTGTAATTACCACCCACTGTGTTTAGGACCATAAGTAGATAGTCACTTCAGCTTATCGTGAAATAGACTATACCGAAGAGATGGAGAAAGGTCATCGAACACAACGGCGCATACTGTATCAATTAAATTTAAATTTTAGTAAATAAAATGATTCTTCAATTTTTGTCAAAAATACGGACGAACTTTTGCATCAGCCCAATACATTTATATACAATTTTCTGTATTATACAATTCAAAATTGTACCTATGTCTCCAGAACTCATTGTTATAAACCGTTCCGGACTTATTTATCAAACATTTCCTGGGAATTTATTTTGCGTAACTATTTGTCTAATATAACGGATTTTGATAAAGAAATAACCGTTATTATTTTTGTTGACATTGGATTTCTGTTATTGATATTTATAAATGATAGATAAGGCATTCTCTAGTTTTTAAAAAAATGGTAAAACGGACTTTTTCATTGCAAAAGGGCTAGAAGCAGTTGCGGAGGCGATTAAGTAAATACGAATAAAATTTTTACTTATTTTTAACCCTTTCGATACGGAAATCTTAAATGCATTTTGTGTCTACGGTTTTCGTATTTTAAAAAGCTCTGAAATGGAACAATACGTTTTTCGATCTCAAAGAATTAACATTTAAAAATTAACCTTGTTTGAGTTGCACAAGGTGTCTCAAAATAAATTTTATATTTAGTGGATCGATTAAAAAAAAAAGTAAGCCGTATATAGAAAAAATGTTTATTAATTATTAAAATACACTTTTTGGGGATTTATTTCTTAAAAATAATATCGTCTAAATGGAGACCCTCGCGTTCTCGGCACTCATTTAATCGAACAGTAAAATTACTTATGACGTCTCGGCAGGTGGACTCAGGGATGGCTGCCATTTCGTGACGGATATTTTCTTTCAAATGCGCCAGTGAAGTCGGTTTATTGGCGTAAACTTTAGATTTAAGATAACCCCATAGGAAAAAGTCCATAGGGGTTAAATCTGGACTGCGTGGAGGCCAATTTATGTCACCTCTCCGGGAGATCAATTTGCCTGAGAAAATTTCACGAACACGTGGCAGAGACATATTGGACGTATGTGAAGTTGCTCCGTCCTGTTGGAACCATGTTCTTTGGTTATAGCCAGGAAAGTTTTGCAGTTCAGGTACCAAGAAGTTGTCTAACATCTCCACATAACGCTCTGAATTCACTGTAACTGCACGCCCCCTTTCGTCTTCAAAGAAGGAAGGGCCGATAATTCCTCGCGCCGACATCGCAGCCCATACGATCACTTTAGGCGAATGTAGGGGTTTCTGATGTTTGCGTTTCGGATTCGTTGCACTCCAGTAGCGGCAGTTCTGCTTATTTACGTGGCCATTAAGATGAAAATGAGCTTCATCCGAAAACAAATTGTTGGTAAACGTTGAAAATCGCTCAATCACCTGATTTACGAAATTAATTGAATTTTGTAGGGGTGCAGCTTTAGGTCTTTGTGCATAATGCGATTTAATGATGATCTATGCACATTTAAAGCACTTGCGCGCTTCCGAATTGAAAGGTTCGGGTCGTCACGAACAGACTGATTAACATTCTCCATGTTTTCTACCGTTCTTGATGACCTAGGTCGCCCGGATTTTGATTTATCCAGCGTTGTACCAGTCTCTTCAAACTTTTTAACCCAATGTCGAATGAGAGGAATGCTTGGCGCATCATTTAAGTGGCGAAAACCTCGAATACTGCAGAATTTTCTACGCGCTACAGTCGCCGAATCACCGTTTTTGTAAAACTCTCGCACGCATAACGCGCGGTCTGCTCCCGAGAAACGCTCCATAGCGATTAAATTCCCAAGAGCCAGGCTACCGATTGACATAACCCCCGCGCCCCTCGGATACGTTGCGTTCACGCAGTAAGCTAAATAAATATAAAATTTCTTTTGAGACACCTTGTATAAAATGATATGGAGAAATAATCCTGAAATGTATAATATGTGAAAACTGAAATATGCAGATGGGTAGAGCCATACGCGGATACGTTTTTCTTTATCCATATATCCAGGATCCGCATCTGTAGCTTTTGTATTCCACAGAACAGGATTTGTTGAGAATTTGGAAATAACTAACATGTTTCGCCTTATTTTGCATATCGCTGCTCTAAAACACGAAATTTTTTGTGTTTTATCACATTACATAATACTGGGTTCAGAAATATATTTCGTATTTAATGCCGTAGTGAGATTATATATATATTAAAAAATAAAGATGTAAATTACTATTAATCGACTCTCTTAGAAACTTAGTTTTTTATATCTCACTATTGTTTTAGAGCAGCAATAAAATTTAAAACAATTAAATAGATTAATTTATAGACACATTTATAGTCAATAAATAAAAAGGAAAAAACTATAAGATCAACAAATGCTAAAAACTAAATTCTTAAAATCATCTTATTATTTAAAAGTTGTACGACGATTTCGAGAATTTTAAATCTTTTTATTTATTAAAATTTAATGATCTTCATTAGTTTTTAAATGTGGCAAGTTACCATGGTTAATTTTTACTAATATTTCCAAAAATGCCGAATTAGGCGAAACGTTAAATAATCATTTTTAAATTAATAAACTGGCAATTAATCTAAATAAATTGTTTTTTCTACGTCTGTTATATAAACTATAATATATTTAACTATTTAAGTAAGCGTAAAGTACATAGGTCTTTAGTGGAAGACCAAACAAGTGAAAAGCATGGAAAAAAAAGTACCGTAACGAGCCAGGGTCGTAGCCAGGATTTCAGCTGGGGGGGGGGGGGGGGCAAAAATAACAAAATATTCTAAATTGGTCGGTACGACCTTAATTACATGGCTTGAGTAGAAAATAACAACGTTCTAGGCCAGGGGTCGGCAACCTTTCAGTGACAAAGAGCCAAATCTATATTGAAAAAAAAAAACACAATAACATGGAAGAGCCGCTAAAAAATATATGCTATATTTAAGAAAAAAACGTAAAAATTGTTTATTCCCAGCAAACATTTTTATACGGGCCAGTACTGGTAAAGCACATACTCCCCGGCATTGAAAGTAATGGGCCAGTACCCCGGTGTCCCCGGGGCCGTTACTGGCCCATTGATGTATCAGTTGCTGGCCCAGCAACGGTAAAGTGCAAAATAATCGCATTACTTGAAAGATTTATTTCTGATGGTTTTAAGTAAAAAGTATGAGTGAAGAAGAGTGCTTATAAAATGCTGGTAAAGTACTTCGTATAGGCGGAATGCGAAATACAAATGTGAAGTACATTATTAATACTGGCGTTGCACTTACTTTTGGTGCCAGTAATTTACCAGCATAAAAGCAGTTTGCCAGCATTCGGCCGTTAGTTGAATGTTTGCTGGGATTTGTTTTAAAATAATCAAGTATTACAATAAATTAATATTTACTTATACATTTAGTTTGTGATACCTATTGTAGTTGCCAGTATATTACAATATAATAATTTTTTTAATGGGACGATTTCTTCTGTATAGTGTTCTATAAGACTTCAATATTTGGTGAATATTCAGTAATCTTTAACTTAAAGCAGCACTCTAGTTTCAGGTCAGTAAGATTACTTCTTAACTGACTCTTTATTAATTTCATATGTGAAAAGACTTGCTCACAGTAATATGTGGATCCGAAAATTGTCACTAGCCCAAAAGCATAATTTTTTAAAAGATTGAACGATTCTGGAAGACGGTTCCAAGCTTCGAAAAGAACTTTATCTACATTTTGAAGATTGCGAATTTCGGTCCACTTATGCTGGAAAGATAAAATTCACTTTTTTCTTTCTAAATTTTCCAGTTCAGAATTAAGTTTTAAGAATATATAATTCCATAAACCTTTTGATTTCAAATCCACTAATTAAAGGTGATAAATGTAATTGCTACATATCTACTTCAATTGGTTTTGTCAAAAAAGCTAGTGTAGCTTTATATTTTCTAAACTCTTTAAATCTATCTCGAAAATCTTCTTGCATGTTAACAATAGTTTGTGCAAAAAAAATTGCATTAATAACATGTTTTTGTAAATAAATAAAATGTAAAAATGTTTTTGCACGTAAATCATTCACAAATACAGATAACTTTTTTTCGAAAAAAAATAACTTCTTCTAAAAGGGAATATGCAGTAATTCGGGGAATTAACGGGCGTGAATTGCACCGTAAAACATTCTGAAAAATACAAAACCTGTATAGTACAGGCAGAAAGTTGAAAATTAAAAAATAGATTATATTAAAATAAAAACCAGCCAATTTTCAAAGAGCCGCAGGTTGCCGACCCCTGTTCTAGGTCTTTTGCAGTATATTAAATAATAAAAGTCCGGTAAATTTATAAATTTTCTTCACCTCCGGTAAAGAAAACTTGTAACAACCTAAATTATATTTTATATAAGGTAAACTATCCTGGGGAGGGGGCAAATGCCCCCTATGCCCCCCCCCTGGCTACGTCCCTGTAACGAGCCTTTATTTCACTCTTACCATAAGCACAATGCAAATGCCAGCGATATATTTTTGGGGTTCTAAACGCCGCTTCCGTGGAAAGAGGATAGTGCGCATCCGCACGGAAAAATGGCGGATATCCGCCGATATTTGCCTTAGATTTCCAAAGGTTGCCCATCCCAAACTATTTTTTCTTTAAGGTCTGGGTGTTACGGCCGATAGTTAGTCGTGCCTCAATAATTTTTAATGAGAAACTTGATCAATAGTTGTACCGAGATTGATAAATTACCACTCAAATTTGTCTTTAATTTTATCTTGTAAATATAGGTTTTAGAGTTCTACAATGCAATTAAATGAGCCACATCCAACAAAATCCTATTCCGTTAAGTTCCAAAATATTCCGCTAGGCGTCACTTCAGTTATTGTCGGTTCTCAATATGACGGTGGAAAAAATACGTCGTATTTCATCCTGAATCTCGCCCACTTTGTTTTACCTTTATTTATTATTAAATAAAATAAAAGACATTTATATTATTGCATAAAGTTGTTACAACATTATTTACTAGTTTAACAGCTTTGTATGTAGATTTTAAACAATAGAAAATATAAAACTACTTTTAATGAACTTGTCTGGATAACATGAAATTGCAAAAAGTGAACATTTTATGATTTTGTAAATATTAACACATATATTCATATTTATAAATATACATTCCTACCTGTTTACTTGTTATTACGAAATTTATTTGGTCAGTAGTTTTTCACTGGTTAAGTTTTATTACCTAATACATTCGTACTAATTTTAATTAGGTGTATATTACTCCTTCTAAAGGTATTTGATATATATTCGCGAAAACTCAAATGGCCGATGACGGTTAAAGAAACGTATAGTTCAACCGAAAAGATTATTAAAATGAAGGGATGTCATTCATTTGGAAATTGAGCAATAAATATCGCTCTGTTTCAGTCATTTAGTGATGAGAGTGGTCAGGTGCGCACTTTGATAAATTTTAAAAAAAGGTGAGCACTAAATTTTGCTTAATTTAACCTTTAAAATACAATTTCTTTTTAATCAAATGAACACGAAAATTTACTTGAGCCAACCCTTAAAATACAATTTTTTTATTTATTCTAATTCCCACCAAAATGTACTTTTTTTCAAAAGAACACGCAATTTAATTTATGCCAACTTGTAAAATAATTATTTTTTATTTTAAACAAAAGAAAACTATAGCTCTTATAGTTATGGCCCCAGTTGTCAAAAGCCCCAATTGTGTACGGCCCGAATTGTCCATCGCCCCAGTTGTTAATGGCCCCATACATAGTTGACTTAGGCTACATAGGTTACATTGTCTACGCGATGTTTACATGTAAAGTAGACAAACTTAAGAAACACTTAGACGCCCATCTCCGGTACTATTAGTGAAAAAAGGAAAAATTAGTGAACACTGATTTATACAGTGGTAATAGGATCTGTAGAAACGTCACTGACCACGTGGATTTCATATGTATGGCCGGCGGTCTAGTAACGAAGTACTTTCTCTGTCCCTTGTACGCCTGTCTTGGTGTTGGGATCCTATTATCTTTATTTTTTATAATTGTTGATATGTACCCACAATTTGTTGTCACCTTCTAGATACCTACAAAACCCTGAAATGTGTGAAAATTCACACTGCACGTCTTTTTTTGCTTTGTTTTAATTAAGTTACTTAGCCTAAGTTTATTTAGTTAAAACGGATATTGATAAGGAGGAATTAACCATATGTATGCATTGCTGACATCATTAAACAATGTTTCCCGCGTTTCTACTAAACCCAAGTTTACCTTTCTAGATTACCAAACACTGTTGCCAACTCTAAACATTTAAAACCAAAATTCTTAAGAAAAACCCATTAATTTCTTAAAAAACAAACAGTCTACCTTTTGTTTTACTTAGAAATTTTTATTTTTTGTTAGTATTGTTTAAATAATTGTTTAGTTTGTAAATTGTGCTATAAATGGCAACATTGTAACGTAAGTTTTGCTACGTTTTAATTGGTTGATGATAAGATTACCCCCCCTACTTTTACAACAAAAGCTTAATCCTACTTCTTACATATGCTTTAGTCTTGCGCGATCTTTTCAACTCTTTGGGTCGAAGGTGAAAAAAATTTAAATAAAATACAACGTGCAAAGGTGTGTTTAAAGAAAAAAAAAGTGTAAAGTTGAATTTCTACAATTGATCGGTATGTTTTTTTTTAAATACTATTTCTTTAAATTTTTTAATACTTTTACCTAGGTATATTTTAATATTATTTTTGGAAGAAAAAAATAAATAAATAAATAAAATAGTAGTATTTATTTATTTATAAGTTTAAAAAGCATTTTAATTTATTTTTATTACTCATTTTCTTGCTTTTCTTGCTCAAATTCATTTTCTTAGCCGCTGTATTTTATCCTTTAAGCAGGACCGTATTTACTTAAATCGAGGTCCGAGGCGTAAATGGTTTTTTGTGCCTTCTACCCCATCTAATAAAGCAATCTAAAAAATTGGATAAAAAAAGCATTTTTGTACGATTAAGTTTAGTTTTATGGTGTCCCCAGTCCCCAAATATTTATAAAATTGAAAAAATTCATTGAACAAAAAATATTTGTTTTTTTATTATAAACAATTTTTGTTATATATTATTTAAGTCAATTATATCGTTATATATATAAGTCAATAATAAGGGAGGTGTTTTAAGTTTTTTAGTAAACAGTTTTAATCCCGAAATACCCCCTTAGAATCAAAATTTTGAGATGCCATATAGCCTATGTTCGAATTCTGGTTCTACAGTATCATCGTATCAAATAGCGTGAAAATATGTCCAGCCGTTTATCGTGATCCTCGTATAAATCAGGGATCTCCAAACTTTTTCAGAAGCGGGCCACATTAAATAAATGGTGGGCCGGAATTTGAATTTAGCTGGGCTCTTGGCGCTTGATTTTAGAACCAAGTTTACTAATAACGGTGATATTATTAATAAAAATAAGAATTAGATATTATTTAGTTATAGTTTTGGTTTATTTTGCGAATTTCTGATTATTTTAAGTTGCTGTTTTTATGTTAGTAAACTTTTTAAAATATGTCCACGGGCCGGATGATATCTTCTTGCGGGCCGCATTTGTCCCGCGGTCCGTAGTTTGGACACCCCTGGTATAAATCCAGTAAATAGTTTTTTTTTTTTTAATTTAATGGCCTTTGCTTCTGTGGCAATTAGCCAGGACAATTTTTATTTGAGAAAATTTCCATGCCTGAACGGGATTCAAACCCGAGACCTTCGCAACGCAGAGCACATGTGTTACCACTACGCTACGCCGGTCGGCAGAGTAAATAGTTTTAACCCCCCTTAGAATGAAAATTTTGAGATGCCATAGGCCTATGTTTGAATCCAGTTTTTACTCTATCATCGTACCAAATTACGTCAAAATATGGCCAGCCGTTTTTGTGTGATTCTCGGACAGATAGACAAAAACATTTTTTTTTTGTAGTCTAATAATTAATTACTAACTAAAAACTAATAGTGGAACGTACCGTCAAAATATTTCTTTTATGGAAGGGTCTTCGAGCTTTCAAAGTTTGGAACCACTCTTTTAATCAAAATTATATACCGGGTGTAACACGAAATGTTGGCCGTAGGCTTTTGTCTTGGGAAATTTGTTTACTTGCGCAAAAGTGCCAATTTTAAAATTACGAACTTTTTTGTATGTGTTTAGGAAGTTTTTTATCTAATTGAGGTAAAGCATTCGCATTTAATTAAAGTAATCAGTAAAAGATACTAAAAAGTAACAGATTCCAGTTGAAAAAATACTTAGATCAAAGATTTGCTTACATATTATAAACAGTTTTTGTTATATACCTTTTTCTGTTAAGTCAATAATAAGGTTTTTGTAAAAGATTTTAAGAAACAGTTTTAACCCCGAAACACCCCCTTAGAAAGATATTTTGAGATATAGCCAGTATGTTCAGTATGTTCGAATCCTTGTATAATACGTCCAGCCACCCGTTTTAGCGACAAACAGACAGATTTTTTTGTGCATATCGTCTTATAATCACTTGAAACTTGTGCAAATCAAATATGAGGACGAAAAGAAATAAAAAATGCCTCCAATTTTATTAATATAGATGAAACATTTATTTATTTGTATCACTTTTTAGGGTTTTGTAGGTATGACCAAAAAACCCTTATACCGTCATTTTGTCGTCTGTCTGTCTGTCTGTCTGTCTGTCTGTCTGTCTGTCTGTTCGGTAAAAATTGTAGCCAAACGGCTAAACCTAGAGAGTTGAAATTTGGCATGCTTATACAACTCTTTGACCCGCACATAGGAAAAATACTAAAACATCTCAAAAACATATCCCCCTAAAAATATAAACAAATATGTGCTCATCGAAAAAAAAATATATTTTTTTATAATTATGAGTAGGGTATCAAATGAAAGCCCTTGGTACGTGGATTAACGATCAAATTTTTATTTTTGCAAAATAAATTATTTTGAAGCGATTTTTGACAAAATTGTGCAAAAAATTTTTTGTCCCACACCCTGTAGCCCAGATGGTTTAAACTAAAAATCTGAAAAAATTCTAAGTAATGTACATTGGTGTGAACCGGAATAGTTCAACAGGAATTTATGATCAGATTAGGTTTTTGGAAAAAAACGCATTTTTTGTGATTTTTAGCGAATAATGTACACAAGTTATAGCTTTGTAACACGCCACACTGGAACGTGTGTGCTGGTCTAGTGGTATTTCACGTTGATTTTTCATCCAAGTAACCCGATCCGAAAGTGATCGAACCCTGGGAGAAGAGACTAAATTATTTTTTGTTTTTTTTTTAAATTTTTATATTGTTTAAATTATTTTTTCAAAATTCTAGTTATATTTTGGCAAATATAGCATATCATTTTTAAAAGCGTAAATTTAATAGCCAGTGGAAATTGTTTAAATTATAATTTAATTCTGTTTCAATGTACACGAAATCAGAGGGGCGAAACTTATAACAACCAATGGAAGCCATAGGCGCAATTTTCAAAATTCTTAATGAACCTTGGTATATAAAAAAAAATACTGCACATATTTAGAAATCTAAATAATGGTATTAAGCGTTCGAATTAAAATTAACAAAAAATATATTTTAATATAAAATTTGTTTTCGCATCCAAAATAATCATCATTCACTTACTAAATACCTGCAAAACCCTGAAATGTGTGAACATTCACACTTCACATCAATTTTTTCTTTCGGGTGACCCTAGCCCGAGTAGTATAGTAGCATGAAAAATGTCTATGTTATATGCTTATTTATTTAAAAACCAAATACCTACAGACAGACTTTTGACTAGGGCGTGGCGAAATTGGCCCACACCACGGGCGCAAAAATTGTTTGGATTAATTTTTTTTTGCTCTTCACTTCGACCTGTTTTCTTTATTTATTTTATTTTTATTTTTTTGCTCATCCACCTTCGAAATAATATACACCAAAATATTCTAGAGAGTGCTTTGCTACCGGCTCTTAGTACTCTCTTTACAGCTTTACTCACAAAGAATATTTTTAGCCAATACATTACAAATTGGTAATTTGTGAAATAAAAAGTGCTATGTGACTCTCTAAAATGTGATTTTTTGCTCATCATTTCGTTTTTGTTTCCTTTTTTTGCTCATCAATTCGAAAAACGTCGGTAGAAATTTTAAGTCATTGGGCATCACAGTCCCAGTCAGGCATTTAACGCCTTCAGTAATCATTACAAAATTTAAATATGAAAAAAAAAATAAAAATGTATGAATGAATTTTATTTACTTAACATATATATCCTTCATAAAAGCCATTTCGGGCCCAAAATGGGATTGAAAGTTGATATTATGGTGCATAGTGTGGGTCGAGAAATAAAAGAAATTCATAAAAAAATATTCATTTTCTCTCGTACCTCGTTTGAATCATCGTAGCTGTCTTTTGTCTCGCTTCCACATACCATGAATCGTATTTATTTTCGCCCAAATACTTTCGGGAGTAATCTTTTCTGCAGGTAAAGCTTGCCTGGGTTATCTCGGGTGTGGGAATTTTCGCAAATTTCGTAGTCCTTAAGCGGTTAAAGGGTTTCGTCATTTACAAGAAACCTACGAATCTTGAAATGCGTGAACATTACCTCTTAGGTCCGGTGTCTGAGAGTTTAGCCGAGTTTAACCATTTGGTTAAACAATATAACTTACAATATAACAATCCCATAAGTATCCATAGCAACCATTTTCTGACATTTTGGTTATAGTCAACTAAGCTTTCACAAACCGGCCTTTATTTACACATTTTTTAGAGAATATTTTGAATTTGTGAGTGTATGTGTGAACTGGGATTTTTTTTTTGTGTGTTCATATTGTGGTTTGATCAGTTGATAATTCAAGATTTCCGACACACAATTTTCAAGGATATTAGCCCATATAGTTTTTTATTTTTATTTCCAGTATAATTAATGTGAAGATATTACGTTTACGATGCAGATTAGAAATATCAGTGTATTTAACAATTGAAATGAACAAATAAAGTTATTCTGAGCCTTTTATGTGCCTTTTTGATAATTGGCTTTACTATTACTACTATCGATGTAGGCATTAATGCCACGAATAATAATCAACACAATAGTATTAATACACATTCTATTTTTCAAATCATAGTTTGATATACTTTATTCAGAATCAAGAGACAGTATTCATGTAATGTTCACGTGATAATTTCGTCGATCTCTCATCATTTGGTGGCTGTTGAGTCGTTAATTTTATGCGACAGCCAATAAGGTGACGACTTCAATCCTTCACGTTATTTTATTACTATTTCGAACAGGGTACAGTGTACTACATCCAGTTTTTTGGTCATTTTCTGTTAATCAAACATATTTGAAATACTTGGCGATCCCAGGTTTCCCTGAAACCTCGTTAATATAAAAGATAAACCCTGATAGACCCCTTGTGACTATTGAGGTCTATACAAAAACCAACTTTTGGAAAAAAACCGGTTTGCGAGTTCCAGTATTTACAAAAAACGAATTATTACAAAAGGAAAAAATAAACTGATTGGCTAAGTAAATATAATAAAGCTTACACAGCGCACAACGCTTAATGATATCACATAGGGACTCGGGGTTTTAGATAACAATAACCAATCGATAATAATATCCGAAAAAAACAAACACAAAACTTGATTAATTAGAAATACATATGTAAAATAATAGTAAATAAATTATGCAATAAACTAAAAAATCTAAAAATAAACAAAATTATTTCATTTAAATTTGAAATCATACAATAATAATTATAATAATAATAATATATATTAGAGTTTTAAAATTTACATTTTTACACACGCTTTACATGATGGTTACATTAATACTTATTTCTAACAATTTACATTATTGAAATCATTAATAATAATAATAATAATAATAATAAATAAAACATTTATTATAATTCATTGGTACATACATAAGAAAAGGTACAATGTGTAAGTGTTATAACAAATGTAACATAAATAACATTAAAACAAAAATACGTATTAATAATGAGATATGTATGAATATATAAAGAAATTAAGGAACTCTTCATAATTATAAAACGCATTTTCCTTAAAAACTGAGTTTAAAATATTTTTAAATGAGGAGAGGTAAATATTTAATATTAAAAAAAATAAAATTATTTTGTGGATATTAAATGGAAACTCTTTAAGTGCAGATTAACGAACGGTAATTGATTTTTGAAATACTTTTCATTTTGACTAAATATTGCCCAGTATTAAGATTTTCTTTTAATAATGGTTGAAATAAAAAACATTGTAAATTTTCACTATTTTTATTAATTAACTGCTTACTAGTTTCGGCTTTCATGCTTTGAAAATGGCGTTTTTATTTCAACCATTATTAAATATACAACATTTTCACAAAGTTAATTTGTCGACATTAAATTATATTAAGATTTTCGTTTAATATCTTAGCTAAAATTAAGAAAATATATTTGTATATATACATGAATACATTTTGTTATGGGTAGAGAAGAGGTACGTAAATTTATTTTGCAAATATCGGCTAGGAAAATAAATAGATAACTGGCTGGTTGCCAGATTCCATTTCTAGTAGAGAATCTGTTAGTTTTTCATATAGTCGCAATATAAACAATGTCTCTGTAGGCGTTATGCTCTTACGTGACAAAAGATCGCCCGCAATGTTGCCAGGTCTGGATTTGAATAATACTTTTGCAATTATACAAAACCAAAAAAAAAAAAATGCGTTAAAATATATATTATGGTATTATTAGAGATATATTATTCACAGTAGAACAAATTTAACTGCAACCTTCTTGTCGTGCCTATTGATTTAAAGGATTTAAAACCAACACTTGTAATTGTGTTATGTAGTGACAGGCATTCATCGTTTGGCCTTCTAATAATCATCATTCACTGACTAAATACCTACATAACCCTGAAATGTATGAAAATTCACACGTCATTTTTTTTTTATATGTCTTGCTAATTAATATATAAATTCTTAGTTCAGAATATGATATACCTGAGTCATAATATACCGTGAAATATAATGTGGAACTGATGTACATATGTACATCAGTTTCACATATATCTTTTTTTTTTAAATTGATGATTCCCTTGTCCCCCAAGCTCAATTAATTATTTTAACAATTAATATTAGTATTTAAAACCGGTTATTGAATTTTACTTCAAAAAGACCGTATTTAAAAACCGACAAAACCTAGTAACTATGTCGTTAACTAAGAAATTATCTGTTTCCATTGTTTGCAAAAATTGTTTAATTTGTCATACTAAGAATAAATTGCCTTTGATAATATTTCTAGAAACAATTTTTTTGTATACCGGAAACTTTACCAGTTATAGTTTTTCAGAAAAATTGTTTCAAAATATTTCAGATATTAGTATTGTATTTATGAAATATTTGTAAAGCAAACATATCTGTTAAAATAAACATTTACATTCTTTTACTTTTAAAGATAATATTTGTTTTCCAATTGTCTTTGAAGAAAAAAGGAAACTACATTGTTCATTGAGAAAAAAATTGTTTACTAATATAGTTAATTAGTCATTAATGATACAATTAGGTTGGCAAACATCTCATGATGGTCTTTAAAGTGTACATAGAGAGAGCACTATGATAGACAGTGACAGATACAGAGAACTGTCAATGTAACAAGTATCAGTTTCCATTCCAACATTTGTATATTATATTTATTAGTTTTTGGGGGCTCAAAAGCCAAAATTTTGCCTTCAGGGGGAGGCTTGAACTCACATTTAATTATAAGACAAATGTGCCACTTAGAAACACGTTGTTTAAGTTAATCTAAAAAAAGGTCTTCGACTTTATTTTTTTTATAGAACTAAAACTTTTGGCAAAATTGAAAAACTTCAATATTTTCACAATTAAAAAGAAAAACTTGAAAAAATAGAAAATACACATGACCACAGTACATATTACTTTCCTCCTTTCAGACATAGAAAATAAACTACAGTCTGTTTCAAACGGTTAGTCGGAACTAGATTTTGCAATTTAGTTACTTTCATCGCTTAAATCGTGCTTTACGGCCGTTTTGTTTAAGCTTTGTAAATCATACTTACAATAAACATTTTTTGGTTAAGGTTAATATAATTTTAAAATGTCATTTTCTTAATATTTTGATTTTTTGTGTCATTCTTAATACAAATTTCCCATTTATAAGCTGTTCACTTTTGTAAGAACACACTAGATCTGGTTATTTTAGTAACTTTTATGGTGTGTTACTGACTTTAAATGTCAATTAAAAATATTCCTTACGCTGTAAAACCGACTTTAGGTTGATAAGGTTATGATCATTATAATTAAGATATCATTTTTCATTATGACATATGTCAAATGGATCGACATTTTAAAAAAGTGACATTTTTTAATACCAACATGACATACAGCTTTAAAGGTGCAAACTATTGAAAACAAAATTCCCTCTTAGTTTGTTCTTACAAAAGTGAACAGCTTATATTTATTTTTTGTCATTAAAATATATAAAAAATAATTTAATTTTGACATAGGTCATTCGTTTCCATGGTTTCATTGTTGTAATTTTAAATTTTGACATTCCAACGTGAAAAATGAAATAACCCAAGCAAGGTCCCTTGTCGTGACAACCTAAAAGAACGAAATTCCCATTTAGTTCCGCCTAAGCGTTTGAAACAGACTGTAACTACGATTCAATTGTCCAGTTTTCTAAAATGTGTTTTTCTCACAAAATTTTACATTTTATAAATAAAAATTACATTTGTTCAATTTTGTTTAAAATTTAATTTAAAATATTAATCAATTGCCTGGGGGTTAATGGCCCGGGGGTTATTGGTACGGGGGGTTAATGGCACGGGGGTTGTTGACAGGGGGTTAATGTCCGGGGGGGTATATGGCACGGGGGTTATTGTCCACGGGTTAATGGCACGGAGGGTTATTGACATGGGGGGGTAATGTCCCGGGGTTTTTTGACGGGGGTTTAATGTATCGGGGGTTACTATCCCGGGGGTTAGTGTCTTAGAACCTTTAGTACCCTAAAATCTAAGAATTTCTGTAGCCTTTTATTATTTTATTTGAATTTAAAATAATCTACTGGGCGTGGATGAGAAAAAGCATCTTTCCCAGTAGTCTTGCATATAAAATTCACCTTATTTTTAAACTCAATGCTTTACATAAACAATATAATAAATCTATTTCATTTTAAATGATAATAATTCTGTTATTTATGTTCTAATACAAAGAAATGAGCTATCATTTTCCAGGGAAGCAATGCAACTTGTAAGCACGCTATCACAGACATGACTAACTTTGAAGTAAATGTTATGTAATTTAAATAATTCTTCGTGTTGTTAAAAGCGAATTATTCTTTAAGTTAACGGTTCTTAAGATGTATGTCAACACGACGACATATAGAATTAAGAGACAGTTACCTTGCAGGGTACTTAATATTTACAAAAGTTATTTGAGGAAAATTATACCTTGGTTTCATTTAATTCAGTGTACTTTTTGTGTTGCGTTATTCCGAAAGTTGGTGAACATTGCAAGCTTACTATAAAGACGCTTACAGACCAAGTTCTAGATCTGTTCGCGAAACGTTAGTGAACAATTGGTGAACTAAGTCTCGAGCAGCTCGGGTTTGAAATACTGATGGTATTATTTAGGAAATGAAGAGAACATACTTTATTCTACGAGGGATGTTCAAAGTTCTGGGAATTTAGCTATAATTTTTATTATTTTGTTAATTTTCGTCAATATTACAATGTAGTTTTTCAACACAATCTCCATTTAACTGAATACATTTATCCCAACGATAAACTAATTTTTTTAAGCCGTCCTCAAAGAACTTTTTCGGTGTCTCCTCAATCCACCTATTCCAACAGCCTTGGCACCCAGCGCGGCGAAACCTTGCTAACGCCCAAACAATCATGCAAGATGTCATGAACCTGTCGTGTACCTATCCTTAGGCGCACACTAATTTGACGAATAGTCATTCGCCTGTCCTCTTTCAGTAGGTCTTCGACGGCAGTAATGTTTCTTTCATTTACCGACGTGCTTGGGCGCCCACTGCGTGGATCGTCTTCTAGTGATGTTCTACCGGTTTTAAAACCACCGATAAACAGTACTTTTGGATTCTGCAGGCTCATCAAATACTCCTTGCAGACGCTGAATAATTTCTGATGTTTTCACACCTTTCCACAAAAAAAAAATTATTGCTCTTTGAGATTTTGCTGCTTCTTCCATGGTTACAAAAACAGTGCTATGAAAACGCGTCTATATCAATCGAACACCTAAATCAGACTGAACAATATTGCACTAGATAGTTGCATAAACATGGCAAGACTTGTCTGGCACCAATTACATTGCCTATAAGTTCTGCGTAATTTAATTATAGCACAATTCCCAGAATTTAGGAAACATCCCTCGTACAATCATTTTTGTTTTATTTGAATGGCCTTTGCTGCTTCGGCAATTAGCCAGGATAAATATTATTTTTGAAAATTCCATGCCTGAACAGGATTCGAACCCGAAACTTTGCAACGCAGAACGCATGTGTTGCCACTACGCTACACCGGTCCGCAGGAGCAATAATTGTCAGCATTCTGGATAGTTCGGAAGCAATATCTTTAATTAACTAGTACAGCAATTGCCCAATTATCGATAGTGTGACTGTTATCTCATAGGGTTGGATTAATTTTTAGCTCTTTCTACCTGATGTCTTTTTTCTGTTCTTTAAGAGCTTTAGTAGTTAGGTTGTGTTAGAAGCTACGTCGCCATTTTCCCCTGTATTTTCATTATTTAGCAAAACTCTTCCTTTTACCATTATTCTTAAAGTATTAATATCTTTACAGAACATAGCATCAGCGTGCAATGCATAAGACGAACACTAAAAATTTAGGCAATTTTAACATTACATTTTTGCCCTTATTTTTATTTTAAGAATCTTGATTGTAGATTACCATTAATTTTAAAAATATCGGGACAATATTAGTAGGTGGGGAGACACGCTGCGTGGGAAAGACTGATAAAGACGCTAATCTAAGTCTGTAATGAGTGTTAAAGCAACAATAACAACACGTGATGTTGATTGTTTTTTGAATTATGATTTTCGTCAGTTTGATAGTGTTAATATGTTGTCCTTTTTAGGGTTTTGTAGGTATGACCAAAAAACCCTTATACCGTCATTTTGTCGTCTGTCTGTTCGGTAAAAATTGTAGCCAAACGGCTAAACCTAGAGAGTTGAAATTTGGCATGCTTATACAACTCTTTGACCCGCACATAGGAAAAATACTAAAACATCTAAAAAACATACCCCCCTAAAAATATAAACAAATATGTGCTCATCGAAAACAAAAATATTTTTTTTAAATTCTGAGTAGGGTATCAAATGAAAGCTCTTAGTACGTGGATTAACGATCAAATTTTTATTTTTGCGAAATAAATTATTTTGATGCGATTTTTGCCAAAATTGTGCAAAAAAATTTTTGTCCCACACCCTGATGGTTTAAACTAAAAATCTAAAAAAAATCTAAGTAATGTATATTGGTGTGAACCGAAATAGTACAACAGGATTTTTAGATCAGATTATGTTTTCGGAAAATAACGCATTTTTTGTGGTTTTTGGTTCACAAAGTACAAAAGTTATAACAATGTAAGACACTCACATGCAAGGCGTGCGATAGCTTAATGGGTTAGAGCACTTGTGTGAAACGAAGGGTTTCGAGTTCGATTACGGAGTGAATTTTATTTTTTTTGTTTTTCTTTGCATTTTTATTATGTTGAAATTATTTTGTCAAAATTCTAGTTATATTTTGACAAATGTTGCATTTAATTTTTAAGAGCGTAAATTTAATAACCAGTCTTATTATATGATTAACAGACGATAAATTATTTTAAAAATATCGTTCATTTTGCCGTGATTACTACAAAGTAAAATTTGTCCTACACACTCAGCATACCGCCTTCACTTATTATGTACCTGCGAAACCCTGAAATGTGTGAATATTCACACTTCACATCAATTTTTTATATATACAAGTAATAAATAATATAGCCACACACAGACCTCTTTGAGTTCTTCGTGGCAGTTGCCCAATTTATCAACTGTATGTATGTGCTTACTCCCAATTATTTAAATAATATAATTATGGGGGCTGTATTATTATTTTTCTAAACCTCATACAAATCACTAATTATTATTGTTCATTGATAACATTAATGTGTATATTATGTATATAATGTATGATTTGGAAAATAAATAATAATAATAATAATAATAATAATAATAGGGAAATCGAGTCCATTCCCGTCTGCAGATCTTCTGCCAACTCTTTGATCTGCAGGATGCAGAAAGCAGTGCTGCTCGGGTCGCTCCGCATTGTGCGGGCAATGAATCTGGCGTAATTTCCGCGGCTGCATATCGCCAGGGTTTGGGATGCAGTCGTGTGTATTTAGCTCCACTAGTCTCTAGTATGACGCGGCTCAAAAGGTTGCTGAAGTTTGAGATTAGTGGACGCTTGTCAAGACCTGACAAACCCCATAATAATAATAATAATAATAATATTTCTGTTTTATGTTTGGCGGTGAAAATTTCGGAAAAACCATTTATTTTTTATAAATATGTGTAATAATTTATTTTAAAAATTTCCGTACGGGGAAATATTATAAATATTATTTGAAGTAGAGGAAGTGGAATGAGTCTAAGTTTCCACATTAGAAATGAAGTAAGAAAGCAAATACATGCTCCGGAGATAAGATAGTGGGACGGGGAACGGAAGGGGTCCCATATCCGGCCCCACTGAGGCAAGGTGACACCTCCAGATAAAACCAAGTGTTTAACTCAACACCACGATAACTACGAACGAATTTTCCCACTGTACCGTAAAATAATGACTGTGTCATATTCCCATATCTAAGATTGTACAATAAATAGAATTTATTGCTTAATAACAACTTAGTAATATCTTTTGAATACGTAACAATATGTGAAGGATAAACTTATTTACAGTGCTTCTAAAACTCATACCCTTTTCACACTAGATCTTTAAGACGAGTGAACTTAAAGTTCACCGATGTTTACGATCGGTATGCTTTCACACTTGATGTTTAAATCTCTGGTGCTGTCATCAGCTACAGTAATTTTGTCCTTAAGTTACCGTCATGAAATTACCAGTTTTGAACTGTCTGCGCAGACGCACATTTTGAATTATTATAAACAATTAAGGATATTTCATTTCATTCTACAATAAAGGCACTACAATAAAGAATATATTACACCTGTATTAACATGTAAGTCGATACATTTCATCTCAATTATTGTAGCTTTGTATTTTATTAAACACATTATTAAAATAAATAATTTTATTATAACAATAAGTATAAACTTCTTATAACGTCGATATAATACAGTATTCTTGTTTATGATAATATAAAATGTTGACAGCACAAATTCAAGGAGTATTTTTTTATAATAGAAATTAAGTTGGCAATGCGGACGAAGTTTAAGACGCAGATCTCTGTCTTAAACATTGCTTGTATTTAACCGAGGCCATACGGTTTCACATTAGCGTTTAAAGATACATTCACTTTAACATCCGATCTTAAAGATCTAGTGTGAAAAGGGTATTAGTGAATTTGACACTTTATTACTACCAGGGGCGCCGGAATGGGTCCGCGCCCCAATATAATAATATAATAATTTCCGGGCTGATCCCTCGGATAACAATGATTTATGTGTAGATAAAAAATATAGTATTAAGCGTAAAAATGAGTATAAGTATTTTAAGATATTGAGTTGATATGCATCAGAAATGAGTTTAAGCATTTACAGAAACTCTATTCTTAATTTGTGGTTTACTATACTCTATCTCTGAAAGACTGATAGTAATAAATCATTTTGTCATGCAGTTAGCAGTGGCGTGCACATTTTAAACACGTTTAAATTGGTTTTGTGTATTTCTATATTACTATTTATCATTTTATTAAACGCACGCCTGTGACCATATTTATCATATCATTAAACACACCCCTGTGACCATATTTTTCCTCAAAATTTTAGGGTCAAATTTTTATGGTCTATTGCGTTTAACCCTAGTTCGTATTCCCATATATTATGTGCGGCACACTCGGTTGTTTTTAACAATATTTCGTTTCGAACTATTCATATTTTGTCGCTTTTGTTTTACCGCTTCTTTGATAATACAATAACTTTTTACAAATAATAAATTTTATTACTATCAGTCTTTCGGAGATAGAGTATAGGTATATTTTTATCTGTAAAATATTGCCAACAGTTTAGTTGTAGCATAACCTAGAAATATATAGTTTGTGTTTCGTTTTAAAATGTGACAGGACCTCAAACGTTCTAATTTACCATCATCACACAGCTTGTAACTATGTGAAGATTTTTTCAATATTTTCATTTTGATAAAAATGTCGACATGTTTTACAGTTGGTAATGTAAAAGTTTAAAAAAAAAATGATAAATAAATTGATGTGTGTAAAGTGATGCTTTTGTTTCCAAGGTTACGAATACATTTTTCAATTAATTGACAAAAAAACTTGATCAATTTATTGATCAATAAATTGAACTCTGTAAAACCAACTTTATATTTAGTCCGTCTTGTTATTTGGAACGTTGGGTGCTCTTGTAGCCCTAGTATACTTTATTTGCCATAATTTCGGATAAGAGACCCCAGATAGACAAATTTGTCTTAACATTGTATGGACCAACTGTCGGGTTTTGTATTAGGTTTTGATCTTAATTTTTTCTCCCAACCTACATGTATTTTTTCCCTCGTTGACCTAACGCATATTTCTTAATACCCTTTTCACACTAGATCTTTAAGATCGGATGTTAAAGTGAATGTATCTTTAAACGCTAATGTGAAACCGTATGGCCTCGTCTAAATACAAGCGATGTTTAAGACAGAGATCTGCGTCTTAAACTTCGTCCGCATTACCAACTTAATTTCTATTATAAAAAAATACTCCTTGAATTTGTGCTGTCAACATTTTATATTATCATAAACAAGAATACTGTATTATATCGACGTTATAAGAAGTTAATACTTATTGTTATAATAAAATTATTTATTTTAATAATGTGTTTAATAAAATACAGAGCTACAATAATTGAGATAAAATGTATCGACTTACATGTTAATACAGGTGTAATATATTCTTTATTGTAGTGCCTTTATTGTAGAGTGAAATGAAATATCCTTAATTGTTTATAATAATTCAAAATGTGCGTCTGCGCAGACAGTTCAAAACTGGTAATTTCATGACGGTAACTTAAGGACAAAATTACTGTAGCTGATGACAGCACCAGAGATTTAAACATCAAGTGTGAAAGCATACCGATCTTAAACATCGGTGAACTTTAAGTTCACTCGTCTTAAAGATCTAGTGTGAAAAGGGTATAAGTCAAATTCATAATATCTTTTCCAAGCATTAGTACAGTAAATTGTAGACATAGATACAAATGAATATACAAAAAATACGCAATTCAAATACAATACATGTATCATTAACCTCGTTTACCTTCGACTATGAACTTTGTCATCTTTGTCTAACATTCATTTGTATTCTTTTAGAACACGAGCAGTGGCGTCGAGAATGGGGACAGCTGGTTCTGGGACCCACCCTCATCGGACACTGTTAATGCGTCCCAATCCAATGGAACCATCAACATGGACCATACAACCAACCTGAAGGAAAGAATAATGCATTTAGAAAAAGAACTATCCAGAAACACCGAAAATGGTAAAGTAGATGAAACGTTAAAATGTAGAATCCTTGAATTAGAACAAGAAAATAAAGAGTTAAATCAAAATTTGGAACAACTGGACTTGGATTGTCAAAAAACAACTGATAAATTAGTAACTTTAAAAGATAATCTCCAAAATGATTTTAATAAACTTAAAATAGATTTTGAAAAATTACAACAAGAACATAATAAATGTATGCAGGACATTAATAAGTTAGAAAGTAAACTAAAAAGCCGCGATACTGAAGTCGAAAAATTAGCTTTGTACAACAAAAATTTGCAACATGAATTCGAGCAGTTAAAATCGCAAGCTGAGGGCGAAAATCCAGAAACACACTCCAAAATCGACAGTTTGAGTACCGAAAAAAGTAATTTAGAAGAACAGTTAACCGGAAAAGACGAAACCATTTCATCTTTACGAAAAGAATTAAATAATTTGAAATTAGAACATGAAAAATATAGAACTGATAGTATACCTTTAGAAAAACATAAAAAACTACAAAATGACTTTGATAATTTACAAAATAAATTCACAGAACAACAAAATAAGTTTTCTGATCTTGAAAGTAAATTTAATGAACTTGAGTTAAAAAATAAGAATGATCAAGAGAAAATCTATAAACTCAATAACGAATTTGAAGAATTGAAGGTTAATGATAATTCAAATCTACAAATAAATCTATCAGATGACCACAAAAAATTACAGGACATGTTTGACGAATTAAAAATTAAATACGAATCCCTAAGTCAAGAAAGAAAAGAAATGCACAAAAAATACGTAGGAATTCTAACTGAAAATGTACAAAAATATGCAGATATACAACTTTCCGATGAAATTATAACAAAACCAAACGAAAATCCCCTATATTCCGAATTTAGTTCAAAAGTAGAATCAACTTTAAAATTCCTTCTTGACTTTAAATGGAAAACTGAAGCTTTAGAACGAAAATTATGCGAAATAACCCGGGAAAAAACAGTAGTAATTGCCGAAAAAAATCATGAAATCGAAAAATTATTGCACAATTCCGAAATATTGAGTCAAGAAGTAATAACCAAAACACACACTATCAAAGATTATGAAATAGAATGTACTGCGTTGATAAAAAATAATGATTTACTAATTTCTGAATTACAACAATATAAAAATAACAATGGTCTCCAAACTATTTCTGAATCTAATGAAGATAATCTTCTTTTAATGGAAACTCAATTGGAAAACGCCAATAAAAGGATAAAAGAACTGGAACTTATCATCAGTGACATGGAAAACGCTAAACAAGACGTCGTTTTGGAAACTCAAACTGAGTTAGACTATATTAAAAAACAATTAAATATGACTGGGCGTGAGTTATCTCAAAGTAAAACGGAGTATCAAGAACTATTAAAAGGGTTTAAACAATACGAAATAGACAACAAAAATATGGCTGGCGAATTAGAGAGAATACAAGCAGAGTTCAATAAATGTGTGGAAGAAAAACATAGTTACATTTCGCATTTAGAAAAACACCAAAATGAAATTGAAAATATGGAGTACAAATACACTGAATCAAACATAGAAAGGGAAACACTTTGTCAAGAATTAAGAAGTACAAAAGAAGAATTGATGACGTATATAATATCAGATGATGAACTGCAAACAACAAATGATAACTTAAAAGAAAATCTTACAACAGTTACGAATGAATTACAAGAAATGAAATTAAAATTTGAGGCTAGTGAAGCAAAAAATAAAGATCTAGAAATGCAGATGAGAAGTATTACAGAACAACTTCAAAATTCATCAGAGTTCAAGCTGCAGAACGATGCCATGAAAACAGAAATTGATAATTTGTTGGAAAACAAAAGAGGTTTAGAGCAAAATTATTCAACTTTACAAAAAGAACTAAATGATCTCAAATCAATTTTATCAACAACTGGAATAGAAATTCCAAATTCTCCAGTAGAAGCTGTTAGAGTCTTGGTTAATGAATTGGGTACCCAAAACAAAAATATAGAATCAACCATATCGTCAGAATTAGATAGTTTAAATAAAGCTAATCAAGAACTTGCAGTTACAAAAAATATGTTAGAAAAACAAATGAACGAACTAGAAAATACAATTAAACTACACGATAATGAAATGGTTCTTTTAAAAACAAAGCTACATAATGAAGAAACAAGTAAAACTGATTTAGAAAAGAAGTATTTAGAAAAAAGAGATATGGTTTCGAAGTTAGATACACAAAATTTTGAATTAACATCCAAATTAACACAAACTGAAATGGAGTTAAAAAATGTTCATGCCTCAAAAACAGAATTAGTAAATTTAATTACAATAAAACATCAAGAAAACGTACAATATCACACGGAGATACAACGTTTAAATCAAATTATTGCTACAGAAGCGGAGAAGTATAAAATATTAGAAGCCCAAGTCCAGAATGCTGATAATTCAAATCTGTTGGAAGAAAAGGAGAAAGAACTTGAAAAAATAAATGATCAGGTTACTTTTTTGAAGGAGAAATGTGAGAAATTGGCTCAGAGTTTATTGGAACAACAATCAAATGAACAGAAAATTTTGGCGGAGAGGCAAGTTATTTTGGATAGAGAGATGGCTTTGGCGAAAGAGTTGGATAGGTTAAGAGTGCATTTGGTGGAGATTGAAGATACTTATACTCAAGAATTGTTGCATGCTGAACAGAAAAATAAAGAAATGCAAACCAAGGTCAGTAAATTTTTCCTTTTTTATAAATATATACAATAGGTCCCTGCTTTTTGGCATACACTTATTAAGATGTCATTGAATTATATTCTTTTTGTTCGGGATTTATTGTTTTTTCGGCATATTTCGATTTGATGCATTTTACAGTTATCAAATAATCTGTCATTTTATGGTCCTCTATATTTGAAGCAGTTTTATTGTCTGTAATTTAATTTTATTTACTTTCACTTCTCGTTATAAGCTGACAAAGATACAGTGTGTAAACTGTATCTTCAATTTGCTTTCTTATCTTTTTTGAGGCGTAGGTCTGATGCGTGTTTAATATCATTTAAATCATCATCATTGGTGCGACAGACCGCGGTGGGCCTTGGCTTCATGTTTCCAGGTTTCGTGGCCATATTTTCATTCTGTACATTAAATGGTCACCATTTTGAAATGGTTAAAATTAAAGTATGATATTTTGATATCCTTGTAAAGCTGATTTAATGCACTTTCAAAAAAAAAAAAAAATAAATAAAGTACCGATTATATGCTAGATAAGAAGTTGAAACAATTTTCGTTGAAACCGGAAGTGATGCAAAATTCTTATTATAGTTCCTAAGTGGGCCCTTTCGTTTAGTTTAACTTTTCTTCTGAAGAATTTTTTGTGTCTTAAAATAAAGGAGTTATTCGGGGTGCGGCGTTTCAAACAAAACACCCTGTACAAAACATATTTATGGCTAATTGCCACAGCAGCAAAGGCCATTAAAATAAAATAAAAAAAATAAAAAAAAACATTTATATCGAAGAAAAAAAAAATTTTTTTTTTTCCTTGATTTTGTTCCCTAAATTGCAGACTTTATTTATATTATATTTAAACTTTTGCGATATAGAAATAAATTACCTTTGTTCAAGGTTTAATATAAGTCTGATTATTTTGTGTAATTGCAACAATACTTAATCTACACAATTTTTAACGCGTTTTTCTTTTGTATTAGGGACATGTAAATTTTACTATTGTACACAAAAAAATTACTAATTACACTTATCAATAACGGTTTGTTTTTCACGTAGTTATTATTATACATTATTAAATCGCCTGTTGACTTTTTGTTAATTGATAAGCTATGTTTATTCTAAAATACAAATTTGAAATTATATTTTTCCGCAAGCGGCTGGTCATTTGGGGTCAAAGGGTGTAAGCCCCAGTAATGTTATTAAATTAACCAAATATATCATAAGATTTATTAGACCCGTCGAATGTAGCACAAAAAACGGTTATTGGTATGAGCACTGCAACGCATAGCTAGAGAAGATACGAGGTGTGTAAATTAAGTAACTGGACCTGCAACATAACGTTTGATCTTGCAACATTTGGGACGCGGGACTTGGCGGAGCGGCAGGCGAACATGTGATACACCTTCAGTACGAGTTTGAACTCGCTAGAGTAATTTTGTTGCCTGTAGCAATTTTTTTCGTGATAGAGCTTTTTCTAGTGCGTTTTAAAAATGAGTGGCATTCATTTCGAGTAACGGTCTGGTATTAGGTTTTGCTTCAGACTTGGGCACAGTGCAATGGAAACTTTTGCAAAACTTCAGCAGGCCTACAGAGACAGTGTTTTGTCAAGGATCCAGGTTTTTTGGTGGTTTAAGGCATTTTCAGAAGGAAGAGAGTTGATTGAAGATGAAGGCCTTCCGTTGCGTGATTCATCGTCAATCAACTTTATAAAATATTTCCCTAAATAGATTTTAGCTTCATCAGATGATGAAAATTACCGTAAAATAAGTACATACAATAAAAACACAATTGTATATATTTTGCTGCAATTTTTATCACATGATGATGTTTTAATGAAACATTGTACTTCTAAAATAAATACTTTGTCCAAAAAGTCGAGTGATTTTTATTTTCATAATAAATCAGCTTATTTTGGCAAGTTGTGCGGGATTTAATATTGTCATTCCCACGAATATTTTACTCGCTAAGAGTCGAGGAGAAAGTATAATGCTTAGTTCATCGAAACAAGTTAAATAGAACACTTATAAACTGTCAATTTTTTGCTCAAGCTGATTTGAACACTTAGACCCAAAGTGCTGTAAGGATAATAAACGTTTATAAATACGCCATTAATTAAGTCTTTAATGTCTATGTTTCAATGCATAAAGGGCGTATCACACTAGAACGCTATCCAAGTTTTAATTTTGTAGGTTTTTTTCAGGATCCACGTCTTTAGGTTTTGACCTATCACACAGTATTTGAATATTATTTAAGAATTTTTTGTTTAGCATGCGTATATTGTGTTAAGGGGGGGGGGGGGTAGGGTCTGACTAAGTACATATATAAAGTATGTTTTGAAGAAGATACAAAAAAAATTTGAAGGCAAAATATGGTGAAATGAGCCAACTGTGGCAAATCTTCTCAGACTCCGGGAAAAAAATTAGATTTTGCGGTGAGCAGCATAACTCGTCACTGGATCATCTGAAATCAAAAATCCAAAAAGATTTTGTTAGTTTATGAGTTTGCCGAGGTAACGACGTTGAGATATTTTTTTTTTCATGTTTTTTTTTTATTTAACAATCACAAATATACTCATTTTTAGGTTTTTTTTAGGGAGAATTAATTTTTTTTGTCTTCTAAGTAACGCTAAAACCTGAAAAATCATTTTAAAAATAAAAACTCAACGTCATTACCTCGGCAAACTCATAAACTAACTAAATCTTTTTGGATTTTTGATTTCAGATGATCCAGTGACGAGTTATGCTGGTCACCGCAAAATCTAATTTTTTTCCCGGAGTCTGAGAAGATTTGCCACAGCTGGCTCATTTCGCCATATTTTGCCTTACATTTTTTTTTGTATCTTCTTCAAAACATACTTTATATATGTACTTGGTTTGAAAATGAATATATTTAACCATAGATTTGAAAAAAAAATTCACAAAAATATGCTTAAAATGTGATTCAGACCCTACTCCCCCCCTTAATATAACAGTTGACAGTTTTAATTTGAAAAGTTTATTTGTGAGATTTCACTAAATTAATTACTTGTTCTTCCAAAATCATTATTATAAAAATATTACATTCGAAAATAACAATTATGCAACAAACTAACCTCAACGAACAAAAAAAAAAGACAAAGACGCAAAACAGCTAAGAGCGAGAGGGTATTTTTTGACAAACCTGGATAAATAGACACAGGAATTAAAACTTGTTCCATTTGCCTAGTCTTTAAAACCTAGGTCTTTTTTCCATACTATCACACACAAATGACTTCGATTCGAATGTAATAACTTTAATTTTCCAAGTCAAGACGTTAATATTAACTCTAGTGTGATAAGGCCTTAAGTACGTTATAATCGATCTTATGAGAGTCTTATAAATTATATTTTTTACTCTTGATAGAGTCTTTCTCATTTAGCTCACTTCTATAATGGTTTCAAATTGGAGAAATTGCTATGCGCGTCTGCCGTTCGTCGGTGCGGTCGAGTGTCGCGTTTGTGGCGTTAGATCGCACCTCATTCATCCGGTCGGATGTTTGCGGTTTTTACTACCGGTCTACACAGTAATCTTTTTAGAGGAACAGGCTGCTCCAAACCGTACGAGATAAAGCATTAATAGTGTTGCCCTTGGATGTTCTGGGCAGTACGCTCGTTCTGGAATCAGCGTGTCCTCCCTGGCCGAGTTCTCCGGTTAACTCGGTGAACTTCGTGCTAGGGATTGGGACTTGCAATTGTTCCCCATGTACGAGGAATCAGTGAGCATGAGTCATAAGCTTCCCGTCTATTAGTCGCTGCCTTTTGCGTATAATGACCATCGTTGTCACCGATTGAATTATTTAGTGAGGTCTTTGGACCGGCCATGGAAATGTTCATTTGAGTCAGCCTTCTATAAAATACGGTTCATTTTTTACCTCATCTATTTCCCCGTAATCATAAATGTCCCAAACATTGAGATCACTGTTAAGGGGAAACACCAACGGCTGGAAAATAGTTAAACTGAGTAAATAGTTAAAAACACAAGCAAAAATGAAAAAAAAAAAGATAAATAAATAATTAAAAAATGCGTCGCGTAAACGACGTTCGACTTTATTCACCAACATACTCTCCTTCAAGAGTGATACATTCATTCCAACGGTCCTAAAATTAAAAAAAATGACCTTTACTTAATCCTGAAGCCTTTCTACCTTGCGGTGTAAGGCTATAGTCCAGTTACTTATTTTCTGGTGATGTTCTCCATACTTCTTTCCATCGTGTTCTGTCCTGTGTATATTTTTTTATCTCCTCCCACTTTACGCCTCTCTTCGTTGCAGCTTCTTTTGTTTCTTGGTGCCAGGTTTTTCTCGATCTTCCTGGTCTAACTCTCTTCACTGTTCTTGCTTCATAAATTCTTTTTACTATTTTGTCTTCACTCATTCTGTGTATATGTCCCAGCCATTTTAGCTGTCCTTGTTCTATTATAGTCTCTACTGGTTTTGTGCCTAGTTTTTCTCTAAATACTTCATTTCTTATTCTGTCCAATTTTGTTTTACCTTCGATTTTCCTTAAAATATACATTTCGGTTTAAATTCAGTATACCAATCAGTAATAGTTGATTTGCCTGGTGCAGAGTCTCTATAACGCTTATCAAGCCACTGTTTGACTTCAACAGTATTTTTCCCATCAAAAAACAATGTTTAATCAACACTATTTTGTCCATTCTTTTGAAAATTACAAAACTGGAGTCACTAAAACCACTGTAACCTATAAACTAATTGTCAGAATGTCATAAAATTTTCACACGTATCATTTGAAGGTTGGTACTATTCAGAAACCATATGGGTCTGTCAACAGTGTTGCCATATATGTATCTGTCAGACTTATTGAGTGAAGTGTTTTAATGTTTTACGTGTAATTACCTATTTTTATATCAATTATCAATTATTATCAAATTTATAATTCTGTAATTTTGTAACATGTAAATTTGACTATGCAAGCTTATTATTAATGTACTTGTTCATTAAATGAATATGAATATCTTCACCGCCGACAAGAGGCTTAAAAAAGTACTTACCAGCCCCACTAATTTTAATTGTGCAAGAGCCGCTACTGTATTATGCTATCGTGGTATTCTTATCGATAACTATGTTTAATAACTATTGTTCTTATTTTAGGTCAATGAAGTTGAACAGAGAGAAAGAGATAGCAGTACAATCTATACTTCTGTAAGCATTAGAGCTAATCAGCAGGTTGAAACGTTACAGAATCAACTTCAGTTGGTAACAGCGCAGAGGGATGAAATCCAAAATAAGATCTCGGAAGCCGAGGATAAGAATAACAAACAATTTGCTGCTCTCACGAATTTGCAGTGTGTTTTAGAACAGTTTCAAAGAGGTATGGTATTAGTTATCAGATTAATGCCCGGTTGCATAAGAGTCTCAAACTCAAACTTTAACAAGTTTTAATAAACGCATTGCGTTGCCAGGCAATTTTATGTTTTACATCGATGTTTTAATTTACATCTATAGTGAGTCATTATTGACCTTTCTCTATTCCTTCTTTACTGATGACTCCAATCTAATGCCTTTTTAGGGTTTTGTAGGTATGACCAAAAAACCCTTATACCGTCATTTTGTCGGCTGTCTCTCTGTTCGGTAAAAATTGTAGCCAAACGGCTAAACCTAGAGAGTTGAAATTTGGCATGCTTATACAACTTTTTGACCCGCACATAGGAAAAATACTGAAACATCTAAAAAACATATCCCCCTAAAAATATAAACAAATATGTGCTCATTGAAAAAATTTTTTTTATAATTCTGAGTAGGGTATCAAATGAAAGCCCTTGGTACGTGGATTAACGATCAAATTTTTATTTTTGCAAAATAAATTATTTTGAAGCGATTTTGGCCAAAATTGTGCAAAAAAAAAATTTGTCCCACACCCTGTAGCCCAGATGGTTTAAACTAAAAATCTGAAAAAATTCTAAGTAATGTACATTGGTGTGAACTGGAATAGTACAACAGGAATTTTTGATCAGATTATGTTTTTGGAAAAAAACGCATTTTTTGTGATTTTTGGCTAATACTGTTACACAAGTTATAGCTTTGTAACACGCTACACTGGAACGTGTATGCTGGTGTAGTGGTTTTTGACGCTGGTTTTTCACCCAAGTAACTCGATCCGAAAAGGATCGAACCCTGCGAGAAGAGGCAATATTATTATTTTTTTTTAAATTTTATATTGTTTAAATTATTTTTTCAAAATTCTAGTTATATTTTGGCAAATGTTGCATTTAATTTTTAAAAGCGTAAATTTAATAACCAGTGGAAATTGTTTAAATTATAATTTAATTCTGTTTCAATGTATACGAAATCAGAGGGGTGGAACTTATAACAACCAATGGAAGCCATAGGCGCAATTTTTAAAATTCTTAATGAACCTTGCTATATAAAAAAAACCTGCACATATTTAGAAACCTAAATAATGGTACTAGGCGTTCGAATTAAAATTAACAAAAAAAAATATTTTAATATAAAATTTGTTTTCGCATCCAAAATAATCATCATTCACTTACTAAATACCTGCAAAACCCTGAAATGTGTGAAAATTCACACTTCACATCAATTTTTTCTATTGTTTGTTTTTTGTGATAACCTTCTCAGTTCCACTTTTTTTGTAATAATGTTTTAATGTTACTTTTTACATTTTTTATAAAGAATGTTTACAAAAACATTCCATTTTATCTTTTAAAACCTTTTCAGACTATTAAATATTATTTACTGATAATCTTATAAAATGTTGACTATTGTTTAAAGTTTAAATTGTTTCTAGATAAAGAAATTGACATTGCCAATGAAACGGAAAGGATTCGTAGACAAATCAAATATGAGAAAGAAGTACAAAATCAACTACAGCAAGAAATTGGCATGCTTAAAGCACAACTGCAAGAGAGCAAGCAAGGTTTGATAGCAGCTTCTAGACTTTCAGAACAGCTGGAGAGATCCAAGAAACAAGTTTCTGCAATGAAAGATGAAGGTAAGGGTTTGTTTGTTTTTTAAATAATTTGCACGTTGTTTTGTGTTCTTCAAATATTGCATTTCAAATTTCATGCATTTATTTACAAATCTCTTGTCATATTTTTAATTAATGATGGAATTCTGTGCATAGCGCTCGTAAATTTATAGATCCGTAAATCTCTAACTTACAGGAATTCTATAAATGCATGTGGTATAGATTGACAGATACACCAATTTTGATAGAAACTGCAACTTCACACTCTTGTCCCACCGTATTATTATTTTTTTTAAAGTAACGTTTTAATTTTTAGAGGTTTTTATCAGTTACTTGCTTATTTTTAACATACTTGGTAACTTGGTAAAAAAAAATTGGTAGCTACCTGTAAGGACAATAGTTCAATTTTTAATTGAGTTTAAGGATAAATAGTATTCGTTTTAACCACAAATGGAATCATCACAAAAAAAATGTATTGAATCGTACTTTTAATAGAAATAAAAATAAGTCAAAAATTACCTCGGGCGCCGTCGGCGGACTTCACCCCTTACTTGTGGGGGTCCCATTCGAAAAAGTTACGCATCAAAGTTTGATTTTTTTTTTTCACTCAAAGCATGACAGCTGACTGTACGAAATAATAAAACACGTGAAACCAGTGGCGGCGCTAGCTCTTAAAATCTGGGGGGGGGGCAAAAAAATTTGAGGAAAATTTGGGGGGACAGGAAATATTTATTTATCGTTCACATATGAAAATACAAGTGATGACCTAAAAAAAATGGTCCCCACTTCTAAAATATATTTTTTTCTAAGCAATTCTAGGGGGGGCAACTGGGGATCAGAGCAACTTTTAGGGGCGCCTCAGGCCACCCTCAGACCCCCCCCGCCCTTTTGTTTAAAAAAAATCGTTTCATGGGTTGCAGTATTTTTAATAAATATATTAATTGTCATTGATTGCAACTGAAAGCGGTGTGCATATCTCAGTTTTTAAAACTTCACGTTGTCACTAATTATCATTATTACTAAATTAGTTATATACAAAAAAAAAAACAAAAAAAAAAGAATCTATGCAACACGCTTTACAATCAAATCAATCAAACGCTTTATAAAACACAACTATAAAGACAACTTATTTCTATGTTGTAAGTTGACAATGAAGTTAACAAATAGTCATTTTACTTCAACCGATTGTTTCTTGACCTTGGAGGACCAGGTAAAAAAATCGAAGGATTCCAAATATATTTTTTTAGTTGAGAAATTTAATAACGAACTAATAACTAAATATATCACAATACTTGCTCAAAAGATTAATCCAAGACCAGTGTGAAATTAATTGTTCAAAGGTGACCTTATGGCGTGCCCTTAAAGACAAAATTATTTAAAAAACATTAAAAAATACAGAGAAGATAAAAGGTCAATAATTTATTTAGATGAAACTTGGTACGACACACATGAAACAAACTCAAAAGGTTGGGTAGATACGTCAAATAAATGTCAAACAAGAGCACGATCATCATCTTCTATCATGGTCACATAGTCATCTGCTTCATTTGCTTGCACAGAAGTTAATTGTTCGTTCCAAGGACGCCACATTTTTCTAACACGTACTGAACTATTTAACACAAATCACAAGTTATCTGATAGAAAATTCAAAGCGAAGTGCAAAGATATTTAAAACATCTGCAATTTATACTTGATACATCACTAACTAGTTTATGGGTGCAAACAAGGGATTAGTGTTATTTGTAATTACCACCCACTGTGTTTAGGACCATAAGTAGATAGTCACTTCAACTTATCGTGAAACAAACTATACCTCCTGTATATACATTTTACGATGAGAGGATAAATCTGACGCTCGATTGACACATGTGCGCATGCTTCAAAATGATCTTGAACGGAGATTAGAAATATAATATTCTGATTTATTGTGGATATATTTAAGATTATCATTAATACATCAATAATAAGACAATAATAATCATCAATTTATTATTAATTTATTTATTTAATAGAACAGCACGTAGCTAATATGGAAAATAATACAAAACAAGAAAAAACAAAAAAACAAAAAGGAAAAAATATCACAGTGTTGTCGATAGTCATAAAATTATTGTTAAGCAACAAATAATTCATTCTTAAGTTATAATTTGCTTAAATAAATACAAAGGAGATAAAATGAATGAAATTACACGTGTGTGCATGTAACTACTCACACAGTTAAGACAAAAAAAAGTTACTTCTGTATTTTTTCAATAATATTTTCTTCCTCTTGCGTTGTCGGTTTTTTAAAATATGCGACTTCTTAATTTTTTTCCTGGTACTAAATAGAGAAATTTGTTTATTAATCTTTTTATTACTTGGTTCAAATTTTGTCGTATCTAGTTGGTATTTCAGTTTTTTCTTTTCTTTGTTAATTTCTAAACATTTTCTATAAGTATAGGCCCAAAGATTGGGCTTCTCATAATAATTTGTGAAAAATTAGTCACCAAATTTTTTCATGTCATTGTCCGAAAGTAAAAAACTATTACTTTTGGTAACATTTTTATAAATTTTGATTCTTCAAGGGTTATTTGTAAAGTTTTTAAAGTTTGGTGCCCATCACTGCACACCAGACATTGTAAAACACTTCATTTATATCGGACAAAAAAACATTGCAATTTATTAAACCGATTTTATTGAAAATTTAAAAAAAAAAAAAAAAATGAACAGTAGTGTTCTGTCTGTTTGTAAACATACATGATGCTGGAAACCCCTCGCCATATTCGTCAATTACCATCCAAGTTTATCTTATGAATACTTTTTAAATGGACATTTAAATTATATTGTTTTGAAAATATTTTATTGCAAATTAATCACATAACAGACATTTTCAATTTATTTAAAAATGTGTGTGCTGCATATAAGTACATGTAAACACAACAGTGCAGTGGTTTCCTGGTTTCATCCTCGTTTCCCGCTACACTGGAACGCATGCGTATATGTGTCAATCGAGCGTCAGATTTATCCTCTCATCATTTTACGAATGTACGGATAGCTTATAAGTTTACAGAGGTGCTCAAAAATGGCAATTCTCCGTAAGTGCCTTGTAAATCTTACAGATGACTTACATGTTCTCTACGGATTGCACAGAATTTCACCTTAATATAATTTTTTTTTAAATTTTATATTTTACATATAGATCACATTTTTGCAATAGCGCATAGTTTTTTTGTTTTTGACAAGAGATTTGCATGTGTTATGTTTTTGTTCATAGATAGAGTAGTACTGATGTAGACGCACGTCTAATATCAGCTGGTAAATCTGGGTTGTTTCGCTATAACCAGATTACTGCCTGATATACTGATGTTTGTCTATTTAACTGCATTTTCATTGCCGACTTAACACTGCATCAGTCATTTATTTGATATTTTTTTAAGGTATGTTTTATTTCGATTCTGATTTATAACATATGTTTATAACTCGATTCGAGTAGCCATTCGGAGTCATGTACATGCGAGAGACTTTTTTGTCGAATAGAAAAGGAGCGGATTCGATATATTTGGAATATTTATACTTGGGTACTTCTGAAATATGTCAGTATTGAATTAGATGGTTACGTCCGTAAAATATAATAAGATGAGGAAGTAATGGGATTCGGACTGGTCAGAAATTAATATTAAAACAATATTTTAACTTCGCTAACGTTTCGATTTAATATTAAATCTTCATCAGAGCTAGAATGAAAATATAGCTATAATTTAAGATGATACAATTAGTTTTACAATATAAAGTATAAGAAATTAATTTTTCCAATACACATTGTAGTATTGTGTTTTTCGTCCACATAATGTGAGAAGTCATTGAACTTAGAGAAAAAATAATCCGTGAACTAATCAAGTTTGAATAGGAAAAGTAATAAGTTAAAATCAAACAACTAGTGTAATCTATGAGAATAAAAGAAAAAATTGGTTAGAACTGTTTAAACAAATATTTTTAAAAAGTTCTAACCAATTTATTTATCTTTATATTATATTATCTGACCAATTTATTTTATTGTGTGACTTTTTAATCTAGGTATGTAAAAATCTTAATTTGTGATTTATTGTATTATTATTTTATTTATCTATTTATTTATTTATTTTCATCTTTTAATATTACCATAATTTTCACATTTAGTTGTAGTTAGATATTGATAAATTGATATTGTAAAATTAATTTCTTATACTTTATATTGTAAAACAAATTGTATCATCTTAAATTATAGCTATATTTTCATTCTAGCTCTGATGAAGATTTAATATTAAATCGAAACGTTAGCGAAGTTAAAATATTGTTTTAATTTTAATTTCTGACCAGTCCGAATCCCATTACTTCCTCATCTTAATATGTCAGTATATGCCGTTTCTTTCCAAATAACCCAGAATCGCTACTCGGACATTTTTGTAAAGATTGAAATAACTAATTGACTTTTATAAAAATACATTTTAAAAATAGTAACTAGGAAGTATTGAGAACTGACACGCTGTCTGATGGTCAAATATTGAACTATACACTCTAATTCTAATTGAACTTATTACGTATGTTTTAATGTTGAATTTTTGTTAGAATGTCGATAGAAGTTGTGAAAAACTATAATATATTGTAGTGTTTTTGGCTGTAATTCAAGATATGACAAAGTATATTGACAACGGAGTACTAGAGGCAACAGCCATATTGCCTTGGAACACAGCGCCGCCACCGGTAATGTCACTTCTCAATAGTAGAGCTCCGTTTATACAGTAAATTATGTTGTTTGGAATTACTGTATAATCGAATTGCAATTTTTGTCAATATGTTTATTTCAATCTTATAAATATTCTTATTAATTTTGGTTTTATTACATTTGTAACAATGGTTGTTTGTGTTTTGTAATTATTTTGCATCAATATATGCTTGTTTTAACATTTATTGCACTCCATAAATATTCCTATTTTTACCATGTCACCAAGTAGAAAATTTTAAAACCTGTAGCGGGTCATAGAGAGATTTTCTTAAAATAGCCGCAGATAAAATAGATACGGCTCATGGACTCTAGGTTGGGTACCGCTGGATTAAACTGTATGGTTACTTGAATACATTTTATACCGATTTGTCCAGCCTCGGTAACGCAAAGGTTTCCGTGTCAAGTCGGTAATCTGTTTGCACTGCCACAAAATATGAGTTCGAATCTCTACTGGGGAATCGATGTTTGTATTTGTTGTTGTAATACGATGCAGATAATTGATGGAAGTTCTGAAAATTTATCTTCTCTGCCCTTATATATATACCATCTAGGAGCTGAGGAGTTATTACCACTATTGGTTCCGTGATTTTTTTTTTTTTCCAAGCAGCTGACAACTAAAAATATTAGCTATATAATTTTCGAATATGTAAGATTTTGCGGACCAGTTAGATTTTGGCGCGGACCAGCGGTTGAAGAACTCTAGTATACAGTATACTGTACTCTTCATGTACATTATTAACCTGCCTCCATAAGTAATCAGTACACAAAACAAACCCAATGCAAGCTACACAGAAGAAAGCGGAGGTAGCGGTATGAGGGAAAATGAAACAAGTTGCAAAATTCGTTAATCTGATTTGAAACATTTGACTGGAAATCATGTTTTGCTCCTGTGACCTTTCCATAAGATATCCATTCATCAGCACCTGTGCACAAATCACTTTTATTTTAACACACTAATGTTTTGTTTATTTTAAGTTTGTAGTTTGTCATGTCTGCACGGATTTCTGCACTGTACTCTGCACCCTGTGCCTGCTTGATGGTGTTTAACTAATCTCATGTGGTAACTGTGAGTGGAATTACAGACTCATGTTATCATAAGGGATTGCCTAAATGCTATCTTTTTACAACGTTATTTTTAATTTTAATTTAATTTTATATTTTGCTTTAATAACAATTTGCTTGCTTGTATTTTTATTCCATTAATTGCATTTTAATTTTATAGGTTAATTTATGTATTTATATATTTATTTTTTTGGATATTATGTTTTAAATAGAAACTATATGAATATAGAAATAAGTAACATTGCATATCTATGCATTCAAATAAAATGTCTAGTACAAGAGGTGAAAGAAAAGCTAGCGAATAATGTATTATAGATAATTTCATCATAAGTATGAAACCCACAAGAATACTTAATAATCTCAATTTCTCTTACACATTTATTATTATTGGGTTTGTCAGATCTTGACAAGCGTCCACTGATCGCAAACTTTAGTATCCTTTTGAGCCGCGTCCTACTAGAAACTAGTGGAATTAAATACACACGGCTGCATCCCAAGTTTTGGTAACATGCATAAGCGTAAATTACGCCAAATCCAGTGTCCGTACAATACGGAGGGACCCAAGCAACATTGCTTTCTGCATCCTGCGTCGATTTATTTTCAGTAGGAGGCTTTCATACCACCCAAAACCCCAATTATCAGAACTATAAGCTTAACTTTATACCCTGGTTACAGCTTACTAAGCTCAAACAAGAGAATCGTGTACTTGGACCTCTTTTCATCCCCCACGAAAAAAATATCGATCACAAACATCTGTTTGGTCTCGATATCCAGAAGGGATATGTCTGACTTAGTGGCGATCAGTAACCTCGAGGTGGAAGGAGTAATTCCAATAAATGCGGCACCTGGAATTTTCCACCACCGATTCTATTTCAGAAAAAATGTACGGTATAACCGGTATGGGGTTCATACCATATACATGTCTAAGATAGTAGTAGAACACGCAAAGGGCAGCATTATGTCGAAACACATAGCTCGATGCTGCAAGTGATAGACGTGCAGATGAATGTGCATAATGGTTTCAGAATGGTGGTGGCACACTTTATAGAGTGTGGGCTCCGCCATTTGGAATAACACATTTATTATGGTTATTATTATTATTTTTCCATAAAAATACAATAGGTTTTTTAATATTTTCTATACGATTTTATTAGTCGACTTGAAGAGGTTCTCGTACTTCGTTTGAATTTAAGAACGATTTGGATTCAAATTGAAAAAATAAAAATTTGAAGAGCGGCATTATTAAAAAAAATTAAATGCCTGTTAAATTCTGAAGTAAAAATATATTTGAAATGGAAAGAGAAAAACAGTTATTACCTATTAACATATGAAAAACAAATTTTTAAATTTATTATTATTTTTTAACAATGGGTTGAATAAAAAACATCGCCATTTTATGGCTTTTTTTATCGCATAATAAATTCTCCAATAAGTTTAATTTGATATGTTATTAATAATTATTGATAACTTTAATTATAATTAAACAGTATAAAAGTTGTAAGTTCTGTAATTTGTTTCCTTTCCTTTGAAAATGACAATAACAGAAACTAGTAAACATATGTTAAATAAGAATAGTAAAAATCTACAATGTTTTTTATTCAACCCATTATTAAATATCAATGATTTTCCCAAAACTGATCTGTCGACGCTAATTTCATTAAAATTTTAAATCAAAATTAGTACGCTTATAAGTAAAAAATAAATCCTTAAGTGATAGAATATCAAAACAAGGCTGTATAAAGCCACTAGTAAACAATATTTCAGATATATTTTCTAGCAAGTTTAGAGGAAACAATGTTTAAGAGGTTTTTGCTGTCCACATCAGTCGAATATGTCACCTGAAGAGTTAGTGTTGTTAGGTACTGCGTACATACCGGGTGAATTATTTAAGGAGCAACATACATGTTTCACATATAATGTTAATGAAGTGAATTAACCTCGGCGCTTACTATAGATGTTGAAAAAACATCGAAGATCGATGTATCGGAAACATCGATGTTTTATTAATATTAAAAAAAGCTATTTATTTATATTATATAGGTTTTATTTAATAATGTAAAGATAAAATACGAAAAAAAGTAACATATAATACACAAAAAGCATTTATTAGATTTTTAAATAGAAATATTATTTTTTAATAGTAATTAATTTCACATTAACATTACCCAATATAATAATCATAATTTGTTCCTACTATTTTTACATTTCTAAAATGAAATATTGCATTTTATTATAATACTAATATAGTAATCTTAATGTTAATTTTATATTATTTAACATAAAAATGACATACTGTCATACACATTTCTTTTTTTTCAATTTTTTAAGTTGAAATACATATTACATTTTTTTATAACACTAACATAGCAATCCTAATATTAATTATACACTAACATTACAATATAATAATCCTAATAATAGTTTTATTAATAAATAAATTATAATTATATTTCCCAATACGGTAATTCCAGGGATTGGAGGAATAACAACTGGGAAAGTGTCAACAAGACTAAAAAAGCAACAAGTTTGTTGGCGTCGTTGGTCGTTAGCATTGTTTGCAACAATTAGAAGTTTCTTCTTATTTTTTGCATTGTTTGCAAAAATTAGAAGTTTCTTCTTATTTTTTTCTTATTCTGCTAACTGCTAAGAAGAATAAGAACTAACACTATTAATATTGTTATATCACAATAGATGGCGCTTATATTTTGTGTACTAATATTAATAAAAATTAAAATTTTAAGATTCCAGTGCTCTAGCAGTAGTTTTTGAATTTCAAAGTTTAAACATCGACATCGGTAGTAGACATCGATGTTTTATCGATACTATCGCCATCTGACCATCGATGGTAAAAACATCGATGTTTTTAAAACAAACATCGATGTTTTCGATACATTGATGTTTTTTTCCCATCCCTAGTTCTGTATGTACATATTGGCATCTGACACTACCGATAGAGGCGCTACTGCATTCACATCATGGCTGACTTTGGTAGGATATTTTTGACAGGTTCAATGGTATCTTCATGTGATATTTATTGAAACACACGGGAACACACTCTAAAATGGTCTTTAACTGTCTTTCCACTTCTAAGAACATATTCCCATGCTTGTCACAAACTCGACTATCCTACAACCGTCAGTTTCTCAAAATCTCACTAGAGGCGCTTCAGTTATTGTCAGTTGACAATAGCAACTTAAAATTAAAGAAATTGAATACAATACACTTTGTATGCAGGGCTATAATAACATTAGTTGAATAGCTTTTCTTTTGTTTTCTATACTCATTATATTTCTTACCTTATTTTGTAATTTATTGTTAGAATAAACAGTTGGTCTACTGAGTAGTAGTTCGGAAAAATAGTGACTATACTCTATGCCGAATGGCTATTCGGCAGGTTGGCAGTTTAATTATTCTACGAATAAACTTTAAGTTATACTTTTATTTTTGATTGTATGATTAATATGATTTTATCGCATGTGTTTTTATTGTGTTTTAAGAATGTTTCTGCAGAAGTGGCATGCCAGAATGACAATGCTTGAGTTAGACTATGAGTATTACATCAGGTACTGGTTTTTACATTACTAGCACCAGTACCTGGGTAACACTTGTAGCCTATATCAATATGGCCGCATGTAACAACAAGCATCGTGGATACCACCGTACACGTAACATTTTTATTTACTTATTTTTTAATTTTAATTTACCACTTGCGCTGGAATATCGTGATATACCGTTTGTTCAAAAACTGATTGTAACTGGTTGTAACGCGTATTTTTATTTTTAGGGTTTTATTTGTTCAGAAACCTAGTTGATGTGTGTTTGTACGGTATTAATTATGAACAAAAGGCTGGACCTAGCGATTTGAAATTTGGCGTACACACTTTGTGTATTTTTCAAAAAATTGTATACAGGATACACAAAATTTGTGTTTCCTGTATCTTGATGGGAGAACACGATTTTTCTTGAAAACACGATACGTGAACAAGTTTGGAAAACATTTTTATGACCAATATTTACCCAAAGAATCTAATGAACAAACCAATTTTTATTTTTTAAAAGATAACGTATGTCGCGTTGGGTATCTTTGAGCTTTCGAAAAGTAACAACTTTTACTTAAATATTATTATTATTATTATTATTTTTTTAATATCTCTTACGGTTTATCAAAAACTACATTCTCTATAACAACTTGAAAGGTAAATACTTTTATTTACAAATGTTCAAAGTAGCTTCCATTTTGATTTAAACACTGTCCCATCCTTAGGCAGCAGTCTGACTGATCGAGCGCCGTCGTGTAACGTAGCGTCGAGTCGTGTAGTGTCGTTTAAAAATTTAAAAGCTGGTCTGACTGATCAAGTACTGTCGAGTATTATCGATCATTCAGTGTCAAGTAAATTTGTTTCTCACTTGTCAAATAGTGCATATTCCAACCTAAAATAATACTATCAAAGAGTTAATACTAATTAGCGAGTCCATTTTACTCTATATTGTAATTTTTTTTTTTTTTTTTTACGTTCCAACTGTGTAATAATATATGGTTGAGCGTCGAGCGTCGTGTGAAATTCAAACCGGTTTGAAATACAAACAACTTGATGCTACTTGACAGCAAACGATGGTTCAGTGCGACTCATGCCCTTAGTTAACGTGTGTTTGAAATTTGCTCGACAGCAAACGATCGACAGCACTCGATCAGTCAGACCGCGGCCTTACTCTTGAGCTCAGGGGCGCACACAAGGGGGGGTCCAAGGGGTCCAGACCCCCACCCCAAAATGTTGCTCAGATTATTTTTTCGAAAGATATGTAATATTTTGCATTTTTGAAAAAGTATATATTTTAAATTTACTTGAATTAATGGTCGGAAAATGATTTTCAATAAATAGTTGTTTTGCTGCAGTAATAGAAAAAAATAAATAAATAAATAATAATAAAAAAAAAAAAATGTCAAAATGTGCATTCTGTTGGTCGCTCATTAACTAAATGTATACAAAACCCGGAAATTAGTGAAAATTTACACTACGAGGGTTGTCTCTTATATTTCGGGATTGCGCTAAACTGTGCTGCCATCTGGCAACTGACACTTCTATCGTAAAGCATTGACATTTTTGACGGCATACGTACTCAGAACGTTTTGACGTACGAGCGTTATTTGTGTTGTTTACAGTAAATTTTAAAAAAATCATCTCGGCTAAAAATGGAATTAAATCGTGAACATTTTCGAACGATTATTTTTTACAACTTTCGATGTGGATTAACACAACGACAGTGCATCGATAAACTTAATTCGACTTTTGGCGATGAAGCACCATCAATGACTACTGTTTATCAATGGTTTGCCGACTTCAATCGTGGCCGTAGTTCGCTTAAGGACGAATTTCATGAAGGACGTCCAAAATCGGTTATTGTTCCGGAAATCATTGATGCTGTGCTTGAACTGATACTGCATGATCGTCATGTGACTTATCGTGAGATTGAGGTATTCTTGGGCATTAGTGGGACCAGTATACATTCACTATTGCATGAACATTTGACCGTTAAAAAGATTTGTTCGAGTTGAATCTCACATAACACAAAGTGCCTAAATCGGAGTGGAAAAAATACTTCGAAAATTGGTTCAAACGCATGCAAAAGTGTATGATCTTCTAGGAGAATATTTTGAAAAACAATAAAGCCACTTTTGTTGATAACTAACACAGCTCTACAAAAAAAAAAAGGGTCATACCCAGACATGCGATACATGGTTTCCGACGTATTTTTGCTCGCTGATCACGAATCTGTGGTCGGTTTGTCTCCATCAGATCCTCAAACCTTGCTAAGGTCAGGGTCAAGGTCAAATCCGAAAATTTGATTAAAAAAATTCATATGGGGGTTTTTGAGGTCGCTGATTACGAATCCAGTGTCCGTTTGACCTTATCAAGACAAGGTCAAAATCTGTTCAAGGTCAAATGGCCGAAACACCTCCAAAAATTCTAAAAAAAATTGTAGATATGTTATTGAAGTCTCTGAATCCGAAACCAGTGTTAGTTTACACTTTACATCTGTTTTCAAGGTCTTTCAAGGTCACTAAAGGTCATTTCGAGGTTTTGGGATGAAAAGGCCAGATGCTATTCGAAAACCCTATAAAAATTAATACGTATGTTTTCGAGGATGCTGAATCCGAATCTGATATCGGTCGACCTCCAGCACGTCAGGTTTAAGGTCAGTTTAAGGTCAAATGGCCGAGATACCTGAGTAAAATCTGAAAAAAACATGGATATGTTTTTGATGCCAGAGAATCCATATTTGAGGTTAGCTAACACTGGTTTCGGATTCAGAGACCTCAATAACATATCTACAATTTTTTTTTAGAATTTTTGGGGGTGTTTCGGCCATTTGACCTTGAACAGATTTTTACCTTGTCTTGATTAGGTCAAACGGACACTGGATACGTAATCAGCGACCTCAAAAACCCCCATATGAATTTTTTTAGATTTTTTTAATCAAATTTTCGGATTAGACCTTGACCCTGACCTTAGCAAGGTTTGAGGATCTGATGGAGACAAACCGACCACAAATTCGTGATCAGCGAGCAAAAATACTTCGGAAACCATGTATCGCATGTCTGGGTATGACCTTTTTTTTGTAGAGCTGTGTAATTGTTTTTGATCTCAAATCCCGAAATATAAAAAGCAGCCCTCGTACTTAAGCGCAGATAATCAGCTAGAGGCCGATTCAAATCGTGTGTTCCATACTTAAAATAAGTAACCTGTTTATACAGGGTTAATTGGACCGATCAAAACGTCACGTTCACCACGCATCATTCATATATACTATATCGAAGATCTGCAATGAGATCATTAATTCCTGAACATTATGTAATACCTAACAGAAACAATTAGTTATCAAACTTATTTGCAAGGACATGTACTCATAGGCGTAGATTTCATTTTTAGTACCTTATACCAATTAATTATTAAATGAACACTACTTTCCTCTACAAGCCAATGAGTTAACAACAAATATGAAGTTCGCAACAGATTATCGTTGTTCCTATGGTGAGTTAGGGTCAACGAAGAAATCTGATTGGCTCTTTGCAAAGTTGCGACTTTCAGTTGTGAATTGGAATACAGTTTTGATATTTTTAAACTCGTTACTGTTTTGTAACGCTCAGGAATTAATGAGCTCACTGTAGAAACAGAAGTTACCTCCTCTGCTTCCATGCGCCCATTTTAAAACATAATAACGCACGTTCTCTGTATATTTCAGCGCAAGTGGTTGAGACAATATTTTGTATTAAAAATATAATTGTTTACTAATGATTTGTCAAATATTTAGAAATAATTCAAACAAAATTTTGCATTTCAGTAACAATTCTTCAAGACCAAATGAAGAAAACAGATGAAAAATACAAGGCCGTTATCAACCAATCAGATGGCAAGGTGGATAAGGCATTAGTTCGAAATCTAGTCGTGGGCTTCGTTGGTGCTAACAACAATCTCAGCAAGGACCAAACCCAAATTTTAAAAATAATATCAACCGTTTTAGATTTCTCCCAAACAGACAACGAAAAGTTAAAATTAAACAAAAACCAAGCTGGTTCTTGGTTAAGTGCAATTTTACATCCTCAAGTCTTAAACTCAAATACAAATATTTCACAGCATAGTTTATCAGAAGCTTTTGTTAGATTTTTGGAATCAGAATCGCAACCAAAGGTTGAAAGTGGAGTTCCTACTTTGCTTGATGTTTCACGAAGTAGAAAAACTAGTGAGACATCAAGTACTAGTTCTAGACATGAAGGGTTGGTACTAAATAAAGGGATTGTACCAACTAGTGTTGTGTTACCAACATTCGCTGATTTTGCGCAAAGTAGGAGTTCCAGTGCTATTTTAAAAGATGTTTTAAAGGAAAATAATTAATTTTAATTTTATTTTTGTCTGTAATTTTTTTTTTTCAGGATGGTTATTATTTAATTTTTAGTTATATTAGCATTCATTAAAAAATCACGCATTTTTTGTTGGCTTATTTCTAAAACTATGTCTAATTTTAAGTATTATAAAATAATGAAATATGTATATTTAAAATTTATCTACCATTTTATTAAACCATATGTGACAAACTACCTGGCATTAATTGCAATAATTTCACTAAAAATAAAAATATTTATAAGATAAGTGTCAACTGAGCCGCAACGCATTGGTTGCAGATAGCGCATTCAACGCAGAAAAATATTCCTTAGGCTGCGGTTACAGTGGAAGCGTGTTCGCGCGAACAGTAAGTCGCGCGTACTCGCCCGCATTCTCGCGACTGATTCAAGCGTGTAGAAATACACAGGTTTAGTTACTGTAGAAGCTTATCAATCGCGCGAACTACGCTCGTACTCGCCCGCCTTCGAGCGACTAATTCTAGCGTGTAGAAGTACACATCTGTGTATTGTAAATCGCCCGAATAGCTGAATTCAAAATTGTTTGTTTTGTTCGCGCGAGTATGCGTTCTACCAAGGTTCTTATCTCCGTACAGTCCACTTGTTTTACTTGCTTGTGGTACAGTCTGTGTATACAAAATGAATATTGAGAAATTAATATTTTTAGTTTTTGATTGAAGATCGTTATGGGATCAAAAATGTAAAACTTACCATTGATCAATCACGTAAATTATGGGATAAAGTGGCGACTGAATTAAAAGTTAGCGATAAGGAGAAATATTTAGTCGTGCGAATTGGGCCAGCATTCTCGAAAAAGAATATTTATACAGGTACAGCTATGAAACTTCGGCGTCGTACTCGCAATTTCGTCTTAGCGCGCGTCGACTAGCCTCATTCGAGTAGTTTAAAGTAACTGCGAGTCGTTCGTTAGTTCCTGTTGCCTTCCTGAATGTTGTGTTATTTCTAATTAAGTTATATTCATCTAGTAGAGTGTTACTCAACCGGTGGTCCGCGGACCACTGGTGGTCAGCAAAATTTTAGTGGTCCGCGAAAGGCTTATGAATAATTATTTAAGAGATTTTTTGTTACTTTTTTTATGATCTTTTGTTCGTTTCCTGTGATTTTTGTTCATTTTTCAGTGATTTTTACATTTTATTATATATGTGTTTATTCCCTACATAACAAGTCTTAACTAAAATATAAATCTAATTTCTACCTGTCGGATTTGCTTTGTTTTGGAATCAACAATTTTCCTATTATTTTCATTTTCTTTAATTTCTTTTCTCCTCTCCATTACCTCTTTCATCCATGTGTATCCGCAGCCATTTCCGTTTAAAATATCTTCTCTTGTTCCTCTTTTGCTTCTCATTTCTTCACATCTTTCCAGTATATGTTCAATCGTCTCCCTTTCTTCTCATGCTTTTCTGTACACTACATATGTTCGATTAGAGACCAGAGCTCGAACGTAAGTTAAAAATTGTCAAGTTAATACATTATCTGATTAATGATGATTTACTGAAGAAAATCGTACAAAATTAAACCTGAGAATTATTAAAAACTATAATAATTTCATTCTCTTTGGAGAAAGTGTCTTAAATTGAAGAATAGAACGAGATGGCATTGAATTTTTGTAAGCCAACAGATTGCACCTCGATTGCAAACTTAAGTCAACTATCGTCGTACGGTGTACATGTGTGTTAACAGCGTTTTTATTTTCGTAAAAACGAATTTTGTGCAAAGTTTAATAACGGAGCAATTTTTTTAGTCTAGCTCCCACCAAGATAAGGCTGTAATAAAAATACTTGCAAAAAGACTAATAAAAAGACCTATTCTGAATTTAAATGTAAAGCAATCCGCCTCCAGTAAAACACGAACTTCTAATAGAACATTTAATCAAGATATAATAAACATACGTGGATTTGTGGTTGTGGTGTAAAATATCCACTTTTTTGCCTCCCTTGTTTGTTATTTGGAGGAGAAGAATAAGGCAGAATGTTGGTGAGTCTGAAAGTTACTTCATTTTCATTTCATTACAAGTACATGTACAAAAATAAATTTTTATTCAGAAATCATGACTAGTTAGTAACTTTTAACTTTCATTATCTATAATAACTGGTAACTACAAAAATTTGACCCCCCCATATTTCTACAGCGTAAGCTGCCACTGGGTGCGTTTTGTTGTGCCAATTCTGGTTTCGGTTTAATCAGAATACGCGTTTTGTTGCGACTGTATTCTCATTCTATTCATTCTACTCATTCGATGACTCGAGGTTGAACGACTGGAATGAATAAGTGTGGTGGGGATGAAAAGTAATATTTGAATGCAGTTGTTTTCATTTGGTTTTTAAATGTATTAGAATTAAATTTTGGTATAACTGCTTCAAAATAATTTTTTCTTTTAGGTATTTTCTCATTTTGTGTCCTAAAATTAATATATACCGATATGATTTTAATATAGTATTGTTAAATCTAAACTTAAAATGTATGTTCAATTCAATTACTCGTTCTAAAACATTATGTTCTAGAATATGTTTCAAATATAAAGTTTTCTTATTCTGCAATTATTATTTAGATTATCCATTTAGGTGAAATATGTTCGTTATTTGTTCTACAACCATATGACTTAACCTCCATGCAAAAGTCATTCCATGTTTACTTCACGATCAAAATTGTCGTTTTCTTGCGCATCAATTCTAGTGTTTCTAACCAGCCACCAACAAAACGCACCCATTATCTGCTAGTCTGTAATTTTCTGGAACTTCATTTTAGAAATAAGCCAACTTAATTTAAATTGTTTTAAAAATATTGTTTATTTAATCCAAGGGAGGAAAAAATATACGGACAAAAGTGTATTATTTTGTATGTAATAATGTGATTAATGCATTGATATTTATTAAATTTTAATTATTATTTTACTTCTATTTTGGCACAGTATAATTTTTATTAAATTTTGGTATTCTGGAAGTTAATTTCAGTGCCAAAGTAAGGTATGTGATGTGTTTTATATTTAAAAATAAAAAATTATGTAATCCATATTTTATATTTTCATAGTCCCCTTGTAATTATTTTATAAAATTATGCGTCAGTGTTATATAAAACGACACAGATTTGATAAAATATTGCTCAAAACAATATTTAAATTTTAGCAGAAATAGTTTATTATTTTACTTCGTTACAATAATGTTTTATCATAGTAATATAATTTTATGTTTAATAATTTTATTAAAAATGTGGTTTTGGTACGACCATTCTGATTCGCTTTTTGAAGATTTATGGTACATATTCAGCTCTTCGCTCGACGAATCCGTTCGTCCGACATCGGACAATAGGGGATAGGCATGATTTTTTTTTATTTTTTATTATATTCCTCTTGTTGCATATAAACATAAAAAAAAGTTTTTTTTTTGTAATTTGAAGGCTTAAAAAAATCATAAATGTATGTAGCGCGCGAAAACGACGTGTGACGTCATACCCCTTCTAACTGACGTATGACACTACTAGCTTACCGGCGTACATAGTTTGTTGCGAACTTATTTGTTTGTATAACTTTCATAGGTTATGTAAAGTTAGAGTGATTTTAGTTAAAATAAAGTTTAATTCTATAAAAACAATTTATACATGTTTACCGAATTAAATTTTATATTAAAATAGATAACTTATATTGCAGTATTTCAATTATGCCTCTAATGTTTTGTAACTTCATGTAAACAATGTAGTAAAATTCTGACATCTAAATTACATAAATATTTACATTTTACAGAGTTGCAGCGTTTGTTTACATAAAGTTATAGAATATAAAATAAAAATTACTTTGACACCACGTATTTGCTCAGCACTGTAGCATTCATTATTTTTCATATATTCCATGAGCATAAATGCATCAATGTTGGGTAAATTATCACTCTGAGCCCTAACAAAATCTTAATCTGCCATTTTAATAATAAATTCGTGAAAAATTGCTTAAAAACAAATACAAAACTCTCGAACAATACAATACACACACGTGTAAAGATTATGTTGTAGCTGTATCTGTGATGTGAAACCCCTATCGTTTGACGTCATACTCAGTCGTTTTACTCGGCAACCTTCGCTCCGTGGTCGGCTTATTTCAAATTTACAATATTTTAATTCAAAAATTTGGCTATAATATTAATTAAAATGTAATTTTTGTTTTGTTAGGTGACATTAACATATCAAAATAATGTAGTTTTAAGGAAATACAAATTTTATGCGTATCCCCTATTCATCCGTTCTATCGTTTCCAGCTCTACGCCCAGACGGAAGGTTTTTTGCAGTGTAACTAACTTCATTTGAATGTTTTGACATTCATTACTACCTTCGTTTTTTTTTTTTTTTTTATTTATTTTTTTTAAAGAGGCGTCAGCAACTTGGCTATTGGCCCCTGATACATATATTTTTACATATTATAAGTATATAAAAATTTTAAATTTTGGAGAAAACATTAATTGATTTTAGATAATTTATTACATTGGAGAGATGATCTTGGTTGTTGCTTAGAGCTTCTTTGAGTGATAATGGGATTTGGAATCTTAACCTCTCAACTTGATAATTAGGACAGTCGATTATTAGGTGTTTTACATTTAATCTAGTTTTGCAATTTTGGCATTCTATGGGATTTTGTTTTTCAAAAATATATTTATGTGTAGCTAGTGTGTGACCTAATCGGAGTCGCGTAATAACAATTTGATCTATTTTATTCATATTGGTTTTCCAGTAGCTGAAGTCTTCTTTCATTTGACTGAAATGATTTGCTATTGTGCCCCAGTATGAAATCAATTTAGAATTTAATTTATTTTTAATATGGCTAATGAAGTCTCTATGTGACCTTCGTTATTAAGATTCAAAATATTTCAAACACCCTGAATTCAATTTGTTAATAATTAAAATAAATATAATTATGAATATAGCTTATATTTATTACGAAATATTGTTTATATAACAAATATGAAAGAAATATTAAAATAAGCCAAAATAAAAGATTTTTAATTGAAGCAATTTATAAAAACATATTTGAGCAGGAGTATAGGGGAAAAATGTTAAGATCGTAGCGCCACGCGGATTTTTTTGAAACCATTCTAAATCAGATACCACTTGACATTTACTAGTAAATAATAGCGAAAAGTGTATCAAAAAACGACAAAAAATAAATAATTGTTTGGGATTTTCTGATTTTGTGAAGTGACATTACTTGTAAACATCTAAAATACTACATTTTGTGATCTGGTTTTAAGTTATGGCGGTTTTCCATTGTCGATTATTTTAACTATATTGGGGGAAATAATAATTCCCGTGTTGTTTACCAAGGGGTAGAAATCTACAATGCTGGGCATATAATATTGTGTGGAGTCACTGAAAAAAGCAGAGAGTTCATAAAGATTTATGCATTATGCCTACAAACTTCTGCATTACAAACCCACACACAATAACAGGAAATTTCAAGATATGCGATAATAAATACAAAATTGAAAATATTTTTTGTAGTCACTATCATTAAAATGTAATGAGCAAACTTTGATATAAGAGCTCACTTTTTTTCCAATTTTTAAATTGTTTATCTAAACATCGCGTCGATTCCTAACCTCTTGCTTTCCCAATTTTGTTTCGAACCGTACGGTGTCTGATATTAGTGGAAACAAATGAAACGATATTTCCGGGTTTCTTCTTTTCAATGAATTGCACATAGGCACACAACAATATGTATTATACATTTTTCAATGATTATAATAAAACTTTAAAAACAAACTTCATACAAAACCAATACACAAAACGAAATGTTATCTGATGTACACAAGTTCATGAAACGCTCACCAGATGGTAGGGTGCTTAGCTGCAAATCCCTATATCATAATTTGGTAGCAGAAATGCGTTTAAAGAATGCGGAATTGTTTTATAATTATCTACGCATGAATAAGGACCAGTTTGATTATTTAGTGAGGGTACTGGTGCTAAAAATGAGGTTAACTTCTCGAATATGTATGTGACCGTCCGTTTTGCTGAACGAAAATCAGTGGTACTGTCGTTCTAGGGTGGTCGTACTGAAATAATAACATTTAATATTTAGCAATAAAGCATGAATTAACTTAAGGTTTTTGAATAATTTTTTGATAAAAATTATTTGAAAATATTTTGTTTTAGTTGTACAAAGGTGACACGTCCATTCTGTATTTATTTTGTTTTAAGCTCTTTAGTATTGCCATATCCAGGCTGATTCTATTGGAAAGTACAATTTATATAATTAAAATTGTTTAATATAGCTTTGAATATTTATATGTATATGGGGAAAAACAGTGTATAATATTTTGTTAATAAACGCTTCATGTAAGATTTTACAGTAAACTTTCTATTTATTTACCCCATTAATACCTTTATTTCAGGGCTTCGAACCGTTATTTTTTTTGTTTCGGTTTTCGGTCCGGTTCAATTAAAAAAATATATATCGGTTCGGTTCCGATTTTCGTTCCGGCAAAAATCAAGCTCTTTTGGCGGGTTTACATTGGTAGAGTAAAAGAGCTAGTAACTAGCGCAAGTACTACGCGCTTTACTCTACTATCTTATTTTCAGGATAGTAGGTGTTCATACGCAATTGACATACATATCTTATTTTCTGGATAGTAAGTGTCAAAACACATTTGACATATTCACTGTGATTTTGTAGTGAAATTATCTTTTTGCAAAAAATAGGTTATGAATGTGGATATACATCGTCGCCGGCGTGATACCATTAAAGAAGTGGTATTTTGAATTACATCATTTCTTGTGGAGGAAATAATTGATTGTCTTATTGAAGTATTCGGTACAGAATACAAGCCTAAACAAAAATGGGTTAAAAAATTGATTAATGTGTTCTGTGGATAGAACTACCCATGGCGCATCAGTCCTTCTATTTCGTGAATTAGCCGTGGAAGATCAAAAAGAGTACAGACTGTGTTTAAGAATGACACCAGATGATTTTAATAGGCTATTAAATTTAGTTAGTCCATTAATATAACGAACTGATACACTAATAAGGGATGCGATTCCAGCAAAAATAAAATTGGAATTAACGCTTTATTTCCTAGCCACAGGAAATAGTTATTGTAGTCTACAACATTGTTTCTCAACAGGTGGTCCGCGGACTACCAGTGGTCCCCAGAAAAATTTTAGTGGTCCGCGAAAGACTTTATATGTGTTTTTTGCAGTTTTATTTTTAATTTATTTTGTACATTTTTTATGTAAATAGTTTATATTTTGTTAATTTTCTGTAAACTTTCTGTGATTTTCTACAAATAAAATAAATGTGTTTAGTAGCACATTAAATATATTTGTTTTCATGCAAAAAATAAACCAACAATTATTATTAGTAGTCCGCGTTAGAAAACTATATATTATTCTGGTCCACGGTGCGTTTTTGGTCGAGAAACACTGGTCTACAACATCTTTTTCGTGTATCAAAGGCAGTTATTTCACAGATGATTTCAAAAATCATCAATTAATAAATCAATGTTACGCAATTTATGTAAATAAATTGTAACTTACCTGATATGGGGTTTTTTTCTATTTGTTATGACAGGTTACCGCTTGCCGCCAATTTGAAATGAATCAATTTTGCGTAGAGGGGGAAAAGACAGTAGCTAGTAAATACGTCGACGAGCTAGCTGCTATCCTAGCCCAACTATTGGCAGCTAGTATTCTACTAGTCACAATGTCAACTGTTTACACAGGGATAGTAACTAGTTGCTAGTTACTTGCGCTAGTTACTAGCTCTTTTACTCTACCAATGTAAACCCGGCATTTTACTCTATCAATGTAAACCCGGCATTTTACTCTATCAATGTAAACCCGGTATAAATGTTACATCTAACGTTAGTACCAGTGGTGGGCAGCGTTAGACACATCGTCTGTAGGTGCCTTAAGTAACAATCATATGAGAGGATAAATCTGACGCTCGATTGACACATATACGCATGCGTTCCAGTGTAGCGGGAAACGAGGATGAAACGAGGAAACCACTGTTGTGTTTACATGTACTTATATGCAGCGCACACATTTTTAAATAAATTGAAAATGTCTGTGATGTGATTAATTTGCAATAAAATATTTTCAAAACAATATAATTTAAATGTCCATTTAAAAAGTATTCCTAAGATAAACTTTAATGGTAATCGACAAATATGGCGAGGGGTTTCCTGCATCATGTATGTTTACAAACAGGCAGGACACTACTGTTTATGATTTTCTTTTTTCGTAAAATTTTCAAAAAAATCGGTTTAATAAACTGCAATTTTTTATATCCGATATAAATGAAGTGTTTTACAACGCCTGGTGTGCAGTGATGGGCACCAAACTTTAAAAACTTTAGAAATAACCCTTGAAAAATCAAAATTTATAGAAATGTTACCAAAAGCAATAGTTTTTTACTTTCGGACAATGACATGAAAATATTTGGTGAATATTTTTTCACAAATTATTATGAGAAGCCCAATCTTTGGGCTTATACTTATAGAAAATGTTTAGAAATTAACAAAGAAAATAAAAAACTGAAACACCAACTAGATACGAGAAAATTTGAACCAAGTAATAAAAAAATTAATAAACAAATTTCTATATTTAGTACCAGGAAAAAAATTAAGAAGTCGCATATTTTAAAAAACCGACAACGCAAGAGGAAGAAAATATTATTGAAAAAATACAGAAATAACTTTTTTTTGTCTTAACTGTGTCAGTAGTAACACACACACACACACGTGTAATTTCATTCATTTTATCTCCTTTGTATTTATTTAAGCAAATTATAATTTAAGAATGAATTATTTGTTGCTTAACAATAATTTTATTACTATCGATAACACTGTGATATTTGTTCCTTTTGTTTTTTTGTTTTTTCTTGTTTTGTATTATTGTTCATATTAGCTACGTGCTGTTCTATTAAATAAATAAATAAATAATAAATTGATAATTATTATTGTCTTATTATTGATGTATTAATGATAATCTTAAATATATCCACAATAAATCAGAATATTATATTTTTAATCTCCGCTCAAGATCATTTTGAAGCATGCGCACATGTGTCAATCGAGCGTCAGATTTATCCTCTCATAACAATCATTCATGAACGACGCTTGAAAAATATTCAAAGTAAGAAACATTTTATTAAACTCGATTTAGTAGGGAGATCGCAGTCAGCTGCCACTATTTATGAAAATCTTATTTTTAAATTTCATATATAAATATTAAAAAACTATTACTTAAAAAAAAAATTTTATCTTAAAATTTGATTTTGATTTGAATAACACGCAAAAAAAGTTTATGGGCTAGGCCGTCTCTGAACGCGATTAAAGTTACGATCCCAAATCTCGCGAGACGGCAAGTCGCGTGGCAATCGAACACCTGTAACTATTTCTCAATCTCGCGATGAATCCGCATGCTCTCGCATAGCCGGTGTGTTTGAAAGTTGTCGGTGGCTGCCAGTAGTGTTCGTTCGCTGGTTGTGATCTGACGACGGATTCTCTCCGATCAGGATGCCATGTGGACCGCGCGATCTTTCTCATTTCGTCCTGACGATCACACGACGGTTGCACTAAATATTTAAAAGGACTATTGTTTTTCGACTGTGATACTGTAGCAATAATTAGGAGTAGAATGATTTACTATATTTATTGGTAAGTTTGATGTTTGCTTGTAATAATTTTATTTTTTTGTTGATATTTTAAAAACTTTTGTAAATTGTTACTCCTGTATTTGATGCTTTGTAGTATAATGTTTACATCTGCGAATAAATTTTAAACAATTTTGAACTTTTTCATTCATGAATTTTAAATTTTTGATATGTTGTTCGCTATAGTAAATAGCGCGCTTTATATGTGACTATATTTTTTTAGAAAAAATAATAGACCGGGAGCTCATGACATTTTTGGTCTCCGATTTCATACAGCATGCCTTTTGGAGGAGAGAATATTTACCCTGTGACAACAAAAAAGGGATGGTACTAAACCCCTGCACGCTTTCCGGTCATAGGGAAAATTGCATTTCCACTTGCACAAAATTTTTGTGTTTTTCTGATTTAATATTGCTTGCCCTTTTGTCAAAAGAAAGTTATAACAAATTTAAAGTGTTTTTGCGTTTTTCCATCTGCCTCTCATTCAATGCATGTGGAACCCATCTGCCGACTTTCTGGATCTTACCCATCTCTCGTAGGCGATTGGAAACAGCTTGTTGACTAACGCCTAACTGATCTGCTAGTTGTTTTTGTGATTGACTATCGTCTTCCTGTAGCAATGTTTCCAATTTTGTATCTTCATATTTTTTTGGAGGTTTTCCATGTTCTTTGTCTGTAAGATCAAAGTCACCACTTTTGAAACGCCGAAACCATCGTTCACACGTATCTTGCGATGGAGCATATTCACCATAAACTTCTCGAAGCAGTCGGTATGATTCAGCACAGTTTTTTTCAAATGAAAACAAAACAGTACTGTCCACGAATGCTCTTTATTTGGCACAAAATTTGACATTTTTAACACAGTAAACCAAAACTATATGATCACTTTTCAAATTATAACCTATACGCATTTGAAACTTAATGATAACTTAACATAACGCCATATGTGTTGAAACTTTGAACTATACAATCTGTTTGCGCGGCAAGTTTGAAAAAAATCCGCATTTCATACTTGTAGACCTGGTACTTGTAAATAATAAAACATTGTAAGATAATAACGAAGACACCAGTAATCAAGTAGCTGACGTGTCTATAACAAATAAATAAAAAAAAATCTTATCCATTATTATCATAAAGAGTAGAGGACTTAATATAGATCCATTACGGAGATCTATATTCTAAAAAATAATATATTTTTTTAATTAAATTTTTTCTCGATGATAAATACCTTATAATCCCAATTATTTTTTTAATTTCATTTAGATCTTGAGTGATAAATGATTCACATTTTTATTCTTATTCTCTTTCTCCTCCATTCTTTGTTTTACATATTACCAAATTACCATACAAATTAAGAACCGCCTTTTCTTGTTAAATGACGAAATTTTAATTGTTTCTTCCTTCTCTGTGTTTATTCCTTACTTCATTGATAACTGCTTACAATTTGTCAGAATAATCCCTTAAGATTTAGATGTCAGAATAAGAGCTTAACGTAATAGCATGTTGCTTTCCATATCATTGAAATAAGTTTTATGAGACTATTTTCGGTGGCAATCAGTCATTGAACAGGAAAAAAATAAATATATGGTTATAAGTAAACAGTCCGTAACACCTGAGCTACTTATAATTAATAACATCTATTGAATGTGTCACTAAATATACCATAAATATCTAGAGTGCACAATTGACGATAAATGCGACCACATTCTTGAAATTAGATACATAATTGATATAGCAGCGTTCAAGTTGAAAACAACTTTATGCTCTCATGATTTGAATTTTTTAAACTTGACTTCGCCTATTAAGATTCTTCGTCTTTTCTACGGCGTAGAGACATGCTGCTACACATTTTCCGATGTTGTGTCTAAGAAAAAAATTTAATAAATACGTTAAAATTGTCAAAATTAATACATAATGACTCAGATTTTTTTAAATTTTTTGTATAGCATGAACTTTAGGTGCGGTTAGTAACTAGGGCTCTTGCTGCAAAAAGTCTGGCCACCCCTGGTCTAGGGTATTCCCTAATATTCATCAAATTGCAAAAAATGCATGAGACAAAAAAGAATTGATTTCTTATTTTAAGTAACAGAATAAGAAACTGGCTATCCCTCTCTTTTCATAGTCGTTTACGGTACGGCATATTATTGTGGGGCTCAAGTCCACATAGCAAACGACTTTTTATAATTCAAAAAAGAGCTATACGAATCTTAACAAAAAGCGGGCTGACAGAACACTGTAAGCCTTTATTCAAAAAATTAAAAATATTACCATTGCCATGTCTATACATATATTGCTGCCTAATCCACACAAAGAAACAAATTAATAAATTTTCCACCCATGCTAGCATACACTGTCATAATACGCGACACAAATACCACCTAGTTACCAAACAAGTAAGACTAGCAGGCTCCACGCACAGCCCCGACTACTGGGGACCAATATTTTATAACAAACTACCGCAGGACATCAAAGATCTTCCAGTTGTTAAGTTTAAAACTATTATTAGTAATCTCCTACATGAACACTGCTATTATACTATGCAAGAATTTCTTTGTAGTAATGTATCTACTAGTTTTGTCAACTAAATATTGTAAATTATTATTTTTAATTAAATTAATGTATTTACTACTGTGTCAATTTATGATGACGATGATATGCATGTAAAAATGTCTTACTCTAATAAAGATTATTATTATTATTATTATTGTTACGCTATTTAAACCAGTGGTGAAGGGAAACCTCCGCTAGACTTGCCCTCACATAAAAAAAAATCATTGTCTGTTTTTGGGTTCTTTCACTGGTTTATTTGGATGTGAAGTTTTATGGTTTTAAGACTTATTATTGCATCATGTTGTACAGGGGGTGACACTGTCAACATTGCGATTTGTGCGTACCAGGTTGTCAGGGGGGATAGTGTGACTGCCTGTCATATTGATGCGGTGGTCAGTCTTACTATCATTCGTAATTATTTGAATTTTTGTTAATCTTGGATATTATTATATTTATCTCTAATCTCGTTTGAAATTTAAAAAATAATCAACAGTCACTACCTTTGGTTATTATAGTATAATATTTAAAAATTAATTCTTGTTTTTCCTATTTTCTGTATTTTTCAAGTACAAAATATTTTGTCAATGCTATTCTGCAATTTCATCATCCTTGGAGATGACTGATGTACAGTTTGTTAGAGTTACGTTTAACTAACATAGGTAAATTAATTTATAACTATATAAGATTGTTACTTCATTGTTATGTTATTGTTATAGCACCTGAAGAAGCCAACAATGTTGTTGGTGAAACGTTGTGTTGTTTAAAATAAACGCTTCTTGTCCAAAAAGCTGAATGAAATTATTTCCTAATTCTACCATAAAAAAAAATTATAACAAAAAATTAAAAAAAAAAAATTAAATATTTAAAAAAAGGTTTAGGTAAACCTTCAAAAATACATCAAATTATATGTTATACAAGTTTTTGTTCAAAGCTTGGTTTATTTGTTATGAATTTTTTATAATTTTAAAGTTTAATAACTTCCGTTTCCGGTTTCGGATGTTCATAAAAACAATAGGCTTCTTCCCAATTAATAGGAGAATTTTTTACTCTTAGAACGATCTCTCTAAGTTGAGCCGTTCTTGAGTTATCGTGTATACACGTACACAGGAAAACACACACAGACACATATGGACGGCACTTCAAAAATAGGTTTTTTGGATTCCCAGGACCATGAAACGTGGTCATCAGTCAAAATCTCGACAATTTTCGCGATTACAATACTTGCCTCTTATATATTAGGGTCAGGCAAGTAAAAAATATAGTTTCACATTCACTCATAAGTAAATCCGCGGAAACGAGAGGATACTGTATTATGTAATGCTTCGCTTTTTCGTTTTAGTTTGTATATTAAGAGAAGGCAAGAGATAATAACGGAGTATTTTCAAGGATTCACTAAAAGGCCGGATATTCTTTTTATATTTCACTTTAATCCACGTTGTAATTTCCTGGTTTAAAGTTATAATCTATAAACGTAGCGGAAGATATATTTTACGAAAATAAAATTTATTTTATTATTTTATTTGGTTATACTAATATTTATTTAACAAAATTAAACACAAATTTAGGTTCAACAAACACTATTAATTAATTTGCTCAAGCTTTTATTTCATTTAAATTGAAATCCTTTAATTTGGAAAGTTGTATTAAATCGTCAAATTTAAATGGTAATATTTAGCCTACAGTCGGCAAAATCATAAATCCACCACTGGATAAGGATTACTTATTTAATTTAATTTAATTTATTCCCATTTAAAATTTCATTGGATAAGTACAAATATTTCTTAATAACTACATAAACTAAACTTATCTAAACTAGATAGGTTTGTATCTTATATAGTGTTTTTGTAATATAAGTATATTTAATTGCCATGCAGCATGGCAATTAAATATACATATTAAGTATTTAGAAAAAATAAATAAAAATAATAGTAGAACAATTGGAAGGATCAGAAAATACAACAATAATCCAAAAAATGAATTTAATAAATATAAGTAAATTTGTAGATATGAATAAGCTATGTTTTTTAACTTACTTTTTTTTTATATTACTTAGGCCCGGTTTTTCCACCTTCAGCTAAAGTTCCAGGTAACTATCTGACAGATAAGGTTATTTGTAACTTCATCTGCTGAGTAAATGTCGTCCCTTTTTTCTATACAAATGTATCTATCGGATAGTTATCTAACGGAAAATGAGACTGACGTATTGGATTCACTGACTGGTATTGACATTTATTCAGCAGATGAAGTTATAAATAACCTTATCTGTCAGATAGTTACCTGGAACTTTATCTGAAGGTGGAAAGACTGGGCCTTAACAACTTTAATTAATAATTAATAATGTTTAAAGTTGAATGATGTCGGCGAAGAAAGGGCATGTGTGTGTGTATGTGTGTGTGTATGTGTGTGTGTATGTGTGTGTGTGTATGTGTGTGCGTGTGGGTGTGTGAGTATGTGTATGAGCAAATTCACAGGATTGCAAATTGAAATTGTTTATTTAGATTGTAACTAATTCCTTCATTTTATATTGATATACTATATTGATATTGATTTGTATGAACAGTTTTATTTCATTTACGTGCTTCTTTCTATTTGTAATTTGACGAATATTTGCGGGTAGTACATTGTAGATTTTGGGTCCAATGAATGATGAATGTTATACTTTTTTGACCAATTCTATTATGAAATTTTTCTGATTTTAAGTGTTTGTAATTTTTCTGTCTGGTTCCATAACTATGGTTTATTGAATTTTCAGGACTTACATTTTCATGAGTAATTATTAGTGTTTTAATTATGTATATTGATTTGATATCAAGTAAATTTAATTCTTTGTATAGTTTTTCTGTTGAGTAGTAATATTTTTTTTTCGAAATTAATTTTAAAATTCTATTTTGAATCGACTGGAGTGTTTTTACATTATTATTGTATATGCTACCCCGGGCAATTATGCTATAATTTAAAATTGATTCAATCAGAGATTTGTATATTTGTATTAGTATTTGTAGTGAGAAAATATCACGTATTATATAAAATTTATGAAAAAGTCCTCTTACTCTTTTTCTTAGATCTTGGCAATATATATCCCATTTAAGATGTTGGTCAATGATTAGGCCTAAATATCTGATAAAATCAGTTTTTTTAATGCTATTAGTACTTCCAAAAATGTTTAATGTTTTATTAGTTGGTTGCCCTGTTGATGTGGAAGAAAAAGTTATAAATTTGGTTTTATCAAGGTTTAAATGAAGAAGGTTTATATCTAACCATTGTTTAATAGTCCTTAGTCCCCTCGATGCGTTTTCATAAGTTTCTTCCCAACTATCTCCATCAAATAAAATCGCTGTGTCATCTGCGTATGAAAACACACCGGATATTGATATGTTGCATAAACCATTGACATAAATCAAGAATAATATAGGTGAAAGTATTGTCCCTTGTGGGACCCCTGTATAAATTGCTTAGTTCGTCATTAATTTTAGTCGCTTGATATCGATTTGTTAGGTAACTTTTAAACATATTTAACGTTAAGCCACGAATACCAATTTTTTCTAGCTTATTAATTAATCTGTTGTGTGGAATTGTATCGAATGCTTTGGCAAGATCTAAGAAAATAGCGAGAGGCTTTTTTCTATTTTAAATTTTTTTAAAAAGTTGGTAAGAAACATTTAGAATGGCCTTTTCTGTACTTGATCCCGACAAATTTTGTAATTAAATATATAGATTAATTGTAGATAAAAAAGTTAAGGATGATACGATTGATTTCTAAAATACTTAGCGAATATTACTAGCTTTTGCTGGATCAATTATCTCTAAAGAACCCTTGAGAATCCAGTATACTCTCTGTAAGTAATCTCTCTAGAAATTTATCCTGCGCACCAGTTTCTCCGAACCTGTGGCTTTCTTCGTTAACGCTAAAGGCTAGTAAATATTATTGTTAATTGTTGAATTCTCACAAGTTAAAGTTAGAGATTGGCGTCTATATAGTCGACATTAAACTTAATTTTACGCCTTTGTAATGAAACTTAATTAGTGGAGTACTAAGTTTAAGTTAGGAACTAGATTTCTGGGTTATAAACATAATACTTTACATTAGTACCTGTTCTTGATGTTTAGTTATAAAGTTTTCCAGCTTTACGAAATATTTTATATATAATCAAGGACTTATTGACCAGCGACGGCGCTGGTTCTTAAAATCTGGAGGTGCCAGGAAATATTTGAGGAAAATCTTGGGAAGGGGGGGCAGGAAATATTTGAGGAGGGCATCATCATCTTTTATGATGTCTTAATAGACAAGTTATGACCTAAAAAAAAAATTCCACTCAAAAATACAAGTGATGAGCAATAAAAATGACTTCCTTAAAAAACAAATCCTTGTTGCATTGTTGCACACTCATTTTTCTCCGAGTTTTTGGGGAGCAACTGGGTGCCATATCAATATGGGAGGGGGGGCTCCCCACTAGCGCCGCCATTGTTATTGAACTTCCCTCGTTAATTCAGCTTCAGGTAAAGTCCATTTACCGTAACTATGAAATGACGACACAGTTGAAAAACTCACCTTGTTGCCAATTCGTAAACTGTCAAAAAAAGTTTATATCGAACAACCAGGTTGACACCTAAATGTCAACCTGACAAATAACGATTGAACAATCCAATTTAAAACTGGCAACATTGAAAATATGTACCAAAATTAAATAAATAAATGTACTAACTGAGTTATGGATTGATGTTGATTAAAACATATCATAATGTTGATACTTAAAATAACCAAGTGTGACGTCATCTCATATTTATTGTGAATGGAGTTTACCTACTGAAAATATTATCAGTTTTGCAAGAATTTAATATTTTTTTTGTGGTATAAATATCTAATACATTAAACTGTAAAATTATTGTTAATATTCCTAAAAATCAGTGGCGTTGCCAGGATTTTTGTTTGGAGGGGGCCCGGAAGACAGAATTATTTAAAATATAAATAATGTTCTCACTTCAAAAAAAGACCGTTACCTCCAAAATCCAAGTGATGAGCAAAAAAAAGATCCTCATCTCTAACATACAAGTGACGAGCAAAAAAAAGGTCTTCACCTCCAAAATACAAGTAATGACAAGAAATCAAAAGGCCCTCACCTCCTTCCTTGGGGGGGGACCCGCCCCCCCCCTTTGATGCGCTACTGCTAAAAATTAACATAATCCAGATTATAAATTAAAATGTTTACAATAACATTGTAAAAGTAAAAGTTATGCTGTTATAATTTAGCAAAAAAAGAAACAAACAAATGTCAAGTTTAGAAAGTTATTAAAAACACGTAATTCTTATCACATGATTCTGAATTATTAAATTAATGAACTATTTTGAGAAGTGTAACAATATTATGCTTTGAGCGTTTGGCATGATTCATTCATCTGTTGAAAGAGAATATTTAGAACTTTATGAATGGGTCTCTGGAAAGTAGGAATATAAACACTGTACGAAATAAGGAACAGAGAAACGATCATTAATTATTTATACTAAATCCCCAAGTCTATAAATATTGAATTATCTACAATCTTCCAATCAATATAATGATAAGAAAAGACTTTGGAAATTGGGGAATACAAGAAATAAAGGACTAAAAGAAAGCGACAGAAAAAAAGTAGCTAAAAACTACCAAAACTTTTTTATTTTTAATTCGGTCCTTCGTTGCTAAAACTAGAACACATTTCACATATGATTAATATGAATTGGGATGTAGAAAAAAGGTAGGATAAGGTGATTGCTAGTGAGATCCGTCACTGCAGGACATTGATTAAAGAGAAGGGCAACTAAAACTTAAAATAAATATTTAAATATTTAAGCAAAGGGATGCTACCTCACCTTTGATGTTTAACGGTACGTATAACCCCTACATATTAACCCATTTAAACCTACCGTCCTTCTAAAAGGATTTTCAAAAATCGCGCTAAATTAATTACTAAAAACAAATAATTTGAGATGGCGTAATATGTTATGATCACTGTGTTTATGAAACATCATTTATAGCAAGTTTCAAACAATTGTTGTCATTTTTGTAAATTTTATTGGCGTTTCAATTGCTTACGTTTTATTAGCATTGACAATGGCTAATTCTAGGAAAGTTATTTTATTATTATTCTTAAATTTTAAAATTATAAAATACATTTTATGTTAGACTGTATATTTTTATGTACTCATAACCTCAAAAACTTAAATTTTGTTGAAACCGGCAAACGATATTCAATGAATAAAGCCACCGTCCTTTTAAAAGGACGGTAGGATTATGTCCTACCATATTTTATTTTGGAAGTTTTTGATACATTAGTTTTATTTATGCTATTTAACTTTATTCACTCAAAATAAATGAAAAATAAAACAATTTATTATCGTAACACGGCCGTCCTGCTCCTGCCACGTCCTCGCGGCCTCTTCAGAATTTAATATCTGCAAAATAAAACAGAGTAAACGAAAACATAATGTTAGTTTTGTCCGTCTCCTTGAGGTTCCTGACCATCCAGAGTTTCACTGAACTCCTTGAGGTCCTTGAACATTCAGCGTCGAACAAAACAAACACATCTCCTTGAGGTCCCTGACCATCCAGAGTTCCTCTGAACTCCTTGAGGTCCCTGACCATCCAGAGTCAACAAGACAAACACGATCATTTTAGGACCAACAACTCTTTGAGGTCTCTGACCATCCAGAGTTCTTCTGAACTCCTTGAGGTCCCTGACCATCCAGAGTCAAACAAAACAAATACAACTCTTTAAGGTCCCTGACCATCCATTTATTTTGCTGAAAGACGTTGCGCTGTTTGCAGCAAAAAAGCTAATTTTGTTTGTAAAAAATGTACCTAATGTAGGTTTACATCCTAAAAATTGTTTTTTGGACTATCATACAATCAAATGATTTTATAGTTTAGTTTATATTAGAGTTTATTAAATAATTTTGAAATAATTTTATAATTAATAAAGCATTTAAATAAATAGGTTGTTATTATTCTTATAGTAGTATAGTCCTACCGTCCTTTAAAAAGTACAGCATGTTATGGCTATTCTGATCAGTAAAAAAAAAATTTAATCATTTTCATGCATATTTATACACAATTAACTAAATTTTTACAAAAAAACATTTTTTTTTTTCAAAAAAAGTTTCAGGTTTAAATGGGTTAATAAGTTTTTTATACAAAAACCAACAATTAGAAATAAAATTAAAAACAATTTATACTCGCCGACCAAAATAATGGGACAGTCTTAAGCTACGTCCATATTATATCAGTTGGCAGGGACATCCACACTATTAGCTCACGGTAGAACGCATCAGTCTGTTATCAACCCGGTTGGAACGGTTGGCACGCTGACACGTCCACACTATGAGCTTTGGCGCGGCTTTCTTTGATCCAGACCGCCATCAGTCGGTTTGCAACAGGCAGGTCTATTGGTATAAGTCATCGACATATCTACACACACGCAGCTTTACCTAAAATATTTTTAATTCTATCATTTGTTGAAAAACTTGTAGGGACCCTTTTTAAATATGATTGAAAAGTTATGGTTGGCTAATTGACATTTAACTATTTCATTGTGCTTCATGGTACTTACTTTGAAAGGCTTTTTAAATAGTTTGTTTTTAAGACTCGCGACCGGATCGAGTCTGAAAACTCCTTAAATGTACGCCAGCTGGTTGCTCTGATTCTTTATGACTTAGGAATAATGGTGTTTATGGCTTAGGAATAATGATTGAATCAAAGACTGCATATTACTTAACCTGCGTTTAATGATAGTTAAAAGGTAAAATTTAAAGATACATAACTACACTAAATTTACAATTAAGAACGCCTGCAAATAATCCCATGAGAGACATAATCTCTTTAACACCTCACAAAAGAGCGTTTTAAACACCTCACACATTCACGAGGTTTAAGACCGTTTTTCGTAGTTCGATTTACACAAATAATAAAAATATTTACAAATAAATTCCAGAATAGTTCTAGTCTATCTACTACCACGATATCGGATTTCTCAACCAAAACGCTCGAGAGGCTCGTTCGACTACTATGGCATCCAAGTTAGTTAGTTAAATTTTTTTGGCGCACAGCAACAAAAGCTATTTGCGCCAGCCAATATGGCATCCAAAAACCAACTAGTTTTGTCTCTCACAAGATTTTCCCAGCCCTTTTCTTAAAACTAACAATTTGAAATCCTTTTTGTGTCCCTTTTTTTTGGCCATCTGCTTATAATCAGCACTCCAACTAACAAACAGAAACCTTTTATCTTTAAAACGCATGTTTATACCCCCCATTATGTATTGATCTAAATAATTAATTTGATTCTAATTACTCACTGAGTTTATATTACTGATAATATTCGGCCGTATATCAATCTCTGGACAAACATTTGGCCATGTTCCTCCCTTCCTCCCTCCCTCACTCATTTGCAAAAACTTTCCTCTGATACATACTCAATTCCCAGATCCTAGATCGTCTTTACCATTAGGCTGTAAAGTCCCATCTTGTTGTGTTAAATCTTGTTTGAATGGTATTTTTTTTTTTAAATATATAATGTTCACTTTTTTCACTCATGCTTGCAAGGCATGTTCGAAACAGAAATATATAAATAAGTTGGTTGCTGCTTCATTCACTTGTCATTGAACAGACTTCTTTCAGAATTTGGGCACCCAAGTAGGTTTGTCAACTTCTTCTAGGCTTCTGGGCTCCTCGCAGTTACTCATAATTACGCCACTCTTAAAAATATTAAAAATTATCATTGTTTTTAACACGCAAGATAATATTTAAATTTCCCGCATTTTCTGTATTCATATCTTACCGGAAATAAAATATGGGTCATTAAAATGCATTGTAAGAAGAGATTATTACAAAACATTTTTAGTACAAAACGTTTAAGTGGGTGGCTCTTTATTTCACTTCGTGCTTTAAATATGTTAATTTATACACCAACATGTAAATATAATTCATTATGGTTTTATTTTGTTAATTATAAATTTATTTACTGACGTATAACGACCATAAATCAAGTTGTAGTAATGGATGCAATTAGTGATGGGTTGCCGAAATTGCAGCACCCGTTACTTTAAGGGGGAACAATATTTGTAATATAAGTTTTTGCTGTTTGCCGCGACATAATGCTGCTCTCCGCGTGCTCTACTACCATCTTAGACATGCCTATGGTATTGACCAAATACCGGTTATATCGTACGTTCCTTCTTATATAGAATCGGTGGTGAAAAATTCCAAGTGCCGCATTTATTGGAATTACTTCTTACCCACCTCGACGTTACTGACAGCCACTAAGCCGGACATAACCATCCTGGATATCGAGACCAAACAGATGTTTGTGATCGAATTCTCAAGTTCAGCTGAGAAGAATATATCTCTAAAAAAAAAAAGGAAAATAGGTACATGGATCTCATGTCCGAACTTAGAAAGCTGTATCCAGGGTATAAAATTAAACTTGTAGTCCTCATAGTTGGTGCTATGGGTGGTATGAAAGCCTCCTATCGACGGGAAATCGCGTTCATTTCCGCCTGCTGATCTGCAGGATGCAGAAAGCAGTGCTACTCGGATCACTCCACATTCTGAAGTAATTTCCGCGTCTACATATCGCCAGGGTTAAGGATGCAGCAGTGTGTATTTAGCTCCACTAGTCTCTAGTATGACGTGGCTCAAAAGGTTGCTGAAGTTTGCAATTAGAGGACACTTGTCAAGACCTGACAAATTCCAAATAATAAAGTTCCCAACGCGTATTGAGGCTGAGAAGATAAATTGTCCATTTCTAGACCGCCGACTATAGATATGAAAGCCACGGGGTTAGTGTGACATTTCTACTGGTCCTATTACCAATAAATATTCGAAAGAAGTGCGGGGATACGAAGCCGTTTCTATGTGCTCCGTAGAACCGTTTTACCACGAACCCACGATAACTCTTAGAAAGATTTATTTGGTACGTTCGCTAGTCATTACTGTTCTTGCAGTCTTATGCAGTTTATGATTAAACGTTGCTTAGTTAGCAGTTTACTTCTTTTGCAGATCTACTTCCCCATATTGATGTTGTAAGTCTCAGTAAAAACAGTCAGTTTTTCAAAACTGTTGCATTCTTTGATCGTAATGTGCTACACCAAGTACTCCAAGTTTAATTAAGTGGTCAAATAAATCTTCATTTCTTCGTTCGCTTGAAGAGGGATTTACCTCACCCACTCTTGAAATCCAATCCTTACTGCAGAGGTATTTTTTGTCAACTTAAATTAATAACACAGCTGTCGTATTTATAATGTGGTTAACCATATTTGAACTTAGTATTTATGCATTTTTGTCAAAGATATCACATAATCTTAAACTGACAAAGTTGACCGTTGATTCAAAGTATCCAAGTTCAGAAACGACCTACATAGTTTCTTTTGCAAGAAAGTTAACAAGAAATATTAGTCACAGGCAATATTATTAAAAGTTTTAATTATATTTTGTAACTTTAGTTTTATTTGCAGTAATAAATTTATATTTTTACAATTAAATTAAAATTTAGTAAAGTTATTATTTCATTCTTTTTTCGTAATAGAATATAAAGAATAGAATTAACGATTTTTTACAGTTTGAAAAATTGTAATACTCCAGCTTTAATGGTATCTACAGGTCTGTCCAACTGTCGCGATGGTGATTTTTCTTTTTTCCCTAAGGACAAGAAATATAGTTAGCATTTTATCACGTCGTGTCATGGGATTTGTTACCAACTTTTAGAAGTAAAATTCTTTTAAAGATAAAGTTTCAAATTTAACACACAGATTGTTTTGTAGTTTTGTCAAAGGTTTTTGTTTTTATGGAATAGTTTTAAACAAAATAGTCTTTCTGACTTTTCGTTGTCAGTAAGAAATATTTGTCGAAGATTAGTAGAAAAACCTTTGCAAAAAAATTTTCCATTTTCTATTTTACATATACGAGAGGTTTGATAAACTGATTTCGAAATTATTATTTCTTTTTACCAAAATGATTTATTTGTCTTCTTTTAGCTCGACACATTTTGTCCAACGATAGTCCAACTTCGTCAATCCTGACAAAAAGTACGATTTTTCAAACTCTCCACAATAGGGATGTGTTTCAGCAATGGTTTTTCAGCGAGCCATTTCTTCGTGTTTGGAAAGAAAAAGAATTCGAAGGAGAGCAAATCTGGAGAATAGGGAAGGAGCAGTTCGTAGCGTAATTCGACCAATTTGGTAATTGCAATTGCAGACGATTGAGCTGATGCATTGTCATGATGGAAACGGACTTGTTTCTTTTCCAAATGAGGCCGCTATTTAATCAAATCAGCATGTAATCGATCTAATAAAGTGGCATAATATTGCCCTGGAACCGTTTTTTCCGTAGTCGATGGAGATTTTGATATGTTTATATGTTTCCACCATAACACCTACAATATTTTCTATCTTGTGATCTTTTGAGTAATACAGCCGAAATACATGTATCAATATACAGTGAATTTATTCTTTAATGCAACATGTACTATGTCATTACCATGGATACAGTTTTTGACAGCAATATAAATCGTGTTCATTTTCATTTGCAACATAGAAAAAACCATATTTACTAGCAAAATCAAAATATTTTATTGAAAATACAAATACAAAAAAAAATAATAATAATAAATAAATAACTAATGAAAACTTATAATAAATGTTCAAAAGTTTCTCCGTTTACTTGCATACAAAATGTTAAGCGATCATAAAAATGATTCAAAACATTCAGCAATTGCTCTTGAGGTATATAATTGGATGCTTGAACAATTTTGTCTTGCAGTTCAGCAACATCCCTAAGTTCTCCATTATATACTTTGGCCTTTAAATATCCCCAATAAAAAAAATCATTGGGTGCCAAATCCGGAGATCTCGCTGGCCAATTCATCGTCCCTCCTCTTCCAATCCAGCTATTTGGGAAAGTTCTATGTAAATATTCTTTAACTATTCTAGAATAATGGACTTGTGCGCCGTTATGTTGAAACCATACTTGTCCATTAATATTCAGGTTTCGCAACGCAGGTAATATTCGGTTTTGCAGAAGGGCTAGATATTTTGCGGCATTAAGGTTACCGTCAATAAAAAAAGGCTCGATAATATTGGTTCCTATTATCCCTGCCTAAACATTTAATTTTTGCGGCCTTTGAGTTCTGGAGGAATTAATCAAATGTAAATTTTCTCGACTCTAGTACCTAAAATTTTGTCTGTGCACTTCACCATTTAGAGTAAACGTTGCTTCGTCAGTAAATAAAATTATTTGAAGCATTGTTGGGTCGGAATTAACTTTTTCAAACATTTCAAAACAAAAATCCATACGTACTGCTGCGTCCCTTTCTAACAATTCTTGATGATTTTGAAATTTGTATGATCGAAACTTTTCTTTTGTTAAGAAGTTAAAAACAGATCCAATACTGACACCAACGGATTGTGCAATTGATCTTAAAGTATTTTGATTGTTTTCTTCCACTTGTAATAATATTTCCAACTGCTTCTCTTCTGTTAGCACGTGGGATGTTGTTCTTTTTTTATTATGTTTTGACTTAAGACATCCTTCGCGATAAAATTTATTTAGTCTTGAAATTGTAGAGGGATTTGGTATTAGCCGATCTGGATAAGTTGCACTAAATACAGCAGAAACTTCTCTTTAACTCATTTGGGAGTTATACCAAGTTACCTTCATTATTTTTTCTTCATCTGTATACATGTTGATTAATTTTTAAATCAGCAATGTGCAAAAGTATGCACGATTAAGGCAGCAGTCTGACTGATTTCAAACACACGTTAACTAAGGGCATCAGTCGCACTGAACCATCGTTTGCTATCAAGTAGCATCAAGTTGTTTGTATTTCAAACCGGTTTGAATTTAACACGACGCTCGACGCTCAACCATATATTATTTGACAGTTGGAACGTCAAAAAAAAAAAAACAAAATTACAATATAGAGTAAAATGGACTCGCTAATTAGTATTAACTGTTTGATAGTATTATTTTAGGTTGGAATATGCACTATTTGACAAGTGAGAAACAAATTTACTTGACACTGAATGATCGATAATACTCGACAGTACTTGATCAGTCAGACCAGCTTTTAAATTTTTAAACGACACTACACGACTCGAAGCTACGTTACACGACGGCGCTCGATCAGTCAGACTGCTGCCTTATATTGCTGTCAAAAACTGTATCCATGGTAATGACATAGTACATGTTGCATTAAAATATAAATTCACTGTATTATGTGGAACAAAGTGTTTTTATTTTTATTTTGAACTTACTATTTTTTCACAAAGATCTTTATTCGTAGTGAGGTAGAACAAACGAAGAAATACAAATACCTGGGATACGTGTATAAAAGCAGCGGGGGCCCAGAAGAACATATTCGTACTCTATCAAGGAAAGCAATGTTAGCCTAGCCACAAGTGTGGCGTGAGAGGAGACATCAAAATAAGGATGCTTATGTTCAACTCGATAGTCAAGAGCATAATGATGTATGGCGCTGAAATGTGGGGGTGGGAAGACCAGGAAAATTAGTATAAAGTTCCCAACGCCTGCGTCGAGTTACGCGACATAATGCTGCTCTCCGCGTGCTCTACTACCATCTTAGACATGCCTATGGTATTGACCAAATACCGGTTATATCGTACGTTCCTTCTGATATAGAATCGGTGGTGACAAATTCCATGTGCCGCATTTATTGGAATTACTCCTTCCCCATCTCGACGTTACTGACAGCCACTAAGCCGGACATAACCATCCTGGATATCGAGACCAAACAGATGTTTGTGATCGAATTCTCAAGTTCAGCTGAGAAGAATATATCTCTAAAAAAGAAGCAAAATAAGTCCAGGTACATGGATTTCATGTCTGAACTTAGAAAGCTGTATCCAGGGTATAAAATTAAGCTTGCAGTCCTCATAGTTGGTGCTATGGGTGGTATGAAAGCCTCCTATCGACGGGGAAGACCAGGAAAATTAGAAGTGGTGCAAAATAAATATGTCAAATGGATGTTGAGCTTAGTCAAATGTACACCAGAGTATATTTTATTAGAAGTAGTGAAATTAGACAATATGAGAACAGAAGCTACAAAAAGAGCCATTAAATTCGAAGAGAGGATAAAACATCCAGAAAAAAACTTGCTGTATCAATGCTGGGCAGAAATAGAGAGAAAAGAGATACATGGAAAGATGCAATCCAGATGGAAAGCAAAAAGAAAGGATTTGAGCATAATGAGATAACAACAATAATGAAGAGCGAGGTTAAAAAATTCGAGGGATAACAGCAAATACAAGAAAACTTGGACGACGCAAATACCCGAGTACATAAAAATTCAAAGTAATGGATTAAAAAAGAAGGTAATAGCTAGATTTAAGTGCGGAATTGTGGAAAGAAAAAATGAGTACTGGAGAACGGATGAACAAAGGATGTGCAGGATGTGTGGAGAAGAAAGAGAGACCGTGGAGCATATAATGACGAATTGTCGAGAAATTAAATTTAAAGAAGGAACAAGAGAAGGCGTTGTGTGAATCAGGCAAGAATGGAAATGGATAGAGGACGTCTTAAAGAGAAGAAAATATTTGGGACGAAAATTCAACAACAATATGTATTTGAAAACAAATTAAATTAAGCTGTATATAAATAATATGTAGATATTAACTGAAAGATATAACTGAAATAACTATCTATCCATCTACTTCTAATTTATATCTTCTTGAATATTTTAAGATAATAGTAGATTCCGTTTTCGTGGGTGATGTCGTACAAATATACCGCCATAACATTTGTTTCGTATTAAAAAACTCTGTTCTTATTGTCTATGAATGAAAGAGCAGGCACCTTTTCTTGAGTTACGATTGTAATCCTACATTCTCTGTATACAAATCCAATAACGCATTACTAATACTACATTACACTAGTGTACATGTTCTACTAATGCATTGCTCTTGTAAGAGATCTTGAAGATCATTAACCCATAAAAGTTAGGAATATGTTTTGTTTCGTAACAGTTTTAATGGACTTTAGTAACTCAAATTATAGTCAAAAACAAACATGGTAACTGGCCTTTAATGACTCTGGGATTTAAACTCTAAAGGGATTTTTTTTTGAGATTGTTTAATATAGTTTCTTGTCGGGCCCTGAGGTACAATATCTTCAGATCAGAAAACAGTGACAAATGATAGAAAATAAATCTGTTCAAGAAGAAAAAAAACAAAAAATCAAAAAAGAACACTACGAGTATTGTGCATATTATTTACGTTTTTTTTGGAAAATGAAATATTAAATTATTTAGATGATTTAAACTTGAATGAAAGGCAAAATATGTGGTTTCAACAAGATGGAGTGCCGGTTCACAATACTCGTCGAGTATACGAATGGCTCGATAAAATGTTTCAGGATCGCTGGTTAGCAACAAATGGGCCATATAAATGGCCCACTCGTTCCCGGACTTGACACCTCTTGATTCTTTTATGGGGATGTTTTAAAGAAAGAGTATTTTATTATAATTATTGTCATATTTGTATCATTTCTTACTTTTGACTTGCTATACATGTATAACATTGTATTTTTATTTATCTGTATTATGTATAATGTACAGTCTGTTCCAAACGGTTAGGCGGAACTAAATGGAAATTTTGTTCTTTTAGGTTGTCACGAGAAGGGATCTTGCTAGGGTTATTTCATTTTTCACGTTGAAATGTCAAAATTTAAAATTCCAACAATGAAACCATAGAAACGAAGTATATATGTCAATATTAAATTATTTTTTTTTATATATTTTAATGACAAAAATATAAATAATTGGGAAATTTGTAATAAGAATGACACAAAAAATTAACATATAAAGAAAATGACATTTTAAAATGATGAAAAAAATCACCAAAAAATGTTTATTGTAAGTATGATTTACAAAGCTTAAACAACACGGCCAAAAAGCACGATTTAAACTATGAAAGTAACTAGATTGCAAAATTTAGTTCCGCTTAACCGTTTGAAACAGACTGTACGTACAGTCTGTTTCAAACGCTTAGGCGGAACTAAATGGGAATTTCGTTCTTTTAGGTTGTCACGACAAGGGACCTTGCTTGGGTTATTTCATTTTTCACGTTGCAATGTCAAAATTTAAAATTACAACAATGAAACCATGGAAACGAATTACCTATGTCAAAATTAAATTATTTTTTTAATATATTTTAATGACAAAAAAATTAATAAATGGGAAATTTGTATTAAGAATGACACAAAAAATCAAAATATAAAGAAAATGATAATTTAAAATGATATTAACCTTAACAAAAAATGTGTATTGTAAGTATGATTTACAAAGCTTAAACAAAACGGTCGAAAAGCACGATTTAAACGATGAAAGTAACTAGATTGCAAAATTTAGTTCCGCTTAACCGTTTGGAACAGACTGTATAAAGAAAATGACATTTTAAAATGATGAAAAAAATCACCAAAAAATGTTTATTGTAAGTATGATTTACAAAGCTTAAACAACACGGCCAAAAAGCACGATTTAAACTATGAAAGTAACTAGATTGCAAAATTTAGTTCCGCTTAACCGTTTGGAACAGACTGTACGTACATATTAGCAAAATAAATTATTATTATTTTTATTATAATGAAAGCTGCTTCTTCTGTTTTAACTCGAATAGAAAATAATGGAAATCAAATGGAATATTATTTATCACATATCATGGAACTATTTAACACATTAATTTTTTAACTTTAATTAATCTCTCTTGTTTTTCATTCACAGATTACTGCACATTAATACTAAAAATTAAAAATTCTTTAAATTTCAATCGCATTTTTTTCACTACATTTATTATATAAAGATATTAAACTAATACATGGTTGAATTCAGGAAAAAATACGCTATCGAATACGTATAAAAAATATGTATAATACCATTTGAAAAAATATAACTTTGTACGCAAACTTGAGAACCACTGGTTTAAAAAAATATTTTCTTCTTTAAGCAGATGACTTCCTTGGTCTCTTATAAAGAATAGTTTATATTTTACAATAAAATCCCGAGGTGCTATTTTGAAAATATAGCAACCTTAATAAGGAATTTATTGACCAAAATATCAATTTCTACCTCTCAAACGCAAAAACGAATTCATCTAGCTCAGTAACTGCACTGATCATAATCATTTGTTTAAATCTACTCTGAAGACGATTGCATAGAACATACTAGCTGACCCAAATAGCACAAGTCCTATATAGTCGCTTCATTCTTTTCAGATTTTTCTCGGTCACCAGCCATCATCATCATCATTTATCAGCCATTGACATCCACTTCTGAACATAGGCCTCCCCTTTGCATCTCCACTCGTCTCTGTTCTGTGCCACCTGCAGCCAATTACCGACTAGTCTCTTGATGCCATCCGTCCAATGGGTTAGAGGTCTGCCTCGGTTTCTTGTACTGTCTCTAGGCCGCCATTCTCCTATGGTCCATCTACCATCATTGATTCTAGCAACGTGGCCTGCCCAATGCCACTTCAAACGTGAAATTCTACCAATTATATCACAAACTTTTGTTTGCTGTCTGATCCACAAATTTGTTTTTCGATTTAAAAGTGTAACGCCAACCATCGATCCCTCCATCGATCTTTAAGCAACTTTAAGTAATTTTTACGCAGATTTTCGCGTGAGGGTGAGAGTCAGCACCATAGGTGAAGGCTGGTAAGACACATTGATGAAATACCTTTCTTTTGAGGCAGATGGGGAAATCACCCTTTTAAAATGTACTTCAGATTTTCAAAGATTGCCCATCCCAAACCAATTATTCTGTTTATTTCTATAGTTTGGTTGTCACTGCTGATAGTGATTTCGTGTCCCAGGTATTTGTAGTGAGAAACTTGAGCAATGGGTCCGCGATTGACAAATTACTACTCACTAAATTTGTCATTACTCTGGTCTTTTTTATGTTGATTTGGAGTCCTATATCCTCGGCTTCACTATTTAATTCTTCTATCATTTGGTCCATTTCTCCTAAGTCGGCAGTAATTAAAAGAATATCGTCGGCGAAACGTAAATGGTTTAGACGATCTGCATTAATGTTTAAGCCTTGATCTGTCCAAAAAAACGCTCTCCAATGCAGCATTAAATAGTTTAGGAGATGTAGGATCTCCATGGCGTACACCTCGCTCGATTTTAAAAGAATCTGTTTTCTTGTGGACCTTCGCAACTGCGTCAGCCTTTTTGTACACATGACTTATTATACGAGAATATTTGTAGTCTATTAGATAATCTTTCAGCGCATCGAGTACTGCCCATCTTTCGATTGAATCGAATGCCTTCTTAAAATCCATGAAGGTCAAAATCAAGGGTCTATTATACTCTATGGATTTTTCGATTAAAATCTTGAGTACCAATACCAGGTCTACAAGTATGAAATGCGGATTTTTTTCAAACTTGCCGCGCAAATAGAGTGTATAGTTCAAAGTTTCAACACATATGGCGTGTTGTTAAGTTATCATTAAGTGTCAAATGCGTATAGGTTATAATTTGAAAAGTGATCATATAGTTTTGTTTTACTCTGTTAAAAATGTCAAATTTTGTGCCAAATAAAGAGCATTCGCGGACAGTACTGTTTTGTTTTCATTTGAAAAAAACTGCTGCTGAATCATACCGACTGCTTCGAGAAGCTTATGGTGAATATGCTCTATCGCAAGATACGTGTGAACGATGGTTTCGGCGTTTCAAAACTGGTAAGTTTGATCTTACATACAAAGAACATGGAAAACCTCCAAAAAAATATGAAGATACAAAATTGGAAACATTTCTACAGAAAGACGATAGTCAATCACAAAAACAACTAGCAGAGCAGTTAGGCGTTAGTCAACAAGCTGTTTCCAATCGCCTACGAGAGATGGGTAAGATCCAGAAAGTCGGCAAATGGGTTCCACATGCATTGAATGAGAGGCAGATGGAAAAACACAAAAACACTTGTGAAATTTTGCTTGCACGATACAGATAAAGTCTTTTTTGCATCGTATCATTACTGGCGATGAGAAATGGATTTATTTTGAAAATCCCAAACGCAAAAAATCATAGGTGAACCCAGGTCTCACCATCCACATCAACTGTAAGACCGAATCGCTTTGGCAAAAAGACAATGCTTTGTACTTGGTGGGACCAAAAGGGTGTGGTCTATTATGAATTGTTAAAACCTGGTGAAACAGTTAATACTCAACGCTACCAACAACAACTGATCGAATTGAACCATTCGCTGCTCATAAAACGACCAGAATACGAAAGAAGACAGTACAAGGTAATCTTTGCAACACATTGGAGGCACTCAAGTGGAAAGTGCTACCCCATGCCGCTTACTCACCAGACTTGGCCCCTTCAGATTACCACTTGTTCGCATCGATGGGTCACGCACTTGCCGAGCAGCACTTTTGTTCATATGAAAATGTGAAAGAATGGCTAGATGAATGGTTTGCGGGGAAAGGGAAAGAGTTCTACTGGCGAGGTATTCACAAATTGCCTGAAAGATGGGAAAAATGTATAACTTCTAATGGAGCATACTTTGAATAAATAAACTTTTACTGTACTTTTGAGTTTAATGTGTTTTATTTAAAGTAAAAAAAAAAAAAAATCCGCATTTCATACTTGTAGACCTGGTAGATAGTCGTTGGTACTGAAGCCTTTTCTAAATCCAGCTTGTTCGACAAGCTGGCTGAAGTCTAATTTCGCTGATAACCTTTTTGTTAATATTCTCGTGAATAGATTGTAGATTTATATCAGTAGGCTTATAGGTTTGTAGTTTACCAGTTTAGATTTGTCTCTATTTTTATGCAGCAAGATCATTTCTGCTCTATTCCACTGTTGTTGTCTCTTCGTCTAAACATTTGTTGAAAAGAAGTTGCAGCGCTTCTAATATCGCTTCGCCTCATTTTTTTAGAGCTTCTTGTAGAAAGTTTCACGGTCGATGTTCCGTCCCCGACGGTTTGTGTCGTAGCTTACAGGACCGCATTACTTACAATATACATTTAATTCTATCTTTAACTACATTATGAGCTCATATGGCTGAAACTAACCCCAATGTAATTACAGAATTCTATAAAATTTGGTAGTATCTTATGTAATATGATTGTTTTAGATTATTAATTCTATTAAAGGTCAAGGTAAAAAGAATGCGTTATAGACCATGAAATTTAACGTTAAATAAACCTTTGAAAAAATATCTTTGTTCCATTCGTAACAATTAGAATGATTAATGTTGAGTACTTCAATATTTGGAAACGAATCGATTAGACACACATTGTGATACAGGTAGTTATTCGAAATAATAAAAAACGCGAGAGACAATAGTAATGAACACGCTGTTTGTTCACAGTAAATAAAAGCAGAAATTTCAGACGATTAAACGGACTAAAACCACTGGAATGCGGAATAATATTTTTTAAAAATGTTACATTAAGCTACTTTTGGTCAAATGTAAATGTTAGACAGAAATATCCAAAACTTTCGGAAATGGTAGTTCACTTTTTGCTAGCATTTCCAAACTCGTATATAGTTGAAGCTGGTTTTAGCCATGTTAATTCCATCCTGGCAAAACAGAGAAACAAGTTAGATGTAGAATTCCGTGGCGGTTTAAGGCTGAAATTAAATCATTTTGAACCCGACATTGCTAATCTTGCAAAGAGTCACCAACCACACCCGTCACATTGACAATGACAGTAAATTTTATTTAATAATATTATTGTATTGCATCTGATTAGATATAATTATATTAGATAAATGAAATATAAATAAAACACTACAATAAACGATATAAAAAATCACATAAGCGTATTTTTTGCTTGTTCTATAGGGATTTGCAGCTAAGCACCCTACCATCTGGTGAGCGTTTCATGAACTTGTGTACTACAGATAAAATTTCGTTTTGTGTATTGGTTTTGTATGAAGTTTGTTTTTAAAGTTTTATTATAATCATTGAAAAATGTATAATACATATTGTTGTGTGCCTATGTGAAATTCATTGAACAGAAGAAACCCGGAAATATCGTTTCATTTGTTTCCACCAATATCAGACACCGTACGGTTCGAAACAAAATTGGGAAAGCAAGAGGTTAGGAATCGACGCGATGTTTAGATAAACAATTTAAAAATTGGAAAAAAAGTGAGCCCTTATATCAAAGTTTGCTCATTACATTTTAATGATAGTGACTACAAAAAATATTTTCAATTTTGTATTTATTATCGCATATCTTGAAAATTCCTGTTATTGTGTGTGGGTTTGTAATGCACAAGTCTGTAGGCATAATGCATAAATCTTTATGAACTCTCTGTTTTTTTCAGTGACTCCACACAATATTATATGCCCAGCATTGTAGATTTCTACCCCTTGGTAAACAACACGGGAATTATTATTTCCCCCAATATAATTAAAATAATCGACAATGGAAAACTGTGCCGCCATAACTTAAAACCAGATCACAATATGTAGTATTTAAGATGTTTACAAGTAATGTCACTTAAAAAAAATGTCCTCACAATACGTGTGTATACTTACTTGATTATAAAATTTTAAAACAAAATCAGAAAGTCCCAAACAATTATTTATTTTTTGTCGTTTTTTGATACACTTTTCGCTATTATTTACTAGTAAATGTCAAGTGGTATCTGATTTAGAATGGTTTCAAAAAAATCCGCGTGGCGCTACGATCTTAAAATTTTTCCCCTATTATAATAACGTAATTGTAAAATAGAGGGGGTCGATAAGAAGTCGAGAAACGCTTCTGGGGGTCGACGGTCAATAAAGTTTGGGGATACCTGCATTAGAGAAACCATGATGTACTCGTATGATTCAAAAATGTACATGCGATGCCACTTATACATAATGTAAAAACATATTGTCACAGTTGCTTTAACGCAGGAATAATTCTATGCTAGTGACGGTGAGAAAAATTGAGTGTCTGTCAACTTAGATTGAAGACGGTGAGTGTCAATAGTAAGATGGATGATGGGGAAATAACATAAAGAATTTACGATTGCTGAGAGCTATCTGTAAGATAAATAAAACGATGTTCAGGATGTTATAAAAATTGGATTCGGACCTTGGAGGGATAAAAGTGGAATATATGAACTTTTTCTGCTAACGAGATTAAAATTAAATTTCATGTCCTCTTTTGCGGAATAAAAGTAATAGACTAATATCTAGGGAACAGTGTTGCCGTTGCTAACTGTAGCTGAAGCAATTTACTAAAATGCTTTTGAAATTATACTCGAAACCTACTAGATTTAAAAAAATGTAAATATAAAAATGTATGTGAGGGTACACCTTTTTTCTAAAAGCGCGAAGTTTTATCAAGTTGGTTTTTTTTTTTTTTTGAAAAGTTTACACATAGAATCGAATAATAGTACAGTGGGGCCTCATACCACGAACTCAATGGGTTCTACAAACCAGATCGAGCTATGAATGTTTGTGGTACGAAACAAAATTCCCATAGAAACTCACAGGTATGACCAAAAAACCCTTATACCGTTATTTTGTCGTCTGTCTGTTAGGTAAAAATTGTAGCCAAACGGCTAAACATAGAGAGTTGAAATTTGACATGCTCTTGACAACTCTTTCAAGTCTAAAAAACATCTAAAAAACATATCCCCCTAAAAATATAAACAAATATATGCTCATCGAAAAAAAATAATATTTTTTTACAATTCTGTGTAGGGTATCAAATGAAAGCCCTTGGTACGTGGATTAATGATCAAAATTTTAAACTAGAGAGTTGTAATGTGGAATGCTTATACAACTCTTTGACCCGCACATAGGAATAATACTAAAACATATCCCCCTAAAAATATAAACAAATATGTGCTCATCCATTTTTTTTTTTTAATTCTTTTTAGGGTATCAAATGAAAGCCCTTAGTACGTGGATTAACGATCAAAATTTTATTTTTGCAAAATAAATTATTTTCATGCGAATTTTGCCAAAATTGTGCAAATTTTGTCCCACACCCTGTAGCCCAGGCGATTTAAACTAAAAATCTCAAAAAATTCTAAGTAATGTACATTGGTGTGAACCGTAATAGTACAACAGGAATTTTGGATCAGATTATGTTTTCGGAAAATAACGCATTTTTTCTGTTTTTTTGGTTGACACACTATACTAGAAGGCATATCCTGGTCTAATGGTTAGCTTGCTTGCTTGCTACGCAGTCAACTAGGGTACACTCCCGGGCAGAGGAGACAATTATAATTTTTTTTTTCCATTTTTATTTTGTTTAAATTATTTTCTCAAAATTCTAGTTATATTTTGGCAAATGTTACATTTAATTTTAAGAGTGTAAATTTAATAACCAGTTGGAATTGTTGGAATTATATTTTCATTCTAAGTGTTATGTAAACGAAACCAGAGGGACGGAGCATATGACTTAAAACAACCAATGGAAGTCATAGGCGCAATTTTCAAAATTTTAATGAACCTTGCTATATAAAAAATACTGCACATATTTAGAAACTTAAATAATGGTATTAGGTATTCAAATTAAAATTAACAAAAAAATATTTTAACATAAAATTTGTTTTTAAAGTTCTTAGATTAACAGACGATAAATTATTTAAAAAATATCGTTCATTTTGCCGTGATTACTATAAAGCAAAATTTGTCCTACACACTCAGCATGCATTCACTTATTATATACCTGCGAAACCCTGCAATGTGTGAAAATTCACACTTCACATCAATTTTAAAGTATATCTAAATTAACTATATTAATACTACAAGAGAATTTAATTTATACGTCTATAAAATATAGATAATTTGTCACTAAATTATTTTAAACCCGTCTTTCGAATATTGTTCTTTCAGTTTTTCTGGCAATACTGCGTTTTATTTAATTTTCGAATTGACACTGAAGATGTAAATAAATTAGTAATTATATGAAAAAAGTACCGGATTTGTATAAATGCAATTATTTTTTTGCTGATAAACACTTAGCGTAAATAAATATGCAATTTTTACATTTTTCTTTTATTTTTAAATTATTGTTTACAACCATAAATCTTAAATACATTTTTATTCTTTTTACATTCACTGCAGTAACGATATGTAGGAATTAAAATTTATAAAAAGTGACATGGGTGATATTGTTGTAGTTTTTTTAATATAATTAAATAAATTATGGCTAATTTGCGAACAGGTTCTGGTGTAAACATATTATGTAAAAATTATCAGGTAAAACACATTTTTTATTTATGTATAATATATGTTTTATTATCGAAAATCTTTAAATGAGGTAAGCATTTGTAAGCACAAAAATGTCACAGAAAACAAACACAAGTCAAAACAAAATACTTATTTCGCCAATATCTTTTTATACAATAGGTTGTGTGCATTGGCGGATCATCGAGCAGGCACAGGAAGCGAGTGTCTGTGGCCTTAGAATCTCATGGGCCGCAAATATAAAAAAAAATAGTTATCTCATCATAACTGTTTTATTATCATATGTTTATTATTATTATTATAACCTATAAATGTTGATGTTACTTGTGCCAAAATATCTATAAACTGTATTTTATTTTGTATTTTGTATTTATATTCCACCAGCCATGCAACCTAACCAATTCGAAAATATTTTTGGATTTTTTGAATCTTTGCCCTTTTTAAGCGATAATAATTTATTATTGGTGACTTTAATATACCTGAGTTAATTTCAAATCAAAATTCAAGAAATTCAAAGCTATTTCAGAACTTTATAACATTTTTTAGTTTGACGCAATATAATAATGTTAATAATAAAGACAACCATGTTCTTGATTTGGTATTATCAAATGTTGATTGTTTAGTCTCACGCGAAACATCGTTAATATTCAGTAGAGAATATATTCTCATCCCACTCTCAACATTCTAATGAATACCAGATTAAATGAAAAAAATTGATGTGAAGTGTGAATTTTCACACATTTCAGGGTTTCGCAGGTATATAATAAAATATTATGAAGGCGGTATGCTGAGTGTGTAGGACAAATTTTACTTTGTAGTAATCACGGCAAAATGAACGATATTTTTAAAATAATTTATCGTCTGTTAATCATATATTAAGAATAGTTATTAAATTTACGCTCTTAAAAATTAAATACAACATTTGTCAAAATATAACTAGAATTTTGACAAAATAATTTCAACATAATAAAAAGGCAAAAAAAAACAGAAAAAATAAAATTCACTCCGTACTCGAACTCGAAACCCTTCGTTTCCAGCGCATTTTAGCTTACGACACCAGTGCTCTAACCCATTGCGCTATCACACGCCTTGCATGTGAGTGTCTTACATTGGTATAACTTTTGTACTTTGTGAACCAAAAACCACAAAAAATGCGTTATTTTCCGAAAACATAATCTGATCAACAATTCCTGTTGTACTATTTCGGTTCACACCAATATACATTACTTAGAATTTTTTTAGATTTTTAGTTTAAACCATCTAGGCTACAGGGTGTGAGACAAAAAATTTTTTGCACAATTTTGGCAAAAATAATCAAATCAAAATAACTTATTTTGCAAAAATAAAAATTTGATCGTTAATCCACGTATTAAGGGCTTTCATTTGATACCCTACTCAAAATTAAAAAAAAAAAAAAAATTGTTTTCGATGAGCACATATTTGTTTATATTTTTAGGGGGGTATGTTTTAGTATTTTTCCTATGTGCGGGTCAAAGAGTTGTATAAGCATGCCAAATTTCAACTCTCTAGGTTTAGCCGTTTGGCTACAATTTTTACCGAACAGACAGACAGACAGACAGACAGACAGACAGACAGACAGACAGACAGACAGACAGACAGACAGACAGACAGACAGACAGACAGACAGACAGACAGACAGACAGACAGACAGACAGACAGACAGACAGACAGACAGACAGACAGACAGACAGACAGACAGACAGACAGACAGACAGACAGACAGACAGACAGACAGACAGACAGACAGACAGACAGACAGACAGACAGACAGACAGACAGACAGACAGACAGACAGACAGACAGACAGACAGACAGACAGACAGACAGACAGACAGACAGACAGACAGACAGACAGACAGACAGACAGACAGACAGACAGACAGACAGACAGACAGACAGACAGACAGACAGACAGACAGACAGACAGACAGACAGACAGACAGACAGACAGACAGACAGACAGATGACAAAATGACGGTATAAGGGTTTTTTGGTCATACCTACAAAACCCTAAAAATGAAAAAACTAATACTAAACGTTGTGTTACTTCCCGTATGTTTAACTTTAAAAAAGCTAATTTTATAAAGCTTTATAATTTAATTAGTAATTATGATTGGAGTATACAAAATGCATAAAAAATATCAAAATAACACATTTTTCTTACAAAAATACAAACAATTTCGTTCCAAACTTAAAACAGATATAAAAATTTGATCTAATAACTATATTAAATCCTGTGAATCTTCAATTATATCAGACCCAAAAAAATTTTGAACGTTTGTCAATTCTAAAAAATCAAATTCATCAAACCCCAGCATTATGTCTTTTAATAATGAAAACTTTACTACTATTCCGAGTATAGCAAATGGATTTGTAAATTACTTTCAAAGTGTCTTTTCCTTCGTCTGTTCATCACCTTCCTCTACGTCTTCTAATAGCAATACTCTTCTTAATAATGTCTCTAATACTTTAGTCTCTCTATCATATATTTCTACTGATGATATAGAAAAAGCTATTAAAAAAACTAAAAAATAACTTCATGCGGTCCTTACCTTATTTAAATTTTATCTCTTGTATTTTTTCTCTAAAGCAATTAGGGAAGTAAGAAATAGCATATTTAGTATTTTACATGTTAAATCGCTATGGCCGACAGTCAGTTCACCACCCTGTGTAACATGTCAACCCTAACAGTGAGTGATCAGTATAACAAACGATATATGTTTTTTTCTTGTTTTCTGCATAATAAAAAAACGGTGTGATTTTTGTTCCTAGTCGCTATTTTATTGCAGTAGTATTGAAATATTAAATAATAATAATAATTCGACATTTTAACATATTTATAAACCAAGTAAGGTCTAATTTTCTTCTGTTTGCAAACATGTTAATAAATAAAAAAATATAATAAAGATTTATATTTGCTTGTATATGTCTTCCAGCAAGATATTTAATAAAGGAAATTACATTTTAATGGTAAAAATAATGTATACCTCAATCAGCGACTTGTGGCGAATGAGAGAAGTCTGCGCAGAGCGAAAAAGCGAGAGAGAAAGACACGAAACGTGATACTAAATACGTCCCCACTACTACTTTTCTGTTAGTCCAACGCGCATCCAGATTTTGGACGCCACGGCTCGCTGGTTGAGTTATACATTCGTCTAAATAAAACAACATTTCAATATACAATTATTGAGGTTTATTATGCCGAAATATAATTTTCCCGTAAAATGAAATCTAGTGATTTTTCTGGTAATTTGTTATATTGTAAATATGACTTTAGTATTCACTGCTTATATTTTCAAAGTAGACCAGTGGTTCTCAAACTTTTCCGGTTCCTGGCGCCCTTAATGTATCCGAACTTTTTCCGCGGCGCCACAAGTCAAAACATTGGTCTAACTAACGAAGTTGTAGGAATATTTGAATGTTTTCGCGGCGCACAGTTTGGGAAACGCTGAAATAGACTATAATATGGTATGATTAGAATATTTAATAAATTGCACACATAACTCCTCTTTTTTTGTCACATGACGTGTTTATTACCTGCATAGTTCTTGTAGTTAGTCCATTACTTTTTGTGTAAAATAATAAATATATTTTTGCATGTTTTATTTTATATTATTACAAATGATTTATCATGATCATTACTAAAAGAAAGAAAAGAATACTTGGATTTATACGAAAGAGAAATGATGAAATGTATAACAAAATATCTCTCAACAGTCTTCTTCAACAAAATAAGCTGACATTAGATAAAGATTAAATGGGGAATCTTAATTTACTATGGTTTTACGAAGAGCAAAAGACATCCAATTTATTTCAAACAGATTATTATTTTATCTCATAAAATATGTATACCTAATATTACTTGAGAAATAAAAAAAAAAATGGTAATTCCAAAAAATGTTATGACGATGAGTTAGCAATTTTAGATGAATTCTTTTTGCAGTTGCACAAAAAAGAAAAGAATGTTGGGAAGTTTTGTCACATGATACTACTTTATTTTTAATTAATGAGGTAAAACCCAACGTTATAATTGGTCAATAAAATTATTTATTGTATTATTTATTATAAAAGTTCTACCGTGGATTATATTATCAAAATTTCTACGGCTTCTATTTGCTGTTAAGTAGCAGGAACGCGCCAAACGATTTTGGCGTCTGAGGTAAACCATACTCACGGTGCCCCCCCCCGCACACAGCAAAAAATGCAAGTGTAAAAGTTCATTCTCAGTTTGGTTAAAATTTTCATTCAAAACAATGGTGCATTCTTGTATATGCACCATTGACGTTACTGGATGATTACGCCTATCGAGCGACATCCATCCGTCGAGCCAGAGGTCATCATATTAACACCTTGGTGCATAAAAAGCTATTATGGCACGAGCTGCAAAATTAAAGCCCGGTGCGAAGCGGTGGTCTTTAAATACTCCTTTAAGGCCCGGTTTTTCCACCTTCAAATAAACTTCCAGGTAACTATCTGACAGATAAGGTTATTTGTAACTTCGTCTGCTGAGTAAATGTCATCCCTTCTTTCTATACAAATGTATCTATCGGATAGTTATCTAACGTATAATGAGACTGACGTATTGGATTCACTGACTGGTATTGACATTTATTCAGCAGATGAAGTTACAAATAACCTTATCTGTCAGATAGTTACCTGGAACTTTATCTGAAGGTGGAAAGACCGGGCCTAAATGCTTCAATTATAATATTCCTTTCAGTATAAAGGTAACTTTATTTGCTCTAATTCTACACATAGGTTCACTTTACATAAAAAATACATTTTTTATCCAAATTTAGATTTTGAAAGTTTAGCATCACGATCAAATGTTGCATAGATGTTTAATGTTATAAAAGCCTTCTGTTTTGGATCCATAAATCTCAACTTTATCATGACCTTTTTCCAAGGAATAGCAGCTGGAAAATTGTCTCCATTTGGAATCAAATTTCTGAAATATAAGTGACCCTAAGAAGCAAAAAAAAATCATTTTGTATAGCAATATTTTATATTTTAACTATAAATCATATAGTTAAAATATAAGGACGGGATATTTTAAGAAAATTCATGTTCTTTTAGACCGGGAGCTCATGACATTTTTGGTCTCCGATTTCATACAGCATGCCTTTTGGAGGAGAGAATATTTACCCTGTGACAACAAAAAAGGGATGGTACTAAACCCCTGCACGCTTTCCGGTCATAGGGAAAATTGCATTTTCACTTGCACAAAATTTTTGTGTTTTTCTCTGATTTAATATTGCTTGCCCTTTTGTCAAAAGAAAGTTAAAGTGCTTTAATTATAGGCATTCTGTACGAAAACGCGGAAAATCATATATTTTTATTACAAGATCACATGACCGTTTGAGCCCTCCGAATCGCATGCATATATTTAAAAGACTTTAAATTTGTTATAACTTTCTTTTGACAAAAGGGCAAGCAATATTAAATCAGAGAAAAGCACCAAAATTTTGTGTTTAAGTGGAAATGCAATTTTCCCTATGACCGGAAAGCGTGCAGGGGTTTAGTACCATCCTTTTTTGTTGTCACAGGGTAAATATTCTCTCCTCCAAAAGGCATGCTGTATGAAATCGGAGACCAAAAACTGTCATGAGTTCCCGGTCTATTTATAGTAACGTGTTGAGGAAGGTAAATGTCCCCCAAAAGCCCTTGGAGTGAAAATTTTGGGATGACTTATAGTCTGTGTTCGAATTATGATCTGTCTACACTCCTAATTGTGTAAAAATATGTAGGAGAAAGTAGTGCAAAATGATCCCTTGGGGTAAAACAATCACAATTGAAATCAATAAAATTATTTGTTTGGATTCTATGAATTATTTTTTGTAAGGGGGATCATATTGCACCATCTTCCCCTACAGCTGTTTTTTCGCGAATATCGGACAGACAGACCGAAAGATAGACACATTGATACACATTGATTTTCCTACCTTTTGAACTGGACATTTTCTTGGAAAATGATTTTCTATTTTATCCAATTCCCTTATTATGAATGCGAACTCAAATTTAAATATATCACATATTTTTCTTTTGATTACAAGCGGCATTTTCCTGTACTCATTGCTAAACAATGCGTAAACATTTATATCAACCTAAAATATTATATAAAGGATATTAAATAAATCATAGATTCCTTGAGAGAGGTGAACAGATGGTAATCGGATGGCGCCAGATCGGGGCTGTGAGCTAGATGGTTGACAATGCTCGTCCTCACACTTCCTACCTCAAAACGCAACTTTTGCCAACGGAGTGGCCGAGCGCACTAAGTCGTGCGGTTTGTACTGGCGGAAACCCAGTACAACTGTCCGGTCGATGGTTCGAGCCTCCTTCGTTATATTATTCGGGCGAGAATAATATGTTTACATTACTCTCATTTTCACAATCTTTCACCCCTCATCCAGGTGTAGGAGCTCGCCCCCTGGCATCGGCGATTAGCCTCGTTGCAGAAATAAAGGCCGATGTAAAATAAATAAAATAATAATAATAAAAACAACGCAACTTTTTGTTTCATTCGGATGGGACATTATCAACCACCTAGCTGACAGCCTCAATTTGGCGTCATTGGATTACCATCTGTTTACTTTTCTCAAGGAGTCCATGGGCGAAAAAAGGTTTTCTAGCGACTACGAGGTCAAGCAAGCCGTCACTTATTAATTATCACTATTAATTACACTAGAACTCCTCTAATTTGGTGGTTATATCTCTAATAATACCATAATATATATTTTAACGCATTTTTTTTTATAATTGCAAAAATATCATTCATATCCAGACTTGGCAACATTGCGGGCGATATTTTGTCACGCAAGAGCATAACGCCTACAGAGACATTGTTTATATTGCGACTATATGAAAAACTAACAGATTCTCTAGAAATGGAATCCCAGCTACCGGCCAGTTATTTATTTATTTATTTTCCTAATCGATATTTGCAAAATAATTGTACGTACCTCTTCTTTACCCATAACAAAATGTATCCATGTATATACAAATATATTTTTTTAATTTTAGCTAAGATATTAAACGAAAATCTTAATACTTGGCAAAATTTAGTCAAAATGAAATGTATTTCAAAAATCAATTACTGTTCCTCAATCTGCATTTAAAGAGCTTCTATTTAATATCCCCACAAAAAAATGAAATTAACAAAATATTATATAGGATATTTTTTAATAACACAAAAACAGTAATATTTTCAAAAAACGAAATCGGATAAAAAATTCCTCTCGTACGTTTCCGGTTCATAGCAATTTACATTGCTTAGAATTTTTTTCAGATTTTTTGTACTTTTTTGGTAAAAATCGCATAAAAATAAAAATAATAAAATAAAAAACTACTTCCTGTTCCTTCATCTTCGTCGGGGGGGCGTGAAGGCTTCGTTGGGGGGGCGTGAAGGCTTCGTCGGGAGGGCGTGAAAACTTCGTCGGGGGGGGGCGTGAAGGCTTCGTCGAGGGGCGTGAAGGCTTCGTCGGGGGGCGTGAAGGCTTCGTCGGGGGGCGTGAAGGCTTCGTCGGGGGGGGCGTGAAAGCTTCGTCGGGGGGGCGTGAAGGCTTCGTCGGGGGGGGCGTGAAAGCTTCGTCGGGGGGGCGTGAAGGCTTCGTCGGGGGGGGCGTGAAGGCTTCGTCGGGGGGCGTGAAGGCTTCGTCGGGGGGGCGTGAAGGCTTCGTCAGGGGGGGCGTGAAGGCTTCGTCGGGGGGCGTGAAGGCTTCGTCGGGGGGGCGTGAAGGCTTCGTCGGGGGGGCGTGAAGGCTTCGTCAGGGGGGCGTGAAGGCTTCGTCGGGGGGGCGTGAAGGCTTCGTCGGGAGGGCGTGAAAACTTCGTCGGGGGGGGCGTGAAGGCTTCGTCGAGGGGCGTGAAGGCTTCGTCGGGGGGCGTGAAGGCTTCGTCGGGGGGCGTGAAGGCTTCGTCGGGGGGGGCGTGAAAGCTTCGTCGGGGGGGCGTGAAGGCTTCGTCGGGGGGGGCGTGAAAGCTTCGTCGGGGGGGCGTGAAGGCTTCGTCGGGGGGGGCGTGAAGGCTTCGTCGGGGGGCGTGAAGGCTTCGTCGGGAGGGCGTGAAGGCTTCGTCGGGGGGGCGTGAAGGCTTCGTCAGGGGGGCGTGAAGGCTTCGTCGGGGGGGCGTGAAGGCTTCGTCGGGGGGGCGTGAATGCTTCGTCGGGGGGGCGTGAAGGCTTCGTCGGGGGGCCGCGAAGTCATACAAGATCGAAACATGAAAATATAATAGCAATGCGCTCAATCTTGCAAGATATAATTTTCATTCATATTTATAAAAACGAGCCTTATATTTAAATTCTTTAGCTTCGAGCTTTCTTTTGATACCACACAATAAACTTTTTAAAAATAGTTTTTTTTCTACGACTCAAAAAAATCATTATTTTGCGAAAAACCAATCTGATCAAAATTTCCTATTGAACTATTCCGGTTCCCATCAATGTACATTATTGATTTTTTTTAAAGATTTTTAGTTCAACCCTTCTGCGAGACAGGGTGGGGGGGACAAAAGTTTCTTGCCATTATATTCCAAACAAAAACCCCATAAAAAAAAGATTTTTCACAAATAATACTGTTTGTGCATCCAGGCATAATTTCATTTGATACCCTTCAAAATAAAAAAAAAATATATTTATTTTTACATTAAATACATATTTGTTTATATTTATCCCGCGCTGTATTTTTTTGAACTCTATAGTTTTTCTATATGTGGGTCAAAAAGTTGTACAAATATGCTAAATTTCAACTTTCTATGTTCAACTGTTTGGCTACAATTTTTACCGTACAGACAGACAGACAGACTGACACATGAGTGACGTTATAAAGGCCTTATCACACTAGAACGCTATCCAAGTCTTATTTTTGTAGGTTTATTTCAGGATCCAAGTCTTCCTGTCTTGATATATCACACGGTATTTGAATATTAGTTAAGACTTGGAAATTGTTTGTTTACCCATGCGCACATCGTGGAATTATGACATTTGAGTTATATTTTGACCTAAACAAAAGACAAAGACGCGTCAGCTGTAAGACCTGGGTAAAAAGACCGAGAAATTGTATCCTGTTTCATTTGCCTGGTCTTCAAAACCTAGGTTTTTTCTTCATACTATCACACGCACAAGACTTCGATTCGATTGCAAAGACTTTAATTTTCCAAGTTTAGACTTGAATAATAACTCTAGTGTGATAAGGCTTTTAGGGTCTTTTGGTGGTCATACATACAAAATCCTAAAAAGATCATACTTCAAATATGCCTCGTTTTTTTGGTTTAGGTGAAACTAGATTTTAACAACTAGTAATTTTTATCACTTAAATGAGATTTTTAATCATTGTTTAGCAAAAGCCGTCTTTAATCAGGAAAAACAGATTTGAAATAGCATATAATCGTTACAATGTTGACTTTTTAGATAACATTTGACTTACCCAGCAGTCTAGTTCTAGATCATTTAGCAAGTTCACATCCACATTTAAACCATAGGTACTTCTATTAACTTTTTTAACGGAAATATCATTTACTATGAGATATTCTGGGTGGACATCGATAGTATCTACTCGTTCCAAAATTATTTCATAGCTGGCCTATACAAATAAGTTTATTATTCATCAATATTAATAACAGAAAAAAAGAAACTTACTATTACAAAATGTATGCATAAAAACAAAAATACTATTAAACGTTTCATGTTTAAAATGGAATGAAAAATAACTAAAAACACTGGAATCTGTATTTAAATAACAAAGTAAACTGATTTAATTTATAAAGTAGGATTCATATACTTATTATGTAGTGATTGTTTTTGTTTGTTTTTTCCAATTTATTATTTTTGTTTAGTTTGTTTTATTAAAGATAGCGTGATTATAGAAATTTTGCAAAGTACACCTGATTTTATTAATTGATAAAACTAGTTTTACAAATCGCTATTATAAAAATTCAATAAGCGTAACTTTTGGCGGATGTTGTTTTTCTATAATTTAATTTTTGTATTCATGTTTTCTATCTCAGGTAAGCAAAGCTATGACAAAAAATCGTGGACAAGTGGCGTAAAACTTTTTAATAAAAAGTAAGTTAGTAAGATCTAAATCGTGATGTCCAAGCTAGGGCCGGAGCCGGATTAGGCCCGGTAATAAGTTTCTGCCACTTCATCCTCAAGTAATTTTTATAATAGACCATATTAGTAAAGTATTTCCAAAATTAAATGGCCACCCTCACTTCTTGATTCCAATAATGGCTGACAGTATAACCATTGTACTTGCTGAGTTTATGGTTCTGTTAATAATAGTCAGCACTGTAATAATTATTTAAAATAATCATGTTATCCTATATGCTATTTAAAATGAACTGTCTATATTATCTGTCTCAATTTGTAATACGAAACTAAGAGGAAAATTTCATTTTTTATGTTGTCTATTTAAAATATCATCTTAGGGTGGTACTGCTGAAATGGCACTTTCAAAACATTTGACAATTCATATTTGACATTAAATGATATGTCAATTTATTTTTTTAATTGAAAAGTATTTTATACAACCAAAATAAGAACATAACATCAGAAAATGTGCATAAGAGACAACAATTAGATAAATATACAAAAAAAACACATATATAACGCGTATGGAAAACTTTTAGAAAAAAATGGAACAAAATTAAAAAGAAGCGAAATTATAGACCTTGTGGCAGATATTTTTTCAGTAAATCTTGGTGTCCTTTTTGTTGTGAAATATAAAATAATTTACCCATTTCAATTTCTTTGGATTTCTGAAGGAGAAGTATGAAAAATTTTAAATGAAGGTGCAGAAAATTGAAGACCGACGAACATGGGAAGAGGTAATAATAAGAAAACAGATAGAACCACAGACTACATGTTTCGGAAAGATTTGCAGAGAAAAATTTGGGATTTACATTCAAAAAATGAATATTTTTGTTTAAATATGTTATTAAATTTTGCAAAACAAGAATGAGCTTTTAAGGGCAGCACAATAAAATGATAAATTATTATTATATAATATGTATTTTTGTTTTTTATATTTTATCACGATATTTCATTGATAATCGTAATATTTTTTTTTTATTATACGATTAATAATCGAAAGTTTGATGAAATAAATATTAATATATACATTCAAAATATTTGACATGTCAATCACAATTTTGACATGTCAATTTAGTAATAACCTCAATATGATGAAACTTAACCATACTTTTAAAAGCCAGATTTACAAGTTCACATGATTCTACAAAAGTCTATTTACACCACAACAGTCACAAAAGTAACCAGATCTAGTTTCGTATTACAAATTGAGACAGATTATACTCACATGACATTCCTTCACATTTTTATCAGGCTTTGGACTGGCTATATTTGAATTATAAATATAGGCATGTTTAAAAATCGTTTTGTTTTAAAGTCTTTATAGTCAGTATTAAATACTTCAAATTTGCACAAACAAAAATCATTCTTTTTTTTTACAAAAATAAATCCTAGCAACTTCAAATAGTTATACATATGGCTAACTTTGTATGGAAATTCTATTCCGTCTTCTTTCAACTTTTTTATTAGATGCACAGTCGGCACTATATTTTTCGAATAAAAGTAGTATATTTTATTTATTATTGTTTTAGACAGAAAACTATCTATTTTCTTGAAAACTTGTAAATTGGGTCGTTTTCGCTGCTGACTTTTGCCACGAACAATGATACGTTGAATTGTTCTGTATGGAACACTTAACGTTAGTTAAGTGTTATTAACTTTTAGTTAATTGCGCAGTATAAGTATAGGTTTGTCATTACTTTCCGAAATTAACTTTTATAAACGTTCAGTATCAGAACTTTGCAATCTTCTGACAAATGACATTTTTCTTTAGTAGTCACGTCTACATTTTCGCATTCCACGTCAACGTCCACATTTTCGCACTCCAAATCACCTTGCACAGATTCAATATTTTCACTACAGAAATTAAGATTTCTACAAAATCTAATGGTCGTCAAAGAGTGATGTTGTAATTGTATGCACGCTATGAAGGTTGAAAATTAACTAACAAACAAGTATAACAACCCCAAAAATTTAGAAACAATAGGATTATACATTTGGAAAATATCCTTAATGGTTTTTAAGAAACTTGAATTGAACTAGTGTTATAACTACAAGTCAATATTTATTTATTAAAATTCTCATTTTAATTAGATGAGTTACGTCCGGAAGTTAGTAATTCTAGTTGATAGATAATGGGATTCGGACCAGTCAGAAAATAAAACAAATTTATTAACTTCGCTTACGTTTCGATTTAATTTAAATCTTCATCAGAGCTTAGTTAATAGTCACGATATAAAATAACAATTTAAAATTAATAAAAAACACATCATATTGTCCGGTCATTGAACTCAGAGATAAGCAATGAATGACTATTAACTAAGCTCTGATGAAGATTTAAATTAAATCGAAACGTAAGCGAAGTTAATAAATTTGTTTTATTTTTTGACTGGTCCGAATCCCATTATCTATCAACTAGAATTCTTATTTTATTCATTATAATTTAATAAGTCATTATTTTTGCAGGTTATTTTTGAAAAATTTACGTTAATAATTGTTATTATGGCAAGTAACATACATAATAATAAGTCTGTCTGACATTTCTAAATAATTTGAAGGAACAATATTTTGTTCTCTCTGATGTTCACATCTGTCAAAAAACGAAAATATTTGCAATTAAGAATGTGGCTGTAATGGTTCCAATTTGGAGCAACACAATGCACCATTATGCATTCTGAAACAAATTATTAGCGATTAATTAGTTTTAATTAAATAAATATTAAAAATATTTCGAATTTCATATTATTTAAAAACGTAACCTATAAATATATTGGTGTGGGACCATCTGCTGAGCTAGCGGCCTTGTGTTTTACGTGTATAATACAAGTATATAACAGGTAATAGTTGAATTCCATGTCGCTATTATTATCATATTTGTCGATTTTCTTAACCTGTTTCGTAAATGCACTCGCCTAGACCCAACCGCCGTTATCTTGGAATCTCTCTTTAGAATTTTCAGAACTACAAAGATTTTCTTTTGTAATCGTCATACGGGTCACTGTGTGACCCGCGGGTCATCGCTTCGTAATCACTGGCTGTAGGGCTTTGTTCTTCTTGACTAATAAAATGAAAATGAAGAGTTAGACAACGTGGTCACAATATTCAATGATAAAATCATTACTGTATGGAATAGATATTAGCAAATATTTGACCTATATTGTGCCAATTGTACTATTGTACTCTTAATTTATATTTTAGTAATAAATAAAATGTTCATGGATGAATTTTATTGATTTAATAAAGACCTGACAATTAACTTATAAGATGGGAGAACTTATGTGAATTAGGTCTATGGGCAACTGACAGTACCTTAAGAAGAAAAAGATGCGTAAATTAACTTAAATCACATTTTAAATGAGACAACTGAAACAAAGCTCTTTTTATTTTGACATTTAAACTTCTAAAACTACCATAAATCTATCATTTTTAGGATTTTGTAGGTATGACCAAAAAACCCTTATACCGTCATTTTGTCGTCTGTCTGTCTGTCTGTCTGTCTGTCTGTCTGTCTGTCTGTCTGTCTGTCTGTCTGTCTGTTCGGTAAAAATTGTAGCCAAACGGCTAAACCTAGAGAGTTGAAATTTGGCATGCTTATACAACTCTTTGACCCGCACATAGGAAAAATACTAAAACATCTAAGAAACATACCCCCCTAAAAATATAAACAAATATGTGCTCATCGAAAACAAAAATATTTTTTTTAAATTCTGAGTAGGGTATCAAATGAAAGCCCTTAGTACGTGGATTAACGATCAAATTTTTATTTTTGCAAAATAAATTATTTTGATGCGATTTTTGCCAAAATTGTGCAAAAAATTTTTTGTCCCACACCCTGTAGCCCAGATGGTTTAAACTAAAAATCTAAAAAAATTCTAAGTAATGTATATTGGTGTGAACCGAAATAGTACAACAGGAATTTTTGATCAGATTATGTTTTCGGAAAATAACGCATTTTTTGTGGTTTTTGGTTCACAAAGTACAAGTGCAAGGCGTGCGGTAGCTTAATGGGTTAGAGCACTGGTGTCGTAAGCTGGAAAACGAAGAGTTTCGAGTTCGAGTACGGAGCGAATTTTTTATTTTTTCTGTTTTTTTTTTGCATTTTTATTATGTTGAAATTATTTTGTCAAAATTCTAGTTATATTTTGACAACTGTTGTATTTAATTTTTAAGAGCGTAAATTTAATAACCAGTCTTATTATATGATTAACAGACGATAAATTATTTTAAAAATATTGTTCATTTTGCCGTGATTACTACAAAGTAAAATTTGTCCTACACACTCAGCATACCGTCTTCACTTATTATGTACCTGCGAAACCCTGAAATGTGTGAATATTCACACTTCACATCAATTTTTATTACCTCTGTTAGTTCCCTTACTTAGTAATTGGAATGTAAAAATATCTTAAAAGATTTGATGATACCCCAATCTGTAGAAAACGTTGAATATTGGATTCTTAAGTATCAGAAACGTATCATTTCAATACGTAAAGTGGTGAAATTGGTTTCGGTTTAGTGAAATTCGATTTAAATGTACTGTAGAAGATAGAACATTCTTCCGATACTGGGAAATGATTTGCTTCTGTGAATTCTTTAACTAGATTCAACAACCGCATATCATATCCTTCCGCAAACTCCCACAACCAAGGAATTTAAACTAAATCAGACTATTTTGAAGGAGGAAATTTTAAAATAAATTCCAGAAACTAATTAATGACACTCACAGATGTAATAATGAAATTCTATGGAAATTCTTTAATTTTACACATTTTCTGCGGTAGTAAATGGATTTTATACAATTTTATTTAAAATAGTAGAGATATATTTACCTCGGTGGTAGGTACGAGGGATATCTTTTAAGTTTTTACAAAAACTAAGAAAGAAAACATTTTTTGGAACAAACTGTTTTATTGCTTTTCAAAATATTCGCCTTTAAGATTTAACACTTTTGTATGCGTTCAAACTAATTCTCGAAACATTTTTTCCACTCTGAATTTGGTATCTCAAGAACATGGTTTTCGAAGGCTTCAACAGCTTCTTGAGATGATGAAAATCGCTGTCCACGCATTTTTTGTGTCGACGCTCAAAATATTCGCCTTTAAGATTTATACACTTTTGTATGCGTTCAAACCAATTCTCGAAAAAAAATTTCCACTCTGAATTTGGTATCTCAAGAACATGGTTTTTGAAGGCTTCAACAGCTTCTTGAGGTGATGAAAATCGCTGCCGACGCATTTTTTGTTTGACATTGGGGAAAAAAAATCGTTAGGGGATAAATCAGGTGAATACGGGAAATGAGACGTTAATTCGATGTTTTTCTCCTTTAAATAATCAATTGTTTGACGTACTGTGTGGAAGTACTGTGTGGAAGTACTATTGGCGCATAATTGTAAGGGGGTTTCATTTTTGAAGATAAGGGGGTTTTGGCTTGGATATTTGAAGAAGCAGTTGTAGTAGGATTCGATGGTTTAGTAGCAAGATTTATTAAATATTTTAGAATATTGTGTTTGAAATGAAACAAAGTGTTAAAGTTCATAAAATTTGCTAGATTTATGCAGAGAAAATTTGTGGAAATTGCATCATACATTGTCATGGTGAAATTTCAATAAAGTGAACCATTGATTTGGCCCCGTGCGACTTCTTCCTGTTCCCACGAACCCGTTTTCTGCCAAGATCTCCATTATGTCTCCAATATTTGTCATCTTCACTAATATTTAATAATGTGTACAGTGTCTATATACTTTTCAACGTTATTTGGAATTGTAGCGCCTTCAGCAGTGCTCACACCGGAATCTTAAATATCACGAGGAGCCCGTATGCGATGTATATTGTCGAAGGATTGCAATATTGTCTCCGTAATTTTAGCTTGACGTCTTTATGATGGATTATAACGAACATTGCATTAATCTTTCTGTACATACGCTGCACTGTAAGACAATATACAAGAAAGGAAGTCAAGGTTAACACAATTTTATTTTACTTAAAAATATGCAACAATATATTTTCTTATCAACGATTATAAATAAACTATTTTTACATTTAGATGAGAAACGCAAATGTTACATATATGAGGAGGTAACTTCAAAACGAGATTTGTCACACAATATTCAAAATTGAGATATTGGTATCAGCGTCTTCCTCTTAGTTAAGTGTATAAAATAAAATAATTAAATAAATAAAAATTTAAAAAAGTACGTTTATTTATTTTTATTTATTTATTTATTTATTTATTTATTTATTTATTTATTTATTTATTTATTTATTTATTTATTTATTTATTTATTTATTTATTTATTTATTTATTTATTTATTTATTTATTTATTTATTTATTTATTTATTTATTTATTTATTTATTTATTTATTTATTTAATTTTTTATAATTAATAAAATGGTACGAAGAATGGTAAGACATGTTGCATGTTGGAAAAACTAAAAAGGGAAACCGAAATAATTCGATTAAAGGTGACGAACTGACGATTAAAGGTGAATTGATGACGAACCTACACAGATTTCAGTAAATGTTTCGATAAAATTGACAACAATATTTTGAACAGTAAAATTTTTACCGACCGTCAACATATATAAAGGAAGGTATTGTGATCATACCGATTTTGACATTTCGAGATTTCGATGGATCTTCACGAATTGAGTTCCCTACATAAAGTTTTGACTATTTTTAGCATGATGTCTGTTGGTCTATCTGTCCGTCCGTCTGTCTGTCTGTCTGTCTGTCTGTCCGTCCGTCCGTCCGTCTGTCTGTCTGTCTGTGTACACGTGCAGAGCAAATTCGGCTAAAAGGATTTTTATGAAACTGCATATTTAAGCTTTTGACATCAATGGTACGAGTTGATCAACTTTTGGTAAAAATCGGTTGACTAGAAATGGGAGTTTATTCGTGTCGATTTTAATATTTTTGCGAATATTTAGCAACAGAAAAATATTTCGAAAAAATTTACTAAAAAAAAGGTGCTATAAATGCAATAAGTAATAACTTTTATTTGAGACGTTTTATGATAAAACGAAAAAATTCGAAACATTTTTGTAATATTTTTCTAGTCTCAATTTTTTCATACTTATATATAACGTTTTCATGGTCATAATAAATAATATCTCTGTTAGAAAATATTAGGCGAAGTTATTTCTACTCTGCTGCTAGAATATATTTTATGCAAGTACTTTATAATGGCGGTCGGTCCTGTGGTGGCCACAGCTGATTTTTTCTCTCGGTATTCATTGCGACCTTCTCATATGGCTTATTTCATATATAAGTAATAGATGTCAAGCGGTCACCATTAACGGCTTCACTTCTGATTTCGTAAACATAACATCCGGTGTCTCTCAGGGGTCCCACTTGGGGCCAATACTAAAGTAATAAAACATGCAAATTTCTTGTTATTCCTCGATGAAATTATACCTTCCGACTAGGAGGCCATCGGATATCGTCCTCCTACAATCAGACCTTCAAAACGTATACCTTTATTGCCAACAAAACAAATTATTTCTTAACCTCGATAAATGTCACATAATATCATTTACGAGAAACAAAAACGTACATTCTTTTCAATATAATTTTAACGGTCAGGATTTGAAACGGTCATCAGTAATTAAAGATCTAGGAGTGCTTTTAGAATCAAAACTTTCTTATGAATTGCATGGCGAATATATATGGAGCAAAGCCCTAAAAATTTTAGGTTTTATAATTCGCACTACTAAAAGTTTTAATTCTATATACGCTTTTAAAAATCTTTACTTTGCGTACGTCTCTATTATCTTAAACTATTCATCCGTTATCTGGAATCGTATGACAAATACATTTTCAAAATTGAAAAAATTCAGAAAAAAGCCATAAAGTATTTCTGCTTTAAACGTAATGTCCAATACGATAACTACTACGATTCCTGTCTCGGAATAAATATTCTACCGCTTCAAAAACGTCGTATTTTATCTGACATGTTGATGCTTTACCGAATAGTTAATAACATAACTTCTTCTAGCGAACTCCTACATCTTATCGAGTTTCGAATACCTACATACAATACCAGAAGTACTAACCTATTCCATCAAACCAGTTCAATTATTTTTATGATTTCTTTTAAATTCAGATTTACCTGATTTATCATGGTACGCTGATATTTGAAAACTCTTTTAAATGTTTTTCTGGAATTGTAAAGTATTTAAGTTATTCGTAATTGTAATATTACCACATTTTTAACCGATTTTACTTTCATATTTAATTAAATTCTTAACTAGTTTTAAAAAAATGTTTTAACACAGTGCACATCGAGTAAATAAAGAATTTCTTTAGAATCTCGAGAATTTAATTTAAATCTTCCTTTTTTCTTAAGAGTTAAAAGTAGTGGGGTGGGTAACAAGATATGATCCTTTAATAACCATGGATAATATCAGCTTTACGCAACTTGGGATTAAATTTTCAGCTAATTAACGTATATCATACAGCTTTAACAGACATGGATATCCGAAAAAAAATTGTTTAGGGGTTTAAGAATAAAATAATTTTAAATGTCAAGTGTAACATTTATACCAGATGTGTAAAAGAATAGTATTTTATTTAACAAGCTATAATATAGCTGTGGCGCCCGCACCGTTCCGGTTCGAAAGAGAAAGGTGCCGGACGCCAACATGGGCAACGAAAAAGATTCGTGTGACCCCCCCGCACGTGACATGAATTAAAGAACTGTACAGGAGGCGTAAGGTGGCTGTAGACGCACAGAAAGACCTCAGACAAATGAGAGAGCTGGCTAAAAACAGGCGAGTTACTCCAGAGCAGATCGCGAACACAAAAAGGGAGACAGGTAGGTAGAGACATACTTCACTTCAAGGGGTTTCTCTCGAAGACACAAGTTGGAAGGCTCACCCTAGGAATATATAGGTAGAAACGGTGAGGCCCACAGTGTGAATAAGGAGGAATAAATGACCACCAATCTCTCCTCTTGAGTCCCTAAACAAACGAGGAACCTACGGGCTGCACTTGAGTAACCGGAGAATTTATTGAAATAATTTTACAAACAAAAATTAAATTAGGAAAAGTATTGAATTTATTTTAGCCAGTCTCACTCGAAAATTACCTGAAAAGGCGTGATAGAGAAAATAATTTACAGAAATCAATGGATCACCCGGTAGACGTGTGATATAAATTCTAGAATTTTAAAGGTGCGAATTGTAGGCGAAGCACACATACAGTACCTAGACAAAATATTATAACCACTTATGATTTTTTAAAAATTCATTGTTTTACACAAAATCAACAAAATAGTAATACACCAATTTTATTTTTATTTTGTATTTTATTATTTCAAATTATTTTGGTACATTTATAAAATGTTTTTTAATATTTTGTGTAGCTCCTCTTTGCTTTTATTACTGCCGCAATTCTTGGAGGCATACTCTCAATACATGCCCTAATACAATTTTCAATTTCTGGAGAGCCATGCCATACTTTTTTAATATTAGCTATTAACTTGTTTATTAGTATTATTTAAATCATAAACAAGTCTTTTCAGGAGGTTAATTTTTTTTTTTGCTATTATCTTATAATCATCTTAAACGCGTAATAACCAAATATGAGGCCGAAAAATAAAAAAAGAAAATACAGATATAGTCTCAATATTGATTAATAAAATTTGATGCTAATCAGCGATCTTTTTGTTATCAAATTAGGTATATATGTATGTTTTTGCGATGTCCAACTTTTATAATTTGATTTATTTATTCTCAGAATCAACAGCCTTGATCTTGGATATATGCCACAAAAGAAAAATAACAAACTTTTCAAAAAGTAGAACGAGTTAAGAAATAAACAGTGAATTCATCGCCTACTCGTGTTCCGAAATTTACGAATAATTAACGTGGGTTGTCGAATACGCAATCCATAATACAATGTCGATTCACAACTTGGGGGATTGGCAAAATGTTAAACGAATCTCAAATATTACCACAGTTGAATCTCATGAATATTTGCCCTACAATCAAAACAATTTCCACAAAAAATTAGTACATTTACTTTATAATTTACTTTCAATTTACGTGAAAGAAATTTAAAATTTTGTACGATGTTTAGTAATTTAATTAAAGACTTGTTGTATTTAAAAATACGCTATTTGACTCTTTAGAAAAAATGTTTTACAACTTCATGTTTTTGGCTAAAAGAGTTAATAAAATAAATGTGTAAATTTTGATATATAGGGGAGAGTAGCCGAATTTGGACCATCACCTAGGTTGGACCACTATCGTAACTTGACCTGTATAAGGCATTTATGCAGCAAAACAGTAATTTAGAAGGGGATGGACGTAAACTTGTCTGATGCAATCATTTTTATAACAGCGCACCTCATGATTGCAGTTAGTGAAGTGATATTAGTATTTACAAACCATCAATTAAATATTTTATCAATAAGGCCAATAGTCTTTAGACTGTTTCAAAGTAAGTAACAAAATATATTTTTATATCTGCAGAAAGTAAACTTGTCTGCCTACAATTTATTATATTAGTTTTATTAATCTAGTTTAAATGTAAGGTTAGGTGAAACATTTTAAAATATTTATAAAAGTAGCTCAAGTTGGACCACAAGCAATCGCCTGAATTGGACCGGTCCAATTCAGATGTCTAAATTGCTAAATGAAGCATACGGCCGACCAGCCACTGCAGCTATAGCTGAAAGTGCTTTCCGTGCCTCTAGTATTTGGCCTGTAAATAGACATATCTTTCAGGACCACCAGTTTGCAGCATCCGATATTTTACAGTGTTCTGCTAACCCTGCTGAAATCGCAGTAAATACTACAAGTAGGCCTAATACACCAACATCTATGTCTTTAAGTGACAGTAAAAGTAATAATAGTGATTCTGCTGTTGATTATGTACCTCGGGAGAAAAAAATTAAAAAGTGTAAGTATATTCTTTACGATATATCACCTCCACCAAAACAAAATCCACAGCAAGGTCCATCGTCTTCTCGAACTGGAGGAACAGCCCAAAAAGCAATTGTAATAATAAGTAGTCCTCATAAAAAGGAATTAGAAAAAGTCAAAGAGAAAAAGACTAACAAAGTAAAATTACCAAATATTGGACCAAAAAGACAAAGAATAAAAACTAAGACTACATGGTTTTGTATTATATGTGAGGAAGATGAGATGATACAGTGCATAAAATGTCACACTTGGGTCCATACACAGTGTGCTGGAGTCAGTGCAAAAATCAAAAGTACTTTTGCTTCAATTGTGTTTAAGTATATTGATTGTCCATTTTGGTAAACCTCTGGTCCATCCTAAGAAACCAGTTTCTTTAATTGGACCGATGACACGATTTTTATGTATTGATTTTTCATTGTTCAATATAATTTTTTTTTAGGGCCGAGAGTTCCAGTTCCTAATAAACTCCCTAATAGTTATTTGACACATAATATATTTATGAAGCTAATAAATTTATTGGTGATTTCCAAGTTACAAAATCCTTCTAATAGTTTATTAGCAACATCATTTTTTGTTTTTGTATTGGTATTTCTTATGAAAATAGTAACACGGTGCAAGAGAGATAGAGCTATACGTAAATTTGTAGAGCTAAAGGGAGATGAAATTTTGACATTGAATATTTTGACATTAAATAGTTTGACTTTATATTCAATGACGTTACGTTTATTTTTTGTGTTACTGTTAAAATAACAATTTAACGGCGTTCAACAAATTTTACCACAGAAAAAGAGGATAATATAGATAGAAGAGGAGTTAATAAAAATAACATTTTTTAATACGAAAGTGATTGAAAATAAGAAGACATATTTTGCTTTATTTTACATTCCTTAAACAATATGAATTAAACTTATCAGCAATTTTCAGCCACACATCTTTATTATTCTGCCAATAATCTTCTTATTTTTTATCATTTTTATATAAATAGTAATGCTTAAAGTATTGTTTGTAATGCATTGTATTCGTAATTTAAACAAATACATATGTAAAAATAAAAGACAATGTTTATTTAAAAATATATATTTATATATTATTCTTTATATATCACATTTACAATAAATGCCCAAAATATTCTAAAAACGGTTGTCTATAATTTATAAATTCATCCAAACAGATCGTTGATTTCGTCAAAATACAGCTAAAATGTATATAAAACACTAAAATCACTATTATAGAAAAAATATGGATGTATAAAAACTACACATTTGTATATTCTTTTAAACTTATACTGTTTTTCAATTAAAATTGAAATATTAACACATTTTGCGAACTTGTTTTCGGTTATATGTTACTTTATTAAGCACTTCATGTTGCCTATAAGTTATTAGACAAATAAGCCTATTTATTAGCAACCTAATAACTATTTCGGGGTGAAACTCTCGGAAAAAAAAATTATGTTGCTAATAAATTTATTGGACAATTTATTAGCAACTGGAACTCTCGGCCCTTAAATAAATTATATTATTTTGAAGATATAAACAATAACTTTTTTTCCACTACTTCCTTTTTATTAAAAATACTTGTATATCCCTATATATTAAAAAATTCTTAAGTGGTCCAAATTTGGCTACTCTCCTAATAATATATTATTATACGAGTTTTATAAGACGATGTGTTTTTAATTCTACTATTTTTCATCCGTTTCACATATTCTATCTACTGAGATTGGCTTTTGCTTCTTATACAGCTTTTGGCTTCTTAGTTTAGAATTTTATCATTTTTGAGATTTTCGTATTTTCCATTGAAATGGATAGAGTAAAAATTTCAATTTTGAAAGGGAACATAGATATCATGCGATATTTCCCCTAAATTCACCACAGGGCATTTGCATTTTAATTCCGTGCTATTGCAAAAAAATGTGTGATCACCTGATAAAAACGTTACCTTTGCCCTATTGATTGAACTGGTCACTACCTGTAATCAGATCCGCGAGGTCAGAGGCCGAAGTTCAAGAGAGTTTAAGGACAATAACATATAAAAGGGTTAATAAACCCTTTTAAGGAGGTAATACAATTGTTCGTTTCAAAGAAAAATATTTCGAAGTGTTAAGAAAACTGATAGAGGAGCGAAGGGTAATTGCGAACATCGGGCAATGCCGAACGCCCATTTATGTCCCATGTTGGCATCACTTGGATGTCAACGACCATTCAGTTTGAAAGATAAGTGCGCCACTTTTGCCCAGCTCAACCGTAATAAACTTAGGTAATCATTTGGAAAAGTTATGATGACTAAAAATTTTTCACGTGTTGCGATATTATTACGCAGTGTGCAATATTAAGGTAAGTTGAAAATATAAGTTAAAATTTTGCAAAAGTTTCACAAGGGTTACGACTGCAGAGTTGTTGTCTACCTCTACGCATAGCAGCTTCGAGATATAGATGATTGTTTATTAACTATAACCTAAAACAATTTCGATAAACATTTCGGGAAATGCCGAACACACTTTTCGGAATTACTCGACATGTATTGTAGTGCATTAAATAATCATACTTTTATAATTCATTATAATTTTATAACATCTATTAATATATCTACTATTATATTGTACAAGTGTTGGTATGTATGTTCTATTCAACTTCTGGTGTATCTTCATTTTTCCGGTAACGTGAAGAGAGGAAGATGAACCGCCGTCTTTTCCGGGTGATATTTTTTTAGTGCTTAGGCTTAATTTTATTTCGACAGGGGGTACTGACTAATTTTTATTGATAAAAATCATGCATTTTTTCCTCGAATCCGTGTCGAATCAAAGTCACCATTGATCGGCACGGACAGGTTTTATCAGACGATAATTCAAAAATATTCTTAATACAAGACGGCCAGAATATTTACGGCGAGAATCAGAAGTGTTAAATGGTAATAATGGTTCAGGATAGCTTTTTGGACGTGTGAGATAATATTTTGAGGTATCAGAAAACATTTTTCAAAGAATCTTGGCCATTATTTGAGCATTTTGAAGCAAAAATATGCTTCAAAAGGAGACAGCTGTCAAATTTTTTGCATTTTAAAATGGGACGAGTTTTCACATTTTGAACGTGTTTCTTGACAGAAGAATACTAATTAAGGATTTAAGGTGAATTAATGATAAAGTTTAAGACATTTGCAGGGCGAATTTCCATAAAATAGTGTTAAAAAAAGATTTTTATATATTAAAAATTTCAAGGTTAATCAAAGTGTTAAGTGGTGATAATGGTTCAAGATAGCTTTTTTGACGTGCGAGATAATATTTTGAGGCATCAGAAAACATTTTTCAAAGAATCTGGGCCATTATTGGATCATTTTGAGGCAAAAATATGCTTACAAGATTTCAAAAGGTGACAGCTGTCAATTTTTTTGCAATTTAAAATGTGACTTTACATTTTGAACGTATTTCTTGACAGAAGAAAACTAATTAAGTATTTAAGGTGAATTAACGATAAAACTTAAGACATTTGCAGGGAGAATTTCCATAAAATAGTATTAAAAAAAGATGAGCGACGAGTTTTATAATCGACAAGTGCGACAAAATTCCTTATTATATTAAAACGAGCCGCGAAGCGACGAGTTTTAACAACGTAGGGGAGAAGACCGGCGTAGCCGGGCTGAGGCCCCTAGTCTAATCATATTAGGCTTCAGATGCCTAACGTGAAATAACGACTGGAAAATGTTCTTGGTCAGAAGACAATATGAAATCTGCAATAGCAGTCTGTAGCGAATATGGTAAAAATGAAATTTAGTATCTTTGTGTTGGCTGTGGAGGCTAGATACACAAGCTCTACAGTGGAGTGAATACCTCAACAAACTATATTTGTGATTTTTGTATATTATATTAATATTTTATAACTCTTTTACTCCGTTCGGTATTACCCGCCACCTGTACAGAATTACCCGCAACCTTCGGGTAATGCCGAAATTGCAATGTATTCAATAAATGCTACATATATGTTGTCCTAATTAAACTGGGTTGCCCCATTTGTTAAAATTTACTTCCTTAGGGTTTTCTTTGTTATCTACGGCAAGTCGCAGGACCCTAATTTCAATAGTTTCAGAATTATTGATATTTTCCCTTAAGTGTTCGCAGTTACCCTTCGCTCCCCTAGTAGTTTTAAATTTAATTTAAAAGTTGTTGCTAATATTATATATGGAATCATCAATCACGATCTGTAAAACAATATCTGAGAAACCAATAAGAGACAACAAAGTTTGTTTTCAAGAACAGATTGTTTAAAAGTTCTCGAACTTAAAAAATGTGTATGTCATCATGTAGCTAACTTTTCACATTTGTTCCCAACGTTATTAACGTAAGGATAATCAAAATATGAAATTTGTCAAGGAAAACAAAAATAAAAATATTTTTTTGTGAATGATAGTTCACCATAATTTGTGGGTGGGTATGTATGTATTTCTGCCCATCCCTAATAAAAAAAAACTGACTTAACACTCAATTCCATAATTTTTTACTTGTTTTGTGCTTGTTTTTAAGAACCTAAAAATGTTGTTTTCATAAAGAAATGTACTAATTGCCATAATATTCTTACATATTTCGGGCATTCTTGAAATTACATTGAAGGCTTAAACGGTATGCGAATCCGGATTCTTTAGAATGGAGCATCTAACCACACTCGAGAAAATCAGTAAAACTATTTTACATGATTTGGATATAAAAGTGAAATATTAGGTGTTATTATGTATTCGAATAGTGCAACATATTCGATTTGCATATTTTATCAACATTGTATCATATAATGTTTCATTTAAGATAATTAATTTATTTCCGACATTAATTGCTTTCATTATTAAAACATTTGCATTGATTATTAATCAGTATGGTAATAAATCTTGTTCATAATCTTGCGTAGGATTGTTAGCGTCAGCACGACATGTTTCAGTTATTTCATTATGGTATTTTAAACAGGAAGCTCGCCAGGAATGTGGATTGTTCACATCACCAGACATAATGTCGAGAAGGAGATATCTACCATTGTAAGCAGACAGTAATTTTCTCAACAGGAAACACATGTGGAAATTATGATTGATTTCATCCTTTGGGGGTTTATTGAAAAACAAAATAGGTAACAAGACCAGAATATCTCAAATTTACATAGGTCTAGACAAGTTAAGCAATCAAAAACAAAGGTGCTTTTATGGATCTGTGACATGCAAATTGCAACCTTGGTAATTAATGTATTTATTTATTATTATCAGATTATAATACTGTTTCCATTACTGCGTCGTACGTTTTGCGTTTTGCGTCGTGCGTTTTGAGTCGTGCATATTGCGTCACGCATTTTGCGTTGCTGCATCGCGAGTTTTTGTTCGATGATTTTAATTATATTATTTTGGCACAAATGTAATTTTAGCGAAGCATAAAGTTGAACACTATATTCAGTTTTGTAATAATTACTGTATTCCTTTTTACAGGGAGACAAGGATATAAAAATTATAAAAATTTAAATTAGAAAAACAATATTGTATTGATTTTTTGAAATATTTACTACGTTAGTTCGACAGTAATAAATAAATTAAATAACGAAACCTTTATTTTTCGTTTTTAATCATAGCCTGGTACGATCCTATTCAGATTTCCCGGTGCTAAATATGTTCCCAATTCAGTCGTGCCTAGGGTACAATCGAGTTGTACAGGGTAGAGCGAGTACTGAACAAACAGTGACGTCATGAATAGAACACTGGCGGAACGCAACAACTCGAACACGGAGCGGGCATGGATTGTGACGTAATGTTTATAAAATGTAACCCTACAATTGTAAGCGGTGTTTTTACTATCAGATTAGATCACGTCAGTCATGAATTAAAATTATGTACTTCGATTTGCCGTTGAATTATTTTTCAATGATGAAGTTAATGAATCTGAACAATTAATTTTAGAAAAAGTATGGGGATTTGCAGAAAATACTGTGCTAAGATCACATTTTCGGGTCCTACAGTTTTCGAAAATATTCTTGAAAAACTGCTAGCAGTGCCAGCTGTAATTCATCTGAGACCAGGGGAAATCCCGAAACAAAACTCGAAAAATAGCTTATAACAGCATTATGCCAACATTGAGAGCTCCTATCAATTTGCAGATAGAACATAACCCTGTTTCTTCCATGTTAATTTTATGCACGGTGTATTTAATTATTTTTATGCTGTGTTTACAAACACAATACAGCTTTCGAAGTTAATAGAAACGTCACAAATACGAAAAATGGTAGTACTTTTCCCGCCGTCCTCACTTTTTTCTGTCATACCCCATATGCCCGGTCTTAAAATCCCGAACACATAGAGCGCACTCTAAATACACCTTAGACCGCAAAACGAATGCAATTGGGTGTACTCCAAGTGTCAAATCGAACAAGTTTGAGTGTACAGAATGTGCCCGGAGCACTCGAATACTCGAATGTACCCTTAATATTATTTACATTCCTCCTAATTGTAATAGGAAAATTTACAAATAAAAAGTTAAATATTCAAACCAATAATCAACAAAAATTAAGAAACTCTTTCCTACGTTCCATGAAAGAAATTTGTTGATACAGTTACAAAATTACTTAAATCTTAATGACCCATGACAGTAAAGCATATAAATAAGTAATTTCATCATTTAGTTTTTACATTTACTAATTAGAAGTCTTTATGCCAAAATAAATTTAAAAAATAAAATTGTGAAATTTGCAAATTTAGCACTATATAAATAAACTGTTGATTTATTGGAGTTTGACTTAGAACTTATTACACTAGGCAAAAATTTTGAAAATATTTTGTACTTTTGAGTCTCAAATATACGGTATAAAAAACTAAATATGATTTAATTTGTGTGCCAACATATAGTACTAGGAGTACTATCATTTTTTTATCAAAATAATATGTATAAAAAAATTTACTGTTTGTTCTGCCAAAGTTCAACAAATAAAAGAGTAACAGCCATCGTCCATTTGCGCCACTGAGATAAAGTATTTTGTTTGATATTTCTGAGGTACAGTTAATCTGGAAGAAATCACTTTACAAGAGTGAACGCAATATATAGTCATGTTGGTATTAAAAAAAAATGATAAAAAATGCCACTTTCTGAATATATCATTCCATTTGATATGTCATAATAAAAATTTTAATGGCCGCATTCAGCAGACTCATCGGTAAATTACCTGTTAGTAAATTTTTCCCTGTATGCATACGTTGATCTACCGGTGAGTTACCGTACTTACTCACCGGTCGCCATTTTATTAACCGGATTTCATTTACGGTTAGTTGTTCACCGGTGAATATTTTGACAGGTATATCTGTAGTAATTGGACTTTTATTTCTAAAATGTATTTTAGAAATAAAAAATAATTGGTTTAAATAATCTGTATCGGCATCTTTACCTAAGAGATATATTTCTAAAACTTTTGTACGCTCAATTTTGTGAGTAACTGTATCTCTGTTTATAAGCTCTTTCTCAGGAAAACCCCTATAATAATTATATATCTTTCTATTTGTAAGGTTTATAGAGTTGAAAGGCTTCTGCTTCGGACAGATCCTTTTTCCCTTTATGACCACTGACGTTTACTTATGACACCAAAGTAGATCTCTAAAAGTGACAACACACATCTAGTGTAAATGCTTCTAACAGAAAATTAGATTCAAATATAGCCTGCCTTTATGTCAAGAATAAATCAAGCATGTCTAGACGAATTTGACTCAAAGGAAAGTCCTAATTTTATTTTGTTAAAGTTAGAATAGGGGATACGCATAAAATTTATATTTCCTTAAAACTCCATTTTTTTGATATGTTAATGTCAATTATGTCACCTAACAAAACAAAAATCACATTTTAATTAATATTATAGCCAATTTTTTTAATTAAAATATTCGCGACTATAATTACCGAAACGGCGCCACTATCGCCTTGTGAACTTTTGACACGAAAAAGGATAGTCATCTGTCAACGTATGTAAACAGTATTGGTTTATAATCAATTTTTGGTCTAATTTACGTTTTCTTGCTGTATACAGTATATTTAAATTATAACCGAGTATTAAAAAAGTGTATAAATATATGTGAATCCATTTTATGATAAAATTTGCTGCTTGTAAATGAATATTTTCAGAGGTTATAATGTTGGTGCCGGCTTATACTCACAGAGAAAATAAAATGTTATACTTTGAACTTAAAACATTTATTTGAATACTTAATATCTACACATATCTCAAGAAATTTTATAGAAAAGAGAACTTGTAATTTATTCTACACAAGAAAACTGTCAAATGTTTGCAAACTAACACAGTTATGGAACACTCCCATGAAATAACAAGGGGTTTTAATTATATTGACAATAATTTACACAACATTAAACGATTTTCTTGCACATGTGAGACAGGGAAAATGAAAAATTCAACGTTAAAAACTTGTTTAAAATCATCTGAACAGTATAAATTCCCTTCAATAGAAACAAAATTTTAGAATCACTGATAATCTTTCAATCTAATATTCGAAGATGTCCTTCCTGTGATTGACTACCATACACAAAACAAGGAGTATTTAATCTTTTTTTCTTAAATTTATCACTTTATTCGCTGTAAAAATGGAGTGAGAATGGACAGAAACAATAAAACACATGGTGAATTATACGTAAACAATGACAGTAACCTTTTTCGAAGTGCTCGCTTTTTTGCCGCTAGAGGGATACGCGTTAAGTTGAGTCACCAATTATAAATTTGAAATAAGCCGACCACGGCGCGAAGGTTACCGAGTAAATACGACTGGGTATGACGTCAAATGACTGGGGTTTGACGTCACAGATACAGCTACAACATAATCTTTACGTGTGTATATTGTATTGTTCGAGAGTTTTGTATTTGTTTTTAAACAATTTTTCACGCATTTATTATTAAAATGGCAGATAAAAATTTTGTTAGGGCTCAGAGTGATAATTTACCCAACATTGATGCATTTATGCACACAACATAAAGTTTAGTTTTTTCTGAAATATCGGTTTTATTTTGCCTCATAGCTTTCAGCCACAAATTTCGCCTTTTCTGTTGTTTTTCGCCATCAGGTAATGATATAAATTGTTTTTTTGGATTTCTATTTGAACTATTTGTGCACATCGGTACTAAACAATATTTTCGACTATGTTTCGAAGTATTGGGGCCTGGATCTTCCATATTTTATATACTTTAACATAAAATTTAATTCGGTAAACATGTATAAATTGTTTTTATAGAATTAAACTTTATTTTAATTAAAATCACTCTAACTTTACATAACCTATAAAAGTTATACAAGCAAATAAGTTCACAACAGACTATGTAGGCTGCACGCTGTACACTGCGTAAGCTGTAGGCAGTACACTGAGTAGGCTAGTAGTGTACTGCGTCACTTAGAAGGGATATGACGTCACACGTCGTTTTCGCGCGCTACATATATTTATGATTTTTTAAGCCTTCAAATTAAAAAAAAAAAATGCAAAACTGTTTTTTATGTTTATATGCAAGAGGAATATAATAAAAAATTAAAATAAAATTATGCCTATCCCCTATTTTAAATTGAATAAAGAAAAATTTGAATACATTTTCGAATTATTAATACGAGTTTAGACAAGTTTGTTTCGTTTAAAAATAGGTAAACTAAAACATATAATAAAGGTGAGATAAGCAAAATTAAAAAATTAGCACGTTCCATTCTCGCATATTAAATTTATTTTTCAATAGAAATATGACAAGAGTATCAATTGCATTTAAAACAAAAACTAATATGTGAAATATTTAAACAATTTGTACATTTTTGTTTGCATCAATAACTCTGTTAAAAAGCACTCCACATATTTTAAAATTAAAGAATGGTATTATAACATGTGATTAAAAAATAAAATTAATAAAATCGTCAGTGTAAAGCTGTGTTGACAGCTCTAAAAATAGTTGACTATGCACTGTACATTGTGGATAAATTTAGTAGACAGTTTTAACGTTTAAGACAGCGTTCACAGCAATGAAAATTAATGCTTAATGAATGTTGTGACAATGTTTTTTCAAAACCAACTACGATGGAATAAATGCATTTATGTGATTTTTTACAAACCCGCCATTAGCGAGATTGTGATTTTTTACTAAATTTTAATAACAAAATTATTAGATCGTCAAAGATTAAATTTTTTAGAAAAAAATGCAAATTTGGCTGATAACTTACAAATATAAGGAATTATTTTAATCATCAAAGTATGCACCCATATTGTCTATACACTTTTGCCATTTAAGCGGCAGGTTGTTCAGGCCGGTGGTATAAAACCCTGGCGGACGAGAGTCAATGAATTCCTGAAAAGCCAGTTTTACACCATTGTCGGAATCAAACTGTTTTCCTATTAAAAAGTTGTCCAAATTGCGGAAGATGCGGTAGTCAGTGGGGGTTAGAAAAAATTGACGAAGACTTTTTGTTTAGCTCGCCAGTATAAAAACGGCGCCGCTCAATCGTTCGTTGCGATGGCGCCCCTTGATCGTTGTGCCTTGATACGACGCATCCTTTGTATCCATTGCTTTGGTTTATGACTTTAAGATTGTAGTTTAACTGGCGTAACTGTTAAAACTAAACTAGCGCAAATTAAAGTTTTATTCACTTGTGATTATAATATATCTATATGAGTAGACTTGTTTAAAATATAATTCTATTATCAGATTTTTGGCGTGTCGTCAGATTTTTAATTATAAAAGTGTTCCGAAAGGTAATTTCGGCGCCCTTAAAAAAGAGGCGCCCCGATGCGACGCATCCTTTGCTAACCGTGTGGAGCCGGCACTGCCTGGGGGGCTCACAGTCTTGACCCCCCAAAGCTTGTGTTTTTGTCAAAATATAAGCTATGAGCCCCCCCCCCAAGCTCAAAAAACATGTGTTTATTACGTGTTTTGGTCAAAATACAAACAGGAGTAAGGACCTTTTTAGGGTTTTGTAGGTATGACCAAAAAACCCTTATACCGTCATTTTGTCGTCTGTCTGTCTGTCTGTCTGTCTGTTCGGTAAAAATTGTAGCCAAACGGCTAAACCTAGAGAGTTGAAATTTGGCATGCTTATACAACTCTTTGACCCGCACATAGGAAAAATACTAAAACATCTAAAAAACATATCCCCCTAAAAATATAAACAAATATGTGCTCATCGAAAAAAAAAAATATTTTTTTATAATTCTGAGTAGGGTATCAAATGAAAGCCCTTGGTACGTGGATTAACGATAAAATTTTTATTTTTGCAAAATAAATTATTTTGAAGCGATTTTTGCCAAAATTGTGCAAAAAATTTTTTGTCCCACACCCTGTAGCCCAGATGGTTTAAACTAAAAATCTGAAAAAATTCTAAATAATGTACATTGGTGTGAACCGGAATAGTACAACCGGAATTTTTGATCAGATTATGTTTTCGGAAAATAACGCATTTTTTGTGTTTTTAGCTAAAATATGTTAACTATTTAATACGTTGTGTAACATACCAGTTCAGTAGCTCTCGTGGCGTGGTTGGATTTGTCGTACGCTTTATAATATACTTAAAATAAAGTTAACTTGCAAACTAGGGTTCGAATCCTGTTGATTTTATTTTTTTTTTTTTGCATTTTTATTTTGTTTAAATTATTTTCTTAAAATTATAGTTATGTTTGGTAAATATTGCATTTAATTTTTAAAAGCGGGACTTATGATGTAAGCAACCAATGGAAGCCATAGGTGCAATTTTCAAAATCTTAATGAACTTTGCTGTATAAAAAAAATACTGCATATATTTAGAAACTTAAATAATGGTATTAGGCATTCGAATTAAAATTCATAAAAAAATATTTTGACATAAAATTTGTTTTGGCATCTCAAATAATCATCGTACAGTTACTAAATACCTGCAAAACCCAGAAATGTGTGAAAATTCACACTTCACATCAATTTTTTTTTGTAGGTCGTCACTTGTATTTCAGAAGTTTTTAATAATTTAAATAATTTTGTCTTCTGAACCCCTCCCAAGAAAAATATCTGGATGTGCGCCTGCTGCTATATATTTTATTCTATTGGGAAACACATTTATGTCCTTCATAAAACAAAATTGGTTTTAATACCGTCAAATCTAGGGGATAATCTTAGTTTTTTATCTTATCTAAAAATAGCATACATAAAACACAATTGCACTGTCAATTTCATGAAAGTGGGACCAATTTTTTATAAAGTAATCGAAAAATATCAGTTTTACCTCATGGGTTACGATATGCTATAAAGGATTGTACGTAGGTTCGGCACACAAAGTGTTTGAATGTCTTTGAAGCACAAAGGACCTTACACACTCATACCCCTTGGAATTTGATAAGCCTACTCACATTCCTTGATGGATTTGTCTATCGTAACAGTGCTTATGTGACAATTTAAGGGTTTACTGGAAATTCTGTGACGTCAATGGACCACTAACGGAAGAAACGGTTTTGAATAGTGGATGCGAAACGGTTGTTCAAGTTCTTTTGAATGAACTGAAAAATATACCTAACAATAAAACTAGATGAAAGGAACGGATAAAATATTCGCTTTTTCTCATGTATGTAAATTTTTGGGAATTATATATAACGTTATATTACGTGTTCGCAGAAGTTTCAGTCTTTCAGTGCTTTGATTCTATCATTTAAAACTCATACCTATATGAGTCGTACGTACTTCATCTTTTTTTTATTTTTGAAGGATTGTCATCAAAGTTTATGAAATGTCATATGTAATTCTTTGAAGTATTATACAAGGTGTCTCAAAAGAAATATTATATTTAGTGGATCGATTAAAAAAAAAGTAAGCCGTATATAGACAAAATGTTTATTAATTATTAAAATTAACTTTTTGGGGATTTATTTCTTAAAAATAATATCGTCTAAATGTAGACCCTCGCGTTCTCGGCACTCATTTAATCGAATAGTAAAATTACTTATGACGTCTCGGCAGGTGGACTCAGGGATGGCTGCCATTTCATGACGGATATTTTGTTTCAAATGCGCCAAGTGAAGTCGGTTTATTGGCGTAAACTTTAGATTTAAGATAACCCCATAGGAAAAAGTCCATAGGGGTTAAATCTGGACTGCGTCGAGGCCAATTTATGTCACCTCTCCGGGAGATCAATTTGCCTGAGAAAATTTCACGAACACGTGGCAGAGACATATTGGACGTGTGTGAAGTTGCTCCGTCCTGTTGGAACCATGTTCTTTGGTTATAGCCAGGAAAGTTTTGCAGTTCAGGTACCAAGAAGTTGTCTAACATCTCCACATAACGCTCTGAATTCACTGTAACTGCACGCCCCCTTTCGTCTTCAAAAAAGTAAGGGCCGATAATTCCTCGCGCCGACATCGCAGCCCATACGGTCACTTTAGGCGAATGTAGGGGTTTCTGATGTTTGCGTTTCGGATTCGTTGCACTCCAGTAGCGGCAGTTCTGCTTATTTACGTGGCCATTAAGATGAAAATGAGCTTCATCCGAAAACAAAATGTTGGTAAACGTTGAAAATCGCTCAATCACCTGATTTACGAAATTAAGCCTCTGACTGGCATCTTGGGGCTTTAATTCTTGCACCAATTGAATTTTGTAGGGGTGCAATTTTAGGTCTTTCTGCATAATGCGATGTAATGATGATCTATGCACATTTAAAGCACTTGCGCGCTTCCGAATTGAAAGGTTCGGGTCGTCACGAACAGACTGATTAACATTCTCCACGTTTTCTACCGTTCTTGATGACCTAGGTCGCCCGGATTTTGATTTATCCAGCGTTGTACCAGTCTCTTCAAACTTTTTAACCCAATGTCGAATGAGAGGAATGCTTGGCGCATCATTTAAGTGGCGAAAACCTCGAATACTGCAGAATTTTCTACGCGCTGCAGTCGCCGAATCACCGTTTTTGTAAAACTCTCGCACGCATAACGCGCGGTCTGCTCCCGAGAAACGCTCCATAGCGACCGAATTCCCAAGAGCCAGGCTACCGATTGACATAACCCTCGCGCCTCTCGGATGCGTTGCGTTCACGCAGTAAGCTAAATAAATATAAAATTTCTTTTGAGACACCTTGTCTTTTTCATACTAATACTCATTATGTTCCTTCTGGTGGTCAATAATATCCCAGATATTGTGAGCAACAGCCAGTGCGAGATGTTTGCTGATGACGTCAAAATATATCGCCAAATAACTAACTTGTCTCACTGTCTTGCACTTCAAAGTTATTTACAAAAACTCTGTGAATGGAGTAAATCCACTGGTCTAACATTTAACACCACAAAGTGTAAGGTTATGACTTACTCTAGAAAGAGGGAAGTGATCACATACAATTACAATATGGAAGGCTGTATTGTTCCTCGAACAGAGACAACCAGAGATTTGGGAATATTGTTCGATTCGAAACTGAATTTTCACCATCACGTTGAACATATTGTTAATAATGCATTGAGAAAGGTTGGGTATGTACTTCGTGTAACTAAAGATTTTCGTCATAATCGGACGTACATTGCATTATTCAATGCTCATGTTAGACCTCTACTTGAGTATGGTAATATTATATGGGCACCATATCAAACAAAATATATTAAACGCATTGAAACTGTACAAACGCGGTATTACAGTGTTGTGAAGCTACGGATGACAGGAGTATATCCAAAGTATACGTCCGGTAAAGTAATTTTGGCAGAGTTTAATGTTAAAACGTTAGCTGCGAGAAGAGATTTGGCATCACTGCTACTTCTATACAAAATATTTAATAATCTTGTGGACGACTCTAACATTTTATCTAATATTTACGAGTACCTTCCCGTGATTTTAGGACAAGAGACACATTATTCTTATGTAAAAGGGCAAATACGGAGCATTGCAATATGAGTCCTCTGCATAAAATGACCGCACTGTATAACGATCTTTTGTCAAAAGACCGATCTATTGATATATTCAATGTAAGTTATGCAGGTTTTCATAAAGCTGTAATAAGCGTGATGTAATGGAAACTTTGTGCTGAAATATTGTAGTAAATGTCTAAAATAGATAAAAATGTCATACATGTTCGTACCTCCAAATTTAATTCTGTGTAGTACGAATGACCTCCAAATTATGAATGGAAACTACAACGAATGTGTATATACTGTATGAATGATTCTCAATGTACGTAATATCAATATGTCAAACGTCCAAAATAACGATGTCCGAATTAACATTGGACCATTGCAAAATAATTTCAAAGATATTAGTGATATTTTAAAGGTTTTTTGATAATAACTACAAAATGAAAGTTTAAATGAAATAGTGTACCATAAAGTCCATAGTGTTAAAGTTAACACTACTTTTTTTAGAGTGTATGCAGTCAGCTCTGGAGTCGGCTCAGCATCAAGTAAATAATACTTGTTTATATAGGGATAATAGAAAAGAAATAGAAACGAATTGTAGCTTTCGTAGCGTGTCGTAGATGTAGAAATGAAGTACTTATAGTTTGTTTCACAATAAGCTGAAGTGACTATCTATTTATGGTCCTAAACACAGTGGGTGGTAATTACAAATAACACTAATCCCTTGTTTGCACCCATAAATTAGTCAGTGATGTATCAGGTATAAATTACAGATGTTTTAAATATCTTTTCACTTCGCTTTGAATTTTCTATCAGATAACTTGTGATTTGTGTTAAATAGTTCAGTACGTCTTAGAAAAATGTGGCGTCCTTGGAACGAACAATTAACTTCTGTGCAAGCAAATGAAGCAGATGACTATGTGACCATGATAGAAGATGATGATCGTGGTCTTGTTTGACATTTATTTGACGTAGCCACCCAACCTTTTGAGTTTGTTTCATGTGTGTCGTACCAAGTTTCATCTAAACAAATTATTGACCTTTTATCTTCTCTGTATTTTTTAATGTTTTTTAAATAATTTTGTCTCAAAAGTTTTAATCGCTATGACTCCATAAGGAACTGCTTTTTATCAAAGTTTTAAATTGAAACCCTATATTTTTAAGGGCACGCCATCAGGTCACCTTTGAACAATTAATTTCACACTGGTCTTGGATTAATCTTTTGAGCAATATGTCCAATGTTGGCACATTTTGTTCGGTGTACATTTGGTAAATTTTTTGCCGTATTACATCTTTCTGGAAACCATCCAAACATTTTGATATGCCTGAATCCTTTCGTTTTCTTCTCCTATCAATGGATTTATTTACATTATTCCATACTGTTGTCATCGCTACTTTCGTTGCCTTGCTTGTCTCTTCTAATGCCGCTTGTTTGTTTTTGCGGTTCCTTAAATATAAATACACATTGGCCACAATTTCTTTAGCTTCTACAGGTAAATATATAAAAGTTTTTTCCCGATTTTTTTTATTGTATCTTGCACTATATTATCATCTTCTATCATGGTCACATAGTCATCTGCTTCATTTGCTTGCACAGAAGTTAATTGTTCGTTCCAAGGACGCCACATTTTTCTAACACGTACTGAACTATTTAACACAAATCACAAGTTATCTGATAGAAAATTCAAAGCGAAGTGAAAAGATATTTAAAACATCTGCAATTTATACCTGATACATCACTGACTAGGTTATGGGTACAAACAAGGGATTAGTGTTATTGGTAATTACCACCCACTGTGTTTAGGACCATAAGTAGATAGTCACTTCAGCTTATTGTGAAACAAACTATACCTTCTTTGCTATAAGCGCCACGTAGATGATGGGATCCTTTTATTGTATTTATTTTCAAAGGAAATGTTAAGTACTGTCATAGATAGGCTATTAAAATTAAAATAAACTGTAGTGGTCAATGAACGTAACATTTAAACTATTTTATTTTGCTTTTCTTTGATACTCATTCCTTTGAAACTGAGCTGCTGTCTGAAGATATATTTATAATATTTACATTTAGTTTCTTTATTTACCGGGTTTCTTTACAGTTTTCTGGTGACATATTCACTCAAAAGAATTTCCGGAGCATGAAGTTTTAATAAAATGACGCCTACAATGTTTCTATTTACTCAATTTTATTAAATATGTTCAGAGGATTTCACAAAATTTCATTTATTTATCATGCTTTATAACATTTTCTGAGGGTTATTCAATTTTGTCTCCACGATATCTGTCCATAATTCCTCATGATTCTCCTCTTTGCAACTTTTCTAATAAAAATAATAAATTGCCAACGCTTAGGTGGTGCATATGTTCAAAGTAGGTTAGTTCTTTGTTTCTAGACTTACTAGAAGGTACTATAATATATATATATATATGAAATTTAATTGGTCAGCGTGGAGTTTCGCTTGGTCCTATTATTCCCGTGTAATCAGCTAATCAGGTACATGCGTGCTCTTTAACAACAACCTCTTAGGTTGCAGGCATAGGTTTTTTATAAACCAGCCCACTTTTTGATGAAGAAATTTTGGTAAACAGGCACTGGAAATAATGTTTCTACATGTCCACTAAACGGTGTCAACAAGCGCCGACAACAGAATACCTAACTAAACGCCTGTTTATAAGCACCGGAAAAAATCTTTCTACATGTTCATACCTAGACACAAAATTTAGTTGAGTTCAAAATAATTCACTCATTGTCTTTGATGTTACTCCAATATTTATTGTATACTAGACTGTTCTAAAACCACCGGTAAGTAATATGATGCTCGACTAAATATGAATTTAAACGCCAGAGTAAAATTTACTCCTCCTTGAGCATTTTTAGACGCAAGATTACATTATAAATAATTCAAATGTATCTATATGAGATCCGTTTAAAATCTGCCTTGGATAAACGGATACGGACCCGGATACGGATTTTTATTTTTTACGGATTATCCGTAGATACGGATACGGAGTTCCGGCACACCACTAGTTAAAATACAATAAAAACTGCAAAGAGGAATATATATTTTTTTAGTTTAACATTGTTCATTACTAGAACATCTTATTTGCTTCACTGAAAGTTCCTTCTTAAGGCTCGTACTGACTAGAGCATTTGTGCGCGCATGAAAGCTGTGCGCGTAAAATTGCTCAGGTGAGTACGAGGTACAATTTGTGCGCGCGTACACAAATACGCGCACGAATGTTATCCGTAGCTTGTCAATCCCACCGATAAGATCAAAGAACTTGTGCGCTCAGTGTGTATGGGTTTATGCAGTCATATAATTGTGCGCGTAAATTTAAGTAAACACTAGTAAATATTCAACATGGAATGGAGTAAAAAGGCATGCTGGTAAACGAATCCCCAGTTGCAAAAAACGTAGGGTTATGGCTAATCGTTCTTTCACAGGAACAGCCCTTATAAATCTTTCTTCCCAATTTTCTGACCAACTTTACTAACGAGTAGCTTAAAATCTGCCGCTGACATCCGAACAAAATTTTGAAATTGTCCACTAACCTCTTGAATTTACAGTTCTGCTAGTAAACTGGAACCATTGTATATTTCCCTGCTTCTACTCGTATATAGTTGTGTCATCCACCACCATTTGTTTTGTTTTTTCTGTTTTTTACTAAGTATACTATGGCCACATTCAGCAGACTCACCAGTGAGTTACCAGTTGGTAAATTTTTTCCTGTATGCATACGTTGATCTACCGGTGAGTTACCGTACTTACTCACCGGTCTCTATTTTATTAACCGGATTTCATTTACGGTTAGTTGTACATCTGTAGTAACAAAGAATCGAGCACAAAGCAAGTAAAACATTATGAAATTGAGTGTTAAGTCAGTTTACTTAGATATTGAGAAAACGTATATAAAGCACATGTACTTTTAAAATTACTGTACAAGCTTACATCGAAAAGTAAGTAAGTAACCGATGTTACTGGTTCCCGGTAAGTCACCGATGAGTCTGCTGAATGCGGCCTGTACGCTGCACTTGTTAAGGCAACAACATTACTTTCTGCCATCGTTGACACTACTTACTTTAAATAAATATGTGCGTGGATATAACTGGAATACATGGAGCGCGATTTTACGCGCACAAACATGAAAGTTGTGTGTGCAATTTTTATTTACCCGACGAAAACCGTCTGCGCAAATAATTCGTGCGCCTACAAATGCTCAAGTCAGTACGCAGCTTTATGTGCTTCCTTAAAAGCTTATAATGATATAAATAAAATATGATTTCTTTTCATTAAAATTCTAGTTCGATTTATTCTTTGTAATTGGCAATTTATTTTAATATTTTATAAAAATATTAATTAATTAAATTTTTCATGTACGTTGAATGATTTAAAAACAAGAATTGAATTTTGTGAACATGAACTAATTAACTAGCTTTCAGTTAGTAACTGAAGAGATTTGCTGGGATTAAAAGATCATGCGATATTCATGTATGTCAAAATTATTCATGTCAACAAACACATAATATGCTTTGTCACGTCAGATCTACGCTTATGAATAGGAATTTGTTGGTGTTTTTGTTTAAAAATATTATATAGACATTATATCGTTACATGGTAGCAATTAAATGAATTGATTTTTTTCGTGCCTGACAATTTGAAATTAAGTAAATAGTTTTATACTTTTCTAAATAATAAAAACGAACCTGTATTTGTTGTACTACAAATGGATTTAGTTATAAATATTTTTAAAATAATTTGTACGTTAGGAAAATTATAATAATTCATTATCGAGAGTAGCAATACAGAACCAAACGGCGTAACATAGAAAGTTGAAATTTGGCATGCTTATGCAACTCTTTGACCCGCATATAGGAAAAATACTCAGTTCAAAAAACACTTCCCGAGATAAATATAAACAAATATGTATTAACCTCTTAATCAACGTAAATCAACAAGTAAATTTTTATTTTTCAAATTTGTTTTAAGGGTTTTATCGCCAAAAACTTTTGACCTCCACCCTGTCACCCACTGACCAAAAAATATGAAAAAAATCTGCATAATGAACATTCATGGAAACCGAAATATGTAGTTCAATAGAAACAGATTAATTTTTCGAAAAAGTATTGATAAAAAGAGGTCTTTTTAAAATTTATTGGTATCAAAAGAAAGCTCTTAAGACGTAGATAAAGGAACGAAATGTAGTTTTTTAAACAAATTTCTTCCGAGGAATAAATCATTTAATAGTAATGAAATACTTATAAAACAAATAACCCATTGCTAATACGAGGGTTACCTTTTATGTTTCTACAAACGACCACAAGATAGCAATATTTAAATGTGTCATTACTATATTCGTAAATTTTGGCATTTGTTATTGTGAAATCAGTAGCAGCTTATAAATTGACAAAAAAACAAGTTGGTGAAAAAATGGATATTACTCGTGAAGGTTTTCGTTGGATGATTTTTTTACGATTTTAGTAAATATTACGGAATAAATTTTGACCCCTTTGCTTCTAATATGATTATATTGTCAAAAAATGTACAAAGCAGCATTTACTTTTACTTATTATTTAATAATTTCTAAAGAAACTTAATATTTCATAGCTGGGCCAACTGAAAGTGGACAGGGCTCGTATAAGAGAATATTATCATTAAGGTCCAGCATAACCATAAAAAAGACATAAACGCTTTTAATAGTTCAATTATTTTATATCCCGCACGTGTGCCATTCAGGTGTTAATTGTTTAATAAACTAATCCAATAAACTGGTTTCTGAAATTTGTGCCATATCCTTTTACGAAATATTGTTTGAAGTCACTATTGGATAAGGGATCTTACGCAATCCTAAACTAGTTAATCTACCCTATACATCCTGATATACCTTTAAATAAACAAGCTTAGGGATCAGTGTCAATTCCGGATGAGAGGTTTTGCTTGTTATCGGATTTGGACATACATCTGTCAAGATGGTCATAAATGGAAAATGTAAAATACGACAGTTACATATTCCGCCGCCTAATTCTGCTGGTCCTGGGGGGGGGGGGGGGCTATCGGCCCGTCCTTGGCTGCGCCACTGTGTAATGGTAAATGCGGCCCTGAAAATTATAATTATTATTACCGTCAAGGTTATACAGAATATTTTTTCACTGCAATCTTAACTCTTACGCTCCGTACTTAAAATGTACCCCCATTGAGTTTGTTTCATGTGTGTCGTACCAAGTTTCATCTAAATAAATTATTGACCTTTTATCTTCTCTGTATTTTTTAATGTTTTTTAAATAATTTTGTCTCAAAAGTTTTAATCGCTCTGACTCCATAAGGAACTGCTTTTTATTTAAAGTTTTAAATTGAAACCCTATACTTTTAAGGGCACGCCATAAGGTCACCTTTGAACTATTAATTTCACACTGGTATTGGATTAATCTTTTGAGCAATATGTCCAATGTTGGCACATTTTGTTCGGTGTACATTTGGTAATTTTTTTGCCGTATTACATCTTTCTGGAAACCATCCAAACATTTTGATATGCCTGAATCCTTTCGTTTTCTTCTCCTATCAATGGATTTATTTACAATATTCCATACTGTTGTTATCGCTACTTTCGTTGCCTTGCTTGTCTCTTCTAATGCCGCTTGTTTGTTTTTGCGGTTCCTTAAATATAAATACACATTGGCCACAATTTCTTTAGCTTCTACAGGTAAATATATACAAGTTTTTTCCAGATTTTTTTTTATTGTATCTTGCACTATATCATCTTCTATCATGGTCACATAGTCATCTGCTTCATTTGCTTGCACAGAAGTTAATTGTTCGTTCCAAGGACGCCACATTTTTCTAACACGTACTGAACTATTTAACACAAATCACAAGTTATCTGATAGAAAATTCAAAGCGAAGTGAAAAGATATTTAAAACATCTGCAATTTATACCTGATACATCACTGACTAGTTATGGGTGCAAACAAGGGATTAGAGTTATTTGTAATTACCACCCACTGTGTTTAGGACCATAAGTAGATAGTCACTTCATCTTATCTTGATATAGACTATACATTTGTACTCCATACCGCGACCAAAGGACACCGTAACGTAAAGCCTGGAGGTTAGGTGTTCTGCGTCAACGTTCAACAGCGTCAAAAGTTGGAAGTTGACGAACATTCAGTATCAACGGCGTAGAACGTTGTCCATTCTGTGCACTTGCGTACGACAGCTTGGTTTTAACTTTCTTCTGACAGATGGTGCCGTACGTACGCCGTTAACGCGTCGTAGAACTCGGTGCATTCTGTTTCCCACTTAAGGGTTAAATAAAATATCAATGACCTAACCTAATCTAACGTAAAATTGGATTTGCCAGTTTAATATGAAATTTGTTCCACCTTTATATTAGAGTGACGCTGTATATTATATATTCATACCATGAAATATTCATGTACTGAAGACTCAGCTAATACATACATTATCTCCTAACCATGCATAATCAATGAATATTAAAAATAACCTATAATTTACCTTTACTTTATGAATCATCATAAAAATTTTGAATATTTATGCAAACAATAATTTATTATCCATTATACATTTATTAAACATTGCCATTAAATGTAAATTATATGTTTAAATTGTTAGTTTAAAAGCTTGTTTTGCACATGTAAATTTAAAAGTAATTAATTTAGTCTATTCAATGCTTTTCCTGGTTAAATTTTGTTTGGAGGAACTTATAATTAAAATTAAATGGAGTAGAGGAAATTATATTAATTAGGTATTTATAACAAATTGAAACAATTATAAAATTTTATCGATTCCTATTTGTCAACTTTAAATAAACACATTAATTAAAAGTAATAACTAGAAGACGGAAATAATTATTCTTTTTAATAAATATGTTAAAACAGCGTTTCCCAACCTTTTTTGGCTAGCGTACCACTTGATAGTACATCACGCTAAATTGTACCACTATTTACTTAGTAGAAACGAAATATGACAAAATAGTAGCTTCTACTCTTTTGTCATATTTCGTTTACTAATAAATGGTTTTAATAAAAACATAGAATTATAAAAAACCAATTAATATATTTTCTTTATTTTTGTTATTATAACCAAATATTTTAATAAAATAAATTTAATGAGAACCTTGTGCTTGTTTCGAAGAACATAATTTTTTGAAATTTGATTCAAAAGATGCGAGGTATACCCTTAAGTCTACATCTGCGTTCAATCTGTTTCGATACTTATTTTAAAAAAAATATATATGAAGAAAAAGCTCTTTCTACTAATTCCGTACTAGTAAACGGTAATAATAATTTAAGAGCTTTCTCAGAAAGTTGTTCATATTCTTTATCAATGTTTAACCAAAAATTAATTAGATTGTGTCGTTTGAATTCTACTTGTAAAGATCTGTCACATGATAATTGTATTAAATTTGCTTTATCTTTTACTGATAATGATGTAGCTTTTTCTAAATTTTCTTCATAGAAGGGGTTTAAAATCTGATAACGGCTAAAAGGGCACTCCAAGAAAACGATATCGATTGCCGGATTTTCGATCATCGACTGTACATATTTTTATGAATTGTAGGAAAAAAACGTTTCTATGATATTTTTATGATTTTTTTTTTTTCCCGCCATTTTTGACTATTTTTTGTGTACCACCAACCAGCAACTCGCGTACCACAGGTTGGGAAACGCTGATTTAAAACATGATTTGTCACAGTATTACAGTTTTGAGATAATTGCAAAAAACATAATCATATTTGGTTTCTATATGTTTCAGATGATTAATGGACAATATTCGCAGAAAAATCAACGTTTGTCTGTCTGTCTGTCCGAGATTCATGCTAAAATGGCTGGACAGAAACTATGAATAGTTTAGTAAATTTTAAATTGTGTTTTGATTATTTGTTATTTGTATATTATTGTATTGATTATATTAAATACTAACATCGAAACTTTTCTTCAATATTGTGTTTTATTACACTAGATGTTTTGCTTATCATTTCTCATATTTGTTTTTGACTTGCAACATAATTGCCACCTAATAACTGCCAAGTAATAATGAAACCGTTAAAAAAAAATATTGTTACTGGTAAATGAGTGTTGCTTACACGTTACACGTACCAATTGATGAGAGATCGTACATTGCTAAAACCCTACATAAAACTATTTTAATAAATCAAACGCTCTTAAATTAAATAACTAAAATCGAAAGTTATGTATGTTGGTATTTAACCCATCATTGAAATAATTTGAATTTATGTGCAGCAATCATTTATTTTTCCGAATGAAAATATTTTTGATAAACTATTTTCTTCCGAGCATTGTGCAGTATTTCTGCTAGTAATTGATAAAAATTTAGATTTAGTAATCTGGAAAAATATTGACATCCTCTCCATCACTTTAAACTTTCGAAACTGTCAAGTCTTTATAACATATCTATGTACACCTCTTTTGATTTTTTCTGCTTATTTTAATTTTAGCTCAAAACACTGAGTCATAAAAATCACTATTTAAATATCAAACTTAAGTAAGGAATTCAGTTTTGAACAAAAATAGATATTGACCTATTTTCGAAACATGATGTTTGGTTTACATGACACATATTCCTCTGTTATTTCTGCCTAACTTTGTCTGTTTATATGTGTTTATAATGTAAAATGTAACCATAGCTTTGTTGATGTTGAAAGGAAAAGGAATATAAGGAAGATACATTTGTAATTGTAGCTGATTTTACGTAAAATGTAAACTAAATTCATTATTCATTAAATAAATAATAAATGAAGTTATTTTGTAGAATTGTTTAGACACGTGGGAATTCATAATAACTCAAGTAAAGTGGGGTGAACTGGACCAGTTTTTAGGTTCATACGAGGGATACCCTTTAAGTTTTTACAAAAAGACATTTATGTTTTAACAAACTGTTTTATTCTTTTTCAAAATATTCGTCTTTAAGATTTATACACTTTTGCATGCGTTCAAACCAATTCTCGAGACATTTTTTCCACTCTGAAGTTGGTATCTCAAAAACATGGTTTTCGAAGGCTTCAACGGCTTTTTGAGGTGATGAAAATCACTGTCCACGCATTTTTGTTTGACATTGAGGAACAAAAAAAATATAGATAAATCCGGTGAATACGGGTAATGAGACATTAATTCGATGTTTTTCTGCTGTTTCACGTGCTGTGTGGGAGCTTGCATTGTCATGATGAAGAATGATGCGACGTTTTTAGTTGTTTTTCCTGATTTTTTCGATGATTTCTGACAAATAAATTGTTGTATACCATTCAGCATTAACTGTTCTCCGATCCTCTAAAGCAGTGCTTCTTAAAGTGGTGAGCCGCGGCCCCCTAGGGGGCCGTGGTGTTCCCACAAGGGGGCCGCGAAGAACCGCAAATATAACACTTAATTATATTATTATTTAAAAATGATATGTCGCTTTAACTTTAATGCTACATAAATATTATTCTTCATTATACATAGATTATTGAATGATATGAGGGTAAAAAACTATATGTATATATATATTTTACCTAATCTTGGTTCCAAAAAGAAAATTAGGGGGGCCGTGGGTTATTGATTTGAGTTGCAGGGGAGCCGCGATATTAAAAAGTTTAAGAAGCACTGCTCTAAAGGAATGGTTGCGACATGTCCAGTAGAACCGAAATAATCAGCTGTGGCCACCACAGGACCGACCGCCATCACAAAATACTGCTGCTTTATGCTGTTTTATCAAAAAATGTCTTAAATAAAAGTTGTTAGTTATTGCTTTAATAGCAACTTTTGTTAAATAAATGTTTTCGAAATATTTCTCTGTTATGAAATATTCGCAAAAATCTTAAAACCGACACGAGTAAACTCTCATTTCTAGATAACCCAAAAGTTAATCAACTCGTGCCATTGATGTCAAAAGCTTCAATATGAAGTTTCATAAAAATCCTTTTAGGCGAATTTTTTTTGCACGTGTACATGGACCGACTATATATAATCAGACAGACAGACAGACATACATACAGACATCATGCTAAAAATAGTCAAAACGTTATGTAAGGACCTCATTTCGTGAAGATCCAACGAAATCTCGAAATATCAAAATCGGTATGATCACAATACCTCCCTTATATATGTTGGCGGTAGGTAAATACAAGCGATCATTTTCTAGGAGGTGCTTCGTGAACGAACAACCTCTGTGGATTTCGGTTCATCTGGGAGATCCAAACAGTGGATTGTTGCTTAGTTTCCGGTTCATATGAATAAATCCAAGTATCGTCACTTGTATTGATGTATACGGATTTTGCAGTGCCTAGGTTGAATTTTTTTAGCATTTCCTTACACCAACACGAGCCTTTTTTTGAGCTTCGGTCAAATTATGCGGAATCCATCGAGAACAGATATTTTTCACAGCTAAATTTCCATGCAAAATTGTATTGCAGTCTGCTATATGCCAAAGGATGCCTTTATCTCACGGTAAGTCACATGCTGATCTCTCAAATTTCAACGCAGGGATAGCGTGACATACGGTGTAACTAGGTACTCACACAACATCCGTACATTTGAGTGAATACTACGTATAATGCTTTACTTTTTATTGCTAAGTGACGTCATCTCTTCATTAAAAAATCCTACTGTAACGATACACTGAATATATTCTATATTTTGGCAAAATTAAAACTACCAAAAATATTCTGCGATATAAAACATGGAATATATTAAAATATAAGCCAGCTTACGCTAAGAACTTTATCAAATCTTTAACAACATAACTTTGAGAGCTATTTTTAATTCCATAGAGACATTTTAAATCTGATGCGAACGAGACAATACACTTAATGAAGCTTTTGTCGAAAATACGTTTAGACTTACTAAATAAGGACAATGAAGTTTTGCAACAAACGTCTCCGTGGAGTGTGAATAAATTGCACAAGTTGCCAGTTCCACTCGGCCATAATGAGCAGGAAATGACAGTTTCAACTGAATCATATTTTATTCTAAATACGAATTCTGCATTTCAATACAATTCTGATTTAACTATTTTGAATTTTGTTTCTTGTTGACGTTCAAACATGTAGATAAATGCAAAATAAGCAGACAGTATGGAATGCGACTACCTAGTAAAAATTCAGTTATGTTTAACATAACTATGAAGCACAAAATTATATTCACTTTTATAAACTCCTTCAATTTAATTTTAATTATCAATCCATCTTAAATTATACCATCTTAAATTATACCATCTTAAATTATATAATATTATTGAATGAAAATCCACCGCAGATATTTAGTGATATGCGGTTGGCAGCATTGCGTTGCGCATGATCTCCTCTATAACTACATGTTCTTGGAGGTAACCAGACAACTGGGGCCTTTCACAATTGGGGCTTTTCACAACTGGGGCGATGGATAATTCGGGCCGTACACTATTGGGGTTTTTCACAATTGGGCCTTTAACAAATCGGGCCGTTCACAATTGAGGATTTTGAAAACTGGGGCCATAACTATACTCAGAGCCGCAGTAAGGGGGGGGGGGGGCGGAGGAGGCGACGGCCCCTAGCGCACTAAGGAAAAGGGCGCCACATTGCGAAAGTGACGACCTTTTTTTTGCTCATCACTTGGATTTTGGGAGATGAGGACCTTTCTTTTTTGCTCATCATTTGAATTTTTGGAGGTGAGGACCACCTTTTTTTTGCCAAGGGCGACAAAACACAGTTTTGCCCCTAGCGCAAGTTTTCCTTACTGCGACTCTGACTATACTAGCTCTTATAGTAGACTCATAACTATACTAGTCTTTTGTTTAAAATAAAAATAATTATTTTATGAGTTGGATTAAGTAAATTTGCGTGTTCTTTTGAAAAAAAAATGCTAATTAGAATAAATACAAAATGTATTTTAAGGGTTGGCTTAAGTAAATTTAAGTGTTCTTTTGAATAAATAAATAAAAAAGTATTTAATTTTAGAAGTAAATATTTTGTAACTAAATTTAATTAATATGAGTCAACTACGAGAAAATCAATAAAAAAAAAAAAAATAAATAAATAAATTAAAATGCTTTTGTAGTCAGCCTGTTAAAATTCTTCTCTATAGGTTAACATCGCTGTTACTCCAATACCTGTCACAATCATCGAGGTAAACAGTGTTATGTTATTTAAGTCGATATTAAATTAACAGCTGTTATGCCCATTTGTTTAAATTAGCACCATTAGGCCAGCTCGACACTACGTCTCAAATGCTTTGCGGGGTAGATGCATAATGATTTGCATCTGTTGGCGTTATCGGCCTTATTCGAATCGCAATCCACATATTTCTGGATCGTACGACTGCAAACGTTAGCTGCTTTCATTGTGTTGTGTTGTTTTTCATTCTTTCGATTTTTTTTATTTGAAAATAAAATAAAGCTTGCCATAAATCATATTTTTTTTTTGTAGAAATGTTCTAAAATATAAACAATGACGACTCTAAGGAGTATATATCTTTCTTCGCGTAAATGTAAAATAAACATAGATCTTTTATCGTATCTAATTCAAAACGCGTGTTCCAGAATGCAGAAAGGACGCATTTATACATTTGTACTGCAAATTTCTTAAAATATTCTTAAGTTATCGCAAGTTTACAAGTAGGTACTTACATATAATATTTCATGCTGATCATAACATCAGTGTAATTTAACTGTCAAGTCTGTTAATAAATAATACTTTTAATGTGAATTACTGTTTATCTTTTGAATTTAGTAGCACAGTTTAAATTTTGTGATAATATTAATTTAGGCTGACCATTTTTTTGAGAAGGTAATGCGGGACGGTCCAGGGTGAGGACCTTTTTTTTTGTTCGTCACTTGGATTTTGGGAGGTGAGAACCTTGTTTTTATTTGCTAAGGGCGCCAAAACACGGCTCTGCGTACGTGAGAGGAAAGGAGTACAAAAGATAACAAAAATGTATTAAACGATTTATAGACCGGGAGCTCATGACAGTTTTTGGTCTCCGATTTCATACAGCATGCCTTTTGGAGAAGAGAATATTTACTCTGTGACAACAAAAAAGGGATGGTACTAAACCCCTACACGCTTTCCGGTCATAGGGAAAATTGCGTTTCCTCTTAAACACAAAATTTTTGTGCTTTTCTCTGATTTAATATTGCTTGCCCTTCTGTCAAAAGAAATTTATAACAAATTTAAAGTCTTTTAAATATATGCATGCGATTCGGAGAGTCCCAAAGAGCTCAAACGGTCATGGGATCTTGTAATCAAAAAATATGATTTTCCGCGTTTTCATACAGCATGCCTATAATTAAAAGACTTTAAATTTGTTATAACTTTCTTTTGACAAAAGGGCAAGCAATATTAAATCAGAGAAAAACCCAAAAATTTTGTGTTTAAGTGGAAATGCAATTTTCCCTATGACCGGAAAGCGTACAGGGGTTTAGTACCATCCCTTTTTTGTTGTCACAGGGTAAATATTTTCTCCTCCAAAAGGCATGCTGTATGAAATCGGAGACCAAAAATGTCATGAGCTCCCGGTCTATTAACAATTGTGGCTAGTATAATTTAATTACCGCGACAAAAAAATTAACAATTGAATAAAAAATATCACAAAAAAATAAATTACACTGATAACTACATATACCACGAGCTCAAAAAGAAATAACATAAGGGTTGGCTATGGAAAAATAAAATAATGTTTACTGCAGGCTTTATATAACAATATAAACGTATGACAACCAAAGTCATGACACTTAATTAATTCTAAAGCTTGCTGATGACATTACTTTTATTTTCCATAGCCAACCCTTATGTAATTTCTTTCAGAACTCATGCTATAATGTAAATATACAAATTTTAATATCGAAATTCAAAAATTATCATTATCAAACTATAGGAAAAGTAGAGCACTGACAATTAAATTGATGTAAAGTTAGTTAGAATTAAAAATGCGGGACATTTTGCGGGACAAATATCAAAATGCGGGACATTTTGCGGGCAAGTAACAATGCGGGACGCAGAGTCAAAATGCGGGACTGTCCCGCAATATGCGGGACGAATGGTCACCCTATATTAATTAGACTTAAGAAAGAAAGATCTTAACCATGAAGAAATAATAACAGAAATTTAGGGAACTAAATTTTGGGGTAAAAGTTGTAAAAGTAGCAATTTTTTTCGTGAAACAGTTTTTTTTAGTGTGTTCTAAAAATGAGTGACATTCATTTCGAACAACAGTGTGCTATCAGGTTTTGCTTCAGACTTGGGCACAGTGCAACGGAAATTCTTGTAAAACTTCAGCAAGCCTACGAAGACAGCGTTTTGTCAAGGACCCAGGTTTTTTGGTGGTTTAAGGCCTTTTCAGAAGAGAATTGGTTGAACATGAATCACGCAGCGGAAGGCCTTCATCTTCAAGATCCGATGAAAATGTCGACAGAATCCGGGATTTTGTGCGTTCAGATCGTCGGTTGACAGAGTTGAATTTGACTCAAACTACCGTTCATCTGTTTTTACCAATGAATGACGGTATTAGATTAGATCTGGTGCAATGTTAGCAACAACAAAACTGTCTGGCAACTATAAATTTATAATGCTAAAAAGACATTAAAATTATAAAAAAAAAAGAAAATGTCTTAAAATGACTTCAAAATATCCACGTTTTACCTGTACAGGCGAGATGCGCACAGGTAAACGCAACCGCTCCCAGGTGCCAGACGTACCGCATCCCTACCTAACTTCAATAAGAAAGGGAAATATCGAAAAACCAGCTGACCTAAAATTCTTTCTCGAAAACGTTGCTAGCTCTCGTACTAATTCGCCTTATTCTTCAGATATCTGTAGCTCGGATTTGTATCAGATCAAGAATTACAATTTCACTATTCTGGTTCATATTAATGTGCATTATTTTATGATTTTTTTCCGATTTTTAGATTAACCCAGGAGGGGAGCTGGGTTATAAGTAAAGCTCTTCCCGCGGATTACCCGCGGGCATTTTTCTGCGAATGCGGAGAAATTATCATTTAAATCGTGCGGATGCGGATTATATATCACCGCTTATCCGCAATATCCGCGTGAACATAAATTTTCGGTTGGACGCCTCTTCCTACGGAAGACGCGTTTAGAACCCCAAAAATTTATCGCTGGCATTTGTATTGTGCTTATGGCAAGAGTGATATAATGATACGATACGGCACTTTTTATTTTTTTTTACGCTTAAAAAGTTTAATATTTTTGTTATTAACGTAACAAACTCTCCAAATACGTGTGTAACGAATTTATCACTTCTTGAATTCTACCAGATGCAGCCAGAAAATTTCAGCCATCATTCGTCACAATGCTTCCAAAGTATATTTTGTAATTAAAAATAAATAATTCTGAATTGTTTGTCTTAAAATATATTCAATTTTCATCTGAGATAAGCGTGTGTTGAAATTGAAAACAAAAATGCTAATTGTACAGTAGCAAAAAAATTCAAAGATTCGCATTTTTGAATAAAAATGCTAATGTTGAACAAGCAAGAACAGAAGATAATTTTATGTATAAAGAATTAATCAAAATAATTTTTCTCTTATATTTGAATAACAATTTTATAATTTGGGAAATTCAGAGATGAAAGAAACAACTTTACTTTAAAAGTATTGTTTTCTGAAATGTAAAACAAAGGTTGTTCAGGCACTGAAACTTCAAGAACTATGTCTGTATACTACATATTTGTAATAATTCAATGCAAAGCTGTTCTTCAAAGAAAGGTTTTTCTTACATCTTAAGTTGAGTACTTGTTTTGTTCAGAGTATTTTGCTTTTACAAACAGAGAAACCTTTAAAATTTCAATGTAATTTATTTATGTGTATCAGTAAATAGTATTTTTTTAAACGTCTGGAAATAAAAAATATCCAGACAACTTTTACAAGGATACAAGGTCTGTATTTTGAAGAATTACAAGAAAATGCTTTGTTGGTTTCTTAACAAGTAATCAGACATGATGTAACAAAAGGAAATAAAATAAAATAAATAAGACACAAAATATAAAATAAATGAACAAGATCGTCTACCTCTCTTCTATGCGTCTTTCGTTTACTTTCTGGGGCCTTACTGACATGGATTATCTCACTTTAATCCTATACAGGGTGTATCAAGATGGAAGGAACACTTTGTGTGTGTAAGTTGGGAAAAAAATTCGATGTTTACCCAAAGAATCGAATGGAAGCATTGAAATTTTGTGGAACAAACCGGTAGTACATGATATCAAGGACAAATATTATTTTTAAAATGAGAAAGTTTGTCATATTGGGTAGAGCTTTTGAAAAGTAACAACTTTTACTTAAACATTTTTTTAATATCTTTTACGGTTTGCCAAAAAATGTATAGGGGAAAAATTTTAAGTTCGTAGCGCCACGCGGATATTTTTGCAACCATTCTTAAACAGATACCACTTGACATTTACTAGTAAATAATAGCGAAAAGTGTATCAAAAAACGACGTATTATTTTAAGATCGCAGCGCTATTTCGGCATACTTGGAACATTCAAAATAGACATTCGTTACATATAAACATCGTGAATTTTAATGTTTACTGGTGGTTTTTGTAATTTTGCTACAATATTAATACTTGTTTTTATGCAATTATATTTTTATGCAAACATTTTTTATAAAAAAATGCGTGATAGAATGTCTATTTCTGTAGTTGCTAAAATCCCACCAGATGTCATATCGCTTAGCAATTTTTCCCTATGCGATTTTCTGATTTTGTTTTAAAATTTTATAATTAAGTAAGTATACACACGTACTGTGAGGACATTTTTTTTAAGTGACATTACTTGTAAACATCTTAAATAGTACATTTTGTAATCTGGTTTTAAGTTACGGCGGCACAGTTTTCCATTGTCGATTATTTTAATTATATTGGGGGTTTAAATAATAATTCTCGTGTTGTTTACGATGGGGTAGAAATCTACAATGCTGGGCATATAATATTGTGTGGGGTCACTGAGAAAAACATAAAAATTCATAAAGATTTATACAGACTTGTGCATTAAAATCAAACCCACACACAATAACAGGAATTTTAAAGATATGCGATAATAAATACAAAATTGAAAATATTATTTGTAGTCACTATCATTAAAATGTAATGAGCAAACTTTCATATAAGGGCTCACTTTTTTCCAATTTTTAAAATGTTTATCTAAACATCGCGTCGATTCCTAACCTCTTGCTTTCCCAATTTTGTTTAGAACCGTACGGTGTCTCATATTGGTGGAAACAAATGAAACGATATTTCTGGGTTTCTTCTTTTCAATGAATTGCACATAGGCACACAACAATATGTATTATACATTTTTCAATGATTATAATAAAACTTTAAAAACAAACTTTATACAAAACCAATAGACAAAACGAAATGTTATCTGTCGCATACAAGTTCATGAAACGCTCACCAGATGGTAGGGTGCTTAGCTGCAAATCTCTATTCTCTATAACGAGTGCCTTCCTTTTTAGTATATAAACTTTCGCAGCCTTATTCTTGAGATATCTGTAGCTCGGATTTGTATCAGATCAAGAATTCCAATTTCACTATTCTGGTTCATATTAATGTGCATTATTTTATGATTTTTTTCAGATTTTTAGATTAACCCAGGAGGGGAGCTGGGTTATAAGTAAAGCTCTGCAAATCCGCGGATTACCCGCGGGCATTTTTCTGCGAATGCGGAGAAATTATCATTTAAATCGTGCGGATGCGGATTATATATCACCGCTTATCCGCAATATCCGCGTGAACATAAATCTTCGGTTGGACGCCTCTTCCTACGGAAGACGCGTTTAGAATCCCAAAAATTTATCGCTGGCATTTGTATTGTGCTTATGGCAAGAGTGATATAATGATACGATACGGCACTTTTTATTTTATTTACGTTTACTTAAATAGTTATTGTAAAGTTTATATAACAGTCGGAAATACAACAATTTATTTGGATTTATTGCATTTAGGTCCGGTCTTTCCACCTTCAGATAAAGTTCCAGGTAACTATTTGACAGATAAGGTTATTTATAACTTCATCTGCTGAATAAATGTAAATACCAGTCAGTGAATCCAATACGTCAGTCTCATTTTCCGTATAGATAACTATCCGATAGATACATTTGTATAGAAAGAAGGGATGACATTTATTCAGCAGATGAAGTTATAAATAACCTTATCTGTCAGATAGTTACCTGGAACTTTATCTGAAGGTGGAAAGACCGGGCCTCATTGATTTCAAAATAATTATGTATGGCGTTATTTTGCATTTTTGGAAATATAAGTAAAAATTAACCATGGTAATTTGCACATTTAAAAACATAAAAAATAAAAATATCTTAAAATTCTTGAAATCGTCATATAACTTTCATTTTTTAATAATAGGATGAATTTAAGAATTTACTTTTATTATTAAGAACTTATTTGCTGATCTTATAGGACTTTCCTTGTTATTTATTGGTCATAAATATGATAAATTAATCTATTTAATATCGCTGCTGTAAAATAATAATGAGATATCTTAAAAAACTAAGTTTCTGAGATATTGCTGTTTAAAGTTTTACATTTTATATAAACTTGGTTTAAGAGTCGAATAATTGTAATTTCCATTTTTATTTTTTAATATATATAATCTCAGTACTACGTTAGATAGAAAAAATATTTCAAGACCAGGTAATATTGTGATAAAATTTAAAAAATTTTAGTAGTGTTTTAAAACCGCGATATGCCAAATAAGGCGAAACATTTTAGATATTTCCAAACAGACAGCAAATCCTGTGCGGATTGTGCGGATATTTTTGTGGATGCGGATCGGATGCGGATTTTATATTTACAAATGCTGCGGATGGGGATCGGATGCGGATCCTGTCTAAGCGGATGCGGATACAGAAAAACGTATCCGCGCAGGGCTCTAGTTATAAGGTGTGGGACAAGAGTTTTTTGCCACATTTTTGACAAAAAAATAAATAAATTTAAAAAAATACTTTCCATTCTTTAAACTACGTCTTAATAGCTTTCTTATGATACCAATATAAACATAATCATTTTTTATTAACGACAATAAAATCTATATTTTTCGAAAAACTAATCTAGTCAGAAATTCTTGTTGAACTACACCGGTTTTCATCAATGTACATTATTGAGATTTTTTTTTCAGATTTTATATCAACTCCTCTGGGAAATAGATTGGAGAACAATCGTTTCTTGACACAATTTTGACGAAAAACCCATAAAAAAAATAATATTTAAAAAATAAAAATAAAGTTGATTATCCTTCAAAATTTTTAAAAAATATTTATTTATTCGTTGAATACATATTTGTTTATATTTTTCCCGCGTGTTTTTTACAAGCATGCCAAATTTCAATTTTCTAGGTCCAGCAGTTGGGTCACAATTTCTACCATACGAAAGACAGACACATGAGAGGAGTTATGAGGATTTTTTTTTTTCGTCATATCTAAAAAACCTTAAAAATAGTGTTCAAAAATTGTTAATTTTGACCTGATTCGAGCAAAATGTGTACCCATAAACTACAGTTATCCTGTTGCCCGCTATCAATTAAGGATTCCACACACCAAAGCGGCCGCGGTGGCGGCCACGGTAGCGGGCACGGTAGCAATACGACTAGCGATCAGGTCTCCTCACACTAACGCGGTGGGAGTGGTGGTAGCGGTAGCGATCAGTTAGTGAATCACGGTATATAGTTGTATGATAATATTGATTGCGAGAATACAATAGAATAATTAATTGTATGTAGAGGAAAAATAATAATCTACTTACAGTCTGTTTCAAACGGTTAGGCGGAACTAAATGGGAATTTCGTTCTTTTAGGTTGTCACGAAAAGGGACCTTGCTTGGGTTATTTCATTTTTCACGTTGGAATGTCAAAATTTAAAATTCCAACAATGCAACCATGGAAACGAATGACATATGTCAAACTTAAATTAATTTTCTTACATATTTTAATGACAAAAAATAAATAAATGGGATATTTGTATTAAGAATGACACAAAAAATCAAAATATAAAGAAAATGACATTTTAAAATGATATTAACCTTAACCAAAAAATGTTTGTTGCAAGTATGATTTACAAAGCTTAAACAAAACGGCTGAAAAGCATTATTTAAACGATGAAAGTAACTAGATTGCAAAATCTAGTTCCGCCTAATCGTTTGGAACAGACTTTACTATCAATTTCCAAAACTTTTCCTATTTCGTCCCACACTTTATTTGTTTTCCTAATATTCTTGTAATCAGGAAGTGCTAAGTCATACAAAATTAAATGATCCTTTACTGATTTATGATTTTTTCTGTTAAATTATCTATTTTCGACATTATTTTCTTAAATATATTCACTCTGTGGTATATAAACAATGAATATCGCGCGGCCTAACGCAACTTGTCGAGTTTGGCCGCCAGTGTTTGGTGATCGCTAGACTGAACGCTGCAGTCGGTGGCGTTCTCAGATAGCGGAACGCTTGTATGTGCGTGGTCTCATTGTATTGTATAGGTTGCGTTAGGCCGCTGCATTATCGCCACCGCGGCCGCCACCGCGGCCGCTTTGGTGTGTGGAATCCTTTATTGTGAAAATACACATCAATTTTTGAAAATTGTTCCATACTGTTCAGATTGTTATGTTACTTGCATGAAAGAGTTTTTAATGAGTGATATTTCAATGCAAGTCTTGTTTGGTCACCCTGTGTTGCAGTAAACCTTTTATCACTTTTATTGGTGTAATTTTTATTTCCTTTATTGATAGTTGTCTGGGATATTTATTTAAGTACATAAATTTAATTCATTTAAATATATACCTATACCTTGACATAAATAGTTGGATCCAAACATGGATCTGTATGTAATTTAAGTGAGCCGCACACATTTTTATATCTTTATAAAGCAGGAGCGGATTCAATGCACTTCTATATAGTTGCTTTAGACCAGGGGTCCCCAAACTTTTTTGACCGTCGACCCCCAGAAGCGTTTCTCGCCTTCTTATCGCCTCCCTCTATTTTACAATTACGTTATTATAATAGAACAAGCAAAAATACGCTTATGTGATTTTTTATATTGTTTATTGTAGTGTTTTATTTATATTTCATTTATCTAATATAATTATATCTAATCAGATGCAATACAATAATATTATTAAATAAAATTTACTGTCATTGTCAATGTGACGGGTGTGGTTGGTGACTCTTTGCAAGATTAGCAATGTCGGGTTCAAAATGATTTAATTTCACCCAGAGTTTGGAAATGCTAGCAAAAAGTGAACTACCATTTCCGAAAAGTTTTGGATATTTCTGTCTAACATTTACATTTGACCAAAAGTACCTTAATGTAACATTTTTAAAAAGTCTGTTAATCTAAGAGCTTTAAAAACAAATTTTATGCTAAAATATTTTTTTTGTTAAATTTAATTCGAATACCTAATACCATTATTTAGGTTTCTAAATATGTGCAGTATTTTTTTTTATATATAGCAAGGTTCATTAAGATTTTGAAAATTGCGCCTATGGCTTCCATTGGTTGTAATATGCTTCGCCCTCTGGTTTCGTATACAAGACATGTAGAATGAAAATATAATTCCAACAATTCCAATTGGTTATTAAATTTACGCTCTTAAAAACTAAATGCAACAATTACTTAAACAAAAAAAAAACAAAAAATTAAATTGTCTCCTCTGCCCGGAAGCGAACCCTAGTATGCTGGGTAGCAAGCGAGTAAGCTAACCATTCCAGGATACGCCTTGTAATATAGTGTGTTACATAACTATAACTTTTGTGCATCTTCAACAAAAAAACACAAAAGATGCGTTTATTTCGAAAACATAATCTGATTGAAATTCCAATCAAAAATTCCTGTTGTACTATTCCGGCTCACACCAATGTACTTTACTTAGAATTTTTTCAGATTTTTAGTTTAAACCATCTCGGCTACAGGATATGAGACAAAAAAATTTTTGCACAATTTTGGCAACCATCGCATCAAAATCATTTATTTTGCAAAAATAAAATTTTGATCGTTAATTTACGTACTAAGGGCTTTCATTTGATACTCTACGCAGATTTTAAAAAAATATATTTTTTTTTTCGATGAGTACATATTTGTTTATATTTTTAGGGGGATATGTTTTTTAGATGTTTTAGTATATTTCCTATGTGCGGATTAAAGAGTTGTATAAGCATGCCAAATTTCAACTCTCTAGGTTTAGCCGTTTGGCTACAATTTTTACCGAACAGACAGACGACAAAATGACGGTATAAGGGGTTTTTGGTCATACAAACAAAACCCTAAAAAGAGCTTTTACGAAAGAAATTTACGAGCGATGAAAACGTCAAACGTGTGTTCACACTTAGGTCACAATAGTTTTGTACTGTCGGCCTTCCAGAATGAATCTCAGAAAACTTAGAAATCCGCGGACAACAATTTGACAACTACTAGTTTACAGAACTGTTTTTACATAAGTAATATGAACTCTTTAAAGTAAAAATTTAAATTATTCCCTGAATTTATATTAAAATGTCTCATTAAAACTTCAGAAACATTTTTCTTAATGATCCTTTTAATTTTTTTATTTAGAACTAACACCTTTTCCTTTTGCTGCAATTACTGTGACCCTGTACATTTTTTTCCCAGTTTAATTTGAAATTTTCGATTTGTAATTGAAGAAAAAGTAATAAGTTGTATTTAAATTAAGGTTAATTTCCATCGTTATCTTGAAAAGGTATGTTCTGTTAATGTTCAATTTACGATTTATCCATATGTAATTTTAACAACTATGTTAACAACATAGTTAATAGTAAGCAATTCAGATCATAACCTTTAACAAAAAGTAGATCTCAGGATTTCAAAATAATAATATTTAGAAACTTGAAACTTTAAAGTAGAAACAGAAAACTTAAACCATATGCAATATAGAACTTTAAATTTGAAACAAAACTAAGAAGAAGCAAAAGTTTTATATCTTTTATAATTTATATCTTTTTAGTTTTTTGTGTTAACTTCGAGAATATCCTAAATAAAAGTGTATAAAATCCTTCATTGCTGTTGGAGCATTATTTTCTCCCAATTTATTATCTTTTATAGTGTTAAAATAGGGTGTCTGATGACCAAGATTTAACAAAAAAGACCTAAGGAATATGTGTAGACTCGACGCGTATGAACACCACAATACAGTGGAACCCCGCCATTCGTACACAATTCGTCCCAGAAGGTAGTTCGAATGGCGATTTGTACGAATGAAGAATCATTTTTTCACATAAGATATAATGTAAATTGGATTAATCAGTTCTAGATCCATAGATGATCGTTTATTTAAACCTATAAAAACAATAAATATACAGTACTGTACATGAAATACATAAATAAAAATTTAACTGCACTTTTGTAATTAGGTGAGCTCATCATCATCATTTCGTGTCCGCAATACCACGTCATATACGCTTCTCCCAAAATCTTGTTACCAAGAGCGCTTCGTCATTGGCATCATTGAGGTCGTCAGGGGTGCAGCTACCTCCCATGCTTGTACAAACCAGTAGATGTTGATAATCCTGGAATTTTCCACAGTCGCATTCTGCACTTCCAGCAATGTATCCCCACTTCTTTAAGTTGTCTTTACACCTAGTAACACCAGTACGGAGTCTGTTCAGCGCTCTCCACGTTGTATATTGTAACTGGTGACCAAAGCTCAGTTCTTCTTTAGGTGCAATCCAGGTGGCCAACGCCTGCTCCCTCCAGAGTTCTATCCTCCGGTTCATGGGAGTGAGCGGTGTGGCAGTTGTAGAACGTAAAAAACTTTTTCGGGATTTAAGCCTGCTTGTTTCAGCTTCGTGATCAAACAGTGGGTGTCTGTGGTCTGTATCCGCCTTAAATTTTTCTGTTTTTGTGGCGACCTGTCTTTTGATATCTGGAGGTGCTATCCCAATGATGGGATATAGTTTATTAACAGGTGTTGGTTTTAAACATCCTGTTATTATTCGGACAGTGTCGTTTATCGCCGTATCTACAAATTTAGCATGCACCGAGTTATTCCAAACTGGTGCCGCATATTCGGCAGTAGAAAAACTCAAAGCTAGAGCCGATGTACGTAAAACCTCCGGTTGTGCACCCCACGTGGACCCTGTTAGTTTCCGAAGTATGTTATTTCTAGCGCAGACTTTAAGCTTGGTGTCACAACAATGCTGTTTAAAAGATAACGAGCGATCTAATTTGACTCCTAGGTATTTTGGAGTATCTGTATGTTCCAGCAGATGGCCTCTCCAAGTAATTTCTAATTTTCTTCGTGCTTCACGGTTTCGTAGGTGAAAGGCACATACTTGCGTTTTAGTGGGATTTGGCTTCAGTGAGTTATTTTCGTAATACACTGCCACACAATTCAGGACGTTTTGAAGGAGATTAGGTGAGCTGATGGCGTAAGTAGAATATGGAGAGGAGGAAGAGGGATGTTGATGTTACTGTTTGAAATTGGAGTCACTTTCCATAAAAACATCAGGTAACATCCCTTCAGGTGTTTTCTCTCTTTCTAGTGTTCTTTATTTTTTCAGTCTTTTTGCACTAGAAGAATCTTGGGATTCTTTCTCTAAAAACCTGTCCAATGTTGTCTGCCTTTGACGATTTTCAGAACTGGAGACTATACTGTACGAGGATGAATAGCATCCTCGAATAATGGCTATATTTCACTTATCCGAGTGAAATATTTTGAATATCAGCACTGGATATGGGCGACATGAATCAAGTGTAGTGGTTAATTTAATTCGGTACGCCTATGATTTTGTCCGTTGTAGTTATAAACTCTCCCTTACCGCTCGTACCCTTTACACACTAGAACTTTAAGACGAGTGAACTTAAAATTCATCGATGTTTAACATCGGTTTGCTTTCACACTTGATGTTTAAATCTCCGGTGCTGTTATCAGCTACAGTAATTTTGTTCTTAAGTTACCATTAGGAAATTACCAGTTTTGAACTGTCTCCGCAGACGCACATTGAATTATTATAAACAAATATGGATATTTTATTTCATTCTACAATAAAGAATATATTACACCTGTATTAACATGTAGGTCGATACATTTTATCTCAATTATTGTAGCTCTGTATTTTATTAAACACATTATTAAAATAAATAATTTTATTATAACAATAAGTACAAACTTCTTATAATGTCGATATAATACAATATTCTTGTTTATGATAATACAAAATGTTGACAGCACAAATTCAAAGAGTATTTTTTTATAATAGAAATTATGTTGGCAATGCGGACGATGTTTAAGACGCAGATCTCTGTCTTCAACATCGTTTGTATTTAGACGAGGTCATACGTTTTCACATTAGCGTTTAAAGACACATTCACTTTAACATCCGATCTTAAAGTTCTAGTGTGAAAAGGGTATCGGTCGTTCTCTAGTTTTTAGTATAGTCGTGATCTATAGGTGTACGAAATACCTGGAAAGACTTCACACTTAACACATACCCTCCTATTGTTATCAAGAGGAGGAATTGACACCAATAGACACCCGACTGATAGTCTTCAAAAAGGCTTTGATAAACTATAAAATCCCATAGATAAACTTTCGAAATCAATCTTTCTCTCTAAAGCATACCAGCAATTCTAAAATTAGCGTGAATTAACCCTCACATAAGCTAAACAGTAATTGATTTACGGTTGAGGTTTTCAAGATGTCTGAACGCGTCAACTGGATCCATAGTACGTGAATGTGTGAATTATCTCCTGTGCTCGTATACATCTGTTGGTGTATTTGTCTATCTGTGTGCATTATTATGTCTGTGTGAGTGTTCTGCTTGTGTGTAAGTTTGGTATGTTTGTGTGTGTTCAAGTGTCCTGTATGTGTGTGTTTTATGAATGTCCTTTGTATGTGTGAGGAATTAGTGGTTACTATATAATTTGCGCTGTACCACGTTGCGGTTGCTTTAATTAACATCAGTGTGAAACCATTTAAAAACAGTTTTTAAATGTAATTTAACATGGAATTTTTAAATTTACAAATTACTGTAATGCGCATTTTTAGATCTTAATATAATTACAGGTGTGCAAAATATTGTTGCGTGACTCATTCAGTTTAATCCATTTATGTCCATTTGGCTGAAGGTTTGATTAAAGAGCTTGCCAACCTCAACCTAAAAGTTCTAGCTATCAATTAATGTAGTCTACAGCTCAAGAGTCATCACAGGATTTCAGAGCAGGTGTCGTTTCATCGGCAGCTCTAGAACCGTAAGGGGTCTTAGGTGGAAATTTTTTGACTTTTATATAGAAAAAAATAGAATTTCTCACTATTTTGTGTTATGTTGCTTATACTGCCAAACAAAATAATTATTTTATCTTGGTGCCGGAAAAGTAAGAACTGATTTTGGATATTTTTGATGTGCTGATTCCAAAAATACCTGATTTTTTTGTAGCAGCTCTAGTTTTTGAGATACAGACTAATTGATTTTAGTTTTTTATCTAAAAACGGTAAACTTCCTCCTTGGACAGCAAAGTGGATATACAAAATATCCTTGTTTTTTATGTCTTTGGGACAGCAGAGCTAAGAATCAGCACTGGGTTAACAGAAATTGGGTGATATCTATTAAGAAATGTCATAATTCAAGAAAAACAAAACGTTGTCAACGAACCTTTGGTTGCGAGAGAGAAAATTATATTTCCACCATTGCATATCAAGTTTGGGCTTGTGTAGCAATTTTTGAAGGTTTTGAATCGAGATGGACTTTGTGTAGGCTACTTGACACGTAAATTTTTTGGGAAAAAATGAAAGCCAGAATATTTGATGGTCCTCAGATGAGGCAACCTACTGAAGATCCACAATCCAATCCAACCGCATCAATCAACGAGATTGAATCTAATTCTTGGTGTTCATTTATTCAAGTAGTACAAAATTTTCTTGGAAATCATAAGGCAGAGAATTAGTGGAAAATATGCTTTCCAACTTTAATATTCTCGGATGTATTATGACCACTTACTAGAAAACCTAGGTGATTTTAGTGAAGAACCGGGGGAAAGATTCCATCAGGACATGAAACTATGGAAGATAGATATCAAGGAAGATAAGATAGCCACATGATGGCCTACTAGTGTTGGAGTCTTCAGAAAGAACGTTTTTAAGTGATAAGTGATGAACGTATATTTTACTTTGTGAAGTAAATACAATACTTTGTCTCTTTTGTGTTTGTAACTGGCAGTTGAAGCAAATAGTAACAGTAATAACGTGAAAAATAGACAAGTTAAGAAATAAGATATTTTATTGTAATGTTTGATTAATGTTCATGTGTATAAAATGTGTGAGAATAAAATAAATTGAATTGAATTGAATTGTATGTAAAGGCCAATATAGCGTATCTCAAAAACTAGATCTGATAGATCAAATCTGACGGCTATTTTGTATTCTGTGCCCAAAAATTACCTAGAAACAGTTAAAAACTCACAGGCACCAAAATGTCTATTGGGCTGTGTTATTTAAATCTGGGGAGTGTTTACGTTTTGGCGTTTCACACTTGCTGGTCAGCACTTCTAATACGAAGGCTACCTTTTAAGATTTTACAAAAACTAAGAAATAAATTTTTTAATTGTAGTTAACTGTTTTATATTTATTTAATCCTGAAGTCTTTCTACCTTACGTTGTAAGGCTATAGTCGAGTTACTTATTTTCTGGTGTTGTTCTCCATACTTCTTTCCATCGTGTTCTGTCCTTTGTATATTTTCTTATCTCCTCCCACTTTACTCCTCTCTTCGTTGCAGCTTCTTTTGTTTATTGGTGCCAGGTTTTTCTCGATCTTCCTGGTTTAACTTTCTTCACTGTTTTATTGATTTTCAATATATTCGCCTTTAAGATTTATACACTCTTGCATGCGTTCAAACCAATTCTCGAGAAATTTTTTCCACTCTGAAGTTGGCATTTCAAAAACGTGGTTTTCAAAATCGTTGCCCACGCATTTTTTGTTTGACGTTGGGGAACGAAAGAAAGTCGTTAGGGGATAAATCAGGTGAATACGGCTAACAAATTGTTGTATACCATTCTGCATTAACTGTTCTCCCCAGTTCTTAACCCAGGGGGCGTGATCCCCTCTAAGAAAGAAGGAAATAAAAACACATTAGAAAATTTGATCACCATCGCCTTAGGTAAATATATGTATTTAAAAATAGAGATGAGGACCTTTTTTTGTTAGGTTATTACTTGTTTAAATAATTTTGTCTTACCCCCCCCCAAATTCCTGGGTGCGCCACAGTCGGAGTATATATATATGTTAGCATCAGTACTAGTTCTTGGACGTCCTTTGTAATATGTTACGTTAGCAACCATAACATAATGACATATGTGTGACAGATTGTACATAGACGTGGTAATAAATGCTCGTTTGTGCTTGATTCTGTGTGTTTTAATTGATATTATTACAAACGCTATAAAGCGTATATATTACAATCAAAATAGAAGGCATATAGGGATTTGCAGCTAAGCACCCTACCATCTGGTGAGCGTTTCATGAACTTGTGTACATCAGATAACATTTCGTTTTGTATGAGTATTTTAGATGTTTACAAGTAATGTCACTTCACAAAATCAGAAAATCCCAAACAATTATTTATTTTTTGTCGTTTTTTGATACACTTTTCGCTATTATTTACTAGTAAATGTCAAGTGGTATCTGATTTAGAATGGTTTCAAAAATTCCGCGTGGCGCTACGATCTTAAAATTTTTCCCCTATTAAACACTTAAATAAAAATATTCGCGTGGTGCAAGCCAACCAGGAGAGCTGCATGTTAACTATGTGACATATAGAGACAACTTGCCGCTTATAAAAAAATTTTTACTATTCATATGGCAACAAGAGTGAAATACTACTTTCCAATATAAAGGCTCTTTCCATCGCTCTATTCAATCTTCCATCTCTATAAAACCCTGGTTTCATAATCTTCACCTTAATAAAAGAACTATCTCCACAATTTGCCGGATGCGTTTTAATCATTGTCTTTCCTTTGTGCCCCTCCACAGAATACATGTACTAGAAACAGCTCTGAGCGATTGTGGAGAACTTGGTATAGTAAAGAAGATTTTACTTGACAGATTGATCGATTGAGAACCGATAAAGAAATGTATATCTATTTCACACGAGATATCTATTTCACAAGAATGTATGTCTGCTTCTTACTGTAACGTTCGTTCATAGTTTTTGTCTTTTTTTTGTTATATTATATTATGGTAACTTCAACGTACGTCCCTTTGTAAACACGCGCGAGCTTTAGACCTCCCACCTCTAGATGGAAGACAGGCCTGTCAAATGAAACAAATTGTATCTCTTTCTCTATTTCTAGCTTTGTCTGTGAACAAATGATATGGCTCTATTCAAAAATGGAAATTTTATTGCTATAGTTCTCACCCATTGAACCATATGCTTTAAATAACCGTCATCTGTCAACTAAAGTCTCCTTTACTATATTGTAGGATCATATGATTTTTAATTGCCCTATCCACTACAACAAGTCTTCTTTACTTTACCTGCATTTATCAAAACTTCTCCCCACTCCTTTTTCTATTAAATTCCTGACCAACCCCTCCAAAACTATGCACTGGCGGAATGGTGACCTCACCAAAGCCAACAAATCAGAAGAAGAAAATATTCCCAATCCAGAAACAAACGTAATTTGTGACATTGCATGAACTTGAAGAATTCAAAATATGAAGCAATAAAATTCCAGTGTGTATGCATGTACGTTGATGTTTCCGAAGGTTGTTTTCACGAATACTTATCGAAGGTGTGAGAAACAGAAATGTACATGCACACCAAAACGTGACAGTTTTAAATGAGACCGAACTCGTTGCGTATATCAATGTTGACGTCCGTAATTGCGAAACGCAATGACGAAAGTTTAATTAAAACATACAAAGCTATAGAAAGGTTACATATAATTATTGAATTAAATATAATAATTTTGCGATTTGTGTTTTATGGCTTTAATATAATTATAAAATACTTGTGGCCTTATATATTTGTTATTTAATTAGACGGGCGAATGTGTGACAATTTTAAATCATGTTCACACTAATACTAAATAAAATTCGTTCGATACATTTAATAATAGTTTGGTTCTTTCTTTTGTCACCGACATATCAGTCGAGACCAATGGTTCCTAAACTATGAATCGTAATTCAAATTTGGGTCCCAAAGAATTTTGAAGGAACCATTTTTGATATTTGTAGAAATTGTTTCTTCTTGCTCATCACAATATATATTTTTTTTACTCATCGGGTTTTCCGAAATTATTTTTTTTTTTGCTCTTCAGGCTTATAGAAACCCTTTGTTTTTTCTCAAAAAGTATCCTGAAATTCAGTTCTTGTACATCAGGTTTTCCGAATTTTTTTTTGCTTATCAGGTTCCCCGAAAGTTTTTTTTTTTTTTGGTATCAAGTTTCCCGAAATCCTTTATTTTGCCCATCAGGCTTTCCGAAAATCTTTTGTTTTACTCATCACGTCTCCAGAAATCCTTTGTTTTTGGTCATAGTAATTAGGTTTCCAGATTTTGTTTTTGTTTTTCATAGTTCTTGAAACTATCGTTTTTTGCTCATCAGGTTTCCTGAATTTTTTTTTTTCAGGGTTCCTCAAATTTTCATTTTTTGCTCGTCAGGTTTCCTGAAACCTTTTTTTCTTGCTTGTCAGGTTTCCTGAAATCCTTTGTTTTTTTGCTCATCAATTTACCGAAATCCATGGTTGTTTGCTAATCATGTTTCCCAAAATTATTATTTTTTACTCATCATGTTTCCAGAAATCCTTTGTTTTTGCTCATCAAGTTTCCCGAAATCTTTTTTTTTACCCATCAGGTTTCCCGAAATCTTTTTTTTTTACCCATCAGGTTTCCCGAAATCTTTTTTTTTTTACCCATCAGGTTTCCCGAAATCTTTTTTTTTACCCATCAGGTTTCCCGAAATCTGTTTTATTTCTATTTTTTCTCCGAAATCCTCTTTTTGGTTATCAGGTTTCCCAAAATCTATTATTTTTACTCAGCAGGGTTCCCGAAATCTTTTTTTTTGCTTATCATGTTTCTTGAAATCCTTAGTTTTTTGCTCATCATGTTTTCCGAAATTATTTTTTATTTCTCATCAGGTTTCCCGAGATCCTTCGTTTTTTGCTCATCAGGTTTCCAGAAATTCTTTGTTCTTTCTTATTAGGTCTCCCGAAACCATTCGTTCTTTTTGCTTATCAGGTTTCCCGAAATCCTTCAGTTTTTGTTAATCAGGTTTGCCGAAAGCTTTTTTTGCTTATCAGGAAACCTGATAAGTCAGGTTTCGTTTTTTTGCTCATCAAGTTTCCCGAAATTTTTTTTTTTTCTTATCAAGTTTCCAGAAATCTTTCGGATTTTTCTCATCAGGTTTCCCGAAATTCTTTTTGTTTTCTTATTATGATTCCCGAAATACTTCGTTTTTTTTTTTTGCTAATCAAGTTTTCCGGAATTTTTTTCTTATGAAGTTTCCAAAAATCTTCTGATTTTTCTCATTAGGATTCCCGGAATTCTTTTTGTTTTCTTATTATGTTTCCCGAAATCCTTCGTTTTTTTGCTTATGTCTTTTCCCGAATTTTTTTTTTCTTATCAAGTTTCCAGAAATTTTTCGGATTTTTCTCATCAGCTTTCTCAAAATTCGTTTTGTTTTTTCATCAGGTTTCCCGAAATTCTTTTTGTTTTCTTATCAAGTGTCCCGAAATCTTTCGTTTTTTGCTCATCAAGTTTCCCGAAACCTTTTTTTTTTGCTCAAGTTTACCGAAGTTCTTCGGTTTTTTGCTCAAGTTTACCGAAGTTCTTCGGTTTTTTGCTCAAGTTTACCGAAGTTCTTCGGTTTTTTGCTCAAGTTTACCGAAGTTCTTCGGTTTTTTGCTCAAGTTTACCGAAGTTCTTCGGTTTTTTGCTCATAAGGTTTCCCGAAATCATGTTTTCTTGTTTATCAAGTTTCTCGAAACCTTATTCTTTGTGCTTATCAAGTTTCCCGAAATCTTTCGTTTTTTTGTTCATCAGGTTTCCAAAAATCGACTGACTGTAAAATGCACCAACACCTATGTTACTCGGCAAAACATTGGCAACAAACGTGTTTAAATGTGAACAGTACACATATTCATTATGTCATTCTTGAGGCTGTAATTACCCTAAATATCACTATTACAATATCATGTGTCAAGTTATTACCCCAAGATATGATCTCAATATGTTAATGTCATGTTCTTAATTATTATTTATGATGTTTTTTATTTGATGGATTGCTAAAATGCTTAAAGGAACCGACTTAAGATTTATTACCACATAAGATATCTACATAGTTATAACTCATATAAATTACATTTACTTTAAGTAAAATATCACTTTAATTTTTCTGATATGTTAAATACACGAACTGTGAAACATTATTTTTCTCGATCTTGGATATTAAATTTATCTGAAAATATTATTTTTAAATTCCCTTTAAAAAGGAATAAAATTAAAGAATAATCGTATTTAAAATTTACGTTATTATTAATTTCAGGCAGTCGTTGCGAAACAGAAAAAATGCGGTAATGCAGAAAATCATCAAACAGAAGTCTTGTTTTTATTTAGACTGTATATTTTAGCTTTTAAAATTTATTGAAAATACAACGTGTCTCAAAAGAAATTTTATATTTAGTGGATCGATTAAAAAAAAAGTAAACCGTATATAGAAAAAATGTTTATTAATTATTAAAATACACTTTTTGGGGATTTATTTCTTAAAAATAATATCGTCTAAATGTAGACCCTCGCGTTCTCGGCACTCATTTAATCGAACAGTAAAATTACTTATGACGTCTCGGCAGGTGGACTCAGGGATGGCTGCCATTTCGTGACGGATATTTTCTTTCAAATGCGCCAGTGAAGTCAGTTTATTGGCGTAAACTTTAGATTTAAGATAACCCCATAGGAATAAGTCCATAGGGGTTAAATCTGGACTGCGTGGAGGCCAATTTATGTCACCTCTCCGGGAGATCAATTTGCTTGAGAAAATTTCACGAACACGTGGCAGAGACATATTGGACGTGTGTGAAGTTGCTCCGTCCTGTTGGAACCATGTTCTTTGGTTATAGCCAGGAAAGTTTTGCAGTTCAGGTACCAAGAAGTTGTCTAACATCTCCACATAACGCTCTGAATTCACTGTAACTGCACGCCCCCTTTCGTCTTCAAAAAAGTAAGGGCCGATAATTCCTCGCGCCGACATCGCAGCCCATACGGTCACTTTAGGCGAATGTAGGGGTTTCTGATGTTTGCGTTTCGGATTCGTTGCACTCCAGTAGCGGCAGTTCTGCTTATTTACGTGGCCATTAAGATGAAAATGAGCTTCATCCGAAAGCAAAATGTTGGTAAACGTTGAAAATCGCTCAATCACCTGATTTACGAAATTAAGCCTCTGACTGGCATCTTGGGGCTTTAATTCTTGCACCAATTGAATTTTGTAGGGGTGCAGCTTTAGGTCTTTGTGCATAATGCGATGTAATGATGATCTATGCACATTTAAAGCACTTGCGCGCTTCCGAATTGAAAGGTTCGGGTCGTCACGAACAGACTGATTAACATTCTCCACGTTTTCTACCGTTCTTGATGACCTAGGTCGCCCGGATTTTGATTTATCCAGCGTTGTACCAGTCTCTTCAAACTTTTTAACCCAATGTCGAATGAGAGGAATGCTTGGCGCATCATTTAAGTGGCGAAAACCTCGAATACTGCAGAATTTTCTACGCGCTACAGTCGCCGAATCACCGTTTTTGTAAATCTCTCGCACGCATAATGCGCGGTCTGCTCCCGAGAAACGCTCCATAGTGATTGAATTCCCAAGAGCCAGGCTACCGATTGACATAACCCCCGCGCCCCTCGGATACGTTGCGTTCACGCAGTAAGCTAAATAAATATAAAATTTCTTTTGAGACACCTTGTACATCAATATTAAATTTATTTAATAGGGAAACTTCCTAAGCACCCTGACATTTGGTGGCGATTTACGGAATATACGAAAGTGACATTGTTTTGTTTTGTTCAATGGAGAAATACGTGTTTTTTTGTTGTTTGTGTTTTATTTTTGTGAATCATGGAAAAAACAATCAATTTTGTTGTGTGCCGCAATGTAAATCGTGAATAAGGAAGAATCCCTCTTAAACATTCCATAATTTACCTAAATCGAAAAAAATATCAATTGAAACGACGTTTGGAGGCAGAGAGAAAGTGGATCGTAGGTTTTTATAGAGCCAAAAACTAAAATGGGCAAAAATTCAAGCGAAATTCAAAGTGATTTTTTACGTCCAAGAAAAGATTGAAAAAAGAAGTACTTACCCCACCCAAATTTTGCCTAAATCGTCAGTTGATATATTAAAAGGCCCTTCCATTTTTTCAGGCAAAGATTTTAATTATTTACTAATATATTTACCATATTTTCGTTGCTATTATATTGACAGACAGTTAAAAAGAATTAAAAATCCAATTTAAAACTAAAAATTTCCCTGTAATTTCTTTAGAATGGTATATTATTACATATCTTGTAAATCGTAGATTACGATTACCTTTCAATAAAAAAAGCACAAAAAAGCTCGGAAAACAGGAAAAATACAACTCGTGTTCATTTTCACCATGTAAACAAATACACGAGTAACAGTTTAATGTCACTTTCGAGTGTTCCAGCTTTGCCGCATATGGCGCTGCATTCTTAAAAAGTTTCCCCTATATTCCCAATACTTTTATCCAGCGTTTCTCAACCTTTTTAGTGTTGAAATAATATTTATCTCTCAGACTTAAATAAAAAATATTGCAAAGTACAGTTTTTTAAAGACGTCTGTTTAATCTCAAATGAACGAATCAACAATTAACTTATTAATATATTTATTTCTCACTCATGCTCGCAAGGCATGTGCGAGACAGAAATATAAAAATAATTTGATTTCTGCTGCATTCATTCGACATTGAACAGAATTCTTTAAAAAACTGAATTGTACTCCTAAATGATTTCACAGGTTATAACAAAACATAATATTAAATTAATTTATTGGGCTCTAAATACATAAAAAAACATTAAACCCAGTAGTAAAACAGTTATAATCCTCCCATGGCTTATTCATATACCAAAAATGAACTTAAGCCTCTTACACTATGACAAAATATATCCCAACAAAGATACGAGCCATAGCCATTTTATATACACTGATGCAGGGACGTAGCCAGGATTTCAGCTTGGGAGGGGGGCAAAAATAATAAAATATTCTAAATTGGTCGGTACGACCTTAATTACATGGCTTGGGTGGAAAATAACAGCGTTCTAGGTCAGGGGTCGGCAACCTTTCAGTGACAGAGCCAAATCTATATTGAAAAAAAAAACACAATAACATGGAAGAGCCGCTAAAAAATATATGCTATATTTAAGAAAAAAACGTAAAAATTTGTTTTAAAATAATCAAGTATTACAATAAATTAATATTTACTTATACATTTAGTTTATGATACCTATTGTAGTTGCCAGTATATTACAATATAATAATTTTTTTAATGGGACGATTGATTCTGTATAGTGTTCTATAAGACTTCAATATTTGGTGAATATTCAGTAATCTTTAACTTAAAGCCGCACTCTAGTTTCAGGTCAGTAAGATTACTTCTTAACTGACTCTTTATTAATTTCATATGTGAAAAGACTTGCTCACAGTAATATGTGGATCCGAAAATTGTCAGTAGCCCAAAAGCATAATTTTTTAAAAGATTGAACGATTCTGGAAGACGGTTCCAAGCTTCGAAAAGAACTTTATCTACATTTTGAAGATTGCGAATTTCGGTCCACTTATGCTGGAAAGATAAAATTCACTTTTTTCTTTCTAAATTTTCCAGTTCAGAATTAAGTTTTAAGAATATATAATTCCATAAACCTTTGGATTTCAAATCCACTAATGAAGGTGATAAATGTAATTGCTACATATCTACTTCAATTGGTTTTGTCAAAAAATCTAGTGTAGCTTTATATTTTCTAAACTCTTTAAATCTATCTCGAAAAGCTTCTTTCATGTTAACAATAGTTTGTGCAAAAAAAATTGCATTAATAACATGTTTTTGTAAATTAAAAATGTTTTTGCACGTAAATCATTCACAAATACAGATAACTTTTTTTCGAAACAAATAACTTCTTCTAAAAGGGAATATGCAGTAACTCGGGGAATTACCGGGCGTGAATTGCACCGTAAAACATTCTGAAAAATACTAAACCTGTATAGTACAGGCAGAAAGTTGAAAATTAAAAAATAGATTAAGCCACTGCTGTTCAGGCATGGAATTTTCAACAAGAAAAATTACAACTTATTTCTGTGACTTGTTAACATAAACTAACATAAAAAGACATGAACAATCCAACATCTATCCAGCAAATCCTAAGTAGCGATCCATGTTTCCCAACCTCCATATCTATTCGGCAGGTAGACAACCTTTTAATACAAAAAACAATGTTTCTAAAAATAAAAATGTAAATAACCCAAATTTTATATCGTCTCTTCTGAGATAAACAAAATAACAACCTTGTGAGTTGTCACGAGTGTTTTTGTTGATGATTTTGTAATTTAAAGTGATGTAAATTATAACAAACATCAACAGTGATGGAAGCAACCGAAATTTTGATAATTTATTTAAATGGATTCCACAAAATTTTACAAAGTTAACAGGCGGAAGGAAATTACTTAGATTAATTTTTGGCAAAAGTTTTTGTTTTTATTTTAAAAACTGAAATTTATTTTGGTCATTTTAGTTATTTTAAGATTTTATTTACTTTTTGATAAACACCTTTTATTTGTTAAGGAATTTACACAGTTAATTATATTCTTAGTTAGCTTGATATGGCCTTCATGTGTTCGTTATTTTTAGTTTATTCCAAGATAATCTTAGTGAGTGAATCTGAATTGGTTGTTTGTTTTTAATTTCATTTAAAATGATATTTGGACAAATATTAAATCAAGTTTTAGGGTAAGTCTGTGTAATATACTGCTCCTTGGTTATATGCGGTCTCACTTTACGCATGTTTACTATAACGCGTAAAAAAAATCGGACAGGGTAGTGTCGGAAACAAATCCGGTACGTAAAAAACGTCAGTGTTGTTTTGTGACAATGTCGTTTGTGTATAGTACTGTAACAATGAATTTCATGTATTTCGATAAATTTTATTCATTTTTACATGGGCATCGCCAGCTCGACAGTGGGTACATTCAGTGTTTCTTCTCGAGAATTCTTTCTCGAGAATTTCTCGAGAAAAAGTTACAATTCTCATTTTTAGGGTTTTGTAGGGTTTTGTATGACCTAAAAACCCTCATACCGTCATTTTGTCGTCTGTCTGTCTGTCTGTCTGTTCAGTAAAAATTGTAGCCAAACGGCTAAACCTAGAGAGTTGCAATTTGGCATGCTTATACAACTCTTTGACCCGCACATAGGAAAAATTAAAACATCTAAAAAACGTATCCCCCTAAAAATATAAACAAATATGTGCTCATCGAAAAAAAAAAATTTATTTTATAATTCTGAGTAAGGTATCAAATGAAAACCCTTGGTATGAGGATTAACGATCAAATTTGTAATTTTGCAAAATTATTTTGATAAATTATTTTGATAAATTATTTTGAAATTACAAATAAAGGAGATTTTCGGGGTGCCCCGTTTCAAACAAACACCCTGTATACAAAATTAGCATATTAAACATGAAAATGAACACCTGAAAACCTGAAGAATTCTGGTATACGTAGTGTATACCCAGCCATCACTGCCTTAAAATAGCCTATACAAGAAAATTTTTAGCGGGTTTTAGCAACAGATTTTTTTTGAAAAATATTAAGAAAAAAATCTGTTCCCAGGGATGGGCCACGTGGAGGCACCCGCAGGACACAATATTGCAAAATTAAGTTTTTTTTATTTTTTTTATTTTTTAATTTACACATTTTTAGGGACGTTCACAGAGACATTTCTTTCATGTAACTAAATGTGAGGGTAAAAAATAACTCATGAGCCGGCATAAGAAAAAAATATATGTATATTCATGACCCCCCCCCCATAAAAATAAAATTTGATCCTGAGTTGTCCATAAGAAAGAAAATTGGTTCCGAGCAACCCAAAAGAAAACACTTTGGTGTCGAACCCTCAATAAGAAACAAAAATGGTTGTGGTGGACAACTAATAAAATTGTCTTAATACGAATCGAGACACTTAAATCGTATATTAGCATTAAACTAAAATTTTTATGATTATGTTTGCAATATTTTGCCCCCCATCCCCATCTGAAAAAAGCAAAACAAAACAAGCAAAAATAATAAAATATAAAAACCACAATAACAAAAATGCAGTAAAACAGAAAAAATGGCAATAGAATACAAACACAAAAAATGGCAATAAAACACAAAAGATTGCAATAAAACAGCAATAGCAGCAATCAGCAACATCTGCAATACATACAACATAAGCAATACAAGTGAAGCATACATATAAATGGGGCAATGCATATAAATGGGGGCAAAACATACAGAAATGAGAGAAATACACATAAAATTGGGGGCAATACACACAAAATTGGGGGCAATACACACAAAATTGGGGACAATGCATAAAAAACGGGGGCAATGCATACAAAACGGGGGCAATGCATACAAGGCGGGGGCAATTCATACAAGGCGGGGGCAATGCATACAAGGCGGGGGCAATGCATACAAGGCGGGGGCAATGCATACAAGGCGGGGGCAATGCATACAAGGCGGGGGAAATGCATACAAGGCGGGGGCAATGCATACAAGGCGGGGGAAATGCATACAAGGCGGGGGCAATACACACAAAATTGGGGGCAATACACATAAAATGGGGGGCAATACACACAAAATTGGGGGCAATATACATAAAATTGGGGGGCAATACACATAAAATTGGGGGAAATGCACATAAAATTGGGGGAAATGCACATAAAATTGGGGGCAATACACATAAAATTGGGGACAATACACATAAAATTGGGGGCAATACACACAAAATTGGGGGCAATACATACAAAATAAGCATATTAAACATGAAAACGAATACCTGAAAACCTGGAGAATACTGGTATACGAAGTGTAATCTGAAACAGACAACATGAAAGAAAACAACAAGAAAACGTGAAAACATTTTTATAAAACGGAACCTAAAACCATAAGTATACAAACTCTGGGCGATTTGTAGATAACAGGCATTTGAGCTGGGTCTCGCCGTCAAGATATCTAGCAGCCGATAAGCACAGTCTCAGCCATCACTGCAAATTAGCACCCCAAGTTCTGAAACATTTAGATTAGTCTTATATCTAAGGGAGGGTGCCACTCAGGTGGCAAGATCTTTAGAGGAAAACCTCACTTTAGGTCAAAGGGAGAGCTCAGTTTTATTGCTAAAGCGTTAAGAGACGATCTTAACGCCTGGAGGAGAGCTCTGTTTTTAAATTGAGGAGTTAATAAGAAACCAATCTCTTAAACCTCGCTGGGGACTAAAATCACTTAAGATTATTAATTTACTACCTTTTTACCATTGAAATAACCAAATTCTGGACCTTCACTGTTGGGGGATAACCAAATTCTGGACCTTCACTATTGGGGGATAATCAAATTCTGGACCTTCACTGTTGGGGGATAACCAAATTCTGGATCTTCACCGTTGGGGGATAACCAAATTCTGGACCTTCACTCTTGGGGAATAGCCAAATTCTGGACCTTCACTGTTGGGGAATAACCAAATTCTGGACCTTTACTGTTGGGGAATAACCAAATTCTGGACCTTCACTGTTGGGGAATAACCAAATTCTTGACCTTCACTGTTGGGGGAAAACCAAATTCTAGACCTGCACTGTTGGGGGATAAACAAATTCTGGACCTTCTCTGGGGGAGAATTACCAAATTCTGAAACTCAATTTTCTGTATTTAAAACAAAATTATATGATAATTTAATTTAAAATTATTAAAAACTTCATTTCAACAATCTCTGCTTTCTTCTTAAGGCCTCTTAGTGCATTTCGAACAGATTCAAAGTTAAAAAAGCAGATTTTTATAAATCTAATCTTAAAATTTTGAAAACTTATTTAAAATTTTCTGTATTTAAACCAAAATTATATGCTAATTTATTTTAAATTATCAGAAACTTCTTTTCAGCAAATTCTTTCTTCTTAAGGCCTCTTGCTGCATATCGAGTAGAATCAAAATAAAAAAGCAGATTTTTATAAATCTAATCTTAAAATTTTGAAAACTTATTTCAAATTTTCTGTATTTAAACCAAAATTATGTAATTTATTTTAAATTATTAGAAACTTCTTTTCAGCAAATTCTTTCTTCTTAAGGCCTCTTGCTGCATATCGAGTAGAAACAAAATAAAAAAGCAGGTTTTTAAATCGATTTTTTATAAAAAATTTTAAAACTTATTTAATATTTGCTATATTTAAAATAAAATTATAGGTTTTCATCGAGTAGATGTATAAGTTTCTAGACCTCTGATGCTATATTAAAGTCACGTGGTTTGCAAGCCGTTTCTACCGCTTTTATTTCTGAATACACTCAAAACACAAACTTTTCTAAAATTTTAAATTGGTGACGAATAGGGTATACTAGGGTCTCAATATCTAGACCTCCGGCACTATAAAGTCACATGGGTAACGTGACGTTTCGATCATATAAAACTAATTTTATTAAACGTATCTATATTATTTAAAATAATTATGGGTTCTTATCGCCTAAGTGGCGAACAGGGCATAGTAGACCGGCACTATAAAGTCACAGGGCAGTGACATTTCGATTATTTAAAAAAAATTAATAATTAAATAATCGGTTTCTTTTTTAAATAATGAATAGGACAAAATAGGTTCTCAATTTCTAGACCTCCGGTACTGTAATAAAGTTACATGGGTAGCGTGACGATTGCTGTATGAAAAAGTATTTAAAATTAATCGAGATTGACTCGAATCTCATGATTGTATATCGAAAAATGATATGAATATCATGGGACTGAAAATTTGTATGAACTATAATTATTGGTTCCAATCACTTAAGTGGGAAATAGGGTGAGTATGTTCTCTGTATTTATATAAAAATCACATGGGCTGTGTGACTTTTCGTTTTACTAATATATAAACAGGTTTAATTAATGGAAAGTGAGTCGACACCTGAAATGACTGCATATCGAAAAACCAAAAGTGGATTCCAGCCCGTAATCCTGGTTTTAGGTTACGTTGGTAATTATCTTACCATGGAGTTATAATTTGAGGTTTTAAATTTTTTGAAAAAAACTAAAATTATTTATGGAAAATTTTTTGAAATATTATTTTTGAAGAACTAAGTTTGCTAAATTTAAATCTGAAAAATGACTGGTTTTGTCCCTATAGAATGAAGTTTAAGTATTAGTCTATACTGAGTCGAACCCTAAGCTGATCATTGATTAATGAAAATTATTTTCGAAAAATATTTTTGAAAAAAAAATATTATTAATTATGTTTTTGATGACTTTATGAGATTATGACAAAATTAAAACAAAAACTTTGAGAAAAATATTTTTTAGAAGAATTTTGAAAACGTTTTAAAAACAAAAAACAAATTACTAAATTATTTTGATAAAAAAAAAAATGAAAATAATGATATTACCTCGAACATTGTGAATTTTTTTATTTAAAAACAGAAAATAACTGGACTTATTAACTCTATGCCGTTTTTTTTTTTTTCTAAAGTTATTAGTTGACCCCAGAGCTGATACAATTTCTCAAATATTATTGAAATATTAAAAAAGTAAAAAATTTAAAAAATAACGAAAAAAAATTGGGATTTTTTGAGAACAAATTAAAAAAAATAATAATAGTTAAAATTAACTGGTCATATATATAGTAATTTTTAAATATTACTCTACTACTACTAATATACAAATTTTGAAAAATAATTTAATACTGGTTATATCTCTAAATAATCATTTTTAAGTATTACTTGATCATGCGTCAACGCCTCTGCTGATTGCATAAAATCTTAAACATTATTAAAATAATAACAAAATAAAAAAATTTAAAACTATTTTAAAAAATAAATTTTGAAAAATAATGTGATAACTCAAAATGACTGGTCATATCTCGGTATAGTAATATTTAAGTATTACTCGACGCTGAGTCAACCCCTCTGTTGACTACACACTCTGAAATATAATTTAAATATTTTTTAAAAAAATGAAAAAAAAAAAAAAATTAAATAATATCGAATTAAAAAAATGAAAAAATGAATTGAAAAATTGAAAAATAATGTAAAAAAATTATTTCTAAAAAAAAATATTGATTATTAAAATTTTAAAAATGCTATTTTTAAAAAACTATTTTAAAAATAATGTTCATTCTTGAAAATACTAAAAATGTCTATATTTTATTTAAATTAGTCTGCTGAGTCGACTCGTAGCCGATCTGCATATCAGAATAAAAATTCAATGGTATGAATTTAACCCATTTTCTTGTGCTCTGTAGCCAAATCAAAACCACGAAACCACACAACTAAAAAATAATTTAATATTAACAAAAAAATTGATTAATAAAAATAATGTACTATATACTAACAGCCATTATAATACTTCTAATGGCAATAAAAAAAAAAAAAAAACTCTAAAATACGTTTTAAAAATGGTTAAAACTAATTTTAATTTACGGCTTTAGGGTTAGCCAGTTAGTGCTATATCAAAGGATATAACATTGAAATGTCCTCTTTTTGAAAGAGGACACCAAAAAATCCCCCAAAGGATTATAGTCTTACACACAAAATCACAAAAAATAAATAAAGGTATTTATTATTAATTAATTTAAAAACATCTTTCTGGTCGGAATATGTTTGACTTAACCTAAAATTTTCCATTCATTTCAAGCGCTAAATAGCCTCATCCAGAAGTACCTAAAGGCAACACCTATCCTAGGTTCGCCAACCAATTTGGTTAGGCTCCCCTTGGGGGTCCCAGGATTACCTAAAAAGTCAACCAGGATCACCAGCAAAATATATTCATATTGGCGAAATTGTCAAAAAAGGATAATTTATGTTGTTTAACGTCATCCAGACTCTTCCATACCAAAGGATATGGCCTTGTCAGCCTTCGGTCAGACGGAAGGGCGCCGGGAACCGAGGGCGCAAATAATTTTGTACAAAGGGAATAAAAAAAAATAATTAAATTCCAACCAATTTTGCTTCAATCACCAACTTAAAAATAAAACGCTTGATGAATGAATTTCCAATGAATCCATCCAAGTCAAACGTTGGAAACACTCCACCACATACTTCAAGGATCTTAAGAAAACCTCCCCTGTATCCTAAAAATACAGGAACGATAATCCTCCCCATGGAAAATTCATACAGTCCATCCTGCCTTAGTGAGAGGCCAAACGTTTCCCAGCTATGGAGAACGGACTTCCCAAACACTCTGAAGAGGGACGTAGGGTACCCTAGGTCCAGCCAGTAACTTCTGGAGAGTATACCAGTGGACCCATGACCCTGAGACCCAAATACAAATACAAAGAAAAATTTAATGTTCGCAAGATGACTTATATTTTTTTGAGCAAAATTTTGATAAAATTTATAAAGGTCAACCAGCGTTAGGCTACTATCGCCAGGTATAAGTTCAAATTGACAAACATTTTACAATTACATATTGACCAGAAAAATTTAATTTTAATTAATTAATTTTATTTTTAACGTTATGTTCCAACTTTGAGAACAATATAGGATTGTTCTGAAGTATTGTCCGGGGTTTGAGCCCTGTTTTGTGCTGTGTAAGCAAATGTGTAACCACGTACTACAATTTGTAAAAGATAAAAATATTAATAAAACCAAAAAATGATTTGAAATCCACGAGTTGACAATTTTGGCAATTTTCCAAAACGCGCCATTTCGGATTTGATCCAAATTTGAACCCAATGGACTACAAATAAAGCAAAACTAAATGGAGCCGATTTTGGACTCCAAACTGTCATGAGACAGCTAAGTAAAAAAAAAATGAACTCTGAATTTGGAAAACTAAATATTGAAAAATAAATTTGGAAAAATTGGATATTTATTTTATTTGGAAAAATTGGATATTTATTTTATTTAAAAAAATTGCCATTTGAAGTATTTTTAATAATAATTTATCAATGCCTAAGTGGCGTATTGATTATAAAATATTTCTTTTTTTCTAGACCTCCGGTACTATGTCAAAATCACGTGAAATTGACATTTTGTCCGTTTAAATGGTTTAAATTTAGTTTTGTAAGTTTTGCTAAAGCTGAGTCAGCCCCTTGGTTGACTGCAGAGTATCAAATTTGGAATACGAAAATTCCGTGGTGTCCGGGTTTTGAACCCGTCTCCCAGGGTTTCATAAGTTAAGTTTTTTACCACAGAGAACGTAATTTTTAATACTAAAAATTATTTTAAAAAATTAAAATTGTTAAGAAAATTTTAAAAAGGTTAATATTATTAAAATTATTTTAAAAGAACATTATTTTTAAGACTAGTTTTGAAAAAAAAAAATAGGAAAAAATACTAGTTTTGAAAAAAAAAAAATAGGAAAAAAATACTATTTTTGAAAATTATTTTTTGTAATTATTGTTGATAAATAAATTTTGAAAAATTTAATTTACAAACAGAAACTGACCGGTCATTTTAAGTATTACTACTTGGCAGAGTCGATCCAATTGCCGATCTGCACAGTAACGGAAAATTAAATTTCGTGACATCGGGGTTTGAACCCGAGTCCCTGTGCCCCCGATTACGGAGCATTAAAGTTCTTCAAAATATATATATATATATGGAAATATTTTTGGAAAATTCATTTAAAAATTAAAATTGACCAGCTATTATCTGTTTTTAAACAGTATTTTCCCAGCATCTTTTATCTATTTGTCAGTATTATACAATGCTGAGTCAACCCCGAGCTGATAAACAGCAATCCAAACTCCACGGCATTCCGTAGTTTGGATTTTGAAATAACTATTTTTGAACACCAAACTTTGGAAATGAAACGTTCTAGATCGAAAAAAAAACAATTTTCTCTTTTGTTTGTTTGTTGGCTTAAGCAACTTTAGCTAACTAGCCAAAAAAAAAAAGAACTATTTTTAAAATAAAAATTAAACGATTTAAAAAACCTGCTTTTTAATTATTTTCTCCTGAAATAAACTCCTGAAGTATCCTAAACAAAAAACAGAATTAGCACAAAATAAATCATAAAAACTAAACTTAAAACTAATTTTCAAATAACTTAAAAATTAAAACTTTCAAGCACCTGTTGAACAGGATTTAAATTTTACCAACACAAACCAATTAATTTACTAGAAGTTGCATTTTGCAAAATCCAATAAAGAAAACTGGTCCTCAACATGTCGGATTTAAAGCACCTACAGACATGTCCCATTTTCGGACCAAAATCAGCCCAATAATATGAACAAATCTTGTAGGATTTATAAGGTTGGCAACACTACATCTGGTTATGAGTAAAAAATTCGTTCACTCGAAAAAAATACCCACTTCCAGAAAGCATTACCGGGTATTAGCACCCACATAAAATTCGACCAATATGTAAAATAACATGTGGCTGTAATACCCAAGAAAAATTGTTTTAATTTAAAAATCTGGAAGTCTTGATTTGTTGGAAACTGCTTCTGTTGAATCTCGAGAAGATGCAACCATACCTAATTGCCTCTCCTGCGAGTGTTAGTAGGTCGAGCTGAAAGAGGAGGTGATCTTTCCTAACGGCGAACGTAATTCTTTCCGGGGAAGGCGCAAGGACAAAGGACAAAGCGAGTTACCCCCCACCCACAAAAAACCCAAACGTGGAAAGAAATAACGTTCAACCGTATTGTATTCACACAACAGAGCTGGTTCCTCCACGTCTATAGAAGAGTCCGTGGAGGGCTCTATTGTAAGCCATCGCCGCCCGATCCGATGCACATGGAAAGGGCTTGGGCTCCACCGGAGGAATCGCGAGGGCAACGAACAACCTAGAGGAAAGAGGATGCTTGCTCAGAACAAACTTGTGCCCGCATTAAAGGGAATCCGAGTTTGCACAAGTATCAAGGTAACCTGAAATGTTTACTTCTGACCTCAGGAATTTTAAACTAATATTAAAACAACAAAAAATGGCGCGAGTGTTTAAAACAACTCACTAAAAGAAATAATAGTGAAGTTTATTGTAACTTCAAGAGTTAAATTTTTTGAAGGCTCGTTCCTTCACTCGGTCGATCAGTTTATCTATCGAAGATTCTTTACCGACCGGCTTCCAAAAGTTAACTTTTACTGAATTTATTGTTTTACGAGCGCTACCCATCCGTTCGGTAGTTGGCCCCGTGATCAGGCGGTGTCAAACATCCCTTACCCTTGGCTATGCCTTGGGGGGAAACGTCAGATCGTCCCGACCAGTAAAAAAACTCTACCAAAAGAAACAAAACTCATTCGTGACATCTTTGGTCACTTTCAGTCAACTAGTATCTCTCGTCTCCCTCGGCTAGGCCGTTAAGGTAGGGAAAAACTCGGAAGAGACTTGGTCAACCGGCACCTACAATCCCTGAGACAGAAATAAACCATGTGTATCATGAAAAGCGCAGTGTATTTAGTGTTGTGTGTGTTTTGGTGAGATTTAACTACCAACTGAATAACCAAAAAGTTACCAGTTGTTAGAACTCACCAGTCCTCTGAATTATCTGTCAGAATCAACTAGAATCTTTCTAGATAAAAGTCCAAATCTAAATCGACCCTAGTTAATAACAACAGACGCATCAAAGGGGGTGTAGTACCTGTAGTTTATTTTTTGCAAAACCCAACAGAAACATACGCAGATGATCTGTGAGTGCCACAAGAAATAAACACACTTTCACACAAAGGTACCATGTGTGGAAGGATATTTAATTGGTCTACAAGCAAACCTTGCAGCATACAAAACAGACTCACGATTGTTAGTTTGATTTATCCATCTCTAACATACCTTTACTTCGGCTGATGTACAATTTGATAAACTTTTTTAGGGTGACAAAGAAACAAATTCACCCTAAAAATGATTACAGACTGTACAGAGAGAATCAACTTGGATATAAGAGGCTTTTGATATTTGATAAAATTATTACTTTCCCCCCGTTTCTCACGGAGGAAAAATATTTCAACATTTAAAATTTATTTACCTACCTAAACTAAAATTTCTTTATATTTCTTTCAATTTGTGTTAAATTTTCTTTATTAAACATGCATTACTTTACTTTTTTCAATCAAAAAATCAAAAATCATGCATTTTATCAATAAAAAAATCATTTATTTCTTTCTTAATCATTGCTGTTTTGCAAATTTGTAGGTCCTAAGCGACCTGTGTGTGGTACAAAGGGGTAGTTTTAAGGGGCAGCACTAGCTAGCCCCCCAAAACAATAAATACACCCCCAAAGTACGCGTGTGCTTGTACCTAAGTACTGTTTGTGTTTGTGTTACCAGGGACGTGCCCTAGATGGCAGCACTAGCTAACCAAACAGGGCACAAATTGGCTGTCCTCATGGTAAGCGTGTGTGATTTTATTTTTTAATATTATCATGCACATTTTTATATGTATGTGTATTTGTCTGTGTGTACGAGTGTGTGTTACTCGGAGTATGCCCTAAGGGGTAGCACTAGCTTCCCCCCCAGGACAATTAAAGACCACTCCGAAGTAAGCGTGCGGGAATTTAATTTTGCTTTAGTTGGGGTGTGTTTTAAGCGGTAGCTATAAGCTTCCCACCCAAGACACGATACAGGCTACCCCAAGGAAAAGCGAAATTCAAATTTAAAAACTCAAAAATATTTAAAAAAAATTTTAATTGATTTTAATTTTAATACAAAAAGGAATTATCTTAAAAGTGCATAAGTTTGACAATAAAAGAGTCTCTATAAGTTCTAAAGGAGAATCTAAAAATTGAAATCTAAATTTAACTAAATTTGACTAATTAAAAATTTGACTAAAAATTTGAAGCTTAAGATACTACTCAAAAAAATTATCTCAAAACATTGACTAAAAAATGTACTCAAAAATCGGTCTAAAAAACTAATTATAAAATATTGACTTAAAAGTTTAACTATTTAAATTGACTCTAAAAATTTCCTAACACATAAGAAAACAATTTAAAAAATTTGTGTGTGTGTGTATGCATTTATATAAAAAAGGTACAAAAAAATATTTCTCTTAAAAAAACTGATTCTAAAATATTGACTTTAGGTCAATAAAGTCAATATTTTACGTGATGACCTGAAAATAAAAAACTGCTCAAATTCGAGCCGACAATATTAAAAAATATTGTCCCTTATCTGTTTCTTTCTTAAATCTAGCATGCAAAATTACTGTGTGCCTTTTTAGTGTGTCATGAAAATGCCTCAAATATATCCAGTCAGCCTTAGTAAATTAACGTCCAGTTCAAATAAGAATGCAATAGTTAACGCTGCAAAACGAAAACGATTTACAGCAAATACTATATATATAAAATGAATTATTTGAAAATTTAAATAAATAATACGATAACAATTAGGTTATCGACTCAAATTCCATACCAAGGATATTTTGAATTTGAAATATTAATTTTTAAAAATTATATAAAATATTTAAAAATGGTTTAAAACCCCAAACAGAATCATTATTTCACCAGAATTAATGTCTGTAATAAATAATGTAACGATTATTTTGACAAGTTTTGTTAATTGCAAGAGATGATGCATTCTTAATTGGAATAAACTACAGAAACATTTCTACTTAACGGTTTTACACTGCTGTTTTAGATCTCCGATGTTCTTTTGGATCTGGTCCCGTTTCGTCCTCGTCCTGGTTGGTTCTGATGTCCTTTTGGATCTGGTCCCGTTTCGTCCTCGTCCTGGTTGTTCCTTATCCTGCTTGGCTCCTGTCCTAATTGGTTCCTTATTCCAGTTGGTCCTTATCCAAGTCCTTAGGGATCTACAAATAATTAAAATTCATTAAAATTAAATAAATAAAAATAATAGGTTCCAAACGCCTAGTAGCGGCGTATAAGGGGCAGAGAAGGTAAGCTCTCAGTTTCTAGACAGTCGGCCATAGATATGAAAGTCAAATAAAAAAAATAATTGTAAAACTATAGTCAGTTTTTTGGTTTAAGCGGAACTAGATTATGAATTCTAGTAACTTTTACCGTTTAAGTGAGGCTTTTGATCATTTTGTTTAGCAAAAGCCCTCTTTAAACCTAAAAAGAAGAACTCATGACAACTTAAAAAAATAAAAATTCCAGTTAGTTCCGCTTAAACGTTTTGGAATAACCTATATAATAAAAAAAAAATCAGCTGTGGCCACCACAGGACCGACTGCCATCATAAAGTACTTATATAAATTACATTCTAGCAGCAGAGTAGAAATAACTTGACCTAATATTTTCTAACAGAGATATTATTTATCATGACCATGGAAACGTTACATATAAATATGAAAAAATTGAGACTTGGAAAAAATTTCGAAAAATTTTACAGAAATTATTCGAAATATTTCGTTTTATCAAAAAACGTCTCAAATAAAAGTTATTAGTTATTGCTTTTATAGCAACTTTTGTTTAAGAAATTTTTTCGAGATATTTTTCTGTTGTGAAATATTCGCAAAAATCTTAAAATCGACACGAGTAACCGAATTTGCTCTACACGTGTACACAGACAGACAGACTGACGGACGGACGGACAGAGAGACAGACAGAAGGACGGACAGACAGACATCATGCTAAAAATAGTCAAAACGTTATGTAGGGACCTCAATTCGTGGAGATCCATCGAAATCTCGAAACGTCAAAATTGGTATGATCACAATACCTCCCTTATATATATCGGCGGTCGGTAAAAATTGATGTGAATTTTCACAAATTGAAAGTTGAGTCCAAATTATCGAGCTGATCCTGCAATGTACCGCGTAACGTAATGCTCTGTTGAAATGTTTGTCGCGAACGAATTGCAAACTTCCTCTGGGTGAGGTGACGTACGGCAGTGTGCCCAATAAACTGTAAGGCCCGGTCTTTCCACCTTGAGGTGAACCTCTAGCCGACCGTCTGACAGTTGAGGTTATGTGATACTTTCTGTGCTGAACAGATGTCATCCCGTTTCTCAATACAAATTTATCTGACGGATAATGAGACTGACGTATTGAATTCACAGATTGGTAATAACATTTATGCAGCAGATGAAGTTCCAGATAACCTTATCTGTCAGACAGTTACCTAGAGGTTTACCTGAAGGTGGAGAGACCGGGCCTCAATAAATTATTATTTTGAAAGTATCTTACCGAAGACTGCTGGTCCATCCAGGTCAATCGTAGGTCTCCACAGCTCCCAATCAGTGTCGTGTAGCATTTTTGAGTACTAGTGCCTTCAGGAGATACCTAAAAAATAAAAATAAATTACAAAATTTTGTCAGCTTGAACTTACAATTTGATTTAAAAAATGTCGTATAAAAAAATGTATAAAAAATTGATTTGAAAATGCATACTAAAAATTTGAGTTCAGAAAAACCGATTTTAATGTAAAATAAAAACCTTAAATATTTCAAAAATTACATACTACAAAACATTTTAGATTAAAAAACTGACTAAAAAGTACCAACAAAAATTTTAATTCAAAATAATGACCCGATAATTATATTAAATTCGAGTTTCAAAAATTACTATTATGTCTCATTTTTGTAATACGTAACTAACAGGGAAAGTTCATTTTTTATGTTGTATATTGACAATACATTTATATTATTATCATAGTATTGGTTCACACGGATACGCCAAAGTCTGTTTACACCACAACAGTCACCAAAGTAACCAGATCTAGTTTCGTATTACAAAATGAGATAGATTATATATTAATAAATAAAAAAAAAACACTCACCATAAGCACAATATCTCCTAGCAACCCTCCACCAACCCACTTCTTAGAAGTCCAATCTAAATTTTTCAAATTGAACACCAAGTCCGAAGTTTATCAACGAACCAGCTTAAATCTAAAAAAAATAAATAAAATAAAATTCCAAAAATCCAAACTCAATTTTTTTTTACAAAAATTGATCAATTGCGGAAATATTGCGCTTCTAAAATTATTAACAAAAATATACATTTTAAAAATACTATTAAAGTCCGACTCACATATATCAACACCATTATCAACAATAAATTTTTTAACAAATTCAATAACTAGCCCGACTGTTACAAAATTTTCCGGCGTCAGACCGATCACTAGCGGATAAAATTCCAAACTACCGGTCAACATATATTATTCTAAAAATTCAGATAAAATATAAAATATTATGCAATAATATCAATCCCGTATTAAATTTATTAGATAAATTTAATTAAAAATCCCTATTTAGTTCGAACTTGTTAAAAATTGTCAAGTCTTATCAAAATATCAGACATAGCACTCATTAAGAACTCATTAATATCCGAAAATATTTTAATACCTTATAAATTCAAGGTGAATATTATTATATAACTAATATTGCGTATTAAAATTTACAAAAAATACGTAAAAATAATTGAAAAAAATGCATAGAAATGCCTATTTTTTTAAAAAATATATAATTCCTACCTTTCTCAAAAATTTTGGTAGCAACCACAGGATGCAGGATAATTTTAAATGTCCTTTCAGCAACTTCCAGACCTTCATTTGGCTTTTTCCAAACATCCAAGCACTAAATTTTATTTTGTTTTAAATAAAAACTTTATAAAACAATTTTTTTAAATATTAAAACGTTGTGAAACGTTTTTTTTTTGCTCACAAATTTTAAAAAATTATAATTTGTTATAATATTCTTTTAAACTAATAAAAAAATAATTTAATTTTGTTTTAAAACTATTAATTTTGTTATATAAACAAATTAATTAACTTAAAAATATTTTTTAATACTTTTTTAAAGTTTTAGCACACGTAAATCACACAAAACGTTGATGAGACGACACTGATCAGAATTCACCCACACCACAAATCACCCAGAGGTAACTAGCTTGATAACGTATCTAAGCACAGCGCTTTAGAGGGAGTTAGTTACGCTTGCGCAGTCGGGCCAGCTCAGTAGTTTTATATTTGTGAAATGATATTTTTAGGGTTTTGTAGGTATGACCAAAAAACCCATATACCGTCATTTTGTCGTCTGTCTGTCTGTCTGTCTGTCTGTCTGTTCGGTAAAAATTGTAGCCAAACGGCTAAACCTAGAGAGTTAAAATTTGGCATGCTTATACAACTCTTTGACCCGCACATAGGAAAAATACTAAAACATCTAAAAACATATCCCCCTAAAAATACAAACAAATATGTGCTCATCAAAAAAGAAATATTTTTTTAAATTCTGAGTAGGGTATCAAATAAAAGCCCTTGATACGTGGATTAACTATCAAAATTTTATTTTTGCAAAATAAGTTACAGTCTGTTCCAAACGGTTAAGCGGAACTAAATTTTGCAATCTAGTTACTTTCATCGTTTAAATCGTGTTTTTCGACCGTTTTGTTTAAGCTTTGTAAATCATACTTACAATAAACATTTTTGGTTAAGGTTAATATCATTTTAAATGTCATTTTCTTTATATTTTGATTTTTTGTGTCATTCTTAATACAAATTTCCCATTTATTTATTTTTTTTGTCATTAAAATATATAAAAAAATAATTTAATTTTGACATAGGTCATTCGTTTCCATGGTTTCATTGTTGGAATTTTAAATTTTGACATTCCAACATGAAAAATGAAATAACCCAAGCAAGGTCCCTTGTCGTGACAACCTAAAAGAACGAAATTCCCATTTAGTTCCGCCTAAGCGTTTGAAACAGACTGTATATTCATACGATTTTTGCCAAAATTGTGCAAAAAATTTTTGTCCCACAGCCTGTAACCCAGATGGTTTAAACTAAAAATCTGAAAAAATTCTAAGTAATGTACATTGGTGTGAACCGGAATAGTACAACAGGAATTTTTGATCAGTATACGTTTTTGGAAAAAAACGCATTTTTTGTGATTTTCTGCTAATAATGTACACAAGTTATAACTTTGTAACACGCTACAATGGAACGTGTATGCTGGTGTAGTGGTTTTGACACTGGCGTTTCACACAAGTAGCTCGATCCGAAAGGGATCGAACCCTGCGAGAAGAGACAATATTATTATTATTATTTTTTTTTAAATTTATATATTGTTTCAATCATTTTTTCAAAATTCTTTCAAAAAAAAAAAATTCTTTCAAAATTTTATTATAACAATAAGTATAAACTTCTTATAACGTCGATATAATACAGTATTCTTGTTTATGATAATATAAAATGTTGACAGCACAAATTCAAGGAGTATTTTTTTATAATAGAAATTAAGTTCAATTAATTAAGGCAATGCGGACGAAGTTTAAGACGCAGATCTCTGTCTTAAACATCGCTTGTATTTAACCGAGGCCATACGGTTTCACATTAGCGTTTAAAGATACATTCACTTTAACATCCGATCTTAAAGATCTAGTGTGAAAAGGGTATCAGATGTAGTGAATATTTCTTATCACTCTTCAACATCAGCTAACAGTTGCAGTATAATGTACTACCTAGTTACTTAGGGCATTACATTAATTTAATCTTACAAGGCAAATACTCTCTTCAAATTGACTTTATTTTGAAATCCAGTGCGCAATCTCGTCAAGCAAATTAATTATTTTATTGAACCCCTAAACTTTACGTTTGTAATTAATTAAAGCAGATAATGATTCAATGACGATTTTATGAAATCCTGACAGGGGTTAGGTTAGTTCAGATAAGCTCAAATGTTTCACTACGGTTCAAGCGAGTTTCGAACCAGACCAGACATAAAAATGCTTGTGAATTATTGTGACATTATGTTATGTCACTTTGCGTATTGTAATGATAATTGATTTATGGTGTTACCTGTCCAGGCATGTAAAAGTATACAATATATGGAAATATCTACATATAAATTCTGAATTCTCTACTTTATAGCATTTTTACCGACCGTCAACATATATAAGGGAGGTATTGTGATCATACCAATTTTGACGTTTCGAGATTTCGATGGATCTCCACGAATTGAGGTCCCTACATAACGTTTTGACTATTTTTAGCATGATGTCTATCGGTCTGTCTGTCCGTCTGTCTGTCCGTCTGTCTGTCCGTCTGTCTGTCCGTCTATTCGGCTGTCTGTCTGTCCGTCTGTGTACACGTGCAGAGCAAATTCGGCTGAAAGGATTTTTATGAAACTTCATATTTAAGCTTCTGCCATCAATGGCACGAGTTGATCAACTTTTGGTAAAAATCGGCTAAAAATGGGAATTTACTCGTGTCGATTTTAAGATTTTTATGAATATTTCACAACAGAAAAATATTTCGAAAAAATTTATTGAACAAAATTTGCTATAAAAGCAATAATTAATAATTTTATTTGAGACGTTTTTTGATAAAACGAAAAATTTCGAATAATTTCTGTAAAATTTCTCAATATTTTCATACTTATATGCAGTGTTGTAATGTATCTAGGTATTTGTATCTAGATACAGTAACTAGATACTGTGCAAGTACTGTATCTAGGTACATTTTAAAATATGTATCTGTATCTGTATCTAGATATTTAAATCAGTATCTAAGTATCTGTATTTCAGGTACTTTTTTCAGATACTTTCCTATTTTGTCTTTTTCAAGGTCTTTTTACAAAATATGTCCTTACGATTTTTCAAGTTGGTAATACATTTAGCATCATTCAGCAGTTTAATTTAAATGAAATTTATGGAAGGTTTTTATCTTTGTTAGACAAAGATGTACACCACATGTTAAAACCCTTGTTATAACCCTTGCAGCCTGGCAATTTACTTTGCAAAATTATCCTTGCAAACTATAATAATAATAATAAAAAAACACGTTTAGTAACCATATTTAAAGGTTGTTTGGGTAACCGTTGGTAATAAAATTATTTCATTAAAAAAAATATGTATATATTAGCTAACTAGTTTCGGCGTAAGCCATTTTCAGAGCTGGAAATACAATTACATTTTATTAAAATTTTATAGATAAAAATAAATTAAATAAATAAATTATAAGTTTGAGAATTATGATAAAATATAAGTTCTATAGGTAATTAATTAAATTTTGGAAAACATTCTTTTATTTTTTATTTTTTTTTATTTTTTATTTAAAAAAAAGGAAAAAAATAAAAGGATTTTTTCAAAATTTAATTAATTATATATAGAACTTGAAATTAAATAATTTTATTAACAACGGTTAAGTAAAACAACCATTAAGTAATTATCTAATCTAAGAATAAGAATTAATTTTATAAATGTGAATTAAATAAAGAAAAATATAATCAATAAAATTGTTGTTTTATTTTTGTCATCCTAAATACTCATTTAATAATCAGTAATTTATTAGCGAACAAAAAATGTTCGAGATATCCGCTGAAATTGGAATAAAAAAGTGATTTTTTTAAAGATTACATAGGTATATAGTTAGTTAATATTTCTGACACACAGCTTCAAAGGCTATTTGTGTTTATTTTAAGAGTAATAATAGTGCATAACTTATTTTTTATTGTGAACAAATATATTCCTTGCTCTAGTTATTTCTTTTTTTTTTTTGTGGTGTTTTCATTTTTCCGAAAGTATCTTAAAAGTATCTTGAAGTATCTAGATACAATGTAAAAAAAATGTATCTGTATCTAGATACTTTTTAAAATTTGTATCTGTATCTGCATCTAGATACATTTTTCCTCAAGTATCTGTATCTGTATCTAGGATATATTTTCAAATGTATCTATTACAACACTGCTTATATGTAACGTTTCCATGGTCATGATAAATAATATCTCTGTTAGAAAATATTAGGCCTTCTACTCTGCTGCTATAATGTATTTTATACAAGTACTTTACGATGGCGGTCGGTCCTGTGGTGGCCACAGCTGATTTTTTTGCTCCAAGATTAAAGTCAAAATATTTTAGAACAATGACGTAAATGAAATACAGCATCATTCGTTCAATACCGTTTATCACCTAATCGAAATGAACATCTAGTTATTTTGGTTTTGTAGGTATGATCAAAGAACCCTTACAACGTCACTCATGTGTCTCTCTGTCTGTTTGTCTCTTCGGTATAAATTGTAGTCAAACTGCTGAACATAGGAAGTTGAAATTTGGCATGCTTATACAGCTCTTTGACCCACATTTGTATATGAAAACTAGAGTGTTAAAAAGAAAACATATCACGAGAAAAAAATAAAGAAATATGCTTTTTTTCATGGCAACGGCCACAATATCTGAAAGAAATTGGAAATAAGGAGAAAAAGAAGGTAATTACATGCTTTAGGTGTACAGAAACCAGCAAACATTCAACCATCGGCCGAATTCCGGCAAACTGCTTTTTCTGTTGGTAAGTTTGTGCAACGCCAGTATTAACAATGTATTTCACATTTGTGTTTCACACTCCTCCTATACGAAGTACTTTACCAGCATTTTATGAGAATTCCTTATTTTTGTTGATGTTACATTTTACTTTTGTTTCACCATCGTTGAATAAATTTATTCAACGAATAAAGTTGACAATATCGCATCATTCTATTGACAGCAACGTTAATTTCTTTATTAATAGTTTAAAACCGATATTGTCAAATTTATTTGTTAAATAAATTTATTCAACGATGGTGAAATGGCCAAATGAGTATTTATTTTGCACCTAACCATTAATTTATTTTAGTACTGGGTAAGTATAAGGTAAATATACATATGTTACATTTGAAATACTAGAGAGTGGGTGTAATATAAGCACTGGTCCGTCAGAAATAAATCTTGCAACTAATGTGATTATTTTGCACTTTACCGCTGCTGGGCTTTGATAAACCAATGGGCCAGCTAACGGCCACGGGGACACCGGGGTACTGGCCCATTACTTTCAATGCCGGGGAGTATGTGCTTCAACAGTACTGGCCCGTATAAAAATGTTTCCTGGGAATATTACCACGAGGTGTTGAAAATCAGGATTTTCAACAGGTTACTGTAAAAACGATTGTCGATTGTGACTTTCCAGCTTAACACATTTTCGGTAAAATTGGATATTGAACAAACCAATTCTAGGATGATGAAATAACGATGATTGACTCCTAGTGTTACACTTAAACCTAATGTTAAAGTTCTGTATCTAGACCTTGGTTTTTTATAAACATTGCAAACAAACCATTTAAAACTATAAACCTGACTGCCGTTTTAGGTAGCAAGGTCAAAGATCTTTAATATAATTCAGTTGCACAAAACATTCTTGTATCTAGGTTAATGTATTGAAATTTGATACTTCGATTATGACAAAACAATAAGCACCAGATCATTGGTGAAATAATTTCGATTAGACAAAGATAGAACCATAAATGAACAAGATATTCGTCTAGAGTGAAAGGCATTGATGTAAAATCTATGTGGTGGAAGAAAGAAAGGCTTAGTGAGTGAGTAAGTGAGATGAATCGGAGAGAGATGCGAGTGAAAGAGATGGGAGAGCTCATTCATGCCCAGTGACCTGTAGCTTACAAACGTTTATGAATGAAAACGTTTAATGAGTTGTTACGCATTTTATATGTACCGTAATGAAAAGTTTAGGGACCACAATGTGGGCAGATAGTATTTTATTTATCAAGCGTATTATGGAGGCTATATTTCACTAGGATGAAATTACCACCCGACTGGTAAGTGAGAGTTGTCATCATCCGAGTGTAATATAGCCATTATATGCGAGTCAAATACAATATTTTATCTACAACTATATAAGTTTATCATTTGAAAAATTACCCATGCCAGCGAGATCGACTTAGAGTTAAACAGAGCAATGAGATTGATTTCGGGAACAATAAAATTTACGCCAACCTGCTGGTTACCAAAACTCTGTAATATTTATTATTTTATTTATTTATTTTTTTAATATTGCCCCTCTCAGTTCCGTCACCAGGCTCAAGAATGCAGGAAAATTATCATAAATATAAACCTGCCTATTCCCGCCGATATCAAACCATTTCGCCCTAGGCTTAAATCTCGACATCCATCAGTGACGAGTAATAGCCTACAGTCAGGATTATATTCGGATAAATTGGTTAGATGCATGGACACCTGGTTAACAAATGCACCAGTAGAATGGCAAGTATTGATGCCTACCAAAAGTGAACCAGCTGGGTTCGATATACCACGACAGCTTCGGTCCAGCATTAACCGCATTCGTACCAACCACTGTAGATGTGCCGGTACTTTCACGAAAAGGATCATTACTTCCTCGCCAAACTGTGATTGCGGCGCTTCAGGCCAAACAGTGCAGCGCATAGTTGCACAGCGCATAGCACAAAAAGAATAATAATAATAATAATAATAAATTTATTCAACCAATAACACGTTACAGAAGTGTTGTGGTTTAGTGAAGATGACACACATAATATAAAATTGAAACCACATGAGTTAAACAATACAAATAAATTTAACATGTAATACAGTTAGGGGATTACATAATTTAGTATTAGCCCTTATGGTGTAAATATTCCTGTATGCTATAAAAACAGTTTGATTGTAAAAAATTTCTAAATTTAAATTTAAATGCTCTACTGGACGTTATAGACTTTAATGCAGGTGGTACACAGTTAAATAATGTTAAAGCCATGTAGTGAGGACTTTTACTGTACAGTGCAGAGCTATGAGAGGGACATACAATTGAGTTTTTACTGCGGGTATTATAAGAATGAAAGTCAGAATTGGTAGCGAAAAGGTGCGGATTATTTTTAACAAACATTACGGCTTCTAATATATAAACAGATGGAAGAGTTAATATGTACAAAACAGGAAAAAGGGATCTGCAAGATGATCTAAAGGGGGCACCAGCTATTATGCGAATAGCACGTTTCTGAAGTACAAAAACCTTTGAGGATTCAGAGGAACTTCCCTAACACAAAATGCCATTGCTCATTGTTGCGTGAAAAGTTCCGAAGTAAGCAGTTCTAAGTATATCGGAAGAAACCATATCTTTAAGTGTTTTTAATATACTATAAAATGTTATGTACTTTAGGTTTTTCCTTTCTTTTAAATATTGTTTGTTGTACCTATTAGTTACTAGTTTCAGGTTTATTTCAGTCACATATGTGTATTCTGAAGATGGCCTAGTAATCCGAAATACTTATAAATACAATACAGTAATTTTTTGAAACAATAACCGTGTGTCTTTATTTTTGCCTTGGACGTTTCTCTAAAATAAATGCGCACTTTTGTGCAAGGAAAAAACATCCCCATGTTAACTTCTTATGGTTCACATTTCGTGTTAAATCTTGTATATGACGATAATGCGTATCCGGTCTGTATTATTAAACAATCTAATTTTATCCTTTTTTTTCCAGGTTAATGCTGCTGACAATGTGTATAAAATCAGCAGTTCCAAACAATACACCGTGCACTCAATTGGAAGATGGTGATTGTGAATGGATGGACCGTAGTTTGACATGCTCTGGTGGTTACGGTTTTGAACGTGACAAACGCTATGAAACAGTAAAGACTTTAACATTGTGCAGTTTTCCTTTCAACGATTTCGACGTAACTGATATTTTAGAATACTTTCCATACTTAGAGCAATTCACACTAATGTCCTCCAATGTCACATATGTTCGGGGGAAATTTCCACCAAATAACAGTCTCAAGGTAGGTCACTTAATATTTTATTGAATTTTTAACCCACCAATACAATATGGTTAAAGTAAAATAATTACCTAGTATACTCTAAAATTTAAAATAAGTCAATTTAATAAATTGATTTTATTGAACTAAATGAATTAGCCTAATACATCATTAATTTTTATACTGGATAAGGGCACTGAAAATGGACAGTGCCGACATTAAACAGGTCGATGCTTACCATAAATCTTCGCCATGAAATACGAATTGACAGAGACATCAAACGTGTGAAATCTTCAGCAGAATATCACTAGGATGAACAGCATTTTGTAAATTACAAAACATTTTTAAAAATGACGTCAATATACCTTAAAAAGAAAACTTTCGAAATATGTGTTATGTCCATCTTAAGCTACGTGGTGGAAACCCCTAACATTCTTGCTTCTGTTATACCGCTGAGGGATAAAATACCAAAATCAGAAATTCTTCAACAGGCAAAACTTATCGACATTTTTTTACAAATTACCATAAAATGTAAATGAGCATTGTCACATACCGCATGAAAAAAATATTTTTTTTTGCGATGAAACAGCTCCAAACAGCGCTCTGAATCGACGATGCGTTGTTGTTCTTGATCGACTGTGGTACCCATTTCGCGGTACCCATTTCGAACAGAGCTTTCTCATGCTCAAACGTTAATGCTAAATGGTGAATACACTGCCTTCTGGTATCTTTAAGGTGTCAGGTATCTCACGAAATTTTAATTTACGATCGGCCAAAACCATTTTATGGACTTTTTCATGTTTTCTGGAACAACTGCCGAATTTGGGTGACCAGAGCGTTCAGCATAATTGGTGTTTGTAAGGCCGCATTTAAAATCAGCAAACCACTTCTCTACCATTTGTCTCGATGGAGCAAAGTCCGAATAACACTTGCCAAGCCATTGCTTTGCTTGAACGGTATTTTTTCCCATTAAAAAACAATGCGTTATCCTAAACACGAAATTCAGATTTTTTCCATTGTTTTGAAAATTACAAAAGTAGCGCCACTAAAACCATTGTAACTTGTGAACTAAACGTCAGATTGTCATAAAATTTTGACACGTATCGTTTGAAGGTTGGTACTTCCTAAAAATCATATAGATTTGTCAATAGTGGCGCCATCTATATGTCATCCTACGAATTTATTGAATGATGAGTATGATCTCGAAAGGTTAAATCCACTACAAAATTAACAGATAAAACCAAATATCTGATAATGTCTAGATTGACTACAAGGGACTTCCAAGATATCATCATGGAACTATAAATTGCAGCAGCATATTCGTTCAAATATCTAGGAAGCGTCAATAACGTCAATAATAACGATGTATCAGTAGAAATCAAAACTAGAATTTTGTTCAGCAAGCAAACCATATTATTCACTTTCTGCTCTTTTCAAATCTCGCATTCTATCTAAGAACTTAAAGATAAGGCTGTACAAAATTATATTTCGACCAATACTCACGTACGTTATAGAATGCTGGACACTCCGGCGAGTGCCAAAAGAATAGCTTCGAATCTTGGAAAGAAAAGTATTGTGCCGTACATATGGTCCAGTACAAGAAGATAGAATGTTGAGAATTTAGAGAAATTAAAAGATTAGAAGGCTAATGATGATTTAGTCGAGTTCATCAAGAACGTCATAATACGAACTAACTGGGGCTATGATATTGCCAAACAAATTGCCGTTCCACGGCGTGCCAAGTATCGCAAGGCCGATGGGAAGAAGTATACAAAGGCTTTCAAAAATTGAAAATTTATAATTGGAGTAGTCTCCGTACCGTACAGACTGGTGGGGAATTGGTTAAGAGGCAAAAGTCCTATTACTCAGCAGCGCTATTTGGTCCAATATTGAATATACGCCTCCCTTAGATTATTTAACTGCTGTCGGTCGTTAGTAGACAGCAGATCACCACTTTCCCGTAGCTTTTGCGATATCGTTTCTGTATCTCATACTATATCGTCCGGGGTAATATTGACTAGTTTTGGACCTCCACTCAGTGGTGCCATTTTGTCCATCGATCATCGTCTCTTCTAATAAAGCGACCAGGCCCATCCAATATCAGTTTTACAACAGGATTAGAAACATCGATATTAATCTATTTATTTTCAAATAAAAATGATGCCCTCTTTAAATAAAATGAAAAAAGATAAAAAGGGCGCCAAAAACATTGTCCTTTAAATTCCCATATGCTGCCTAGCTGAATTTTATTTGCTTGCTGGTCTCTTTTGCTTGTAGATCTTTTTGCAAGCTCTCAAATTGTTCTACATAAATATATGCATCCACTATCTAAACTTCTTTGTCATTAATTCGCAAGCTTTGGTTGCGAATCTATAGGCGTTACATGTATCTGTAGGCAATAGGTAGATTATGCGCGTATCCGTTATATTTACATGTAACGTTACGAGTGCGAGCGGAATCAACGACTTGCCTACAGATACATTTAACTCTTATATATTGCGTACGGAACGCGTTACGGATTGCACAGAATTGATCCATTAAAATCGCTTATTTTTAAGCTAACTTTATCTGTTGTCTTTCCAAAATCACTCCAGATGATGCAGTTCCTCAATAATATCGGAGATTAAAACAATATCATCCGCGAATTGCAGATTCTATAAATATTCACCATTTAGATTAATGCCTTTTCCGTTCCACTTGAATGTTTTTTATAACATCTTCCAGGATATTGGTGAATAACGTCGGTAATTTCGTAATTCCTTGTCTTGCCTCTTTGGATGGTAATGTGATTTGTGTTGTCGAATACTTGGACAGTTATAGATGCTTGTTGATAGTAGTCATATCAGGGTTGTAAAAACCTATATTGAAGTCAATCCTAAAAAGAAACTTAACTAACGTTTTAAATTAACGGAAATTATCAAGTATCTTTTTTTGCTAATTGTTTGTGAAATTATTGATATTAAAGATATAATTTGATATGATGTTTACTTCTGTAGCTGTAATATGTCTCATATTGGACTATCAAAAAATTGGCAGCCTTACTTTAACGGTAACAATACTGTTATGTTTATTGAGTATCGGTTTTTTGAATAAAACACATTTATAAAGTGTCTCTCACGGACAATAAAAATAAAATAAAAAAGAATAATGATCGAATACACCCTAGAAATGTACCGTTATTAGTTTTACGAGAAATTGCTCTTTGCTACAGTATCAGTAAATGCATCGAAGGTAATGTAATACAATCCCTAAAGAGCAACACTGAAAATTTATATAAATGACTTCCTATAAACTAAGTTTTAATGAAAATAGAAATTCGATTTAATATACTCTTTCGTGTACTTGTCTTGAATTTATAACAAAATAAACTAAATTAAAAACAAAAATATAAAAAGCTTAATGTACTAAAATGATACAGGTATGTTTTACGAATTTGAGAATTGGAGCCGATTTGACTAAGAAAGTGCTACAATAAATACACAGAAAGACAGTAATCCAAAAAATATAACGGAGGGCGAAATTAGAAAGACCAAGTCACAGCAGAAAGTGAGTGACTGATAACAGAAAATTATGGCAACTGAAAACACAAAGCTTCTATAAAAGGATCCTGCACTATACAAGCAAAAAAATCGCTGTATTTGTAAATAATTATTAACCCTTGCCGGACCATTTATGGGTCAAATTTGACACGAAAGTTGAATTTTTTTAGATAATCCTTTTATTTTTTAGAGTTATTTATTGTCGTACTAGGACTTTTCCTTATATATTACAGCTATTTATTTTATGATGATAAACTTTTTTTTTTATCACGCCGATTTCTTGTTTTACAGTACGGGTCTAGCTTGACCCGATTTTGGGATTTGTTAGTAATGTCTTATATCAATACGTAATGCGTAATTACACATCTGCAATAATGCAAGTTTTGACAAGTTTATTAGTTTCACAGTTGCTTTTTCATCATATCTCAATCGACCGAGCTAAGATACTGTTCTGTTTGTATTATAATATTATTATTATTAATATTACAAAAGATCCGAGCAGTTCAGGAAATAAACGAGGCCGTTGTTTTAGTTGCCATGGAAATGATAACAAATATGCAAAGAAATGTGACAAATGCAATAAATTCGTTTGTCCAAAACATTCAACTGTAATAGCAATAAAACAAATTACTTGCAATTACTGCCAAAAAGATGAAGATGGAGAATAATTAAAATTCTTCTGATATGTTATATGTAATTATATTATTGTGTCTATGTAATTATTATATTTTGATATATATTACATTTATGAATTCTGTTTGATTTGGCAATGTCATAAATAATTTTCATTATAATGCTTTACTCACTTTTATTATTCAAAATTAAATTATTTAGACCCTATTCTGTGATTTTTGACGTGGTGTTAAATTGACAGGTTACTATGAAAACATACTATGTACAAGTAAAATTAACATCTTGAGATCTTGTTAAAAGTTACAGAATAGGCTCCTTAAGTGGACATAAATATAAAACTTGAAATATGGGTCTTAAACACATTTTGAAAAGTGGGTCACGTATGACCCATTTTTGGTCACAAAAAAATCAAAATTATTTTGGTCCGGCTAGGGTTAAAGGGTTACGAGTCTAGAAAAATCAACAGAATCAACAAATAATATTTGATATTTACATATATTTTTGTTTTGATTTTGATCAGTTGCATAGTATAAGATAAAACTGCAAACTTGAATATAGGCCAAAACAAGAAACGAACGTTACAATCCACCTTCAAAACCACCCACAAAAAAACATTCTTCGTCTTTCAACCTCGACATTTTGCACATTCACGAAAAAAGATTAGAAGCCTATGGGATCAAGAAGATTAAGAAGACCATCGATCTCAATGAAGTATATTCCAACTTCTTCAAATTATATGTAGAGTATACAATGTCCAATGTATATATCTGTATATGAGGAGGTACAAAACAAAACGTCATCAAAACTTTGGGTATTCAAAAATTAAACGTTTTTCGTGTTAAGTTTTATCAATACAATTTTTTTTTGGTAAATCTACTGTTTATGGTAATTAGATTAAGATTAAATAATGCACCCACATCGTAGGTATTGTTGAGATTTGACTGGATAAAATTGGTTTTGCACAAAATCGCTTCCAATCTCATTTCTTAAGAACAATATAATAAAAGAACACAAAACACGTAAAAAATAACAAAACTAAACGTAAAAACGGCAGTTATGAACTTGTTATGACTTGTTATTGTCAACTTGTATTTATCTACATGTGTTTGTAACCTGTCAAAGTAGAGATAATAATGGAATGATGTGATTGAGGCAGAAATGGAAAGAGTTGATTTTGCACCAGACTCGCTTGTGGATTAAGTTGGTTCTGTTTTGTCTTGCACAATTCGATGCGATATTATAAAGAGATATCGTTGATTTTGATCATATTTTTTCTGTTTTTAATAGGGCATTTTATTTAAAAATAGAACTCTTTTTCAGGGGAACGATTTTTTTTTTAAAGCAACACTCTTTTTGTAATTCGCGTTTTTTTTTTAAAGCAACACTCTTGTTTCCGAGGGGCGCTATTACTTATGAGAAACGTGGGGTCTAAGGCCTTAGTCTCAGCCCTACTTTTGGCGCCCCCTTACGTTTGGAGCCCGGGCGACTGTCCAGTCAGCCCGCCTCTTAATCTGGTACTGTCTTATCTTTCTTGTTTTTTAATTAACTCAAATTACCCAAAATTTCCATAATTACTGAAATATTTTTAACATATAATAAAATAAAATATCACAAGTAAAATTACAGTAATATACATATAGGTTCTACCAATATGTTATCTCTTGGTTATAATCATATTGCAAACAAAATGTCAAAATATTTTTTAAATATTTACCCGCCTACATATTTATTAAAACCCACATGTGACCAAAAAAATATTTTACCTACAGCGTTGAAAATTCAATTACACCCTGTTCATAAATATGTGCTTTTGTCTGTTTTCCCTAAAGAATACCTTTAAAAAACATTTGCGACTTTAACATTTCAATGTTTGTACTTTAAAATTTCTGAATGAGTGGGTGAAAAATTTAATAAAAAATACGTAAATCACACACGTTCGCAATATTTAGTAACTGGAAAAGCAGACTAGAATATTTTTATGACACAGCTTTCATTTGTGAGTTGACTGACGTTGAGTTTGTTTCACTATAGAACAGTAGCGTGGCGTCCATGAAATGGATGCATTGCATCCCTTCCTCAATCCATTGTCAAGAGACATAACTCAAGTTATAACAAAAATCGCATCTCCCAGAAAATTCAAAACTTTCTCAAAGCGGTGGGGAAAAAGTAGTCTGCAATCTTCAGCGGCGTTCCTTTTAACACTCCAACATAACATTCCAACTCTTGTGTTAGAATATTAACTTTCTGTAGTCAAAATTGGTTTTAGAATTGGTAAATTCTATAGTGGTCGTGGAGAAAAATATTTTCTGTATTTTTTATCTTAAACTGATTTGACCATAAGAATAATCAAATGTATTGACAAATGAAAAATAATGACTTGTCCAATATTATGTATGTATATAATCTTCTGGACTAATAAAATTATTATTATTATTATTAAGGGGTTTGTCAGGTCTGGACAAGCGTCCACTAATCTCAAACTTCAGCAATCTTTTGAGCCGCGTCATACTAGAGACTAGTGGAGCTAAATACACACGACTGCATCCCAAACCCTGGCGATATGCAGCCGCGGAAATTACGCCAGATCCAGTGTCCGCACAATGCGGAGCGACCCGAGCAGCACTGCTTTCTGCATCCTGCAGATCAATGAGTTGGCAGAAGATCTACAGGCGGGAATGGACTCGATTTCCCTTCGATAGGAGGCTTTCATGCCAACCAAAACACCAACTATCAGGGACTACAAGCTTAACTTTATACACGGGATACAGCTTTCTAAGCTCGGACAAGAGATCCATATACTTGGACCTCTTTCCTCCTCCTTGAGAGAGATATTCTTCTCAGCTGGACTTGAGAATTCGATCACAAACATCTGTTTGGTCACGTTATTATTATTATTATTATTATTATTATTATTATTATTTATATTATTATTATTATTACATGATATAGATTGGCCCACAATACAGAAGAGTGGAAAGAAATGGAAGAGGTCTATGTTCAAAATTGGATAAATGAAGGGTCATGAGGAAGAAGACAGAATTTAAATGTAAAATAATGTTTTTATTAATAAAGTTTTTGAAGCTATGCCATGAAATGTTGATCAAAACTCGTATATCATAAACTTTACAGTGATATAATAACATGTCTCTAACTCATTTATCATGCGTTTGCACGGTTAGTGCTGCTGTCAGCAGCCATTACAACAATTATGAGTAGATTCAGTCGAGTGAGCTTGCATTTACCTGGCAGGAACTGAATTCGGCGGAAACAAACCCCCATCTTCTACCCTCTTACGTAAATGATTACGTAAGTTAGTGACATTAACGTAAAGTGGAAAATAAGGAAATGTAAAATATCTACATTTACTAAATAAATGGGAAACGGGCATGAAAAGGAACAAAAGATGATAAATGAAGGTGTGATAGAGAAGGGAAGACATAAATTATGTGAAGTTATCGCTTGAATATTATATATTTAAACACATTTTTATAATTTATTTAATATTTTACTGGATTACTTTAAACCAGACGTGCTGGGCTCATTCTTAGGCAATTATGAATACGTTTTAATCCTCAAAATAATAGTTATTATTTTCGGTGACTTCTGAACTTTGTCGGCAGTGACATATAATTTCTTAGACGTTGCTTTTTGGACACCATCGTTTTCACTACTCATGCAATCAGATTTGCCAAGCTACATAGTGTTTTTTAAATGATAATCCCAAAACAGAATGAAAATATTCATTATATTGATTGCAACGGCACCGAATTAATTTGTACAAATATTTTATAATTTTATAAAATATCATTTTACAAATATCTTTACATATATTTTTGTTTAACGTTAATTAAGTGATTGTAAAGTTCTGGGCAGATAGTGTTTACATATGCTATAGGTAAAACTAAATGAAATCGAACAAAAATGTATGTAAAGACCTTAGATTGTTTGTAATTTTAGCTGTATTTTAAGGGTTTCGTAAGTATGACTAAGGCCCATATCGTCACTAATGTGTCTGTCTGTCAATCTGTACGATAGAAATTGTGCCCATAATACAACTAAACTTGAAACACGAAGAGAATTGATTTGGCATGCATATATATATATATATATATATATATATATATATATATATATATATATATATATTACTTGTATATAGGAGAAACACTGAGAATTAAAAAATACATCGCGTGAAAAACTTAAATAAATATGTATTTTTTAATTTGAGTTAAGTTTCAAATTAATCTTCTTGATAGGTAGATAAAAATTCAAAAACAGAAAAAGCAAATATTTAAACGTGGTTTTCGCCATAATTGTGTAAAAAATGTTATACCGCACCTTGTTTTCCATGGGGGTTGGTCTAAAAATCTAAATAAATTCTTAGTAAAGTACATCGATAGGAACTGGAATAGTTCCACAGTAATTTTTTATTAGATTACTTGTTCGAAAAATATCGATTTTTTGTTTATAAACAAATAATATGTTATTAGTCTTTTCTAGCTGCATATTTTCTTTAAAAAGACTACTACGTGATCGTCCACGATATTGTTTATAAAACATTCTCTTACATATAAAATATTTTTATTATTTTTTGATGATTTGGAACGTGTTTCAGGTGCTGAATCTGACTGGTTTGTATATAGAGAAAATCCGTAGTCACGTGTTCGGTTCCCTGATGTCGCTGCGTGTGCTGGATCTGCGGTATAACAGGCTCAATCATCTCAACCCCGCAGTCATCACTCTCGTCAACAGACTACACCAGCTCTATCTAGACGGTGAGTTACCAAACCAGAGAATCCCAAATATTTACTGTATGCTAACAATTTTACTAAGTAACATATAATCTACCTTAGAGAAAATATTATTATTTAGTTTAGTCGTAGGCTGTTAGGGAAGCTGTGTACAGGAAAATATTCAGTATAAGGTTGACGAAAATCTAAATAAAATAAAATAGAGGCTGATATTCAGCCTAATTCTTTAAGCCAGGTTATTTTTTTTGTGGTTAACATGACAATGAGTTGCTATAATTTAGAATAAGACCTCAGTAAAATTTTCAGTTGACCTTTCGGCAGTGGCGTACGCAAGGGGGGATTAGGGTGGCATAAATCCCCCCTCTGAAAATTCGAAAATAATTAAAATTATAAGTATATCGAACTTATTTATAAATGTATATCGAGATTATTTTACATCTCTTCATATAAATTCACAAAAAATAAATGCGACATACAATTTAAAAAATACAGCCTTAAGCTTAACACATCCGGATTTTCAGGATGAGGTCAGACAACATATATTTCATATTCTTCTGGAAGAAGGAGGTTGTACGGGTTGCGGACAGCAATGAAAACTAATCAAATCAGCTGACAAGTTTCGAATAAGTTTTATTCTTCATCGGAGCTACAATAGGATAATTAATATAAGTGTATAACAATAGAATGTAGTGTAACTATAATAAATATATATATATATATATATATATATATATATATATAATAATTGTGTTTCTTCTTTAATCAGCCACTGATGATTAACTGCATATCACAGGCTGAAGATGCATAAAACTAATATATATGCGAAACGTCCCAATGAATTAAACTAATTTATTATTTTTCCTACCTAATTGACGATTAAAGAAGAAACACAATTATTATCCTGACTCGTCAAGATCGTTCACTTATATATATATATATATAAGTATATATATATATATATATATATATATATATATATATATATATATATATATATATATATATATATATATATATATATATATATATATATATATATATATATATATAAGACGGAGGCTGGTTTAAGACCTAAACCAATACCACCTATATATATATATATATGATATAATGATACCAATCATGTTCAATCTCCCCAGTTCTACCCGTACAAAGATATACATCAAATGTATCGATGTATCACAGTTTGGGAATCTCCGATACACTTGGTCTTGAAACTGCTGCTATATGTAGGTTAAGTTGTTGAGATATCCCGGCATGTCCACGTCCTCCAAACTGGCTCCTTTATATAAGTACTAGGCTTATCCCAACCCACATGTTACGTGCATTGGCTCCTATTCAAATCTCGACTGTATTCAAATCAAATAAGTGGAAGAAGGTTGCAAAAAACTCTCGTTAAACGTTTATTCACACATTTTTAGAAAGACTTTTTTATCCGTATAAAAATATGTTGAAAATTCGTTGGAAAAATTGTGGAATATTAAGGAAATTGGTAATATAGTCGGATTGCTGATAAGTGACTGTTCGTTGCTACAAGTATCGATATACAATACTATATGCTTTCTCCGCCTATATCATTATAATTATTTGCATATCCATAGTAACGTATAGTGACGCAAGTTGACAACTAACCTTCCAAATTATTTTAATAAAAAACAAAACATTAGAAAGAAACGGCATGATTCGGAGATATCTTTACTAATTAGACCACGAAAATAAATTCACAGCAGTACTCAAACAAACAAAATTATTAATTTTAAGGTAATAATTATAAATAAGGAAAAACTTATACTCATACGTAAATTTTGGATTATAATTTGTTGTTTAATTAAATTAAATTTTTGTTTCCCCTAAGTACAAAGTAATAAAATATTAAGTAAAAACATTTATTCATATAAGATATTGCAACAAGTTGTATATAAATGTTTATTTTTATTTAAAAAATTAGTCACTGTAATGCATGATATCGTCGTCATCTGAACTATCGCTGTCATTTCTTGTATTTATTATTATTGGATTAATATCATCAACAATCCATTCCCTTTCCTACCATTCATTTATTAAATTTTAGATTTTTTTAACAGATTTTGCCCAAGTTTCACAACTAATTTGGTCACAGGCTACTTGCCACACTTCGTTATCACTATATCCGTTTTGACCAATATATCTATCATAATAATTTTTTGTTATACCCCAAATTAGTTGTTAAATTGGCAGTGAAAAGGAGGTAATCTTAGTACTTCATGACCATACTTTTGTGCCAATGTATCAATAAAATAAACTGGTTCAGATTTTAATTTCCTTCGTTTTCTCTTGATTTTGTTAGTGGGAAGTTCAGATTTATTACATTTTATAATTCTACAAATTATTGATTCCGAAATCTTTAAGGCAGCTGCTACTCTTTGATGGACACAAGATAGAGAAATAAGTGGCCCATTGTTCTCTTTTTCGGAATTAAAATATTCCAGCAGATTTACAAGTTTGTGAATTTAATAATTGGCCGCTAGGTCTATTAATTAATATTATTAACAGACACTGACAACTAAGACAAATAACAAAAAACATTTTTAAAATCGCTGAAAAATGGTAACTAGATTATTATATCAATGCACTACTTGATACATACATGTAACAGTCACCTATCAGCAATCCGACTATAGTGCTGGTAGAATTTTTATTAGATATCGCTTAAGATAATACCACAAGAGATAGATATATCTATTTCCCCTAATTTCCACCCCATATAGCAGTGATAGTAGCTAGTAAATACGTCGACGAGCTAGCTGCTATCCTATCCCAACTACTAAAAGCTAGTACTCTACTAGCCACAATGTTAACTATTTACGCAGGGATAGTAACTAGTTTTTATTAGGGTTTTGTAGGTATGACCAAAAAACCCTTATACCGTCATTTTGTCGTCTGTCTGTCTGTCTGTCTGTCTGTCTGTTCGGTAAAAATTGTAGTCAAACGGCTAAACCTAGAGAGTTGAAATTTGGCATGCTTATACAACTCTTTGACCCGCACATAGGAAAAATACTAAAACATCTAAAAAACATACCCCCCTAAAAATATAAACAAATATGTGCTCATCGAAAACAAAAATATTTTTTTTAAATTCTGAGTAGGGTATGAAATGAAAGCCCTTAGTACGTGGATTAACGATCAAATTTTTATTTTTGCAAAATAAATTATATTGATGCGATTTTTGCCAAAAATGTGCAAAAAAATTTTTGTCCCACACCCTGTAGCCCAGATGGTTTAAACTAAAAATCTAAAAAAATTCTAAGTAATGTATATTGGTGTGAACCGAAATAGTACAACAGGAATTTTTGATCAGATTATGTTTTTGGAAAATAACGCATTTTTTGTGGTTTTTGGTTCACAAAGTACAAAAGTTATACCAATGTAAGACACTCACATGCATGGCGTGCGATGGCGACATGCGTTAGAGCACTCTTAAACTGGCTGGAAAACGAAGGGTTTCGAGTTCGAGTACGGAGTGAATTTTATTTTTTCTGTTTTTTTTTTGCATTTTTATTATGTTGAAATTATTTTGTCAAAATTCTAGTTATATTTTGACAAATGTTGTATTTAATTTTTAAGAGCGTAAATTTAATAACCAGTCTTATTATATGATTAACAGACGATAAATTATTTTAAAAATATCGTTCATTTTTCCGTGATTACTACAAAGTAAAATTTGTCCTACACACTCAGCATACCGCCTTCACTTATTATATATCTGCGAAACCCTGAAATGTGTGAATATTCACACTTCACATCAATTTTTAGTTACTTGCGCTAGTTAATAGCTCTTTTACTCTACCAATGTAAAACAAATTAATTTTTGAATAATATTAATAAGTTTTGTATGTGTCACTACATTAAATTTCAATTCTCTAGATCCAGTCATTATGCCACAGTTTCAAACTACACTTGTTTATACCTACGATATCCTAAAAATTTAACCTATTTAACTCTTGTTTTTATTTTTGTACTTCTAAATATTGGAAAACTCTCAAGTATCAAATACTCGAATACAAATGCGCGAATTTCATTCACATTTTAATTGAAATATTTAACGAACATGTTAGCACATGAAGTGGTTAGCATGCAATAATTAAATTCACAGTTCTCTGTTGTTCAGGTATATAGAAGCACATAGCACTTGTGGCTTGTCAGTATCGATAGCTATCAACCTCCAAAATTCTCATTTAAATATAAATTACTTGTTGGGGAACGGAATAAATTTAATCAAAAATTGAACATACAAGAAGCGATTGGATATCCATCTTACAAATAATCAAAAAGATGAGCTTTGAAGTCAATACCATATCTAACTTATAGAGACAGTAGGATGAAGAAAAAATTAGGCTTCCCTACGTTCGACACATTACCAAAGAGGGTCGCTGAGAGTGAATGACATATGAGACTTATGACACAGGTCCGGCTGAAAAAGTGGCCCGGCTTTTTTGATTGATATTATCTATTTAAAGAGATAAAAAATTGATGTGGTGTGAATATTCACACATTTCAGGGTTTCGCAGGTATAACTGCAACTTATAACTTAATATATAATATAATATAATATAACTTATAATAAGTGAAGGCGGCATGCTGAGTGTGTAGAACAAATTTTACTTTGTAGTAATCACGGCAAAACGAACGATATTTTTTAAATAATTTATCGTCTGTTAATCATATAATAAGACTGGTTATTAAATTTACGCTCTTAAAAATTAAATGCAACATTTGTCAAAATATAACTAGAATTTTGACAAAATAATTTCAACATAATAAAAATGCAAAAAAAAACTGAAAAAATAAAATTCACTACGTACTCGAACGCCCTTCGTTTCCAGCGAGTTTTAGCTTACGACACCAGTGCTCTAACCACTACGCTATCGTACGCCTTGCATCTGGGTGTCTTACATTAGTATAACTTTTGTACTTTGTGAACCAAAAACTACAAAAAATGCGTTATTTTCCGAAAACATAATCTGATCAAAAATTCTTGTTGTACTATTTCGGTTTACACCAATATACATTACTTAGAATTTTTTTGGATTTTTAATTTAAACCATCTGGGCTACAGGGTGTGGGACAAAATTTTTTTTGCACAATTTTGGCAAAAATCGCATCAAAATAATTTATTTTGCAAAAATAAAAATTTGATCGTTAATCCACGTACTAAGGACTTTCATTTGATACCCTATTCAGAATTAAAAAAAAAAAAAAATGTTTTCGATGAGCACATTTTTGTTTATATTTTTAGGGGGATATGTTTTTTAGATGTTTTAGTATTTTTCCTATGTGCGGGTCAAAGAGTTGTATAAGCATGCCAAATTTCAACTCTCTAGGTTTAGCCGTTTGGCTACAATTTTTACCGAACAGACAGACAGACAGACAGACAGACAGACGACAAAATGACGGTATAAGGGTTTTTTGGTCATACCTACAAAACCCTAAAAAGAGGGAGAGGGCTGTGTCTAAGCCACGGCCGCAGGTCTTTTAGGTGTAGAATATGTTGCATAGCTGTTGGCTGGGTTTTTGACGCACCTAACCAAGTTTTCTCACAAATATTGGTACATACATCTATAGATCTCACGTAGACGAAACAAATGACACCTTGCGGTACGTGCTATCAGCTCGAGGTCCCGAGCTATACTAATTTTACACGATTTCAAAAACATGGTTTTCGAAGACTTTAACAGCTGCTTGAGATGATTAAAATCGCTGTCCACGCATTTTTTGTTAGACATTGGGAAACAAAAAAAGTCGTTAGGGGATAAATCAGGGGAATGAGACATTAATTCGATGTTTTTCCTTTTTTTTCCTTCAAATAATCAATTGTCAAAGTCATGATGAAACGTGCTGTGTGGGAGCTTGCATTGTCATGATGAAGAATGACGAAGTTTTTGGTTTTTCCTGATTTTGTCGATGACTTATGGCAAACAAATTGTTGTATACCATTCAGGATTAACTGTTCTCCGATTCTCTAAAGGAATGGTTGAGACATGTCGAGTACAACCGAAGAAACAAGTGAGCATTCCCTTACACCAGCGGTTCTTAAACCCCTGGGGGCCCGCGTAGCCATTACTGGGGATCCGCGAAACAATTTTGATATTAACTTTACATCCCCCAACTTTTCCCTTTTATTCAAATAACTCATTTAATAAAAATCCTACATGGTCAGGACCTTTTGTATTTGTTGTTACCTAACTAGTTATTGACATAACTAAACAATAATTAGGAAAAATTGAATAGTTTTTATTCAACTGCAAATTATTTACAGAAAACATATTATAATGACATCTATTTTGACCAATATTTGACCAAGAAATGTTTGTATAAGCTTAACGTATTATAATTTGTAACTTTTCTAATTCTTTTTACTACTATTTTTATTAATTTTATGTTTTTTATTCGTAATGCTAATAAAAATGTTCATCTCTATAAATGCGCAAGACCGTTTATTAAAATAACCAGCGATACATTTTTACCAATATTTATTATAACGTAGTGCCTATGAGATTACTGATCCACAAATTAAGTCTCATATACGACGTAAAATGCCTAGGGCAGAGATGGGGTCCGCGAATAAAATGTTGTTCAAGAGGGGGTCCTCGGACTACATAAATTTAAGAACTCCTGCCTTACACCAATTAACACGAGCCTTTTTTTGAGTTTCAGTCAAATTATGCGGAATCCATCGGGAACAGATCTTTTTCACAGCTAAATGTTCATGCAAAATCGAATGTATTGCAGTCTGCGATAAGCAAAAGGATGCCTCTATCTCACGATAAGTCACATGCCGATTACTGCATCGATGTTTTTTTTTAAGCACAACCGATTTCGGGCGACCTTCACGAGATTCATCACTGACGGACGCACGACCACGACGAAATTCTGCAAACCAATTGTAAACAGTCTTTTCTGATGGTGCTTCATTACCAAAAGTTGAACGAAGCGAATCTATGCATTGTTGTTGAGTATGCCCAGCAAACATTTTTATACGGGCCAGTACTGGTAAAGCACATACTCCCCGGCATTGAAAGTAATGGGCCAGTACCCCGGTGTCCCCGGGGCCGTTACTGGCCCATTGATGTATCAGTTGCTGGCCCAGCAACGGTAAAATGCAAAATAATCGCATTAGTTGCAAGATTTATTTCTGATGGTTTTAAGTAAAAAGTGAGTGAAGAAGAGTGCTTATAAAATGCTGATAAAGTACTTCGTATAGGCGGAATGCGAAATACAAATGTGAAGTACATTATTAATACTGGCGTTGCACTTACTTTTGGTGCCAGTAATTTACCAGCATAAAAGCAGTTTGCCAGCATTCGGCCGTTAGTTGAATGTTTGCTGGGTGGTTTTTACTAAAATCGTAAAAAATCATCCAACGAACACTTTAACAAGTAATCCATTTCTCCACAAAGTTTTTTTTTAAACGCTCACTGTCAACAAATTAGTCGGTCAATTTATAAGCTGCCACTGATTTTACAATAACAAATGTCATATTTTACGAATATAGTAATGACACATTTCAATATTGCCAGCTAGTGGCCGTTTGTTAAAACATATAAGGTAACCCTCGTATGAGTGTGATTTTTTCTCCATATATAAATTTTTTCATATTTCCAACCAGTTTATTTCCTCTCAAATAATATTTTTTCAAGAGTATATAAAGTTAATTCAACATTGTCACCATATTCGAAAACCTTATTAAAACACGAATTTTTAACTGTTAACTAAGTTATGCAGTATGCTAATTAGACCTGGGTTCTCAGTTCTCTCTCTTCGTTAACCAAGTTACGCAGTTTTTTGTCCAACAGAAAATTTAATAATGTTTTTAAATCGTTTTTAATTATCTTTCTGAATAGCGTCGTGTCTCTTTTAATACATCATTGTTCTCTTTAAAAGTTTTTAAGCAAAAACCTGAATAGGACTTGTTTAGAATTTTTAATAATTAAGTATGTAATATTATTACTTTAAATTAAAAACAACAATATTTTTTTTTTAACTCATCTGTTAATTTGCAGTTTGTTACATAGTAAAAATTAAAGAGCTTGAAAGGATATTGTCCAGTGACAATAACCAGAAGATATTAAATACATATATTTATTCAGTACTTGTAACGGGTGTTTTTTTTAGAGGTATAGAACTTTAAGTTGGCATTACTGTTCAAGATGGCGACCGATTTAACAGCTGTCAAGTGATTTATTCTCAGTTTGGTTTGGCAATTCATCATGAATAGACTCACGCCTGAACAACGCTTGCAAATAGTACAATTTTATTTCGAAAATAACGGTTCTGTGCGGAATACGTATCGCGCACTACGTCCATTTTATCGTCGACAAAATCGTCCATCAGAGCAGTTAATTCGATTAACCATGGAACGTTGTCGCACCACGTTTACTCTTATTGATAACTCGCATCCCCAGAGACGCCGTACGGTGCGTACAGAAGAAGCTATTGGTACTGTAGAGCGTACTGATGGCCAGAACGTTACAGTCAATGGTGATCGGTATAGAGCCATGATTACTAATTTTTTCATTCCTGAATTGAACAGCCATGATGTCCAGGAGCTGTGGTTCCAACAAGACGGCGCAACATGTCACACAGCTCGTGCCACAATCGATTTATTGAAAGACACGTTTGGTGACCGCCTAATTTCACGTTTTGGACCTGTGAATTGGCCTCCAAGATCTTGTGATTTAACACCGCTGCACTATTTTCTGTGGGGCTATGTAAAGTCATTGGTCTATGCGGATAAGCCACAAACGCTTGACCATTTGGAAGACAACATTCGCCGTGTTATTGCCGATATACGGCCACAAATGTTGGAAAAAGTCATCGAAAATTGGACGTCCAGATTGGACTACATCCGAGCCAGCCGTGGCGGTCATATGCCAGAAATCATATTTAAAATGTAATGCCACAAGATTATCTTTCGAATAAAAAAAAATTCATGTCAATCGAATAATCCATCGTTGTTTTATTGCAATTTAAAGTTCTATACCTCTAAAAAAAACACCCGTTATTAGCATGGGCAGAAAATGATATGCTGAAGATGATTATGCTAATAAAACTAATTAAATCTAAACAGGAGATCTAGACGGGTATATCTATGTATGCATAACTGGATACCGTACGACCAGATTGGTTTTAGAATTACTTTATGCAGCAACAACTTGTTTTTGAACAAGCTGAGTTCTTTTGGCTATTATTTGTTTTCTCCATGTCAGCTTTTTGTCTAGATATTATCACAAATATTGTGAGTTGTCTGCTTGGAGAATAACTTGGTTGTTAAGAGTATTAGACCGGGAGCTCATGACATTTTTGGTCTCCGATTTCATACAGCATGCCTTTTGGAGGAGAGAATATTTACCCTGTGACAACAAAAAAGGGATGGTACTAAATCCCTGCACGCTTTCCGGTCATAGGGAAAATTGCATTTCCACTTGCACAAAATTTTTGTGTTTTTCTCTGATTTAATATTGCTTGCCCTTTTGTCAAAAGAAAGTTATAACAAAAAGTCTTTTAATTATAGGCATGCTGTATGAAAACGCGGAAAATCATATTTTTTTATTACAAGATCACATGACCGTTTGAGCCCTTTGGGACCCTCCGAATCGCATGCATATATTTAAAAGACTTTAAATTTGTTATAACTTTCTTTTGACAAAAGGGCAAGCAATATTAAATCAGAGAAAAGCACAAAAATTTTGTGTTTAAGTGGAAATGCAATTTTCCCTATGACCAGAAAGCGTGCAGGGGTTTAGTACCATCCCTTTTTTGTTGTCACAGGGTAAATATTCTCTCCTCCAAAAGGCATGCTGTATGAAATCGGAGACCAAAAACTGTCATGAGCTCCCGGTCTAATTAACTCTTAGTCGCCAGAATTTTAGCCAATATTCAATCAGGTGCAGTTCAGGTGCATCAATGTGGCGAGGTCCTTAAATGCAAACTAGAAACGAGTAGGTAAATGCAAAATAGTCTTAACATAAAATAGACGAATATAAAAATAAATAAATTTGAGAACAAAAAAACGTAAGGGTTTGAAATAAAACACAGAAAGTGAAAACTCCAGGGGGGACGAGGGCCACCTATTGCCCCTTACTGCGGGCGCCTATGTTTGCAATGATACATACCATAAAAATGAATATAGCAATTGTACAAATTTATATATTTAAAAATATCGCGGACTAGTAATTTAGTAGTTTTGCTGACTAAACCGGCAAACATACACCATTACTGTGTTTAATGGTTCAGATATTTCTAGGTATTTGCAGACCCATGATTTTTGCAAAAAGTCTAAAGGGTGAAGTAGATAACAACTAGTTCGTTTACTATTAATAGATAATTATTACATTTTTATAGGTCAAGCAACTATTTAAGATTCATCAGGTGAATTTTATAAAATTAGAAGCGGAAAAACTGCACTAAATCATCCGTGAATGAACTTAAAATGATGAGAAATAGGAAGTAATTATGTCTTTACACGCCATTTAATTTTTTGGCACCTATAATTTAGAAGGTAATAAATAAGAAGTAAATGATAGTCTAAGAGGCCAGTTGTCAACCCAATAGTAAAAATCGCTTATATTTGATTAACAATAAAAACATATTTTTATTTTTAATTTAGGTACATGCATTTTAATGTTGGCATTTTTTTCCAGTCAAACCCTTCAACACCCATTATTTACGGACTTCCTAAACATCACAAGGAATCTTGTCCTATTAGACCAGTAGTGTCGTATTGTAATGCCCCATCATATAAACTCTGTCAAATCCTTAACAAATTATTACCTACCTCTATCAATTTCCAACCACAGTTCACAGTAAAAAATAGCCTAGATCTAGTTGAGAAAATTTCACACCATAAATTCGTACCCAAAGGTATTTTGGTTTCTTTTGACATTGTCAGTTTGTTTACTTCTGTCCCTATAGAACAACTTAAAATTATAATAAACAAAAAACTGGATAACACACCCGAAAGTTACGAGTTAAAAATATCATTATACACTTGTTTAGAACAGAATTATTTCAAATTTAATGACATAATCTACCAACAAACAGATGGAGTACCTATGGGGTCACCTCTTTCGCCCCTATTAGCAGACATATTTATGGATAATTTTGAAACCTAATTTTCAACTCCAATAATACCATTAAAAAACATGTTTTGTGGTGGTTTAGATATATAGACGATATTATTTGTTTTTGGACTGGTACCGATAGACAGTTGGATTTATTTTTTAATAACCTTAACAAATTTAACCCCAAAATACAATTTACTATTGAAAAAGAACGCGACAATAAAATTATTTTTTTGGATCTCACTATTACACATAATGATAATAACTTCTCTTATAGCATATATAGAAAACACACTTGTACAGATACAATCATTCCTAGATCATCATTTCATCCTTACAACATTAAGTTATCAGCACTTTATAATAATAATAATAATAATAATAATAATAATGTTTATTTCACAAGTAACAAGAAATTTGTACATGCAACGTCAAGATAATACAAGTTCTGATAATACTACACACACAAGTATATATATTTGTAATAATAAGATAAAGTCTAATAGCATAAGATGAACAAAATAGCATAAAAATAAATAATAATAATAATAATCATAATTCCAGTAAAGTTTTTGGAAGACTAACTGTTCTCGAGGAAAAATTCCTCCAGATTGTATATATTTTTCGAGAGGAGAAGTGTTTTAATTTCTTTTTTGAAAACGTTAATATTATTTACTTCTTTAATAGAAGAAGGCAACTGATTGTAAAATTTACAGGCATTGTACCTGGCACCTTTTTCTGGCAGAGCGAGATTTATTTTGTCCATCCTTAAGATGTCAGCCTTATGCCTTGTATTATGGGTGTGAACTGGATAATTGGTCTTAAAAAGTTGAATGTTTTTAAAAGTGAAAATTAATAATTCAAAAATATAAATGCCAGGAACAGTGAGAATTCCAAAATCTTTAAACGCAGAGCGACATGAGTCTCTATTTCTCAAATTTGCGAGAATTCTAAGAGCTCGCTTTTGTGTAACGAAAACTCTCTGGAGTTCGGGTGATTTTCCCCAGTGCATTATTCCATATTTCAATAAGGAATGAAAATTAGCTGTATATAAATTTTTAAGGACGGAAATACTGCATTTGAGGGCCATCACCCTCATTCCATAGATTGTTTTATTTAGTTTCTTACATTATAGTTACCTCCATAGATTAATAAATATTCCTATGTCCCATGAAGATTATAATACAGAATTAAATACTATTTTACAAATAGCTAAATACAACGGTTATAGCCTCTCCATAGTTTACAAAATTATCAATAAAACACATAAACAACGCCTTTAAAAAATTTTTTTTCACTATGAGCATTCTCCCCAAGATAAAATATATAGACATATTCCTTTTATAGACCACAGTAGTTACAAAATAGCTAACCAATTAAGAAAACAGAACATTCAGGCAGCTTTTCATAATAAGTTTAATTTAAAAAGAATGTTAGTTAACAATATAATTAATAATAAAAACTTCATGTTAAGTAGTGGCGTATATGAAATCAGCTGCAACGAATGTGATTTTATTTATATAGGAAAAACAGAGAGGAACTTCAATATTAGAATCAAAGAGCACATGAGCGCATGGCGTCTCAACAAAACACATTCAAATGTTGCAGAACACATGATTCACAATAATCATACGTTTGATTTTGATAATGTTAAAATATTACATGTATCCCTAAGGGATTAAAACTGGACATGTTAGAAGCGTTTGAGATTAAAAAGGCTGTTTCTAAGAACAAAAATTTAATGAATGAACAACTTGAACTCATTAGTTCTCCGCTTCTAACACCTTCCTATTATCTTGTTTGTTGTACCTACCTGCGGATATATATATATATATATATAATATATATATATATATATATATATATATATATATATATATATATATATATATCAGTTATGTATGTGATCTATTTATTCTGAAGATGACTTTGTAAGTCGAAATACGTATAAATACAGTAAATAATTTTTTGAAACAATAAACCGAGTGTTTTTATTTTAACCTTTTTAAAAATGTTTCAACGAGTGCCTTCAACTAATTCAATTAATATTAAGAATCATATCGTCGGCATATCTAATGTTAATTATTGTCGTGCTATTTATTTATTCTTCAACCAATTGGAATTTCTTGATGTGCGCTTTTGACTTCATTAGTTTCCTACAAAAAGACTTACTATAACTTTGCCGTTATACCAATTTTCAACGTCAGGTTTTTTAACTATACCCGATGCTTGTCTCAATCTAATATTTGAATTTTTAACGAAAAATTCACTCACGTATAAAATAACATTCACGCTTCATAAAAGGCAAGAGCGACAAAATGCGAAATGTAATTCTACAATAAATTTACGTTATACTAAATAGTTTATCGTTCAAAATTTTGGAGATATTTTGTACAATAGCTAGGTGTAAAATTTTGTTACAATATGTAAATGTGAGTATAATGTGAAGGTTTATAGTTTGCATAGGCAAATAAATGGGTAATAAATCGATGAAGTACACACACATAGACACCCACATGCTACCGGACACTAAATACACAATATTGCCATCAGTTTGACACTCTACAAACACTCTGCAAGGAAATACTAATTATAAAGGCTTCCTCCGATTTTTTCTGTTTCCAAAACTCAAAAAATGGTTGGCTAGAAAGAAATTCTCATCAAATAGTGAAGTCGTCGAAGCTGTAAATGGATATTTTGAGAGATTAGATAATTCTTATTTACCTGAAGGAATGTAAAATTTTAAAAAGCGTTGGACTTGATGTATAGTGCTGAATGGAGACTATGTAGAAAAATAAATACAATTTTGTCCTAAAAAGTTATGTTTTCTAAAACACTTTATTCCAAAAAATTATGTGAAGAATGAATATTCACACATTTCAGGGTTTCGCAGGTATATAATAAGTGAAGGCGGTATGCTGAGTGTGTAGGACAAATTTTACTTTGTAGTAATCACGGCAAAATGAACGATATTTTTAAAATAATTTATCGTCTGTTAATCATATAATAAGATAATTATTAAATTTACGCTCTTAAAAATTAAATACAACATTTGTCAAAATATAACTAGAATTTTGACAAAATAATTTCAACATAATAAAAATGCAAAAAAAAACAGAAAAAATAAAATTCACTCCGTACTCGAACTCGAAACCCTTCGTTTCCAGCGCATTTTAGCTTACGACACCAGTGCTCTAACCCATTACGCTATCGTACGCCTTGCATGTGAGTGTCTTACATTGATATAACTTTTGTACTTTGTGAACCAAAAACCACAAAAAATGCGTTATTTTCCGAAAACATAATCTGATCAAAAATTCCTGTTGTACTATTTCGGTTCACACCAATATACATTACTTAGAATTTTTTTAGATTTTTAGTTTAAACCATCTGGGCTACAGGGTGTGGGACAACATTTTTTTTGCACAATTTTGGCAAAAATCGCATCAAAATAATTTATTTTGCAAAAATAAAAATTTGATCGTTAATCCACGTACTAAGGGCTTTCCTTTGATACCCTACTCATAATTTTAAAAAAATATTTTTGTTTTCGATGAGCACATATTTGTTTATATTTTTAGGGGGGTATGTTTTTTTAGATGTTTTAGTATTTTTCCTATGTGCGGGTCAAAGAGTTGTATAAGCATGCCAAATTTCAACTCTCTAGGTTTAGCCGTTTGGCTACAATTTTTACCGAACAGACAGACAGACAGGCAGACAGACAGACAGACAGACAGACGACAAAATGACGGTATAAGGGTTTTTGGTCATACCTACAAAACCCTAAAAATGGAGATTCCAGGGAACGACAAGCCCCCCCCCCCTGGCCCATACTACGGGTGCCCATGGCTGTCACGACTGTTCGACGAGGGTTAGACGAGAGGTATATCCAAATATGGATAAATTGAAGCTGAATATGATGATATATTTAAAACGTTCTTTCTCAATTTACACTGAATACCTTTTTCCATATTGAATATAGCCTGTAGGTAAGAGACTCCGGAAAACCTGACATTTTAATGATTAAGTAAATATCATGTAATGTATACGTTTATAAATATTTGCAAACATATTTTTGCGTCCTTATAAATCATAATATGACAAAAAGTTGGTTCCGCCATTAAAACTAGTGACTTTAGAATGATGTATTACGTTAAGTATCGTTTAATATAATTATAACTAAAGCGAGTTAAGTGATAAATCAAGTTAAAGATAGGGAAATTAATAGTCCTTCGATTTTGATTATATCTTGCTCGCTTTAAACTGAGCCAATCTTCTGTTATTCAATAAAATTTGAAAAATGAGGAACTATTAATGTATTTATTCTAGTCAGTTATTTCCACATTTACGACAAAAAACTGGGATTGTCTTAATGTTGTATTTTAAAGGCTGATAGTAATTATTTAACCGTTTTATTAAGAAACTATAAGTAATGGAAGGAAATACAATATCTGCATAAAAAAATATTTTTTTGTTGCTAATTAAACATAGACTGGCCAGATTTTTTTTACAGAAATAGAGTATACTTCGTAGCCAGAGCCGTAACAAAGATTCTCACTCTAGAAATACAAGTGATGAGCAAAAAAAGGTCCTCACTCGGTGATGAGCAAAAAAAAAAGTATATTGAGAGTTCTTTTATAAAAAGTAAGAGTAAAGAGGATATTACTTAGAACAGAGTATATAGCAGAGTACCAGAACCAGATACAAAAATTTATTAAAAAAATATACTTCACGGCCAGGTTGGTTTCAAAATAGGATCAAAATTAAAGAAATCAAATATAACTCCAGCCTTTTATAATAAATATACAATTAAAAATTTACTTGTTAGTAACAGACTATATAAAACTGATTTACACAACAAAAGTGGAGTTTATCAAGCATCATGCCAAGATGCTCAGCAAAATATATAGGCCAAACTGGTCAAAAATTTAGTTTATTGGCCTATCTTCCATGTATTTGTGAATTAGGTTTTTCTAAATTGTTAGCATATAAGGGGCAAACTGGCTGTTCTACATTCATTTATTTTTGAAGACTTGGCATTGTATGGCGAAACTATAGTCGTGTTATTTTAAAATAAAGTGATATTTTGCGTAGCAATTTTGTATTTTATTTATCTTGTTAATGTGGAATATCACATAGTAACGGACAAATCAATTTATTACTAGTAGACCGGGAGCTCATGACATTTTTGGTCTCCGATTTCATACAGCATGCCTTTTGGAGGCGAGAATATTTACCCTGTGACAACAAAAAAGAGATGGTACTAAACTCCTGCACGCTTTCCGGTCATAGGGAAAATTGCATTTCCACTTGCACAAAATTTTTGTGTTTTTCTCTGATTTAATATTGCTTGCCCTTTTGTCAAAAGAAAGTTATAACAAATTTTAAGTCTTTTAATTATAGGCATGCTGTATGAAAACGCGGAAAATAATTTTTTTTATTACAAGATCACATGACCGTTTGAGCCCTTTGGGACTCTCCGAATCGCATGCATATATTTAAAAGACTTTAAATTTGTTATAACTTTCTTTTGACAAAAGGGCAAGCAATATTAAATCAGAGAAAAGCACAAAAATTTTGTGTTTAAGTGGAAATGCAATTTTCCCTATGACCGGAAAGCGTGCAGGGGTTTAGTACCATCCCTTTTTTGTTGTCACAGGGTAAATATTCTCTCCTCCAAAAGGCATGCTGTATGAAATCGGAGACCAAAAACTGTCATGAGGGAGGTGAAATTAGGTCTATAGATATAATGGCACTGGTATTCGTTAGTGCTGATAAATCATTATGTTTTCAATATTTTGGCTGATATTTCGTTTCTGGTTGTTCAAAACTTACCGTGAGTTTATATGATTAAAAATGAGGATGTCCTAAATAAAATAAAACAACCCCAAATAATGTACCATAATAAAAACCATAAAACGGAATATATGAGCTGTATTATGTGTAAAAGCAACGTAATCTGGAATAAATGAACCACGTTATGCATAACAGCAAATATAATATTTAAACACATATATAAATTGTTTGACAATTCGTAATACTTTAAATTAAATTATGAACTAAATAATTCTATTATGTTATCTTCGCCTTTCCCACGCCTGTGGTAATGTTGGTAGTTCCTAAACCGTAATGATTAAGTCCCGCATCCCTTCAAGTTCATTTTCAGGAACGTTAAAGCCAGGATGACATGCCAGCTTATCTACAACGGAAAAAATTAAAAAAAGCTGTAAAGAACCTTAATGTTGGTTTAAGCCCATATCATTGGTGAAGAAATTTTCATGTTATAAATAATATATATAAAAATTTATATTTTCATTTTATCTGAAATAGGGGAGATAATATTTAATAATATTAAAATCAATATTATTAAATTATTAAAGAAAATATTTAGAAATATCGTAACTTAACAGGTTGAACGCTAAGGACAATCTTGCTTGTTGTATTAATTCAAAATTGTTACTGAAAACTTGATATCATCTTCAAAATGAAAGGGTTGCAAATTTGCAACTACAAGGAATTTCAAGTATCAAGCTACCGCCCAATAAGCCTACTTCCCTCACTTTCAAAACTCCTTGAAAAAATTATATATTCCCGACTGATAAAATTCCTAAACGAAAATAACGTCATACCGACTTTCCAGTTTGGTTTTAAAAAGAAGTACGCCACTGTACACCAACTACTTCGCATCACCGAAACAATTGAAAAAGGCTTTGAAAACAAACAGTTCGTACCTGCAGGATTCTTAGATATTCGCATTCGACAGAGTGTGGATCCAGGGTCTTATTTATAAATTATTAAAAGTTAAAACTCCAACATACCTCTTGAAAATATTAACATCTTTTTTGAAAAATAGAAGCTTCCAAGTAAATATCAATAACACCTTATCAGAAATTAAAAACATACGAGCAGGAGTCCCACAGGGATCAGTCTTAGGCCCTGTTCTATTTAACGTATTTGTGCACGACATGCCCGTTCCAGCAGATGCAACAATCGCCATGTTTGCAGATGACACGGCAATTGTTACAAAAAACGAGGTTCAAAACAGAGCAGTCAGTGATCTACAAAAAAACCTTGACATCACTACTGATTATTTTAAAAAATGGTGCATTAAACTAAATACAACTAAATGCGAAATAAAAATGTTCACGCTAAGAAAAACTAGTAACCTGCCAGATATAATTATCAACAACAAAATTATTCCATGGAACCCGCCTAACCAAGCAATAAGATATTTAGGGGTGCATCTCGATAATAGACTAACATGGAGACACCACATTACGAAAAAACTACGAGAAGCCCAAACCAAATTAGCGATGCTCTATCCATTAGTAAATAGGAAACCAACCCTAAAAAGAAAATGTTCCCTCTTAGGTATACTGAGACCTACCTTGACCTATGCGTGCATGGTATGGGGTGCTGCACACCGAACACACATTAAAAAACTGCAAGCTCAGTCGAAAGTATTACGGATCGCCACCAACAGCCCGTGGTTTATCAGGAACAGCCATTTACACGAGGAACTGGGTATAATGACAATACAAGAATTCATGAAAAAGTTGTCAACAACATTTTTCCACAGAAATGGACAGTGCTCCGGTGCCACACACTATGAACTGGGCAAGCGAAAAATCCACAGAAGATTAAAGAGAAAATTACCACAAGACACTATAATAGACAGTGACAGTGATAGTGTGGATAGCGAACAATCTAATTAAACATTAGTAGCGAATCAACAGACATAAAGTGAAGTGACAGGGGAGTTCCTCGAACCGACCCCACAACGTGACAAACCCTGACAAACACTGTATTATCAAAACTATGTGTTACATCATGTATGTAGATCTAGTTAAATAAAGAGTATTAATAAAAAAAAGGAATTTCAGAATGTTTGTGACGAATGCTGTAAATTCATGTATGGCTTTACTAAGATGTTTATAGTTGCCAGAAAGACTTTAAGCAACGTGCAACGAGCTTGTACAATGCTGTACAATTAGAAGTGGTACAAAATAAATACATCAAATGTTTGTTGGGCCTAGACACATGCGCACCGGAGAACATTTTATTAGAGGAGGTGAAATTAGACAACATCAGAATAGAAGCTACAAAAAGAGCCATTAAATTCGAAAAGAGGATAATAAGACATCTAGTAAAAAACTTGCTGTATCAGTGCTGAACAGAAATAGAGAGAAAAGAGATACAAGGAAAGATGAAATCGAGATGAGAAACAAAAAGAAGGAAAAGATTTGAGCATAATGGCTACTCAACTAAGGAAATATCAAGAAAGAGGTCGGAAGGACAAGATGTGACACTAGAAATAACAGATAGAATGAGGGACATCAAATGACAAGAAAGAAGTGACAGGTTAAAAAATTCGAGGTATAAAAGCAAATACAAGAAAACTTGGACGACGCAAATACCCGAGTACCTCAAAATCCAAAGTAATGATTTAAAAAAGAAGGTAATATGTAATTTAGGTGCGGAAATGAGGAAAGAGAAAATGTGTACTGGAGAAAAGACGAACAAAGAAAGTGCAGGATGTGTGGTAGGGAAAGAGAAACCTTGGAGCATATAATGAAGAATTGTGGAGAAGTGAAATTTAAAGAAGGAACAAGAGAAAGCGCGTTGTGTGAATCAGGGATGGAAATGGATGGAGGATGTCTTAGAGAAAAGAGAAGATTTGAGACGAAGATTCAACATCAATTAGAATACGTATTTGAAATAAATGAAATTAAGCTGTATGTAAATAATATGTAGTAGTAGATTTTAACCGAGAGGTATAAATAAAAAACTATCTATCTATCTACATACAGTGCTGTCTACATTGCTATACAATAACCAGCCAATGCTTACTGAAGGGGCAGTTTCATAAACTCTATGAGGATTTGAAGGCATATCTTAGAAAGTGCTTTGGCTTCTATGGGATGAGCAGCACAAGTTTTGACGAACTATTAAAAGTTATTGCCGGATATTCTTTTCTGTACAATTTAATAATACATTATTAAACTTCATTGTTGTACTGACGCGGTTTGTTTCAGTGGGTGTATTAGAATCATGCATGTTAGAATAGATGAAAATGAACATTTGTAATTTAAACTTAAATTGATGTTAACTTCATTTGACATGAACACGAATTCAACATTTCCAAATAATAGAAACAGCAGGTAAAGGATATATCCTACATCTGCATTTGTATGTGGAATTGAATAACTTATTTTAGCTATTACCATGTAAAATATTTGGTCACGTATGTTTTCAGACAATGAACAGTTTAATAGAAAAATACATTCATGCAACAAATCACTGTTTTGTTAATTACACAGCTCTACAAAAAAAAGGGTCATACCTAGACATGCGATACATGGTTTCCGAAGTATTTTTGCTCGCTGATCACGAATCTGTGGTCGGTTTGTCTCCATCAGGTCCTCAAACCTTGCTAAGGTCAGGATCAAGGTCAAATCCGAAAATTTGATTAAAAAAATCTAAAAAAATTCATATGGGAGTTTTTGAGGTCGCTGATTACGAATCCAGTGTCCGTATTTCAAATATTTAAACCGCAGGTATCTATCTTGTACCGTTTTCATGATAGAATTTTTTGAAATTTTGAAAAAATGAAATAAAAATTTTTCAAAAATTTTCTTTTTCTTAAAAATGAAATCTAAGGCTATTTAGGACCTCAGGATTATAAAATTCCGACCGCAGGTCTTTAGCTATCATAGTTTTTAAGGTGTGTCCATAATTTTTTTTAGAATTTTTGGAGGTGTTTCGGCCATTTGACCTTGAACAGATTTTGACCTTATCTTGATAAGGTCAAACGGACACTGGATTCGTAATCAGCGACCTCAAAAACCCCCATATGAATTTTTTTTAGATTTTTTTAATCATATTTTCGGATTTGACCTGAGCAAGGTTTGAGGACCTGATGGAGACAAACCGACCACAGATTCGTGATCAGCGAGCAAAAATACTTCGTAAACCATGTATCGCATGTCTGGGTATGACCCTTTTTTTTTTGTAGAGCTGTGTTATCAATGTTTATTAATAGTGTGCAAAAGTTTTAGTTTTATCTCCAAGTTTTGAAGTGAAGTTAGTGAGGTCTTATTTCAAAAATCCATAAATTAAATAAATAAATACATAAATAAATAGTTAAATTATAATCCGAAGTTGGAAGCTCACGGAAACAACAAACAAATTAAAGACATTCGATACAAAATAAAGGATAAATGACGATGTTTAGAATTGCCTGGATAGATAAAAATAGAATCACTATTACAGAAGATGAGAAAAAATACCAAAGTTATGATTACTAAAAAATAGAAACTCAAAACTACATCATCTTTAATACAACCAACACCATGTAAGGTAAAACAGAGGGGTATAGAGAATGGGAAGAAAAAAAAAATTCTCGGATCAAAAACTTGAGGTAGTGGTATACAATCTGTACTACAGAGTTATTCAGGCAAGCTGTGAATAAAACCACAATAAAATGATCGCTCACTTTCCTATAGGGTAACGCATTTAAAGAAGAATTCACAGATATTGGTTGAATACTCCGCTTCTGGCAAACTTTTCCAACGTAAGTTGAAGATGGTTAGTCGAGTAGTAAGAGCAAAATAACTCAGAAATGTATTTAAAAGCAATCTATTTATCTCCCTATGCATTTGAAGAGAAAAGCGTTTGAGTAATGCGTTGTGCTAGTTCATTTGTGCAGCAGAAACGACAACTTTAACATGAAAATCTATTAATAAGTTGAGAGTGGCTCAAAAGAGTCATGGAAAGAGCAATCTTTGTGTAAGTAGAACATATAGAAAAATAAACGCTTAGATTAAAGAGCAAACAAAAGTGTTTGATGTAGAAAGGAACCAGCGATTTAAATGGCAATGGGCTGGATATATAGCTTGACTTGACCATGACAGATGACTTTTAGAATGGAGATATACGAGGCACAGTCAGAAATAGGAAAATACCACCTAACCGTGGAACAAGTGATTGAAAAGGACAATCCAGCAACTGCATGTCCAAAGATTAATATAGAAACAAAAAGAGGAGGCCTAAAGTCAGCAGTAAATTTCAATGGCTATCGGATAATGATGATGAGTAATATGTGACCTAGAACTGTCATGCAGCAAAATATCCTTCCGGTTTTTTGTCTAATAAATGATTTTTCTGTTCCATTTCCTCGGCCAAATGATTCAGTTGACGTTATAGAGTAGTTCAAAGAGCAGGACACCCTTCATGTCGAGCCAGACATATGGTATTATTGATATTGTCACGTGGGTGGTGTGATTTAAAGACAACTTCTGATTTTAACAAACCTTATATTAATTATATATCCAATTTACAATATAAGGTTTGAATTTGCCCATGAAGTTGGGGAAGTCTTCGGTCCACCACGTGTTGGCCAGGATCGGCTTGGACCTATCTCCGAGGTGGGGGCTACCCATCCGGGATAAGCCTGGATAAGTCTTCTCCCACTCACATGGTGACTGCTTGTTTAGCTCAGCAGCGGTACGAGTATCTGGCGTTGGTATCTTGGTCGTCACCGTGTGGACTAGTACGTGTAGAGGAGTTGGCTAGGTTCCTCTGCCTCAATACTGTGTGACGTCCAAGTATTTATACTGATGGTGAACCCAGTACCAATATTCATACGTCATGACAAATATTTCCTCATTACAAAAATGCGGCGTATGCATTTCGTAATCAAGAAACATGCATCGGACGCTGATTAATAAGTTTTTTAATCAGACAGCTGAGCGTCACAATGTCTAGATGTCGCAATCCTGACCTAGGATTACCTTTGTGACAATATGAATATTCAATTATGCCATTGATGTTAATGGCTGATTGAAGTCTGTCTATATACGTGATCATTTCTCCTAAATGATTGTATATAGACAGTTGTATATGAGAGTTGTAGGTATAAAATCCATTTGTCGACGTTGGTAATAATTTTCAACAAACCATTCTTCTTATGTTACCTGAAAAGTAACAAAATGTATGTGTTGAGCCGGCTAACATTGCTGTGTCCAGAAAGTTTATGTGATAACCATTATCTTAGTTCGTGAGTTTTTTCCATCTCATGTATTCGTCTCAAAATTGGTGCTTGATAAACTTAAACTGTTCCACGAGTTTCTCTTGCGCCTCAGACGAATTTTCATTCAATTATGCTTGCAAATCATTCTTAAGTCTTCGCGGTGTTGCATTGCCGGTCAACTGACCAAATTATCGGTTTTAAAACCTAGAAACCAATATTTGTATTACAAGTATTGTGAGGCAACATCTTTACAAAGAATAGAACAATTATACGTATATTTCAGCAGCATTTATGGCACGTTGGGAGTCGTACCGAATGCAGGATTGAATGTACAGTTTTCATCGCTCATTGTGTTCAGTACTGTCTTGTGAGGTTATGTTTATCAATATTCATTTAAAAGTATGATAATTCACTTACATTTCTAATAATGGTTTGTTTTTCAGGTAATGAGTGGAACTGCGCAAAGAATCTTGATTGGGTCCTTTATTTGAACGCTTCAGTAGTCCAAGATCTTCAAAATCTCTCCTGTTTCGGTTCACCATATCAGGATAAACCGTTGAGACCGATTGCTACATTTATTTCAGTGAGTAATGATTTAGTTAATTTAATTTGTCTTTGGAACTCCACAGACTATTAACGAGTGTTCTAATAATAAGAAAAAATACTTGTTATCTAGTTTGCGACAGTGAAAGTAATTAAATTTTCTTCTGGAGTTAGAAATATAATGATATAATGATGTATATTTTCGTATTGAATTTTCAATAAAAAATTTTTTTTTTCTTCAACCAAGCGAGATAAAAATAATGGTAATAAACTTTCATAAATTAAATTATAAATATTGGTCGTAAAAGTGTAAATTAAAGAATGAATTTTCTGGTTTTAAAATTATAATTTTTACGGTGGATTTTACGGTGGAAGAATATTAAGAGCATGGTGAGCATATTACATATTAAAACAATAGATCTGGCGTTTATTCTTGTTTAATGCATTTTTTTGTTGATTTTCTTATAACAATGTTGAAAAACATTGTAGAAAAGGAAACCCATTCTCTTCTTGTTCTTAAACTCTAGTTAAAGGTGTAGCATGCCTGATGACGACCAAATAATAAAGTTGTCTAAGGCCCGTTTTTTCCACCTTCAGATAAACTTCCAGGTAACTATCTGACAGATAAGGTTATTTGTAACTTCATCTGCTGAGTAAATGTCATCCCTTCTTTCTATACAAATGTATCTAACGGATAATGAGTCTGACGTATTGAATTCACTGACTGGTATTGACATTTACTCAGCAGATGAAGTTACAAATAACCTTATCTGTCAGATAGTTACCTGGGACTTTATCTGAAGGTGGAAATACCGGGCCTAAGTGTCATTAATTTATTTATTTACAGTATTTCGCAGATATAACCAAGAAAACCTTTTACCGTCCCTCATGTGTCTGTTTGTCTGTCAATATTATTATCTTATCCAGAAAACCGTCTTCTTTATCATACTTTTAATATAAATTTAAATATTTCGGATATATGATAAGAGATAACTTGATTTTTTATTTGATCTTCATTTCGACCCGTTTTCCTTTTTTTTGCTCTTCACTTTGATTCCACATCTGTTATCTGTTGTTTAGTTTTCGAAAACAGTTATTAACAAAAAGATCCGTTTTTATTAACTAGAAAACGCATCATTCCCACTATTCCGTTATTATTTTTCTATTCTCTTCCCTTCTGACTTTCTCCTCATATTTGACTGCCCTAGCTCCAGTAGAAACTCGCAGCTTTTCCCTCTTCATTTCCTCTCTCACAATATATCCTGGTGTCGTTCTGTTTACCCTCAATGTAGCCCTCTTGTACCCTTTCCATCATCTACCATTCATATTTAATACATTATTAAAATAACATACTTTAAAAAATCATGTGAGTTATTAAAAATATATTATTTAAGAACGGAACGAAACGATGTGCAAAATTGTGCCCAAAAATACTTTCACTTACTAGGAAACCCTGAAATATGTAAAATTTCAAACTTCATATCAATTTTTGCTCATAAATTCAATACTTTTTTTTAACAACTCATTTATCCACATAATGACAAGGATTTATCATCTTTCGCGAAAGTTGCGATATCTCTCTACAGATCTAAATGCTCATATTTGCTTGTAAACTTTTAACTTGCTTTGTATAATCACAAATTATTACCTTCAGTTATAAAGTCCATAATTATACGTTGCATTCTGTTGATCAAAGAGATTTAAACAGCGTGTAACCATAGCTGTTTGGAAAATTAACGACAGCAATTTATGGGGCGGTTTCAATATGCATTAAATTCTACACGAAGTGATTATAGTTATTGCTACTGATTTTTAACAAAACTGATAATTGATTTCATGGACAAAATGTTCACGTTTCGAGAAATTTTATCTGTAATTCTGTATGCATAAAATACTAAAAATTCTCATCAAATGTTAGCTATTCTTTGTGTCTCAGATAATGCCCCGTATTGATTTCATGCATTTTGCGGTATTTGCTTACTCCTCAAGTCTTGTTCTGTATAATACGTAATGCCCTATTTCCTTCAAACAGAAAAATAAAAGCTTGGTTTAATATTCAAGGGTTTTATTTCAAGTTAGGATTTGACAACAGCGTCACGATAAGAACAATAAATAGGAGGAGACAATTGACTTAAGGCAATCTTTGTAAAACTATTATAGTACTTTTATATTTTGATGAATTTCTATGACGACCTTGTGATACTTCCACCGTAAGAGAAGTTCACGTCATTTTCCCAGTAACTGGGCTATATATTCGACCTAAGTAACCTGTTGAATAAGGAGAAGATTGGATGTGTGGTTTACACCCGTCATATTAACCACATTTCTTATGCGGATGATATGGTAATCCTTGCACCATCCCCAGCCGGTCTGAGAAAACTCTTTGGTATATGCGAGAATTACGCGATGGAGCACGGCTTAATAAACAACGTCAACAAAACCGAGTATATCGTGTTCCAGCCGAAAGGTAAAAAATATGCTGTGCCGAGTGTGTGCCTCAATGGTGAAAGTGTGAAAAAAGTCTCTTCTGTGTGTTATCCTGGTCACTTTATCAGTGATGATCTCAGTGACGCAGCTAACATTGACCATGATTTTTATCAATAAAAATTAGTCAATACCCCACGTCGAAATAAAATTAAGCCTAAGCACTAAAAAAATATCACCCGGATAGTGATTCGTTTTCCTCACTCCGCGTTACCGAAAAAATGAAGATACACCAGAAGTTGAATAGAACATACATACCAACACTTGTACAATATAATAGTAGATTAACAATAATCTTCCCCTGTCGATAGTATATTTTAGACCACGAAAAGGAACAGTAGCTCGAAGTGAGGCGAAGAAACTAAAAATAGATCTTGCTACTTCTAAATTTGACCACTTCTGATCTATATTATTCTACTTTTTGATGGATATTTTCCAGAATTTGCGTGTGGAATGTCCAGATATGTGTGACTGCTCGATCCCGCATGTTGTTGGAATACCTGGTGAACGTGGTGGAGGACTAATGCCTGTGATCCAGGTGAACTGCTCTGGACGAGGACTTAAAAAATTCCCAGAAATTCTACCTGCGAACACCACAACCCTACTTCTCAATGGCAATAAGGTGAGTAATTTTTTTTTATGTTACTGATGAGTAATATGTAATTTAGAACTCTATAGAGCCAGTTTTAGATTCAAGTGTAAAGTTCTGAGTTTTGCTAGAACCGGGGTCGGCTTCGTTCTATTTGGAGGCAACTTTTTAATGGCTTCACAGTAGGATGTTCTTTTTTGAGAAATATAGAGATAGTTCCATAGTTTCTTTGTTTGTTAGTCTACCCCAAATATCTCAATATATTTCCCACCGAAAATTTTCCGTGAAACTTTCCTTTTAATGTTTACACTATTATAAAAATACAATTTGTTCAATAAAATGTTACAGCAAAGTTGATAATTAATTACAAGTTAATATGAATTATTACGGACTAACTTAATTATACAGACTAACTGATTTTAAAGTTATAACATTCATTTATACAATTAAAATGATGATGACATTATAAAATAAAATGGGCAGCATAAAATTTGATGATGCGAAAGTATTAGGCATGAGCTATCCCACTTCTGATGTTAGATATTTAACAATTAAACCCAAAATCAATGTTCAATTAATATAAACTTATTTTTACATCCCATTTAAAGCACTAAGTTTTAACATAAGGCATATTTCTAACAATAATTCTATACTGTAACTTAATAAATTAACTAAATTAAAAGATTTGTGATTAAGGTTCTTTTTGATATTCACTCGCGGACGGAAAATATTCGAATTGTAAAATTTGACCGGTCTTAAAAAAAAAGATTGCCGACCACACATTTAGAAGTCAGATGAATTTAGCTAAACCTAAGTTAACTATCAAAAGACAACATTTTCTATCTGTTGACTGTACAAACAATGATTCTGCTTTCCTTCAGGGCATACACCTACACTTCAACATGTTAAATCGCCACAATAGTACGCTTGAATAAACCATCTCGTGGATTTGTATGATACCTGTAGCTATTGTATTCGTGTTGGATTCTCATGCTAATTCAAATCGATGTAAAGGTTTAATATATTCTGAAATTAATATTAACTGCTTATATCAATGCCTGTACAACTGACTTGGCAATAGGAAGAGACTAGTTTGATAATTCAATTCTCTTCCATTTTAAAGCTTTGTTTAAATTCTCTTCAAGTTAAACTCTTTAGCCTGCGCTATAAATACCAACCCCATTATAGATATTAGGTTTGAGTTCGTCCATCTTTTATTTGGACTTACTTAACTATTCACAGTTTCAGAGGTATCTTTGACCTTACAAAATAAGCTGTATTTCGTCTTTTTGAAATGTATTTATTTATTTATTTTTACTCTAGAGACATTGCCCTTTTTGTGTCCATAGACAAACATACAAGGGAAGGTCAAAAATGGTTTCGGAGATGTGGACTGTCACAAGGATATGATTTGCGGAGGTAGAAAATCATTTAAGAAAATATTAAGGAGAGAATATCAGATTTATGTGAATGATATGGAGGAAAATATTGCATCTTATTGCATCAAATTATGGACATTTGCGAAAAGTAAAAAAAAAACTGATGTTCTCTCTTGCATTACTACTGAAGACGGCACGATCTTCTTCAATCATTTTGCTCACAGCATCGATGTTGTTTGTATTATAACCGATTTTTGTCGACCTTTACGAGATTCATCACTGACGGACGCACGACCAGGACGAAATTCTGCAAACCAATTGTAAACATTTTTTTCTGATGGTGCTTCATTACTAAAAGTTGAACCAAGCGAATTTATGCATTGTTGTTGAGTTAGGTCTTTACTAAAATCAAGAAAAATCATCCAACGAAAACCTTTACGAGTAATATACATTTTTTCACAAACTTGTTTTTAGGGTTTTGTAGGTATGACCAAAAAAACCTTATAGCGTCATTTTGTCGTCTGTCTGTCTGTCTGTCTCTCTGTCTGTCTGTCTGTCTGTCTGTCTGTCTGTCTGTCTGTCTGTCTGTCTGTCTGTCTGTCTGTCTGTCTGTCTGTCTGTCTGTCTGTCTGTCTGTCTGTCTGTCTGTCTGTCTGTCTGTTCGGTAAAAATTGTAGTCTAACGGCTAAACCTAGAGAGTTAAAATTTAGCACGCTTATACAACTCTTTGACCCGCACATAGGAAAAATACTAAAACATCTAAAAAACATATCCCCCTAAAAATATAAACAAATATGTGCTCATCAAAAAAAAATATATATTTTTTAAATTCTGAGTAGGGTATCAAATGAAAGCCCTTAGTACTTGGATTTACGATCAAAATTTTAGTTTTGAAAAATAAATTATTTTGAAGCGATTTTTGCCAAAATTGTGCAAAAAAAATTTGTCCCACACCCTGTAGCCCAGATGGTTTAAACTAAAAATCTGAAAAAAATCTTAGTAATGTACATTGGTGTGAACCGGAATAGTACAACAGGAATTTTTGATCAGATTATGTTTTCGGAAAATAACGCATTTTCTGTGTTTTTCACTAAAATATGTTAAATATTTAATTCGCTATGTAACACGCTATATCAGTAACTCTAATAGCGTAGTTGGTTTTGTCATGTGCCTTGTGATTTGCAAACTAGATTTCGAATCCTGTTAATTTTATTTTTTTTTTTTGCATTTTAATTTTGTTTAAATTATTTTGTCAAAATTCTAGTTATATTGTGGTAAATGTTTTAATTTTTTTATAAAATAAATAGGCGTAAATTTAATAACCAGTGGGAAGTGCTGAAATTATAATTTAATTCTATGTTTGACGAAATCAGAGGGTGGGGCTTATGATTTAAGCAACCAATGGAAGCCATAGGCGCAATTTTCAAAATCTTAATGAACCTTGCTATATATAAAAAAATACTGCACATCTTTAGAAACTTAAATAATGGTATTAGGCATTCGAATTAAAATTCATAAAAAAATATTTTCACATAAAATTTGTTTTGGCATCCCAAATAATCATCATTCAGTTACTAAATACCTGCAAAACCCAGAAATGTGTGAAAATTCACACTTCACATCAATTTTTTTTAACGCTTATTCTCAATAAACTACTCGGTAACTTTATAAACAGCCACTGATTTCACAATAACAAATGCCAAATTTTACGAATATACTAATGACACATTTCAATATTGCCATCTAGTGGTCGTTTGTAAAAACATAAAAGGTAACCCTGGTATGCGTTCATAAACCAATAAAATATTATTTTTGTAAAATCAAATATTATTTATGAAATTTTCCTTCAAAAATGTGTAAAAAGAACTTACGCCTATTTTATGTTTTAGTGCGTATTAGTGCATATTTTTGATGATTTTCGGTGCTTTTTATGTGTATATAATCAAGGCATTTTAGTGCATATTTTGCCGCTCTCTAGTCACAGAGACTAAAAATGAAATATTAAATTAAAAATGCCCTTAAAATTTGCTACATATATTAATTAATTTTAGTCATGTTTTTCATGTTTGACATTAATAAAGAGTAATTTTATTAGGCTGGTTTATTTAAAATTTTCATCATGTCTGCTTTGACTTTCTCAGTTGATATTCGCAAATGAAATTTAGACAATTGTTTCACTTGATTGTATATTTAATTTGATTGTCAAATTCTATTGAAACTTTTGTTTACCGAATCAGATTTCTTTTTCAGTGACAGTGAATCTTGTTTCATTATTCCTTGGAACAAAAGTATATCAGCCTGTCATTAAAATTAGAAATATATTTACCAGTGAATTTTTAATCTTAATTAAAAATATTTTAGTAAACTTTTTTTTTATTTCAGTAAAAATTCTAATTAATATTTAACTGAATTTATGAACTGAGAGGCGTAAATGAAAACGAAAAGGCTAATTGTTACCTTTTTTTATAAAAAAATTGAGTTTGAAGCAACTAATTATGTAAATAATTAAAATTCAATTTCACGAGATAATAAAGAGAATTTTAGATGTTGGCATAATGAAGGAGGTTGCTTTATGTTTCTGCGAGTGTCATTGTAGTGAAAGCCACATTTTTGTGTTATTTTATTAATATTATAATTGAAATTTGTGTGGCAGACATTTACTTAATAGGTGGGTTCAAAAGTTTTCTCTTTATTTCATACCATATCATAAAATACAATTCAGTTCTTCTGCCATCTCTTTGATATATTCACGGAGTGAAGTCAAAAACGGAATATTTTCTACAAAATTTATTATACATGATTAAGTTATCAGAATATGAACAATTGTTGGTAAAATGGTTGCTGGTGTTGTCCGTTTAGAAGCTGATTCTAGTCTCGTTCTTGTCCCGGCTCCTCCAGGATCGGTGGAACCACCCCAGGTATCCGCACGAGACGAACACGTGGAGAAACCCTGTAGACAACACTTACATCTCGTCTTGGCTACTTCAACAGCTGGGCTAGTCCTTGGGCAGCGTGATACAGACTGGTCACCATCGACGTGATGACTGGTCACAAGAATGACTACCCCGACTCTATTACCTAAGACCATTTTATAACTGTTAACCAGGACACTATGACGTCAGGTCCTACCTCAATTGTTTTGGAAACATTATTCATTTGTGTAATTGTTGGCAATTGTAAAGGAAGGAAGGAAGAGGCTCGGTGGGAAGCAGAAGGGGAGAAATGGAAGGAAGGGGAATGAGGTTACCTGGAAAGGGGGAGGAAGGAAGGGAGATAGGAGGAGGGGTGAAGAAATGGTTGGAAGGGAAGAGAAAGGAATAAAATAAATTAAAGATGGGCGAGAGAACTGGAAGCAAGACGGAAGGAGATCGGAGAGGGAATCCAGAATGAGAAAAGGAAGAAAGAGAGGGACACTGGAGCAAGAAGAAAGAAATGAGATAAAAAATATTGTAAATTGTATTGTTTTGTACGTTATTTATTTTTGATTGTTTTATTTCTATTTGTAATGGTTAATACCCTGAACGCCGCAAGGCCTAGGGAATAAAGAATATATATATATATATATATATATATATATATATATATATATATATATATATATATATACATAGGTAGTAAATAAAATTCTTATTTCAAAATCGTCATATATTTATTAAAGCAATTTATCGAGACGTTTCGATTGGTAATCCAATCATCCTCAGTCCAATATTATTGTCAAATGTATAAAATCATGTACTTCCACATTAAAATGTTTGGAACGGCCAGGAATGGTTAATCATAGTCTAGCCGAACGGTCTGTCATAGGACAGACCGTAAGAATTTTGAACAAGGAGATTCTAAGAAACATTAAAACGAAACAGAGAAATCGACGGGACCCCAAAGACTGTATTCAAATCGCACTAACATCAAAAAGTCCCGATTTTGATGTTATTATATTAAAAATTAAACAACATCATTTCGCCAAATAAAGTATTTTTTGTTATAAAAAAATATATAATTTTATAGTATTATTTTATATATTTTATGTTAATTAATATGTAAATTCTAAAGAATTCAATAAATCCTTCAATGTAAATAATCTATGATATTTTTTATCAAACCAATGGGGTAACGTCGGTGTAAAGAAATATATTTCTGGGTAATGGGTCAAAATGTACCCCGACCCCTGATCTAGAGGTAGGACTGCGCAAATATCCATCGTTGCTGTGCACAAAAATGTTAATTAACTAGGTGTGAGACATCTATTATTATCATTTAGTAGTACATGTTGTGTATATATATTTTCAACATTTTATCTAAACTATTTGTTTTATCAACTCCTGTCTTAAGGGAAATGTTTAAAGTACGATTTTAAAGACTGCCATACTTTTTTACAAAGTTTTGAGGCAAAGACTTTCTTTTCGCTCTTGAATAATACAAGTGGTGACTAATTATAGCCAGATCGATTACTACAGATAATAAGTGGAGCTTTGTCGATATCAGCATTTGTTCACAACAGTACCAGTACTCTTGTAAATTACTATATTCTTCTGACATTTTTATTGTTTCAGATAAAAAGCGTTGAAGCCCTGGTGGAAAACCGTCACTATCGCGGTGTCGCAGATGTATTCCTAGACCATAACCTGATCTCCAACATAGATGAACTAGAGGGAAGTCATTGGTTGCTACATTTCCGCGTGTTCAGTCTACGAGGGAATTTGCTCACACAGGTAAATATAAATATAAAACGAGAAATACTGAATATTGATCATTGTTTAATACCTCTATGTAAATATAAACTCAAACAGTTGTAGTTTACCGTTTAATATTCAAACAGTTGATTGATTTGCGTAGACGTAAATAGCTTTTGATGCAGTGTGTCAAAATTTTCAAATAACTAGACAGTTTTATTGTTGAAATCTGTTGTGAATGAAAAAAATGGTGGAAATGTTTATTAGAAATTAGAAGCGGCAGTGGCGCGGAACTTTTTAATTGAAGGGATAAATGTAAGAAAGAGACAAGCCACAATTTTTAAAATGAGATATATCAATTTTGACATTGTATGGTGCAAGGTTAGGGATGTTCAGGTACTATTGATACGATACCAGTATCGATATTTTTCATTCGATATCGCGATTTTAGTATCGATACTAATCTTCCGATACTTCATTAATATCAGTAGATTTGACGCAGTATCGTATCATTCTTTTTTTAAAACAATATCTTAAAATTTTTATTTATACACAAATAATTAATTCTGATTTTTTTTTCATTAAGATACACTTTTAAAAATTGTGCTCTTGTATATATATTCTTTATTTCTCACTAGGCCTTGCGGCGTTCAGGGTATTAGCCATTACTAATAGAAATAAAATAAATAAAATAACCAAAACAATCCAATTTACATAACGTAAAATACAGTTCAGTTTAATTTACAATATATTACATTTTTTCATATCTTTCTTCTTGCTCCAGTGTCCCTCTCTTTCTTCCTATTCTCATTCTGGTTTCCCTATCCGATCTCCTCCCTTCTTGCTTCCAGTTCTATCACCCATCTTTAATTTATTTTATTCCATTCTCTTCCCTTCCAACCGTTTCTTCACCCCTCCTCCTATCACCCTTCCTTCCTCCCCATTTCCAGGTGACCTCAGCCCCCTTCCTTCCTTCCATTTCTCGCCTTGTGCTTCCCACCGGGCCTCTTCCTTCCTTCTTTTACCCCTTCCTGTTATCCTTCCCCGATCTCAATCCTTCTTGCCTCTAATTCTTTCGCCCACCTCTCCCCCTTCCATCTTCGTGCAACAGGTCTAATGTGCTCCCCGACCATACTGTCATCTCTCTACACCTCTTCGCGAGGTGCTCTATATCTTCTTCCTCCTCCCCGCACATTCTGCACATCTTATCCTCCTGTTTCCTCCAGTATCTATTTCATCTCTCTTCATTCCCGCACCTTAGCCTCGCAATCCTCCTAACTCTCCCTCCTGACCTTCCTCTTTCTCCCTTCAAGTAGCTTGGTACCCCTATAGTTCTGACCTCCTTATATCTCCCTGCGCTCCTTGATTTGTCTATTCTGACTGTCCTTTCTTGCTCCCCCACTTCCTTATCCCTCCTCCACAACTCCTCAATCATGCTTATCCCTTCTTTTCTTCTCCTTTCCACCTCTGTCGCATCCACTCCGCATCTCCAGTAATACTCCTTTCTCATCTCCCCCCATGCGTACCATCTTCTTTTCTGTTCCTCTCTGGCTTTTTCCTCCCAGAATTTCCTCATTATTCTTTTGTCTGTTTCTATTCTTACTTTCTACTCGTACTTAACCGCCCTCCTTCCTGTACCCACTTTCATCTTATCCCTTTTCAGTTCCTCTCTTACAATATACCCTGGTGTTGTTCTATCTACCCCTAAGATCCATCTCAAATACCTCTCCTGTACTCGTTCTACCTTCTCCCATCCCTTCCATCTCCATTTTTCCACCCCATATAGCAGGATGTTTTTCACCACGGCGTCAGACAACCTCAATCTCCATCTTATATCGTCGTTAAACTTCCTCTCTCCTATACTCCACAGCTTCCCCATGACTATTCTTGCCTTCTTTACTCTTTCCCTTATGTGTAGTTCATCCCCATTGTTCCTCGCTAGTATATATCCCAGGTATTTTAAAGTCTTCACTTCTTCTATTTCTCTGCCTCCCCATTCCCATTTTATCTTCTTTCTTCTCCCTCTTCCTTTACTGAATACCATTACCTTCGTCTTGTCCCTGTTTACTTCTAGTTTTTTCCTTTTGAAGTATTTAACAGCCCTTTCAATCATTCTCTTAAGCTCCTGTTCCCCCTCTGCCATCAATACTATATCGTCCGCGTACCCCAATGTCCACAACTTCATGTTCCGTACTACCACCCCCCCAAAATGTGCTCTTGTAAAAACTGGTAAAAGAGGTTCGCAATCGCAATGGTGCAGGCGATAATACGCCAAGAAACATGCGTTGAACGGTTTAGAAGTTAATGACGTTTGGCGCCTTTTTCCTCTACGTTTGAGGTTATGAAATGTTATTGGTTATTTTTGTATTTTAATTGAAAATGTCAATACCAAGAAGCAGTGTGGACCTTTACCAAAATAGAACAAAGAAGTTTTCTCGGTGCTTGCAATGAAGAAGAGTGGTTAATTAAGTGTTTAATTCTATTTTACAACAATCACTCACACCTGTAGGTTTCAGCAAGAGTTCAAATACATATCAGTTTTGCAAGTAAAGATCGGAAATCCCTTCGTAAAATGTTTATTATCTATTATCGTGTTGCTTGAATAATTTTATTGTTTCTTAAGTGGGGAGAGGGGCCAAAAACATGAGTTCCACTGGGTGCGCGCCTGCTTTGTGGTGACGGTCGGTTTTGCGGTGGCCACAGCAGATTTTTTTGTATACAGTCGATTCCGCTTAATTGGGACACATCGGGACTTAGGCATTTTGGCCCAATTAAGTGGCTGCACTAATTAAGCGAATTTCACATAAAATTAAACAATGCATATTTTTCTTTCAATAATTTTATTTTATAAACTCTTGGACAAAACTATAAATTACATATAACCAAAAAATATAAACTTTTAAGAAAAAATAATAATAAATTCCAAAATAAAATAATAAATAGGTACATACAATTCAATGCAAAAATGCGTCAAGTGTAGTCTGTCTTTTGTTTTTGTAACATTTCAGTTCTACAAAATCAGCACAGGTATTCAGTGCGGATGTAGGGCTCCCTTCATTTCCTTCCTGCATAAAATAACGCTGTAACACGGCTATACATTTTATTGCCTCCTGGTTGAGAATATGTGTAGCATACTGAGTATATGCAGTGTGATCTTAAATTTACTGTCCCAATTAAGCGGAATGTTGTCCCAATTTCACATGTAAATTTACTGTTGGTTTCTTGGTTTGGTTTCTGTTCTTTGAGATTTGGCCCAAATAAGCGGCTGCCCCAATTAAGCGGTGGCCCATTTAAGCGGAATCGTCTGTAATTTGTAATGGTGGTACTACTTCTAAACGATCTTTAAAAAATATATATTTTAAAAACGGTATTATTTTTTTAAGGGTATGCACTGTCCCTATTTCACACATGGAGTGTACGCCACTGGTTGCGCTTTATCAAGAAAGCAATGAAACTTGAATGTTTAAAAATATAGTTACTGCCCATACATTTTATATCGGATATCGTTTGGTTGAACATTTTTAAAAATCTAGAATTACATAGTTCAGCTCTAAGTCTTTTGGATGAGTAATAGACGTCTCTAGTTCGATAGCCATTAGTAAAACAAGAAATTTCTGGTAATTAGCGACCTCTACTTCCCAGGTAGTAAGAAAATTGACGTTTGTTTTTAACGCGTCAGCAAAACAGGTAAACTCATTAAACTATGTAACGAAAATTTTCCATTGCAAACATTTATAAAACGTTAAAATTTTATAAAACATTTTATTCTCTTTTTCTAGTTTCTATATATTTCATGCAGTTTGTTTTTTACATTTTCTACTTTTCTCAGTTATATTTTAAAATGATTCCACTTCCAGGCTACAAAGTTTGTGAACACCGTAAGCTGGAAAAAGTTTTCTTAAAAATTTAAAACTTTCAGACAAAATTTTTAGTAAACAAATGTTTATTTCAACATGAAGATTACACGCATTTTTTATATCAGTGATGCGCAACCCGCGGCCCGTCTATACCTTTTTGCGACCCATCTCAATAAATAAGAAATTTAAACATATTTATTTTGTACGACTGTTGCAGTTCGACATAAATATCGTGACGGTACAGCCCTGTTCGTGAAATTAGTATAATAGGGATTCTAAGTTTTGACAAATTGCATTCTTTCGCAGACATATATCTACAGTCAAGTGCATTATAATATACACAGCAAAAAATTCGTAAGTTCATTCTCAGTTTGGTTAAAATTTTAGTATTAAAATTTTCATTAAAAAAAAGTAAAAAGTTCACTATTTTTAACCAAATCATTCCGGTTCACACCAATGTACATTACTTAGAATTTTTTCAGATTTTTAGTTTAAACCATCTGGGCTACAGGGTGTGGGACAATTTTTTTTTTGCACAATTTTGGCAAAAATCGCTTCAAAATAATTTATTTTGCAAAACTAAAATTTTGATCGTAAATCCACGTACTAAGGGCTTTCATTTGATACCTTACTCAGGATTTAAAAAATATATATATTTTTTTGATGAGCACATATTTGTTTATATTTTTAGGGGGATATGTTTTTTAGATGTTTTAGTATTTTTCCTATGTGCGGGTCAAATAGTTGTATAAGCGTGCCAAATTTCAACTCTCTAGGTTTAGCCGTTTGACTACAATTTTTACCGAACAGACAGACAGACAGACAGACAGACAGACAGACAGACAGACAGACAGACAGACAGACAGACAGACAGACAGACAGACAGACAGACAGACAGACAGACAGACAGACAGACAGACAGACAGACAGACAGACAGACAGACAGACAGACAGACAGACAGACGACAAAATGACGGTATAAGGGTTTTTTGGTCATACCTACAAAACCCTAAAAAGGAAGGTCGGAACTTATTTTTGAAATGTCAAAATAATTTCGGTATTTTAAGATTTCATTATGACATAACAATAATTATACACATGTTTAGTAACTAAAATTATTGATAAGCAATTGTTTTTTCCTCTGGGGTAATAATTATACTTTATATTGTTCGCTTCCATTATCCATCGATTCCTTTATAACTGTTATTTCATTTCCGGTACTATGAGTATAAATGACAAGCTCATCTCCAACCCTTGACTTTAAATATTTTATGCGCAACTTCGTTATTTTTTAACTCCGGAAGCGCAAAATTAATCAAGCATTATGTGATTAATCGAACTGAAATCACAAAGGTTGAATAAACCTGACCTTTCCCCATATAAAATATCGTCCTATACAACCCTCTATCAATTTTACATTATACTTATTACAGAGTTAAATCTTATATTCGCGCCTGCATATTCCAACAGGAATTGGAAAACTCTTGAAAATGCCATTATAGCACCAAAATCTATTTTGAATAGTGCAATATCACGTGTGAGAAAAACGTACGAGATTGTATTTGATTCATGCGAAGATATCGCATCAATGGAAGTTTATTATTTGATATATTCCATTTTTATTACATTCATATAAAATAGAGTGCCATATTGCTGTTGAAACTGACAATTTTATAGTTACGGAAATGAAAGAAAAGCTACGGAGTAAAGTTTAGTACAACAAGAATGTGAAGTGCAATATAACGAACGATGGTCAATAACTAATACCCTTTTCACACTAGATCTTTAAGATCGGATGTTAAAGTGAATGTACCTTTAAACGCTAATGTGAAACCGTATGGCCTCGTCTAAATACAAGCGATGTTTAAGACAGATCTGCGTCTTAAACTTCGTCCGCATTGCCAACTTAATTTCTATTATAAAAAAATACTCCTTGAATTTGTGCTGTCAACATTTTATATTATCATAAACAAGAATACTGTATTATATCGACGTTATAAGAAGTTTATACTTATTGTTATAATAAAATTATTTATTTTAATAATGTGTTTAATAAAATACAGAGCTACAATAATTGAGATAAAATGTATCGACTTACATGTTAATACAGGTGTAATATATTCTTTATTGTAGTGTCTTTATTGTAGAATGAAATGAAATATCCATGTTTGTTTATAATAATTCAAAATGTGCGTCTGCGCAGACAGTTCAAAACTGGTAATTTCATGACGGTAACTTAAGGACAAAATTACTGTAGCTGATGACAGCACAGGAGATTTAAACATCAAGTGTGAAAGCATACCGATCTTAAACATCGGTGAACTTAAAGTTCACTCGTCTTAAAGATCTAGTGTGAAAAGGGTATAACTGGTGGTTTCTAACTGAATAACTCTATATTTAACCTGTAAACTCCAAAGATTATAAGTTTCTTACACAAAACTATCAATTGTTTTGTTTCAAATTGATAGTTCTATACATCAAAATGTGCAGCGAATTTTGATCTATTGTTAGAAATCGGATTATTATCGTTTAAAAAGTATTTGTTACAATTTGGTATAATTCTTTACTTCCCCTAGGCCAGGGGTCCCCAAAGTGGTTGATATCGACCCCCGGGGGTCGATATGACATTGCTAGGGGTCATTGCTAATCTTGGAAAGAGCCACCAACAACACTCATCACATTGACAAAGACAATCAATTTTATTTAATAATAATATTATTATAATTGATAAATGTAATATAAATAAAAATCACTGTACAATAAACAATATAAGAAATCACATAAAGGTATTTTTTGCTTGTCCTATTATAATAATGTAATTGTAAAATAGAGGGGGTCGATAAGAAGTCGAAAAACTCTTCTGGGGGTCGACCGTCAAAAAAGTTTGGGGAGCCCTGCCCTAGGCCTTGCGGCGTTTAGGGTTTTAGTTACTACATTAGAAAAATAATCATAATAATAATACATTTTGTGAATTTCTTTCTTCTTCATTCTTCCTTCGGTGTCCCTCTCTTTCTTCCTATTCTCTTTTCGGCTTCCGTCTCCGGTCTCCTTCTTTCTTGACTCTAGTTCTTCCTCCCCTCTTTCGTCTCTTTTTCGCTTCTCTTCCCTCTCTTCTTTCCTCCTCATTTGCTTCTCTCTTCCTTCCTGTTCTCAGTTTTGCCTTACCTCTCCGCATTCCTTCCTTCTTTCCTCGAATACTCTAGTCCACCTTTCTCCCTTTTCTTCATCACTCAACAGCTCCTTTATCTCTTCCTCCCTTTATCTCTTTATCTTTATCTCTTTATCTCTTTACAGAGTGCAGCACATAACAACTTCACTAAATAATTTAAGGAAATTTAAAATAATTTGTCGCAATTAGGAATTTTGCATTTGATGACTAAAAATGTATTTTGAAAACGCTGCATATTTATTCAATTAACTCTAGATTTGGAAATATTACTTCCAGTATCTAAATACTGGAGATATTGTATATTTATATTTTACTTTTTATTTAAATAACACTGTTTAGTGTTTCTTGTTATTAAATTTTATCTCCAAAATGTAGGTTAACGTATATGGGCACAGTTTCCGTTGGCACAAAAAATTATTGCACTACTCTAGTGACCTTACTCTAAAAATTTTATTTTTCTAAATTTTATAGAATGCCGTCATAAAAATTGTAAGTGAGCCCGACGCATTGTAGCGCACATGACGTGAAATAACGTACATGTCAGAGATATAGTAAATTCTGTCCAACTGTATTCTTTATGGGATGTAACAGTGGTGTAACAGGTTACAGCACCAGTAAGTTCAGTAGAGTAGAGAGAGTTTTTGGTACCCGGCAAAGGTTTACATTTTTTTGGACATCTTTATTCTAGCGGCTTCTCTTTTGAACATTAATTTGTTTGGAACTATAAGAATAATGGAAACTGACTAGAAATAGAAAATATGTTTATTGTTTATGTAATTATGTTTATTTTAATTTGATTCACTGATGACGGGTTGTTAACGTAAGAGTTTTGTCTAACTCAAGTTAAAATCATTTGTTTTTGTATGCTACAACATACAAAAACAAATGATTTTAACTCGAGTTAGGGATAATTCTTACTTTAGCAACCGGCCATGAGTTGATATCTAACCCAAGTCGACTAGTTATTTTTGGTGGAGTTAAAGTTAAGCCATTCCCTTTTGCATCTGTGAGAACAATATAATTGGCGATCCCAATCATTTAATATTTTCCTGTCCACTTTACGACCGACCTAGAAATGTTTTTTTTACAAAAACATTTTAACATGAGCATTCAATTCCCTCTTAACGTTTCGACATTACTGGCTACTCACAATCAAGAAATCCTGGAATCTCTTTGGACTTTTATTAAAAATTCTAATGTAAAAATATGAATGTAATTTATAATCTTATGTATATTGTATTGTATATGTAAAAAAAAATAAATAAAAATTGTATGGCCAATAGTCTCAGCAACTTAGGCCAAATAATAAATTTAAAAAAAGCCATAAGCCAAAAATTAAGCCAAAAGTTAAGCCATACCTACATTCCAGCAGAGCCGTAGCATTGTTTTTGGCGCTCTTGGCAAATCAATTAAATTAACTTAAAATAGCCCTTTTAATGGACCGGTGAAAATATAAGTGACAAAAAAAGTCCTCATTTCCAAAATACCGTGTGATCATAATTTCTTGTCAGTTACATGTTAACAATGAGCTTAAAAATATCAAAACTGTATTCTATATCTTATCTAAAAATTCCAATTTAACAAAGAGCCAATCAGTAAGGATATTGTATTGATAACTTCATGTTGTTCGTTAACTCAATGGCGTGTAGAGAAAAAGTAGTGGTTTTTGTTAAGATATATTATTGTTTTTTTCATTATTGGCATCTGACACTACCGATAGAGGCGCTAATGCATTCACATCATGGCTGACTTTGGTAGGATATTTTTGACAGGTTCAATGGTATATTCATGTGATATTTATTGAAACACACGGGAACACACTCTAAAATGGTCTTTAACTGTCTTTCCACTTCTAAGAACATATTCCCATGCTTGTCACAAACTCGACTATCCTACAACCGTCAGTTTCTCAAAATCTCACTAGAGGCGCTTCAGTTATTGTCAGTTGACAATTATTGTTGTTGTTGATATTATTGTTATTAAGATTGTAATTGGAAGACGATTGTTGATCGAGGTTAGCTCTTAGAGGTAAGTGAAATATTGAACATACATAACCTAATATAAAAATCGAATCTACGTCTATGTGTGCATGTCCTTGGAAATAAATTTGATAACAAAATGTTTCTGTCAACTATTACATAACTGACAAGAAATTATGACCGCTCTGTACAAGTGATCATAAAAAAAGGTCCTCGCTTCTAAACTACAAGTGATGACAAAAAAAAGGTCCTCGCTTTTAAACAAAGCAAAAAACAAATAAAAACACACGATGGTGCCCCTCATTAGGCCTCGCGCCCTTGGCACTTGCCCTGATGCCATGGCGTTACTACGGCTATGCACTCCAGAAGTCATTGCTAGGCTAAAATACTACAAAATTAAAATAAGAACTAATATAAAATGGATAAAGTATGTTTTTAATAAAAAAAACTATGGACTTTCCGGATAATATCAACAAAAATTGATGTAAAGTGTCAATTTTCACACATTTCAAGGTTTTGTAGGTATTTGATAAATGTAAGAGAATGTCGGACGTCTAAGAATATTTTTTTAATAAATAGTTTTTTGATAATCATTTTGATTCGTAATTTGAGTACTAAGAGCATCCAATTAATTGTTTTAAAAGAAATATAAATAATATGCAAAAATTTCGTCACAATAAAATTTTAATTAAAAATCCCAGTTATTTTTCCCGCATTTGTTGCTATGATTGTTGTAACAAACAGCGACAAATTTGTTGCTTTGTTTTTGATACTTGTTATTTAACATAGTAACCTGCACAAACGCTGTGTATTAGGTATACTGAAGTACGTCACCCTCGCCCGAATTTAGACAACCATTATGCCTCATTTTCATGGTAGTGTCAAAGGCGTGACAGGGGTGAGAGGCGTGGTGTTATATTTACAAGTTCGAATTTCATGGTGGGGTTGGAGGCGTGATAAGGGCGCGTTTTCGGTTTTGACATTTGTATATAACCCAAATTTAACCTAAAAGTTTATACAAGTGTTTGGAGTAAACGGTTATTCAATTTCATTAAATATGTCGTCAAATCGAAGGAGACGTCTAGCTCTTTTTTATGCATATTTAGACTTAATGCGATATGAAGAAAATCAATGGTGGGTACGCCCCATATATAAAAACAGACGGCAACAGGGTGATTATTTTAACTTGTTGCAAGAAATGAGGCTAACAGACACAGAGATTATTTAAATTACATGAGAATGACACCAACCAATTCACCATTCCGAAAAAATATATCTGTTTCTATGGTTTCGATGGTGCGGCCGGCGCTAGAGTTGAAATTTCTGAACTTGCGACACCGCGCTTGTAACACCGCGCCTACGATACCATGGTACGGGTTTTTTCAAAATAAAGCGATCCTATTGGTTGAATTTTTTGTTCCACACTTCCAACACCCGCATGAAAATGAGGCATTATAGTCTGCAAACCGTGGGTCAAACTAGTACGTATGGTTACCTAAGATGTGTTATGTCTTACACGATATTTAAAAAAATCCAAATAAGTACTCTTTGTTTAAATATTTAAGAATATACGTTTGAAAATGTTTACGTAGATTTAGTAAGCTCTTCAGACGTTCTTGAGAGCATTAATACCTGATTTTATAACAATTTTATTGAATTTATAAGAGTTTAAATTTAATATTTTATTATTGTACAATCTGTGCTCCTTTTCCAATTCATATCATGTACGTAATATCAGTTTATTTCCTTTTCATAACTTTACGACAAATTCATTCAATAAAATACCCTGATACGAAAACTGAATGGCGCTGAATTGAAACACTAAACAAAATTTAATTGATAATAACGAACAATTTTATAATTTTTATGACATTTTAAATTGAGGATAGATGACGGCCATTAAAAAGATTAATGAAAATTTCATTCCTTTCTCGGCAGCTCATATTTCACTCGGTGGTCAATATTTTTATGTTTATGAAAAATGACACGTTGATTTATTTTAAAAGTCGGTGAAAAATTGTTATGTTTTACAGAGAAATTATTATGTTTAATCTAGTTTTGTTTTTACTTTGTGTAATTCTTTAACCCTAGTAATAATATAAGTTTGGAATCTTTTTCGGACAAGTGCTTTCTGGGTTGAAAATAAATAACTAGTGGCATTAATTTTCACGTTATTACTAATTTAGACAACAAAATATAACATAGTTCATTATATAATAGTATATTATTATATGAACGATTATGACAGCCATTATTCACGAAGATGACGTTTGAGCCGACGAGCCGCAGGCGAGTGGCGCAAATCATCTGAGTGAATAATGGCCATAATCGCGAATGTAATACTATACTTTTTCTACACCTATTAACACGTTAACTGCCAAGGCAAGATTCAGGATTATTGTCTCAGAAGTCAATTTGATATAGCCAGATTATATTATTGTCAATATACTGCAAGTAATCTCGTGGTCGGCGTCCTGAGCAAGAACGCTAACTACGTAATTGGCAGTCAATGTGTTAAACAAATAAATTAGACTCAATAATGATAATTTTAAGGGAAGTGTTAGCGTCATCCATGTTGTCTGCTACCACGGCAGTTTTGGCCCCTCCCATTGCCATTGTCAAATATAATTTGATCAGCGAGAGTGAATTATGGAAATGTAGGTTTGTGATTGGTCGTAAACAGTTAATTATGAAACCATAATTCACTGTAGTTTTTTATGGGTACTATTTTTCACGAAAAAATATTATATACACTAATATTTGCAATATAATTAAAGGTGTGGAAAAATTCTTTTTTCTTTTATTAAATTCATTTTCCATAGGTCGATCGACAATAGATCCGGTATTTACCTTAAAATTCTTAGCCGAGAAAGCGTTACAAGTAGGTCAGGAACTCCATTTAGCTTTCATAGACCTAGAAAAGGCATTTGACAGTGTTCCCATTGTCAAACTCTGGCAAGCAATGCAATACATAAAAAGAAGGAAGGGTTGAAAAAAGCCACTATGAATTTATATGGCAAAAATAACATTCAAATCAAGTTGAACAAGTATACGAGCCCTGTCCACTTTCAGTTGACCCAGCTATGAAATTTTCAGTTTCTTTAGAAATTATTAAATAATAAGTAAAAGTAAATGCTGCTTTGTATATTTTTTGACAATATAATTATATTAGAAGTAAAAGAGTCAAAATTTATTCCAACGACAAGTCTACATTTATCCTGTGTAGGGTTGCCAGGCGTCCGGATAAAGCAGGACATAGTTAGGCTTTTTGATTGCGTGTCCGGCCAAAATAAACAGTGTCCGGCTTGTCTGGCTTTTGTTAGGCTTTTTACATTTCGAAAACGAGCGAGCGCCGTTTTCTGAACAATAACAAAGAGAACGTTAATTTCAAGAAGCTGTTAGCTGTTAAATGGGTTGCCTATTTTAAATCGATGAGTAATCAAGATTGCTTTTCAGAATTCCTAACTATTTGTCAGTATTACTTTGCGATCCCAGGACATAACGCAAACGTTGAAAGAGTTTTTTCCTTGATAGGTCAGCAATGGTCAAAAGAACGCAACAGATTACATGTTAACACTGTAGCTAAAATGTTGGTAGTAGAATTTAATTTAAAACATTTGACGTGTAAGGATTTTTACAACTGCATTTTGAAAGAAACTGAGCTTTTAAAGCAGATTTCTGCCAACCAAAAATATGAATAATTATTTTTATTGTTTAACTTAGTTTAAGTTTTGTTTTGTTTTTGTTTTGTTTAGATTGTTTTTTTTTATTTTGTTTTGCTTTGGGAAGTAATAGCAAGTAAATAAGACTTATTTGTGCAATTGCCTTTATTTAATTTAAGAATAATTTAAAAATGTTGATAAATGTTTATCTAGAATATAATTTTGACTGATGACTTTATTTGACTGATTAATAATAAATTATTTAGACTGATTTGGCGTTTTATTTATTTTTTATTTATTTTTCATTAGAATTTAACAAGATTTATGGTAATAATCAAAAAAGCTTGATCCTACATAAAAAAATTTTGTCGTACCTATTAATACTGAGAAACAAAATCTTCAATAATGTAGGGTGTCCGGCTTTTTTACCCAAACGTCCGGCTAAACTGGCTGGTCTGTTCGGCTATTAGGTTTGGCGACTTGGCAACCATAATCCTGGGCATATACTAACATAATTTGGACGAAGCTTTAAGTATTCACTGGTGTCACTTTTTTATTTTGCTATGTTAAATCGCCTCTTCTTAATAATAATAATACATCTTTATTTATGAAATGTAGTACATTTACCATAGCGTCACATAAATTAACTTAATCCTAAGATGAAGGAAACAAAGATATTAACACAGAAATATATTATCCCTATTTGGGAACTGGACGAAAAATCTATTGAATACACTTTCCATTTTGGGCTATTTTATACATATATTTATATTTAAATCCTTCTCAAACTCTTCTATATTATAGTAAGCCTTTTTTATTAGGATATTTTTTAATGTTGATTTAAATTTTGTACTGGTTAGGCTTTTAATTTCCTCAGGCAACTTGTTAAATAATTTTATTCCAACTATATTTATTTGATTTCTAAAGTTATATTTAGTAAAAGGAACCTTGATATCATGTTTCTTTCTAGTATTGTATCCATGAGTGTCACTATAAGTATGAAAGCTTGTGATGTTTTCTTTAATGTGCGTCAGTAAATTTAAAATATAGAGCGATGGGAGTGTCAATATCTCATGATGTATGAAAAGCTCCCTGCACGAGGTACTCCACTTAACTTTGCTTAAGATTCGAATAGATCGTTTCTGCAACCGAAACAATCTTAATGAATCTACAGAGTTGCCCCACAGAATAATGCCATATGCTAAGGTGGACTGTACATATGAGAAGTAGATTATTTTACAGGTCAAGTAGCTTGTAACCTTGATCAATTGTAAAAGAGCAAAATTGAATTTATTTATTTTCCCAGCTACTGACTCAATATGAGCCTTCCAATTAATTTTGGAATCTAGTTGGAATCTAGTTCTTCCATTAGTATTAAGGTTTTTTAGTTAAATATATATTAAGTAATCAATATACGCTTGTGGAAAAGACGGCAATATCGTCTTTAAAATATTCACATTTTTTTGGATTATTTTGTTATTTTTTTCCCTTTTATACTGCGTTGATGTAATCTTAAATTACGGATCTTTTTTACTTAAATGAAGTATTTAATCTGAAACGTAGCAGTGTCACAAAACTTCTTATTTTTCATTTAAAATTGTTAATTAACTTTTTATGAAGAGCGTTTAGCTATATTTTCGTAATTACAGTTATTCTTTAATTTCCTGCTTTGAATACTCCGCAATCTAGTTACTTTCAAGAGAGGTTTACGTTAATTAAGGTGATAAGAAGAGCTTATTTCTTCTTGCTTCACTTTCAACATTGCCTCTTCATTCTATAGACCTTGTCCTGACATACTTTTTATTTAAATCTTTGAGGAAATTTAAATTCAACTTCTGGAGACATCGATTTTCACTTGTTGCACAGATATAGTTATATCTAGTACATTTTATGGATACTAAAGTTTATGACAAGATAATTATAGTTATTATCTTAGATTACTTCAGCGGCCTTCAATTTTAAAGGTTTTGAACTAATGAGATTTTTATATCTTTCATTTATTGTCCGAATGTAATGTTTTAAAAGATTTTTTTTTTTATTTTATAAACAAATTTAAAACTGTACGCTAATGTACAGCAGCCTACTTTATTAAAATCAGACAATATCGCATAAATTTCGGTAACCACGATTACATAATACAAGTAACAAACTATCAGGGGGGTGAAACTCTAATGGCAAAACGAAAACCATATTACGTTCCATAACCCAACACGAATAGCGCCCCAGTCGCTGCCAGTCGCTATAGCTACATGCATGACAGGATGTTGCCTGTTATGGCTTCTGTCATTAGCGTCAAAATCTGTAATTAGTGTCAAAATCGTCTTCTGTAATTTTGTAATTTCATTGTTTAATTCGGAAAATGGGTGTTAAATGCTTTGTTTTGGAGTGTGATAGTAGTGAACCTACATGATATCGCATTCCAAACCCGAAGACACGTGTGGCTCCAGAATTGTATAAAACGTGGATGAGGAACATTGGAAATCCAAAATTGGATGGCTTGTCCATGGAAGTGTCCATAAATATTAAGTATAAGTAAATATTATGTTATTTGTTAGTCTACTTAATAAATAATTATTTCTGCTAGTTATTGTTTTTCTGTTTCTGTTTAATTCCTAATTGCTTGTTCTTAATTGTAAACATAATTAAATGTTATTATTAAATGATGCAATTGTTATGATTTATTTTGTCTATTTTTAATATTGTTGTCGTTAATAATATTAAAAATAGACAAAATAAATCATATCAATTGTTTCATTTAATAATAACATTTAATTATGCTTACAACTATATCCACTGAAGCATTTGAAATACCCGCGAAAACCCAAACCTTTCCTCCCCTGCCAATTTTAGTTCCATAACCCAACAACTACAGCGCTAATTTGGTTTCAAAAAATATAACGGCAGTTTCGCATCCATTTCTTCCTTTTTCTATGCAAACAATATTTTTTCATTCATGAAAATCATTTTGTACGTGGTGAGACCTTCGTTCTCAACAGAATAATATTCTTATACTGTGAAGAGTATAGGTATTTTATAGACCTTTAAAGGGATTTTTTTTTTGAGAACGTAAAGGTGAAAAGGACATTGAGTTCCAACGATTTATTCGGATATATATTGCCACAATACAAATTCACTACAGAGAGCCGCATAACATCTTAAGGTAAAAATCAAAATTATTGTGTTGTATTGCTTGTATATTTTTGTATAATTGTATGCGGCGTTTAAAACGCAAGCATTTACCGAAATTTAATGGATATGATCTTATTTTAGGCCCTCCTTCCCAGTATTTCTCCTTTTTTTTCTCTCTCTCTCCCTCTTGGTGCGTCGCAGGAAATATCCAGAGCCAGCTTACGGTATTGGCGTACTGGTTTGGATAATTTGGGCTGGACGTACCGAGCGTCGGAATAAGGTTGGATAGAGGAAACTTCAAAGAAAAATCCCCAGATAAGCCTTTTACAAAAAATTATTTGTGTTATTGTTTATATATTATGAGTATGAGCCAGCTACAAATTTGGAAGTTACAAATTACATCCATAAACGAACAAGTACAATATGATCGAAAAAAGGTAAAATTTATGGTATTATTAGAGGTATATAATACACGGTAGAGAAAATCTAACTACAACCTTCTTGTCGTGCCTATTGATTTAAAGGATTTAAAACCAACACTTGTAACTGTGTTATGTAGTGACAGGCATTCATCGTTTGGTCTTCTAATAATCATCATTCACTGACTAAATACCAAAACCCTGAAATGTGTGAAAATTTACACTTCACGTAAATTTTTTTATTTTATATTTTGATTAAGGATTTTACAATTTTAAAATGAAATTATTATCATTGTTCTTTTGTTCTCTCTAAATGTAATTATTGCTTCTAGAAAAACATAATTTGCAAAAAACCTCGCCACCCATTTAATTAACGTCTTCATAAAAAGTCATTTCAATTTATAAACGAATGAGTAGAGTTTGAAGCTCTTTGTTTTTTAATATCTATTTAATATTACCCAAATGGTAATAAATTATGTATTTCATATCAACTTTTTAAATTTTCTATTTTTGATAACTGAATTTAAATGAGATATTTTGGTCGTCTGTCATATAAGTATATTCTGGTGGATTTGTGTTAACATGAATAATAAATCCTGAGCTTTGCTAACATCTAGAGAAGTAAGATACACATAGCTAGGACTCAATGTCCTTTTATGTCAAAGGTCAAATCTTAACATGTCTATCCTGGGTCCACTATCGTGTACAGTGTCGGATTAAGGAGTATCAGGAGCTACTGGAGTAGATTACAGGACTAGTGATTTTGTGTAACATATGGCGTGCATTTAGCGGGTTCGTGCTCTTAGGGTAAATATGTTTGTAGACAAAACATGCACTGAGGCCTAGTGAACTTACCGCACTGATAGATAGATAGTTCATTATTCATTCCATTTCGGGCTTGGAATCTATAATAATTATTTATATACCATGCTGAAAAAGTAGTTCTTTTCCGGCCGCATCTGAATTCTGAATTTGAAGACTGAGGCGCAGCCGAGGCCTTCTAGCTTCTAGCCTTCTTCATTACAAAATCTAGTGCTGTAACGGGACGCCACTGTGCCCAGTTTTGTGACAGTAAGGGATGAGGGTTGCTATGGTTAAAAGGTTGTTGACTGTGCGTTGAGTGTTAAAATGTCAACAAAAAAAAAACTATTTAACTTTTATATCCTATTATAATTAATTTAAATAAACAAAGTTGTTACCAAATGTCGTGGATAGCGTAGTGAGTTAATTATGTAATTTGTTCTACCCTTAATGAAATTTTAATAAATATATTTTTGCAATAAAATGCTATAGTTTCTCTTAAACCAAAAAAACAATAAATCATAAATGTTCTAAAATATCATTCATGTGACATTCTATAAGAAATATTTATTTGGCAACACTGACAACTTAGTTGATGTAAAAATATTCATTATAATTTTAAAGGAAAAATCATGCTTAAAAAAGTATCAAGGCCTACTTAGATGAAGAAGCATTTAGAATGGATTATTTATTTTATTTCTAACATTAAGGTTGCGTATAACCCCTAGAGGTTACCAATTTCTTATACAAAACTAACAATCTGAAATAAAATTAGTATTAATTTATACATCAAATTTTGCACCGAATTTTTATCTATATAATCAGATATTTTTAATTGTAGAAATATTTATTGTAAAAATATTATCGCTCAATAACTTAATAATTGACATCAGCAACATTGTTCTGTAATTTTTTAAATCTATTTATGGGTTTCAAATAATTTTTATATTTATACAGTTTTGTGTAGAAATGTTCAAATAATACGTCAACATTTTTTTCGACTTGATTACTTAAAATTTAGAACCCTCGTCGAAAAATATTATACTTGATGATAATGGAATTCCACTTGGTACACGTATTCTCCACAAAAATTAAATCATTTTTACCCGTTACACCTATTTTGAGAACCGCGGCAGATTCAAGATGGCGGCAAATATAGACTACCAAGTACAATAACTATAAGTAGTTTTCATAATAGAACATAATAGCTAAAACCCTTTTGTAGAATGAAGCTTTAGCTACAATTTTCCGCATCGTACGTAAATATGTGTCGATTGGTTTACAAGATGGCGTCTATAATGCAATTTGCTTCATTACAATTACATTACAGTTTTTTCTCAAATTTAAAATATCCTATTAGATAGATAAAAATTCGCTGCAAATTTTGATATATAGATTGTTATTAATTTTATTTCCGATTATTAGTTTTGTATAAGAAACTATAGGGAACTATAGGGTTGTGCGCCGCCTTAAACTGACATTACAGTTATTGACCAGTTTGCTGTAATGCCAGTTCGATTTATATTCCCTTTAGTATTATTAATTAATCTCTGAGTACAATATTTGTAATTGCAGTTGCCGACATACGCCTGGGACAATGCACTCAAAAGAAATCAGAACGCTGTTCAAATATATCTAGGTCTAAATCCATGGAGATGCGACTGTTTGTTTACACCAGGATTTCAGGTACGTTTGTCCTTTTACTTTGAATAGACGCTTATTGCATTTGATAAATGAGTTATCTACAAATAATATTTTTAATTTTTAAATTTTCTACACAACTCCCTAACTCATGAAAATATCATATAATGTACATACAGGGTGTTGAATTGACCAGGTATATAGGGATTTAACATGTAAAAACAAATATATTCCATTTCCTGCTTCCTCGTTATACAGAAAATATTTAATATAAAAATTGTTCAGAATTTTATATTGAATTTAATAAATTCATAAAAACTAAATTTAATACTCATTTACAGTTAATGTGTATTTTAACAACAAATACTAAGCAAAAACCATATTATTTACTAATTTTAATGTATTCGATAGAAATATTTACGTTCAACCACGTTTCACATTTGTTTTCACTTGCTTTAATGTTTAGTTATGCAACCCGGCATACATGAAATCCTACAAACTAAATTGTTTCACTGTAGATTTGAAGTCACTTAACTGACGATTTGATGTTATTTATGAAAACAGTCTATATTTGGAGTTTTTATAACTTATAATAAATATTGGGAACGATTGTAATAAGAATTTAGGAACTCTTGGATTTTATTTAAAGGGCTCAAATTGATATTCATTAATGTTTTTCCATATCTTATACAATAATCACGTATGTCTGTTCTTTTTCGTGTATATAATACAAGGAACTCTTCTTATGTACTACGATAAGAGTATTGTACGGTGATGGGAGTAGCCAATAACATGCTGTTATTATAATAAACCTACATGCTGCTAATATAAGAAAACAAATCTTTTTTGTTTTATTCATTTTTTTTTCAATTGTATGTATATTATATATATATATATATATATATATATATATATATATATAGTGTATCAAGATAGAGGGAACACGATTTTTCTCGAAAAGGCAACATGTGAGCAAGTTGGGAAAAATTTTGAATTAAAATTTATACAAAACATTAAATGGTAGTATTGAAATGTTCCGGAAGTACAGGATATTAAGGACGGTTTCGAATTGTTATATGGGATGTAGAACGTATCCCAGCAAACATTCAACTAACGGCCGAATGACGGCAAACTGCTTTTATGCTGGTAAATTACTGGCACCAAAAGTAAGTGCAACGCCAGTATTAATAATGTACTTCACATTTGTATTTCGCATTCCGCCTATACGAAGTACTTTACCAGCATTTTATAAGCACTCTTCTTCACTCATACTTTTTACTTAAAACCATCAGAAATAAATCTTGCAACTAATGCGATTATTTTGCACTTTACCGTTGCTGGGCCGGCAACTGATACATCAATGGGCCAGTAACGGCCACGGGGACACCGGGGTACTGGCCCATTACTTTCAATGCCGGGGAGTATGTGCTTTACCAGTACTGGCCCGTAGAAAAATGTTTGCTGGGATGTCATATTGAGTATCTTTGGATAGAGCTTTTCAAAAGAAACAACTTTTACTTTTTTAAAGAAACATTTTTTCAGTATCTTTTACGGTGGACAAAAAACTATAATATATATGACGATTATATTCCCTATAACGACTTGAAAGTAAAGTATTTTTATTTACAAGTGTTCAAAGTGCCTTATATTTTAATCTAAACACATTCGCATCCTTACTCTTGAGTTATCTGTAGCTCGGAGAGTAATAAAAAAAATAATAATAAAAAAAATTGAAATTTTAAGTCGTACCTACTTCAAAGTACAACTTGAGTTTTGATTGCTTTTGATCAGTTGGTTTAGCAAAAGCCCATTTTACTCATTATAAAGTTAGCTAGTGACAACTTTAAAAAATTAATACTCCATTTAGTTCCACTTAAACGTTTGAAATAGCCTGTACCTCAAATTAGTTGTCAAAATAAGTAATTAGATAGAATAATAAATAAAATATTTATTTTATTTATGTTATAAAAGATATATTTTTCTGAATATAAATATAAGACTCGTATTTATAAATATGAATAAAATTTATATCTTGCAAGATTGAGCGCATTGCTATAATATTTTCATGTTTCGATCTTGTATGACTTCGCGCCCCCCCGGTTGAGAAACGCTGCCTATAAGCCTGGAGTTTCCTGAGTAATAAAAGTTATATCTGTGTTTCTCGGTCGAGGGGGGGCTGGTTTGTTAGAATTTTACTTTTACATACAAAAATATAATTACATAGCACACATTAAATTTTAATTATTTAAATTTTGATCGATATGTTCGCAAGCATTGCGGCTCATAGGCCAGTAGTTTTTAAATATTCAAAGAGACATTCGAGAACCTTGATGCGTCCATCATCTAAGATTGTAGAATTGTCAACGGTATTGAATGTTTGATGTGTTTGACTGAAGGGGTTATTTCATCTGAGGGTCTCCATGTTTATTTGGTTTGTCTCAATGACCCACTTACGGGGAATGAAACATGTTATTCTACATCCCTATATTGGCAACTTTAGTACTCCTAAGCGAGCTCTCTATTTGTTTCTCTGTTTATATGACCTTACTTTAAAGCTTGGTTACCAAATTAAAATAGATTAACTTGATACATCACTTTAGCTTTTGATTGATGTGCAAATAATTTGAAATCGTGGACATATACCGGGTGAATTATTTAAGGAGCAACATACATGTTTCACATACAGTGAATTTATCTTTTAATGCAACATGTGCTATGTCATTACCATGGATACAGTTTTTGACAGCAATATAAATACGTTTCATTTGCAACATAGAAAAAAACATATTTACTAGCAAAATCAAAATATTTTATTGAAAATACAAAAAAAATAAATAAATAATAATAATAATAATAATAAATAAATAACTAATAAAAACTTATAATAAATGTTCAAAAGTTTCTCCGTATACTTGCATACAAAATGTTAAGCGATCATAAAAATGATTCAAAACATTTAACAATTGCTCTTGAGGTATATTGTTGGATGCTTGAACAATTTTGTCTTGCAGTTCAGCAACATCCCTAAGTTCTCTATTATATACTTCGGCCTTTAAATATCCCCAATAAAAAAATCATTGGGTGCCAAATCCGGAGATTTCGCTGGCCAATTCATCGTCCCTCCTCTTCCAATCCAGCTATTTGGGAAAGTTCTATGTAAATATTCTTTAACTATTCTAGAATAATGGACTTGTGCGCCATCATGTTGAAACCATACTTGTCCATTAATATTTAGGTTTCGCAACGCAGGTAATATTTGGTTTTGCAAAAGGGCTAGATATTTTGCGGCATTAAAGTTACCGTCAATAAAAAAAGGCCCTATAATATTAGTTCCTATTATCCCTACCCAAACATTTAATTTTTGCGGCCTATGAGTTCAGGAGGAATAAAACAAATGTAAATTTTCTCGACTCCAGTACCTAAAATTTTGTTTGTGCACTTCAACATTTATAGTAAACGTTGCTTCGTCTGTAAATAAAATTCTTTGAAACATTGTTGGGTCGGAATTAATTTTTTCAAACATTTCAAAACAAAAATCCATATGTACTGCTGCGTCCCTTTCTATAAATTCTTGATGATTTTGAAATTTGTATGATCGAAACTTTTCTTTTTTTAAGAAGTTAAAAACAGATCCAATACTGACACCAACGGTTTGTACAATTGATCTTAAAGTATTTTGATTGTTTTCTTCCACTTGTAATAATATTTCCAACTGCTTCTCTTCTGTAAGCACGTGGGATGTTGTTCTTTTTTTATTATATTTTGACTTAAGACATCCTTCGCGATGAAATTTATTAACTAGTCTTGAAATTGTAGAGGGATTTGGTATTGGCTGATCTGGATAAGTTGCACTAAATACAGCAGAAACTTCTCTTAAACTCATTTGGGAATTATACCAAGTTACCATCCTTATTTTTTCTTCATCTGTTTAGATGTTGATTAATTTTTAAATCAGAAATGAGCAAAAGTATACACACTAATTGTCTATGTTGCAAATGAAAATGAACACGATTTATATTGCTGTCAAAAACTGTATCCCGGGTAATGACATAGTACATGTTGCATTAAAAAATATATTCACTGTATAATGTTAATGAAGTGAGTTATTTCAAAAGCAACATAGCCATAAAACAAATGCTTATCGTATCCATAGAAATGACAAAATATTATTTAAAAAAATATTTTTTGGACTTAGCTACTAAGGACATTATTATTTTTGTTTGTATGTGAATATAAAAGAACTAATAAAAATTCATTTATTGTTTCTAATTTACTATTTTTTAGCCGTCTAGTAACTTTATCATGTCAAATAACTATTATATCACCACCGCATATCTGTTGCCATGGATATGAGCTTGCTTTCATAATTCGCTATGTTGCAAATGAAATAATTCACCCGGTATATCTAAATTGGACGTTAATTAAAGTGTGTATCACAACGGCAAATGTGGAGTCCAAAAAGTTTTAGATAATGATACAAAAATATCACCAGGAGTACTAATGATATATGTTATAATTAAAACTACCACATGTTGCTGTACTACGTACAATAAAAAAAAAAAGTGATACAAAAATTACATGCAAATAATAATAGCCTTCTCAACACAATCTGAGTCGATGGGCCTTCTTACCATCTCCTGTTCTAACTTTACATACGAGGGCTACCTTTAAAGTTTTTACAAAAACTAAGAAAGAAATTTTTTTTTTGAATAAACTAATTTATTGCTTTTCAAAATATTCGCCTTTAAGATTTATATACTTTTGCATGCGTTCAAACCAATTCTCGAAACTTTTTTTCCACTCTGAAGTTGACGGTGTCACATAACATGGTTTTTGAAGGCTTCCACACTTGTTGAGGTGATGAAAATCGCTGTCCACGCATTTTTGTTTGACATTGGGAACAAAAAAATCGTTAGGGGATAAATCAGGTGAATACGGGCAATGATACATTAATTCGATGTTTTTCTCCTTCAAAAAATCAATTGTTTGACGTGCTGTGTGAGAACTTGCATTTTCATGTCTATTACTTTACTGTCTATTACTAACAAATTGTCGTATACCATTCAGCATTAACTATTATCCGATCTTCTAAAGAAATGGTTGCGACATGCCCAGTACAACCGAAGAAACAAGCGATTATTTTTTTGGAAGTGCGTCATGAACGAACAACTTTTGTGGGTTTTGGTTCATAATGGAAGACCCAAACAGTGGATTGTTGTTTAGTTTCCGGTTCATATGAATAAATCCAAGTTTCGTCACTTGTAACGAAGTTGTATACAGATTTTGCAGTTCCTAGGTTAGATTTTTTAGCATTCCCTTACACCAATCAACACGATCCTTTTTTGAGCTTTGGTCAAATTATGCGGAATCCATCGGGAACAGATCTTTTTCACAGCTAAATGTTCATGCAAAATCTAATGTATTCTGCAGTCTGCGATATGCCAAAGAATGCCAATTTCTCCCGGTAAGTCACATGCCGAACTTGTTAAATCATTTTGCGCATAGCATCGATGTTTTTTTGAATCATAACCGATTTTGGTCAACATTCACGAGATTCATCACTGACGGACGCACGACCACGACGAAATTCTGTAAACCAATTGTAAACAGTCTTTTCTGATGGTGCTTCATTACCAAAAGTTGAACGAAGCGAATCTATGCATTGTTGTTGAGTTAGACCTTTACTAAAATCGTAAAAAAATCATCAAACGAAAACTTTCACGAGTAATACCCATTTTATCACAACGTTGTTTTTTTTAACGCTCACTGTCAACAAACTACTCGGTCAATTTAAAAGCTGCCACTAATTTCACAATAACAAATGTAAAATTTTATCACATCTCCCTCTCTCGCTCTCATTTAATAACGTTCATTGTCAGCGGTTTGAATATTTAAGGTTAAGTTTAATTTAAATTTATATATTATATCCATTTTATTTAATAAAAATTAAAAAAATAATTGAAATCGTACCACAATTTTGTTATAGTGCATCTTTGATTAAAAAAATCGTGATCACAATGTTTCAAATAAAAACTAATTTCTTATTTTTGTAATGTTGGAATCACTGAACATCATTTGTGTTGGCGACATTTTTAACCCCAGCATGGCCGCCGTTGCGCTACTTTGTATAATCGAGTGACTTTAATGTTGCCTTCTTACACTTATTGACTACCTACAAAATCCTGAATGTGTGAAAATTCATACTTCACATATTTATTTTCTATTGCTCTGTGTTACCTGTTAATGTAGCCATACTTTACCAACATCTGCACTATTCTCTTTAACCGTTTTATATACCAACTTAAGTTAATTTCAAATTACAAATTGATTTTGTGTTCCAGGATCTCTTGGTTAAATACGAGAGTCTTATGAAGGACAACGAGGATGTCAAGTGTGCAAATATCAAAGGAGATGAAAACTCGAGGAAAACTGTAAGGAGATTTATATTTCATTACCCATAAAACATATCAAAGGATATCTATATTAAAATCCTTTTTACCGAAAAAATATGTCGTATTTTTTATGTTCATAAATATTTATCTACACTACAGATATTTAATTACACAGTACTGAGAAATAAATATTAATTTATTTTTTTTATTTCGCATTTATAAGAGTCGTTGTAAAGAGTACAAGTTCCATACAAGCTGTGGAGACAACCACATCCTTGTTAAATTAAAAATGTTGTATTATTCTTTGTTTTACTAGATATTTGTAACTATTTCATAAATAAAATTATTCTAATTCATTAAAATTATAAATGTATAAATATTTTCGGACAAGAAAAAAATCAAAATTTATACCATATTTTCGGACAGAGAGAGTAGTTTTTTTTTAGTCATCGAAAAACTTTTTTTGTTATTTATTATTAAAAGGTGAATGAAGTTATTTAAAAATACAATAGGGGATACGCATAAAATTTGTATTTCCTTAAAACTACATTATTTTGATATGTTAATGTTAGTTATGTCACCTAACAAAACAAAAATTACATTTTAATTAATATTATAGCCAAATTTTTGAATTAAAATATTGTAAATTTGAAATAAGCCGACCACGGAGCGAAGGTTGCCGAGTAAAACGACTGAGTATGACGTCAAACGATAGGGGTTTCACATCACAGATACAGCTACAACATAATCTTTACACGTGTGTGTATTGTATTGTTCGAGAGTTTTGTATTTGTTTTTAAGCAATTTTTCACGCATTTATTATTAAAATGGCAGATAAAGATTTTGTTAGGGCTCAGAGTGATAATTTACCCAACATTGATGCATTTATGCTCATGGAATATATGAAAAATAATGAATGCTACAGTGCTGAAGAAATACGTGGTGTCAAAGTAATTTTTATTTTATATTCTATAACTTTATGTAAACAAACGCTGCAACTCTGTAAAATGTAAATATTTATGTAATTTAGATGTCAGAATTTTACTACATTGTTTACATGAAGTTACAAAACGTTAGAGGCATAATTGAAATACTGCAATATAAGTTACCTATTTTAATATAAAATTTAATTCGGTAAACATGTATAAATTGTTTTTATAGAATTAAACTTTATTTTAACTAAAATCACTCTAACTTTACATAACCTATGAAAGTTATATAAACAAATAAGTTCAGAACAGACTATGTACGCCGGTAAGCTAGAAGTGTCATACGTCAGTTAGAAGGGGTATGACGTCACACGTCGTTTTCGCGCGCTACATACATTTATGATTTTTTAAGCCTTCAAATTACAAAAAAATAAAATAAAAACTGTTTTTTATGTTTATATTTAACAAGAGGAATATAATAAAAAATAAAAAAAAATCATGCCTATCCCCTATTACAAAATCATTTTTAGAGATATATATTTTTTTTCCTAAGTCCTAAATTATATTTTTTTTTATCAAAATTTCCCTTAGTACCACAACAAATCACGTTATCAGTGTGAGCAGTACAACACAAGATTTCAAAAACAGTTTATAAATGCTGAAACATGAAATGCAAGTCTTCTGCAGGAAAAAGTTCCTCAAAGGGATTAAACTATCAAGCGCAATGAATGATTATATGCGAAGTTGCATAAAATATTGAATTGTATATAATCTGTACGTGACAGGATATGAGGGAACCTTTGCTTGTTAATGGTTGGCTAAATGATTCAAAATATTTCATTAAACTCCATGATACTTACTAGTGCACTCTACTTACTTTGAGGTTTACCCACATAGTATGATTCTGGGCCCGCGAGTGGTTTCGAGCCTGAAAACACCTGTGTTCGCTAGCTGGTTGTAATATGACTCTTTATGATTTAAGAATAAGCGTGTTCTGAATTTAAGGGGGGGGGTATGGTTAATTTTGCATTTTTTAAGCATATTTTAAAGAACGATTTGTGGAAATCTGGTAAAGGTAAGCTAAATGAGTGAAAATCTATCTTAAAGAGTACTACACTTGAAGAGTATTGCGTTAAATTTTTATTGAAAAATATTGAAAAATGAGCCATTGGCGTCATTTTTTAGTAAAGACTCCAAAAAAATTTGATTTGCGGTGTACACGATATCTAGTGACACAATCATCTGAAACAAGTTTCTTCAGGTAGTGACGTCGAGTTTTTTTTATTAAATTGAGTTTTAAATTTTTGGTACGACTTTAAAGTCAAAAAATCGAAAAAAAACGAAAAAAATCGTGTTTGGTAATCGGAAAAATGGTTATAATAAAAATATATTCAAAATAAAAGCAAAAACTCAACGTCAGTACCTAGTCAAATGATTTATAAAGAAGTGTGCAAAATTTCAGAAAGATCCATTTATTAGTTTTTGAGTTATGATGTACACCGCATCAAAAGAAGCTATTTTTCAGAAAACGCGTTTAAAAATGCACGTGTATAACTGCTCAAAAATAATATACCGGTACAACACACATATATAGCTTATATACAAGTATATTTCAATATATGTATCAAAGATATTCGTCACGAGTTCCCTCTCTAAGAGTATAAAGCAGCTGATATCGATATTAAAGCCACATGCGCACAAAAGCGATACAACGCCACATACATACGATAGGCGCGAAAAAACAAATAATAGGTACTAGTATTAAAATGAGTATATCTCAGTCAATTTTGCTCCGATTAACTTGAAATTTTAATGGGATACTCTTGAAGATATATAAAATCGAATAAGCCAATAAAAATAATGAAAAAATCATCAAAAATACCATACCCCCCCCCCCCCTTAAGTCGACATTTTACTTAACTTCCATTTAATGATAGTTTAAAAGTTAATTAGCGGTACATGATTATACAGCAATTTACAGTAAAAGATGGATGCCAAAACCTATTAAAGACGCAAAACCACACAAACATATTACACCTCACAGTAAAAACATTTTAAATATTTTGATACAATAATAAATGTTCAAAGATATTATTATTAAAATGATTATTCAATAAATTGTAAAGAAAAGTCCACTTATTAAGAGGGCTTTATTATAAAATCTTTAATATTTCACAATGAAAGCAAACAATTGATTAAACAATTTCATAAATTTATTTACTGAACAGATTCCTGATGAATATTGAATCTACCCACGTCCTTTAATCAATTCTAATGAGATAAATCTTGAAAATTTCTCTTATAATCATCTTAAAATTATATTCAAACGATTTTGTTTATTTTTGCAGATAATCGAATTATCAAGAACTTCAGTATGCAGTGCACCAACTGAGTATTCAATCCACGCATTAGACCTGTTGAATATTGTTCTGGCTAGTTTGATAGTACTAATTTTGAGTAAACTAGCGTATGATTATTATCACTTTAAGAAGACTGGACAACTTCCATGGATTGTAACGAAGATTCCATAGCAGCCGGTTTTGCTTTAAGTTCTTTATGGTTTTGTTTGAATTTTTAAAACTGAAATGATGGTAAATAATTAAAAGATTGAAAAATTGTGCATGGATAATATCCTTTCATAAGAGCTTTTCATGGAAAGTACAAGAATTTATCTTGTCTGTGGAAATTCGACTCCCATTCCATAGACGTCAATATTCATAAAAGCATGCAAAGTGGTGGCTGGAGTAATATTACTCAATGCAGGGTGACCATCCGTTCCGGTTTTCCGGGATTGTCCCGGTGTCCCGAAAAATGTTCTCGAGACGCCCGATTGTCCCGGTTTTTGAGGTGAGGGCTCTTTTTGCTCTTCACTTTGAATTTGGGAGGTGAGGACCTTTTTTTGCTCTTTACTTTGAATTTGAGAGGTGAGAACCTTCTTTTTTTGCTCTTCACTTGGATCTGGAAGGAAACTTTTTTTTTTCCCTGTGTCCCGGTTTCCCTTCACTGAAATCTGGTCACCCTATCAATGTACAACTTTTTTATTATTGACAAGGTATATTATGCTTTTCAAATTATGTAAAATTATATAGGGTATTCTATTTAAATGTTTCATAGATAATCAATTACTACCCGTATTGATAGTCATTTGTTTACAATATAAACTGCTACACCCTCTCTTTAATAAAAAATTAATGTGAAGTGTGAATTTTCACACATTTCAGGATTTTGTAGGTATTTAGTCAGTGAATAATGATTATTAAAAAAACATAACACAATTACAAGTGTTGGTTTAAAATATTTTGTAACAATAGGCACGACAAGAAGGTTTCAGTTAGATTTTTTTCTACCGTATATCATATATCTCTAATAATACCATAATATATATTTTAACACATTTTTTTTTTTTGTATAATTGCAAAAATATCATTCAAATCCAGACCTGGTAACACTGCGGGCAATTTTTTGTCACGTAAGAGCATAACGCCTACAGAGACATTGTTTATATTGCGACAATATGAAAAACTAACAGATTCTCTACTAGAAATGGAATCCCAGCAACCGGCCAGTTATTTATTTATTTTCCTAGTCGATATTTGCAAAATAAAAGTACGTACCTCTTCTCTACCTATAACAAAATGTATCCATGTATATACAAAGATATTTTTTTAATTTTAGCTAAGATATTAAACGAAAATCTTAATACTTTAAATTTACGGCAAAATTTAGTCAAAATGAAATGTATTTCAAAAATCAATCTGCACTTAAAGAGCTTACATTTAATATATTCACAGTAAATTTAAATTAAAAAAAAAATTTCTATGACACAAAAACTATAATATTTTCCAAAAACGAAATCGGATAAAAAATTCCTCTCGTACGGTTCCGGTTCATAGCAATATACATTGCTTAGATTTTTTTCAGATTTTTAATTTAACCACTTAGGGTTAAAAGGTGCGGGACACTGATTTTGTAGTACTATTTTGAAAAAAACCGTATTAAAATAAAAAAATAATAATAATAATAAACTACTTCCCGTTCCTGTATCTAAGTCTTGAGAGCTTTCTTTTGATACCTCACAATTAATTTTTTTTTTCGACGATAAAAAAATTTATATTTTGCGCAAAATCAAAATTTCCTGTTGCACTATTCCGGTTCCCATCAATGTACATTATTGAGATTTTTTTAGTTCAACCCCTCTGGGAGATATGGTGGATCACAAAAGTTTTTTGCCCTTATATTGATAAAAACCCCATAAAAAAAGATTTTTCAAAAATAAATATTTGTTAGTGCATCCACGCATTAAGAGGTTTCATTTGTTACCCTACTCAAGATTTTAAAAAATATTATTTTTTCCATTAAATTCATATTTGTTTATATTTATCCCGTGCTGTATTTTTTTGAACTTTCTATAGTTTTCCTATATGTGGGTCAAAAAGTTGTACTAGTATGCCAAATTTCAACTTTCTATGTTCAGTTGTTTGGCTACAATTTCTACCGTACAGAAAGACACATGAGTGACGTTATAAGGGTTTTTTGGTGGTCATACCTACAAAACCCTAAAAAGAGAATTGTGCATTGGGTAATGTGATTTCAATTACCCTGTATAAGTGATTCCTTGCTGTTTCATTTATTATTTTGAGTGTCATTATAATTTTGCCCCATATAAAGTTTACAAAACGGTACCCATCGTCAAAGAACGTATATGAAGGACCCTCATTATTAGAATTAGTAAATGGGCAAACCTAAATGAGGTAACATAATGGGAACGTAGACGTGTGTCAGTCCATTGTTTTACAAGTATGTAAAAATGACTGTCAAAAAAAAAAGAAGAATGCAACTTGTACATATATGTGGTCCATAAATTTTAGGATAAAAATTATATAAAATCAAAAACACATACGATCTTTTGAAATGCACATGAGCTGATGTATAGATGTTAGTACTATATCTACGTTTATAGCGATAATAGGTATGTGTAATTAGATTTTACTTAGCTTAATCGATACTGATATATCATTAATATATAATAAAAGCAAGGTCCCAGAATTGAGCCTTGCGGAACTCTAATTTTCTAGTTCTCCCGTCAACTTTTATTGACTGCCGTGCAGGAACGCACTTAGACCGGGAGCTCATGATAGTTTTTGGTCTCCGATTTCATACAGCATGCCTTTTGGAGGAGAGAATATTTACCCTGTGACAATAAAAAAGGGATGGTACTAAACTCCTGCACGCTTTCCGGTCATAGGGAAAATTGCATTTCCACTTAAACACAAAATTTTTGTGCTTTTCTCTGATTTAATATTGCTTGCCCTTTTGTCAAAAGAAAGTTATAACAAATTTAAAGTCTTTTAAATATATGCATGCGATTCGGAGGGTCCCAAAGGGCTCAAATGGTCATGTGATCTTGTAATAAAAAAATATGATTTTCCGCGTTTTCATACAGCATGCCTATAATTAAAAGACTTTAAATTTGTTATAACTTTCTTTTGACAAAAGGGCAAGCAATATTAAATCAGAGAAAAACACAAAAATTTTGTGCAAGTGGAAATGCAATTTTCCCTATGGCCGGAAAGCGTGCAGGGGTTTAGAACCATCCCTTTTTTGTTGTCACAGGGTAAATATTCTCTCCTCCAAAAAGCATGCTGTATGAAATCGGAGACCAAAAATGTCATGAGCTCCCGGTCTAACTGGGACTTAAATTTTTAACAAGAGATTACCGACCTTACCAATTAGGCTATGAACGCGCGCGAAGTATACCGTTTTGGCCGCACTCAATGAAACGTTCTTCACAACTTTTCTTAACGTAAACAAGGCGCTGTTTATTTTATTTTCTAGAGTATTTATGTGTATCCTCCAAGTTAACTGGGAATCAAAAAAAAAAAAAAAAAAAACTTAGAAATTTAACATTATTGTTAGCATATTGTATTAGATTTTGGCTCAAATAGGCTCAAATTGTTGAATGCAAATCAACCTCAAGCTTGGTTTAGGGACGTTTCCATAAGGTTTGGCATTTTCCCGTAGTTCACAATTTTATTTAAAAATGTACTGTCATCCGCGAACATAAAAGTATTCGCAGTAATGAAGTCGGGTAAGTTGTTATTGTAAATTATAAACAGTAGTGGTCCCAAAATGTAACCCTGTGGAATCCCATGGTTTATCTTAAGTTTATCTGAGAAACTGTTATTTACATTAACGCACTGGTACCTATCTGTTAGTAAACTACGTACCAGTGCATTAGCTGTGCTCCTAATACCAAAATGCTCTAATTTATCAGCTAAAATGTCATATGAGACACAATAAAATATTTAATTGTTCGCATCTTTTTGTCTTAAAAGCCCATGCATGGGGTGTACTAGAGGCTTAAAACCAAATTTAATTACGCGCAAAAAAATGTCTTAAAACATATGGACCGCAGTGTGTACATACGTCAAAGTGCAAAAATTATATCAAAATAATCCTTAAGACAAAAATTTTAGAATAAATATATTTAAATAAATAAGAAGCAAAAGGTTTTCGGGAACACAGTAAAATTTTAGTGTACCATTTAATCAATATAGTAGCAATGTAGAAATGTAAATTTCAATAGAACATGAAAATTATCAATAGACAACGACAATAACAAATAGAATGGTTAATTTTAGGAGAAAATATCATAATATATGTGATAGAGCTAATATTTTGTTTTCAAAATGAAAATGTATTTAATGTTTTAAAAACTGTGGAAATTGTAAAAAGTGCCTTTAAACGTTTTGTTGCAATAAATATTTGTTGTAAATAATTAATTTTAAGATGTGCGATTAATTTAAATAATTGTTTGTACGTATGTAAGACTGAAAAAAGTGTAAATATATAAGTAAAGAGCACAAAAAGCATTGAAAAATTCGTAATTGGCCTGTGCATATCTTAGTACAATTTCGGGCTTTATTGTTATTAAGACGTTTCAAGATATAAACAATGCTTTTTGTTTTCTACCAGAGGTAGACGGTAAATAAATTAAGTCTAAGATTTTGCGATCTTTTCAGAACGTCTTCCAATACTTCGTTTCGCCAATTTCGTAAATTTTAAGCTTCTATTTATAATTGAGGCGTTGAGATACAAAACTATCCATATTCAAAATATTATAAAAATGTTGGGAAAGTCAAAACTGATATAATATTTTGACTTTTGTAAGGACACACCAGATCTAGTTATTTTGGTTATTTTTTTTATTGTAATTCTGACTTTAAACGGCGTTTAAAAAATCCTTAGCTGGATCTCACAGCTTAAGTCAAAAGCTGCGTTCAGAACCTTTAAATTAGTCGACTTTATGACTTGTGCACTGTTGATTGTCACTAACAGAGCTTTAAATTTAATGCGTAACACGTTGTCGACTGTCGATAGTTTTTCAAACTTTCTAGTTGGTGTGTTGTTTTAAGGATTCCACACACCAAAGCGGCCGCGGTGGCGGCCACGGTAGCGGCCACGGTAGCGGCCACGGTAGCGATACGACTAGCGATCAGGTCTCCTCACACTAACGCGGTGGGAGTGGCGGTAGCGGTAGCGATCAGTTAGTGAATCACGGTATATAGTTGTATGATAATATTGATTGCGAGAATACAATAGAATAATTAATTGTATGTAGAGGAAAAATAATAATCTACTTACAGTCTGTTTCAAACGGTTAGGCGGAACTAAATGGGAATTTCGTTCTTTTAGGTTGTCACGAAAAGGGACCTTGCTTGGGTTATTTCATTTTTCACGTTGGAATGTCAAAATTTAAAATTCCAACAATGAAACCATGGAAACGAATGACATATGTCAAACTTAAATTAATTTTCTTACATATTTTAATGACAAAAAATAAATAAATGGGATATTTGTATTAAGAATGACACAAAAAATCAAAATATAAAGAAAATGACATTTTAAAATGATATTAACCTTAACCAAAAAATGTTTGTTGCAAGTATGATTTACAAAGCTTAAACAAAACGGCTGAAAAGCATTATTTAAACGATGAAAGTAACTAGATTGCAAAATCTAGTTCCGCCTAATCGTTTGGAACAGACTTTACTATCAATTTCCAAAATTTTTCCTATTTCGTCCCACACTTTATTTGTTTTCCTAATATTCTTGTAATCAGGATGTGCTAAGTCATACAAAATTAAATGATCCTTTACTGATCTATGATTTTTTCTGTTAAATTATCTATTTTCGACATTATTTTCTTAAATATATTCACTCTGTGGTATATAAACAATGAATATCGCGCGGCCTAACGCAACTTGTCGAGTTTGGCCGCCAGTGTTTGGTGATCGCTAGACTGAACGCTGCAGTCGGTGGCGTTCTCAGATAGCGGAACGCTTGTATGTGCGTGGTCTCATTGTATTGTATAGGTTGCGTTAGGCCGCTGCATTATCGCCACCGCGGCCGCTTTGGTGTGTGGAATCCTTTAATGATACAGACATATAAACACACATAGGCTATCTCAGTCTACATCGTAGAGAACGTTTACATTGTATACCTTTACATAACATAACAAAATAACATTGCGCCGATCACAACTCGCCCAAAATTACAAAGACGAACAGTAAATATGATTAATTTAGGTAATTAGGTTAGGTTTAGTTAGTAAAAATCTAGGACAGCAAAATTAGGAAAACGATAATATAATAAAAATTTTACGGAAGTATTTTTGGTAATTCACTGGCAAAACTGGTGTATATATGAACTTTTGCCAGATGACGTGGTCGTAGTTGGTTTAAAGACGCATAGATGTTGCACTATTCGTAACGCACTAATTTCCATAGCTATAAATACTGATTTAAACGTTAAAACTATCTACTAAACATATCCACAACGCATGAGTGAATAGTCAATTAATTTAAGAGCTCTAAACGCAGCTTTAAACGTACGTAAACACTTTTTCGGTTATGTTTATAAATGGTTTATAAAGTATTTTCTCAATAATTATAATGTCACATTTTAACAAGACATGTCAAATAATATGACATATTAATATTATGACCAGGTTTATGGAAGATATGTATAGTAATTTTATGCGTCTACCCCTGATGTAACAGTATTATGAATTAGTATACTTTATTAGTTTAGTTTGTACATAAATTGTTAGATCTTAAAATTGTAAATAAGAATTTATTTATTGTAATAATAAAACACTGTAAATTATGTTAAATAGTTGAATAAAAATACTGTCGTTTATTCTTGCTTTTGAATTGTGTAAATGTATCCCACGCTACTATCCTTTTTATACTAGAACTTTAAGACGAGTGAACTTAAAAGTTCACCGATGTTTAACATCGGTATGCTTTCACACTTGATGTTTAAATCTCCGGTACTGCCATCTGCTACAGTAATTTAGTTCTTAAGTTACCGTCAGGAAATTACTAGTTTTGAACTGTCTACGCAAACGCACATTTTGAATTATTATAAACAAATATGGATATTTCATTTCATTCTACAATAAAGACACTATAATAAAGAATATATTACACCTGTATTAACATATTATTAATTACTCTCTACACACATGAACTCGGTCCTCTAAATTTTTTTATTATATTTTTAATTAAAAAAAAAAACACACTACCTTAGCTATGAATATAAAAAATCCAGAACATTACTAGCCATTATTTAACTATGAATTTAAAAAATAATTTTGTTAAAAACACAAAAACTACAATATTTTCCAAAAACGAAATCTGATCAAAAATTCCTCTCGTCAGTTTCCGGTTTAAATCAATGTACATTACTTAGAATTTTTTCAGATTTTTAGTTTAATCCCTGCGTTAAAAGGTGCGGCACAATAATTTTTTAGCACATTATGGAAAAAAATCTTAAAATTAAATAACTCTAAAAATCTTCGTCTTAAAAGCTTCCTTTTGATATCACACAAAAAATAAAGATATTTTTTTCAACGACACAAAAAATTCTTTATTTTTCAAAAAACTAACCTAATCAAATTTTTTTGTTTTATTATTCTGGTTCCCATCAATGTACATTATTGAGATTTTTTTCAGATTTTTAGATCAACCCGTCTGGGAAAGGGTGGGAGACAAAAGAATGCCATTGAAAAAGTGCAACATAAATTTTTAAAGTTCATCTACTTTAAAGTTATGGGATCCTACCCCCCTTTCGCCCTCTCCTATAGTACCCTTCTTAATATTTTTTCCACCAAATCTTTAAGTGAGCGTCGTGAGTTAAGCTCCACAAACTATCTTAAAAAATTAGCATCAAATCTAATTGACGATCCACTTTCCTTTCAACAATTAAATTTCCACATCCCATCTTTCCGTACAAGGCATTCCTCACTTTTTTATCTTCCTCAGGCACATACCAATCTATTCCTTAAATCCCCATTGAACAGGATGTGTTCATATTTTTATATCCAAACGTGAGCAGAATACAAAAATTGAACTGTTCTAACAATTCTAATAATTTTCATATAAAGTTCTATAAATTTATTCTTTTTTGTGTATTATGATTTTCTATGTTTAATAGTTTTTAATTTTTAAGTCTTAATATTGTTAATTATGTTCCTGTCCAATTTTGGCTATGCTGTTGGGACAGATGTATTAAATAAATAAATAAATAAATAAATAAATAAATAAATAAATAAATAAATAAATAAATAAATAAATAAATAAATAAATAAATAAATAAATAAATAAATAAATAAATAAATGAAACCAGATTTTCTTCCGTAGAATTTCCGCTGTGGTGTTTGAAATTAAAGACTTCATAGGCAACTGTAAGGTATTACTGTCGACATGTAATACCTTACAAATTATTCCTATCATAAAATATAATTCCAAACACTTTGTGAACATATTTTTTTATTGCCAAGACACAAAACAAAGTTTATTAAAAAATTTATATTTCATGAAAAAAATATATTTTATAATTTCTTAATTATTTCTCTTCCTGTTGATGACGTTTGCATAGTTCCTTTAAAACTCTACACTGAAAACAAAAAAAAATCTATATTTACCAGCAGAAAATAAAAAATATTCTAGCAATAAAAAAGCTTTTAACTGAAGGGTGTAATAGGAAAACTACCAATAAGAACAATCTAATAGGGTTATTCTGAACAAGACTTGTAGACTTTATGGCCGCTTTTACAATACTCAGATAAGCAGGAAAATAACTATCGGAGGTATAAGTTTATTCCTATGTTTATTCCGATGTTCACTTTCACAAAGCATTTTTTATTCTCGGATAGTTATCCACAGTTTTAATATACATAAAATTAAGTTGGTATTGTTTGACATATCAGAAAATTTATAATTATAAACTGAAATTTCTAGTTACAATATCGTTTGGGCATATTTGGGGAAATATTAGGAGATGATGTTGACATTTATCATCCGTCAAATTAAAATTTTCACCGTTGCTGGACAGCAAATGCTTATTCAGTAAATAGAGTGAGGGAATAATTTATACAGCCACTTATCCGAAGTGCCGTTCGCCGGACAAGATATTCTGGCGTCTATTCGATGTTTATCTTATCCAAGCTTTATCCGAAAATTGCAAAATCGTTTTTTTTTGACTTTATACAGGGAATTGTGTTGTCCAAGGTTTATCCATTGGTTGTAAAAACGGCCGTTAATATTGTAAATCAGAGGTAGGCAAACTATTTTTTAATTTAGCCACGGGTGTGGCCAGGGGCGAATCGAGGGACTGAATCGGCCCGGGTGATTTTGATGTTTCGGCTGGGGTCACGGGACTTGTTGACTATTTATAGGGAATGTTATTATGTGTGTGATTTAATTAGGTTCATCTGGCGGTCATTTGCTGTACTATGGAATTTTCTAACTTCTAGTATCAGCAACCGGCTTTATGTTTTAGTGTTGACATATGGCAATAATATTCAGTTGATAAAAGTTTGGGTTTATAACAATAACATCGTGTTTATCTGATTCGAAAATGTCGAAATTCGAGCCAGATAATCATCATTTCCAGAAAGTTCTCATTTTCTGTTTCATTTGCTGAAATCAGCCGCTGAAGCTCATGGAATGCTCGTGGAAGCTTATGGTGAAAGTGATCCCACCGATAAATCATGCAGAGAATGGTTTCGACGATTCAAAAGTGATGGTTTTAGTGTCGATGACAAATCTCATCCAGGTCAGCCGAAGAAGTTCTAGGATGAGGAATTGCAGGCGCTAATCGATGAAGATCCGTATCAATCGCAACATGAGCTCGCGCAATTGTAGAATGTTGATCGATCAACAATTTCTGTGCCTTTGGCAGTCATGGGAAAGATTTACAAAGAAGGAATGGGAATGGGATGGGTGCCGTACGAACCGAAAGAAAGAGACATCGAGAAACGCAAAACCATGTCTGAAATCTTGCTTACCAGGCCAAAAAGAAAAGGTGTTTTGCATTGTATTGTGACTGGAGACGAAAAGTGTATATATTTCGATAATCTCAAACGAAGGAAATCCATTTGCGACTCAGGAAAAAAAAATCCTCATCGAAACCAAAGCGGAATATTCACGGCAACGTCGTTACCTCGGCAAACTCATAAACTAATAAATCTTTTTGGATTTTTGATTTCAGATGATCCAGTGACGAGTTATGCTGGTCACCGCAAAATCTAATTTTTTTCCCGGAGTCTGAGAAGATTTGCCACAGCTGGCTCATTTCGATATATTTTGCCTTCAAAATTTTTTTGTATCTTCTTCAAAACATACTTTATATATGTACTTAGTTTGAAAATGAATAAATTTAACCATAGATTTGAAAAAAATGCACAAAAATATGCTTAAAATGTGGTTATCAGACCCTACCCCCCCCCCTTAAGTATTTATATTCAATGGAATAGACCATGTTAGGGTGATATTTTTATTGGAAAACAAGACATGTGAAAATAAAATAATAAAGGAAGCACAGGCAATATATTTAGTTTATGTAATTTTACTACTAACCAACCTAACAAAAAAATATCATGGCCTGCTCAATTGAGGAGGCATCATGAATGGATTATAGTCCTAGAATTTAACACTAACATCTGGTGAATCCAGAACAGTTTGTTGAAATTAAAACTTTGGTTCAGAATAACCCTATAAATCTAACAAGCATCAAATGCTGTCTAAATGTTGCTATGACTACATTCAAAACGGGGTTAAATATTTGAATTGGCGGGAAATTTGAATGTATTGAGAGTTAGATTACTGTTTTACCTCCGGTTCTTGTATTTTTGCACAATTAGTTTCTCTAGGCGACTCACCATGTCCTTCGTCGCCACATTCAAGTCCTGCAACTGCTCTAGATCGCGTATACAACCCTGCATCACGGGACCTGTTACAGACCAATCGATTTCTCTTACTGAGTCATCCAGTGAATCATAGAGGTCGACATCAGTTTCGTTTTCTGCCAACTGCTCACTGCAAATAACAAATTTATAAATCCTAACACAAAAATAATAGTAGATAAGTATTTAACGTCCAATTTTGAATATAGGTAGAAATAGGAAATAATTTCATTCAGCTTTTTGGACAAGAAGCGTTTATTTAAACAATACAACGTTTCGCCAACAACATTGTTGGCTTCTTCAGGTGCTATAACAATAACATCATAATAGAAAAACAATCTTATAGAATCAATAAAGAAATTTACCTATGTTAGTTAAACGTAACTATAACAGACTGTACATCAATCATCTCCAAGGATGGTGAAATTGCAGAATTCATTGATAATAATATGTACTTGAGGAATACAGAAAATAGGAAAACAGGAATTAAATATTTGTAATATAATGATCAAAGAGAGTGACTATTAATTAAATTTTACAGACAATGAGTGAGTGATTTTAAACTCAACTAAATTGCATGTCTGGGTACGAACATGTAGAAAGATTGTTTCCTGTGCTTATGAACAGGCTTTAAATTAGGTATGCTGCTGTTGGCGCTTGTTGACAACGTTTAGTGGACACGTAGAAACATTATTACCAGTGCCTGTTTACCAAAATGTCTTCATCAAAAAGTGACCTGGTTTATAATAAATGTTCCTGTAGTTGTTTGGGGGAGTAATATATCTACTAAAATATGCCACTTATGCAGACTATACGTTGGAAAGTAAGTTCATAACAAAATAATAAAATGGCAGCCAATAAGTAATTGTAATTGTTGGTAATTCGCAAGATCAAAGAAATTTTATTAATAACTATCAAAAAAGACCCAGTATCGTATCGTTATTTTTTTTAAACAATATCGTAAAATTTTTATTTATACACATATAAATATTTCTATGATTAATTTTTTTTCAATACGAAACACTTCTAATAATTGAACTTTTGTAAAAACTGGTAGCGCGAGGTACGCAATCGCAATGGTATAGGATATGGTAAACCAAGAAACATGCGTTGAACTGTATTTTAATTAAAAATGTCACCACCAAGAAGCAAAATGTGGACCTATACAACCAAAATAGACCAAGGAGTTTTTTCTATAGAAGACCAAAGAGTAGAGTGTTTAATTCTATTTTAAACAATCACTCAGACCTATAGGCTTCAGCAAGAGTTCATATACACACCAGTTTTGCAAGTGAAAGATCGGAAATCCATTCGTAAAATGTTTATTATCTATTATTTATCGTTTTCCTAATTTTTCTAATTCTGCTGTCCTAGATTTTTACTAACTAAACCTAAGCTAATTACAGTGAAACCTCGATATAACGGCCCTCGATACAACGGACTTCGGATATAACGGACACTATGTAAGCGATCGTAAACTGCACGTGACTGCACACTCGGGAAATCACACGAGTTGCGAGCGGGAATCCGCAATTTTAGAGAGTAAATAATTAAGAAACAACAAACTTCAAAAATCCAAACAAAATGTGATTTCAAACCAGTGTCACCGAAACCAGGAAGTTCAAAAACAAACATTGACGACTCTCCTCAACGGGCGTATAGTGACATATCATCTGAAGACGAATAAAGTGCAATTTTAAAGTGTAATTACCATAGAATGTAAACTTTCGTTTATATTTCTATTTGATAGTTAACAAATAGCTTATTCAGAAAATTTATTGTTATATAACGGACATTCGGCTATATCGGACACCCCCTCACCCGCATTGGTCCGTTATATCGAGGTTCCACTGTACCTAGTTTTTAGGTATACTGTACTTTATTTCCCCTCAAATATAAGCCCATTAAAAATAGTTTAATAAACTCTAGTAAATACGATCAATTTAGGTAATTAGGTTAAATTTAGTTAGTAACAATCTAGGACAGCAGAATTAGGGAAACGATAATAGATAATAAAAATTTTACGGAGGTATTTCACTAACAAAACACCGAATCTTCCACTTGCAAAACTGGTGTGTATATGAACTCTTGCTAGGCTCCATGGACTCGTCTACCTCTTCTCTTCATGAAAGCCTCTTTCATTTATTTATTAGTTCTTCCATGGACGAATCTTCCTCGCCTTCGTTGTTTGTAGGTATCCAATTTATTGTTATTTAGGTCATTTGTCACTTTTCAGTTATGTATATTACTTTAATGCCCATACTACTTTAATCTATTTATGTCGGGTTGCTAACGTAAGAGTTTTCACTAACTCAAGTTAAAATCATTTGTTTTTATATGTTACAACATACAAAAACAAATGATTTTAACTTGAGTTAGGGATAATTCTTACTTTACCAATCAGCCATTAATAATGTAAAACAATTAGGTTGTTATTATAAGAATAATATGTTTTTTTCTTACGTTTTATAGAAAATATATTATTTTTTTCTTTCGATACTTGAAAATATCGATATTTTTTTGCGATACGATAACGGTATCGATAATTTTTATTCGATATTATCGATACTTTCTCAGTATCGCATATCCCTACATGTCACTAGTTACAATGAAATTTTGTTGTTGCAAAAACTAGAATTTTTATTTCCATAAATATCAATGTACTATAGAAATTAAAACGTACCATATTGAATTATTTATAAGCTCTTTCTCTGGAATGCCATCATCTTTTTCTTGAGTATTAGAATCATTCGTTAACTCATATTTCACCACTCCTACGTAAAAGGAAAAATTAATGAGGTTATAAATATATTATTTTTATTATCTATTATCTCCCAAATATGTATATGTATTTGCAATCTGTTTCGTTAAAAACAGTAAGTCGTCATGTTTTCTTGTTGTAATAGAATCAGACACAGTGAATTGTTGCAAAGTTGAAAATCAATCAAATCGCGTACACTAAACGGTACCTTAACCGCAATACCTTCAATATAATAATGCAAATTTTTAAACGATAATTAAAAACTGAAATTCATTTTACTTAGAAGGCTGTAAACTTCCGAAAATCGATTTTGTTTTGGCGGTTTGACTGAGGTTAAAAACGGAAATTGAATAATGCTTGACATATTCCTGAGGGAAAGCTGTGTTCACGAGAGAGGGTGCAGAGGAGGTGAGAAGGGTGAAACTGCTTCAAGGACTGTTTACTTCTGAACGCGAAACCTTTGAGGTTCAAAACACCCTAAGCGTACGTCCAAACTCTCACAATCAGCTCAACACAAAATAAAACAGAAAATCACTTTGGTAAATCCGGAAAATCAGTTCCTCTCCACTTTTACGATATTAAGAATGTATTTTTGTTAAAGCCTTATACTGAATGACGAACTTTGGAAGAAATTTGGTTAGCGTTAAACATTTATTAGGAGTTATAGAAATTCAACGTCCAGATGGCTTAGTGATATACATATACGTATGATAAACATGGATGAAATAAGAAATGTGATACATGTTAAATGGAAAATGTATAGCATATGGAAAGTTAAATATTATTGCAGAAGTATACGAGGGCTATCTTTTAAATTTTTACAAAAACTAAGAACTAGGGATGGGAATTTATTTTTGAATATCGATATATGCGCGATTCGATACATCGTAAGTGTGATATCGATATTCGATATATATCGAAGTAAAAATATCGATATATCGAAATAACTAACACGTAACATGTAAGATATATAAATTACATATTTTTTGGTTGGCTTGGCGGGAAAAGAAGTCGCCAATTGACAGACAATCACTTTACAGTTGGTACTCACCCAGATACCAACCAACTTTCTAATATTATCCTTGTTAACAGCTCTCTTAATTAAATATATATATGCTGTTCACTTTTGTAAGGACAAACCAGATTTTTTGGTTACTTTTATAGTGTATTACGGTCTTTAAATATCAATTAAAAATATTCCTTACACTGTAAAACCGACTTTAGATTTATTGATAATGATCATTATTAAGAAAGTGACATTTTTTATAATTTTTTAATACCAACATGACAATTTCAAAGGTGCAAATGATTGAAATCAAAATTTCGTCTTACAGGATATTCCAAACGATTAGGCGGAACTAAATGGAAATTTCGTTATTTTAGGCTGTCACGAAAAGGGACCTTGCTTGGGTTATTTCATGTTTCAGGTTTGGTATGTGAAAAATTAAAATTCCAACAGTGAAACCATGGAAACGAATGACATATGTCAAATATTTTAATACATTTTTCCATATTTTGAAGACAAAAAAATTTATAAATGGGATATTTTTATTATGACAAAAAACTAAAATGTAATGAAAAGGACATTTTATGATGACAATCAATTTAATCTAGAATTTGCAATGTGAGCATGGTTTTCAAAGCCTAAACAAAATGACCAAAAGTCTGAATTAATTAATAAAAATTGATAGATTTCAAAAATTAGTTCCGCCTAAACGTTTGGAATAGCCTATAGTTTGTTTCTAGAAAAGTGAACAGCATATATTTAAATGTAAAAAATATACAAGAATACCGATATTTTGTGCGAATATCGATATTTTGCGCGATATATCGCATTTAAAATATCGATATAAAAATATCGATATATTTGTCTAAAGTATCGATATTTTCGATATATCGATATATCGTTCCCATCCCTACTAAGAACGAAACAATTTTTTTTAGAACAAACTGTTTTATTGCTTTTCAAAATATTCGCCTTTAAAATTTATACACTTTTGCATGCGTTCAAATCAATTCTCGAAACATTTTTTCCACTCTGAAGTTGATATCTCAAAAACATGGTTTTCGAAGGCTTCAACAGCTACTTGCAGGGGCGGACTGGCCATGTGAAAAATGTGGAAAATTCCACAAGGGCCGTATACAAATTGGGCCGTTTTCTAACTATGTACATAATATACCGTTATGTCGTAATATATATATATATATATATATATATATATATATATATATATATATATATATATATTGATACAACCGACGTGGTCAGACCAATGATATCCAACAGGCGACCTAAGACCTACCGTTATTTAAAGGATTTCGCGTGTATATATGCCAGATATAGAATCTACCAGTTATAACTCTCAGGGCACACTGAGAGGGGTAAGAAAATCTCAAAAAAAAAATTCGCTATGTTTAATAAACATTATTAGACCCAGTATATGGAACCGCTTTTTCAGTATCACCTGTATAAAATAGTGTTGTTCAATCGACATTGTCAGGCCTTGCGACGTTGCCAATTTTATCATAGTGTATAATATGATTTGTAAAGTTGAAAACATTCAAACCGACTCATTCAGTCCTACTGTTCAGGAGTATGTTTACACTCAAGAGTGCATTTTAAATAAATAATAATAATATTATATGTGAAAAAACACTTGTTGATAATTCATATACGTATTTGCAATGCAACATGTGGATCAAAATGTCCTTTCTTCGGGCGGCTATGTTTTATATAAGAAAATCTCCTTTTTTTCGACAAATGACCCGTGTATTATGAATACTCAATTAACAAAAGAAGATCTGCGATTTATAATACATAAGCCATCTGAGACTGAAAGACTTTTTGATCATAAGTTAGTAATTACATTTAATATATGCCGATTATTATTTTATACATAAAATATATTCGGGGGATCCTCCTGTGCTGTTTTTTTCACGCGTTTTTGAAAATGATTATACTTCAAATTAAATAATTTTGTTACTCAATAAAATGAAGAAATATTAGTCAATACTGTCGCATACCTGACCCGAAAAGCACAGCCACTAGGTTGTACTGCGCATTAAAATATATTTTTACAAATTGTATCTTGGTTTTAATTATATTGGCGTATTATTTACGTATTTTGTTATTAAGGACATTTATTACTGTATAAATTCAGTAAACTATTACTGTCGTGATAATAAAAGGTAATATTTACAATTATATTTCTCATATGAAAAATAAAGAGAAGTCATCATCATCATTGACGCGACAGCGCGAGATGAGTCTAGATCTCTTGATTTCAAGTTTTGTGACCACAAAAACTAAAAATCTGAAAAAATTCTAAGTAATGTACATTGGTGTGAACCGGAATAGTAAAACAGGAATTTTTGATCAGATTATGTTTTCGGAAAATAACGCATTTTTTGTGTTTTTAACTAAAATATGTAAAATATTTAATGCGCTATTTAACACAGTAAAGGAGTGAACGTTCGTCGATCAGTGGTAACGTTCTCGCTTCGTAAGTTGCAAACTACTGTTCAACTCCCGTCAATTTTTATTTTTTCTGTTTTTTTTTTTTGCATTTTTATTTTGTGTAAATTATTTTGTCAAAATTCTAGTTATATTTTGGCAAATGTTGCATTTAATTTTTAAAAGCGTAAATTTAATAACCAGTGGGAAGTGTTGATATTACAATTTAATTCTATTTTTGAATGTATGCGAAATCAGAGGGGCGGAGTTTATGACTTAAACAACCAATGGAAGCCGTAGGCGCAATTTTCAAAATATTAATGAACCTTGCTATATAAAAAAAATACTGCAAATTTTTAGTGACCCAAATAATGGTATTAGGCATTCGAATTAAAATTAATAAAAAAATATTTTAACATAAAATTTGTTTTGGCTTCCCAAATAATCATCATTCACTAAATACCTGCGAAACCCTGACACGTGTGAAAATTCACACTTCACATAATTTTTTCTTGGTACCCATTTTTCGTTTCTACATGTTCCAAGTGAATGTAAGACAAAATTCACAAAAAAATCTCTCTGTCTATCTGATATGTTTTTTTTTTCTATGGGTTTATTTATTTGACATTCAAAAAACAAGAGCTATATATATTTTCTCGTAATTTAATGTCATGACAGAGTGAAACCAGGTTTCGAGCCTATGATATGGCATCTTAAAATTTGAAGTTAAGAGGCGAATGTAGCCACCTCCAAAGTCCATCGTTGCACGCGGGGTGCGGTGGCGAGAAGTCGTATTACGTCATTGGGGGAGTGACCAAAGTGGAAGTAGCTTACAGGGAGAGGGAAAAGTGCTAATATTTATAAATCAACCTGTATTTTTGGGAATCATAAAATATAGATTAAATATATTCGAATCAATTTGATTTTTTTCTTTTAATATCAAGATATGAAAGAAAATATCAAAATTTTAATAAGTAAATAAGTAAATAAATTTTAATAAAAAATAAAGTAAATAAATTAAATATTTTAATAAGTTTAAATTTGTATTTTGATTTATTTTTAATTTTCAATTTTACAGTGCTATACTTTTTTCAATTTCACATGACTGTTACTCAGTAAATGAATAAAAATTACAAATGTTAACACTTAACCACTCTATATTGTAATTTTATCTTTAAAATAAGCTCTTGTATGTGAAAAGTAATTAATATTTATTACCAATTCTGATTTTACAGATAATTTTGTAGAAATAATAGTTTTTTTTTTTATCATCAAAAAATTATGTTAATAATCATAGATTCACCCCTTTAGGGGTTGATTTAACCTTTTGGTTAAACTCGATTACAGTATAACAATCCCATACGTTACCATAACAACCATGTTCTGACCATTTGGTTATAGTTAAATAAGCTTTCAGAAGCCGGCCATAATTATTTAACTTAATTTTTGGGACCATTTTTTTGTGTCAATATGAATTTGTATTCTACCACGGAAAGTCTAAAATAAAACAGGTAAATTTGACGTCACAAACTGTTTTATTCCAAAGATCTTCTGTTACCCATTTCAACCGAATTCAAAGATATGTGTAGGAAACGAAGGCGGAGTTTAAGACTCCCTCTACTATGATTAGATTAGTTTAAAACCACGCTACCAGATAGATACATCTCTCGATGCTTGTAAATGCCAGTATTTCATATAAATAGTGTTTCGGTGTGGGCCAAAGAATTGGTGCTAAATATTAATTAATTTTCATAAATAAGAGCTCATTTTAAAAATAAAAGTACAATCTATAGGATTCTAGCTATGGAATTTGCAATTGTTATTGATTTACGGAGGAACAGTGATGTGAAGTTAGACAAAGTTTAGGACATTGTAAAACTGAAAATTAAAAATAAAACCAAATTTTAACTCTTAAATCCAACGGAGCCAATCTTCATCAAAAAATCAAATTGATCCGACAACATTTGGTTCAAATTCTTTGGCCCTTTCAAATGCACGTATCCGTTGAGCGTAACCCAGGTACAGTACGCTCTTAAACGTACACATAAATGTTCAATACTCAAAATGAAATGGAAACTTTTGTTTTTTACAATTATTTTTATTTTTTACAATTAAGAAAAGTAATTGTTCAAACGAGTTATTTGTAATTTGAAACCTTTTGTGTTCTTCTTTGGAATTAAGAATAAATTATGGACATTGATGTCCGTATTAGAATAATTTTCTGTGAAATATATGAACAAAGTTCAAACTTATTAAAATGTACATTTATTTGGGATTCTAATAAAAATATTAAATAAATTTAACGTCTCATATGAAGCAGTAACATTCAGCACGCTTTAAAAAATCTATAAACTATAAAAATATAATTATTTCTAAATTGGAAAAAAAAGAAGAATTTCATGGCGCAAATACCAAAATTTTAATTTGAACAAATTTGATACAAATCGGTTATATGCATTGTTTTCAAGTATCTACGGTCTGCCAAAACTATATTTCAGTTTAAAGTTTTTCTGTAAGACAAATTGAAAGAAAATATTTAAGTTCTTACAATGAACTAAAATTATCATGACTGGAATGTTTATCTAGCTCATTCTATACAGTGTTGCCAGATTTAAGGCTTGAAAACGTCGACTGAATTGTGCTGGTCTGACCAAGTCGGAATCGTACATTTTTTGTATAAAAAGTTATATACAAAAACTACTGGCGCGCGCTCTTCACGACAAATCAGTGAACTAAATTTGTATATAAATATACGATCTACCCTCGTATTCAGACCATTTGTGAAATTTTCTCTGTCATCGCTGCTATATAATCAGGGTGCAAGAGCTCCAAAAAACATGAAAAACGTTTTCAGACCATTCCCCTGGTCTGAAAACGTCAATTTTGGTTTGACACCGTCCATTGAGTACATAGAATTGGCTTGCATAAGCGGTAAAACAAATATATATATATATATATATATATATATATATATATTTCAAACAGTTTCAAACCTCAAAAAATCAAAATTTTGCCTAATAGTTTTAGGTCATTATGGACCAAACATTAATTTTTTCTAGACAAAACAAGGTGTAAGAACTCCCAAAATTCTCCCAAAATTCAAAAGTCCCTACCTCTTACCATTTTTGAGATATGAATTTTTGAAATTTACAAAATAAAATCAAAATTTTACCAATTAGTTTTAGGTCATTACGGACCAAATATTACAGAAAAAACATCGTAAAACTAAATGTTTTAAAGATTTAAACCTTAGGTCTCTATTTCTTACCATTTTTGAGATATAGTTTTTGATTTAATACCCAAATTTCCAAAAATAACTACACTTTGACGAGACCCAATATATTCAATGTTAAAATACGTACAAAAAATAACTTAGAATTTATAAAAAAGACATTTTAAGGTTATCTCGATGTTTTGTTAAACACAAATGAATTAGTATGGGATTAAAAAAATAATTAATCCTCTTAAATAAGTTGATAAGGAAATTTTATTTTTATATCATTAGCAGGAATTACGTAAACATTTATGCGACGAAACATGTTTATCTGAAAAAATATATAAACTGTGAATTTTCATAGTTTACAGGATTTCGTAGGCAGGGCTTATATTAAAAATATTTGAGATGATAACATGATTTATCACAGTAATACAGTTTTGAAATTATTGTAGAAAACATTACAAACCAATTTGCAACAAGTTTGGAACCTTATTTTACGACCTACTTATTTTTAAGGTCCCAAACAATTAATTCAAATATGTTATTAAAATTTTAAAGCACTAAATTACGAAAAATCGATATTTAAATTTGACAAAAATCACGTTTTGCATGAACTAAGTGGACAAATAATGGTCTAAATTGACAAAATAAGGATTAAATTTGATTTGAATGTTTATTATAATGTTTATATGTTTATGCTTGTTAATATGGATCTTACTAGCATTAGCTAAATAAATAAACTATTATTATTATTATTATTATTATTAACAAACATAGGTTTACATTATTTTATTTATTATTTTTTTAATATTATTATGTATTTATCATTTTTTTAAATATGGAAATGCCAACTTTAATTTTCCAAACAATCATATCTCTAAAACGGTAAGAGATAGAGACCTGCGGTTTAAATTTTTGAAATCCTCAGACTTTAAATAGTTTAGAAAAAAATTGAAGATTTAGTGGCTAGCACACAACTTTATTAATAGGCCATCAAATAAAATTGTCGAAAAGTACCAAAAATTGAAAATTAAAAAATTGATGTGATGTGTGAATTTTTAACATTTCAGGGTTTCGCAGGTTTTAGTAAGTGAATGATGATTATTTGGGATACCAAAATAAATTTTATGTTAAAATATTTTATTAATTTTAATTCGAATGGCTAATACGATTATTTAGGTTTCTAAATATGTGCAGTATTTTTTCTTTTTTTTATGTATATAGCAAGGTTCATTAAGATTTTGAAAATTGCATAACCCCGCCCAGCCTGTCTCAATTTTTTATACTTACATGTAACCATGGAAACATGGTCATGATAAATAATATCTCTGTTTGAAAATATTAGGACAAGTTATTTCTACTCTGCTGCTAGAATGTATTTTATACAAGTACTTTATGATGGCGGTCGGTCCTGTGGTGGCCACAGCTGATTTTTTATTAATGGGCTGGTAACATATTTTCCACACAAAAATTTTAGGGCCAGTCCGCCCCTTGCTACTTGAGGTGGTGAAAATCGCTGTCCACGCATTTTTTGTTTGACATTGGGAAACAAAAAAGTCGTTAGGGGATAAATCAATTGAATACGGGCAATGAGACATTAATTCGATGTTTTTCTCCTTCAAATAATCAATTGTTTGACGTGCTGTGAATTGTGATGAAGAATGATGCAAAGTTTTTGGTTGTTTTTCTTGATTTTCTGGATGACTTCTGGCAGACAAATTGTTGTATACCATTCAGCATTAACTGTTCTCCGTTCCTCTAAAGCAACGGTTCTTAACCGGAGGGTCCCGAAAAAACCTTAGAAGTCCCGAAATTAAAAGAGAAAATTTAATTTTTACCAGTTTTTGCTTTTAAAAGTACAATAAACTTAGTAATTAAACAATAAATTATTAAGAACATTAAAAATATTATTTCAAAAATTTTCTTGGGGGGTCCAGAAAATATTTTAGGCTAGTTGGGGGGTCCCGAGTATATAAAGGTTAAGAACCGCTGCTCTAAAGGAATGGTTGCGACATGTCCAGTACAACCGAAGAAACAAGCCTTCATTTTCTTGGAAGTGCTTCGTGAATCAACGATTTTTGTGGGTTTCGGTTCATCTTGGAAGACCCAAACAGTGGATTGTTGCTTAGTTTCATATGAATAAATTCAAATTTCTTTACCTGTAACGATGTTGTACATGGATTTTGCTGTGCCTAGGTTGAATTTTTTTAGCATTCCCTTACACCAATCAACACTAGCCTTTTTTTAAAACTTCGGTCAAATTATGCGGAATCTATCGGGAACAGATTTTTTTCACAGCTTAATGTTCATGCATTAATGAATGAAAATCGAATGTATTGCAGTCTGCGATATACTAAAGGATGCTTGTATTTTGCGCACAGCATCGATGTTTTTTTGAATCACAACCGATTTTGGTCGAACTTCACGAGATTCATCACTGACGGACGCACGACCGCGACGAAATTCTGCAAACCAATTGTAAACAGTCTTTTCTGATAGTGCTTTATTACCAAAAGTTAAACGAAACGAATCTATGCATTGTTGTTGAGTTAGGCCTTTACTAAAATCGTAAAAAATCATCCAACGAAAACCTTCTCGAGTAATATCGATATTTTCACAAACTTGTTTTTAGGGTTTTGTAGGTATGACCAAAAAACCCTTATAACGTCATTTTGTCGTCTGTATGTCTGTCTGTCTGTCTGTCTGTCTGTCTGTCTGTCTGTCTGTCTGTCTGTCTGTCTGTCTGTTTGTTCGGTAAAAATTGTAGCCAAACAGCTAAACCTAGAGAGTTGAAATTTGGCATGCTTATACAACTCTTTGACCCGCACATAGGAAAAAATACTAAAACATCTAAAAAACATATCCCTCTAAAAATATAAACAAATATGTGCTCATCGAAAAAAAATATATTTTTTAAATTCTGAGTAGGGTATCAAATGAAAGCCCTTAGTACGTGGATTAACGATCAGAATTTTATTTTTGCAAAATAAATTATTTTGATGCGATTTTGGCCAAAATTGTGCAAAAAAAAAATTGTCCCACACCCTGTAGCCCAGATGGTTTAAACTAAAAATCTGAAAAAATTCTAAGTAATGTTTGAACCGGAATAGTACAACAGGAATTTTTGATCAGATTATGTTTTCGGAAAATAACGCATTTTTTGTGTTTTTAACTAAAATATGTTAACTATTTAATACGTTGTGTAACATACCAGATCAGTAGCTCTCGTGGCGTGGTTGGATTTGTCGTACGCTTAACAATATAACAATATAACTTGCAAGCTAGGGTTCGAATCCTGTGGTTTTTTTTTGCATTTTTATTTTGTTTAAATTATTTTGTTAAATTTCTAGTTATATTTGGTAAATGTTGCATTTAATTTTTAAAAGCGTAAATTTAATACCCAGTAGAAAGTGTTGAAATTATAATTTAATTCTATGTTTGACGAAATCAAAGGGCGAGACTTATGATGTAAGCAACCAATGGAAGCCATAGGTGCAATTTTCAAAATCTTAATGAACTTTGCTATACAAAAAAAAAAATACTGCATATATTTAGAAACTTAAATAATGGTATTAGGCAATCGAATTAAAATTCATAAAAAAATATTTTGACATAAAATTTGTTTTGGCATCCCAAATAATCATCGTTCAGTTACTAAATACCTGCAAAACCCAGAAATGTGTGAAAATTCACACTTCACATCAATTTTTTTAAACTCTCACCGTCATCAAACTCGGTCAATTTATAAAATGACATTGATTTCACAATAACAAATGTCAAATTTTATGAATATAGTAATGATATTTTATATGTTTGCAAACGAGCACTAGATGGCAATATGGAAATGCCATCTAGTGCTCGTTTGTAAACATATAAAAGGTAACCATCGTATAAACAATGATCAATTAAAAAATCTAAATATTCAGTATCCATGAGCGTACTTTTTAAAATAAAAATATGTTTATAAAATAGATGCCTAACTTTTATAACATAAGAGTTAAAAAGTACACTCATGGATACTAAATAATTAGATTTTTAATTGGTCATTGCATATATTTGCCTGGTCTCTAGTCATCATGTGTCCGTGAAGCTATTACACTAATCCTTATGTGCATAATATGTAACTATATGGAACAATGTATTTTGGTTATTAATCTAATAACAATTCAATTCTCCGGAATAATGCGTTGTAGCAATCGGGCATTAAGGCATTGAATCCTCAGGATTATAATTTGATTTCAGATAAATCTACACTGCTTCTAATGGAAATATACTTTAGGACAACGAATATCAAGAAAACCATAATGTCATTATGCTGACATGTACAAATTTTCGGCGGTAATTTAAAATTTAACCTGTCATTTTAGAAATGCAATATTACTAATTCGGTAAAGTTTAGAATAAGAAAGAATGAAACAGGAACATCGACTTTAATTTATTTACGTACGTCGCTGTCTCGCAAAATATGATTTGTCAGAATTTTCTTCTTTTCATATATATTTTATTCAACATTTTTTGACATTTCGGATGTTTTAAATGTAAAGCTGAAAAGTACAAAAGGTAACAGTCTGAATTTTAAATTATAATGTGTCTCGGTTCTGAGCTTTAATAATTTATATTCTTTAAGTTTTTGTTCGGAGATAAAGACTTAGTAAAAGGCGAAAATCAATTCAAGTTATCGAGATATTATTGGAGAAAAGTAAAGTTCTTTATTTAATCTTTGGAATATTTTGTACCTACAAGGGTTAACTTTTATGTTTTTCCAAGCGACCACTAGATGGCAATATTGAAATGTGACATTACCACATTCGTAAAATTTGACGTTTTTTGTTATTCTGAAATCAGTGGCAGCTTATAAATTGACCAAATAGTTTGTTGACAGTGAGTGTTAAAAAAACAAGTTTGTGAAAAAATGGATATTACTCGTGAAGGTTTTCGTTGGATGATTTTTTACAAGTTTAATAAAGGCCTAACTCAACAATAATGCATAGATTCGCTTCGTTCAACTTTTGGCAATGAATAACCATCAGAAACGACTGTTTACAATTGGTTTGCAGAATTTCGTCGTGGTCGTGCGTCTGTCAGTGATGAATCTCGTGAAAGTTGATCAAAATCGGTTGTGATTCAAAAAAACATCGATGCTGTGCGCAAAATAATTGAAGAAAATCGGCATGTGACTTACTGTGAGATAGAAGCATCCTTTAGCATATCGCAGACTGCAATACATACGGTTTTGCATGAAAATTAATCTGTGAAAAAGATCTCTTCCTGATGGATTCAGCATACTTTGACCGAAGCTCAAAAAAAGTTTTATGTTGATTGGCGTAAAGGAATGCTAAAAAAAATCAACCTAGGCACTGCAAAATCTGTATACGATATCGTTACAGGTCACGAAACTTGAATTTATTGATATGAACCGGAAACTAAACAACAATCCACTGCTTGGTTCTTTCAAAATGAACCGAAACCCACAAAAGTTTGTGATAAAATGGATATTATTCGTGAAGGTTTTCGTTGGCCTAAAAGGCCAAACAACAATGCATTCGTTTAACTTTTGGTAATGAAGCACCATCAGAAAAGACTGTTTACAACTAGTTTGCAGAATTTCGTGGTCGTGCGTCTGTTAGTGATGAACCTCGTGAAGTTCGATCAAAATCGCCTCAAGGGACGTCATTTTGGAACACTCGAAAACATTCAAACGTCCGTAACCGACCAGTTGAAAGCTATTCCAGTATCCGAATTCCAGCACTGCTATGAGGATTAGAAGCCTGTGTGGCTTCCCAAGGAAGTTATTTTGAGGGAGACAATATTGAATTGTAATTCTATTCGAATAAAAAAAAAAAAAAAATTAAAATTAAAATCAATCCGGTTACTTAATTTACACACCTCGTATATTTCACTTAAATTCCGCTTCAATCATGGCTTAATTTACCTCTTGGTAGAGTTGGTCTTATATGTATCAGTTAATGAAATTTTTAATGTTGTCGTTGTAGTGTTGGGTTAGTCCTGTGTACAAGGCTACAAACATTAAATAAATAAATAAATAAATAAATAAATAAATCGTCTTTTCATCCGATGGAACCGATTGCTAATCGGATTTTACAACGGTGAATTTAAAACGCATCGGTTAAAGAAATCGGTGAATTAAGAAACGGTTTGATAGATTTTCGATGCAATCGATTAATCAATCGATAAATTCTGGAATTCTGAAATTAACAGATCAAGAGAGAGGTCTAATGTGAGGCCAAAAGACAGCCCAGCTGATTGTGCCCAAAGAAGAAGTTATTGATATAATTTTTAGACCTTCATATATACATATATTTTTAATTTGTATTTACAATAATTATTTAAATAAGAAATTTTAGCTCTGAAGATATATTGTTTGTTTTATTGCTTTGTTCAAACTCTTTTAGCCAAATCTCTCTTTTTATATATTATATAATTAATATTTTTTTAACTTTTTCAAATTTCCCATTAAACTGAATTTATGTCGTATAAATAACGTAAGTGTATTGTTTATTTCAATATCTTATTAACCTTTTTTATATTAAAAAAAAAATCACTTGCTAACCCAGTTGCTACGCCCATGTCCTAGTTGTAACTTATTTTAAATTTCCCGCTATACTGTATTTGATCAGTGTAAATCGTACTCGGTTCGCAGCGCTATCTACTTTTTTCTACTTTGAAATAGACCATAAGTTACTATTAGGGTGCTTTTGATAAACTAATGCGTTTCACTAAAACTGAAAATGTATTTCAGTTATTGAAGTAAACCGAACACGATTTAACTGTCTGAAGTGGCTTTTTTTTTTGAAGCAGTACTGAAACGAACGATCCTAATATCAACTGATTAAAATGTACAATAAAATCTCCTACAGCCTTAAGTTCCTTAACGATCTGGCCCTGCACGACATATTATATTCTGTTACTTACCATATTTCTGTTGAGTAGCAGTAAATTCATTAATATTTTGAATGAGTGCATTCAAATCCGTCCAAATTTTTTCTGCTTCTTCATCATTTTCATGATTATCGTTTCCACGAGATCCTATTTTAGCAATCAATCCATCTAGATCAGCTTTTATTCTTTCCGCAGCTTTATTTTTATAATCTACTCCAGATGGTCCACATTCCTAAAAAACATTTAATTTTAACCAATGTTAATATTGTTACTATAACCTCTAAAAAATAAAATTCACAATTTACAAACCCTTAAATTTGTATTTTCACCCATATTTTAAAAAATACTTAACTGTCAAATTTTGTTTCAAAGTGTCAATGCCTTCTCAAATGTTTTTATGGAACAAGCATTAAATTCATATTAAGTGGGCTATGATTTGATTCTTGCATGATAATAGTTCATAAGTAAACTAGTTCAAAACAATATTTTTGTATTGTTTTTGATTGTACAAAGGTTTCACTAAATTCTCCAAATATAAGAGAATATATATTTAATTTCTTAGATATAAACGTAAACTTTTTGATGTTTATGCTGCTATAATAAAATTACGAACTCATGCAACATTTTGCTCATAAAAATATTACATTTAAAAAATGTTTTAAAATAACAGTATTTATGAAAATATCCAAGAATTGTGCTGGCACGAGTTGAACCGCGTCCCAGTTGAAGCTGTGTCACACAGGAAAGAAACAATCTGTTTTGTGTTCCAGGCTAAATTCTTACAGGACTACATTCGTAGGTATTTAATAGGTGAAGGCTAGCAAAGGACATGAAAGCTGTAGCTTTCGGGTGAAACGATTGAAACGTGTAGAAACCAAATATGAAACCAGAAAAAAATAGATATACAGTCTGTTCCAAACGGTTAAGCGGAACTAGATTTTGCAATCTAGTTACTTTCATCGTTTAAATCGTGCCTTTCGGCCGTTTTGTTTAAGCTTTGTAAATCATACTTACAATACATTTTTTGGTTAAGGTTAATATCATTTTAAAATGTCATTTTCTTTATATTTTGATTTTTTGTGTCATTCTTAATACAAATTTCCCATTTATTTATTTTTTTGTCATTAAAATATCTAAAAAAAATATTTAATTTTGACATATGTCATTCGTTTCCATGGTTTCATTGTTGAAATTTTAACTTTTGACATCCCAACGTGAAAAATGACATAACCCAAGCAAGGTCCCTTGTCGTGACAACCTAAAAGAACTAAATTCCCATTTAGTTCCGCTTAACCGTTTGGAACAGACTGTAGCCTTCAATTTTATTAATAAAAATTTATGTGAAGTGTGAATTTTCACACATTTCAGGGTTTCGTAGGTATTTAGTAAGTAAATGATGATTATTTGAGATGCCAAAACAAATTATATGTTAAAATATTTTTTTATTAATTTTAATTCGAATGCCTAATACCATTATTTGGGTTTCTAAATATTTGCAGTATTTTTTTTTTTTATATAGCAAGGTTCATTTTATTTTGAAAATTGCGCTACGGCTTCCATTGCTTGTTTAAGTCATAAACTCCGCCCCTCTGATTTCGTATACATTCAAACATAGAATTAAATTATAATTTCACTTCCCACTGGTTATTAAATTTACGCTTTTAAAATTAAATGCAACATTTGCCAAAATATAACTATAATTTAAACAAAATAAAAATGTAAAAAAAAAACAGAAAAAATAATAATTGGCGGGAATCGAACAGTAGTTTGCAACGAAACGAGAACATTACCACTGGACTGCGGACATTCACTCGATACTGCGTTAAATAGCGGATTAAATATTTTACATATTTTAGTTAAAAACAAAAATAATGCTTTATTTTCCGAAAATATAATCTGATAAAAAATTCCTGTTGTACTATTCCGGTTCACACCAATGTACATTACTTAGAATTTTTTCAGAATTTTAGTTTAAACCATCTGGGCTACAGGGTGTGGGACAAAATTTTTTTTGTACAATTTTGACAAAAATCGCCTCAAAATAATTTGTTTTGCAAAAATAAAATTTTGATCGTTAATCCACGTACCAAGGGCTTTCATTTGATGCCCTACTCAGAATTATAAAAAAATATTTTTATTTTCGATGAGCACATATTTGTTTATATTTTTAGAGGGATGTTTTTTAGATGTTTTAGTATTTTTCCTATGTAAGGGTCAAAGAGTTGGACAATTGGACAATTTTTACCGAACAGACAGACAGACAGACAGACAGACAAACAGACAGACGACAAAATGACGGTATAAAGGTTTTTTGGTCATACCTACAAAACCCTAAAAATGATACAGAAGTAAGTATTAGTTTATAAAGATAGTTTAAAAATTCAGCTGTGGCCACCACAGGATCGACCGCTATCATAAAGTACTTGTATAAAATACATTCTAGCAACAGAGTAGAAATAACTTGGCCTAATATTTGCAAGGGTTTTGGATTACTGCCCATATAAAACTTAATAACTGGTTTATTAAAACCAAAGACTAAACAATGTACGAGTAATTTAAAAATTCAAACCGCAAATTTCTATCCCTAACAATTTTTTACTTAGGATTTATATATATATATATATATATATATATATATATATATATATATATATATATATATATATATATATATATATATATATTTTAGAAATATGGTAATAAATCAATCGCAGGTCTGTATCACGTTCGTTTTTTAGAAACGTCATGCGAAGATTTCTTTAAATCACGCCATATTAAAATTTGTTAACATTTTAAAATACGCAAAACGAATAACACCTCAATTTTTCTAAACTAAATAAACTAAGAGGAATCCAAAAATTCTACCTCAGGTCGATTTCTCTAACCATTCTCTAAGTTTTAGATTTGTAGGTACAAATTCGCTGCTAATTTTGATGTATAAATTGATACTAATTTTATTCCAGATTGTTAATTTTGAACAAGAAACTTATAATCTGTAGGGGTTATATACATGTCATATATACCGAAAATATTTTTCATTCTAGATTAAAATAGATATTTTATAAAGTGTTTCATGATCCAACAATTTCATGGCTATCTTAGCTTTTGAAAACTTGAAATGAAAAAAGTGTAGCAGGAGACATTTTATCTCTATTTTGAAGAAGTTTTTAAAACAAATTATTCTTAAGTTCTGTAAAAAATTGAAAGATGAACAGTTTCTAAATTATACTTTTATACAATCTAGATGTCTAGAATGAAATTGAAGTGAAAATAAAAGTTTTATATGGAAAAGTGATTTTTCTAGTTTTTATAAACATTTTTAAAATACTTTTTTAATATAAAATAAAAATCAGTTAATAAAATGCTTTTATGTTTTTACATTAGCTGCTGTTAATGATTAAAATAACTGAAAAATTTCATAATCCATTAAGCATTTGTGTTTTTTATTTTATAATTGTAAAAACAATTTCATCAGAATTTTACGGAAAAATATGAATCGATTATGATTTCAAGCAGATAAGCCTGCCAATTGTTTTGTTAAAACTGAAATTTAAAAAAGTATTATAAATCTATTAACGGTCTTTGTGGCAATAGTGACGATGATGACGTGGTAAACGTCAACAGTTTCCGACCTGACTATTTTCTAGGGGTGATATGAATTAAATGACGGTAGTGTCAGGTACCTTCATCTATCTAGTCTTACCATAAATACAGCTACAAAGTTTTCGGTGAAAATCACAAGATGCATAAAGGTATTTTAATTTTCTTAAGTATCTTCATGCATCTTAAACAAGAAACACCAATCAGCAAAAATGACCACTTTTGGCCGTTACACAGCGCTTAAAAGATTCCACACACCAAAGCGGCCGCGGTGGCGGCCGCGGTTGCGGCCACGGTGGCGGCCACGGTAGCGATCAGGTCTCCTCACACTAACGCGGTGGGAGTGGCGGTAGCGGTAGCGATCAGTTAGTGAATCACGGTAAATAGTTGTATGATAATATTGATTGCGAGAATACAATAGAATAATTAATTGTATGTAGAGGAAAAATAATAATCTACTTACAGTCTGTTTCAAACGGTTAGGCGGAACTAAATGGGAATTTCGTTCTTTTAGGTTGTCACGAAAAGGGACCTTGCTTGGGTTATTTCATTTTTCACGTTGGAATGTCAAAATTTAAAATTCCAACAATGAAACCATGGAAACGAATGACACAGGTCAAACTTAAATTAATTTTCTTACATATTTTAATGACAAAAAATAAATAAATGGGATATTTGTATTAAGAATGACACAAAAAATCAAAATATAAAGAAAATGACATTTTAAAATGATATTAACCTTAACCAAAAAATGTTTGTTGCAAGTATGATTTACAAAGCTTAAACAAAACGGCTGAAAAGCATTATTTAAACGATGAAAGTAACTAGATTGCAAAATCTAGTTCCGCCTAATCGTTTGGAACAGACTTTACTATCAATTTCCAAAACTTTTCCTATTTCGTCCCACACTTTATTTATTTTCCTAATATTCTTGTAATCAGGATGTGCTAAGTCATACAAAATTAAATGATCCTTTACTGATCTATGATTTTTTCTGTTAAATTATCTATTTTCGACATTATTTTCTTAAATATATTCACTCTGTGGTATATAAACAATAAATATCGCGCGGCCTAACGCAACTTGTCGAGTTTGGCCGCCAGTGTTTGGTTATCGCTAGACTGAACGCTGCAGTCGGTGGCGTTCTCAGATAGCGGAACGCTTGTATGTGCGTGGTCTCATTGTATTGTATAGGTTGCGTTAGGCCGCTGCATTATCGCCACTGTGGCCGCCACCGCGGCCGCTTTGGTGTGTGGAATCCTTAAGTCTCTGCGGCGACATGTTAATAGAATTACAAAGAATTTCTTTAGCAAACCTTTCTGCTACCTTCATCAGGGAGCGCTTCAAATTAGCGATTTAGGGTGTTTCTTCTCGCAAGCTATATCCTGAAGCATGGTCCAAAATTTGTAGTCTAGGGGGTTGATGTCAGAGTTCATTCGAGCAATCAGCAGGAGAAGTCCAACATATTACTTTTAAGTCATTGCTGCGCAGCCTTCATATTATGGGCTAGTGCTGAATCTTGCTGAAAGCTCCAAAGAAATACTTTTGCAGATTCAATAGTGAGGTCATTCAGTTTTTGCTGCATGTCTTCATGCTTATGCGACAACTCACATTTATCGTCTGCAAAATTCAATGACTCCAGTCTGACTGTTGGTGTTAGCGTATTCCAAATGATTCTTCTGGGTTTGTTGGCTGTTGATCGTCTAGCACACAACTTTGTCTAACACCTGTAGTGGTTGGAAAGGGTTCTGACAAGCTACCATTTTGTAGAACTCTACACGTGAAGCCGAATTTCTAATCAGAGATATTATTTTGTCAGGCACTCCAATATTTTGCATTTCAGCCCAAATGTATTCTCTATCGACAGAGTCGAATGCTTTTTCATAGTCGACGAAAAGGAGATACAAAGGGGAACGGAATTCGACTGCCTGTTCGATGATAATCCTGAGGATATTAATTTGATCTATACAAGACCTGCCTGTTCTGAAACCGACCTGTTCAGGTCGCAATTTCTTGTCGATAGCTGTGACCATTCTTTCAAGGATTATCTTGCAAAAAATCTTCATTACTGAGTATAAGATGTGAATGCCACGCCAATTATTGCAGTCCGTCAGGTCCCCTTTTTGGCAATTTAAATCACAATGCAAGAATAAATATAATAATTGATAACTTATTTTAGGGTGACCATTCGTCCCGCATTTTGATTTGTTGTCCCAAGGGCCGAATTTTGTTCTGTACTTATATTTGGGAGGTGAAGACCTTTTTTTTGCTCTTTACTTATATTTGGGAGGTGAGGACCTTTTTTTTGTTTGCTCTTCACTTATATTTCGGAAGTGACGACCTTTTTTTTTTGCTCCGTACCGCATTGCCGTCTCCAAGAAAATGGTCACCCTAACTTATTTATGACTCAGCTCTATATTCCGTTGTAACATTGTCTCTTCCATATGTTGTTACTTTAAAATAATGTTCCATAAAATATGCAATTCCGATAGTGATAAGATAAAATGTACTTGCACATAAAGTGCACTTTATATAAAGCATTTTGTATTTTTCTATATTTCTTTGAAGTTAACAATTACCTTTGTTTACATAACATATCGTACTATTTCTAGTGTAAAAGTTGGTACACGACAGTAACTTTAATCTGGTTGTGTTGGCATCATTGTGTTATACACTACAATTGTTGTAAGTTTGCAGCACTGCTACAAGTATAAGAATATGTTATACAAATTACGTAGTGCGCGAATCTATGTACTGCAGTTTGTTTGAGAATATGAACTGTGTAGCGTATCTAGCTTTATTAAAATAACACGCTGTACTGAAACTTTTGTGTCTACTTTATAAATGGGAATGTATTTACAAATTTATAATAACACATTATTCTACTCAGTAAATAGAGAATTGTATTATTTTGTTAGGGTTGGTTTTGATGCAAGTATTGTTGTTAATATAAGAGGTACTATTCTAAAGTCTAGAAATGATGGTGTATAACTTTGAAAAGTATCAGTTGTAAGATAACGATGTGTGGTCACTGTTACCTTCGAAGTAGTTTCTTCACGAATTTATGCTTCGGCGTCATCCCTGTATCCAGCTCCGAAGGTGCGCGGAAAGAAAGTATTTTTGGACATTACTTGGGTCCGCCTTCCTTTATTTTGGTATCACTAGCATCCGTCTTCCCATTTTCTAGTCATTATTTGAATCCGACTTTCTTTTTTTTTTTTGGCACAACTTGGATCCGGCTTCTTTTATTTTGGCACAACTGGTATCCGTCTTCTACTTTTTTGTCATTATTAGGATCTCTCTTCCACTTTTTACTTGCCCGACCTTAATATCGCTGGTGACCAGGCAATACCTCCTATCTTCAATTTTTAGCGAAAACTAGTTCTTGGTCTGCATTGTAACCCACGTATCAGTGTACAAGTTGTGACAATACTTCTGAAACAAGACAAATATTTAAGGTCTAAATTCCGTATTAAGCAATATCTTAAACTACGCAAAAAACGGCTGACATAAAGCAGTTTTTTGCCTCTCCTTTAAATTTCTATTTATGCAGATAGGAGGTACCAAGTCACCAGCGATATACTATAAGGGGCAAGTATTGTAATCGCGAAAATTTTCGATGTCGAGATTTTGACTGATGACCACGTTTCATGGTCCAGGGAATCAAAAAAAACACACACAAATCACAATAAAAAACTGTATAATGTTCACAAAACAATAACTATTCAAATACACATCTTGACAAACTGTCCACCAACACGTATCAACTTGTACTGGCCCTCGAAGGCCACGGCGTTAGGGCGTTTTATGACTAAGAACAATCAGACTTTTCAAATTATTACATTCAAAAAAAGTTTAGTTTTAAGTAAAAAGTATGAGTGAAGAAAAGACGATAGCTGTGTAAAACAATAATTTATCGACTTTATTAGAATAAAAAAGGATAGAAAAGTTGCTTAAAAAAAATTTTAAACAAAAGTAAAATGTAACATAAGCACTGGTCTGTCAGAAATAATCTTGCAACTAATGCGATTATTTTGCACTTTACCGTTGCTGGGCCGGCAAGTGATACATCAATGGCCCATTGATGGCCCAGCTATCGGCCACCGGAACACCGGGGTACTGGCCCAGTGCGAAATGCCAGCACTAGCCCACTACTTTCAATGCCGGGGAGTATGTGCTTCAACAGTACTGGCACGTATAAAAATGTTTGCTTAGTTTAATACAAATAAGGAGTGCTTATAAAATGCTGGTAAAGTACTTCGTATAGGCGGAGTGTGAAATACAAATGTGAAGTACATTATTAATACTGGCGTTGCACTTACTTTTGGTGCCAGCAATTTACCAACAGTAAAAGTAGTTTGCCGGCATTCGGCCGTTAGTTGAATGTTTGCTGGGATGTTCACATGTCGGGACACCCCCAGGAGGGGGGATCTTACGGGCTTGAACCTCCATCCCCAAGAAGTACCTACATTTTTTTTTTTTTTTTTGTTCGATTTGACTGTATATTGACTTGACTAAACACGATCCCCCAATCATAAATGCAGGCCTTCTCTGTAGCATGTCTAATATGGACTAAACAACACTGCTGCTGTTGATGATGATGATAAGTTTATAATATTAACATACACATAAACATTAATTAACACAGAAACTAAAATTAGGGTTAAAAGTTTTTATTGACAGGTCCAACTATATGTGAAGATTTTAATTTACAGTACAGGATTTAACAAAGAACAAAAAACTGGTTAATAAATGAAACAATACACGTAAAATACATCTCAACCGAATGACACAATTCACCGTAAACGCTAATTAAATTTATTGTTTGTTGCCTGTAACTTGACTCTATCTTCTTTTGTTTTTTCAAAGCTCATATTCCCTACGTCCAACAAAGTTAATATTTTGTTCCTGAATTCTTTTTAAGAATCTCTAAAAATTGTGGGGTTAAAGTAAACAAAACCTTCATTAAAATAAACCAATGAATAATAATAGTTTGATTGCATTTAACGTTGTTTCTTGACTTTTACATTCTTTCATTTGCTCATGAAAATCGCGTTAGGATAGAGACTGGGGTGCCAAATTATTATTGTAATTGTCTGTTGAAAGTCAATTGAGTCTCACAATTGAATACTTCCCCCGTCAACTGGTCTCATCGCCTACTGTCTGTCTCTCAGCAAAGACTCCAGTTAAGATGTCATTACTTTTATATTTGAAAAGAAAACAACCCTCTTATTCAGACCCTTTTGACATCAATTAAAGTTTAATACCGACACAAAAAAGATAGTTACAGATAAATTGTTGTAGTTGTAAAAATTATTTTAGTAATTTTAGATTAATGATCATGATTGTTGCAGACGAGCAGGATTTCAGATACATGAAACTTTTGCGGTTTTTATTGCTACATGGTAACAATAATATAAGACGAATTTAAAGAATGGAGTCAATTTTGTCAGTATAGTTTTGCTTAATATCGTTATTTTCTTAGCAGTGAAACCAAACTATAGTTCTAGATAATTCTGTATTTCATACAAAATCCAATTGAGATAAAACAGAACAGTGGTGATGTCGTATTTACCTAACACAATAATCACATACTGCAAATATTATCTTATAGTTCTTGCAGCTTATCGATGTATATTCTGTTTCCAATCATGTGTTATTTGTATTATAGAGAGACAAGTACATAGTTCGAATATAAAGTTAGTTGTAATCTGAACACAATGATCAAATCCGTTTATTTTAGGATTAAGAAGATTATGTAAGCTATTTGCTGTTTCATTTAGAGTAGTAATCAGATCACCTATGGCTAATGAAGCGCCCGCTTAGGGCGTACCACTTTGTATTTTTCATTTTATATTGCAAATTTTAATTTATTTCCGTTTAATTATCATTTTTACTTAATTTAAATAAATATTCATTTCATAGACAAAACATGTTTAGAACCTCACTATATTTTATTTCCAAATTACAAATATATTACCATATTTTACCCGATACAATAATATTTTATATAATAATTATATAATTCTATAATAATTTATTATTGTATTAATTTAAAAACCTTATCTTAATTTATTTAAATATAACCATTTGTTTTCTTAACTATAACTTGTTTAGAGCCGCTGGTAAGACATATTCCAGCCAAATTAATCCATTTTTATACATTAATATTTTTCCGATCAAGGTGAGCAGACGTGGTTTTGATTTTATATTCGTGTAATAGTTTTGAAATCAGTTCAATTTAATCAGGATTCCCTGATTTGTGTTATTTGTTAATTAATATATAAAGGGTATATTAATTATTAATTTATATATTTGTTAAAGTTATTTTTCTGGAGTTTTCCCTCCAGATTTCCCTAGAGCACATGTGATTTTATTGGTTATATTGTTCTAAAAGTTTAAATTCAGTGTGTGTGAGAATTCTTCAGGATACCCTGATTCATGTTTATTGTTAATTAATATATGTATATATATATTAATTAACAAATTTACAATTTTGTTAAACTATTATATTTTTTCTGGAGATTTCCCTCCATAGTCAGATTGTTATTCAAATCAGTTAAATTAATTCCGTGTAATAGTAAGGCCCAACAGAGTAAGTTTATTCATATAAATTTTATCATAAAAATTGTCAATTTTATTAATTTTGTGTTCCGATTATTTTCTGTCGGGCATTGTCGGAACAAGCAGCTACGAACAGCAAACCGTTTGTAACCGTTTGTCGGACTTAGAAATTTTTTATTACATTTATTTAAACTAATAATTCTCTTGTTATAGACTTATTTAACAAACGTTAGCCGTTTCTCAACATTTTTTCTGTTGAGAAATTATTTAAATTCATAATTTTAGTAGTTATTTAGTATAATTTAGAGGTCAATTTTGTATGAATTTTTTTATTGTTATAATTTATTTTGGGATTAATTTAGAGTGTAATTTACTGTACTCACCGCTGCGCTTACCGTTATTAATTGTTGCAGTCCGCAACAACTATAATTATTTAAATTTTTTTTGTACAAATTATTTTTTTTTGATAAAGTTTTTTTTTCAACTATTTTTTTGATAATATTTTTTTCTCTTTTTATTATTATTCCTGGCAACGCAACTGCAACAAGAACCTGACCTTATTTTATTATATTAAATTCTCACAATTATATTTTTGACATTTTAAGTCAATCCTTGTGTGTCGTCCTGGACTCCTACCCTACCTAGGCCAGGAGCGGGCGCCACATTTAATGGTCCTTCGAGTGGCGGATTTGGCGGGTCAAAAATCACCTAATTTTTGACGTGTGCCAAAATTTTTTACGTAATTTTCAACAATAATTTACAACCGCTTCATACAACAGTTTTTTTGTCAGCTTAATATCACTAGAACTTTGTTACTTGCCCCGTATTACCTCAGGGCGGGACCTATTTCTTCAATTTTTTGGTGTTTTGATTTTAATTAAATCCAAAATGGCCGACATTGCTCTGGCCACCCTAAAAAGGGAACTACGCCGTCGCGATTTAGATACCCTTTGGGAATTGGTGGAAGACACTCAACTCAACCCTCTCCCAGGTAAGATAAAGGAGATTAAGTTGAGGTTGCAAGAGTTATCTACCCAAGTCTCGGAGTACGAGACATGTCTGTTGGCGATGATGGCGCATGACACCAACGCTAACAAGAAGGATGATTTGTTAGCCGAGTACCAAATATTTAGGGACGACGTATATAAAGTCAAAGGACTCTGTCAAGAACCTCCCTTTGTAGAACCAGAGTCTTTGAATGCGTCAACTGCCCATAACACGGCCTTTAATTTTACCGGCACGCCCTCAACTGCTGCAAGCTACGCTCGGCTACCAAAGCTAAATATTCCTCCATTCAGCGGAGAAATTGAAAATTGGCAATCCTTTTTTGACCTTTTTACCAGTTCAATTCACGACAACGAGATGTTACCCCCCGTTCAAAAGCTACAGTATCTACGGACTTCACTTAGAGGTCAACCGCTCTCGCTTATCCGCAATCTAAAGTTAACGGACGCCAATTACGAGATCGCTTTAGACATGTTGAAGGATAGTTATCAGCGTAATAGGCTTATTACGACCTTCCATGGTATGGCGATCATCAACATCGCTCCTCTCAAGGATAGTTCGTACAATAGCGTAAATGCTTTCTTGGCAACCATCAAGGAGCATTTAGCCGCGCTTCGTGCCTTAGGCGAACCCGTAGACCAGTGGGGAAAATTCATTACGCTCTTTCTCACCAGCAAGCTTCACGAGACCATCCGTGATAAATTTGAAGCTAAGTTGGACAGGGACCATCTACCAGAACTAGACGTTCTCTTGAATTTTTTGGAGCGTTTCATTACTTCCCAGCAATGGAAAACTTTGGAGAAAAGCAAGCCAACTTACTCTAAATCAAACACGAATAGCTTTGAACGTACCGCATCAAACTATAATCATGCTCAGAAAAAGACCTTCCTCACTACCTCAAACCAGCAAATGATGTGTTTGGCTTGCAATGCTGCGCACCCCATGCACTCTTGTTCTACTTTTAAAAACCTCACCATCCGGCAGAGGTTTAATCTGATCAAAGACAATAACCATTGCTACAATTGTCTTGCGCCACGCCATAAACCTACGGAGTGCAGATCAAAAACAAGTTGTAGAACTTGTCAACTTCGACATCATACCCTTTTGCACTTTGATAAATTTAACTCCGCAATAGGGGCAACCACCAGTCATCCGACTGGTCAAACTTGTGAACCAGTTCCTTCCGGAACTAGCTCACCCTCTAATGATGCTGGCACATCCAAAGTTTTAGTCGCTACCAATGTGAAGACAAACTGCTCACCTAACTCCTCATGTGTGCTATTGAGCACGGCTCTAATTCAGATGCGAGATTCTGCAAACAATTGGCAGGAAGTAAGAGTCTTGTTAGACAGCGGTAGTGAAACCAGCCTTATCACCGAAAGTTGTAGGCGTAAATTGGACCTAAATTTGACGCCAACAAACTTAACTATCTCAGGTGTATCTAACGTTGAGATACACACCATAAAAGGCGTTGTTAATTGTTGCTTCAGGCCACGAACCAATCGCCATAAATATTCTGTCACGGCATTGGTCGTGAACCATATTGCCGCTAACCTTCCTAGTCAGAAGTTGGACTTAGTTCAGTTACCAGATCTAAAGGGATTAAGGCTAGCGGACCCTACCTACTACGTGCCAGGCCCAATAGATATGCTATTGGGTGCTGACATTTATTTTTCCCTGGTTACAGGAAAAACCACCAAATTACCAGATGGCCCTTACGCTGTTGAGACAGCCTTAGGTGTAGTCATCTCTGGCCCGACTTCTGGATCCACTACCAAGCTTAATTCGTTTCATATTTCCGTTGAAGAAGATCTGGATTCGGTCTTACGCCGATTTTGGGAACTAGAGGAAGTTTCACATAAACCAAAACATACTGCAGAGGAAATAAAGGCTGAGCATATGTTTACCGGACAACATAGACGAACCACGGATGGTCGTTATGTCGTCCCTTTACTTTTTAAATCCGATGTTGTTGAACTCGGTGGATCATTCGGACCCGCATTAGCTTGTTATCGGTCCCTACGTTCTAGGCTCAACAACAACCCTACTCTTCGTCAGGAATATGTGGCCTTTATGCGCGACTACTTAGAAGGTGGACATATGTCCGAAATTGATTTAACAATACGCGCTAAAGAAGTCGGATATTTCATCCCCCATCACTGTGTAGTTAAGCAGGATGGACCGCAGGTGAAGCTCCGTGTAGTATTTAACGCTTCAAAACCCTCATCTAACGGCGTGTCATTAAATGACACCCTTTTGGCAGGCCCCCCATTGCAAATTGACTTAGCTCAAGTTGTGATGCGCCAGCGCCTGCATCCTATAATTCTCACCGCAGATATTCGCCAAATGTTCCGGCAAGTTCTGGTCCCCGAAAACCAACGGCATTACCAGAAAATACTTTGGGATTTTGATTTGTCTACTAACCCACAAGTGTACCTACTCAACACAGTCACTTACGGTACCACCTGTGCACCATTTGTAGCGATCAGAACGCTTCATCAATTGGCTCAAGATGAAGGCTCAGCCTTCCCCCTAGCTGCCCACGCTTTAACATGTGATACTTTTGTTGACGACATCATTACAGGCGCCAACAGCGTTGAAGGTGCAATAACACTCAAATTGCAGTTGATAAACCTGTTAGGTAAGGCAGGAATGGAGTTGCGGAAGTGGTCAAGCAATAATCAAGAAGTCTTGAATGATCTACCCGCAGATCACCGACTTACCGGTACCATGTTAGATCTGGATCCTGATCATGCCATTAAAATTCTAGGTTTAATGTGGAACCCTTCTACTGACGCATTCATGTATAAAATACATCTACCAGAATCTACTAACTCTAAACGACAGCTTCTATCGGAAGCCGCGAGAATATTTGATCCCTTAGGATGGTTGTCACCAACTACCATAGTTGCAAAGTTGTTGATCCAAGAACTGTGGAAACTTGGATTAGCTTGGGATGATCCGCTCCCACCAGCCGTCTATGAGAAATGGCAGTACTATAAACTACACCTGCCGAAAATTAGCGACATATCGGTACCTAGGTGGATTCCCAACATCGGTGTACCCCTAGACCTTGTCGGCTTTTGCGACGCTTCCGAAAGGGGTTACGCCGCTGTTGTCTACATACGAAGTGAATCGCATAACCTTATCAGGTCATCCTTAGTAATGGCCAAGACTAAGGTAGCACCTGTGAAACAGGTATCAATACCACGCCTGGAGCTTTGTGCAGCTCTATTACTCTCGCAACTTGTCGAGTGTGTAACAAGTACGCTTAAACTTAAGTTTAGACGTACGTTTCTTTGGACTGATTCCACCGTCACCCTTGCGTGGATCAAGTCACCCTATCAGCGTTGGAAAACATTTGTAGCCAATCGAGTGACACAAATTACTAACCTGACTGACTCACAAGACTGGTATCACATTCGTTCCTTCGATAACCCAGCCGACTGTGCATCCCGTGGTTTACTTCCCCACGAACTTCAGGCACATCCGCTATGGTGGTCAGGACCCAGTTGGCTTTCCTCACCTACGGCCCATTGGCCCCTAGCTTTCCAACCTAATACCGCCTCGTGTGATGAATTAGTGGATCTGGAAGCCAAACCTCTCGTCGGTCTTGTCCGAGAAAACCCAGAGGAGAATGACTTCCTTTCAAGATTCTCATCGTACTCTACATTGATAAGAGTCGTTGCCCGATGCTTACGATTTTTTAAAAATTGTCGAAACCCAGATGACAAACAAACAGGATTTATTACTGCTAATGAATTATATGACGCACAAACGCATTTAGTTAAATTTGTGCAAAATGCACAATTTGGAGAGCAAATAGCTCGACTCCGAGCAGGTAAACCGCTCTCTAAACCGATACAGAAACTATCTCCCTTCCTTGACCCTACAGGCCTCTTGAGGGTAGGCGGTAGGCTAAAGTACTCTCAACGGACGTATAACCACAAACATCCATTGTTGTTACCGTCGAAACACCCCTTTACAACTATGATAGTTCTCCACTACCACGAGAAGTATTTACACGCTTCACCTCGCAACGTCCAAAATTTAATTGAACGGACTTTTTGGATATTGGGTGCTCGTAACCTTATAAGACACCTTTGCGCAAAATGTGTAAAGTGCTTCAGACACAAACCAAGATTTTTTCAACCAATGATGGGTGATCTACCGTTGCATAGAGTTACACCGCTTAAATCTTTCGAAACTATAGGTACGGACTACGGTGGACCATTTCTTATAACCCCGTATAAAGGGCGTGGTTACAAGTCACACAAAGCCTATATATGCGTGTTCATCTGTTTTGCCACTAAGGCAGTCCATTTGGAATTGGTCTCCGATCTGAGCACCGATATGTTTTTGAGTGCATTCCAACGATTTATTGCACGACGAGGACGCTGCTCACACATCTATAGTGACGGTGCAACCAATTTTATCGGCGCTAAGTCTTACTTTTCTGACCTGCAAAAATTAGTTACGTCTACCGAATACCATGACTTTTTGGCCAATAAGCTATCCTCCGAAGGCATCCAGTGGCACATAAATCCACCATCTGGCCCTCACTTTGGGGGGCTCTGGGAAGCCGCTATTAAGTCGGTAAAATTCCACCTAGCTCGGGTCATTGGGGAACAAATCCTAACCTACGAAGAATTCACAACCATATTATGTCAAATAGAGGCAATCCTTAACTCTAGACCATTAAGTCCGTTGTCAGACAACCCAAACGATTATGATGCTCTCACCCCGAGCCATTTTCTCACCATGGAACCAGCCGTAAACCTACCCGAACCATCTATGGAAACTGAACCCATCAATCGTTTAACTAGATGGAAACTCCTGCAACGGCTCGTTCGAGATTTTTGGAAACGTTGGAATGTAGAATACCTCAGTACATTGCAGCAACGTCACAAATGGAACCGTCCAGCACCTCCATTGCAACTGAACCAGTTGGTTCTTATAAAGGACGATAACCTTCCCCCTATGCAATGGAAATTGGGACGAGTGATTAAACTGTCTCCAGGAAGAGATCAAGTAGTAAGAGTCGCTACCGTCAAAACCTCCTCAAATACATATGTTAGACCTGTAGTCAAATTGGCCCCCCTTCCGGTCGACCCCATTACCGAGTGTTGACCATTTATTTGTTTGTTGTTTTCATCGTTGGTTTTAAAACATTCGTTTTGGCCGGCGGAATGAAGCGCCCGCTTAGGGCGTACCACTTTGTATTTTTCATTTTATATTGCAAATTTTAATTTATTTCCGTTTAATTATCATTTTTACTTAATTTAAATAAATATTCATTTCATAGACAAAACATGTTTAGAACCTCACTATATTTTATTTCCAAATTACAAATATATTACCATATTTTACCCGATACAATAATATTTTATATAATAATTATATAATTCTATAATAATTTATTATTGTATTAATTTAAAAACCTTATCTTAATTTATTTAAATATAACCATTTGTTTTCTTAACTATAACTTGTTTAGAGCCGCTGGTAAGACATATTCCAGCCAAATTAATCCATTTTTATACATTAATATTTTTCCGATCAAGGTGAGCAGACGTGGTTTTGATTTTATATTCGTGTAATAGTTTTGAAATCAGTTCAATTTAATCAGGATTCCCTGATTTGTGTTATTTGTTAATTAATATATAAAGGGTATATTAATTATTAATTTATATATTTGTTAAAGTTATTTTTCTGGAGTTTTCCCTCCAGATTTCCCTAGAGCACATGTGATTTTATTGGTTATATTGTTCTAAAAGTTTAAATTCAGTGTGTGTGAGAATTCTTCAGGATACCCTGATTCATGTTTATTGTTAATTAATATATGTATATATATATTAATTAACAAATTTACAATTTTGTTAAACTATTATATTTTTTCTGGAGATTTCCCTCCATAGTCAGATTGTTATTCAAATCAGTTAAATTAATTCCGTGTAATAGTAAGGCCCAACAGAGTAAGTTTATTCATATAAATTTTATCATAAAAATTGTCAATTTTATTAATTTTGTGTTCCGATTATTTTCTGTCGGGCATTGTCGGAACAAGCAGCTACGAACAGCAAACCGTTTGTAACCGTTTGTCGGACTTAGAAATTTTTTATTACATTTATTTAAACTAATAATTCTCTTGTTATAGACTTATTTAACAAACGTTAGCCGTTTCTCAACATTTTTTCTGTTGAGAAATTATTTAAATTCATAATTTTAGTAGTTATTTAGTATAATTTAGAGGTCAATTTTGTATGAATTTTTTTATTGTTATAATTTATTTTGGGATTAATTTAGAGTGTAATTTACTGTACTCACCGCTGCGCTTACCGTTATTAATTGTTGCAGTCCGCAACAACTATAATTATTTAAATTTTTTTTGTACAAATTATTTTTTTTTGATAAAGTTTTTTTTTCAACTATTTTTTTGATAATATTTTTTTCTCTTTTTATTATTATTCCTGGCAACGCAACTGCAACAAGAACCTGACCTTATTTTATTATATTAAATTCTCACAATTATATTTTTGACATTTTAAGTCAATCCTTGTGTGTCGTCCTGGACTCCTACCCTACCTAGGCCAGGAGCGGGCGCCACAGCTATGATAAGCGCTTATACTACATTTCGGCATTATTACTCGCCATAAGAGGAGTGATAAAATGGTATGGTGAAATTTTTAATAACATAATACAATCACCCTCAAAGTATCTACTTCTGTTGCTCTTCACAACTTATGCCAGAATTCGTTAACTCATAATAGTACCAGATTATTCTGTAATGGCTGCTTCGATCTGTTATCGACTGAATGTGTTTCCCCTTAATGGTCATCTTCATTTTGGAGAAAAGCCAAAAGTCAAATACAGTTCATAACTTCATCATCCGAACTCGAAAAATCTAAATCTGAATCAGATGATTCTGGATTTGATAATATTTCAAGATCCATTAAATATATCTAATATTTTTCATCTTTTCGACACTAGGCTGACCTGATTTTTTTCATAGAAAAAGAGTATACTAAAAAAAGGTTACACTCCAAAAGTTCAAATAATGAGCAAAAAAACAGAGGTCCTCATTAAAAAATACTAGTGACGAGCAAAAAAAAAAGGTTTTTACTCCCAAAATAGAAGTGATGAGCAAAAAAAAAGGTCCTCACTTCTAAACTAGAAGTAATAAAAACAAGTGACCATCAAAAAAGAGTATATTCAGGTTTTTTATTTTATAAAAAGTAAGAGTATAGAAAATATTATTCAAAAAAGAGCATAATACTCTTAAAAAGAGTACGTCTGGTCACCCTATTCGACACACAAGATAATCTCCGAACCAAATCGTAAAAAGATTCTTAACCTGGAAAGTTATCTGACATTTAACATTTACGTCAGACGTACTTCTTATTCTTTACGTATAAACAAATCGAACAGAAAATTAAACTCGCTGTATGTTACCAGTTTTTAGTAGTAAACTGCTAACTGCAGCGTTTTACTGCTAGCGTTTAGCAGTATAACGCGAAGGTGCAAATCGAACATACCTAATATCTGTATCCGAATTATACAGTATTGTCTATACACCATAAGTGCATCTTTTGAATATTTGTACAAATATTTTTGAAAATTATAATATATTGAGTTTATACAAAAAGTAAACTATTTTTATAGTGAATTATCCACGTACTACCATCATAAATAGTAAAATACACTTCCTTTGTATCATTAAATTGTGCTCCGACAATATTTCTTGTCTGGCATGCTAGAAGCAACATTTACGAGCAAGTTATATAATATGATATTTGCTCGTTCCACGAACGCCACTGACGTGGAAAACTTTACAACCTACCAGTGAATAAAGAAAATATACGGGAGGAATAAATATTTTCTTTGGGTGAAAACTTAACTCGTAAATTAGTTAGTGTTGTAATGTAACGTTGACTTGACGCTAGGCAAGATGCATTACAGTTGTGCAACGGAGTAGTACAAGCTCCACTATGCTCTTGCAGAATGCATTATGCAACATTACGTCCGGTTTGATAATTGTCCAATGGAAACAATGAATTGCTATCACAAATTTAACTTTATTTCTTTCTTTAATTGTGCCATTTTCCGCAGAAATGTAAATAAAGTAATAAAAATTCTAATGAATTGTCCAGGAGACTGTTCCAAAATATTGCCACGTGTCAAAATAAAGAGAAGACAGTAAAAATTTATGTGAAACATTGTAGAGTCTTAATATAATGCTAAGATTTCCCAAAGACCTCCAATTACTGCAGAATTCTTCATCGCAGGTGATGTTTGATCTTCGAAAATGTCGAATCCAATTTCATTATATAGCTTTTATTTCCTGGTTGATTTACGTTTATGTGGTAATTCTGTATAGCCCTTTATTAGAAACTCTGTATTGCCATCTAATTCGTATTATCTTATGAAGGCACTTGTTTACAAAGATCTGGAGTTCTTGTTAGGTCTCTTTTGTTTCTTTCCATGTTTCTAAGGCATAAAGGACACATTTTTTATTATATCTTTATTTAGTGCTTATTTAGGAGTGCTTCAGCTGCTAGGGCTATTAGAATCCACAGAGCTTATAGTTTATATAATATGTATGATACATTTTTTAGGATATATAATATATTTTTAAGAATATATAATAGTATATATAATACAACGTGTAATAATTATATTTTATTGTACATATGTATGTCTGAATGGGGGCTGGTAAGGGTTTCTTCGTTTGGTATTTTTTTTTTTTTTAAATACCACATTACATTCCCAATTACTCTGTGGTTCATAAACATCCATGTCCTGACCGGAATTCGAAATCGGGACCTTTGGCTCGTGAAGCAGGAGCGCTACCTCTATGTTACCAAGGCTGATAAATTGATATACGATCGAGTTAGTTCGTTTCTTCTTGATTGTAGGGATGGTTCAGCTGCTTCGCAGAGTATACTTTAATAAGACTAGTCCTGAAGGCTAAAGGACAGACTTTTCTTTTGTGTTAAATAAGCATGTCATTCAATTGATCAAAATCAAGCAAAACATATGTACCTAAAGATCATCAAGATCTAAAGATCAACAATTATAAGAACAATTAAATAATATGAGCATGCCTTTTCCACAGCTATTCCCAAACCAATTCAACAAGATACCTCCCTGGATCCTGAACCCACCTAATTACAACCTCCTCCTAACTCGCTATAATAAAAAAGAAACCAGTTCGTCCATTATTTTAAATTCCTACAATGAGATCATGTCTAAATACCAGAATTACACTGCGATTTACACAGATGGTTCCAAATTACAAAATAAAACTGGTGCCGCAATGGTAGTAGAGAAGAAAGAATTAAATAAATACCACCTGCCAAATATGATGAGCGTCTTCACTGCCGAAGCTTATGCTCTACTCCAAGCAACCAAATATATAAAAAGTGCTCCAAATAAAGAAGACTTCATAATTCATATTGATTACCTCAGCACCATTGTAGCAATGAAGCAAACTTATTCAAAAGACATCATCATACAGAAAATACAAGACAACGTCCACCACTGCATTGAACACGAGAAGAAAATCACAATATTATGGGTTCCATCACATCGCGACATCCCAGGAAATGAAAAATCAGACGAAGCTGCCAAGGAGGCCATACACCAAGATATAATTCAAATGCCCACTCCAATGATGCGAAGAATTTTTTTAAAATGAAACTACAGGAAGAATGGAATAACACCCGGTTAAGAAAATTGAATATAACTGTACTCATCGTATGCAGTGGATATTATTTTCCTAGATTTTCTTTCGCTTCTTACTGTACCATTTTGTTTGCCATTATGGTCATCGATATCATCCCAAGTATTCAGGCACTAATGACAACTTTACAATACTTAGTAATGCTTTGATTTTTAAAATGAAAACCTTGCTGTAAAATATTTTCTTATAAACAGAACTTTTTATGATATTATAAAAATTGTTTAAATATAACCTTTTCAAATTTCATAGTCTGAATAAAATTCATATATTAGAATGATGAAAAATTGTGGAAATATTTTGTCTTTATTTGTGCATGTTTAAAATTTTATTATATACAGACATAGCATACTTAATAAACTGAATTATTTGTTCTGCACAGATTATTGGGAATGTCATGAACAGTGGAATTAGGTCAGTACTTAAATACATATATAAAATGATGATTCCATTTTCATGTCATGAAATATGTAAAATATATTTAATAAATTTACACATAAACTTAAAATAGTTCATCATTATAGTGCATATCAATAAATGTAAAAAAAAATAGTGCCAATTCTAAGTTAGTTACAAGACTTTTTCTTTATTGATTTGTAATTTTTGTCTTGACAGAAGGAAGCAATTTACAGATAGGCGCAGGTAGAACCACCGGAGTACCGGGAATTCCCCAGTTTTTCTGTTAAGATCAGGGCAAACCATTTTTCTAAAACGGTTTTTACTTCTTTTTTACTTATTTTCAACGCGCTAGTACGTAGTAAATTAGAAGATGGAGCAATCGTATGGAATCTAATTTATGAAAAACATTAAAATTCTGGAAGCTGTATAAAAAAGATTTTTGTATATTTTAATTTTGTAAATGTAGACTAGATTCAGTAATCTATATAGATAGACTTGCTTGTTTCAACATGTTATCACTTGAAAGTAGACGAACTCCGTTAGATATGATATTCTTATATAAAGTTTTTAATAATTATATATATTCAAACCTATCCATAGAGTACTCCAACTCCGCATACCAGGATCCCATACAGGACCTACTAACATGCTCTTTCGCTTTCCCAACTATTACATGAACTCTCCTATCAACAGAATTATGTCTACTTACAATTCCTTTAGCGAAATTGACATTTTTTACCTTATTTTACACCAATTGAAAAAGACTAAACATAATTCTATTGAACTACTGACCTTATTATTGGTTGTTATGTGTAATTTGTATGTTATTGTAACATTTGTAAATGTAATATAATAAAATGTAGTTGTACCTTTCCTATAATTGGGATTTGTAGCCTGCTGGTATGGTCAAAATATATAAATAAAATAAATAAAAAATAAAATATGTGTAAACTTCCCATACTTCACACCACAACGGTGACCATTGTTTCGTACTGTCCATAAAAACGCTTTGGGACACTGCCTAAAGCTGTGAAATTAACTATTCGATAGCACGGCAAGAATTTTGTCAAGAACGCGCCAATTACTGAAATGTGAATAATTTTACAGTATTTACATTTATGTTTAGTTAGAAAATGAGATAAAACATGCGTTGTATATGTTGCTGTTATGGTTCAAGTAAATAAAATAAAACTTTAATTGATAAGCTTGTGTATCTTTTGATTTAAACTTTAATTGTCCCTTCAGTTGCTTAGTTCAAGTGCTGCCACTGTACTGTAGAATGAGAAATAAGAGCAATGTGTTATTTTTCCGTCTAGAACTCAACAATAAACAATGCATACTTCCAAACATGCAAACTAGAACAAAACCCAATGTTACAATAGTGAGAGTCTGACAGGTCTAACGAAGTCTGTAACTCGGGACAGTGACTTGTGCCGTCTGCCAAACTACAGACAGTAACAAGTGACATTGTTACGTCTCCGTATGTGCTACATAAGCACACTTGTGACCCTTCTACTACCTCGTGTTGCCCTCCATAGGTCACCCTAACACATTTGTCCTCTTTGTCCCCTTTTGTAGATTCAAGTACATACCATTTGTATTGGAATGAATGTTAGTTTAAGTTCCGATTTGAATATACCGAGACGTTTTATTGAATTTTGAATGCTCTTGAATAACTTGTGATGTGAGATAACAGATGGCAAACAAGAAGAAAATCAATTTGAAATCAATAGATTGTAATTCGTTATGACAACGAAAAAGAGGTTAATTATTTGGGACTCACAAATAAATTTTAAGTGCCAACCGCAAATTTAAAATGTTGTATAGTACGGAAAATAAATTAAAAGCTACCAAGGAATGCAATTAGGTACATAAACATCAAATATACTATCCTGTTGAGAAAAATATCTGGTTCAAAGAAGAGGAAATGAAAGCTTAATATATAAACTTGTTGTCTGAGCTTAGGAGTACCCTGATCATTAAGTTCGTGGTGTTAATAATTGGTATCTTGGGTGGTCTGGAAACCTTCTTTAAAAGGAATATCAATATTACAGGTCTGTTTATTTCGCTATTTTTGCGTCTACGGTTTACGGCTGCTTCAAAGATTTATGTTTTTTTTGGAATTTGCAGTTTACTGAAAAGTCACTAATACTCAGTTGCATTAAAGTCTTAAAACTATTTACAGTATGGTGAAAGTTGTATAAATCGCGGAAATTTTTATGAGTGGGTAGAACAGTACAAAAATGGTCGAACCTCAGTGACTGACGAGCAACGTTCTAGCCGGCCAGTTGAAGTGAAGACCGACGTATTACTGTTGAAGGTATAGCAAAAAAAAGTTGCAGTAAGTGTTGGCACAGTTTATCACGTTATCATTGACAAGCTCAAGTACAGCAAAACAAGTGCAAGGTGGGTCCCGAAACAGTTAACACAACAACACAAGGAAACAAGACACAAAGTGTGCACAGACTTGAAAGAATGCTATAAAAGGGAAGGTGACCTTTTTCTAAACAAGATTTTAACGTGTGATGAAACTTAGGTGCATCATTTTGAACCAGAATCCAAAAGACAAAGCATGGAATGGAAGCACACCAGATCACCTGTCCGAAAGAAATTCAGAACACAAGAATCAGCGGGAAAAGTTATGTTGACCGTCTTTTGGAATACCAAATGTGTCGTCTTTTGTGATTATTTGGAAGATCAGCGTACAATAAACAGTGCCTACTACTCAGACATGCTGATGAACAAATTAAAGCCAGCAATGAGAGAAAAACGTTGCGGATCTCAAAGAAAAAGCGTGATATTGCTCCACGACAATGCTCGCCTTCATACCGCCAAGCTGAGCCATGAAACCATTGAAAATATGGCTTGGAAGATACTACCTCATCCTCCCTACAGTCCAGATTTGACTCCCTCTGATTTTCATTAGTTTGGTCCAGTCAAGGAGGCATTACGTGGAAAAAAGTTCAGCGACAACGAGGAAGTCAAAGAATTTGTGGGAAACTTGGTCAAACAACAAGACAAAGATTTCTTTCCATCAGATATAAAAAAAAAACTAGTTCATCGTTCGGATAAGTGTATTAATATTCGTGGGGCTTATGTTGAGAAGTAGTAAAAGTCTCATTTTGTAAAAGTTTTTTTTTACATAATTTTGTCTCTTTAATTATTGAATGTCCCTCGTACATTATTATTTCTTTTTAGTGCGGCCTTTTTAGTTTGCACTATTTGCGCAAACTGTTCCTCTTCAAAAAAAGTTTGCCCACCTTTGATGTAGAGCCACTTTAAGATTTATGAATATTGTAATCTACTGAAAAGATTACGCTTATGGTAAAGTAGTATATTCTATAATGTATTAAAACAGCAGTGCTGACATCTAAACGCATGATTAAAAATTTAAACCCCTGTGCCATTAACTTCAATTTAATTATTGTAATTCATAGTCTCTTGAAACTTAAATGCTTCGTAGACAAATAAATATAATCCTACATTATCTTTTAAGTTCCATTAAAGCGACTCTATTTGAGGTCGTATTAACACAAATTTTATTAAATTTAAACGGCTTAGGATTTAATTAATTTAAATGTATTCTAAAGAATATCTACATCCAGTTTTAATAAAATGTCTACAAACAAGGCTACAAAGTCAATAGAACAAAGGGAAGCAAAATTAGAAAAACTAACTAATTTATAAAGCGGACAGATTAAAGTAACGTGCATTTGTAATGAAAAATATTTTGAATACATAAAAGATAGTACATGATCATGATACTGTGTTTGAATCCTAATCAAGGGTCTCCATTCAAGAGTGTAATTTTTATCTTTGTATTCTTTGCCGTTTTCATTTCCCTTTTTATAATTAAAAATCTCCCTCTGTCATTAGTTGGACTTTTGTACTAACTATAAATTAAAATTTTTCTCTGGTCTGTAAAATTTGATAAAAATAAAAGATTAATCGGGCATTATTTAATATAAATATTAATAGATACAGACGTAAGCAGATTTTCCCCACAAAAACTAAGGTTTGTTGTGGAAAAATGTGAGATTACATGGGGTTGCCCGCACCCCTGCATCTATAGAGCAGCGCGTGCGAGTGCTGATTGAAATATTAATGAGAACTGCGGGGAGAACTAAACGCCTTTAACATCTGCATAGGCGGCGCATAAAACTTTAAAACCAACCACTCTTCATTTAGGGTAGAATTTGCATTAAATCTCATTAAACACTCAACATATCTCATGCGATACGCCTTAGGGCGATATCCAAAATCAAACGGCAAAGATTATGTTACAAAGACATATTTAAAAAAAACTGATATCGTCAATAGATGCTTTTTGGGAATAAATCTACCTAAGAAGATAGTTTGATTCACAGCGAAGTGAAAATTGAACTTAAGGGGGGGTAGGGTCTGATAACCACATTTTAAGCATATTTTTGTGAATTTTTTTCAAATCTATGGTTAAATTTATTCATTTTCAAACTAAGTACATATATAAAGTATGTTTTGAAGAAGATACAAAAAAATTTTGAAGGCAAAATATGGCGAAATGAGCCAGCTGTGGCAAATCTTCTCAGACTCCGGGAAAAAAATTAGATTTTGCGGTGACCGGCATAACTCGTCACTGAATCATCTGAAATCAAAAATCCAAAAAGATTTTGTTAGTTTATGAGTTTGCCGAGGTAATGACGTTGAGTTTTTATTTTTAAGACAAACTTTACTTAGAAGACAAAAAAAAATTAATTCCTCCTAAAAAAAAAAACTAAAAATGAGTATATTTGTGATTGTTAATTAAAAAAAAAAAAAACATGAAAAAAAAAATATCTCAACGTCGTTACCTCGGCAAACTCATAAACTAACAAAATCTTATTGGATTTTTGATTTCAGATGATCCAGTGACGAGTTATGCTGGTCACCGCAAAATCTAATTTTTTCCCCGGAGTCTGAGAAGATTTGCCACAGCTGGCTCATTTCGCCATATTTTGCCTTCAATTTTTTTTTGTATCTTCTTCAAAACATACTTTATATATGTATTTAGTTTGAAAATGAATAAATTTAACCATAGATTTGAAAAAAATTCACAAAAATATGCTTAAAATGTGGTTATCAGACCCTACCCCCCTTTAACAATGATATTCTATTGCTGGTGCAAGAGCATAAGAATCTAGGCATTGTTTTAGATACTCAAGTGAGACTTAACCACTGGCGTAGCTAGTGGGTGGTACCCCGAACGGCACTTTTTTGGGGGCGACACTTCTCGTCTATTGCAACGAAAAACAAAAAAAAAAAAAACAAAAAAAAATTATAATAATAATAGCTTTCTGATAATATTAAATATCAATAATGATGTATAAGCCATGAGGGCTCGGGTTCGAAACCTGGTTATGGCATGGATAATTGTGTTGTCCAAAAATGGTGCATCTACTGGATAATAGTCTAAGTAGCTAAGCCCAAAAATAAAATTTAAAAAAAAAAAATAATAATAATAAGAGGGTCGTCTCAAAAGTAAATTACACTATTTTTTTTAATCCGTGTGGTTGGCGAGAAAAGTCTGAGTCTCAGGGAATTTGCGTCTGGGTGTAGTGGCAGCACTGTAAACTTTCTATGCGCATGCGTCGATCGATCCGGCAGTCAGGCTCCAGCCACTATGGACAGAATCAAATCAGTGTGAGTTTTAGTGATATTTTCAAGACAGTGTCACGATTTGTATTCCGTGGAAACAAAATTTCTGCATTGTCATAACGGAGTTTAATATTAATTTTGACTTAACATGTAAGCAAGTGAGATTATATTTTAAACTAAAAACATGAAAAAAACAGCAAATTTCGATACTGTGCAATTATTGAATGAATATGAGAAATCCTGTGGGATCATATACAACAAGTTCCTTTCTAAAAGTATTAGATACTCTCAAAGTGCTTCTACGTTGAATACATCTTCTAACCCAGACTATTTTTCTCCATTTTTTTTTCTATTTCTGTCAATTCCTAAATTTATAATTGCACTTAATGCCTCATTTTCATGGTAGTGTCAAAGGCGTGACAGGGGTGAGAGGCGTGGTGTTATATTTACAAGTTCGAATTTCATGGTGGGGTTGGAGGCGTAATAAGGGCGCGTTTTCGGATTTGACATTTATATATAACCTAAAAGTTTATACAAGTGTTTGGAGTAAACGGTTATTCAATTTCATTAAATATGTCGTCAAATCTAAGGAGACGTCTAGCTCTTTTTTATGCATATTTAGACTTAATGCGATATGAAGAAAAGCAATGGTGGGTACGCCCGATATATAAAAACAAACGGCAACAGGGTGATTATTTTAACTTGTTGCAAGAAATGAGGCTAACAGACACAGAGAGTTATTTCAATTACATGAGAATGACACCAACCAATTTTGATGAACGTCTGAGTATTGTTGGACCATTATTATGTAAGCAGAAGGTAATCAGAGAACCTATTGATCCTGGGCAAAGGCTTGCTTTGACTTTACGGTAATACCCACTTAATTGGGGTATACCATTGTACTTGAGGTATATCACCAGTATACCCACTATATGACACTTCTGCAGTCCAGATGTTGAAACCGAATCCATAATAATAAACTTTATGACTGTCGAAAGTCGCTATTTCGCTACATCAATTTACGTTTTTTATTTTATTTTTTTTATGAAATTAATATAAGTGTCTCGCTAAAGATCTCACCATTCCGAAAAAATATATCTGTTTCTATGGTTTCGACGGTGCGGCCGGCGCTAGAGTTGAGATTTCTGAACTTGCGACACCGCGCTTGTAACACCGTGCCTACGATACCATGGTACGGGTTTTTTCAAAATAAAGCGATCCCGTTGGTTGAATTTTTTGTTCCACACTTCCAACACCCGCATGAAAATGAGGCATAACATGTAAGTGGCAGTCATGATCACTTCATCTGACGCCATTTTTCACTGAATAGAAATTCCATAACACATGTGTATTAAGTGTCACCCCCTATATTTTTTACAAGTACTATTTTATGATATTTCGAGAAGGGTATAAAAATGTAGTACGTCTATGGCTTGTCAGAGTGCAGCACACATTTTGAATTATACATAACATGAATGAAGTGTATCACTCAAAATGAAAATATCTATTCATTGGAAATTATAACGTCCTTGTTCCATAGAATTTGTAATGGACTAGCATGTGCTGTTCAAACTGGAATATACCTCACTGCTCTATATACTAATCATTATATCGAATAGTAGGTATATTCTTTTTTTTTCATTTATAAACACATATGGTATTTAACAAATTTGCGATACATTTTAAGTTACGAATTATACGATTTTCAATTTCATTCATCCATGTCCATCCTGATTCTGTGTCTTTTAAAACTTCTTCTCGTGTTCCTCCTCTGGGTCGTACTTCGTCACAATCGTGGAGTAGTTGCTCGATGGTTTCCATTTCACTCCGACACATCTTGCATACTCTTGCTTCATCTTCTCTCCAGAATTGGTTGTATCTCTCCTCTTTTCCACATCTAAATCTTTCTACCGTCCGTTAATTATCTCTATTTCCTTTTTCCATTAGGTACTTTGGTATTTGTGTTGTCCAAATTTTGGCATACATATTTTTGTATCTGGTTTCTTTAATTCTTCTCTGTCTTTCTTGGCCTTGTATGTCTTTCATTCACTGTGCTACTTCGTCAATAATGCTTTGTTGTCTAGCTCTCTTCCATCCTACTTCTTTTAGTGAGAGGCCGCAATATTGGTACCTGCTTTTCCTTTTCTCTTCCCATCTCCAGAGAGTGCATTCTTCTCCTTTCCATTCCAATTCTTTCCAGCACTGGTTTAGGATCTCTTTCTCCGGATACCTTTTTATATACTCCTCGAACTTTATAACCCGTCGAGTTGCCTCCATCTTTGGGGGTATAATAAAATATTATATTTTCTAATTAATTTATCGTAAGACTCTTATTATTTTCAAGACTAACAATGGTGACCTCGACGTGATCATGCAACAAGAAATAGTAGAGGAACATTTTGAAATAAATTCAGCTAATTTGAGATTACCTCCTTTATGAGCTGATGTTAAGTTTTGGTTTGCACAAATTGAAGCAATTTTTCCTAATGAGAGAGTTCTTTCCCAAAAATCAAAATTTAATCATATATGTTCTTTATTTCTTCTAGACCTTGTGGCGTTTAGGGTCTTAACTATTACAAGTAAATACAAAAATATATAAATAAATAACATTACAATATGAATCTATTACAATATTTTTTATTTAATTTCCTTGTTCTTCCTCCGGTGTCCCTCTCTTTCTTTCTATTCTCATTCCAGCTTCCTTCTTCGATTCCCTTCCTTCTTGCTTCCAGTTCTCTCGCCCATATTTCTCCCTTGCTTTCCTCACTCATCAGTTCTTTTATCCGTTCCTCCCAGACTGCCATCTTTCTGCATCTCTTCGCTAAATGCTCTATCGTTTCCTTTTCTTCCTTACACATTCTGCAGTGTTTGTCCTCTGGCTCTACCCGGTACCTATTGTTCCTACGTTGCCGCATCCTGACCTTGCTATCCTCCTAACTCTACCCCTGAATTTCTTTTTTTCCCCTTCAAGTATTTTGTATAGTATATTTTCACACTCCGCGATTTGTTAATTATTTCTAGTTTTTCCTGCTTCAGTGTCTCCTTATCGCTCCTTCTCAATTCTTTTTCTATATCTGTTTCACCGTTTCTCTTTTCTTTGTTTCTCTTATGTCCATTCCACACCTCCAAAGGTATTATTTTCTTGTCTCTCCCCATAACAACAATTTGGCTTTTTTGTTCTTCTTCATTCCTTCTTTCCAAGCATTCCCTTTAGTAATTTTCTATTCTCTTCCCTTCTGACTTTCTACTCATATTTCACTGCCCTCGCTCCGGCACCCAGTGTCATCTTTTCCCTCTTCATTTCCTCTCACAATATATCCTGGTGTCGTTCTGTCTACCCCCCAATATCCATCTTAGGTGGCCCTCTTGTACTCTTTTAAATCATCTCCCATTCCTTCCATCCCCAAATCTCCACTGCGTACAAAAGGATTCTCTTCACTCTTGCATCAAATATCTTAATACTCCACTTGATATCTCCAACAGCTCTGCATAATATATACCCCGCGATCGTTTTGTTCTTTTCCAGGTCGATGTGAATGATACTGTGCGCATCCCAAAAAAAAACTGTGGCTATTTTGTTGGTCTACAGACCCACCTTGGCCTTCTTCGGCTTCAATTCGCCAGGAGCAGTCCAATGTTTCCACTGTTCCTTGGTCTCTGGTGTGTTATGATGGATCCATGTTATTAAGTTAAATATTCTATTTTCTAATTAATTTATTGTAAGATTCTTATTATTTTCAAGACTGACATATATTTTGTTTTAATTATTTTCTATTTTAATTATTGTAGTCTTTTTAAAAATAATCGTTTTAAAAGTAAACTGAAACAAAAGGTATTTTTTATATTTTCCACGTAGCTTTTATTCTTGTTCTCACTGTATACAAAGGCGATAAATATAAAGAGAACGTCAAAATATTGGGTGGTGATTTATACGTGCTTCCATACAAAATTCAACAGCTCCACAATATTCCTGAGGTTAGGCGAAGGGATAATAGGGAAAGAAATGAGATCAGAACTACAAAATCTGTTCACGAGTTCAAGGGCGGAGAACAATAGACGTGTTCGTCACAGATGGATTTAATTAATATAAATAAATAATTAAAATCAGAACTCCATATGAGTTTTGATTTTAAGGATTCTCGTTTGAATGGATTATTTTATATATAAAAGACAACGTTTCTCTGCCTGTCTGTTCACATGTGTGCTTTCCACTCGAGAATGGCTGATCCGATTTTCATTTGAATTTTTTCTATCTATAGCTATATCCTCTAGCCAGGTTTTCAGCTGTCTACGAATTAAAATCGGTTGAGTAGTTTCAAAGTTATAATGATTTTTGTGTGGGCGGGTAAAAGGAACTCCTGTTGTCCGTTCATATTTGACAATTTTATTTTTAATTATCAGCGATATGATAGGTTTCGTCAGCGATAAAGTTAGTACACGTTTATAAATTAAAAATCATAAATTTTTAAAATCTGTTCAGCAGGAGTAATTATGTTACAAAAAAATCAGCTGTGGCCACCACAGGACCGACCGCCATCGTAAAGTACTTATATAAAATACATTCTAGCAGCAGAGTAGAAATAACTTGGCCTAATATTTTCTAACAAAGATATTATTTATCATGACCATGGAAACGTTACATATAAAGAGCGTATCACACTAGAACGCTATCCAAGTCTTATTTTTGTAGTTTTTTTTTTTTCAGGATCCAAGTCTTCAGGTCTTGACATATCACACGGTATTTGAATATTAGTTAAGACTTGGAAATTATTTGTTTACCCATGCGCACATCGTGAAATTATGACAATTGACAGTTATATTTTGAAAGGTTATTTTAAAATTGGTTTTTAATCTGTACATAGGATCTTGTGGATCCCATAACGGCGGGTTTTCTTTAACAAAATTTATTAACTCTTCTTCTAATATCATTTTTTCTTAAATAAATAACTTTTCAAAAATTTAACAACACGAGACATAAACAAAAGACAAACACGCGTCAGCTGTAAGACCTGGGTAAAAAGACCGAGAAATTGTATCCTGTTTCATTTGCCTGGTCTTCAAAACCTAGGTTTTTTCTTCATACTATCACACGCACAAGACTTCGATTCGAATGCAAAGACTTTAATTTTCCAAGTTTAGACTTGAATAATAACTCTAGTGTGATAAGGCCTTAAGTATGAAAAAATTGAGACTTTTTGAGAAAATTTTACAATCTTTTTTCGTTTTATCAAAAAACGTCTCAAATAGAAGTTATTAGTTATTGCATTTATAGCAACTTTAGTTCAATAAATTTTTTCGAAATATTTTTCTGTTCGACTCGAGTAAACTCCCAATTCTGGTCAACCGATTTTTACCAAAAGTTGATCAACTCGTGTCATTGATAGCAGAAGCTTAAATATGAAGTTTCATAAAAATTCTTTCAGCCGAATTTGCTCTGCACGTGTACACAGACAGACGGACAGACTGACAGACGGAGAGACGGACAGACGGACAGACGGACAGACGGACAGACAGACGGACAGACAGACAGACAGACGGACAGACAGACGGACGGACAGACAAATCGACAGACATTGATGGCAGAAGCTTAAATATGAAGTTTCATAAAAATCCTTTCAGCCGAATTTGCTCTGCACGTGTACACAGAGAGACGGACCGATATCATGCTAAAAATAGTCAAAACGTTATGTAGGGACCTCAATTCGTGGAGATCCATCGAAATCTCGAAATGACAAAATCGGTATGATCACAATACCTCCCTTATACGGAGTGATTATTTAATGGCGAGACGACGTCACTGGAAGTTTTAATAATTTGCCGTTTTAGACACATCGTAGCAGGCGATTATGCGCGCATGCGCATAATCTTTTTTTCTTCATAATCAAATTTTATTCAAGTTTATTATAGTCATAGGATTCTGCTAGGAGGCACGTAAAATTCGGTGACGTCGTCTCGCCATTAAATAATCCCTCTGTATATGTTGACGGTCGGTAAAAATGTGAAAAGGCGCTCTTTTGGAACAAAAAGGAAACGGGCCAAGTTTAACCAAATGGCTAAACTCGGTTACAATATAACAATCCCAAAAGTTTGTTACTTTAGCAACCATTTTTTGACCATTAGATTTATAATTAATTAAGCTTTTAGAAACCCGCCCATAATTAACATACTCAAGTAATATAATTCAAACCCCAATCAAAAAGTCAAAATTTATTGCACTGTGTTATTTTCGGGATTTAGCTCATGAAAATAAATCAAACAATTGAGAAAAGACGGGTTTCGATAGTCTTTTATTATCTTCAAAAGCTTTTTTGATAGATAAACTGACAAGAACATGAAGATAAACTGATGAAGATAATTTAATAGTATTGAAACTAGTCATTTTTTCAGAAATTATACCTGTTAAATCTAGTCCTATTGTAAACTTGTTGACACAATATTTATGACGACTGGTTTATATGTCTTAAGTCGCTTAATCGTTTTATAATTTTTCTCTTAAGTTGGGTTTATTTATACAAGCGAGTATAAAGTATCATTCACAGCTCATGTTTTAATAGATAGTACGTAATTCATAGTGTTAATGTTAACGCGTAACAATGTTAGTTCTACACAAATCCGTATAACCATTCATAGCTCCAATTTAGTGGATAAGCTTAAGAAAGTATTTAACGCATAATGTTAACAGTTTGTATACTTTTAACATTAACAATGACATTAAAACACGACAACTGTCAAAATGAAGGAATATATTATACTTGAAATTCTAATAAGACTTGTGAATGCAGCTTGTGACATAATTATTAGTAAAAATGTTGAATCTAATATTGAAAAATAGATGTGAAGTGAGAATTTTTACATATTTCAGGGTTTCGCAGGTATACAGTGATACGTTTCAAAATAGACGAATATATTATACAGGGAAATTCTAAAAAGACTTGTGGCTGCAGTTTATACGTATTAATTAGTAAATGTGTTAAATATAATAAAAAATTGATGTGAAGTGTGAATTTTCACATATTTTAGAGTTTTTCAGGTATCTAGTACCCAAGTTAAAGCAGCTATATGTGTGAAACGTTATTTTTTTTGCGGTAATCAAGTCAAAATGAACAATATTTTGAAAATAATGTACCGTTTGTTATTCTATGTACTAAGAGCTTTTCCTTAAAATACTACATGAACTTTTAAAATAAAATATGTATATTTTCAACAATAAAAAAATTAATCTGACAAAAATTCCTTTTGAACTATTTTGGTTTCCATCAATGTACAATATTGAGATTTTTTTCAGTTTTTTAAACCAACACTTCTGGGAAACAGGGTGGAAACAAAAGTTAACTTTATTTTGTGAAATCAAAAAGTTAGGATAGAGTGAGTAGCTTCAGAAACATTATAGTTATTTTATTTAATAATTAACTTAATAAATATTATTTTGGTTCTTTTTAGAAGTATATTTAATAAAAAAACAATACATATATTTAATAACAAGATATTTTTATTTTAAATTGTTTAGTAATTTCTATTGCGTGTAGATGACAGCTAGATCGATTTATCTATTAAAACATGAGCTATGAATGGTACTAAAGTGTTGTGCTTAGCCACTAACATTATCCATTAACATTATGCACTATGAATTACGCGTTGTCTATTAAAACATGAGCTGTGAATGATACTTTAAGGAATATATTTGGAGTACATTTTTAGGGTTTTGTAGGTATGACCAAAAAACCCTTATACCGTCATTTTGTCGTCTGTCTGTCTGTCTGTCTGTCTGTCTGTCTGTATGTCTGTCTGTCTGTCTGTCTGTTCGGTAAAAATTGTAGCCAAACGGCTAAACCTAGAGAGTTGAAATTTGGCATGCTTATACAACTCTTTGACCCGCACATAGGAAAAATACTAAAACATCTAAAAAACATATCCCCCTAAAAATATAAACAAATATGTGCTCATAGAAAAAAAAAAAAATTTTTTTAAATTCTGAGTAGGGTATCAAATGAAAGCCCTTGGTACGTGGATTAAAGATCAAATTTTAATTTTTGCAAAATAAATTATTTTGAAGCGATTTTTGCCAAAATTGTGCAAAAAAATTTTTGTCCCACACCCTGTAGCCCAGATGGTCTAAACTAAAAATCTGAAAAAATTCTAAGTAATGTACATTGGTGTGAACCAGAATAGTACAACAGGAATTTTTGATCAGATTATGTTTAAGTATTTTTTGTGTTTTTTTGCTAATCATGTTATAGTTATATAGACGCTAAACAGTAATGTGTTTCTTGGTGCAGTGGCTAAGATACTTGCATTCTGCCCGAGAATTTGAGTTCGAATCCTACGAGAGGAGACAATATTATTTTTAATTTTTTTTTTTTGTATTTTTATATTGTTTAAATTATTTTTTCAAAATTCTAGTTATATTTTGGCAATTGTTGCATTTAATTTTTAAAAGCGTAAATTTAATAACCAGTGTACACGAATGAGTTTCGTGTACAGAATGTACACGAAATCAAAAGGGAGGAGCTATGACTAAAAACAACCAATGGAAGCCATAGGCGCAATTTTCAAAATCTTAATGAACCTTGATATATAAAAAAAATACTGCACATCTTTAGAAACTTAAATAATGGTAATAGGTATTCGAATTAAAATTCATAAAAAAATATTTTGACATAAAATTTGTTTTGGCATCCCAAATAATCATCATTCACTTACTAAATACCTGCAAAACCCTGAAATGTGTGAAAATTCACACTTCACATCAATTTTTAATAGAAGTATAGTAACTCTAAAAGGAGTAAAAAACTTCCAAATAGAGTACGATTGGTCACCTTAGAATTGCAGACTTTTTGCATTAGAACTGGCACAGTTGCATAATACCTAACCTACTTATGTATATATTAAGCAAAGTTAACTGACAATAGGTAGTGGTGGACATGTATTAAGCTTGTTTCGTAGATACTATTTAGACATTAGTGTTGTCCAGTTGTCCTGTTTACTGTAACTTGCCAGTAGTTAGTGAGCTTTGTGCGACCTGCATTTCGCTCTCTGCTCCTGTCCTCGTCTGCTGCTACAACAAACTACTTTTACAGCTCACAACTAATATCACAAACAATAGTTTACTAACCGTAACATACAATTGTTCGTTTTGGAACACTTTACAGAGATTAAGTAAGCTGTTTACCTAATGTATCTAACTGTTTTTCTAACTTGGTTTTAATAAACTTTACCTTACCTTCGAACTTGTATTATAGTCGGATTGCTGATAGGTGACTGTTACATGTATGTATCAAGAATTGTAATCATATAATAATCTAGTTACCATTTTTCAGCGATTTTAAAAATGTTTTTTGTTATTTGTCTTAGCTGTCAGTTAATAAAATTAATTAATAGATCTTGCGGCCAATTATTAAATTCACAAACTTTAATTTTAAATCTGCTGGAATATTTTAATTCCGAAATGGAGAACAATGAGCCACTTATTTCTCTATCTTGTGTCCGTCAAAGAGTAGCAGCTGCCTTAAAGATTTCGGAATCAACAATTCGTAGAATTATAAAATGTAATAAATCTGAACTTCTCACTAACAAAATCACGAGAAAACGAAGGAAATTAAAATCTGAGCCAGTTTATTTTATTGATACATTGGCACAAACGTATGGTCATGAAATACTAAGATTACCTCCTTATCACTGCCAGTTTAACCCCATTGAACTAATTTGGGGTATAACAAAACATTATTATGATAGACATATTGGTTAAAACAGATATAGTGATAACTAAATTTTGAAAATGTAGCAGTGTAGTAGCCTGTGATCAAATTAGTTGTGAAACTTGGGCAAAATCTGTTAAAAAAATCGAATATTTAATAAATGAATGGTGGGAAAGGGAAAAGATTGTTGATGATATTAATCCAATAATAATAAATACAAGAAATGACAGCGATAGTTCAGATGACGACGATATCATGGATTACAGTGACTAATTGTTTTAAAATAACAATAAACATTTAAATACAACTTGTAGCAATTATATGAATAAATATATTTTTACTTAATATTTTATTACTTTGTACTTAGGGGAAACAAAAATTTAATTTAACTAAACAACAAATTATAATCCAAAATTTACGTATGAGTATAAGTTTTTCATTATTTATAATTATTACCTTAAAATTAATAATTCTGTTTGTTTGAGTACTGCTGTGAATTTATTTTTGTGCTCCAATTAGCAAAGATAACCACGAATAGTTCTATTTCTTTCTAATGGTTTGTTTTTTATTAAAATAATTTGGAAGGTTGGTTGTCAACTTGCGTCACTGTACGTTACTATGGGTATGCAAATAATTATAATGATATAGACAGAGAAAGCATATAGTATTGTATATCTATACTTGTAGCAACGAACAGTCACCTATCAGCAATCCGACTATAGTAGGTAATTAAGAATTACTAACATTTTGTAACGCTTATTACTCCATTTGAAGACCTTGGCGTCAAAAGGCATTATGTTACTCTAACAAAGTTTTGTGTTATTTACTATCAAAATATTTTTTGAGAAAAACAAAAATTATTTTGTATACGATGGTTACCTTTTACGTTTTTACGAACGACTACTAGATGGCAATATTAAAATGTGTCATTACCATATTCGTAAAATTTGACATTTGTTATTGTGAAATCAGTGGCAGTTAATAAATTGACCGATTAGTTTGTTGACAGTGAGCGTTAAAAAAACAAGTTTGTGAAAAAATGGATATTACTCGTGAAAGTTTTCGTTGGATGATTTTTTTTAGTAAAGGCCTAATTCAACAACTATGCATAGGTTCGCTTCGTTCATCTTTCGGTAATGAAGCACCATCAGAAAAGACTGTATACAATTATCAATGAATCTCTTGAAGGTTGACCAAAAACGGTTGTGATTCAAAAAAACATCGATGCTGTGCGCAAAATGATTGAAGAAGATCGGCATGTGACTTACCGTGATATAGAGGCATCCTTTGGCATATCGCAGACTGCAATACATTCGATTTTGCATTAACATTTAGCTGTGAAAAAGATCTGTTCCCGATGGATTCCGCATAATTTGACCGAAGCTCAAAAAAAAGGCTTGTGTTGACTGGTGTAAGTGATTTCTAAAAAATTCAACCTAGGCACTGCAAAATTCGCCAAAGTCAAACAAAAAATGCGCGGACAACGATTTTCATCATCTCAAGAAGTTGTTGAAGCCTTCGAAAACCATGTTTTTGAGATACCAACTTCAGAGTGGAAAAATTGTTCTAAGAATTGGTTTGAACGTATTCAAAAGTGTATAAATCTTAAAGGCGAATATTTTGAAAAGCAATAAAATAGTGTGTTTCAAAAAAAATTGTCTTTCTAAAGTGGGTTTTACACGATTCAATTAATTGATCAATTAATTGAAAAAGTTGACATTCAATTAATTGATGTGTGTAAAGCGTAAAAATTTCGGATTGAAATCAATTAATTGACAAAAAAATTGATCAATTTATTTTGAAAATAGAACAAGTTCTATTTTTCGTCAATTTTTCATCAATTTTTAGGGAATTCTAGGTATATTTTTATCTGTTAAGATATTGCCAACAGTTTAGTTGTAGCATAACCTCGAAACATATTATTTTTGTTTTGGTTTCAAATCTAACATAACCTCAAACGTTCTAATTTATCATCATCAAGGTATTTCTTTTGTTTTTGTTCACAGCTCGTAATTTTGTGAAGATTTTTTCAATATTTTCATTTTGATAAATATGTCAATATGTTTTACAGTTGGTAAAGTAAAAATTTTCAAAAAAATTGATAAATAAATTGATGTGTGTAAAGTGATGTTTTTGTTCCCAAGGTTACCAATAAATTTTTCAATTAATTGACAAAAAACTTGAACAATTTGTTGATCAATTAATTGAACTGTGTAAAACAAACTTTAGTTTTTGTAAAAACTTAACAAGTAGCCCTCGTATAAGTACCAATTTAGTTAGAACCTCAATATTCGAGTACCAACTATTAATTTTGGTTTTATATTCTATTATTTACCTAAGCTTAAGTGTTTATTTATGAACAAGGTAATTGCATGAATTTTATTTATTTTTTTCCTTTTACAATTCAACAGCTGCTCTAAAATGTCTGTTGTAGCATGCTATTTTTCGTCTTTTTTGAATTCGTTATAAAATATTTCAAGATTCTGACATGCAGTGATATAATCATGTCTAAGCTGTCAATAAAGTTTGTAAAATAAACAGACAAGAGCCATTGGCTAAATCGAGTTTTTTCTTAGAACATTACCATATTTTTTTAGCGTTAACTTCGTGGAGACAGACATGAGTGTAAATTTACTCTCAGTTTTTTACTTCTCTTACATAATTCACTAAAAACTGCCCTAAAATCCTATCATTTTAAAATTCGCTGATATTCTCCGAGTATCTGCACCTGATGGTTTGATAAACTGCCACCAGAATGCGCGTCGCTTTCTCTTCTTTCTACGAGCGATAAATTCACTTCTTGATGATTATTATTTTTTAAGAACTATAGCCGTGAATTTTTTCCCGATTTTAAATTCATAAAAGAAGAAATACGATATGATTTTCTTATGGTTGATTCAACATTTTCTCAAGTTTTTTTTTTCTGTTTAAAAATATAAACATGTCAGAAATCACTGACTAATTTTAAAAAGGAAAGGATTTCTCAAAGGTGATTAAACAAAGAAAAATTTCTTTTGTACCCTGTTCTGAATTTAAAATTTTCTTATCATATGCAAATGAACATCTACTTAATTTAAAAAAAAAGACCTGCAAATGAATTGGGACTATTAGGGTAATCCATGCAACTTGAAGAACAAAAATTATTAGTTTTTTTTTTTCGTTCTTGTAACTTCATAAGGACTTTTAATCTAAATAATAACACGATTTTTTTAATGTTTATATTCTATTATAATGTATTAGGAATAAAACTTTGATTTGAAAATGAACCTAATAAGCTTGGGATATGAAACCGTCCAGAAGTAGCAAGGAATATGGAAAGTTGGAGGACTATTTTGAAAGACTATTTCCAAGGTATATCCAGGGCTGTAGTGCCAAAAATTATTACGATCAACTTTTATTAAGCAATACGTTGTCTTATTTAATATTTGTAATTAAATTTATTTTATTTAATTATTGAATCATAACACATGTTTTTCTATACCCTCATGCGCAAACTTTCGCCTTTTTCTCGACTTTTCATTTAAAAACTTCTCAAGGTGCTTTTTGCATTAAATAATGAAACTGAAACTTTCCTTCAATAGTATTTGTTATAGATATTAATTTCAATCTGCTCAGTAGCCTTTGTCAGTAGCACAAGCAACTGACGAAGGCTGCTTTGCAGATTGAAATGTACATTTAGTTTTACAAATACATTATTGAAGGGATGTTTCAGTGTCATTATTTAATATTTAAACCTTCAAAATTTAGTGTTTTTTTTGCTGTCATTCTAAAAGTTGGAAATCTTGCCATTAAAAGAATTTTGTAGAGAGTGAAACAGGCAATAGTCTTAGGGTGTAACCCGGTGAATATGCTGAATAGGGCTAAACATCTCAGCCTAGTTTCAAGATTTTTTATCGGGTCTGTAAAAATATGAGCTCTGGCGTTGTTTTGGTGAAACACGATGTGCTTCTTTCTCGCTTACTTTGAACGCTTTTATTTGACTACTGCCTTTTTCATGCAATTTGGCTCGGACCTTATACTTCATTCACGATATTCACCAAACTTTTCACCCTTAGATTATAAGATTTTGTCCCTACAAAATTCTCTTCTTGGCAAAAATGTCAGATCTTTGGAGTTCTGCAAAAGCATTGCTATGTTTCAAATAAAAAATAAAAAAAAATCCATTTACATCCGCCGTTATTTGCTTCAAGATTTTAAGGCAACTCCTTAAATATTGATCACTTTGTAAACAATAATATTACAAATATATATATATATATATATATATATATATATATATATATATATATATATATATATATATATATATATATATATATATATATATATACCGGGTGAATTATTTAAGTAGCAACATACATGTTTCACATATAATGTTAATGAAGTGAGTTATTTCAAAGGCAACATAGCCAGAAAACAAATGTTTATCGTATCTATAGAAAAGACAAAATATTATTTTTTTAAATATTATTTGGACTACTAAGGACATTATTATTTTTGTTTGTATGTAAATATAAACAAACTAATAAAAATTCATTTATTGTTTCTAATTTACTATTTTTTAGCCGTCTAGGAACATTATCATGTCAAATCACTTTTATATGTAATCACCATTGTATATCTGTTGCCATGGATATGAGCTTGCTTTTATAATTTGCTCTGTTGCAAATTAAATAACTCACTTCATTAACATTATATGTGAAACATGTATGTTGCTCCTTAAATAATTCACCCGGAATATATATATATATATATATATATATATATTTGACGATCCGAACCATTCTTTCAAGTTTCACAACCAGGATATTTGACCAGCGGATCTCTCGCCATTTTTTTTTTATTTCTTCCAAAATTATCTACAATAAATGATATTTATTAATGCGCATTAAATGGCCCAGATATTCTAATTTTTTTTTTTAAATTTAGAACATAAGTTCTAGTTTTGGTACCATCATGGTGAGTACTTCTTCGTTCATATTTACTGTTCGTCTTTGCATGACATTTTGTTAGGTTATGTAAAGACATACAATATGTACGGTCTCTCCAATAGACTGAGATAGCCAATGTGTTTATATGTCTGTCTCATTAAAACAACTCACTAGCTATAAGTTTAGAAAATTATCCACAATCGACAACGAACAACGTATTAAATTTAGCGGTCTGAACGGTTGTACTTCTTACCATATGACATTGATAGTGAAAATCAACAGAGTACGAGTATTCAGAACTCTTAAATTAATAGACTATAGACTATAGAGTCTATTAATTTAAGAGCTCTGAATGCGGCTTTATGTGCCTTGACAATCCCAATTTTATTAACAAATCGAGTGATGGTACTTTATTATTGCTTATTATTTATATAGATTATCTAATTTCACCAATCAGCAACTCAAAATATTCCAATTTAAAAAACTGAGTGAAATGCAAATTATTTTCCAGGACGAAAGTAGTTTTAATCCATCAGTTTTAATGAATTATCGATACGTGATTGATATCCTGATTTGTGTAGGGTATCAAATGAAGCGAATAGTTGTGACCAGTTTTCCATATGTGTCCACTCTTTTCAACGTCCAAATGATCAAGTAATTTGTCTGTTCGCTTCTTCCATTTACCAATACAAACACAAACACATGTGGTGAAATTACTGTCTGTTTAATAACTGTACTGTTGATCATTTCGTTTCATTAATGCGAAATGCAAAATTAAACAACTGCAATAATATTTCCAGTTTCTCTTTGTTTTACTATATAACTACAATGTATTATTTTGTAAGTTACACCGCTGTGCCATCTGTTGGTGTACTTACGTTATATTTAATGAAATTATTACTAAATTATGTTGCTAAACATAGTTTTACTGGTCTACTGGCATATTATTTTTAACCGTAAAAATTTACATTGTGATTTATTTTATAAAATTTAAAAATGAATACATTACAATGTTCTAAGCCGTGTATGGTTCAAGATTTTTTCAAAATAACGAAATTGATGTAAAATTTACATATAGGCTATTCCAATCGTTTAAGCGGAACTAACTGGACTTTTCATTTTTCTAAGGCCCGGGTTTTCCACCTTCTGATAAACTTCTGGGTAACTATCTGATAGATAAAGTTATCTGATACTTTATCTGTTGGATAAATGTCATCCCGTCTTTCAATTCAAATTTATAATGAGACTGACATATTGAATCCTCAGATTGGTAACACTGAATGTGTAACTGAAACAGGCGTTGAGAAAGATTTTTTTTTGTTTCTCTATGGAAATAAATAAATAAATTGGTAAACTGACAGCTGTCGAGCCGTTTTTTTGGTTATTGTCATTAACAAAATTAAATTTATGTATGCGTTATACAAGATTTTAGCAATTATTAATGTCGTAAGCATGTAATAAAATTGGGGGAATGAAAAATAGATTGTAGATATTAATAATAATTGTTCTACGTTTATTTAATTTTTTAACTTTATTAGGCTTGATGTAAATACAAAATAAGTTATAATAAATTTGATAATAAGAAATTAAATCACGGAGTATTCTTTCATTTGCATTTGTTCTGAGTAATCAGTTTCTTCAGGTACGTCACCGACACAGTACTGATCTTTTGTGGGTGGTTCTTCATATCCACTCTTGTAACGTTAAAGTTGCGTAATACTGCAGTTGCTACTATACCAATTATAATCTTATTGCTCAAATTCGAAGCGAATATTAGAATTATTAAACATTGTATTGTAAGGCGTGGATCCCTGCTAACGTTTAATATAAAATATCCTTCTCGCACATTTACTTCAGCCTTTTTTTCAAAGAAGAAAGCAGTTTCGCAGGCCGTAAAACAGTGAGTTTTACGGCCTTAAATAAAATATTTAATAAAATTTCTTAAAACCACGATCTTAAGATTACCCTTGGTCAAGTCTGTGAAAAGTAACATGACGCTATCGGCGCGATTCTGTTGTACCCCTAAGGGTACAGAATACATTTTAAGCCCTTCATAAGATTTACTTGCAGATCTGTTTGATCACACTTGTATTTCCCTCCTCTGTGACCTTCGTCCTTCATTCCTCTACGTCCCGCGTGTTCCTTCAGTCAGTCCCGAGGCTAGGAATCAATTCGGCTTGCAAATATTTCATCTAACCGAGTGGTTAGCACGTCTGTCTGCTTTAATCTGAGTCCGGGGCGAAGTATACAGGGACGGTACAGACAATTTTATCAGATTTAATAACAATCATGATCTTGTATTAAATTTAGTTTTACAATATATAACTCTATATGCAATACAAAATATATTCGGCGATATTCAGCAAAAATAAATTTAATAATGGTGTACAAGACGCAAATGTTTATACCAATTGTTTCTAAACTAATCAAGTACAGTAAAATCGAGATATCAGCTTGTTTAAAAATAAGAAATTGAAATAAAAGTTTAGTTTACTTTAAGTTTTACAGTTATTTCCATATGAACAGGAATGTTATAGTAAAGGAGACTTTAGATGACAGATGACGGTTAATTAAAGCATATGGTTCAATGTTGATTAAGCTAGGTAGAGTTTTACTTTTTGCGGATGATTTACGGTTTATTTTCTTAAACACTCAAATGTATTAATGCTAGAAACGGCAGAACAAATTAGTTATAAATAGTGACAAGACGTCATATATTCATTTTAAAAAACCAGCTGTGGCCACCACAGGACCGACCGCCATCATAAAGTACTTATATAAATTACATTCTAGCAGCAGAGTAGAAATAACTTCACCTAATATTTTCTAACAGAGATATTATTTATCATGACCATGGAAACGTTACATATAAATATGAAAATTTTTATTCGAAATTTTTCGTTTTATCAAAAAACGTCTCAAATAAAAGTTATTAGTTATTGCTTTTATAGCAACTTTTGTTTAATAATTTTTGTCGAGATATTTTTCTGTTGTGAAATATTCGTTAAAATCTTAAAATTGACACGAGTAAACTCCCATTTTTAGTCAGCCGATTTTTACTAAAAGTTGATCAACTCGTGCCATTGATGGCAGAAGCTTAAATATGAAGTTTCATAAAAATCCTTTCAGCCGAATTTGCTCTGCACGTGTACACAGACGGACAGACAGACGGACAGACAGACAGACGGACGGACAGACAGACCGACAGACATCATGCTAAAAATAGTCAAAACGTTATGTAGGGACCTCAATTCGTGGAGATCCATCGAAATCTCGAAACGTCAAAATTGGTATGATCACAATACCTCCCTTATATATTTTGGCGGTCGGTAAAAACACTTTAACAGCTATACTACAGTTTCAATAATATGTGACAACAGAAGTAAACGTTAAATACTAGTCAACGAGTACTAAGTCAAATAAAATGACGTTATGAACAGGACCGTCCTAAGATATTCGGCGCCCGTGGGTTACTAAAAATAATGCGCCCTCTTCATAATAACTAATTAACTAATAGTAACAAAAAAATATAACACCAATAAAAATTGCCGCCCTCAAAAGGCTTGCGCCCCGGGGCTATAGTCCATTAAGCCCTGTGGTTAGGGTTGCCCTGGTTGTGGATACCCTTTATGTTTATTGTTTATTTACTTGGAACTTCTCTATTCTATCATTAAATGTTTGGTTCATTTAACTCCAGTTCGGTTAACGCCGATTCTCGAAACTGCGAGAAACGAAACTGCGAGAAACGAAACTGCGGTGTATATATAGGATACTACCTGTAATATTTTACATTTTTTTAATTAAACAAAAAATCTTAACATTAACTAAGATTTTAAAAGTTTTTGTATTCAAAAATATTTTCTCTTTATTTCTCTTTTTTAGGGTTTTGTAGGTACGACCAAAAAATCCTTATACCGTCATTTTGTCGTCTGTCTATCTGTCTGTCTCTCTGTCTGTCTGTCTGTCTGTCTGTTGGGTAAAAAATTTAGCCAAACGGCTAAACCTAGAGAGTTGAAATTTGGCATGCTTATACAACTCTTTGACCCGCACATAGGAAAAATACTAAATTATCTAAAAAATTTAAACAAATATATGCTCATCGAAAAAAAAAAATATATTTTTTTACAATTCTGTGTAGGGTATCAAATGAAAGCCCTTGGTACGTGGATTAACGATCAAAATTTTATTTTTGCAAAATAAATTATTTTGAGGCGATTTTTGCCAAAATTGTGCAAAAAAAATTTTGTCCCACACCCTGTAGCCCAGATGGTTTAAACTAAAAATCTGAAAAAATTCTCAGTAATGTACATTGGTGTGAACCGAAATAGTACAACAGGAATTTTTGATCAGATTATGTTTTCGGAAAATATCGCATTTTTTGTGTTTTTAAGTAAAATATGTAATATATTTAATCCGCTATTTAACATAGTAAACGAGTGATCCTGTATAGCACAGTGATAGCGTTGTCGCTTAGTGAGTTGAAACTACTGTAAGAAACTGTGTTCGAATCCCGTAAATTTTTATTTTTTCAGTTTTTTTTGCATTTTTATTTTGTTTAAATTATTTTGTCAAATTTCTAGTTATATTTTGGTAAATGTTGCATTTAATTTTTAAAAGCGTAAATTTAATAACCAATTGTTGAGATTATAATTTAATTCTATATTTGAAGGTATCAGAGGGCGAGGCTTATGATTTAAGCAACCAATGGAAGCCATAGGCGCAATTTTCAAAATCTTAATGAACCTTGCTATATAAAAAAAAATACTGCACATATTTAGAAACTTAAATAATGGTATTAGGCATTCGAATTAAAATTCATAAAAAATATTTTGACATAAAATTTGTTTTGGCATCCCAAATAATCATCACACAGTTAATAAATACCTGCGAAATCCTGAAATGTGTGAAAATTCACACTTCACATCAATTTTTTTTAATTAAACAAAAAATCTTTTACGTTAACTAAGATTTTAAAAGTTTTTGTATTCAAAAATATTTTCTCTTTATTTCTCTTTTTTCTCTAGTAATGGATACAAATCTCAGTTAACTTGACAGGTTATTTCTGGAAATATTAATCACTCTTTCTCATAGGGATATTTCCCTGCTGGAAGCGACACTGGCCCTAGAAGTAGAAGGAAACTGCCAGCCCAAACAGAAGAGCCTGCGGCTGTCTCCGGAACAGATAGAAGATGGCGTCGTCCCGAATAACGTTAAATTAGTTAATGATGCAATAAATTAGTTGATAAACACGTCGCCAGGAATCTGTTAGATATCTTCATTGTAGATTTACTCTGAGGGTTAGCTTCAACTACGCCACGATTAACTACGGGTAGATTATGAACAATTTCATGGGTTGTTCACGATCTTACAACTAATTCACATAGATATTTACAAGTGATAATTGCTCTACTATTCATTTTAACATTTTAAATTAAGCGACAATTTTTAGTATTTTGAAGATGTAACCAAGAAATTCTTATACTCGCAGTCATGTGTCTGTCTGTGTCTGATAGGGGTGTCTGTGTGGTTGATAGGGGTGTTAGGTTAAACGGCTAGACTTGGAGAGTTGAATTTTGGTATTAATATACAGCTCTTTGACCCGCATATAGGAAAAATAATGAGACGAAAAATATATTACTCGCCTATCAAAAACTTTCGAAATAATTATCGGATCAAAATCCCGTTATACTAATGTGGTTCACATTCATTTGCAATAATTTAATTTATTATTTTTTCCCGCCATGTGTTTTTATATTCTCAATAGTTTTCCTAAATGTGGGTCAATTATTTGTAGAAGTATGCCAAGCAGGGATGAAATAACGTTTCAAATCGTTACGTTATTGTATAAGGTCATTTATTTTTTATTTTCGTTACATAACGTTATAAATAACGTTAAAAAATTGATGTGAAGTGTGAATTTTCACACATTGCAGGGTTTCGCAGGTATATAATAAGTGAAGGCGGCATGCTGAGTGTGTAGGACAAATTTTGCTTTGTAGTAACCACGGCAAAATGAACGATCTTTTTTTAAAATAATTTATCGTCTGTTAATCTCAGAGCTTTAAAAACAAATTTTATGTTAAAATATTTTTTTGTTAATTTTAATTCGAATACCTAATATCATCATTTAGGTTTCTAAATAAGTGCAGTATTTTTTTTATATAACAAGGTTCATTAAGATTTTGAAAATTGGGCCTATGGCTTTCATTGGTTGTCTTAAATCATACGCTCCGCCCCTCTGGCTTCGTATAAATGACACAGAATGAAAATATAATTCCAATTGGTTATTAAATTTACGCTCTTGAAAATTAAATTCAAAATGTGCTAAAATATAACTAGAATTTTAACAAATTAATTTAAACACAATAAATATGAAAAAAAAAACAAAAAATAAAATTGACTCCACTAGCTAGGAACGAACCTGTGTAGTGAATAACGATCCTGTGTGGTTGTCGAGCAACTGAGCCACTAGACCACCAAACGCTTATCAACTTAGTGTGTTATAAGAGTATTACATGTATGCATCGTCAACCAAAAAACACAAAAAATGCGTTATTTTCCGAAAACATAATCTGATCAAAAATTCCTGTTGTACTATTCCGGTTCACACCATTATACATTACTTAGAATTTTTTCACATTTTTAGTTTAAACCATCTGGGCTACAGGGTGTGGGACAAAATTTTTTTTGCACAATTTTGGCAAAAATCGCCTCAAAATAATTTATTTTGCAAAAATTAAATTTTGATCGTTAATCCACGTACTAAGGGCTTTCATTTGATACCCTACTCAGAATTTAAAAAAAATATTTTTTTTTTTCTATGAGCTCATATTTGTTTATATTTTTAAGGGGGTTTGTTTTTTAGATGTTTTAGTATTTTTCCTATGTGCGGGTCAAAAAGTTGTACAAGCATGCCAATTTTCAACTCTCTAGGTTTAGCCGTTTGGCTACAATTTTTACCGAACAGACAGACAGACAGACAGACAGACAGACGACAAAATGACGGTATAAGGGTTTTTTGGTCATACCTACAAAACCCTAAAAATGAATTGTTATGTTATATAATGTTATAAAAATAAATTTTATTTGTAACTCTGAAATTACCTATATTTGGGATATGTTTTAGTGGGGAATATCAAATTATGCCTACTTGTCTTGTGTTTGAAAACTGTTTTTAGGAAATATAAAAGTGTCTACGAAAATGGAAACAACTGAAATCTCAATATATTTATTCAATACAAATGAAACATTTAAAGATATTTTTATAACGTTATGTAACGATATTAAAATAACGTTACAATATAACTTTTTATGAATCGCTATACGTTATTATAACGTTATAAAAATATCGTTACGTTATTGTATTAGAAATAGTAGTTGAATAGTTGTTATAACGTTATCGGGTACGTAACGTTACGTTATCCATCCCTGATACCAAGTTTAAATTTTCTAGATCCAACCGATTGGCCACAGTTTCTATCGTACCGACAGAATAGAATAGATAAGTGACGCAAAATAAAACCCTAAAAAGAGGTTTTGCCACGCTTAGAGTTAAAACTGTATATAAAATTGTTATAAGAGGTGCGTTCGGCATAAGCTAATAATCTACACATTCTGCATAATTTACACAAGAAACGTTCGGCATAAAGTTTCTGTGTTGCACAAAGATCGTTCGGCAAATATCGTGCAGAACATTTTCTGTTGCACAGTCGTCACAAGTTCAGATCGTGCGGCAATCTGTGCAATATTGTTTTTCGCGGTAAAAATATAAGTTAATATTTCTACAAAACAATATGAGTAATAACAATCAAGATATCATTGTTTATGCCTGCAGCATTTGCAAAATAAATAGTACACACATGAACCTCATGATGGAACAGTACTCTCTGCCTATTCCTTTCCAAATATTTTCTGGTGTGAAAAATTCTTCTGAATTGTTTTCCTCAGCAAATAAAATTTCTTTTATATTACTTAAAAGCATCCCAAAACCTTCATGCGTCATTTATACATTATCGTACAAAACAAGTAGCAGGAGAAAGACTTCATGTAAGCAAACACACATAATTTATTTGTTTTTTTTTTAATTTTAAATTTACAAAAAAAAAAAGGAAACAAAAACAATGGTAATAAGCAGGACAAAAATGCAACACAAGATAAAAATAGATGACAAAATAATCGAACAGGTAGGAAAATTCAAATACCAAGGCACAGTTTTCGCGGAATATGAATAAATGGATGAAGAAATTATGGAAAGAGTAGGCGCAGCAGGCAGAATGTTCAACAGCATCAAAGCACCGTTCTTAACTAAAAAAGAAATACCAACTAACATCAAGGTAGAGATCTTCAAAGAAGTGACAGTACCAATTTTGACATACGCCTCAGAATCCTGGACCACTACAGAGACGCACAGGTCTAAAATAAGAAGCTCCGAAATGAGATTTTTAAGGAAAATCGAAGGTAAAACAAAATTGGACAGAATAAGAAATGAAGTATTTAGGTAAAAACTAGGCATAAAACCAGTAGATACTATAATAGAAGAAGGACAGCTAAGATGGCTGGGACATATACACAGAATGAGTGAAGACAAAATAGTAAAAAGAGTTTATGAAACAAGAAAAGTGAAATTTAGACCAGGAAGACCGAGAAAAACCTGGCGCCAAGAAACAAAAGAAGCTGCAACGAAGAGAGGAGTAAAGTGGGAGGAGATAAGAAAATATACAAAGGACAGAACACGATGGAAAGAAGTATGGAGAACAACACCAGAAAATAAGTAACTCGACTATAGCCTTACACCGCAAGGTAGAAAGGCTTCAGGATTAAGTAAGTAAGTAAGTAAAAATAAAGAATAACAAGAATAACTACACAATCTGAACAAAGAGTTCGTCTTTGACTTTCTTGCACAGTGTGCACAGTGGTCACGTGACAAAAAACTTGCATGACACTGCACGGTTATGTCGAACGCATTTTAGATAGTTACGAAAACCTGAAATGTGTGGTATTCTACATATCTTTTACATGAATTCTTCGAGTTTTATCATGTAAAAACATAATTGGGTGAATGTGAAAATGTTTATAGAAAAAAATTAAAAGATTTGTAGATAGTTTCGCAAGACGTCTCTCTAAAACTCTTAAACTGATGTAAAAATAATCATAGTAAATCTTGTGAAGTAACTGGTATCTTAAAACATAAATTCTTAACGTAAAAGTAAGAAGTACCAATGCAGTTCTTTTCATTTACCGTAACCCTCTTTTCGTGCACGTTCGTCCAATTTATTTTCAACCAAACCCATCGAATTATTTGGGTCCTTGTAGGCCAGAGCCGGGGACGGGGCAGACCAAAGCGATACCTCTAGAAAACCTGCTCTGAGGCACGTTCCATCAATTTATACCGTGCTATGTCGATTCATTTACTTCTTTCTCCTGCTGAGGTGACCCTTACTTCCCCACCCACACCCCCCGTCCAACAAAGATATATGTTGGAGACTTCATTTCTTTATCTCTTACGCCGATTTAGACAAAAGAGATATTGATAACTCGGAGTGCGTAGGACATAAATATTGATAACTAACACTAACACTGAGATAGACTTAAAAAGAAAAGTCGATAACGGAGGTTTTCTTGCTCGTTTATTTGATTTGTGTACAAGCAGGTATTTTATTTAAGATACATCTAAAATGTATTGATTTTTAGAGTCTTTAGGGAGATTTTAGATTTATTTTAAAATGTTTATATAAAAGCATTAACCGAGAGTGCCTATAACTAGAGCCCTGCAAATCCGCGAATTATCCGCGGATGTCCGCAACTTTTCTGCGGATGCGGATAAATTATCATTTAAACCATGCGGATGCGGATCGGATGCGGATAAAATTTCATATCCGCTTATCCGCAATATCCGCGTGAACATTAAATCTTGGGTTACTTTCGGAGAAAAACGCGATTGTGTTCTGACTACGCAGTCCTCTGTTGCCTTCGGTTGTCTGTATACACATGTGATATTTTGTAGCATTCTAGCTCACTCTATGTTATTATTATTAAGACAATTGTACATGATCGAGATTGTGTTGAGACAATCAACATAACTCTTTTTATTATTATTGTTTATAGAAAATAATGTTTTGGACATAAGTTGCCTGGTACACTTTCGATGTAATTCTTCCTACCTCTGCTCTAATTCTGGCTTTTAAATATAATAAACGCTTTTTTTTACAGAAAACTGATTAGTAAGTTTTATTTAAATACCAACATTTATTTTTCCTTGAAAATTTTATTATAAAACCTGCCAATTGTTTTATACTACCCGAAGTAAAAAGTCTTGCTGATTCCAAAAATTGAAATTTTTGTCCCACACGTTGTATCGTTGAAAACAATAATATTTTTTTAAATCATTCTTTGGAATCAAAAGAAAGCACTTAAGAGGTAATATATGTAGTGTAACATATGTTTGTGCTTTTCGGCAATCCTTCCCCATCCTTAGTACCAGCCCAACGCTGTTGTTGACCAGTTTCGTTATATGTGCATTCAAATTAAGAGACTCATCAAAAGTAATACCTAGATCCTGCATAAATCTTGTCCTTTCGATGCTGATACTATTCATTTCATAATTATATATAATAGGATTGCGGTTTCTGTTAAAGGACATGAGCCTGTAGCCCAGATGGTTTAAACTAAAAATCTGAAAAAATTTTAGGTAATGTACATTGGTGTGAACTGTAATAGTACAACAATTTTTGATCAATTTATGTTTTCGGAAAAAACGCATTTTTTGTGATTTTTGGTTGACAATGTATAAAAGTTATAGTTATGTAACACGCTGCACTAGAAGGCGTATCCTGGTGTAATGGTTATGGTGCTCGCTTCTTACCCAACAAAATAAAGTTCACTCCCGGCGAGAGGAGACAATTTTATTTTTTCTATTTTTCTTAAATTTTTATTTTGTTTAAATTATTTTTTCAAAAGTCTAGTTATATTTTGGCAAATGTTGTATTTAATTTTTAAAAGCGTAAATTTAATAACAGTGGAAATTATACTTTAATTCTATGTTTCAATGTACACGAAATCAGAGGGGCGGAGCTTATGACTTAAAACACCCAATGGAAGCCATAGGCGCAATTTTCAAAATCTTAATGAACCTTGCTACATAAAAAAATACTGCATATATTTAGAAACCTAAATAATGGTATTATGCATTCGAATTAAAATTAACAAAAAAAATATATATATATTTTAACATAAAATTTGTTTTGGCATCCCAAATAATCATCACTCACTTACTAAATACCTGCGAAACTCTGAAATGTGTGAAAATTCACACTTCACAGCAATTTTTAGGGTTTTGTAAGTATGATCAAAAAACCCTTATACCGTCATTTTGTCGTCTGTCTGTCTGTCTGTCTGTCTGTCTGTCTGTCTGTCTGTCTGTCTGTCTGTCTGTCTGTCTGTCTGTCTGTCTGTCTGTTCGATAAAAATTGTAGCCAAACGGCTAAACCTAGAGAGTTGAAATTTGGCATGCTTATACAACTCTTTGACCCGCACATAGGAAAAATACTAAAACATATAAAAAACATATCCCCCTAAAAATAGAAACAAAAATGTGCTCACCGAAAAAAAAAATTTTTTTTAAATTCTGTGTAGGGTATCAAATTAAAGCCCTTAGTACGTGGATTAACGATCAAAATTTTATTTTTGCAAAATAAATTATTTTGATGCGATTTTTGCCAAAATTGTGCAAATTTTTTTTTGTCCCACACCCTGTAGCCCAGATGGTTTAAACTAAAAATCTGAAAAAATTCTAAGTAATGTACATTGGTGTGAACCGGAATAGTACAACAGGAATTTTTGATCAGATTATGTTTTCGGAAAATAACGCATTTTTTGTGTTTTTAACTAAAATATGTTAACTATTTAATTCGCTATGTAACACACCAGATCAGTGGCTCTAGTGGCGCGGTTGGTTTTGTCGTACGCTTAATAATGTAACTTAACTTGTAAGCTAGGGTTCGAATCCTTTTAATTTTATTATTTATGTTTTTTTTTTGCATTTTTATTTTGTTTAAATTATTTTGTTAAAATTCTAGTTATATTTTGGTAAATGTTGCATTTAATTTTTAAAAGCGTAAATTTAATAACCAGTGGAAAGTGTTGAAATTATAATTTAATTCTATGTTTGACGAAATCAGAGGGCTGGGCTTATAATTTAAGCAACCAATGGAAGCAATTGGCGCAATTTTCAAAATCTTAATGAACCTTGTTATATAAAAAAAATACTACATATATTTAGAAACTTAAATAATGGTATTAGGCATTCGAATTAAAATTCATAAAAAAATATTTTGACATAAAATTTGTTTTGACATCCCAAATAATCATCATTCAGTTACTAAATACCTGCAAAACCCAGAAATGTGTGAAAATTCACACTTCACATCAATTTTTTGTATTATTAAATCCTATATTTAAAATAATTTTATCGCGGTTTGGTAAGTTTCTATAAATACGATAGGTTTTTGCTATCGTACTAGTATAGGCAATTGCAAACCATTAATCGGAGCTAAATGGAATTTTAATTTTTGTAGGTTGTCACGATCTCACTGCTTAATGAAGAGGGGTTTTGCTAAACAAAATCAAAAGCTGATAAAACCGATAAAAATCACTAGTTTTCAAAAGTAAGATTTGCATAAACCAAAGAATCCAACCAAAGACTACATGTGAAAATAAATGATACGCCAAATTTGTTTGTAAGAAATTGAAATGATGAATGCTCATTATCTGTTTATTTGTTAAAATGTCACCATGATTTCACTAAATCAATGCAAATACAATCGCTGTCATTTTGTTTGTGGGTTATAAAATTTTTATATGATACTCAAATTTTGAAGATCCATCAGAAATTCTGTAATGCTTAAACCCTCTTCAAGCGATTGACATGGAAGTGGAGAATGAGAAAATTTTTTGAGGACCCTTTGCAAATTGATTGAAGGATAGCAAAGGATTTGTAGGGAGTAGGGTTATCATATTTTTTATTGCAGTTTATAGAAATCAAATTCATTTCTAAATCTCTAAAGGTATAAATAAATTTTAATATATTGAGTTTTTATCTCTATAAAAAGAAAAAAAAAATCATTTGAAATGACATGAAGCTTAAAATTCGTGTCTATTTATCTTTATTAAAATCATTTTAAGGTATCTCCAGCTGTCGAGTAAAAGAATATTGGTCAAAAAATGTGAATTTTTTAGGATGTTGTAGGTATTACAAAAAAAACCTTTATAATGTCACTCATGTGTTTGTCTGAGTATCTATATGTTCGGTAAAAATTGTTGCCAAACGGCTGTACCTAGAAAAATGATATTGGACATGCCTATACAACTCTTTATCCCATATTTAGAAAAACTATTGAGAGTTCAAAAACACACCATCGCGGGATTGATAAAAACAAATATGTACTGAACGAATATATATATATATATATATATATATATATATATATATATATATATATATATATATATATATATATAATAAATTTTGATGAGTAAATAAGAACTTTTATTTCTCCTTTTTCTCTCTCTCTCTCTCTCTTTCTCTCTCTCTCTCTCTCTCTCTCTCTCTCTATATATATATAAATTAAGAGTGGTATCATATAAAACCTTTTCAGACGTGGATAAACTAACAAACCTTAATTTTTGAAAAGTCAGATTTTGCTGTGGGATTAGTCAAAAAAAAAAAATTGTCCCCCACCCTATTTTGCAGAGGTGTTGATCTAGAATTTAAAAAAATCTCAATAATGTATTGCTGTAATCTACGACATAAGATTACGAATCTGTTATCAAAAAAGCGAAAATTATAAATTTGGATAGATTTTTACCAAAATTCGAAACATGATGATGTACTCTATCACAGCAAATCTACGTATATTAACATTTTGTTTCAATTCTTCTTAAATCTTTATGATATTTTCCTCTGAGGGTCGCTGAAATTAAGATAGCGGCCGAAATGTGTAAAGTCTCAACTTCGTGTTATTTTGACACTTTTTATATCGCTCTCGAGAGAGAGAATTGTAAATTACAAAAATTAAATAAAAAAAGGCATATGACTTGATAATATTGGGGTTTTGCCCGAAATAAAATAAAAATCTGACATATCCGGCCGGAACGGCTATAAATTATGACATTCAAGTAAGATGCTCTTTGCGCATATACCGAATACATATATTTGCTTAGGTTTGTCCTCAGCACCTGGTTTCAAATGAAGCCGCTTTCGAAATAACACTCAATAATTGAATATTAATATTCACATCAAATTTGTTGAGTTGTATATCAATTTCGGGTAAATAGAAGTCGTAGATTTCGAAAATGGTGTTAATTTTAAGATTTGCTGTATATAAGATTGTATTTTGCAAGATAAAAAAAAAAAACAAAAAAAAACTAATAATTACACGTATTCTTTACATCAGGCATGTGCAACTTCCAAAAGACCGAGAACCGGATAGCGATCTGAAATACATTAGCGAGTCAGAACTTAAATGATCTTTTTTTTAGAATCATCAGTTTTTTTTTAATTACTTCACTGAAATTGTCTTTAATATAAAAAAATATATTCATAACATTCATAAAAAACACAAGAAAATAATAAAAAATCTTTTATAATGCATAAATATTGTTAAATAAGAACAAAATCTTTGTATAATTTTAATGCGGCGGTGAGACTCATATTGTTCACAAGTCTCTCAATTTTTGGGGAAACAACTGATGTAGCAACACGCAACGTGTTTTCTAGGTGCGAATCCGTTTTTCGCGTCCTTGTTTTTGATTTAACGAATTTCATCCTAGAAAATAACTGCTCACATTTAGTGCTTCCAAAAAGCGTAATTCTATTCTGAGCAAAATCTGTTAGTTTCTCAATTAGTGAAATGTCTTTCATTTTTACTTCAAATCTGAGTTTTCCTGTATCTCAAGCAGTTCCATTTGCAGAGAATGTGACGCTTGTTCCACATCAACAACAACCGTCTAACTGTATTTTATCTCTGAGAACAAAGATATACTCGCGGGTCAGATTCAATGGGATTTTGGATAGTTAACGCGGGCCGGACAAAAAGAGGCAACGGGCCGGATACAGTCCGCGGGCCGTAGGTTGCACATGCCTGCTTTACATAATAGTGAGATTCATTATACAACATTTAAGTGCATCCCCCTACTAAAGAGTAGTATATAGCAGTTCTGACAAAATAATATAGACTACTACGCTCTAAATACGATTGTAATGTTGCCGAAAACTATTCTTTCGAAAATAGTTAAAATATTCTCTGATATTTTTACTACTCATAATTATCAGGACAACATTGTAATGTGTTGATAGTTCCTTTATATGTGCTAATAATATTGACTTCCAGTGCCAATAATATTGACTTCAAGTCCAAATTTTTTGGCACTACTTTTCAAATTATTTTTCAAAATATCTAAATACATATCTTTATTCATACTTCCTTTTATAAAGCATTATAGTATTGAAATATAATTTCCAATTAATCTTTTTCCTAAAATATTTCAATTTCACTTTAACTATATTATTTGACTGTGAGTTTGTTGTTTTATTTAAATTAACAGATTTTGTTTTCATCGTTATCAGCAAAACTTAAGTAACAACCCTCGTATTTTACATAGAATTAACAGTTTTAAAAAGTATTAAAAATGTTGCTTGTGGGTTCTTAAATTTGACTGAAGAGCCTGTGTGTAAATACAGTCCTGGACATCCCTGTATTTGTAAAATTAACGATTTCTTCTGGTATTCAGATTTAGTTGGAATGAATATCAGAGTTTTGAAGTTGTGTTTGTGTTTGATGTTGATTTGTAGCCGGATACGTGTTGCTGGCCGAGAAAAAAATCATCTGATGTTGAACTGAACATCACAGCCAACTCGTTTGAAATTAATTTATATTTATTGCATTGCTCGTTTCTTTATATCTCCGGTAGACAGCTCTAATTTATATATGTATGTAAACAAAAACCTTTGTTATTTCAAAAACTAATTCCTTTTAAATTCTTTCGTTAAAAATGTATTGGAAACTTGTTGTGATGAATAAGAGAATTAAAACTGTTTTATGCTTACGGTAGTATGAATTTCAGTTATTTTAATTAAATGCAGCAAAACAAAAGGATGTACAAGCTCCCATAAAAGTTTGTTGGCTAGCCATATCGTGGTCACATTTATCAGATATATGTTAGAATTTCAACTATTTTATCTACGAAATAAGTTTTAGACTATTTATTTTCCTAGCCATACTTCAAGGCACGACCTATTTCTGTTTTTAAATAAACTTCATATTTAACATAACTGTTTGTACTATTGTTAATTAAGAGCATGAACCATGAACATTTTAATTTTTCAGTAAAGGGGATCATACAAATGTTTTGGTTCCAAGTTGTTAAATGCAGTGTGCCCAGACGGAGACATTGACCAGGTTCTTGCTCTGAGGAGCACGTTCGCGAATATCGTAAGGCAGGACTCACCATCTAGATGAAAAACGCGAAATAAAGCAAATGGGCTTTATTGGACGCAATCGTACGCGATTGTAGAATGTTGGAGATGGGATTGGATATATACAGGTTGATGGACTTACCTAGTAGTTGAAACAGCACGTACCAAAGGACGCTTTAAGATGCTGCAGGTTTCGTCATACACCAGGTCTGGAATGGAGAGTTTGGACACACAGTCACGATCGATTTAACTAGTTCACGTATATTCGCAAAAACACGAATGTGAATGCGTACCTAAAATGGGAATATATAAAAAATAGGCATTTAACGAAAAAAATAATAATAATAATAATAATAATAATAATAATAATAATAATAATAATAATAATAATAATAATAATAATAATGAGATTAGTGGACGCTTGTCAAGACCTGACAAACCCCAAAATAATAATATATATATATTTAATTTCGAGTGGAATATCAAATGAATCTTTCTAATGCGTGGACAACAATTTTTATTTTTAATAAATCTAATAAATTTAATTAGAAATTGTATCCCAGCAACCAGCCAGTTATTTATTTATTTTGCTAGGCGATATTTGCAAAATAAATTTACGTACCTCTTCTCTGCCCATAACAAAATGTATCTATGTATATACAAATATATTTTTTTAATTTTAGCTATTGAACGAAATTTTAAGATATTAAACGAAAATCTTAATACCTGGCAAAATTTAGTAAAAATGAAATGTATTTCAAAAATCAATTACCGTTCCTTAATCTGCATTTAAAGAGCTTACAATAAAATTTATATACTATATATATATATATATATATATATATAAACACAAAAACTGTAATATTTTCCAAAAACGAAATCGGATAAAAATTCCGTTCTCGGTTTATAGCAATGTACATTGCTTAGAATTTTTTCAGATTTTTAATTTAACCCCTTAGGGTTAAAAGGTGCGGTAAACTGATTTTTTGTACTTTTTTGGAAAAAATCGTATTAAAATTTAAAAAAATGAATAACTACTTCCCGTTCCTTTATCTACGTCTTAAGAGCTTTCTTTTGATACCAAACAATAAATTTTAAAAAACTATTTTTATTTCGACGACACAAAAAATCAATATTTTGCGAAAAATCAATTGGATCAAAATTTCCTGTTGAACTATTCCGATTCTCATCAATCTACTTTATTGAGATTTTTTTCAGATTTTTAGTTCAACCTCTCTGGGAGATAGGGTGGAGGACAAAAGTTTTTAACCATTATATTGACAAAAACCCCATAAAAAAAGATTTTTCTAAAATAAAAATTTGTGCATCCACGCATTGAGAAGTTTCATTTGATACCAATCAAAACCTTAAAAAATATTTATTTTTCCAATAAATACATATTTGTTTATATTTATCCCGCGCTGTATTTTTTTAACTCTCTATAGTTTTCTTATATGTGGGTCAAAATGTTGTACAAGTATGCCAAATTTCAACTCTCTATTTTCAGCCGTTTGGGTACAATTTCTACCGACAGACAGACAGACAGACAGACACATGAGTGACGTTATAAGGGTTTTCTAGTGCTCATACCTACAAAACCCTAAAAATGACCTTCGTATATACCCCCAGTTTGTTGTAACTTATTAAAGACAAACAAAGACCTGAAATATATGAAAAATCACATCAATTTTTTTTAATAATTTGATCTGTCTTCCTTTTTTCACGGCCCCTTTTATGATCATACTTCGTCTTCCTATTTTTTGCTCATCACTCCGATCCGTTTTCCTATTTTTGCTCATCACTTCGATTAGTCTTCTTTATCTGCTCGTCAGACTTATTTTGCCAAGGATGGGAACGCAATATTGGTACTTTGCCCAAGACGCATATATATTGGTCTGGTTCTGCTGAATATCAACATAAATTTCAAGCAAGCCTCTGCAACCGTGTAAATTTTAAGTCCAATCCTGCAAATTTCTAATAAACAGACATTTTAAATCTTGGTTACTCATCTTCTGTTGAAATATATTCAGCTGAGTATCTTAGCAGCGAAACAGTTTGGAAGTAAATCCGTATACACAGATTGGATTCGCAAGTTTGATAGATTGAAAATAAATACAGTCCTTGAGCTTATACAGGTATCCGTGGCGCTCTAAGCTCTGCTTTATATGTTTAAGTTGCGACGAGCTGAGGAAATAAATAATATCGAAAAGTCCGCATAACCGCAACCCTCCGAGAATTACATTTCAAATTTTTATCGTTAAACAGAAATCGCTCGATTCTAAAATGAAAACTTGACAGGAATACCAAATTAAGCTTTTATAAAAGATATTGTCTTGCATTAATACAAAATCATTTTATAAGAGATACAGGCTTTTCGCGAAGAGACTGAAAATTTTTTCACAACCCTAGTTGAGAAATATAAAATTATATTGGAATTTTTAGGAAACGTTTTAATAACTTTTGTAATAACTATTAAATAGTACGCCTTACATTCTGTTTATGGGTCAATTCTATACAACACGAAGCGCGCTCCGTAAGCAATCTATAGGCCAGTGATGGCGAACCTATGACCCACGGGTCGCACAGTGTATGACTATTTCCACTGACCCGTTTTGAAAATTCTAAAGAGATATTCTAAGATAACTAAGATTGGGCCTAAGCGAGCGCATTTACGAAACGTAGTATGAAGATCAAGAAAGATGATAATATGCGAGATGGAATTCAACTATTACCTGTTATATACTTGTATTAAACACGTCAAACACAATGCCGCTAGCTCAGGTAGAGTTTAAGAGATAAGCAGGGGATTCCACACAAATATCTAAAACCCAACACTTATTGTTTTCCCTAAAACCAATAACAGAGAATATTAGTCAAGATCCTGTTAAGTTCCTAGGAGTAACCATTGGTATAAATCTCAGTTGGGAAAAACACGCGGAAACAACAGCGGAAAAATTATGCAAGACAATCTACTGTATAAGAAATCTAAAATCTATGGTACACAGAAATGTCCTGGTGACTGCATATCATGCCCTGGTTGAGTCACACATCACATATGCTTTGCTAGCTTGGGGACACTTGACAAAGCTAGATCCCAAGATGCCAAAAACTCCAAGGAGGTTCTGTTCGACATGAAAAGTTATCTCTCACCTTAATTATTGTTTTCGCAGGACCCGAGCCTGGTATTACTGTAGTACTATCCAGTACAAGATTGAAAGGAATCCTTTACACACATATTGTATGCAACATTTTTTGAAATATTAATAAATATTTAAAAAAATTGGGTAACAAAGTATGACATTTGGTACCCGCCATCGCGGTATCAAAATTGCGTACAAGATGGCAGACAATATCCATAGCCTATCCATTATAAATTATTCTTTACTTAACAAATTAGAGATTCCGTGGTAAGGCGGTTGTCTATGGAGCACAGGGACGCGAGCTCGAATCCCCCCCACCTTCTTCGGACTTCAATTCTGAGGTCGACTCAGCCTTAAGTATATAATACTTAAAATGAATACCGCGGAATCCATCGAGAACAGATCTTTTTCACAGCTAAATGTTCATGTAAAATCGAATGTATTGCAATCTGCGATATGCGAAAGAATGCCTCTATCTCATGGTAAGTCACATGCCGATCTTCTTCAATCATTCTCCGCTCAGCATTGATATTTTTTTGAATCACAACCGTTTCTGGTTGACCTTCATGAGAGTCATCACTTACGGACGCACGACCACGACGAAATTCTGCAAACCAATTGTAAACAGTCTTTTCTGATGGTGCTTCATTACCAAAAGTTAAACGAAACGAATCTATGCATTGTTGTTGAGTTAGGCCTCTAATAAATCCTAAAAAAATCATCCAATGAAAACCTTATATACCATATAGAGTAATATCGATTTTTTCACAAACTTGTTTTTTTTTTAACGTTCACTTATGAAATCAGTGAACGTTAAAAAAAAATAAGTTTGTGAAAAAATCGATATTACAAATATAACAAATTTTACAAATATGACACATTTCAATATTGCCATCTAGTGATCGTTTGTAAAAACATAAAAGGTAACACTCGTATTGTGGGTTCATTGACATATTTGACAGTTTTAGAGCATTTGGCACCAGCTTTTCGTTTCCCATAAGAGCAATACTGATTCTAATCTAATCTAATCTTTGAACGGACCATAAGCGTTGGGATCCTATTGTTCTTGTTTTACTACTTAACAAATTATAGCTTTAATTTGAGAGAATTAAATGAATGTCAATTTTTTACAATTGTCTTATGGCTGTTGTCTATACTATCGCTTGTGTCTCAGCCACCACGTAGGATGAAATATTTTATGAAAAGAAGCAAAAGTTCCACAATTTTGGTACCAAAATTACCTAGTGTTGAAATACTTAGTACCAAAATTGCACACAAGACAGCAGACAATATCCATAATGTATAAGGTAAAGTGAACAAATTAATGATTCATTTCTTAATAAAATATTGCCTTAATCTGTAAAATAAATATTCATTTATTAATTTTACTTTATCTTAAGCTTCACTAGTGCGTAAAGTAAATTGCTTTACACACTAGTACTTAAAAGTATAATTTTATATACTGTAAACAGAAAAATATTATTATAGAATCATAGAATTGATGTGTTCTAAATGATAGACGTTTAATATTCACAATTATAAGAAGACTACCATGATATTCTGGAACTACTGAAGTTAATAGATAATGTCTCCCTTCAAGCTATAGACAAATTTTTATTAGAACGATTAAAGAGCCGCTACATTAACCTTGAATTAAGCTACTCCATGTAACTTCATCCATTCGAATGATTTTATCCGTAAACGTAACGTAACGTAATGACAGAGTTAAACGTTAAGGTATTCAATTAAAGTGAATCTATTATTCAGTGATTACAGAGAAGTAGGCCTGGAGATTTTACTCAACTTTTCCAACAGATAAAAGTCGCTTGACGATTATTTCTCACTTTTAAACCTTATCTTTGTTACACGTTACTGAACAGAAATTTATTCCAGGTCAAATGATCAGCTCGACATCTATTGGCATTTTCTTAAACTTTTCAATGGACAGATTGTTTCAGTTTTTATTGTGTACAAAAATTTATTACGTAGAAAATGTTTGATTTTTTGCATTTATTTGTAGTGCTGCGTGATAGAATTCTAGATTATTTAAATGTTTTTAATTTTCAGAATCGTAACAATTTAAATTGTGAAACCTTTTTGCAATGAAAGTGAAATTGGAAAAATTTCAATTCTAAAATTTTTGTTTTATCTATGTCTATCTGAATTAATTAAAATTTGGAATTTTCAGTACGGTTTTATTGTTATTGGCAACAAATTCCGTAACAGAGGGTACATAGACATAACAGACTGGTATATATTAGGTTGTCAAGGATGAAATTTGTAGAGAAAAAGGCAAAGTTGGTTGATAACTTACAAATATAAGGAATTATTTTATTCATCAAAGTATGCACCCATATTGTCTATACACTTTTGCCATTTAATATAATAGGGGCCCCCCCTATATATATATATATATAGGGGGGCCGCAGACAATATTTAAGTTATTTTGGGGGGTCCCATGCCAGAAAATGTTGAGAAACACTGTTCTAGAATACAGACCTGAGGCTGAAAATCTTTCACAGACCGGTAAAATAATTTTTCGCGGCCCGCAAACAAAAATTAAAATTAATTTAACTTTATATGACTATGTATATATATATATATTGTCGGGACAAGAACGGGAGCAAGGGCAAAGGAAAAAATTTAACCACAAAAAATTGTTTTATTATTAAAACAATTTACAAAAGAAATATGCAGATGGTCTGCTACAGCAGAAAGTTAATTATTTTATTTATTGTACCAGTACAACAAATATTTTTAAGAGCAGGTTCTAACATTGTTGCTATACCAATATAACTCAATATTCATTTAGTCAATAATCGGGATTTATGAAAATGATTTAAAAAATAGTTTTGTTTCTCTAGTTATAGCCGATAGTGTATGCATGTATGTGTCTATATTGTCCATAGAAGCACATTCTACATAACAATGATTTACATTATAAAATTAACAAAAAAATCTACAAATACCTTTCCAGTCGCTCCAATTTTGGTCTGCATGGAGTCCACACACTTAAGTCCACATTATAACACACTATTTCAAGTATTTTCTGCACTTTTATCACTTAAAAATAACTAAAAACGTCAGAAAAAAATTAAGACGCCACTTGCAAAAATCACGTATCACTACGTATCAAGATGGTTAATCATGATAAAGCTCATTAAGGAATATAGTCATTAACAATTAATACATAAAGAACAGAATTGCTTAAAATAATTCTTTATGAGAATAAACACATATATTAATATTTTATCAATAGTATACAGGTGGTTGAAATTGAACTACCGGGCCCAATACACTATTTTTTTATTATTGAAGATGTGGTATAACGTTAAATTTGGAAGTTACTTGGTACTACATGATCTAAAATAGTTTATATTTTGTTACTTTGTATCTTTATATAAATAGTTATACATTTTAATTGAGGATTTATTAAAATTTCAGAGCTATAGCGTTGGAGACACGGCCTATATGGTAAAATGGGTGGCCAGAGGTGATAATAGGATGACTTTTGGGCTATCAATGATAATTCTGAGATCTCAGAAAGGGATGAAAATTACTATTGGAAGCATAATGGAGTTATCTCTCCAGAATTTTATACAGGTTAATTTTTTTATTTACGGGTTCATTTGGAGGGCTAAGGTGTCCCCCCGGGCAATATGACCTTAAGGCCCGGTCTTTCCACCTTCAGTGGATAATCTTGACGATTTAAAAAGAAACCCTATTATTTTATATATATATATATATATATATATATATATATATATGGATATTTGGTTCTTGACGAATATTATATGAAATAAAACGCAGGTTCTCTTTTATTCGTCAGTTTATTAAAATGTTCTTGTCGATTTATAAAATATGAAACGTTTCGTGCATGGGTAGTATGCACATCTTCAGTCAGTCAATCAGATAAAATAAAATCACCACGTAGTCAACTCGAAGTTAAAAACTGTGTCTTAAAAAAGTTTGTGATATATATATATATATATATATATATATATAGAGGGGGGAGCGAGGGAGGGATCTCAAGGTGTATCAAGATAGAGGAAACAGGATATCAAGGACAACTTCGATTTTTTATATAGGAACGTATAATTGGAGGAGGGTATAATTGGATAAAACTTTTGAAAAAAAACAACTTTTACATAAACATGTTTTTAATATCTGTTACGATTACCTAGAATGGCTTGCAAGTATTTTTATTTACAAGTGTTCCATTTTTCCAAGTTGTTTTCCATTTTGAACACTTTCGCATCCTTACTCTTGAGCTAACAGGAGCTCGGAGGATAACAAAAAATATTGCAAGTTCAAGTCGTACCTCCTTGAAAGTACTTGAAGTACCTCAAACGCGAACCGTTTTAATTAGTTTAAATTAGTTGTCAAAATAAGTATAATTTATTTTATTTAAGTTTAAAAGGTATATTTTAATGAATATAAATGTCATATATTTATGAACATATCTTGCAAAATTGAGCGTTTTTCTATTATAATTTCATGCTTCAATTTTATATGACTTCACCCCCGACGAAGCTTTCACGGCCCCCCGGTTGAGAAACGCTGTTCTAGAACGTTTCAGAAACTAGTAACCAGTATAACATAACAGTGTTTCCTTATGCATGCTATCCAGGAGCATTCATTATAATATGCATAGTAGGGCCAAAGGGAAGGATTGTGCCCCCTTTTTTTGAGTACAAAATTGGATTGAAGTTTACTTCACCAATCCTATTTTATATTCAATTTAAAGCTTCTAAATTAATACGAGAAAGAATAATTTTAATTGATATTAACTGAGAAAGCATATCGGAAAAAGTTTTCCTAAATTTGTAAGAAGAACAAAATATAATCTAATTTAAAATCCCTTTGAGTACTTTAAAATTGCCGCCAAACTTAATAATTTTAATTCCAATATTTTTAATTCTGTCAATTCTTCTTTGAAAGTAAATTAAAAAGTTTGTGATTTTCTGTTATAGAAAAAAACTAAAGTGCATTTTCATATAATTATTAATAATACAGGTCTGCATTCACCTCATTCTAAACAAGATATTTTAAATTTGACGCCAGTGTTATTTCCTCATACTTTGACACGCACATCTGTCCAGTTACTTAACGTAATAGCTGTGTAAAAATGTACAGAATAACCCTATTATGTTGAGGTCACACAGAGCGCTTCACTATGTATGCTACGTATGCTCTGTATGCTATGTTTGCTATGTTAGCTGCACCAAGTAGCCATACTGGCTACGATTCGTAGGAGATGCAGAGAAAAATAATAAAATTTATTCTTCTAACTTCATTAGTCTTGTACAAGATGTTGGCAGGTATGTTGTCTTAGGAACAGAGTTTCCCAAACTTTTTGACCCGCGGAGAACTTTTTACGAGACGAATTCGTAGCGGAGCACTATCATTGCTATATAATAATAATAATAATAATAATAATAATAATAATAATAATAATAATAATAATAATAATAATAATAATAATAATAATAATATCGCCAGGGTTTGGGATGCAGTCGTGTGTATTTAGCTCCACTAGTCTCTAGTATGACGCGGCTCAAAAGGTTGCTGAAGTTTAAGATTAGTGGACGCTTGTCAAGACCTGACAAACCCCAAAATAATAATAATAATTTATTGATCCAGTAGATTACATACAAGTAATATTGGATAAGTCATTTTACAAATTTTAAAAATAAGATGGTAAATAAAAATCATATAAAAGTATAAATATATAGATAATAAATTACAATATTTATGTTCGTCAATTTACAAATTAAATAAATAAATAATTAACAAAGTAAATAAATAAATAATTAACAAATTAAATAAGTCAGTTCAATTCTTAAAAGTGTGTTCACTTATTGTTGCTGCATAAGGTACTCATTTAGATTATAAAAACACTTACTGATTAAAAATTTAACTATCCTTTTCTTAAATAGCGGCAAGGTTGTACTATCTTTGATGTGTGAAGGTAGTTTATTATACATTTTTTTTCATTAGTATATTTGGATTTTGTGCCGTTTTTGTAAATCTAACTATTTGAATTTCTAAATTACTGTTTTGTCTAGTATTATACGTATGTATATCTGACCGCTTCTCGAAAACTGATAAGTTTTGTTGTACATGAAGGCTAGCCTGATATATATACATACACGGTAATGGTAAGATATTCAGTTCTCTAAAAATAGGAACACAAGAGGTTCTACGGCAGCACCCAACCATATTTCTGATGATTCTTTTCTGCATTTTGAATAATCTGTTGAACTCCGAACTTGTGCCCCAGCATAATAAACCCTATGACAAAATGGAATAAATGTGACCAAAGTAATACGCTCTGACTACATCTTTACTACAACATTTTGCAAGGTTTTTTACTTTCCAGCATTCCTGGGATATATATATTCACTTGCAAAGATTATTTATATGTACATCCCAGTTCAGGCACTCGTTTATATAAATTCTCAGTATTTTGGTAGACTGAACTTGTTCAATCGATTTATTTATCTTAATTAATTGACTTGTGTCACGTTCTTTTTTACGTTTAGTAAATGAAATAAAGTTACATTTACTTTCATTAATAATTAGTTCATTTGACACAAGCCAATCGTACATAATTTTAAGATCATTGTTAATCTTTTGAGCAAGATTCTGACTATCAGAATCAGAGCCCATTATCGTGGTGTCGTCAGCGAAGGCTACAAATTCTGAGCTCAGAGTATCCCCTGCAATGTCATTTACATATAAAATATATAGAAGTGGCCCAAGTACACCTCCTTGCGGTACACCCTGATCTACTGGTAAATAACTTGATTTTATATTACCTATTTGCACATATTGCATTCTATTATCCAAATATGACAAGAGCCAATCATAAGCCTTGCCGCGAAGTACCAACATTTCGAGTTTTCTTAGAAGAATCTTATGATTGACCTTGTCAAAAGTCGTTGACAAGTCCAGAAACAATGCTAGGATATGTTGATTTTTATCCAAATTTTTATAAATGAAATCTAGCATTTTTAAAAGCGCAGTTGTTGTTGATCTCCCCTTTCTAAAACCATATATATATAGCGCTAGTAGATCGCGGAGCATTAGTAGACGCTCGCGGAGCACTTGATGCTCCGCAGAGCACAGTTTGGGCAACTCTGCTATAGTCTAGTAATGATTTATGTTTATTTGAAGCTTTTGATCAAAATGTTTTGCAAACGCCAACTTCAAACATTAAAAAATTAGCTCGTGACAACTTTCATTTGGTTCCGCTTAAAAGTTTGGAATAGCTAATAGATCTTGTGACGTTGGTGATTGTTGTGTTGTAAATGGAGATATAATGAGGTCAGAACTATAGAGGTACCAAGCTACTTGAAGGAAGAAAGAGGAAGGTCAGGAGGGAGAGTTAGGAGGATTGCGCGGCTAAGGTGCGGGAATGAAGAGAGAGGAAATAGATATTGGAGGAAACAGGAGGATAAGATGTGCAGGATGTGTGGTGAGGAGGAAAAAGATATAGAGCACCTCGCGAAGAGGTGTAGAGAGATGACAGTATGGTCGGGGAGCACATTAGACCTGTTGCACGAAGATGGAAGGGGCGGAGAGGTGGGCAAGGGAATTAGAGGCAAGAAGGATTGAGATTGGGGAAGGATAACAGGAAGGGGTAAAGGAAGGAAGGAAGAGACCCGGTGGGAAGCAGAAGAGAAGAAATGGAAGGAAGGAAGGGGGATGAGGTTACCGTGAAATGGGGAGGAAGGATGGGAGATAGGAGGAGGGGTGAAGAAATGGTTGGAAAGGAAGAGAATGGAATAAAATAAAATAAATTAAAGATGGGCGAGAGAACTGGAAGCAAGAAAGAAGGAGATCGGAGAGAGAAACCAGAATGAGAACAGGAAGAAGGAGAGGGACATTGGAGCAAGAAGAAAGAAATGAGAAAAATATTGTAAATTGTATTGTATTGGACGTTAATTATTTTTGAATTGATTTTTCTATTTTTGTAATGGTTAATACCCTGAACGCCGCAAGGCCTAGGGAATAAAGAATATATATATATATATATATATATATATATAAATGTGGGTGTTGTAAATGGACTTTTATGGAAACATGTGAACTTGTAAATACGGCATTTCTTTTCAATTTTTGGTTTCATTATATTAAGATTGTATTCTTTTAAAAATTACAAATCTCAGATTGTCATATTTCAAATTAACGAGACAAAATTGTGAAACATAAACATTAATTGTTACATATTTGAAAGGTGCCATTTCAGAATTACCAGCCTAAGATGATATTATAAATATACAACATAAAAAAATTAATTTTCCTCTTAGTTACGTATTACAAAATAAGACATATTTTAGGCCTGTTATTATTAATGTTCACGCTACGTTCCGGTGCGAATCCTATATCTATAAGTGGGGGGTTTTTTAGCTTTAAATATTTTTTCTATATAGTATCGAACAAGCTCGCTCCGATAGCAGCTCGTTTATAGTATCGTTAGTGTCGACAATTCTGGCTATTACAGCCTTGTGTTACGGTAAAACCCCGTTTTCGGGCTCTACAGAAGACGACCCCGTCTTCTATTACTTTGCAATTGTGGACTTATTGTGTGTGTATCAACGTGGCTGTGTGTCCCATCTCTTCTATCTCCAGAGTGGACCAGACTACTGCATTGCAAGGGACCCTTTGTTCCGACCGCATATCAGTACGAGGTAAGTCCATTTAACCGCTATTTCTCCCATCATATCTTCTACATTCTACAATCGCGTGGATTACGCATGAGATACAGTCCACCCGCTTATTTTTAGTGCTCCTCAGAGCAGAGTTCTGGTCAGTGTCCCCATCCGGGAACACCACCAGATCACGCACTTAACAATTAATATTAATATTAATATAATACAAGGTGTCTCAAAAGAAATTTTATATTTAGTGGATCGATTAAAAAAAAAGTAAGCCGTATATAGAAAAAATGTTTATTAATTATTAAAATACACTTTTTGGGGATTTATTTCTTAAAAATAATATCGTCTAAATGTAGACCCTCGCGTTCTAGCCACTCATTTAATCGAACAGTAAAATTACTTATGACGTCTCGGCAGGTGGACTCAGGGATGGCTGCCATTTCGTGACGGATATTTTCTTTCAAATGCGCATGTGAAGTCGGTTTATTGGCGTAAACTTTAAATTTAAGATAACCCCATACGAAAAAGTCCATAGGGGTTAAATCTGGACTGCGTGGAGGCCAATTTATGTCACCTCTCCGGGAGATCAATTTGCCTGAGAATTAAGCCTCTGAATGGCATCTTGGGGCTTTAATTCTTGCACCAATTGAATTTTGTAGGGGTGCAGCTTTAGGTCTTTGTGCATTATGCGATGTAATGATGATCTATGCACATTTAAAGCACTTGCGCGCTTCCGAATTGAAAGGTTCGGATCGTCACGAACAGACTGATTAACATTCTCCACGTTTTCTACCGTTCTTGATGACCTTGGTCGCCCGGATTTTGATTTATCCAGCGTTGTACCAGTCTCTTCAAACTTTTTACCCAATGTCGAATGAGAGGAATGCTTGGCGCATCATTTAAGTGGCGAAAACCTCGAATACTGCAGAATTTTCTACGCGCTACAGTAGCCGAATCACCGTTTTTGTAAAACTCTCGCACGCATAACGCGCGGTCTGCTCCCGAGAAACGCTCCATAGCGACTGAATTCCCAAGAGCCAGGCTACCGATTGACATAACCCCCGCGCCCCTCGGATACGGTGCGTTCATGCAGTATGCTAATTAAATATAAAATTTCTTTTGAGACACCTTGTATTAATGACTTCGTTTGCTTTGCTTCTTCCACGTAATAGTAAAGTTTAAGTATAAATTAACAATAGCAGCAATTACTCAAGTCGATCTTAATTTTTCGTGGAAATTGTCAGCTTTAGATAGTTACTAATTGAAGTTTGTGTGGTATATGCATGAATTAATTATTGCAAATGTCGTGGTTTGAATAAAGTATTTATGAAAAGCAGAGAAACGAACCTGATCGCTGTCGGAAATTACTTCAACCAATTCCACACAAAATTTCCGTAATATGTTGAATATCATTTTTCACTCTATAATATTGAACATAGCAATAAGGGCGTAGGTTAAATTTAATTTTAAATTAAAACAGAATTTAAAGTATAAAATTTTTTATTTCATTATTTTTAAATTGATTTTATCTGATAATTTTATAAAGTAAATATTTTGATTTTGTCATCGAAAATGTTCACATAAAAACGAAACTTGTATTACACTTTGTTTGATTAAGATTTTTAAGTAAGCTGGGAGACTAAGAATTGTGTTTTTTCATTGGAAACGTATTTATAATTTTGGAGACAGAAATACTGACGGTCAAAATACAGGGTGTTTCTTTGAAACGGGGCACCCCGAAAATCTCCTTTATTTTTAAAGATACAAAAAATCTTCAGAACAAAAGTTAAACTAGACAAAAAGGCCCATCTAAAGGTTACTATAAGAATTCTGAGGCACTTCCGGTTTCACGGGAAATGATGTCAACTTTTGATCTAGCATGGGGAATATATAATTTTATATATTTTTCCTAAAAGTACATTAAATTAGCTTTACAATGACACCAAAAAATCATATTTTTATGTTAACCATTTCAAAATGGCGACCATTTATTAACAAAATAGTAATCAACATAAGTTTTACAAAGTTGAACGTAGCAAGCTTTGAAAACAATAAAAAAAAAGAAACAAATTATCTCTAAAATAAATTATTTGACTATTTAGAAAAAAAAAACTATTACTTTTTACAATTATTTTACAAAAAAAAAAAAACAAATGTTCGTTCAAACCTCAATTATTGTCCACACATTTTCTCATTCTTAATAAAAACTTCCATCGCCCTTATAAGAGTACACTCTTGGATATCCCGGATTGCACTTCTAACCCTTTCTTTTAAATCTTCTATCGTCGTTGGTCTTGTCCGATACACTCTATCTTTTAAATACCCCCAAACGATTTTTTTGTTTCTAAATAGTCAAATAGTTTATTTTAGAGATATTTTGTTTCTTTTTTTATTGTTTTCAAAGCTTGCTACGTTCAACTTTATAAAACTTATGTTGATTATTATTTTGTAAATAAATGGTCGTCATTTTGAAATGGTTAACATAAAAATATGACTTTTTGGTGTCATTGTAAAGCTAATTTAATGTACTTTTAGGAAAAAAATATAAAATTATCGATTCCCTATGCTAGATCAAAAGTTGACATCATTTCCGGTGAAACCGTAAGTGCCTCAGAATTCTTATAGTAACCTTTAGATGGCCTTTTTGTATAGTTTAAATGTTGTTCTGAAGATTTTTTTTATCTTTACAAATAAAGGAGATTTTCGGGGTGCCCCGTTTCAAACAAACACCCTGTATATAGTATATTGTTAGTATTTTTTGTGAATAAAAAAGTACACAGAATTATATAATCTATTCAGTCAAACACCATTATGTTTGTCCGTCAAAATTTGCGTATTACGGAAATCTACAAGCATTTTTGCCGACGGGTCCAAGTGAAGTGTACGATCGTGAGGATATTTGTACTTTCGTGCAGACATATTGCCAACATATATCTGTACGTAACATCGAACGTACGTTAAGCGGCCGTACGTTAAGTGAGCGCTGACTGTATTGGTTTTTCTGTCAGCAAAACGTACCTCAAACATAAGCCTTTCCATTGACTTTTGAGCCACTTTTAGTTTCTTCGCAGACTTTAAAGTGAGTGATCTTGTTTATGAGCTATAAGTTGAAACAGGTAAAACGCGGTAGAGAAGGTGAAATGAGATATAGGGTAACTGCAGCGAATTTTGACTAACAAATTTATTTATTTTTTAATTTACGTACTATTCATAATTTTGGTAGGAAAGTGGTCCCAATCGATACCTCATTCACTTATCTTTAGGTGCTAAATATTTTCACGATGAAACAAGCTGTTATTACAACTTAAGTTTGACATAAAAAAAAAATGAAAAAAACGTTGATTTCAAAAAAGTGATGTTAATATCGACTACCCTAAAATTTTAAGATAATCAACGTTTCTTGCCTATTTTACATTTTATTTAGGTAAAAGAATATAATAATAGAGACTTTTAGTAAGACGTTATTTTAATTGTCGTCAAATTAGGTAAGTGAAACATGCATGCATGTAATATCGACTAGTCCGTAGTAGCTTCATTCCTCTAGTCGATATTACCTGCAATCAAATCTGTTTTATTTAGCCTGTGATATTGTAACAAAATATTATGAAAATCAAATTTTACCAGCTAATATATATGTATTTGGATCAGTTCTTATCAGTTTATTCAATGCAAAATATTTTGTTCAACTTTTCTTTGATAAACAACTGCTGATTAAAACCAATAAAAAAATATTTTAACACTTAAAAAATATAAATATCTACACTGTTCATCTAACGACATTCATACGTGGCTTAAAATAAAGTGAGGTTAGTTTTTCACATAAACATAGTGTTAGGTTATACTACCGCTATATGGCAGCAATTATTTTGAGAAATAATGGGATAGTCGAAATTACCTGCGTAGTCGAAATTTGCTGCAGTTACCCTAAATTACTGCATTTCAAATAATAATATCAACAGACAATATTTGAAAAATATAAACAAAAAATTTTATCAGACAGTTTTATTGTATTTAAAATACTGGATATATTTCAAAAGATTTTTTATTTGTCTCTCAGACAGATTTCTACAGGTGTTATTTAAAAAAAAAGCACACACTTGTGCCATAACAATATTTTCCCAACATTTTTTCCTCAATATAACAATAGTGAAATATAATACATCTCGTATTGAATATTGCCCAAATTATTGTGTACAAGTTGCAATAAAAAGATGTATTCCTAACAGTATTTCAATGTCATGGATAACGTGATTCCGTTGTCATCAGTTATTGGAATTTCACATCACAGTATCAATAACAGCTTTGCAAGGGAGAGCTGAGAGACCATTTGTATAAATCATGGCAATACTCATCGATTATATGCCTCTCTTCTCGTCTACTGTCGCTACTATTATACGGTTCGAGGTACTGTCATGTTACACCCACTGAATAGTTCAGGAGGGAGACCCTCAACAAAAGAAAATTCTATGATACAGAATTCTTTACGCAAATTATATAAAACTATGTCTACAAGAATCTCACAAAAAATAAAAGTTGCGATTTGTAAGGAATCACTTAGATTATCTAAAAAAATTGATGTGGAGTGTGAAAATTCACACATTTCAGGGTTTCGCAGGTACAGAGTGATTATTTAATGGCGAGACGACGTCACCGAATTTTACGTGCCTCCTAGCAGAATACTATGACTATAATAACCTTGAAGAAAATTTGATTATGAAGAAAAAAAGATCATGCGCATGCGCGCATAATCGCCGGCAACGATGTGTATGAAACGGCAAATTATTAAAACTTCCAGTGACGTCGTCTCGCCATTTAATAATCACTCCGTATATAATAAGTGAAGGCGGTATGCTGAGTGTGTAGGACAAATTTTACTTTGTAGTAACCACGGCAAAATGAACGATATTTTTAAAATAATTTATCGTCTGTTAATCATATAATAAGACTGGTTATTAAATTTACGCTCTTAAAAATTAAATACAACATTTGTCAAAATATAACTAGAATTTTGACAAAATAATTTCAACATAATAAAAATGCAAAAAAAAAAACAGAAAAATTAAAATTCACTCCGTACTCGAACTCGAAACCCTTTGTTTTCCAGCGCATTTTAGCTTACGATACCAGTGCTCTAACCCATTACGCTATCGCACGCCTTGCATTCGAGTGTCTTATATTGGTATAACTTTTGTACTTTGTGAACCAAAAACCACAAAAAATGCGTTATTTTCCGAAAACATGATCTGATCAAAAATTCCTGTTGTACTATTTCGGTTCATACCGATATACATTAACTAGAATTTTTTTAGATTTTTAGTTTAAACCATCTGGGCTACAGGTGTGGGACAAAATTTTTTTGCACAATTTTGGCAAAAATCTCATCAAAATAATTTATTTTGCAAAAATAAAAATTTGATCGTTAATCCACGTACTAAGGACTTTCATTTGATACCCTACTTAAAATTTTAAAACAATATTTTTGTTTTCGGTGAGCACATCTTTGTTTATATTTTTAGGGGGGTATGTTTTTTAGATATTTTAGTATTTTTCCTATGTGCGGGTCAAAGAGTTGTATAAGCATGCCAAATTTCAACTCTCTAGGTTTAGCCGTTTGGCTACAATTTTTACCGAATAGACAGACAGACGACAAAAGGACGGTATAAGGGTTTTTTGGTCATACCTACAAAACCCTAAAAAAACATTTACAAAACCGTCAAGATCAATCCATTATGTATTTAATTTCATTTTTCATGCAGAAAATATCTTAGGGTTTCAAAATTGTTAGAATGGTCCATTGTTCCAAGTTTCTTGTTTAAATTCAATATTAGATTGATAATAAAAAACTAGCATTACATATAATACAGTCTGTTCCAAACGGTTAAGCGGAACTAGATTTTGCAATCTAGTTACTTTCATCGTTTAAATCGTGCCTTTCGGCCGTTTTGTTTAAGCTTTGTAAATCATACTTACAATAAACATTTTTTGGTTAAGGTTAATATCATTTTAAAATGTCATTTTCTTTATATTTTGATTTTTTGTGTCATTCTTAATACAAATTTCCCATTTATTTATTTTTTTGTCATTAAAATATCTAAAAAAAATATTTAATTTTGACATATCTCATTCGTTTCCATGGTTTCATTGTTGGAATTTTAAATTTTGACATCTCAACGTGAAAACTGAAATAACTCAAGCAAGGTCCCTTCTCGTGACAACCTAAAAGAACTAAATTCCCATTTAGTTCCTCTTAACCGTTTGGAACAGACTGTATGTGTGTACATTGTTTTGATTACATTGGTTACTTTTGGTATTCATGAATATTTATACATTGATATAATAGTGTAAATAAATTTTAGTATTGTTAGATTTTATTGTATAGGTTTATGTTCTTCAGATATTCCAGTGTTTTTTCTAGTTCTGTAATGTTTTTCCCTAAGGCCACTTTTAAGTCGGGTGTGATGTGGAGGTTTTGTCGTTCCATATTGTACTTAGTGCATTCCTCGATGATGTGTTGGACAGTTATGGGCGTGTTGCAGTTTTCGCAAGTGGGGTTTTCTACTTTTTCAAAGATATGTCCGTGTGTCAGTCGGCAGTGTCCAATTCTTAAACGTGTGATGACAATCTGGTCTTGTCTTTTGTTCGGGGTCTCCCAAGTCTTTGTGTTGTCTTTTATTTGTCGTAATTTGTTGTTTTTGGTTAGAGACCATTCGTTGTGCCATGTATCTTCGATTTTGGTTTGGAGGTAATTTTTAAAATCTTCGGTGTCAGTGGTCTTCTGAATGGCAGTCGTATTTGTAGCTTCTTTTGCTGCTCTATCGGCTATTTTATTACCTACGATTCCAACATGGGCCGGTATCCATATAATTTTGGTTGTTATGTTTTTCTCAACGTATGTAGGTGTTCTTTAATTTTGATGAGTCGTTCGTTTTTATGGTACATGTGGTTAAGGCTTTGGATCACACTTAAGGAATCTGTGCAAATACAGTAGGTTGAGTTTGCCTGCCCTTCGGTTTTTTGGAACACTGTTATTTACTGGATTGTGTTACTTTGTATATAAACTTTCTTTGAATTTAGATTGGGCACATAGATAGATAGATAATTTGAGTTCGGTTCGAGAATAGCATACGGTAACTCTGAATTCTTGAAGGATATTCTCGGTTGATTATCCGGTGATCTATAAGTTTCGTTCTAGCCTAACGTTAAACTATAATAAATTGTAACTCTTCAAATATATAACAATTTATATCGATGGTGTAATTCTAATACCTCGGAACCCACTTTTTTTTTTTGATGTTGGGGTTATGAGCTATTCCCATGGTAAAAAATGCGCTGAATTGATTGGAAAATACCTCGTAAGCCGCAGGGGATTGACTTTAGTGCTATACCCTGTGAAAAATACCTCGTATCCAAAACTTATAGTATAGTTCTGCTTTTGCAAAATATTGAAATACCATAATTTTTGGCTTGTGTTTTGTTTTCTACTTCTTATTTGGGAAAACCACTTCTCTACGGATTCTAGTTTATAACGACTTTGGCAGTGTTTGAAACATGCTGCGCAGGATATGTTCTAACCAGCTACTCTGTTCTGGGTAGGACAGAGCTGGGACTCTCAAAATACTTTAAATTAAATGGAGTGGGATAAAATGTGTAGACTAATAAATTTAAAAGTTTCTTGCAGAAAAATACTAAATTCAACAAGTTAAATAATTAATCATGTGCGGTGACCTAGAAGTAAATGTTGAGTTACACTGTTCATTCTCGGTCTCTACTAGGTAGACAGACTGTCAGCGCCTCAACACCGACATCTACTCTTGGAATTTAAATGTATAAATCAACATTATTATTTCTTTTAAAATGCTGCTAATATATTAAAAATTAATATATTAAAAATTAATATATTAACAAATTAATAGACGACAAAATGACGGTATAAGGGTTTTTTGGTCATACCTACAAAACCCTAAATGATGGGTGATTTTCTGAAATCAGAAAAGTAGAAATCTGAGGTAATAATTGGTTTTTAAGTCAAATCTTTTGTCCATGTCACAAAAAATAAGTTCATTTTTGTTAGTTAGTTTAATTTACGCTCTTGAAAATTAAGGACTGTTCCGCTTGTTGATAGCTTATGTTAGTCTATTATGCTATTTGGTTTCCTTGGTTTCTTTTTTGATAAGATCCCATAGTGCCTTATTTTTGTTGGGCAAGTTTAAAAACTCGTACTACGGATCACCTCGTAGAACGAATTAAATTCGTTATCAAAAATTTTACTGTATTGCTTATGCTCTTTGATAGAATCCTTCTTTAGCAATAGAATCCAATTCGTCTCTGTAAACAATTCCAAGTCGACTCATCTTCCCCTCGATATCGGTGTTCCACAAGGGTCTATTCTTGCAGCATTACTATATGTTATATACGTGAATGACTTTCCATCCGCTGTAAATAATAAATGTGTAGTATATGCTGATGACACTAACCTAATAGTGACATCTAATTCCTTAGAAAGCACGATTAGTAAAAATAACGCAGTTGTTAACAAAGCCAAACTGTGGTTTACATCAAACGGCCTCATCTTAAATGATAGCAAAACTCAACACCTCCTATTTGCATTGAGAAACCATAATTTTGACAACCAGGACTTCGTAAATTTCTTGGGTGTTCATCTCGACCCCACCCTCAAGTGGCATCATCACGTTAGCTCCCTATCCAATAAATTATGTAGCACTGTATTAAGAAATCTTATGGCCTCAGTTTTCAGAGAAATTGTTCGTATTACTTATTTTGCATTGTTCCAGTCGCAAATATCCTATGCCATTTTAGCCTGGGGACATTCTCCGGCGGCAGAAAGAATCTTTTCCTTACAACGACGAGCTGTAAGAATTCTGGCCGAAGTCGTTTACCAAAGCGACTGTAGGCTTTGTTTCCCTGAACTGGAAATTATGACACTGCCTTCTCTATTTATTTACAATTCCCTATTGTATGCCCACAGAAACTTCAATGAACTTGTAACACATGAGCAGGTACATAACTACAACACTCGAAATAAAGGCAAAATCTATCCAACCTATATAAGGCTCCAAAAATCAAGAAATAGTACTAACTATTATTCAGTAATGTTCATGAACTTACTGCCTAATAATTTTAAATCTGAGTGTTTTAACACTTTTAAAAATAAAATAATTTTTTTTTTAACAGACAATCCATTTTATTCTGTCAATGAATTCTTGTCTCATAAATTTTAACGCGCTTGCTAGCTAGTCTCTCTGAACTCTTGTTTTAATATTTAGTACTATATATATTTATTTATTTTTTCTTCTATTTTAAACTATTATTTTGTGTATATTATGTGTAATTACGGCTGACTTTAAACAATTTATGTATTGTAACCAGTAGCGGCTGGTGAGTAAAATATTTGGGGGGACACTTTTTTCCCATATATATCTATTAAAATATAGTTATACGAGAAAAAAGTAAATAAATAAAAAATACCTGAAAATATGTTCTGCAACTAGAAAAACTGACAAATCTGGCACTTTATGGTCAATATTATTATTATCATTTTTGTAGTTATTACTTCTATTATTATTATTATTATTATTATTATTATTAAAATTGCAATATTATTAAGACAATGCTTTGTAGTCAGAAACATAACATATTTGGTTATTAATTAAGCAGATACCTACACATATTCACATGTATTTAAATATTAGATTTAACCTTTTAGTTATGTTCTTTAATTGAACGTTTATACGCAGTATCAAGTTGAAATCGTATATTTACCGATCCCAGCATGGCAAATTTGACCGAATAATGCATATGTTTATGAGACACATTATGTTTAAGAACTTTATCTTTGCAATGTTTAATATCTTTAACACTATTTACTGTCTTTATTTCATATGCGTCTAATGAACAAATCAAACACAGGAAACAAAAAAAAAAACATTTTATTTATCACATCCACACAACCAACTTGTATTTAAATATTGTTTTTCACTAAACTTTCTATTAAATGTTCTATTTCCATTTTTATCCTGTTGGGAAATATTCAATTTTGGCCGATGAGGACCCATATTTTTACCGACCGCCAACATATATAAGGGAGGTATTTTGATCATACCGATTTGGAGATTTCGATAGATCTCCACGAATTGAGGTCCCTACATAACGTTTTGACTATTTTTAGCACGATGTCTGTCGGTCTGTCTGTCCGTCCGTCTGTCCATCTGTCCGTCCGTCCGCTTGTCTGTCTGTGTACAGGTGTAGAGCAAATTCGGCTAAAAGGATTTTTATGAAACTTCATATTTAAACTTCTGCCATCAATGGCACGAGTTTATCAACTTTTGGTAAAAATCGGTTGACTAAAAATGGGAGTTTACTCGTGTCGATTTTAAGATTTTTGCGAATATTTAGCAACAGAAAAATATTTCGAAAAAATGTATTTAACAAAAGTTGCTATAAATGCAATAACTAATAACTTTTATCTGATATGTTTTTTGATGAAACGAAAAATTTCGAAAAATTTGTCGTAAATTTTTGTAAAATTTTTTGTCTCAAATTTTCATACTTATATGTAACGTTTTCATGGTCATGATAAATAATATCTCTGTTAGAAAATATTAGGCCAAGTTATTTCTACTCTGCTGCTAGAATATATTTTATACAAGTACTTTATAATGGCGGTCGGTCCTGTGGTGGCCACAGCTGATTTTTTATTAATAATTTTGTTTCATAGTTAAGCACGTTAGTTGTATTAAAATATACAGTATATTTTAATACAACTAACGTGCTTAATGGTTTGAAAAATATTATTTTTTAAATACTTAAATTAGATCTGGCGCAATGTTAGCAACAACGAAACTGTCTGGCAACTATAAATTTATAATGCTAAAAAGACATAGAAAATTATATTTAAAAAAAAAAAATGTCTTAAAATGATTTCAAAATATCCACTTTTTACCTATACAGGCGAGTTGCGCACAGGTAAACGCAACCGCTCCTAGGTGCCAGACGTACCGCATCCCTACCTAACTTCAATAAGAAAGAGAAATATCGAAAAACCAGCCGACCTAAAATAAACTTTTTTGTGACGTTGCTAGCTCTTAGACTAATTGTTTAGTTAACAAAAATTATTTTTCTTTAAATATTTTTATTTAGATAAGATTTTGATAGAAACGTTTTTTGTAAAGTCTGAAAAACGTAATGGATCAAGTCATGACAGACTTTAAGCTGTAGGCTTGTTTAGTTGGAAAATAAATCCACTGCTAGATTTGCTGGTCGCATCTTACTGAATTCATTGTTTAAAATAACTTATAAGGATTTACACCTCTGTCAAATATATGACATTTATATTAAAATTCTCTTCAAAAAATAGTTTTAATGAAATGTAGATTTAAGAGACCACAGATATTTTGCAATAAAAAATCTATCAAAAATATTCAACGTCACAAACTTTTTAATTTTTTCACAATATCATATTCTCAGTTGACATTTCTTACCCGCATCTGTTGGCTGTGTCTAGACTCGAACCCATATCTGTCTAGCATGTCACGGCAATATTCAGCTTTTGCGAACTCGCAAAAAAGTTATAGATTAAAAATTCTTTATTGTGACAAGACATTTGAGGCGTGGTGGTAAGTTGGAGATACTATCATTATGGTCACTAAAGAAATACAAAATTGAGTAAAAAGTTCTGACGTTCGTAGAACAAAGATCATGTCTGATGGTCAACTTGATCGAAAAAATATTACTTACTTTGTTATCTTGCGGTTGAAAGAAAGGCTTTTTCATAGTTAGACTTCGTTGTAATTTTTTCTTCCTATATGCGTAAGTATCTATTATAGCAAGGGTGATACCCTTTTCACACTAGATCTTTAAGACGATTGAACTTAAACTTCATCGATGTTTAATATCGGTTTGCTTTCACACTTGATGTTTAATTTGAAGAAGAAATCTCCATGTAAAGCTAGTATGTATTGCCAACATAATTTCATATCGTTTGAATTTATTCTGTCATTATTTTGTATATCGAGGTTAGGAGAAGTTTATTTTTTATATTTATTTAAATAATAACGCAAATAATCTTCTCATAACCTCGATATATAAAATGATAACAGCTGAACATAGATAAAAGAAGAGAAGCACAAATTTAAGGAGTATTTTTTTATAATGGGAATTAAGTTGGCAATGCGGGCGAAGTTTAAGACGCAGATCTCTGTCTTAAACATCGGTCGTGTTTAGACGAGGCCGTACGGTTTCACATTAGCGTTTAAAGATCCATTCACTTAAACATCCGATCTTAAAGATCTAGTGTGAAAAGGGTATGACGAATCTATGACAAGATTATCAGTGATTGCAGGACATAATTTTAATACCTCGCAAGCGATTTGACAACAATGTTATTTTAATTTATTTAATGATATTATTTTTTATTATTATTAGTACAGTAATACTTCGTTTAACGTTAGGGATGCGTTCCTCAAGAACATTACGTTAACCGAATCAACGTTAACGGAGGAAGAAATAACACGCGTAAGGGATAGGTTACTAAATTGAAAAAAAAAATACATTATATCATTTTTAATTTTTTAATTAATAGATAGGAACAACTAAAAACAGCTTTTCTTGACAAAATTTAAAGTATAAAATTAGTATTATAAGCTGTTCATTTTTGTAAGAACACACTAGATCTGGGTATTTTGGTTACTTTTATGGTGTGTTACTGACTTTAAATGTCATTTAAAAATTTTCCTTACGCTGTAAAACCGACTTTAGGTTGATAAGGTTATGATCATTATAATTAAGATATAATTTTTCATTATGACATATGTCAAATGGATCGACATTTTAAAAAAGTGACATTTTTTAATACCAACATGACATACAGCTTCAAAGATGCAAACTATTGAAAACAAAATTCCCTCTTAGTTTGTTCTTACAAAAGTGAACTACTTATATCTGTCTCAATTTGTAATACGAAACTAAGAGGAAAATTTCATTTTTTATGTTGTCTATTTAAAATATCATCTTAGGGTGGTACTGCTGAAATGGCACCTTTCAAAACATTTGACAATTCATATTTGACATTAAATTATATGTCAATTTATTTTTTTAATGGAAAAGTATTTTTATACAACCAAAATAAGAACATAACATCAGAAAATATGCATAAGAGACCACAATTACATAAATATACAAAAAAACACATATATAACGCTTATGGAAAACTTTTAGAAAAAAATGGAACAAAATTAAAAAGAAGCGAAATTATAGACCTTGTGGCAGATATTTTTTCAGTAAATCTTGGTGTCCTTTTTGTTGTGAAATATAAAATAATTTACCCATTTCAATTTCTTTAGATTTCTGAAGGAGAAGTAAGAAAAATTTTAAATGAAGGTGTAGAAAATTTAAGACCTACGAACATGGGGAGAGGTAATAATAAGAAAACAGATAGAACCACAGACTTCAAACTACTGTTTTGGAAAGATTTGCAGAGAAAAATTTGGGATTTACATTCAAAAAATGAATATTTTTGTTTAAATATGTTATTAAATTTTGCAAAACAAGAATTAGATTTTAAGGGCAGCACAATAAAATGATAAATTATTATTATATAATATGTATTTTTGTTTTTTATATTTTATCACGATATTTCATTGATAATCGTAATATTTTTTTACTATTCTACGAGTAATAATCGAAAGTTTGATGAAATAAATATTAATATATACATTCAAAATATTTGACATGTCAATCACAATTTCAATTTAGTAATAACCTCAATATGATGAAACTTAACCATACTTTTAAAAGCCAGATTTACAAGTTCACATGATTCTACAAAAGTCTATTTACACCACAACAGTCACTAAAGTAACCAGATCTAGTTTCGTATTACAAATTGCGACAGATTATATGCATGTATGTATTACAAAATTAGCGGTTATACGTAAACTGACAAATTGTGACGATTTTAATTTTTTGACAAGAACAAATCAAGGGTCGATTGCGTTGCTTGTCTCTTTTTTTCTCGTAATAGCTCACTGTAACATGTTAAAGCATTTAATACATTTCTTTTTACAGCACAACTTCGCGCTAAGTCTGGATCATTTTCGGACAAAATATCTATCGAATGAGACACCTGACTTTACTTTTTGTACCGGACAATAGTTTTGTTGTTAAAACTTTAACCGGCGGTTCTTACATATCGATGTCAGAATTGGCATCTTCTCTTACCAAATTTTCTTCTGTCAGTTCTTGCAATTCTTCATTTGTTAGCGGATTGTCGTTGTCATCCTGTAGTAATGTCTGAATATCATTAGCGTCAACTTCATTAAAATGTAATTGGTTTGCCATTTCAACAAGTTCCGATTATTCTTCTAAATTGAGTCCTACTTTCTTCCAAACTGCTTTAAGGCAGTGTTGTGATACTTCATCCCAAGATCGTTGGATATTCTAGATAGCATTCATTATGTCGTAACTCTTCCAGAATTCTTTTATTGACACTTGCTGACTGTCCACAGCATCAATTAAGTTGGAAGAAGTATGCCGAAGGAAACGAGCTTTATATGCTGCTATAACGCCCTGATCAATGGGTTGAATGATAGATGTTGTGTTCGGTGGAAGATTTGTTGTGTTTGTTGTGTTCTCCCTACGATTTTGATTTTTTGTAATAGTTTATAATTGTTAATACAAATAGGGAAAATAAATGACATCTTTGAAAATTCATGCCGATGGGAAAAGGAGTTTACTTCATCTCTGCTGTTTATCCTTGCTACAGATGTTTGTAATAAAAACAAGTTTTTACTAAATATTTTCCTGTAGCTCGTAAAAATATTTCTGTATAAATTTCAATTCTAGCTTATCAAACTACTGAGTAAAATATATTAGAAACATAAAAGTAAAAATGGATGAAAACTGAACGCATTTGTTGATTGAAAAATACATGCAAGCATAAGATATGAATTTTCATTATAATGTCCTTTTATCATAAATGTATTAGCATTGTTATTTTATGAGAATGGTCATCATAAAAACTTCTATAAGAAACTACATTACAAACTTTCCGATATGAATCAAATGCCAACGAGAATTTTTTACTAAAAGTCATTATAAGATTTTATCATATATTTATAAATAACTTCATCTATAACGACTGTAATATAAGTTATTTCTTAATAAAAAATAAGTATTTCACAGAATGTTCATTATCTTATTTTTAAGGTCATTATTATTATATTATAAAAACCTTTTTGATTTAGCCATTAAATGATAAAAATATAGTTCATAAAAGATTTTATAGCGCTGTGAGCGCTAATACATATTTAATTTTATTTGATGAAGCATTTTTAGTACATTTTTAGACATAAAATTAAAGTTGATTAGAAAAGAAAACAAAAGTTTTATACGATAATTCACACTGATATATATATAATGTTCAAATACTTTGTTTTTTCTAACCAATAACAGTTTTAATTACTTTCAAATTTAATAATTCAAATTTATGTCTGCCACAAGTTATTAACGGACAGTATATTGCCTAAATTAGGAGTTCAAAATTGCTGTGTGTGGAACGAACTGTGGGCGAATGCGTTGATGAAGCACCCAGTTTTTCGTTTGCCAAAGTTCGGGCTTCTTTTCTATAATGTCTTCACGAAAGCGCCTTAAATTTAAAACGTTGCAGTAGAACTGTGAATTGTAAGTAACCTATAACTGTAAGTAAATTTTTTATGGCGCCTCCAATTTTCTATTAATATTTGTGTGGCTGATATAGTATATACGGAATACGCAAGATCCAGCAAAGTGTTAATGAAGAAGCTGCTCGCATTGCATATTTTGCTTTATTCCATTCAATAATGACCTACGGCATTACTATATGGGGTAACTCTACTCTATCAATAAAAAAATTTCTTTTACAAGAAAAAAGCAGTAAGTGCAATAGCTAATATTAATCGTAGAGATTCCTGTAGATCAAAATTTAAATTATTAAAAATATTAACCCTATACGGTGCATATATATACGGTAATGTAGTAGAAATTCACAAACATGCTCAAAATTTATTATTAAAAAAACAAATGCACAGTTACAGCACCCGTAACAATCATTTTGTAAATATTCCAAGTCATCGTTTAACCGTCACAAAAAAAGTTCTTGCTACAAAATATGAGATGTATAACAAAATTCATCCCACAATACAAAAGTTACCCCATAAGAAATTTTAAAATGTAATGCGAGAGTTCTTAATTAACTTATGCCCATATAGTATTCTCGAATATATGAATTCTGAAATATTAATGTACAAAACTGAAAATAGGTAGAAGTAGGAAATAATGTCACTGAGCTTTTTGGACAAGAAGCGTTTATTTTAACAAAACACAACGTTTCGCCAACAACATTTCGGGAGTGTCTGAGCCACATTGGTCTCATTTATATCTTATTACATCTGTGATATTTTTGAGTTTATTTGCACAATTCTTTAATTGTTTTGTTTCCACATGGGGTACCTATTTGATGAGTAATTTATTTTGTTGATTACTCGAAGTTAATTTCAGTTCACATGTACCATTTTGAGGTTATACTTATTCTAATCTGTTTTTTCAGAATTTTGAAGAGTTTGGCGAGTTAACTTGAACAATATCCTATTTTACCTTGTGGTTCCTTCCTCCCATCTCCACAAAATCAAAATTTTAGTAAATTTAACGTAGTAATATCATTTAACATGTGTTAGGCAGTTCGGTTTGGATTCTCCAGATTAGTAGAGTTTTGGGTCCGATATACAGTTTGGGGTACTTTCTCCACAAGATCTTTGTGCGTACCATCGATGTTGGGGATTGAGTACGTCGGACTGTATTAAGATCTAATGCTCTATATCTTTCTGGGTTTCTAACTGTTACTGTTAGGGTTTTCCGGTGTCTGTACCGGTTTAAAATTTATTATTTCTGCAATTCATATTGTATTTAAAATTGGATGTAGGGATCCTTAAGGGTTTTTGGGGTTTGGACTTGATATACCGTTTGAGGTACCTTTATCTCATTACTTTGTACGTACCATTGTTTTGAGGGATTGGTATGTTGAATTGTATGATTGCTCCGAAACTCAATTAATTCATTTTGGTTCTTTCCACTGAGTTGGTAGTGGTGAAAATTTCATGATTTCGGGGGTTATCGTTGCATTATGTTGTACAGGGTGGGACACTGTCAACTCTGTCGATTTGTGAGTACCAGGTAGTTAGGGGGGATAGTGTCGCAGCCTGTCATATTGATGCATCGATAAAACTTGATATCATTGTATTTATGTATTAGTTAATTTTGGACAGTTATATAGTTTATTTTGTCTCATTTTGCATTGTAAAATTTAAACAATAGTTTCTAATTTTTTATCACTATATTTCAATATTTAATTTAAATTTACTCCTGTTTTTTCCTATGGTCTGTTTTCTTCAAGTACACATTAATGTCTATGTATTCTGCAATTCACCATCCTTGGAGATGATTGATGTACAGTCTGTTATGACTACGTTTAACTAACATAGGTAAATTTTGTTATTGATTGTACAATATTGTTTTCTATCATGATGTTATTGTTATAGCACCTGAAGAAGCCAACTATGTTGTTGGCGAAACGTTGTGTTTTGTTAAAATAAACGCTTCTTGTCCAAAACGCTGAGTGAAATTATTTCCTACTTCTACCAATATTCAAAATTTGGACGTTAAATTACTTTCTACTAAAACTGAAAATGTGTAAACCCTATATTATTTGTTTATTTATTTATTTTTTTAATTACTATTTATGTTTTAATTTTAATTTATAAATTTTGAAATATTTTGTAACACTAAAGTGTAATTATTAATGAAGCGTAATTTTTTTTTTTTGTATCTGACGACCCTCTAAAATTCTACTCTTTTCTATAAGGCAATAAACATTATTATTATTATTATTATTATTACCTATAAATCCCTGAAAAATTTTAAAAAGTTTTCTGTCGCTCGCCAGATCTAATAAGCATGAAGCAGAACATATTTAATTCTTGTTAAAAATAAACATTTTTGTTTTCAAAGATATTTACCGAAAATTTTAAACCTACAAATTGTATTTTGTTCGTATGTCGACCGTTAAACCCATTTCATTCTAAACCTTGGCATAAAAAATTCCGGGTACAGTTCCGGTAAAAAGAGAGCACTTAGAGCAAATAATCAGCTGTCATTCATGCCCTAAATGACCGTACATTATTGATGAGTCGAAGCGAGAAACCTGAGGGTGTTTCCCAAAAATTTCACTTTACCCAAAGTACGGTACGTTTCTAAAACTTTTACCACTGTAACCCTTTTCACTTAATTATTAACTAAAGTAAAACCCCGTACATCCCTTAGAAGAAGTGGGGTGAAAAGGGAGGTGAACGCCATCGGTTCGGATTGAATATGTTTGGTTAGCTAATGAGGCAGCTAGTTCGATACTTCACATATAATCTCACTATCATGTGTGTTACATGAATAATTTCAACGGCTTTGATTTCCAAATGGTTTGGTTAATATCTGTAAACATTAGGTGCGAGTTTTGGTTTTGTTCTTTGTAATGATTTAATGATTGTGTTTCAGTTTGCAAATTTGATCATTTGGGGTGCATTTGTAATGGAATATCGATCAAAAGGACGATCATAGGGATTGCTAGCAAGATTACGTCTAGAAAATAATAAGAAGGCATCTAAAAAGCTCAATTATATCGAAATTATTTTACTCATAGATCATATAAACAGGGGGGCGTGAAAGCTTCGTCGAGGAGCCGCGAAGTCATATAATCGAAGCATGAAATTATAATACTAGGTGTCTCAAAAGAAATTTTATATTTATTTAGCTTACTGCGTGAACGCAACGTATCCGAGGGGCGCGGGGTTTATGTCAATCGGTAGCCTGGCTCTTGGGAATTCAGTCGCTATGGAGCGTTTCTCGGGAGCAGACCGCGCGTTATGCGTGCGAGAGTTTTACAAAACCGGTGATTCGGCGACTGTAGCGCGTAGAAAATTCTGCAGTATTCGAGGTTTTCGCCACTTAAATGATGCGCCAAGCATTCCTCTCATTCGACATTGAGTTAAAAAGTTTGAAGAGACTGGTACAACGCTGGATAAATCAAAATCCGGGCGACCTAGGTCATCAAGAACGGTAGAAAACGTGGAGAATGTTAATCAGTCTGTTCGTGACGACCCGAACCTTTCAATTCGGAAGCGCGCAAGTGATTTAAATGTGCATAGATCATCATTACATCGCATTATGCACAAAGACCTAAAGCTGCACCCCTACAAAATTCAATTGGTGCAAGAATTAAAGCCCCAAGATGCCAGTCAGAGGCTTAATTTCGTAAATCAGGTGATTGAGCGATTTTCAACGTTTACCAACATTTTGTTTTCGGATGAAGCTCATTTTCATCTTAATGGCCACGTAAATAAGCAGAACTGCCGCTACTGGAGTGCAACGAATCCGAAACGCAAACATCAGAAACCCCTACATTCGCCTAAAGTGACCGTATGGGCTGCGATGTCGGCGCGAGGAATTATCGGCCCTTACTTTTTTGAAGACGAAAGGGGGCGTGCAGTTACAGTGAATTCAGAGCGTTATGTGGAGATGTTAGACAACTTCTTGGTACCTGAACTGCAAAACTTTCCTGGTTATAACCAAAGAACATGGTTCCAACAGGACGGAGCAACTTCACATACGTCCAATATGTCTCTGCCACGTGTTCGTGAAATTTTCTCAGGCAAATTGATCTCCCGGAGAGGTGACATAAATTGGCCTCCACGCAGTCCAGATTTAACCCCTATGGACTTTTTCCAATGGGGTTATCTTAAATCTAAAGTTTACGCCAATAAACCGACTTCACTGGCGCATTTGAAAGAAAATATCCGTCACGAAATGGCAGCCATCCCTGAGTCCACCTGCCGAGACGTCATAAGTAATTTTACTGTTCGATTAAATGAGTGCAGAGAACGCGAGGGTCTACATTTAGACGATATTATTTTTAAGAAATAAATCCCCAAAAAGTGTATTTCAATAATTAATAAACATTTTTTCTATATACGGCTTACTTTTTTTTTAATCGATCCACTAAATATAAAATTTCTTTTGAGACACCTTGTACTTATTTTGACAACTAATTTAAACTAATTAAAACGGTTCGCGTTGGAGGTACTTCAAGTACTTTCAAGTAGGTACGACTTAAACTTGCAATATTTTTTGTTATGCTCCGAGTTACTGTTAGCTCAAGAGTAAGGATGCGAAAGTGTTCAAAATGGAAAGCAACTTGGAACAATGGAACACTTGTAGATAAAAATACTTGCAAGCCATTATAGGTAATCGTAACAGATATTAAAAACATGTTTATGTAAAAGTTGTTTGTTTTCAAAAGTTTTATCCAAATATACCCAACACGCCATACGTTCCTATATAAAAAATCGAAGTTGTACTTGATATCCTGTACTTCCGGTTTATTCCGAAAATTTAAATACTACCATCCAATTATTTGGGTAAACTCTGGTCACCAAATTTTTTTCCCAACTTGCTCACACATTTCGAGAAAAATCGTGTTTCCTCTATCTTGATACACCTTGAGATCCCTCCTTCGCTCCCCCCTCTATATATATATATATATATATATATATATATATATATATATATATATACCGAGTATTAGCTAATCGAAGATATAACAAGTAAAGGTATACATAACACATGGAAAGACCTGTCAACTAACAAATCAAGATACAGGAGTTATGTGAGTTAGGCCAAAAGTCAAGACGACTGGCAATGCCCAAAGAAGAAGAAGAAGAAGGAGATAGTATCAAGCAACTTTCAAATTTAAAGTTATACCCTATCTTCAATAATAAGCAAGTGGATTGGTTAATATAACTTTAACCATCCTGTATCCACATCCTGTATCCACCGTCCTGTATCCAGCTATATAAAACAGAAAAAACTTAACCTTAAACAAGAACACGAAACCTTAAAAATGAAGGATGCGACACAACATGTCATACTGGCAGCGAAACCCTTTTTTTTTTATTTATTCAAAAAATCTGTATGAAACTAATCTTATAAAAATAATCTGACTTCTAACTAAACTAGTATTCGCGAATGCAAATAACAGTGAGACATCTGGTGGTGACTGGCTAAATTAAACAGAAGCGTATATTTGGATAATATTTGTACCATGTTGTGCTGCAGTTTATGTGAATTAAGAAGTATTTTAAAATATAGTGACTATGAACAGATAAATATTAAGAAAAAAATTCGAACATATACGCTTCTCGTCCGCCTCAGCTGTTGTACGCAGCGCCGCCAACGTTAGTTCAGTCGCGAATTGTGCGTTCTACCTTATTTCTACGGTAAAAAAATTGTGTAGTTGGATTTATTTGAAAATGCAATAACACAAAGCGCCCCGTACGCTCTGCGCACTTAAAACAGAACACTTCATTTAATTTGATATAAATTGTTTAGCAGAGAACTGTATTCAGTTCCTGTTTTGTTAATTTGAAGTTGTAATAAAAAAGGACGGTTCCATGCGAATATATATACATATTTCCCTAACGAACGTTTATTAAACGTTTTTCTTTGTTTCTTATTATTTGACTTTTAAATTAGATTGCCTTTGTATACGCCATACAAATTCCTCCACGTGTTTATTTCGATTGTTGAAACGGTCTGTCAATATACTAAAACGGGAATTTTCGTCCTTTTAAAGCTGCGCAGTTAGATTTTACTAAGAGAGTTTTGACATAAAATCATTAAAACAATTTTAGAGTAGATTTGATAGGTGGATTATAAAATAATCAATACAGAGAGGACAAAAATTAACTTTATAACTTTCATTTTAAGTAATTATAAATAACCAAAAATACTTCCTCAGTCCGGAAATATGGTATACATTTTGATTTTTTTCTTGTCCGAAAATATGATATAGATTTCTTCTCCTTCTTCTTTGAGCACTATCAGTCAGGTTGACTTTTGGCCTCACTCACATAAGTCCTCCATCTTGATCTATTCTTTGTCAGGTCTTTGACGTGAAGTGTGAATTTTCACACGTATTTTGGAAGGTATCTAGTCACTGAATGATGATTATTAAAAGGCCAAACGATCCCAGCAAACATTTTTATACGGGCCACTGTTGAAGCACATACTCCCCTGCATTGAAAGTAATGGGCCAGTACTCCGAAGTCCCCGTGGCTGTTAGCTGGTCCATTAGCGTATCAATTGCCGGCCCAACAGCGGTAAAGTGTAAAATAATCGCATTAAATGCTGGTAAAGTACTTCGTATAAGAGGAGTGCGAAATACAAATGTGAAGTAAATTATTAATACTGGCGTTGCACAAACTTTTGGTGCCAGCAATTTACTAACAGAAAAAGCAGTTCGCCGGCATTCAGCCGATCGTTGAATGTTTTCTGGGATGAATGCCTGTCACTACATGACACAATTACAAGGGTTTTAAATTCTTTAAATCAATAGGCACGACAAGAAGGTTGCAGTTAGATTTTTTCTACCGTATATCATATATCTCTAATAATACCATAATATATATTTTAACGCTTTTTTTTTGTATTATTGTAAAAATATCATCAAATCCAGACCTGGTAACACTGCGGGCGATCATTTGTCCCGCAAGAGTATAACGCCTACAGAGACATTGTTTATATTGCGACTATATGAAAAACTAACAGATTCTCTACTAGAAATGGAATCCCAGCAACCGGTCAATTATTTATTTATTTTCCTAGTTGATATTTGCAAAATAAATTTACGCACTTCTTCTCTACCCACAACAAAATGTATCCATGTATATACAAAGATATTTTTTAATTTTAGCTAAGATTTGAAACGAAAATCTTAATACTTGGCAAAATTTAGTCAAAATGAAATGTATCTCAAAAATCAATTACCATTCCTTAATCTGCACTTAAAGAGCTTTAATTTAATATTGTCACAATAATTTTTTTTTTTTTCAATAACAAAAACTTATATTTTCTAAAACAAAATCGGATAAAAAAATCCTATCGCACGTTTCCGGTTCATAGCAACATACATTGCTTACAATTTTTTCAGATTTTTGATTTAACTCCTTAGGGTTAAAGGTTGCGGGACATTGATTTTTTTGTACTCCTTTGGAAAAAATCGTTTAATAATAAAAAACTACTCCTCGTTCCTTTATCTATGTCTTAATAGCTTTCCTCTGATACCACACAATAAATTTAAAAAAATATATTTTTTGCAAAGAACCAATTTGATCAAAATTTCCTATTGAACTATTCCCGTTCCCATAAGTATACATTATTGAATTTTTCAGATTTTTAGCTCAACCCCTCTGGGAGATAGGATGGGGAAGTTTTTTGACATTATATTGACAAAAACCCCATAAAACGATTTATCAAAAATAAATTTTGTTTGTGCATCCACGCATTAAGAGGTTTCATTGATACCCCACTCAAAATTTAAAAAAAATATATTTATTTTTCCATTAAATACATATTTGTTCAAATTATCCCGCGCTGTATTTTTTGAACTCTCTATAGTTTTGCTATATGTGGGTTAAAAGGTTGTACAAGTATGCCAAATTTCAACTTTCTATATTCAGCCGTTTGGCTACAACTCCTACCGTACAGACGGATAGACAGACATAGAGACACATGAGTGACGTTATAAGGTTTTTTTTTCATACCTACAAAACCCTAAAAAGATCAAGTTAATATTATTTTCGTTTATCCCACATTTTTTTAAGTGATGTACCAGGTCTACAAGTATAAAATGCGGATTTTTTCAAACTTGCCGCGCAAACAGAGTGTATAGTTCAAAGTTTCAACACATATGGCGTTTTGTTAAGTTATCATTAAGTGTCAAATGCGTATAGGTTATAATTTGAAAAGTGATCATATAATTTTACTGTGTAAAAAATGTCAAATTTTGTGCAAAATAAAGAGCATTCGCGGACAGTACTACTGTTTTGTTTTCATTTGAAAAAAACTGCTGCTGAATCATACCGACTGCTTCGAGAAACTTATGGTGAATATGCTCCGTCGCAAGATACGTGTGGACGATGGTTTCGACGTTTCAAAAGTGGTGACTTTGATCTTACAGACAAAGAACTTGGAAAACCTCCAAAAAAAATGAAGATACAAAATTGGAAACATTACTACAGGAAGACGATAATCAATCACAAAAACAACTAGCAGAGCAGTTAGGCGTTAGTCAACAAGCTGTTTCCAATCGCCTACGAGAGACGGGTAAGATCCAGAAAGTCGGCAGATGGGTTTCACATGCATTGAATGAGAGGCAGATGGAAAAACACAAAAACACTTGTGAAATTTTGCTTGCACGATACAAAAGAAAGTCTTTTTTGCATCGTATCATTACTGGCGATGAAAAATGGATTTATTTTGAAAATCCCAAACGCAAAAAATCATGGGTGTACCCAGGCTCACCATCCACATCAACTACAAGACCAAATCGCTTTGGCAAAAAGTCAATGCTCTGTACTTGGTGGGACCAAAAGGGTGTGGTCTATTATGAATTATTAAAACCTGGTGAAACAGTTAATACCCAACGCTACCAACAACAACTGATCGAATTGAACCATTCGCTGCTCATAAAACGACCAGAATACGAAAGAAAACAGCACAAGATAATATTTCTTCACGATAACGCTTCATCACATAAGGCATAAGCAGTTTGCAACACATTGGAGGCACTCAAGTGGGAAGTGCTACCCCATGTCGCTTACTTACCAGACTTGGCCCCTTCAGATTACTACTTGCTCCCATCGATGGGTCACGCACTTGCCGAGCAGGACTTTTGTTCATATGAAAATGTGAAAGAATGGCTAGATGAATGGTTTGCGGGGAAAGGGGAGGAGTTCTACTGACGAGGTATTCACAAATTGCCTGAAAGATGGGAAAAATGTATAACTTCTAATGGAGCATACTTTGAATAGATAAACTTTTACTGTTCTTTTGAGTTTAATGTGGTTTATTTTAAAAAAAATCCGCATTTCATACTTGTAGACCTGATATACCATATTTTCAGACAGAGGGAGTAGATTTTTAGCCATTTACAAATCTGAATGATTTCTCTATTTCATAATGCTAGTTTTGTATGATAAACTTATAATTTGTGGTATTAATTCTGCCTGTTAATATAAATTTGCATAGATCTATAAAGTAAAATCAGTCTAACTAAAATGATAACAGCATCTCTGTGTTCAGATCATTGAAACTGTGATGTAAATGGACGTGTTAATCTAGAATACTCGAGAAGGCAATCAAACTGTAACTGCAGTGTGAAGAGTCGGAGACAGGGGTCCATACTCCAGGGTGTTCCATACAGCTCTCCATGACTCCGCAAAACAATGAATATCTCAACAGTCACGATCACAATCAATGCACAGACTTATAATGAGAGATGGGGTTGTTATATTCACATTTGATAGCTTGTTTTAGCAGTTTTTTTTTGTGAGGGTTAGGAACATTTTGATTTACGTGTCTGATTGTTAGCACGGATGTATTTTTGGGACATAAAAATATATGAGTAGACAGTCTATGGCAGTGGTTCTCAAACTTTTCTGCTCTCGAGTCAAACATTAAAATCTATTGTCTTGACGACCCACTATAATTTAAGCCCTAATATCTGTTATATTAATGAGTAATACAAAGGATTTCGAGAAATCTGACGAGGAAGAAAAGGATTTCCATAAACTCAAATTGAAGTAAATCGAAATAATTCACCAGGAATTTTTGTTCGCATTATTTAATTCAAAAAATTTGTAGTCTAAAAAAAAATATTTTTTAAAATACTTCATGTACAGCAGCGGTTCTCAAACTATGGTACGCGTACCACTAGTGGTACTTGACACTTTTGAAAATGTAACATGAAAAGTTAATCGTATTTAAAGTAGGTTAGTTAAAATGTTGAGTTTAAGTGAATAAACCTTAATCCTTCCAAGAATCATAGCAACCAGCTAGCGGGCTAATAGGGGGGTTCAGACTTGATCCGCTCGCAAGTCTCGGAACCCATAATGTGAGGGAGACCTAAAGTTGATGGATGTACAGAGTAAGTACAAATGAAATAAATAAATCAGCCAACCGTGACATTTCATATTTATATATCAGAGTCCACACATATTTGTTCAAAATTAAAAATTCATTTGAAAATTTTTATTTAACTTATTTTTCTTTTTACGTAGTAGCACGTAGTTATATTAAGAAGTTACATTCAGTCATATTTTTACAGGTACTGTTCCAAATTTGGAAAGTTTTGTGTTGGAGCACGAAATTAAAGTTAAATTTGAGTTCATTAATAACATAAAACTCTATTGTCAAATGCTTTCTAAAGCTTTTAAGAAATATTTCCAAGAAGACTATTCCGAAATGCTGTGGATAAGGAACCCATTTATTATTGAAAATATTCCAATCATCAGTAGTAATGATAAAGAGTCGTTGATAGAACTAGCTTGCGATGGAGGTTTGAAAATTGGGTTTAGTGAATCAAAACTTGATGAGTTTTGGCTTTAGGCTAAAACCGAATATCCCGAATTGACTAGAAAATAATTGTTGTTTTTGATGCCCTTTTCAACAACCTATCTCTGCGAACCTGATTTTTTTCCATGGTGACCATAAAATACAAATTACGCAATAAATTAACTATCGACTCCGATTTGCGCTTAAAATTAAGTAAAACGGAACCCAACCACTCATCACTTGTTTCAAGCTTGCAGATTCATTCTTCTCACTAAACTTGGTGTATTATCATAAAAAATATAAAAAAATGTTGAATTAATTCTATTTTGTCCAGCGATGTCCAAACTGGAAGGCATGTAAATTAAGTAACCGGACTGGTTTAATTATTTTTTTTTACTTCCTTGGGAAGCCACACAGTGCTGGAGACAGTTCTTCCAATCCTCATAGCAGTGCTGGAACTCGGATTCTGGTCGGTTACGGACGTTTGAATGTTTTCGAGTGTCCCAAAATGACGTCCCTTGAGGTGATTTTTCAATCTTTGGAAGACGAAAAAGTCACAAGGACTCAAGTCTGGCGAATAAGGAGGCTGAGGAGCCACAGGAATGTTTTTACTGGCCAAAAACTCGTTTATTGAAATTGCTGTGTGACAAGGCGCATTGATCATCCCCAATTCATTGGTCAAAATCTGATGAACGGTAGTGTGCGTTAAATTCAACTCTTCCCCGATCATTCTGACTGTCAACTGACGATCTGAACGCACAAGATCCCCGATTTTGTCGATATTTTCATCGCTTCTTGAAGATAAAGGCCTTCCGCTGCGTGATTCATTTTCAATCAACTCTCTTTCTTCTGAAAATGCCTTAAACCACCGAAAAAGCTGGGTCCTTGACAAAACACTGTCTCTATGGGCCTGCTGAAGTTTTGCAAAAGTTTTCGTTGCACTGTGCCCAAGTCTGAAGCAAAACCTGATAGCACACCGTTGCTCAAAATGAATGTCACTAATCATTTACAACGCACTAGAAAAAACTGCTTCACGAAAAAAAATCGCTACGGACAATAAGACTACTCTAGCGAGTTCAAACTCGTACTGAAGGCGTATCACATGTTCACCTGCTACACATCCAAGTCCAGCGTCCCTAATGTTGCCAGATCAAACGCTATATTACCAGTCCGGTTACTTAATTTATACTCGTATATAAGTGTACCTTAATTTTTGAAATTCACTTTAATTTGACAATGGTGAGAACCGAAACTATAGCTAGTAAAATGAAATAAAAAAATTTTCACCTTCTGTCTCTAAGATGATTCTTGCTTCTATTTAAATATAGATTACTTATACGTAGCAATAAGTAAATAATATTGACATAGCATTTAGTTATGATACAAGAGGTACATATTTCAAATACCGGTCATAAACTTGTATTTCCTTGGCAATAAAATTAATTTCATTCAATATTTTATGATATTAATACAGAAGTATATCAACTTTTGAATTTTATATATTCCGCTCATGTCAGGAGTTGGTTGGTAAAGTTCCCAGTACGGCCACTAGATGTGTCTGTAAATCGACATACTGCATAAAAATTTAATACGGCGGGAAGTATCGCGATCACTCGCGGGGATCGCTGATACCATCCTTGTATTCAATATCTTCTTGCGATTACGTGACTTAAAAACCGAACTAGTTTATCAATACATATTCACGGGGTAAACGTGCTTGTATTGGTGTAAGAAACTTTAGTAATGCACCTTCTTAGATACTAATGTTTAGGGGGTTTTTGCATACTGCAAACGAGAGAGAAATATTTCCTACTTCAGACGGAATATATCATTTGCTCTGATATATTGTTTATAGACTTATTTCGTACATGCTTCGTAAACTGATTTAGAATCCAAGATATGGTTAATAGTTTAGCGAGATAGTTTGTCTATTTTTATTTTATATTCAATATTTGATCCACTAGCAAATCAAGTATGGTAGAAGACCAAAAATTAGCACCAATTAATAATCTCTCCAAAAAAATTTGTTAAATTTCGAACTTACTATTTTAGCTGAGTAATACAAATTGCTTCGCTGTAAAAAAAAAAAAAAAATCAGATGTGGCCACCACAGGACCGACCGCCATCATAAAGTACTTATATAAATTACATTCTAGCAGCAGAGTAGAAATAAGTTGGCCTAATATTTTCTAAGGCCCGGTCTTTCCACCTTCAGTTAAAGTCCCAGGTAACTATCTGACAGATAAAGTTATTTGTAACTTCATCTGTTGAATAAATGTCAATACCAGTCAGTGAATCCAATACGTCAGTCTCATTATCCGTTAGATAACTATCCGATAGATACATTTGTATAGAAAGAAGGGATGACATTTACTCAGCAGATGAAATTACAAATAACCTTATCTGTCAGATAGTTACCTGGGACTTTAACTGAAGGTGGAAAAACCTGGCCTAACCGAGATATTATTTATCATGACCATGGAAACGATACATAAAAATATGAAAAAATTCGAAAAAATTTCGAAAATTTTTACAGAAATTATTCGAAATTTTTCGTTTTATCAAAAAACGTCTCAAATAAAAGTTATTAGTTATTGCTTTTATAGCAACTTTTGTTCAATAAATTTTCGAAATATTTTTGTGTTGTGAAATATTCGCAAAAATCTTAAAATCGACACAAGTAAACTTCCATTTTTAGTCAACCGATTTTTACCAAAAGTTGATCAACTCGTGCCATTGATGGCAGAAGCTTAAATATGAAGTTTCATAAAAATCCTTTCAGCCGAATTTGCTCTGCACGTGTACACAGACAGACAGACAGATAGACAGACAGACAGACGGACAGACAGAGAGACAGACAGACAGACAGAGAGACAGACGGACGGACAGACAAACAGACCGACAGACATCATGCCAAAAATAGTCAAAACGTTATGTAGGGACCTCAATTCGTGGAGATCCATCGAAATCTCGAAATGTCAAAATCGGTATGATCAAAATACCTCCCTTATATATGTTGGCGGTCGGTAAAAACAACAGCAGTTAACAGCTATGTTGAAATGGGCTACATCGTCTGACTTGTTTGAATCGTTTCAGGAATATTCTAGTAAACAATTTCTCTTTCTGAGCTCGTTTCGTCTTCACTTTTCGTTTTCATTCTCCTTGCACTGTTACTAAGTGTTTCAATTGATAATGTTCTTTTGGGCATTTAGATGGGATAGTAAAGCAAAAAAAAAAAAATCCCTAATCTATATTAACAAAATTGGAGGCTATATCTGGATAAGGTTATTTGTAACTTCATCTGCTGAATAAATGTCAATACCAGTCAGTGAATCCAATACGTCAGTCTCATTATACATTAGATAACTATCCGATAAATACATTTGTATAGAAAGAAGGGATGGCATTTACTCAGCAAATGAAGTTACAAATAACAAGATGAGGAAGTAATGGGATTTTGATATTGTTTTAATTTTAATTTCTGACCAGTCCGAATCCCATTACTTCCTCATCTTATTATATTTTACGGACGTAACCATCTAATTCAAGACTGTTACAAATAACCTTATCTGTCAGATAGTTACCTGGAACTTTATCTGAAGGTGGAAAAGCCGTGCCTAAATAAATCTGCAAGTCCATGAAACAGGAAAAAATAATTGATATTTTAATTAAGTAAAGTAATGAGCCATCTCACCTCTTCAATAAATATGTAGGGTATCTACACCTTCTGCTATATCTTAGATAGAGCAGTGAGGGTTTTTTTCATTTGCCAAAGTGGTCGTTTTACAAAATACAAATTATTATCACTCTGGCAAAATATGAGATGTCAGTAAGACGTGCGCCAGGCCGGTCATGTCTATTGAAAAAATCAAGAGTTTTCAAGTTTTAAAAGAATCCGGGAGCTGAGGGAATCTGAAAGATCATAAAATAAATGGAGACTTTTCTTTTAGAACACGTTGAATATAAAATGAAAGTGCGGCTTAAGCTCAGATTTCAGACGCAGATCGCTCCCACAGAAATAATAGATGGGAATACTTCAGTTTTCATTTTAACTCAATGTGTCAAGTATATGTATGGAAACCGTTTGTTTTATGACCCAAATTTTATTCTGTTATAAAAAGTCTGATTGCTTTAGTGCTAAGAAAAGGTTTTTATTTTATGAATATGTCTTGAAATATAAAATTTTTGAAATATCAAAAATTACCACAATTTAAATCGGGCTGAAAACACTTTGCTTTTAAGTGAGGGGAACATCTGTAATGTTTTAAAAAAATAACTTCGTTTTTCACGTTTTCTTCAGTACGTGTTACGTGCAGTCAATTTTTTTTTAAAGTCCCATCAACAGTGGCGTACTGGGCTGGCGGGACACTGGGATAGTTCCAGGTAGGCCGGTCATAATTAAATCCAAGAGGCTGGCATAAGAATCTTATAAAAATGTATATAAAATAATAAATAATTAAATATATTCTATACGTCTTCATCCTGAAACCTTTCTACCTTGCGGTGTAAGTCTATAGTCGAGTTACTTATTTTCTGATGTTGTTCTCCATACTTATTGTCATCGTGTTCTATCCTTTAAATTTATATTTCCTTATCTCCTCCCACTTTCTCCACCTCTCTTCGCTGCAGCTTCTTTTGTTTCTTCGTGTCAAGTTTAGCTCGGTCTTCCTGGTTTAACTTTCTTCACTGATCTTACTTTAAGAATTATTTTTACTATTTTGTCTTCATTCATTCTGTGTATATGTTCCCACCATCTTAGCTGTCCTGCTTCTATTAAGATCTTCACTGGATTTGTGTTTAATTTTTCTCTAAATGTTTCATTTTTTATTTTGTCCACTTCGTTTTACCTTCAATTTCCCTTAAAAATCTAATTTCAGGGCTTATTATTTTGAACCTGTGCATCTCTGTGGTGGTCCAGGATTCAGACGCGTATAGGTATCAGTATCGGTACTGTCACTTTTTTTGAAGATCTCTACCTTGATGTTGGTTGGTATTTCTTTTTTAGTTAGGAGCGATTATTTCATGCTGTTCAACATTCTTCCTGCTATGCTTACTCTTTTCATCATTTCTTCATCCATTTTTCCAAAATGTCCCCATGCTAAAATGGCATAGGATATTTGCGACTGGAAAATTGCAAAATAAGTAATGTGAACAATTTCTCTGGAAACTGAGGCCATAAGATTTCTTAATAGATAAACAGTGCTACATAATTTATTGGATAGGGAGCTAACGTGATGATGCCACGTGATGAGGGTGGGGTCGAGATGAACACCCAAGAAATTTACGAAATCTGGCTTGTCAAAATTATGGTTTCTTAGTAAGTTTTGCTATGATTTAAGATGAGGCCGTTTGATGTAAACCACAGTTTGGCTTTGTTAACAACTTTTTTTACTTATCGTACTTTCTACGGAATTAGATGTCACTATAATGTTGGTGTCAGCAGCATATAACACATTTATTATTTACAGCGGATGGAAAGTCGTACACGTATAAAATAAATAGTAATGTTGCAAGAATAGACCCTTGTGGGACACTGAACAGTAACATTTATGAAAGTACATTTTTATATCGTTTATAAAAATATGAAATAATAGTTGTACTAGGTGCCTACCTTGAGGTACACCAGAAGTTATTTTTCTGACGTCAGATTTATAGCAATTAACGCCAACACATTGAGTTTTATCTGCGAGGTACGATATAAACAAATTTAATAGATTACCATGTACGCCTATTCTGTTTAATTTATTTAATAATATACCAGGGGTAAAGGGAAGTGTCCAATCTTGGCTGTTTGAATATCAGCCAAGATTGGCTGTTTGAATATCATTTTGGTTTAGGTTTTCAAAATATGGAGATTTCAAGTTTTAGTAATAAACAAGTCTGAACTTATCTCAAGTATGTTTCTAAAAAGCAAATTAATTTGATCAATTAATTTTTTTTAAACATTTTCTTTCATTGAATTGTTATATTTAATCTAATTATGAAATTTTTTATCTGAAACAATACTATATTATCTCCTTTACAGAGATCAAAAATATTTGAACGATATTTCAGGTGCTGAGGAAGACAAATGTCATGAAGGATGATGCTCTTAAACAAGTTTACTATACATTTCATTTCGCGATGATAATTGAAGAGTTATTTCTCGAGTGTTGAAAATTGATTTTTATTTTGTTATACAAAAAATGTCAATAATCCCTTCCTTTCTATAAAAATTGTAATACCACTAACTTAAAAGTAACTTTAAAATTTTTTCAACAAGTCAATTTACTCAAAAAAATGTATCTTCTTAAAAGTTAACACAACTATGACATGCTCAGAATATATAAGATGCAAAACAAAAACTTGATATATATTAATAAACCTCTAAAAAAGTAAATTTATAAACACAGCAAGTCTCCTGTAAAAGGAACATTCGCCGTAAGAAACTTTGACAAGAATGAAATATTTATTCGTGGTTTTCGGAGATGGGACTTAGGGATGTGAATCAGTGGCGGCTCGTCAGGTGAGGCACGTGAGGCTTAACCTCAATTCATATTTTTGCAAGGGGCGTAAATTAAAAAATAACAATATATGTTAATAATTTATTAAATACAGCATAGTATGCTTACCGTATCAGAGGATTTTCACCACGGTTTCAGTTATCTGCATTGACATGTTGTGATATATTTTTACCGACCACCAACATATATAATAAGGGAGGTATTGTGATCATACCGATTTTGACATTTCGAGATTTCGATGGATCTCCACGAATTGAGGTCCCTACATAACGTTTTGACTATTTTTAGCATGATGTCTGTCGGTCTGTCTGTCCGTCCGTCTGTCCGTCTGTCCATCTGTCCGTTCGTCCGTCCGTCTGTCTGTCTGTGTACACGTGCAGAGCAAATTCGGCTGAATGGATTTTTATGAAACTTCATATTTAAGCTTCTGCCATCAATAGCACGAGTTGATCAACTTTTGGTAAAAATTGTTTGACTAAAAATGGGAGTATACTCGTGTCGATTTTAAGATTTTTGTGAATATTTCACAACAGAGAAATATTTCGAAAAAATTTATTGAACAAAAGTTGCTATAAAAGCAATAACTAACAACTTTTATTTGAGACATTTTTTGATAAAACGAAAAAAATTACCTACCCATCCGAGAATCGAGGAGCCTGGAGAAGTCTTCTCCCACTCACATGGTGACTACTTGCTTGGCTTCACCCTCGGTACAAGTATCTGGGTCAGTGTCTTGGTTGTCATCTTGTGGACTAATACGTGCAGCGGAGTTGGCTATGTTCCACTGCTTCTATATTCTGTGACATCCAGCCTTTTTGTAACGAAAGTTAACCCAGCTCCAATATTCATTTGTCATGACAAATATTTCCTCATTACGAAAATGCGGCGTATGCATTTCGTAATCAGGCCATATACGTCAGACAAATAGTTTTTTAATCCGACAGCTGGCCGTCACAATGTCTAGATGTCGTAATCCTGACCTAGGATTACCTGTGTGACAATATAATATAATATTCTAAATAACTGAGTCAGTACACAGAATTCAATTAACTCAGTAACTGCACTGGACTCAGTTATCTGTTTAACTCAACCCTGTCAAACTGCATGGTTATTGCTGCGAAGTTAATTAGTGGTTAATCAGTTAACCACTAATTAACCTCGGCTGATTGAATAAATAGACTCCCGGCCTTAGGTAACGCGTCTTATATAATAAACCTTATTTCCTTCCATAACTTTCTCGTATTGACGGTTCAATTCGAGAATTTTCGAAGTTAGCTGTCCTGTCTCAAGGCTACTGACGTATTTTGCAAGACTCCATTCGTAACATTATCATGATAAACAATTTTACAAATCTAAAAAACAAGCAAATAAATTTAATTCATAAAAAGTAATTATTGTTTGACCCCTTGAAAACCCCACGAGCCGTCACTGATGTGAATCGAGGGTAACGCTGAAGGAGTGCGGTTGGGGGGTAGAGTGTTACGTCAGTGGTCTTCTCGGCACTTACACCAGAGTGAAGAAAGCTGTAAGAGGCTTAGTGGATACGCCGCTAGGACCACCTTGTAAAGTTTTAGCATGAAATCGGTAATTAGTGAACACGGGACTTTGTACAAGTCTCTAAGTTGGAGACACGAAGAGTACACTACTGTTATAATGTGTGGGGGGTAACCGTCTTTGATGTCTCCAGACTCTCTTAATTCTCATTAATTAATTTTATTACTAAACGCCATATTTCATATTCTGTCTTTGGTTATTATGTATAAAAAATTAAGGAATAAAGTAAAGTTAAATCACAAAGCTAGATAATATACAAAATTTTGAATAAATGTTACGCGAAAAAATATTGAAAACAGTGTATCTATTTATTGTCCGGTAACATAAAAGATTACACCACTAAAGAGCAAGTTAATTGAGCAACAACAAAAGAGCACCGAAAAACGAGCGTCACTAAAAGAGTATTAATAAAAGAGCATTAGCAAAAACATATTGCGAAAAGAGCAGTACCAAAAGAGCATTGACAAAAGAACACTGCAAAAAGAAGACTGCCGAAAGAGCAGTGCGTTAATTCAATTTTTTATTGGTTTATTCAATGGCTTATTCGATTGTATATATCTTCAAGAGTATTCCATTAAAATTTCAAGTTAATCGGAGCAAAATTGACTGAGATATACTCATTTTAATACTAGTACCTATTATTTGTTTTTTCGCGCCTATCGTATGTATGTGGCGTTGTATCTCTTTTGTACGCATGTGGCTTTAATATCGATATCAGCTACTTTATACTCTTAGAGAGGGGACTCGTGACGAATATCTTTGATACATATATTGAAATATACTTGTATATAATAAAAATAATAAAAAAACATTCTTTATTTTTAAACGCGTTTTCTGAAAAATAGCTTTTTTTGATGCGGTGTACATCATAACTCAAAAACTAATGAATGGATCTTTCTGAAATTTTGCACACTTCTTTATAAATCATTTTACTAGGTAGTGACGTTGAGTTTTTGCTTTTATTATGAATATATTTTTTTTTATAACCATTTTTCCGATTACCAAACACGATTTTTTACGTTTTTTTTTCGATTTTTTGACTTTAAAGTCGTACCAAAAATTTAAAACTCAATTTAATAAAAAAGACTCGACATCAGTACCTGAAGAAACTTTTAAACTAACCAAAACTTTTTGAATTATATGTTTCAGATGATTGTGTCACTAGATTTCGTGTACACCGCAAATCAATCTTTTTTTTTGGAGTGTTTACTAAAAAATGACGCCAATGGCTCATTTTTCAATATTTTTCAATAAAAATTTAACGCAATACTCTTCAAGTGTTGTTCTTTAAGATAGACTTTCACCCATTTAGCTTACCTTTACTAGCTTTCCACAAATCGTTCTTAAAAATATGCTTAAAAAATGCAAAATTAACCATCCTTTTAAAATAACTGCATAATAATTTTCTAGTTGTAAGAATTGGTTATTAGGATCTCCGGATTTAATCGCACCAGATTTCCATTTATGGCACTACGTAAAGAGTAAGGAAAATGACAACAAACAACATGAATGGGACATCTCCGCTCAACAAAAAGGCTCATATTTATACTCCATGTTATCTCACGTAGCAGTAAAACCATGGTTCTACAATTTACTGCTAGATAAGAAAACAATCTTAAGAATCATCCGAAACCATTTTAATCACTACCACTCAATCCACTTGAACAAAATCAATGTGATAAACTACAACCTCTGCCCTTGTGGAGAGTCAGGTATTGTTGAGCACATTTTATTCAACTGCCCCAACAGTTACCAACACTCCTCCAAATTATACCAAGAACTCGGAAAAATATTACACCATTAGCCATGAAAACAATTTTAATTCGACCGACTTCTGAAATATGCAGCACAATCTTACATGCAATAAAATGTAATTTGTAATTCGCAATGCAAGTTATGTGCAATGCAGCACAACACCAACAGGACACAGGATCCAACCTGCTGCATCAGCAGCAATATTCCACAAGATTATAAAAACGATGTTGAGTCCTGTGGTTGCCACAGCTGATTTTTTTTTACGAAAAAGAACAGGTTAGAAGAACGAGAATAACTGCACAATCTTAACAAAGCGTTCGTCTTTGAGTTGCACAGTGTACACAGTGGTGTCGGGGCAAAAAACTTGCACGCCACACAATTAACATTATACAATTATGCGTTATGCCGAACGAACCTCTTGTTGTTAAATCGCCGCGAAGACGTCGATCCATCAACTTGATGAGTTTTAATTCACGTAATCAGACTTCATATGATAATCTTTGAAGCTTTTATTCTTTGCGTTATTACTAAACTATGAATACAATGCTCTAAATTTTTTACTGACACTTTTTTATATTTTTTATGTACTTTCTGTTATAAAAAATTTTTACTTCATCCAGACAATTGCTTATGAAATATAAATCCAAAATTTAAAAGTTACAACCCTGTAAAATAAAAATAAAGTTTCGATTAAGCCGGTAGTATTCATACAGTACATATAAACTGAATTGAAAACTGCTGTACCAATCAAAAGTGCACAAATGACAGAACATTTGTTACGATAGGTGACGTACAATAACCATATTTCAAGCTTACCCAGACCAAATGTCCGACCGAATGGTGAAATGCGGCGAAAGTTCCCGACGGTTGAAAAACCAACCATTGCTATTTGTAAAATATTAATTGATACTGAATATTAGTGTTACATCTGTTACGGTCATAGCCTACTATAATCTGTTTCAATTATTTACGGTTTATAGTTAGCCAAATTAGTTTTGCAACTTATTATAAATTAGATTTTACATGTATCGATTATGTTTGTTCTGTATAGAATATTTATCGTTTCACTGGATAAATGTAATATGTAGATTATGAAATTATTATTGTAGTTGATATTACCAAATTTTATTACCGTGTGGAACGATTTTAGAATTAATATTAAACAAAACAAGTAAATGTTTGAACTGGTAATGCCATTAAGCAAACAAAATAAATATGAATAAAATGACTTTAACACCATTGTAAATAACATTACACTTGCAGGTATCGATACTGTGTGTCGGTATCAAAAATCCTATAATATAATACGCCTGTTTGTATGTTCGTATGTTCGTCCGGACGCCTGTTTGTATGTTCGACCGGTCGTTTCTTAGTTCCCCGATAGAGGCGTGCATATGTTAATTATTTATGTCAAAATATATTGTTGATGCAATAATAGTGAATTTTCTACGAACGCTTTTTATAATTATTATAAGATGCAATAATAGTGAATATTCTTTATAACACTTTTTATAATAATTGATAGAATTGTAAGAAATTATTGTTTGTGTATTGGACAGTAGTGTACTGTGATTTTTGTTTTGATTGTTGACAATAAATTAGTAAAAATGACATTGTGTTTTTCATTAAAAAATCACTTCACAATTATTAATTTAGTTGTGAAATACACGGATCGGTTTTTTTACGAAACAAAAAAACAGAAAAACGTTATCCTTCCATATTCGACATATATTACCATATATTTGGTTTTGATGAAAGTAAGAAAAATGTGGCTTTTTTTTCTTTATTATTATTTTTTCAATGATTTATTTTTTTTTATTTTTACGATTTATAGGACAAGATTTACAATATCCCACTGCAAACTCTATACAGATGGCAGCACATAACGACTACACTAAATAATTCAAGAATTATCAGTGGCTCTAAAACAATGGTTTCTGTTTATTTATCACATTAAAATATCATTTACCTTTTAGTTTAGGTTAGATTCACCTTAAAAGCACTATCTTAGGTTATGGTTGATAACTGTTTTTTTTTTTTATAAACCACCTAAAAATAAATTGTATTTTAACTGTTCTGTGCAGGGCTAGGGACAGTGATTCACCTTAAAAGCACTATCTTATGTTCTGGTTGATAACTGTTTTTTTTTTTTTAAACCACCTAAAAATAAATTGTATTTTAACTGTTCTGTGCAGGGCCAGGGACAGTGATTCACCTTAAAAGCACTATCTTAGGTTATGGTTAATAACCGTTTATTTATTTTTTTATAAATCAGCTAAAAATTGTTTTAAAAGTTCTGCACAGTCCCACCTGTTTAGAATCTCTGTATATTGAACAAATGACGTGTGTGTGACGCATGTGCAGTGTTCAGTGGGATATTGTAAATCTACCCCCTGATTTGAGATATAGTGTAAGTACGCTTTTTTCCGTGTGCCCTTTTTGCCGTGTGTGTATTTTTTCATGTGTGCTTTTTTCCGTGTGCGTATTAATCCGTGTGCGTTTTTTCCGTGTGCGTTTTTTCCGTGTGCGTATTTTAATATTATATAAGAAAATGGAAAATTAATTTTAATAAATATATTTTAAATTTAACGTCTCAAATCATTTTTAGTTTTAACATTATAAATATAATGCACTGAGTGAAAATGAATCGTTTTCCCATCTTAAAAAGTTAATGAATTAATAATTCGGATTAATGCTCATTATTTGTCCAGTTTTTAATAATGGGCGTAGAGTTGATTCAATTTGAATTGGATGAAGTTAGGCGTATGGCTAGAGAAAGAAGTCTGAGGTGTCGGGCAAATTCCACATTAAGGTAATGATTTGTTTGCCAACACAATTGGCAACGGGTGCACTAGTGGTAAAATAATGACACAAAACTCAAATCAAAAAATCATTTTATAGTTACAAAAAGTCGCATTAAAATATTTAATTTTGCTTAATGGACAATGTAAACTTTTTAAAAAATAATTCAACTCGAATTTCACATAAAACAATTGTTTTAATATTCATACTGCGTGTATTTAAATAACTAATCTAATTAAAATACGAATTACAAACTTTAATATTTGTCTAGACGTTTTATTGTAGTATTTTTTTTAAACATAAGCCATAAAACGGCTGGTGACAAGTGTTTCATTAGTATTTCAAACTGTTCTTTTAAATTAGTAGCGCTGGTCGCATATTTAACTTATCATGGTCAAGCGAATAACAGCGCTACAGCGGCGTACGCTAAATTAAGACATTATCACGCAGAGCGCGTATATTTTATTGAATCACATTTACTCGTTATAACTGGATCATGTTTTTAATCCTCTGGATAATTTACTGACGAGTTGTTATTTTTTAGAATTTATCAGTTTTGTATTTATTTTTTGTTGTTTTAGTCATACACATTAAAAGATAGGAGTATTTAGAAAATATTGCGATGTCTGGGATAATATTTTTACGCACATAAAAGAGTCACTTTGAAACTTATGTCAGACAATTACTTTAACCCAAGTGCGCCAACAAAAAATTGATCTGGGGGGGGGACATTTTGGAAAAATATTCGTAAAATGAAACAAATTTATTATTGTTTTACGGAGAGGGGTGGGCTTACCCCTGTATATTAATTTAATTTTGATTTTTGTTTTCAATTGCTTTGTTTTTATTAAATAAGTTTTCTATTCACGGGGGGGGGTCTCCGGACCCGAGGATCACCCCATGTGTTGCACCTACTTCATCCCCTAATATCTAATACGCAATAATATTATTCAATAAAAAATAACCTGGTCAAAAATTCTTGTTGAACTATTCCCAGTATATACTAATGTAAAATGCTTAAAATGGTCGATACATTCGCCTCCTAGAATATTGACCTTTTATCCTGCGAGAACCTGTATAGTTTCCAACCATTTTTATATATTAATTGTTATTATTTAATATATCAAAGCACGCCAGTGTATAATATTTCATAAACCCATTCAAATATTTAATTCAATTTAATAGTCATGCAAAACGATAGTAATCTGCTTAATCGTGCGTGATAAAAAGAAATAATTTTTCTGCAAAATTCTTGAATTCAGTAAAAATTCATTCTGTCAGATTTAAGATTAGATTAAAATTTTTACTTATGTTCCAGATATGCATTCTTGTTTAGTTGAGTTTAAAAAATACTAAGTTTAGAGTGACACGAAGAACGAGATAGAATTTTGATAATGCAAGAATTAAAACAAGTGTGAATTGGCTAGTTATGCAACACGCTGTACATAAAAGAAATGTTGGTGGTATTTTTTAATAAGGTTATTTTGCTGTCGGGAAAAAGAAGGCAGTCTTTTCAGTGGGCTTACAACAGGATTTGGGTTTTAACCCCTTGTCAGGTATTTTCTAATTGCACTTTTATTAGACTAATAGTTAATTGGGTAATAAAAAACACCACCACCCATTGCCAGTAGCGGCTGAGACAGGGAGGCGCTGGGACAGTGACCTCCTAAAAATTTTTAGTAAAAAAGCTAAATTTAATACTTTATTTATACTTCTTTAAAATTGCATTAAAGTAGCTAGATATATCTGCATATTTTTATTTTTATTATTTCTTATTCAAAGATTTTTCATATAAATGTTAGATTTAAAAAATTTAAATCAAGACAACTCTTCCGAGCGTTGTTGGACACTCCACGGAGTGTCCAAAGATACAGCGTTGCCACATGCATTATCTAATGTTCTTATCTACATTTGTAGCAAAAATTTCCTAGTAACGGCAACAGCGGCGAAGGTTAGTGTTGCATGTATTAGTGAATTACGGCCGGTGTCCCGTAGCTTAGTTCGGTCGTTGTGATTTGTGACAAGTACTTAAACGTGAAAATGAATCGAATGAAGCACGTTAGTTTTATTAAAATATACTGTTTATTTTAATACAACTAACGTGCTTAACTATGAAACAAAATTATTAATAAAAAATCAGCTGTGGCCACCACAGGACCGACCGCCATTATAAAGTACTTGTATAAAATATATTCTAGCAGCAGAGTAGAAATAACTTGGCCTAATATTTTCTAACAGAGATATTATTTATCATGACCATGGAAACGTTACATATAAGTATGAAAATTTGACACTGAAAAAATTTTACAAAAATTTACGACAAATTTTTCGAAATTTTTCGTTTCATCAAAAAACATCTCAAATAAAAGTTATTAGTTGTTGCATTTATAGCAACTTTTGTTAAATACATTTTTTCGAAATATTTTTCTGTTGCTAAATTTTCGCAAAAATCTTAAAATCGACACGAGTAAACTCCCATTTTTAGTCAACCGATTTTTACCAAAAGTTGATCAACTCGTGCCATTGATGGCAGAAGTTTAAATATGAAGTTTCATAAAAATCCTTTTAGCCGAATTTGCTCTACACGTGTACACAGACAGACAAGCGGACGGACGGACAGATGGACAGACGGACGGACAGACAGACCGACAGACATCGTGCTAAAAATAGTCAAAACGTTATGTAGGGACCTCAATTCGTGGAGATCCATCGAAATCTTGAAATCGGTATGATCAAAATACCTCCCTTATATATGTTGGCGGTCGGTAAAAATATGGGTCCTCATCGGCCAAAATTGAATATTTCCCAACAGGATAAAAATGGAAATAGAACATTTAATAGAAAGTTTAGTGAAAAACAATATTTAAATACAAGTTGGTTGTGTGGATGTGATAAATAAAATGTTTTTTTTTTTGTTTCCTGTGTTTGATTTGTTAATCAGACGCATATGAAATAAAGATAGTAAATAGTGTTAAAGATATTAAACATAATGTGTCTCATAAACATATGCATTATTCGGTCAAATTTGCCATGCTGGGATCGGTAAATATACGATTTCAACTTGATTCTGCGTATAAACTTTCAATTAAAGAACATAACTAAAAGGTTAAATCTAATATTTAAATACATGTGAATATGTGTAGGTATCTGCTTAATTAATAACCAAATATGTTATGTTTCTGACTACAAAGCATTGTCTTAATAATATTGCAATTTTAATAATAATAATAATAGAAGTAATAACTACAAAAATGATAATAATATTGACCATAAATCTTAAAAAAAGCGCCAGATTTGTCAGTTTTTCTAGTTGCAGAACATATTTTCAGGTATTTTTTATTTATTTACTTTTTTCTCGTATAACTATATTTTAATAGATATATATGGGAAAAAAGTGTCCCCCCAAATATTTTACTCACCAGCCGCTACTGCTGGAGACTCTAAATTCTTGTCCAATATTACGGGAGAATAGAAGAACTAAATCGTTCTCTAATACTATTTCCAAAATTCTAATTTTTCATTGAAATCGTAAGTTTGGAGTATCAAACTGAAGCTTGATTAGAGTGTTTTGTTTCTGATCAACGGCATGTTAACTTTAGTATGAAATCAGAGTGAACTCGGTGCAAAGATTGTAGCTGATTAAACATGGATCCATGCGTAGCTGCTCGATTACGAAATAGTGATCTTACCACAGCACACAGAACACATCACGCACAACGTTCAAAGATCAATTAAAAGATAAAAGCAGGATGACAGTGTACTATCACACTTTAACAACATCATAAATGTGGGAATTTTGACTTTCATTTACGTATACGTTTACCTTTAATTTTACAAGTTGGTGTTCATAAAACAAAAGTTCATTATTCAGTCAAAGTGGATGTATTTCAGCAATGATCATTATTAAAATCTTCATCACTCATTTATTTTTAATTTAATCTTAATTTTAAATTTTATCTACTCTAAGCATAAACTGTAAAAATAAAATAAATAAATACACTCATACCTCGCTTTACGGCCTAGATGCGTTCCGAAAAGTTGGCCGCAAAGTGAAAAGCCGTATAACGAATCAATTCCGAATTCTCAAAACCAAGATCATTTGGTAGGTTCAATATGGTTCAATTGTACAAATATGTACTCATCGAAAAAAAAAAAATGTTTCTTAAATTCTGAGTAGGGTATCAAATGAGAGCCCTTAGTGCGTGGATTAACGATCAAAATTTTATTTTTGCAAAATAAATTATTTTGAGGCGATTTTTGCCAAAATTGTGCAAAACAAATTTTGTCCCACACCCTGTAGCCCAGATGGTTTAAACTAAAAATCTGAAAAATATCTAAGTAATGAACATTGGTGTGAACCGGAATAGTACAAAAATTTTTGTTGAGCAAAAGATCAACAAAAAAGCATTTGCTTCTTACTCATAAGTAGAAGGTTTTGCTTGCATTTTTATTCATATTGTTGGGAGGATTTGCTTCAAATTTGCAAGTAAAAGGTTATACTTATTTTTATTCATACGGCCCATCGTTTCAACAAAAAAAAAAAAAAATCTGCTGTGGTCATCACAGAACAGACCGCCATCACAAAGTACTTGTTTAATTTATGCTACTTTATCAAAAAATGTCTCAAATAAAAATTGTTAGTTATTGCTTTTATAGCAACATTAGTTAAATAATTTTTTTCGAAATATTTCTCTGTTGTGAAACATTCGCAAAAATATTAAAACCGACACGAAAAAAAAAATGTTTTTTAAATTCTGAGTAGGGTATCAAATGAGAGCCCTTAGTGCGTGGATTGGCGATCAAAATTTTAATTTTGCAAAATAAATTATTTTGAGGCTATTTTGCCAAAATTGTGCAAAACATATTTTGGAATTTGTTTTGCACATTATTAAAAAGATGGTTTAAACTGAAAAAATTCTAAGTAATGAACATTGGTGTGAACCGGAATAGTACAACAGGAATTTTTTATCAGATTATGTTTTCGGAAAATAACGCATTTTTGTGTTTTTAACTAAAATATGTTAAATATTTAATTCACTATGTAACACACTACATAAGATCTAGTAGCGTAGTTGGTTTTGTCGTGTGCTTTGTAATTTGCAAACTAGAGTTCGAAACCTGTTAATTTTATTTTTTGCATTTTTATTTTGTTTAAATTATTTTGTCAAAATTCTAGTTATATTTTAGTAAATTTTGCATTTAATTTTTAAAAGCGTAAATTCAATAACCATTGGGAAGTTATTATAATTTAACTCTATGTTTGAATGTACACGAAATCAGAGGGCGGGGCATATGATTTAAGCAACTAATGGAAGCCATAGGCGCAATTTTCAAAATCTTAATGAACCTTGCTATATAAAAAAAAATACTGCACATATTTAGAAACTTAAATAATGGTATTAGGCATTCGAATTAAAATTCATAAAAAAATATTTTGACATAAAATTTGTTTTAGCATCCCAAATAATCATCATTCAGTTACTAAATACCTACAAAATCCCGAAATGTGTGAAAATTCACACTTCACATCAATTTTATATGTTGGCGGTCGGTAAAAAGAATTTATACGATACTGGACCAAATGTAATCATATTAGAGAGATATTGCAACCTCTGTTCTACTGATCTTTTAATAAAGTTTACCTTTATTTGACATGTGCGCATGCGCAGTTGATATATCCTTAATTTCTTTCTTTTATTAAAATACCGGCTACCTTTATTTAATTTAAATAATGGCAAAGCATTTTTATTTAAAGCGCCTTTATTTTGACAGGTCTTCTGTCAATTAACAACGGAGTAAATTCGAACATAACATTTGTTGAGTTTTCTTGTGAGTTCTTGTGAGTAATGATGCAAGTTAAAGATAAAAAACGTTTACGATTTAAATACGACGACGATGTTATTTTTCTCCGAGAAATTGTGTCACGAAACGCTTTTGCGAATGGTTGTGCAGTGTGGGAAGAAGTTAAAAATAGTCTGCTGCAGTTAACTCATATAAGGGTTGCAGTTAACTTTTATATTCATTACGATTTCGATCTGTCAATTTGGCATATTTGTCAAAATAAAGTATGAAGCAAGAGCACCGTTGCAATAACACTCTTTAAAACATTATGAAAAATTTTAATACAGTATACTTTATTAGAGGTTTCTTTTAATAAAGTCAGATTTTTTTCACTTTGCAATATCTCTCTATTAATAAAGTATCGGAAGGTCAGTATCGATACTAAAATCGCCGTATCGAATGAAAAATATCGATACTGGTATCATACCAATAGTATCGGAACATCCCTAGGTATACCCAAGGCTGATATTTAAAATATTTAAGTACAGTTTTAACTATTTTAACTTGTTCATCTAATAAGAAAAATGTTAGTCCATTTAACAAATTGATTTCATGCTTTTGTCTTGAAACATCTTGTTAACAAAGTTAGAGTGTGTTAAATTACAGTGTGGTTAACAAGTACAGTGCACTTACACAATCATTTATCCAAGCCAAGACTGCAACAGAAAAAAACTGATACATTTGAAAAATAGATGATTCGCTGCACTCACAGAAGTATCCTAAGCTAATTTAAGCTTGATTTATGAAGTTATAGCGTGTGCGACTTGGTCGTGTTGAAGATTAAGATAACAAATAAAAAAACAGTTGGGTAATCTTCAGATACACGATACCAACAAAAAACAAATTGCATTTGTGAAATTCAGAACAGTTTCTAGTTAAAGAAGAAAATAAGTTTTTTGTTTAAATTGGACAAAAAATTTAAATAATAAAATTTGCATTGTTTCGTAGAAAATTGCATTTTATCCTTCTTGTTAGTAAGTTCTTATTACTTTGCAATGATCCTTAAACAGTTTTTAGGGTTTCGTAGGTATAACCAAGAAATATATAAACAATCTATCTGTATGATAGAAATTGTAGCCAAATGATTGGACGTAGAAAATTGACATTTGGCATGCATATATAGTTTTTCAATCCTTATATTCGGGTCTATTCTTTATCTTTTGTGGTTAAAAAGATTTGGTTAAAAATTATAGTTAAAAAGTAACATTTTAAAGTTAATCTTAAAGAAATCCAACAAGCCATTGTCGATTGAATAACTAAAGAACAATATTAAGCCAGCAATCATTGAAATATCTCCTGATTTGTATAAATGTTACTAACTATGTGTTCTAAGTTGCACTAAAAAACATATAGTTATATTTTAGTAAATGTTGCATTTAATTTTTAAAAGCGTAAATTTAATAACCAATGGGAAGTGTTCTATTACATAATTTTAATTCTATGTTTGAATGTATACGAAATCAGAGGGCGGGGCTTTTGATTTAAGCAACCAATTTTCAAAATTTTAATGAAACATGCTATATAAAAAAAAAAAAATACTGCACATATTTAAAAACTTAAATAATGGTATTAGGCATTCGAATTAAAATTCATAAAAAAGATATTTTGACATAAAATTTGTTTTGGCATCCCAAATAATCATCATTCAGATACTAAATACCTGCGAAACCCTGAAATGTGTGAAAATTCACACTTCACATCATTTTTCAAATATGACTTTCAAAACTGAACCAAACCAGAAAAGCGGCCGATAGAGGTTGTAAAGTTAATTTATGTCTACCCAGTATTTGTTTTGTTATTCAGCAGACTTATTGTCAACAAATGTTATAATAAATAAACCTGGTCGAGCGTTAAATCGTAATTTTCCAGTAACGAACACTATGAAATTTATCTTTGAGTAAAATGAGATTCTCTAGGTGTAAGTTTTGTGTTCATAACGAACAGTTGAACGAAACCATATATTCGCCAACGATTGTTCCGACAAACGAGATAAACATCTCGAAATAAATACGTCATAAAAGAAAATAGGTAGACAAGAATAGAGTCGTTTTTGTGGGCGGGGTAAAGTGGCACACTTTCAACCTAACCTTACCTCAAACTCAGCTTCAGTAAGACACATTTCACAGATACAAGAAGAGCCATCGTAAACTTTGCTACTTCAAACACAGTGGCGGATTTTTCATCTTACGGAAAAGATCGAATAAATAATAGGTTGAAACCGATACGAGGATATAATTTAGATACATTTCAGATTGTTGGCTTAACGGTTTGTTTGTTGTTCTATTGTACTACTAAGAAGTACCAAGGGAACTTTTACAATTTTTGTTTTGACTTTATATAAAAGGAGAATAAAAAATTAGGGTTAATATTCCACTGTCCCCTAATACGAGGGCTACATTTTAATTTTTTACAAAAACTAATACCCTTTTCACACTAGATCTTTAAGATCGGATGGTAAAGTGAATGTATCTTTAAACGCTAATGTGAAACCGTATGGCCTCGTCTAAACACGACCGATGTTTAAGACATCTTGTCTTAATCTGTGTCTTAAACTTCGTCCGCATTGCCAACTTAATTTGTATTATAAAAAATACTCCTTGAATTTGTGCTGTCAACATTTTATATTATCATAAACAAGAATACTGTATTATATCGACGTTATAAGAAGTTTATACTTATTGTTATAATAAAATTATTTATTTTAATAATGTGTTTAATAAAATACAGAGCTACAATAATTGAGATAAAATGTATCGACTTACATGTTAATACAGGTGTAATATATTCTTTATTGTAGTGCCTTTATTGTAGAATGAAATGAAATATCCTTAATTGTTTATAATAATTCAAAATGTGCATCTGCGCAGACAGTTCAAAACTGGTAATTTCATGACGGTAACTTAAGGACAAAATTACTGTAGCTGATGACAGCACCAGAGATTTAAACATCAAGTGTGAAAGCATACCGATCTTATACATCGGTGAACTTTAAGTTCACTCGTCTTAAAGATCTAGTTTGAAAAGGGTATAAGAAAGGATTTTTTTTTTGAACAAACTGTTTATTGCTTTTTAAAATATTCGCTTTTAAGATTTATATACTTTTGAATGCGTTCAAACCAATTCTCGAAACATTTTTTCCACTCTGAAATTGGTATCTCAAAAACATGGTTTTCGAGATACAACTTCTTGAGGTGATGAAAATTGCTGTCTACGCATTTTTGGTCTGACATTGGGGAACAAAAAAAAGTTGTTATAGTCGGATTGCTGATAAGTGACTGTTCGTTGCTACAAGTATCGATATTCAATACTATATGCTTTCTCTGTCTACATCATTATAATTATTTGCATTCAAAATTATTTGAATAAAAAACAAAGCATTAGAGAGAAACGGCATGATTCGCAGATATCTTTACTAATTAGAGCGCGAAAATAAATTTATAGCAGTACTCAAACAACCAAAATTATTAATTTTAAGGTAATAATTATAAATAAGGAAAAATTTATACTCATACGTAAATTTTGGATTATAATTTGTTGTTTATTCCAGCATATTTAAAATTAAAGTTTGCGAATTTAATAATTGGTCGCAAGCCATATTTTAATTAATATTTATTACCAGACACTGACAGTTAAGACAAAAAACAAAAAACATTTTTAAAATCGCTGAAAAATGGTAACTAGATTATTATATGAATGCACTAATTGATACATACATGTAACAGTCACCTATCAGCAATCCGACTATAGGGGATAAAGCAGATGAATACGAGGAATGAGACATTAATTCGATGTTTTTCTCCTTCAAATAATCAATTGTTTGACGTGCTGTGTGGGAGCTTGCATTGTCATGAAGAAGAATGATGTGACGTTTTTTGTGGTTTTTCCTGATTTTGTCGATGACTTCTGGCAGACAAATTGTTTTATACCATTCAGCATTGACTGTTCTCCGATTCATTAAAGGAATGGTTGCAACATGTCCAGTACAACCGAAGAAACAAGCGTTCATTTTCTTGGAAGTGCTTCGTGAGCAAACAACTTTTGTGGGTTTTGGTTCATATAGGAAAAAAATAAATAAAAATGTCTGTCTCCGCCCAGATTTTATCTGTTATCGGGCCCGTTATTACCGTTTTCTAGGGAGTGAGGCCGAATTTTTGTTTTCTTGGGACCCGAGTTTAGAGCTACTAGATTTCCCACTATCTACTAAATTAAAATTTCAGTCACCAGATCAACATCTCATTCTACCAGATTTAGCAGAAAATCTACTAAGTTAACTGTCTGTACCTTTATCCCAGAATTCTCTAGTCAATTTTCTCTGTCAAATGTTAAATCGAATTTATTAAATACATTTTTAAATTTTTATGTTCTATTGGGATGGTAGGTAAATTTAATTTTGTTAGCAAACTTAAGACAATACTTACGTTGCGTTAAGTTTTCTATATCTTCGATCTCCGGCACTGTATTAAGATACGTGTCCACATTACGTTAGCCTTTTATGTTTTGTGCGGATTTTAGTACTTCTCCGAAAGAAACGCGAAGTATAGAGTAGTGAAGGGCGCTGGAAAGTTCTAAATGTAAACAGGGAATATAAGAAACTCAACAAACGATACAACAGCTGCTGGTACTGGACACAACTGGTCGAACTGTTACCTCGTTACTAGGAAGAAATTGCCTTCTACGGTTTGCACCTGGACTATTTATTTCACAGAGAAGGGTTTTTCAAAAAATATGTGAACTTAAAGTTGAAAATTGTATCGTATAGTTAAAGTTTAAAAGATGTTTATTGAGTGTGTTTAAAACAGGAACTAAATGTGTAGGCGGTACTTGCCGCAATTTAACGAAAGCATAAGTTACGTATGTAGTTTTTTCTTCTTTTTTAGGGTTTTGTATGTATGACCACAAAAAAAAACACTTATAATGTCACTTATGTGTAGGGATGGGAATTTATTTTTGAATATCGATATATGCGCGATTCGATATATCGTAAGTGTGATATCGATATTCGATATATATCGAAGTAAAAATATCGATATTTTCGATATATCGCATATTATTTTTTTTATATTAAAATGTATAATTATAGTGGAAAATAGGTAAGTTTGGAGAATAAAATACAATTAAACTATTTATTTTATTTATTATACTTGTTTAATTATTCAACTGAAAATAAACACATGGTCAAAATACCGAGCGTTTATTAATAAATGGTACGTGTTTGAATTTGGCGCGTTGCCGTGTTAGTAATTTCCATGTCATCATGTTTTAACCCTAGCGACACATAAAACATTTGATCATAAATGTAGATATAGGCTATTCCAAACGTTTAGGTGGAACTAGATTTTGAAATCTAGTAATTTTTATCTATTAATTCGGACTTTTGGTCATTTTGTTTAAGTTTTGTGAATCATACTCACATTGCAAATTCTAGATTAAATTGATTGTCCTTATAAAATGTCCTTTTCATTGCATTTTAATTTTTTATCATTCTTAATAAAATTTCCCATTTATTTATTTTATTTGTTTTTAAAATACATAAAAATGTGTTATATTATTAATAAATGTGATTCGTTTCCATGGTTTCACTGTTGGAATTTTAAAATTTCATATACCAAAAGTGAAACATGCAACAAGCCAAGCAAGGTCCCTTCTCGTGACAACCTAAAAGAACGAAATTCCGATTTAATTCCGCCTAAACGTTTGGAATAGCCTGTACAAATATTTCGTGGCTATTTCTGACTTTTGAGGCGCAAATAACCTTTGTTGCTGTGCGCCAAAATTTTTAACCAACTAACTATTTCTGACATTTGACATTTTTACGAAATTGACAGTTTATTTACAATTTATTATCACAATATTATTTTTTATTACAATTTTTTTATATTAAATCATTGGTAAGGGTTTGTTGGTCAGTTAATACTAAGATGTAATTAAATTTCTCTCATAATTAAATATACATATATTTAAATGTAAAAAATATACAAGAATATCGATATTTTCCGCGAATATCGATATTTTGCGCGATATATCGCATTTCAAATATCGATATAAAAATATCGAAATATTTAAAAGTATCGATATTTTCGAAATATCGATTTATCGTTCCCATCCCTACTTATGTGTCTATCTGTCTATCTGTTTGTACGACAGAAATTGTAGCCAAACGGTTGTACATAGAAAATTGAAATTTGGCATGCTTATACAACTTTCTGAACCATAGACAGGAAAAATATTGAGAGTTCAAAATAACATATCACGAGATGAATATAAACAAATATGTATTCAATGAAAATATAAATATTTTAGTAGTTTAAATATCTTAGTAGTCTAAAAACCTATACAACCATGAAATGTGTAAAAAGTCAATGCCCATCAATTTTTTTATAGTATTTTAATGAGCAACTCTTTTTAATAATGCACCGTCTATAATAATCCAAGTTAAATGTTTTTTAAGGGTAACTGAAGAGACAGGCGAGTTCAGAGGTCTCTGGACTGTCTCTCGTCCTTTTCCATCCAATGGTTGTTTACGACAGGCGAAAATAAAGACAAAATAGGATTTTAAAATAATCTTCTTACATATAAAGCGATTATAGCGGTCTGAAAGAATAATCTGAATGAGGTGCGATGTTTGCGTCTGCCACGAATTTTACCGCTGACATTAAATGTAGAATAAATATGCAAAGATAAATACATACAGATTCAACAATATCTCACCTTCACGAAAAAATCTATGTGAAGTGTGAATTTTCACACATTTCTGGGTTTTGCAGGTATTTAGTAACTGAATGATGATTATTTGGGATGTCAAAACAAATTTTATGTCAAAATATTTTTTTATGAATTTTAATTTGAATGCCTAATACCATTATTTAAGTTTATAAATATATGCAGTATTTTTTTTATATAACAAGGTTCATTAGGATTTTGAAAATTGCGCCTATTGCTTCCATTGGGTGCTTAAGTCATAAGCCCAGCCCTCTGATTTCGTCAAACATAGAATTAAATTATAATTTCAACACTTTCCACTGGTTATTAAATTTACGCTTTTAAAAATTAAATGCAACATTTACCAAAATAAAACTAGAATTTTAACAAAATAATTTAAACAAAATAAAAATGCAAAAAAAAAAACAGAAATAATAAAATTAACAGGATTCGAACCCTAGCTTAAAAGTTAAGTTACATTATTAAGCGTATGACAAAACCAACCGCGCCACTAGAGCCACTGATCTGGTGTGTTACATAGCGAATTAAATAGTTAACATATTTTAGTTATAAACACAAAAAATGCGTTATTTTCCGAAAACATAATCTGATCAAAAATTCCTGTTGTACTATTCCGGTTCACACCATTACATAGAATTTTTTCAGATTTTTAGTTTAAACCATCTGGGCTACAGGGTGTGGGACAAAAAAAATTTTGTACAATTTTGGCAAAAATCGCATCAAAATAATTTATTTTGCAAAAATAAAATTTTGATCGTTAATCCACGTACTAAAGGCTTTAATTTGATACCCTATTTAATTTTAATTTTAATTTTTTTTCGATGAGCACATTTTTGTTTATATTTTTAGGGGGATATGTTTTTTATATGTTTTAGTATTATTTCTATGTGCGGGTCAAAGAGTTGTATAAGTATGCCAAATTTCAACTCTCTAGGTTTAGCCGTTTGGCTACAATTTTTACAATTTAACAGACAGACAGACAGACAGACAGACAGACAGACAGACAGACGACAAAATGACGGTATAAGGGTTTTTTGATCATACCTACAAAACCCTAAAAAAGGAAAAAAAATTTAAAACAAAAATAATCTATACATTAATAGTATTCTATTTAACAAGAATATAATAGAGGCTATATTACACGACGATGAAGTTTACCACCCGAGACGTAGGCAAAATTATATCTATGTAATTTTTTAGCACGAAGATTTAAATTAAAATCGCAAAGTTAGCGTTAAAATATTGTTGAATTTTTTAACTAGTCCGAATTCCAATATATCCATAAATATTTGTCATAAAAATCTACACATAAAAATTTTATACTCCAAGTTTATTATTAGTAATAAACTCAACACTTATTAATAGAATCATATTGAAATTATTGCATGTAACAAAATCCATGTAATGTCACCCATAGTTAATTTGAGTAAGACACTACATAGTACAAGTTAATATTACTAGAAGCTGCGTTTTACTGTATGGTAATTCCAGAATATATAATATAATATGTGAATTACCTACTTAAATCACTTGAAATAATTATACACGTAATGTATTAGGCGTGGTAATGATCTATATGATATTACACTAAACAATTTAGGTCTCATATTATGTTATTCTATAGTAACAATAATCCACAATCATTATAGAACAGGAACAAAGCATTTGATGAGTGGATTAAGAATAAATCTGAGTTGGTCAATGGTAAGGTGACCAGATTTCAGTGAAGGGAAACCGGGACACAGGAAAAAAAAAGAAGGTCTTTGTTTCTTTAGATCCAATTGAAGAGCAAAAAAAAAGGTCCTCACCTCTCAAATTCAAAGTGAAGAGCAAAAAAAAAGGTCCTCACCTCCCAAATTCAAAGTAAAGAGCAAAAAAAAGGCCCTCACCTCCCCCAAATTAAACCACTGGCGAAGGGAAACCTCCGCTAGACTTGCCCTCCCATAAAAAAATATATAAAAAAAAATGTAAATTAAAAAAAAAAAAAAATTAAATATTTAGATAAATCTTCAAAAATACATCAAATTATGTTCTATACAAATTTTTGTCCAAGGCTTGCTTTACTAGTTACGAATTAATTATCATGACCATGGAAACGTTACATATAAGTATGAAAAAATTGAGACTTGGAAAAATTTTAAATAATTTTAGAAAAACTTTTCGAAATATTTTCGTTTTATCAAAAAACTTCTCAAATAAAAGTTATTAGTTATTGCATTTATAATAACTTTTGTTCAATAAATTTTTACGAAATATTTTTCTGTTGCTAAATATTCGCAAAAATCTTAAAATCGACACGAGTAAACTCCCATTTCTAGTCAACCGATTTTCATAAAAAACAATAGGGTTCTTCCCATTTAATAGGAGAATTTTTTAGTATCAGAACGAACTCTTTAAGTTAAACCGTTTTTGAGTTATCGTGTATACACACAGACACACACACAGACACACAAACACACACACAGACACACACACATACGGACGGCACTTCGAAAATAGGTTTTTTGGATTCCCTGGACCATGAAACGTGGTCATCCGTCAAAATCTCGACATCGAAAATTTTCGCGATTACAATACTTGCCCCTTATATATTAAGGTCGGGCAAGTAAAAAGTGAAGAGCAAAAAAAGTCCTCACCTCAAAAACCGGGACAATCGGGCGCCCGAGATCATTTTTCGGGACACCGGGACAATTGACCTAAAACCGGGACGGATGGTCACCCTATCAATGGTCTTGAGCGAATGAACATTCCTAGGGGTTGCAGTGGGGGAGGCTGCCAAGGCATGAGCTATGGAGGAATAGAAAGAGGAATAGGAGAGGAACATGGACAAGGAACAACGGACCAAAAGACTAATACCGGATTTAACAGAACGTTTGGCGTGTAACCACAAAAATCTTGAGTACCACGTGATGCAGGCGTTGACAGCACACGGGTGCTTCAAGGCATACACAAAAAGGATTGGAAATGAGCTGGGCAACATCTGCACATACTGCGGTGCCGTAGATACAGCGGAACATACATTGTTCGTATGTGGCAGATGGGACGTAGCCAATACGCGAGAAAATGCCACCCTATGAATCGTACTTACCCCGGAAAAGGTTGTGGGAGAAATGATGCGGTCCAAGAAAAACTGGAAAGCAGTTAGGCGGCTGTTCGTCGACATTCTCAATAAAAAGATGGAGAATGAAACGATGAAACAAGCCGAAGGCAAGTAGGAGCAACTGGCCTATCCGCTGTCAACTATTTTGACTGTCAACCGACGATCTGAAGGCATAAGATCCCGGATTCTGTCGTCATTTTCATCGGTTCTTGAAGATGAAGGTCTTCCACTGTGTGATTCATCTTCAATCTCTCTTCCTGCTGAAAATGCCTTAAACCACCAAAAAACCTGGGTCCTTGACAAAACACTGTCTCCGAAGGCCTACAAAAGTTTCCGTTGCACTATGCCCAAGTCTGTAGCAAAACCTGATAGCACAACGTTGCTCGAAATGAATGTCACTCATTTTTAGAACGCACTAAAAAAAACTGTTTCACGAAAAAAATCGCTACGGACAACAAAATTACTCTAGCGATTTCAAACTCGTACTGAAGGCGTGTCACATATTCACCTGCCATTCCTCCAAGTCCCAAGTCCCCAATGTTGCCAGATCAAACGATATGTTGCCAGTCCGGTTACTTAATTTACACACTTCGTATGTGTTCATCATATTCAGAAATAAAATTACAATTCTTATTATTAATACAAAAACTTATTCAGATTAAAATCTAAACATTGTATTATTTGTCCAAGTTAATCAAGAAGGTAATGAACTCTATCAAGAAAATCAATTCCTTTAACCTTTATAAAGTCACAATTCATAATTCAGTGTCTTTCCACTGGGTAAAATACTTTAACAAAATGTCTTTATAAGAAAAGTAAACAGAGTACGCCACTGATATTGTTACAAGTCATAAGAGCAATGGTCCAGCTACATCATCTAAGAATGAAAAATTCTCACAGCTCGACAACTGAGTTTGTGTTTGGAGAATGAAAAAGTTCGAGATTTCTTTGAAAGCAACGCACTCTTAAGGCATTTGAAAAACTTTCAGTATATTTTAACTCTTCAGCAAACTGTGCCTCAGGTTATTCAAAAAGAAGAACACGTCTTCTTTGAAAGAGTGCCCTTACTGATTCTCATTTTAAAATCATTGTTTTTATATGTGTTTTGCATTTATTTTTCATGAAAAACAGAATCTTTAATTTAGAATCTGGAAATTCAATTCACGCAACTTTTATAAAATGGAATCAAGAAACATACTTGTGAGAAAGAGAAACCTTTCTCATGATAAGTTTACTTGGTAATTATTAATTTATGGACGATCGTCGACAAATGTTTAAGGGACTATTACCGGTTATAATTTTCAAAAAACCGTTTTTTTTTTTACATTTTTTGATTCCTTATGCCTTCAGAAATCATATCCTAAATTTTTATAACGAAATTCAAAAAAATAAGAAATTGGTGGCAATTTTAGCGCATGCGCTTTTTCGGTGCGCGACAACGAAACCAGCCTTAAATGCGGAGGTCCAAGAATATATTAAACCGATTTTTGAAAAAGATGAAGAGTTGCTGAAACGATGTTTGGGAAAGAATACCCAAAATAATAATGAGTGTTACAACAAAACACTTTGGGCTATCGTTCCCAAACATACGTTTGTGGGAAGAGAAGTTACTGAGTTGGCTGCTAATATTTCATTAGCAATATTTAATGAAGGTAGAACGTCCCTCTTGAAAATATTGGAGGTAATGGGATGGATAATTGGACACTCTGCGTATGATTATGTTTAATAAAAAGATGAGGAACGCATTGAGATGGCCAATAAAGCGAGTATAGCGGCGTCGAAGGAAGCTCGCTTGGCAAAACAAACTGCTCAGCAAGAGGAACAGCAACAAATGATTGATTCGGGAGTACTTTTATATGGACCAGGGATTGATGATTAACCAATTGTAAGTGCTGAAACTTATTTTTTTTTTAAATATTACAATATAAATATTTAAAAAAAACTTTAAAAGTGATTTTCTCGAAATGGTGTTTTTTCAATCGGCCCAGACTTATTCTTCATAACTACACAACGGATATTTTTAAATTTTAGTGAATTTTGTTCATTTTGATGTCCTCTACCGTAATTTACCAGAAAATTGCAAAAAAATTTGAAAAAAAAAAAATTGATAAGGGTAAAAGGGGAAAAACACATGATTTTTAGAAAAAAATTTTCACCTATCCGCCATTTTGTTTTTACACTTTTTTTTTATAATAGGTGGTAAATTACGATGTAAGACACCTTCATCTTTAAAATTATTTTAGATTTTTTTGTTTCAGACTTGTCAATTTCGAGATTAACCCCGGGCCATGGAGCATCATATTTTTTTGTTACCGAACTTTGGCTCCATCTATATAATTACCTATGTATTGAAAAAAAAAAAAAAAAAATTTATAATCTTGAATATAATATTAATAAAATAAAAAAAGTTGCACAACGTTCTATAATAAAGGAAACGAGAAAAAAAATATTTAATTATAGGTCATTTTTTGCCTTTCTAACGGGTAATAGTCCCTTAATTTTGCTTCCTTCTTATTAGGGCTACCTTTTAAGTTTTTACAAAAACTAAGAAAGAAAAAAAAAATTTGGAACTGTTTTATTTCTTTTCAAAATATTCGCCTTCAAGATTTATATACTTTTGTTTGCGTTTAAACCAATTCTCGAAACATTTTTTCTTTTCCGAAGTTAGTATCTCAAAAACTTGGTTTTCGAAGGCTTTAGTCAGGTGAATACAGGCAATGAGACATTAATTTGAATTTTTTCTTCTTCAAATAATCAATTGACGTGCTGTGTAGGAGCTTGCATTCATGATGAAGAATGATGGGACGTTTTTGGTTGTTTTTCCTGATTTTGTTGATGACTTCTGGCAAACAAATTATTGTATACCATTCAGTATTAACTGTTCTCCGATCCTCTCAAGCAGCGTTTCCCAAAGTGTGTTCCACGGAACCCCAGGATTCCTCGGGACATGGTGTTATTTATATCACTCTTTTTTCATAAAAAATGGATATTAAAAAAAAATGATTTAAGATTTAGTTAAAAATTTATTCAAGAAAAATAAATGTAATACAGACAAACAGAAAAAACATATATATATATATGTAGGGTGACCATTCGTCCCGCATTTTAACATTTTATCCCGCATTAAGATGCGTCCCGTAAAAGTCCCGCATTTTAACATTTTGTCCCGCATTGTCCCGCATTTTAACCTTTTGGATTTGGAAGGTGAGGTCCTTTTTTTTGCTCTTCACTTGGATTTTGGGAGATGAGGACCTTTTTTTTGCTCTTCACTTGGATTTTGGGAGATGAGGACCTTTTTTTTGCTCTTCACTTGGATTTTGGGAGATGAGGACCTTTTTTTTGCTCTTCACTTGGATTTTGGGAGATGAGGACCTTTTTTTTGCTCTTCACTTGGATTTTGGGAGATGAGGACCTTTTTTTTGCTCTTCACTTGGATTTGGGAGATGAGGACCTTTTTTTTGCTCTTCACTTGAATTTTGGGAGATGAGGATTTTTTTTTGCTCTTCACATGGATTTTGGAGGTGAGGACCTTTTTTTTGCTCTTCACTTGGATTTGGGAGATGAGGACCTTTTTTTTGCTCCGTCCCGCATTGCCTTCTTAAGAAAATGGTCACCCTATATATATGACCAATATCTTCATTTGTCAAAAAGGGCTATTTGGTTGTTGTTACCGTTTGCAACTACGTACATGTGTGAATCTGGATTTTTAAAATACGCTGATACAAAATAGAAATATCGCAGTAAACTAAATGCTGCACCAGATATGCGAATTTAATTATCCAATATTATACCAAATTTTGAAAGGATATTAGAATTCAAAAATCAAAAGAATGAATTTATTTTATATGAAAAATATGAATTCATGATTTTTTTTTTAAATCTTAATGTTCTAGTTTTTAGGAAGACAATGAAAATTACCACTTATTTATAAACTCTTACTTTTCTATCGTATTTATAAAAGAAAAAAGTTTGCAGGACTGTAATGTATTTTTTTTTTTGTATTTAAAGTTGTATAAAAAAAATCCAATAAAAGGGTTGCGTAATTTTTTTAACAGCGCATTGGGGTTCCGCGATAAAACAAGTTTGGTAACCACTGCTCTAAAGAAATGGTTGCGACATATCCAGTACAACCGAAGTTATAAGCGATTATTTTCTTGGAAGTGTTTCGTGAACGAACAACTTTTGTGGGTTTCGGTTCATCTTGGAAGACCCAAACAGTGGATTGTTGCTTAGTTTCCGGTTCAAATGTATAAATACAAGTTTCGTCACTTGTAACGAGGTTGTATAAGGATTTTTGTGCCTAGATTGAATTTTTTTAGCATTCCCTTACACTTTGATTGGTCTCTAGTCTCTTGTCTTACCTCAACATAGTTATTCTATAGTATTTGTCCAAATCTTTTACAGTTTATACGTTGATCCAAATATATGTTGAAAATTTTAGACAATTGACCTATTTTCTAGAAATTTGTTAGAAGTAGCATCCGTAAAATTTATATTGTAATTTTATTTTAGCTACAAATCCTAGAATAAGAAAACGTTTTAGAGCTCATAAAATTCTCACTTTAACTACAAAAATGCAATTTGTTGTACTTGAAAAATGAGTTAAATTGCTCGTATGTAAGGTAATTTTATCACATAAAAATTCCTGAAATGGCTCATATGTCAAATGTAAAATAATACTTTAAGTGTGCTACTTCCTAGATTTCTCCGATTAAACTACTCACTTTAACCACAAAGTATTAATTCATGATGATTGATAATTGATAAAATCTTGATTTCAAAGAATAAAACAAAATAGAAAGAAGATTGACACTACAGTCTGTTCCAAACGATTAGGCGGAACTAAATGGGAATTTCGTTCTTTTAGGTTGTCACGAGAAGGGACCTTGCTTCATAGATAAAGAAGGAAATAGATGCGAAACTGCCGTTATATTTTTTTAAACCAAATTAGCGCTGTAGTTGTTGGGTTATGGAACTAAAATTGGTAGGGGAGGAAACGGTTGGGTTTTCGCGGGTATTTCAAATGCTTCAGTGGATATAGTTGTAAGCATAATTAAATGTTATTATTAAATGAAACAATTGTCATGATTTATTTTGTCTATTTTTAATATTATTAACGACAACAATATTAAAAATAGACAAAATAAATCATAACAATTGTATCATTTAATAATAACATTTAATTATATTTACAATTAAGAACAAGCAGTTAGGAATTATACACAAACAGAAAAACAATAACCAGCAGAAATAATTATTTATTAAGTAGACTAACATACAACATAATATTTACTAATACAATACTTAATATTTATGGACACTTCCATGGACAAGCCATCCAATTTTGGATTTCCAATGTTCCTCATCCACGTTTTATACAATTCTGGAGCCACACGTGTTTTCGTGTTTGGAAAGCGATATCTTGTAGGTTCACTACAATCACACCCCAAAACAAAGCATTTAACACCCATTTTCCGAATTAAACAATGAAATTACAAAATGACAGTAGACGATTTTGACACTAATTACAGATTTTGACGCTAATGACAGAAGCCGTAACAGGCAACATCCTGTCATGCACGTAGCTATAGCGACTGGGGCGCTATTCGTGTTGGGTTATGGAACGTAATATGGTTTTCGTTTTGCCATTAGAGTTTCACCCCCCTGCCTTGCTTGGGTTATTTCATTTTTCACGATATAATGTCAAAATTTAAAATTCCAACAATGAAACCATGGAAACGAATGACATGTCAAAATTAAATTATTTTTTTTTTTACATATTTTAATGACAAAAAAATAAATAAATGGGAAATTTGTATTAAGAATGACACAAAAATTAAAATATAAAAAAAATGTCATTTTAAAATAATATTCACCTTAGCCAAAAAATGTTTTTTGTAAGTATGATTTACAAAGCTTAAACAAAACGGCCCGAAAGCATGATTTAAACGATGAAAGTAACTAGATTGCAAAATCTAGTTCCGCTTAACCGTTTGGAACAGACTTTGTGTGGCACAACGACTTCTCTATAAAATGATACATAACGTAATAAACCCTCGTATCTTTTATGTTTTTACAAACGACCATTAGATGGCAATATTGAAATGTGTCTTTACAATATTCGTAAAGTTTGCCATTTGTTATTGTGAAATCAGTGGCAGCTTAAAAATTGATCGAGTAGTTTGTTGATAGTGAGCGTTAAAAAATAAGTTTGTGAAAAAATTGATATTACTCGTGAAGGTTTTCGTTGGATGATTTTTTTACAATTTTAATAAAGGCCTAACAACATAGATTCATAGATTCGCTTCGTTCAATTTTTGGTAATGAAACACTATCAGAAAAGACTGTTAACAATTAGTTTTCAGAATTTCGTCGTGGTCGTGCGTCTATCATGTTGAACCTCATGAAGGTCGACCAAAATCGGTTGTGATTCAAAAATACATCGATGCTGTGCTCAAAATGATTGAAGAAGATCGGCATTTGACTTTCAGTGAGATAGACGCATCTTTTGGTATATCGCAGGCTGCAATACATTCGATTTTACATGAACATTTAGCTATGAAAAAGATCTGTTCCCGATGGATTCCGCATAATTTGACCGAAGCTCAAAAAAAGGCTCGTGTTGATTGGTGTAACAGAATGCTAAAAAATTCAACCTAGGCACTGCAAAATCCATATACAACATCGTTACAGGTGACGAAATTTGGATTTATTTATATTAACCGGAAACTAAGCCATACTCCACTGTTTGGGTCTTCCAAGATATACTGAAACGCATAAAAGTTGTTCGTTCACGAAGCACTTTCAAGAAAATGATCGCTTGTTTCTTCGGTTGTATTGATTTCAGATTTATTCATATAAACCGGAAACTAAGCAACAATCCACTGTTTGGGTCTTCCAATATATACTGAAACCCACAAAAGTTGTTCGTTCACGAAGCACTTCCAAGAAAATTATCGCTTGTTTCTTCGGTTGTACTAGACATGACGCAACCGTTCCTTTAGAGGATCGAAGAACAGTTAATACTGATTGGTATACAACAATTTGTTTGCCAGAAGTCATCGACAAAATCAGGAAAAACAACCATTCTTCATCATGACAATTCAAGTTCCCGCACAGCATGTCAAACAATTGATTATTTGAAGGAGAAAACATCGAATTAATGTCTCATTGCCCGTATTCACCTGATTTATCCCCTAACGACTTTTGTTGTTACCCAAAGTCAAACAAAAAATGCGTGGGCAGCAATTTTCATCACCTCAAGAAGCTGTTGAAATCTTCGAAAACCATGTTTTTGAAATGCCAAATTCAGAGTGGAAAAAATGTTTCGAGAATTGGTTTGAACGCATGCAAAAGTATATAAATCTTAATGGCGAATGTTCTGAAAAGTAATAAAACAGTTGGTTCAAAAAAAAAAAAAATGTCTTTCAAAAAACAAATTTCACAATTATACACTATTAAAATTTACATGTTCTAATTCCTCAAAGCTGTACAATGGATTTTGACACAAGATTACTTTGAGTTTTGCCTGGAATTTTTGAAAAGGTAGCTTTCTAACCTCCTCAGGTAGAAGATTAAAAAATTTAATTGAATAATAACTGCAGCAGTTTCTGGATATATTTAGGCGTAGAAAATTGGAGCGGATATTGTTTCTCGAACGAGTATAATGGCTGTGTGTTTCGCTGTTGGTTGGAATATTTTGCAAATTTTTAAAGATATGCAACAGGCAGTGATAGATGTATAAGGATGGCAGGGACATTATATGGAATTTCACAAAAAGATCCCGGCAGTCAGCTTGGAAAGGAGCAGAGGCCATTATTCTCACAACTTCTATTCTCACTTAAAAGGTAGCCCTCGTATTTTATGAGAGACACTCTAAAAACTAAGATGGTTTAAATAGGAAATTATGACACATTCACCATATTTTCTTGATTTGATGCCAACAGATAATCATCTTACATCAGTCTTCAAAACCACATTACTGAGAAACGGTTTAATTTAAAGCACAAAGTCCGAAGATAGCTTAATTTATTCTTTAGCTCAAGACCGAAAGATTTCTATTGCCAGGGAGTTAAATAATTGCCCAACCCTTTATTAAACTATAAAATGTCTTGAATAATATAATTGTTACACAACACATCACAAATATAATATAAAGTTGGAAATTTTAAATAACTGACATCTCGTCTCGGTAAACTTTATCGAATAATTAATTTGTGAGAAGTTGGAACACATGCAAGAAATTAAATCAGCGCTTAAATGTAAAAGTTAAAATGAAGTGGTAAGGCAAGGCAACACATGCTGAGGGTTCTTAACCAACAATTTAATAAGCCTTTGGTAGGGCTAAAGTACGGCTGCGTGATAAGTACGCCTAGCAGCGAATTTTACTTCATTCTCTAAGTACTAAAGTGTAGGTGAGTATTACAATATTACTAATTAAAAAGCACTGAGGCAATATACAAAATTTCATGATTATATTGTTTAATTATCCTCCAGATATGAATGGAAAATTAAGTGAAATTTCAATTATTTATGTATATACATTTATCCTCATATAATATAGAAGAACTTGAAATCTTATTTTGTCTGTTAATGTCTCCATGTTATCGATGTCTTTCCGATTGTTGACGAATACACAATTCCCTTTTCAGATATACGAGGTCTGTTCAAAAAGTATCGCGAATTTTGTGTTTTTTCAAAAATTATTTATTTATTCATGAATATCTATTTTGTCTCCTTCAAAGTAATCCCCACCAGATATTTTACACTTGTGCCAATGTTTTTTCCAATCCTCGAAGCACTTGAAATTTTTTTTTGTGATCTTGTTCAGCTCCTCCTTCGATGCCGTCTTTATCTCCTCACTCGTAGCGTAGCGTCGTACTTTCATGGGCCTCTTCAGTTTCGGGAACAAGAAAAAGTCACAGGGGGTAGATCTGGGGAACATGATGGCTGCGGCATTATTAGTGTGTTGTTCTTGGCCAAAAATTCGCGCACAAGCAACGATGTGTGGGCAGGGGCGTTTCGCGGCGACCCGTCTCATGCCCAAATCATTGGTAAAAATCGAATGGCCCGAACCAATCGATATGTTTAGGTCCTCAGCAACTTCTCTAACGGTGATTCGACGATTGGCCAATACTATTTTTTTCACTTCATCAATGTTTTCGTCTGTTGTTGACGTGCTCGGGCGTCCGGCACGCTCTTCGTCGTTCACATCGACTCGGCCCTCTGAGAACATTTTGTACCACCGATAAACGTTGCTTCGGTCCAAGGTAGCTTCACCATATGCCACAGTCAATATTCGGAATGCGTCCGCGCACTTAATTTTGTTTTTCACACAAAATTTGATACAGATTCTTTGATCCATTTTTTGGTATAGGCAAAAATCGAAGACGAGCCAAAACACGTGCAAGCAAAGCAACTGTCAAAAATTAACTGAACATTCAAAATGGCCAAACTTGTCGGCATAAGTGAGAGACATGAGTACCAACATAACGCCACAAAAAAAAATCGAAAATCGAATATACGTAACTGTGATTATCTACAAATAAAATAAATGTATTTAGTAGCACATTAGAAATATTTGTTTTCTTGCAAAAAATGAACCAACAATTATTATTAGTTAGCGGGCCGCGTTAGAAAATTATATATTGACTGGTCCGCGGTGTGGTTTTGATTGAGAAACTCTGTTATATGTAATAACAATTACCAATTAAACGATTTCAATTTCAATGGAATTCGCTAACCGTACGAATTAAAATGACCCGATATTTAACTTAATTTCCCTGCGATGAATATTCCCTGCGATGCATTTTACCTGCGATGAATTTTTCTGCGATGAACTTTCTTGCGATGAATTTTCCCAGCGATGAATTTTCTCACAATGAAATTTCCCTGCGATGAATGTTCCCCGCGATGAATTTTCTTGCGATGAATTTTCCGTAAATCCTTTCATTTCACAATCATTCACCCCTCATCAAGGTGTAGGAGCTCGCCCCCTGGCATTGGCAATTATCCTCGTTGCAGAAATAGGTCGATGTAAAATAAATAAATTACTTGCAGCACAAGAGCAATTCGCTATATGTAATTTATCGAATTACCGGTAAAAATGACTCATTAGCGTTAAAAATAAGTTCCAGAAAAAATTATAGGGATATTTCTCGCGATTTACCGATAAATCGGTAATCCGGTTTACGAGTATTACAATCCCTAGTTACAGCCTGTACACACACGACAGTCGACGGGTTAATTTGATAATTCTTAGTTCTCAAAGAATTAAGTTTAAATGGCCTCAAAAGAGTTTTATAATTTTAGTTCATATGTTGAGAATTCTCTGAATGAAATCTGTAAGCAAGGGCTTAATTTTGTGAATATTCCTTTGCTTCAAATTATAGCATATTAAAGGGTTATTTAAAGTTTAGTTAGAGTTGGCTAAACAACCACCTTTACAGTAAATATCATTGAATTATCGCTTGAGGTACTAACTAATAAATACTTAAGGTAACCTTATTCGTAACTATTCCAAATTCTATATTATCAAATGCAATTACGAGAGGTAAATCGTTTAATGAGAGTTCGGTTGTCGGTTCTTGGTTTCATACAGACCTACAAGGTACTTATTTGAAATTATTCCAAGCAAGTTACCTAACTCAAATACTAAGTTAATTCAAATATTTGTGATATATCAGCACATTTCGAAGTAGTTAAATAAAACCAATATACAAAGTTTAAATTATTGGTACTCAGCAGCGTACTGTATTATAAGTTTATTGCAAGATAATATAATTTCATTAAGATGTATTTGAGAAGACACATTAAATTTGTGTATTGAGAAACTTAAGTGCCTTTTAAATCCTTTTCTTCTTTGTGTACTGTCAGTCGGATTGAATTTTCTTCTTTTTCTTTGGGCACTATCAGTCAAGTTGACTTTTGGCCCAACTCACATAAGTCCCCCATCTTGATCTGTACATTGTATATTAACTTTTGGCCTCTTATATCTTATCGTCTGTTATATGTCTGATCTTTTCATGTATCTCGCATACCAATGTTTCTCTATACTTAACGCTGACAGGTCAAAAATTATATTTTCTACAACTGTTATGTAAAACTAACATTTCAATTGTTTTTTTGACTATCAAATGTGCCACTTTTAGGTACTAGTGCTTAAATTAGGTCACTTTTAGGCACTAGTTAGTCATCTTTTTATAACTGCACTATCAAGATCATTTGTGAAAATGTAAGTATTTCTATGAAACAAAATTCTAGGTAATAGGTTAAGACATTAGATTATAAAATGCTGCGTTTTCACATCTTGCTGTAATGGAAACATTAAAATATCTGTGTAAAAAAAATGGTATATTCAGAAGAATTTACAAAATTAGGAACAAATTAATCTTAAGAGGTTGAGCAAAAAATTAAAAAGTATGTCAACCGTTAAAAACTGGATGTGAAATGTGAATTTTCACACATTTCAAGGTTTTGTAGGTATTTAATAAGTGAAAGGAGCTAACAGAATGCTGGATGTGCAGGACAATATTTCTATAATCACATCAAAATCAACAGATTTTTTATAGTAATTTTTATTCATTATTTGAGTACTAAGAGCATGAATTTAATTTTTTTAAATTTAAATAATTTGCTTAAATTTCTTAAAAAAAAAAAAAATTAAAAGATCCCGTAGATTTTTTCTGAATTCCGTACATTCTTTTAAATAAGAAATATATTGGTGGATTATTTTTTTCAAATTCAAAACGTATTTCTCACTATTAACAATGTGTTATTTGATTTATAATTATTTCACTACTATAAATGATTTATTCCTTTTTGATTCCTTAAAAACTTAACACTAAAATAATGCAAACAATATGTTAAATCATAACGTACAGTAGTAAGCGGAACTTACACGTATGAACTCGATTCACAGCTGTTAAAAAAAAAATGCATTATATTTTGAATTTTAAAGAGACATACACTACCTTACCCATAAATATAATAAATCTAGAACATTATTAGTCATAATTTAGCCATGAACTAACCATGATCCAAAACACGAAAACTGCAATATTTTCAAAAAAACTCAGTCCGATCAAAAATTCCTGTTGTACGTTTCCGGTTCAGATCAATATACATTAATTCAAATTGTTACATTATTTTTATTTTGATTTATTTTAACCCCTTGGGATTAAGGGGTGCAGATATCACAGTATTTCTTTTAGTACATTTTTAGAAAAAAAAAAAAAAAACTATTGAAATAAATTATTTAAAAAAAACTACTCTCCGTACTTTAATCTACATTCGTCTTTAGAATTTTATTATACCACACAAAAAAATCGATCTATACCTGTTCCCATCAGTCTACAGACAAAAGTTTTTTTTCCATATTTTTGGCAAAAAAAAAGACAGAAAAAAGAATTTTTCAAATTTTGTTTTGTTTATCCACGCATTACGAGGCTTTATTTGATATCGCAATCTAGACAATTTAACCGTGTAGACAGACACACACATGAGTGACGCTATAAAGTTCTTTTTGATCAAAAGTACAAAACACTAAAAAGCAGTCACATACTGTAAAATTCTAGATGAGGAGTTCTCAAAATACGGCTCACGGGATGATACTGGTACTGGGATGGTACATTTCATGTTGCCCACGAACATTCATAAAAAAAGTTTTAAATAAATAAAACAACAGAAAACATTATAAATCAATCAGAGAATCGCAAAATAAAATATAATTGAAACTAAATAATATCATATTTATGTTAATATTATTATTCTATTAATAATATATTTGAATTTTTGTTTTATTATTTGAATTGCACATATTACTGTCGCAGATGTCAAATTGTATCAAAGCATATTTAAAACATAATTTTTTGTGTGTTCAATTTGTCTGACATGCCAAAATGTTGTCTTTTTTTTAAAAAAGTTTAGGCACTCTTGTTATAAATACAGACAATTTACAATTAATCGAAGGGGTCCAAGGATATCCGTCCAAGAACAAGTCCAAGGATATCCATCCAAGGATACGTCCAAGGGAAGACAGAAAGAAAAGGATGACTTGGGGAAAAATGTGATTGATAAATCTCCTTGACTGATATGAAGAGATCTTCCTGTTCAACGAAACTGCATCTAATGTTGTCCTCATAATGCAAAGAAGAAAAAGATGCTAATATAATTTCTTGTGAGTGATTACAGTTGCACGCCACTGAATAAAACCAATATACGAGTTAAATTTATTAGTATTGAGCCAATTAATATTGGAAGTTTAGCGAAAGTTTAGCAAACGGAAAAGGGGGCAATTAAGCAGTTTGTATGTAAATAAATAATGTCTAAATACACCGCAATATTATTCGTTATAACCATGTTAAGAGAGGCGCAGCGCAGCTTGCTCTAAACGATAGCGCTAATTTATACTGCATATTTACCGCGGACATTGCGACTCGGGTTAGCGGTTACAGGGATATACAAATCACCCGACATTGCACAGTAATAATATTTTAAATTCCATTATTGTGGAACACCTGACTGCAGTGTACAGGGCCGCGGTTCATACTTGAAATAACAGATTTTTCTTATTCCCATACTAAGAAGTCAGCTCAGGAATCAACTCAGTCTCAAGTATTTGATACTTAATATGAGTAGCAGACTGATAACTAACTAATAACTTAAAGATATGATTAAGAGATTCGAAAGATACCTGAGCGGAAAGAAAATGAGACTTAGTGTAGAAAAATCGAAAGTACTTGAATTCAAAAAAGGGGGTGGTAGAGAAAAGAAAGAATGTTGGAATTGGCAAGGACAAGAAATAGAACAAGTAAAGGAATTTAGATACTTAGGATATAGTTTTCAAAAGAACAACGGAGACAGCAGGTATATAAAGGAAAGGACGAAAAAGGTGAAAATGGCGATGGGAAAAGTGTGGAGTATCGGAGAGAGAAAACTAAACCACGAATATAAAAAACGAATGTTTCTCTTTGATACCTTAATACAAAGAATTCTCCTCTCTGGCTCGGAAATATCGAGATGGAAAGAGTGAGAACAAGTAGAACGAACGCAAGAAACTTACATTAAATGGACATTGGGATTAGACAGACAAACACCAAGCTATATATTATAGGAAACAAAGAGAGACAAAATAAGACTAAAAACCGGAACAAGAGCTGTAAAATACGAACAAAAAATTCAAGCCTACAATAACGAAATCCTGAAGGAAAGCTGGAAAAAAAGAGAAAATAATACACAAACAAATTGGAAAACCGAAAGAAGAAAATTTTACGAGAGAAACGGCTACAGCACAGACGAGATAAGGAGAAAGCAGAAGGAAGGAGCCCCCCTATATATATATATATATATATATATATATATATAGGGGGGCCGCAGACAATATTTATATAATTTGGGGGGTCCCAGGCCATAAAAGGTCACTGGTCAAAGAAGCACTGGTCTAGTATCTTTTTTAATTTAGCTTCAAGAAATAATTTCAGATTTAATATAATTATTTGTTTAAAACTGATAGCTAACTAAAACTTGTTGTCTATGATAGTTTTAAGATTATCCAGTAGTTGAGAAAGGGACTCTCTATGCTGCCATAATGTGATGGCAGTTGAAAGGAATCCCGAAAACAAGTTTTCAAGGAAGACTTGATCCTTATCATACGTGTCCCGGTACTCCTCAGACTCCAATCAATACAAGTGATTGTGGAGACTACAATAGCAAGGCTCTTCCTGCCCTTGTCATCTCATCTTAGGATGCCCGGAGAAATCTTGAACTTAGGGTTAATGAACGGGGAAATAATAACTTACGAGGATTAGTTTGATAGCCAAAATAAATTTAATGAGACGGAGAATATGTCCTTGTCTTCAACACTTTTAATTTATCAGTTTGGCAGTCTTGAGATTAATAATTACTGACTTTTGCAATTATTATTTAGAATTTAAATTTAGAAAATAAAGTGAATGGCTTTAAAAAGGAAAAGAAATGTTCTGTAAGAACCACTAATCCAGGGCCGGCTTTACATGGTTAGCAGACGATACACTGCATCAGGGAGCCTCTTTCAAGGGGCACTGCAATGAAAATCTGAGGCAATCCTCGAAAAATCCACTCGCACATTCGTATTGTGCAATACTATTTGCGAGTGAGTCATCATTTCTATTTTTTTTTGTCTTTTCGAACTGTCTTCTTTTATTTTGTCATTCTTCCGAATATTTCGTCTTTTTTTTGGGTTATCACTTCGATTTGTTTTAATTTGTTTTTGTCATCACTTCGCTTCGTCTTATTATTATTATCATTATTATTTTCTCCGTGAGTTATCATAACAAATAGCGCGTGACAGATGTCCATGATTGAGGGTTGTTTGAGGGTCATCTTTTATATTTTTTGGTCACCACTTGAATACGTATTATTTGTTTTTAGGGTTTTGTAGATATGATCAAAAAACCCTTATACCGTTATTTTGTCGTCTGTCTGTCTGTCTGTCTGTCTGTCTGTCTGTCTGTCTGTCTGTCTGTCTGTCTGTCTGTCTGTCTGTCTGTCTGTCTGTCTGTCTGTCTGTCTGTCTGTTCGGTAAAAATTGTAGCCAACCGGCTAAACCTAAAGAGTTGAAATTTGGCATGCTTATACAACTCTTTGAAAAATATAAACAAATATATGCTCATCGAAAAAAAGGGTAGGGTATCAAATGAAAGCCCTGGTACGTGGATTAACGATCAAAATTTTATTTTTGCAAAATAAATTATTTTAAAGCGATTTTTGCCAAAATTGTACGAAACAATTTTGTCCCACACCCTGTAGCCCAGATGGTTTAAACTAAAAATCTGAAAAAATTCTCAGTAATATACATTGGTGTGAACCGGAATAGTACAACAGGAATTTTTGATCAGATTATGTTTTCGGAAAATAACGCATTTTTTGTGTTTTTAAGTAAAATATGTAATATATTTAATCCGCTATTTAACATAGGAAACGAGTCATCCTGAATAGCACAGTGGTAGCGTTATCGCTTAGTGAGTCGAAACTACTGTAAGAAACTGTGTTCGAATCCCGTCAATTTTTTATTTTTTCAGTTGTTTAAATTGTTTTGTCAAAATTCTAGTTATATTTTGGTAAATGTTGCATTTAATTTTTAAAAGCGTAAATTTAATAACCAGTGGGAAGTGTTGAAATTAAAATTTAATTTTATATTTGAAGGTATCAGAGGGCGAGGCTTATGATTTACCTTACGAAGCAACCAATGGAAGCCATAGGCACAATTTTCAAAATCTTAATGAACCTTGCTATATAAAAAAAATACCGCACATATTTAGAAACTTAAATAATGGTATTAGGCATTCGAATTAAAATTCATAAAAAAATATTTTGACATAAAATTTGTTTTGGCATCCCAAATAATCATCACACAGTTAATAAATACCTGCGAAACCCTGAAATGTGTGTCACACTTCACATCAATTTTTTTGTTTTTGTTTTTGTCAACCTTTGAATCCATATTCCTTTTTTTGATATCTCTTGGACCTCTCTTGCGTGCTAATTTTCTGACCAATCGAGTATTTTTATCGTGGAATTGTCTGCCTATAGAAGTTGCTCAAGCTCCAAGTATCAATACTTTGAAGAACCGACTGGATGAGTAAATTTATCTGTTCTATATTACCTTCATACCTTCACACAACTGAATTGCTCACTGGTGTGAACGATAGGGCGCAACATCTATAGGTTGTTGGTTCAATCCCCAGAGAAGACTTGAATTTTTGATATTTGTATATTATCAAATACAAGGTGTCTCAAAAGAAATTTTATATTTAGTGGATCGATTAAAAAAAAAGTAAGCCGTATATAGAAAAAATGTTTATTAATTAATATAATATACTTTTTGGGGATTTATTTCTTAAAAATAATATCGTCTAAATGTAGACCCTCGCGTTCTCGGCACTCATTTAATCGAACAGTAAAATTACTTATGACGTCTCGGCATATCACTCGGCACTCAGGGATGGCTGCCATTTCGTGACGGATATTTTCTTTCAAATGCGCCAGTGAAGTCGGTTTATTGGCGTAAACTTTAGATTTAAGATAACCCCATAGGAAAAAGTCCATAGGGGTTAAATCTGGACTGCGTGGAGGCCAATTTATGTCACCTCTCCGGGAGATCAATTTGCCTGAGAAAATTTCACGAACACGTGGCAGAGACATATTGGACGTGTGTGAAGTAGCTCCGTCCTGTTGGAACCATGTTCTTTGGTTATAGCCAGGAAAGTTTTGCAGTTCAGGTACCAAGAAGTTTTCTAACATCTCCACATAACGCTCTGAATTCACTGTAACTGCACGCCCCCTTTCGTCTTCAAAAAAGTAAGGGCCGATAATTCCTCGCGCCGACATCGCAGCCCATACGGTCACTTTAGGCGAATGTAGGGGTTTCTGATGTTTGCGTTTCGGATTCGTTGCACTCCAGTAGCGGCAGTTCTGGTTATTTACGTGGCCATTAAGATGAAAATGAGCTTCATCCGAAAACAAAATGTTGGTAAACGTTGAAAATCGCTCAATCACCTGATTTACGAAATTAAACCTCTGACTGGCATCTTGGGGCTTTAATTCTTGCACCAATTGAATTTTGTAGGGGTGCAGCTTTAGGTCTTTGTGCATAATGCGATGTAATGATGATCTATGCACATTTAAACCACTTGCGCGCTTCCGAATTGAAAGGTTCGGGTCGTCATGAACAGACTGATTAACATTCTCCACGTTTTCTACCGTTCTTGATGACCTAGGTCGCCCGGATTTTGATTTATCCAGCGTTGTACCAGTCTTTTCAAACTTTTTAACCCAATGTCGAATGAGAGGAATGCTTGGCGCATCATTTAAGTGGCGAAAACCTCGAATACTGCAGAATTTTCTACGCGCTACAGTCGCCGATTCACCGTTTTTGTAAAACTCTCGCACGCATAACGCGCGGTCTGCTCCCGAGAAACGCTCCATAGCGACTGAATTCCCAAGAGCCAGGCTACCGATTGACTGAACCCCCGCGCCCCTCGGATACGTTGCGTTCACGCAGTAAGCTAAATAAATATAAAATTTCTTTTGAGACACCTTGTATTAGTCATTATATTGTTTCTAATTTTAAAAATATGATATATTGCGATAATTTAAATCTGTATAATCTAAAGTTTTAGCTATCCCCTCCTTTTTCGCAACTCTTTTCAGTAATCAAGTAGGAATGTCAAATATTTCGCGTTTTAATTTGACAGAATGTGAAAAATTCAAAAATTCATGTAATGAACTGCCGACATTGGAAAATAGAGGTACCGTGTTTTTTAATTAAAAAATTTATGTGATATAAATCACGTCTGTGCAAGTCTGAAAATTAAACTGAAAAATTAATGAATAATTCGTTTTTAACACATTCACACCAGCTTGAGTCTTGTTTCAGAAAAAAGTTACTGATAAAACTTTATGTATTACAACAGTGTTTGTCAAACATTATGAAACCGCGAGTGAGTGAAGTGCAGACAAAAAATGTTTAACACTTTTTTATATGAATAATAAACGCACAGACACAATTTCTTAAAAAAACATAAAACAACGTATGCTAATATTCATTACCAATAATCTAAAACAAGGGTGTCAAACTGGCGTCCCACGGGCCGCTTGCGGCCCAATACTTGCATTTTAGCGGCCCGTAACGACTTCTTATACTATAATAATTTTTTATACTATATATAGTATAAACATTTATTTGAACGAAAATACCTCGTGACAGAAGCTGTCCGGGCTGCGGCGTCAAGACTTCGGCAAGGGCGGAAAAGCAATAGTCAGGCAATAACTGTTGCAATTAGCCGTGCGATAGTCGGTAGATCAGCGATTCCCCGTGATTCCAAATAATACTTTCGTAAGCAGAGCTTTCAAATACCACTTTTCTATAGGTGCAACTACTATGTACAGTACCACTACGCTGATTTCGACCCGTTTTTGTTTTGTTGTTCGATAAAGCAAATATTTTGGCAAAATTTAATTGTTATTATTTAAATGTTATTTCCTTACTTCCTTCAAATAAATATTCAGAAAAATGGAGGAAAATAAAAAACAGAATAAGTAACAATATAAATATAGGCTATTCCAAACGTTGAGATGGAACTAGATTTTGAAATCTATTAATTTTTATCTATTAATTTGGACTTTTGGTCATTTTGTTTAAGCTATGTAAATCATACTCACATTGCAAATTCTAGATTAAATTGATTGTTATTATAAAATGACCGTTTCATTTAATTTTAATTTTTTGTCATTTTTAATAAAAATTTCCCATTTATTATTATTATTTTTTTTTTTTGTCTTCAAAATATGTGAAAATGTATTTTTAATAAATGTCATCGTCTCTATGGTTTCACTGTTAATTTTTAATTTTCACATACCAACGTTAAACTTGAAATTATCCAAGCAAGGTTCCTTCTCGTGACAACCTTAAAGAACGATATTCCCATCTAGTTCCGCCTAAACGTTTGAAATAGCCTGTACATAACGTGTGGCCCGCGTAAATTTTACTTGTTAGAAAAATGGCCCGAGGCTGAAATGAGTTTGACACCCTTGATCTAGATTTATACTCAAATTAATGGTAAATAAAGAATTCATAAAAACGGACAAGTAGATTTGTAAAACCTAAACACTGTAATTTTTACAATTTTTGCCATATTTATATACGAGGTGTGTTAGTGAAATTTTTGAAATTCCAACTCTACATTTGTTGGATAGATAAACTTTTTTGTTATATTGGTTAACCTGTCTTTGAATATTGTCTCAATTGGCAGCAATATTGGATGTGTATTTTAGGTTTAAGAGCCAATTAAAGAAGTAGGTTTGTTCCAACAAAAGTTCAGAACCGTTCAGAACTTTACCGAGTTTGCGCAAAACGATTTTAGCGTTCCAAAAAGTCGATTTGAAAATTCAGAACTAATAATACAGTGTTCCAGGAAACGAGTAAATTGTGTTCTGAACTGATACTGAATTGTTCTTAAAGTTCCAGGATTTTACAAGAATTTTTAATTCTGAATAAGTTTAACGTGTTATCTAACCTCACTTATTTGTTTTTGTTTGTTTGATTAAATTAGTAATGGAAGAAAACCGTGATTTTTCTGATTTGTCAGGATTTTCAAGCGGAAGTGATAATGATGGAGAATTCTTGAATGATGTTATTGTTGAAATAAGACAAAACAATGCAAATTACCTACAGATGATAGTGTCACAATATAGTGATCAGGTTTTTTTTGAACATTTTCGAGATAGTAAAAATGTTATTGAACCACTAGCAGCAAGTTTTGAAGCATGTGAATACTACAAGTACCATTCTGGCCAAAATGGTAAAATTAAGGTTCAGGATTAATCTCTCTTATCTTATATTTACCTTCTCTTATATTTATATTTATATTTATTTATCTTCTCTTATATTTATCTGGTATATTGGCCATCAGACTGCAAGTTTTCGAGATGTAGCAGATAGGTTTGATATTTCCAAAAGTAGTCCAAAAGTAGGAGAGAATAATAGTCCGAATTCCATATTTCTTGAGCAACAAGTCTATCAACATAATAAAATGACCAAATAACGAGGAAAGGGATTTTAAGGTCTTCATGGATCATTCTATTTGAGATGTACCAAGGTGCAATCACCAAAGCTCGAAGCGCCTTTGATTGGAATCGTTGTATTATTTTTAATCTGGTTGGCTTGGTAAATCCTCATAATTGAAATCCATACGACCATATGGGCTTGGGTATGGTCTTATAAAGCAAAATTTTATTTGAGACCGATAATTTTGATTTTCTACCAAGAAGCCAATATATTTGGCGAAATTTAAGGTCTAACTGCTTACGTTTGGTTTGTATGTGTTTGCTCCAGGTCAGTCGTTGGTCCAAATGCAGTCCAAGGTATTTTACTTCAGTTTTTATGGTAAATGGAATGTCATTATTGTCAATAAAAATGTATGAATAAATAAATATCTTTATATATCACTATGTCCGGAAATTCTAACCCACTTCCAAATATGCTACCGAGTTGAAATTTTGCATACAGGTAGGAAATGCCTTCATCATAACTAGAAAAATCGAAAATCTCAAAAAGAGAAATTAATAATTTTGTTTTTAATTATATTGGACCATCGAAGTATGTATGATGCGTTCAGCGAGATCGCGGGAATTTCGTTTCAATGGTTCTTTGGACAACTATAGTACGTTCGTCGAACATCGGTAAATGTCGTTCGACATGATTCAGTTTACTATAGGTGCTAAGATTTATTTATTCCATTATTTAGTAAAATATATGATTAGTGTATGCAGAGCGAGACTGAAGTGGAGCACCAGTTTTCTGGTTTTTTATTTTTGGGCATTTTTATGAACTTTTTTATTTTAGAAAATGTGATATTCTATTATTGAACTACAATTAATTTTTTTTTTCTCTATGGCAACTACATAACTGGATTAATATGAAAAATAAAAAAAGGACAGTGGTTTTCAAAATTTGGGGCATCTTTTTGTTTTTTTTTTTTTATTTTTGGACGAAATTCATATTTTAGAGAAAATTGGCAAAGAAAAATCGATTGCATTCTACGTCACCATGCTGTCTTTTAAATTGTGCCGGACATTTACCTAACAGCCTGTATATCATCGCGGTATGACACCAGGTTTCTGAACAATTAAGAAATATTTAGAAAAAAGTCGGAAAAATCTTCCATATTATAAAAAACTATAAAAGATGCACGTATTAAAAATATATATTATAACGAATTTTGGGTTTAATATTGCTACAAAAATGTTCAAATATATATCACAATTTTCTTTATTTTCATTTTTGACGACAATTATAATGTTAAATTCGCTATTGAACATTATTGTAACCCCCTAAAGCAATACGAAGAAAACTTACTTCAGTGGCAAGAATATTTACTAACGAAAAAAAGTGCTCCGATCTATATAGGTACGATTTATAAATCAGGAATAATCACGGAGTAATTATAATAAATATCATAAAAATTATAATAAATAATTTCGTAAGGTGCAAGACAAAATGCTTCACGTGACCGGCGCTGCCTTTGGCAATGAGTGATTCTCACATGGGCATTTTATGTGGCATTTTCCAGGGTTAGCACGACGGGACACTTATATGTGTTGTTACTAAATGTCTGTACTACCAATGTTTACAAAGAAGTTCGTACTTAAATTATTTATATAAGAAGCACATATTAATACAATGGTAGATTAAAACAAATAAATATATTTGAATCTAAAATGAATCGTAGCAACCAGTCTTGAACCGATTTCGAAATTGGCCCGATCTAAGCGGGCTACGACTACATTTTTTCGGTAGCGAAGCAGCGGGTACACTGCTAGTTGTTTTATAAATTAAAAAGTTTTCGATCACACCTCGTACAGTGCACAATATTGACTTCGTTTGACGAAGCCTCTACAATTACTTATACTTGTTTTAATAAAACTTGTTGAGAGTCCCGGTTGTAACTCTCGTTCAGCGGTCAAATAAAAAGCTGAGTTTATGAGGTATCAGTGGCCACAATACATGCTAGTGCTGTGTACTGATGCAAGAATTACTGGTTTTAGCGCTTCGTTGATTGTGTTACTTGAGTAAATTAGGTTATTTCATAGACTAGGTTTGTTTTATTACATGTTTTATTGGGACACCTAAGTGGCTCTGACACACAATAGAAGATGGTTATTATGTGTTGATGACCCTCAAATAAAATAATTTTACAAAGAAACACAAAATTAACAGTAATATAAAGTCAACTTTCTGAGAAAAGTACTAAGTAACATATTCGTTTTCGTTAATAGGATTTATCTCCTTTAGGATTTTATTCAACAAGGCCTTGATAAAACTGTTTATGGTTTTTTTCCTTCAAAAAACCGATCATGTTTTAAATTTTTTTTTTCTGCAGTAATGTTGTTTTTGCATTCCAGTTACTTATTTAAACAAAAACTCATTATTTAAACAAAATGTACAAGATAAATAACATGTAACCGCGTGCTAATAATCTGATAATAATTGGCACATAGACCCTTTTGAATTAAACAACTACAGGAGGTACAACTGGGAACAAGTCACATAAAACTGTCTTAAAACGATTAGGCATGACACTTGGACCTATGTTAGTGAAAAAAAAAATATATTTTTTGGCACTTAGACCCCTAATTTTATGCTCTTCAATTGTGTCTAAAATGATTTAAATGCCGCGACAAAATAAAAATAAAATAAAAATTGAATAAAAAATATCACAAAAAGAAATTACACTGATAACTACATTTAACCCTTGGCGGACCATTTATGGGTCAAATTTGACCCGAAAGTTGAATTTTTTTAAATAACTCTTTTATTTTTTAGACTTATTTATTGTCGTACTAGGACTTTTCCTTATATATTATAACTATTTATTTTATGATGATAAACTTTTTTTTTATCAAGCCGATTTCTTGTTTTACAGTACGGGTCTAGCCTGACCCGATTTTGGGATTTGTTAGTAATGTCTTATATCAATACGTAATGCGTAATTACACACCTGCAATAATGCAAGTTTTGACAAGTTTATTAGTTTCACAGTTGCTTTTTCATCATATCTCAATCGACTGAGCTAAGATACTGTTCTGTTTGTATTACAATATAATTACTATTAATATTACAAAAGATCCGAGCAGTTCAGGAAATAAACGAGTCCGTTGTTTTAGTTGCCATGGAAATGATAACAAATATGCAAAGAAATGTGACAAATGCAATAAATTCGTTTGTCCAAAACATTCAACTGTAATAGCAATAAAACAAATTACTTGCAATTACTGCCAAAAAGATGAAGATGGAGAATAATTAAAATTCTTCTGATATTTTATATGTAATTATATTTTTGTGTCTATGTAATTATTATATTTTGTTATATATTACATTTATGAATTCTGTTTGATTTTCATGTAAGTTGGCAATGTCATAAATATTTTTTTTTATAATGCTTTACTCACTTTTATTATTCAAAATTAAATTATTTAGACCCTATTCTGTGATTTTTGACATGGTGTTAAATTGACAGGTTACTATGAAAACATACTATGTACAAGTAAAATTAACATCTTGAGATCTTGTTAAAAGTTACAGAATAGGCCCCTTAAGTGGAACTAAATATAAAACTTGAAACATGGGTCTTAAACACATTTTGAAAAGTGGGTCACGTATGACCCATTTTTGGTCACAAAAAAATCAAAATTATTTTGGTCCGGCTAGGGTTAATATCAAAATTAAAAAATTAAAACTATATTAAACAATAGAAAAAAACTATAGGAAAAGTAGAGCGCTGACAACTAAATAGATAGTAAGTTAAAAATATAGGTCATTTTGCGGGACATGTAATAGGCCAAGACATTGAATCAAAATGCAGGACTGTCCCGTAAAATACGGGGACAAATGGTCACCCTACTATAAACACGCATTTTATGCACAAAAACAAGCGAAATATAGTACATTTTTTGAACAGTCATAGAAAAATATTTTTTTATATCATTTAAATCAAAAATTTAAAAATGGATATGGCCAGAGCCGTTGCTTTAAGTGCAGACGAACGAAGTTGCTACCTTAAATCTGGCACAAAGTACAATGTATGACGCTATTAAGCGATTTTTTGGAACAGAAAAATATATAAGAAATCTGCCTGTAATGGAGTAATTACAAAGAAGGACGATCGGTGCTAAACGGTAAGTTCCGCTGATTGTCGATATCCTCATGTTCAAGAAGTGAAAATATCGGAAAAAATATTATTTCATAAGTTAAATGAATAGGAATTGCGATCCAATACACTAGCTACAAATTCAGTGTTTCGTGTTTCCCCAAAAACACAATAATTTTACTCTTAATTATTTGCGTTCAATTTTATTTACAAAATAGCCCCGTATTGTCCATAGAAGCACATTCTACATAACAATAACTTACATTATAAAATTAACAAAAATTTCTACAAATACCTTTCCAGTCGCTCCAATTTTGGTCTGATTAGAGTCCAAACACTTAAGTCCACACTATAACACACTATTTCAAGTATTTTCTGCACTTTTATCACTTAAAAATAAATAAAAACGTCAGAAAGAAATGAAGACGCCACTTGCAAAAATCACGTATCACTACGTATCAAGATGGTTAATCCTGATAAAGCTCATTAAGAAATATAGTCATTAACAATTAATACATAAGGAACAGAATTGCTTAAAATAATTCTTTATGAGAATAAACACATATATTAATATTTTATCAATAGTATACAGGTGGTTGAAATTGATCTACCGGGCCCAATACACTATTTTTTTATTATTGAAGATGTGGTATAACGTTAAATTTGGAAGTTACTTGGTACTACATGATCTAAAATAGTTTATATTTTGACATTTATTCAGCACAGAAAGTATTATATAACCGTATCTGTCAGATAGTTACCTGGAGCAGTGTTTCCCAACCGCCGGTCCTGTATATATATATATATATATATATATATATAGAGAGAGAGAGAGAGAGAGAGAGAGAGAAAGAGAGGGAGAGGGGAGGGGGAAGCGAGGAAGGGATCTCAAGGTGTATCAAGATAGAGGAAACACGATTTTTCTCGAAAAGACGATGTGTGAGCAAGTTGGGAAAAAAATTTGGTGACCAGAGTTTACCCAAATAATTGGATGGTAGTATTTAAATTTTCGGAATAAACCGGAAGTACAGGATATCAAGGACAACTTCGATTTTATATAGGAACGTATGGCGTGTTGGGTATAATTGGATAAAACTTTTGAAAAAAAAACAACCTTTACATAAATATGTTTTTAATATCTGTTACGATTACCTATAATGGCTTGCAAGTATTTTTGTTTACAAGTGTTCCATTATTCCAAGTTGCTTTCCATTTTGAACACTTTTGCATCCTTACTCTTTAGTAGTTCGGAGCATAACAAAAAATATAAGTTCAAGTCGAACCTACTTGAAAGTACTTCAAGTACCTCCAACGCGAACCGTTTTAATTAGTTTAAATTAGTTGTCAAAATAAGTATAATTTATTTTATTTAAGTTTAAAAGGTATATTTTAATGAATATAAATGTCATATATTTATGAATATATCTTGCAAAATTGAGCGTTTTTCTATTATAATTTCATGCTTCGATTTTATATGATTTCGCGGCCCCCCGACAAAGCTTTCACGGCCTCTACCGGTTGAGAAACGCTGGCCTAGAGAACGATATGCTGACTGTAAAATCAACAAGAACTCTGTTTGTAAGTGTCCGATTTTTTTGTCGAACATGTAGTGAATAGATGCACCCTTTTAAAAGTTATGCTTTCAATATAATCCAATATTTTTATCATCACCATCATCTGAAAGGATTATCAGTAATAAACTAGAATCTTCTATGAACCCTTTCCTGGCAAATATATTTAAATCAATCAAACAACATTCGATTCTCAATTTGCAAGGGATCAAAAGGGGAATGCCCTTCTGTCCAGAAGGGATTAAGTGGACCGGACCTTGAGCTTGGAGAAAATTTTCAAAGCAAACAAGTCGAAGCCCCTCACTGCGGCATCACTCATGTATGCAATAATGCACAGGCTTTGCTTTTAGATTAATTTAATTTCATGTTTGTAATGATGCAGGAATTTACACAGATTTTGTTGAATACAATAGCTTGATCATAAACGAATATGGATTTTAATATTTGCAAAAAAAATAAATAAATAAAGTAGACTTGCATTGATGTTCCTAAAAAGCAAGACTTTCAGTCAAAAGAAGAAATTCAGTGGGGCAGCCAAGGGGGGGGGGGGGGCTACGGGCCTGGGCCCTCCCAGGACCAGCAGATTACACGGCGCTGCTCGGGGAGATGAAGATAAAATTTGTTAACCACAACCAGTAGGGCAGCCAGGGGGGGCGACGTGCCTGTGCCCCTCCCAGGACCAGGAGATTACACGGCGCTGCTCGGGGAGTTGAGTTACGCACAACAGTAGTTAATTTTTAAATTACTTCTTTGTAAACAATATTGGCATTTTTTTTTTCGTATAAATAAACATTTTTTTAAGATTGCCTACTCTTGATAAAGTGACATAATTATTGTTCAAGTGATAATACATCACTTTCCAAATATGCTCCAACGAATTATATGAAGGGGATCGTTGATCCTTTTCCCCCCTGACACATCGACTAAAACATTCGCCCAGTCAAATGATAAAACTGTTTTAAACAACTAATTACTCGATTCAGATAAGATAAAGTGGAAATCTGACTTCGGTATAACCTTCAGAATGAAATTTTAAAATACACCTCAAACGTGAAATAGAGTAGAAATAGTAGAAATATAATAAAGAGAGTAGTTTTGGAGACAACTGCGCTCTTAAAATCGGTATTTGGTTTTATTTTGTAGATAAATGTGAATATCAATATCTTCTTAGGTATTTTTAAAATTATGATGTTACAAACAAAAAGGACTGATATAAGTTGTACTAAACAACAGTGGCGTATTCAGAGGGGGAGCACAATCCCCCTCTGAATCCCCAAATAACTTATGTATTTTACAATCATAATAAGCTATATTTTATTATGATTAGTGTTGAAATTAACAGAAAATGCTTATTTACATGTTATTTTTAGGTTTTCGTAGGTATAATCAAGAAATCCTTATTCCGTCACATGAAGCTGTTCGTTCGGTACAAATTGTGGCCAAGCAGTTGAATTAGAGAACTAGACATAAGTAAGAGAAATATTGAGACTTCAAAAATATATCCCGCGAAAAATATAAATAAATATGTATTTATCGAAGAAAAAATCAAGTGAAAATTTTTGGTACATGGATTAACAATTACATTTTTTATCAACAAATAACTATTATGATTATCAAGGCCTTTTAAGGATTTTCCACCGAAACCCTGCTTATAAAAACCCTATAATATTTATTCTATTTCCATTTAATATCTATAAAATATATAAGGTAGGTAAGCCTATATAAGCAAGCGTTTTGTGGTACGAAATCGAATATTATTTTGATCCGATTGAAACGATCTAATCTAGTGGATATTTGGTAGAGTTGTAACGCTCTCTCGCTCTGAAGCTCAAGCCTGAAAGCTGTCAAGAAGGAAATGCATGTTAGCAGGACGCGTGGAAAGGATTATTTTCTTGCGAATGTGTTTGCCACTTCTATGTGGACATCTTATGATGAATCAGAGATGAAACACGCAAGTTGCTTGGTTGTAAATCACACAGGGAAAAATATGTTTAAAAAAACACCTTAATTTTTCCATATTTTTTTTAGAAAAAAAAAAAATCGTTAAAATTTGTCTCTCTCTTATATAATTTCTATTTTCTGTCTTCTTCAGACACCATGATACGTATATCTAGAAATAATATGAATCTAGAATAGAATAAACTTCGATTTTGTTCGTTAGGTAGTTTCTAAAATAAAGGATTTAGGCCCGGTATTTCAGCCAGTTATCTATAAGAATAACTATCAATGGGATAATATCATCCTCTTGATATTCACTAGGATAAATTGCTTTCTGTATTTCCAACTCTAGTTATAACGTAGATAACTATTCTGACTGATAATAATATTATACGATTTTTTTTTTGTTGTATAAGTATGTTTATGTTAAACAAAGAAAGACATATACGCGACTCGCGCGAATAAAACAAATATAGGTACAACTGTCAAAATAAATGACAACTGTCAAAATTTTGTACAGAAAAATGTGCGATAAACGCTCAAAAAGCGCAAAACTCAATATTTCCGAGACAAAACAATTTGTAAATCTTATGTTAAAATGTAAAATTGTTATAGAAAATGAAGCTACTGACGCTGTAAATCTAAAAGATAAACAAGGGGCCTGGGAAAAAAATTGTATTATGTACAATGCATCCTGTAAACAGAATAGAAATGCAAAAACGCTGAAAATGAAATACGACGGTATAAAAAAATTAAAAAATGATGCCATTAAAAAATTGTATTTTGAATTAATTTCTTATAGAGGAAATAACTGATTGTCTTATTGAAGAAATCGGTACAGAATATAAGCCTAAACGAAAATGGGTTAAAAAATTGATTGATAGAAGAGCTACCCATGGCGCATCAGCCCTTCTATTTCGTGAATTAGCCGTGGAACATCAAAAAGAGTACAGACTGTGTTGAAGAATAACACCAGATGATTTTAATAGGCTATTAAATTTACTTAGTCCATTAATACAACGAACTGATACACTAATAAGGGATACGATACCAGCAAGAATAGAATTGGAATTAAAGCTTTATTTCCTAGCCACAGGAAATAGTTATCATAGTTTACAACATCTTTTTCGTGTATCAAAGGCAGCTATTTTATAGATGATTTCAGAAATCATCAATTAATAAACCAATGTTACGCAATTTATGTAAATAAATTCTAACTTACCTGATATGGATTTTTTTTCTATTTGTTATACAAGTTATCGCTTGCCGCCAATTTGAAATTAATCAATTTTTGTGGAGTGGGGGATAAGATAGTAGCTAGTAAATGCGTCGACGAGCTAGCTGCTATCCTAACCCAACTACTAGAAGCTTGTACTCTACTAGTCACATTGCCAACTGTTTACACAGAGATAGTAACTAGTTTCTAGTTACTTGCGCTAGTTACTAGCTCTTTTACTCTACCAATGTAAACCCGGCATAATTGTGTTCTGTGCACGATTCATTCAATGCATCCAAGATAGCTAAAGCATCCATTGGCGATGTTATATATTATCGAAACCTTTCAGATATTTCCATGCCAGCACCTTCCAATTAATTTTTACGGGAGTATATGAGTATACAATAAACATCGTGATGTCCTTGTACACTTTTATACAAACTAGTTGGTTAGTGGTTAGTTCTAGACTTTTTACAATTTTATATTGCGATTAAACTTAAAGTAAAAAACCTTGAATATAACATTTAGCAAGTTGGTAATCTACCCTCCTAATCATTACACCACAAAGACCCCATTTATTAAGATAAAACTCGAGTATGCTTTTTTCTGATGTTAACAATACGACAACAGAACATTAGAAAGAAAACATGAACAGCCACAATTTTTTACTCCTGCTAACTTGACCCTAACTTTTTATGGGCAAAAAATATTTTTCTCTGCTATATTTCATTATGATCTTAACACGGCTTCATTAAACACTGATTTATGGGGGATGTTTTAATTGTCGTACAAGGGTGTAAACTATTGCTTGAAGGCCTGTAAGACGTTATTCTTAAATTTATACAGTCTAGACTTGACAGTGGATGTTATTGGTTAAGTTTAATAGTAATAAACATTAAGTACAGAGGGCCACAGTTGCTTTAAGATTACCTGTGCCATGTTTATGTTTAAGCTTAGAGAAAATAAGGGCTTGAATTATTATTTTAATTTATGCTTTGTGACGAGATAGCTAGATGTAAAGTTTACAATGCATTTTACATTACACATTATTTAGACCCGGTCTTTCCACCTTCAGATAAAGTCCCAGGTAACTATCTGACAGATAAGGTTATTTGTAACTTCATCTGCTGAGTAAATGTCATCCCTTCTTTCTATACAAATGTATCTATCGGATAGTTATCTAACGGATAATGAGACTGACGTATTGGATTCACTGACTGGTATTGACATTTATTCAGCAGATGAAGTTACAAATAACCTTATCTGTCAGAGATAGTTACCTGGGACTTTATCTGAAGGTGGAAAGACCGGGCCTTAATATAATTAACCGGAGATATTTTATAAAATAAATAAATAAAACGAAGTGCAAGAAAATACATACTGATCCTATAAGCTTATAGTTGCACAAAACCCGATGTTGTAAAGCAGTGGTTATCAATCTAGGGAAACAACGCGTACCCCCAGGTTTGTTCTTTTATGGGTACGAAAAAAGTTAATAATGGCAGAAACAGATTTATTTATTTATTTTATTTATTTATTCAAAGGCTGCGCAACAGAACAAATCCCTGGAGTAGGATGTTCCAATTACAGCGCAACACACCAAAAAATCAGCTGTGGCCACCACAAGACCGACCACCATCGTAAAGTACTTATATAAAATACATTCTAGCAGCAGAGTAGAAATAACTTAATATAGAAATAACTTAAATAGCCTAATATTTTCTAACAGAGATATTATTTATCATGACCATAGAAACGTTACATATAGGTATGAAAAAATTGAGACTTGGAAATAATTTCGAAAAATTAACTATTGTGCGAAAAACTAAATTAAACTAATATGTAATATTCGTTAAACTTTTTATCCGGTTAATCTATTGATTTCGAAATTTAAGCAAAAGCTTTATTTTGTTGATATTAATATTTCATACAATAAATCAGGGGATTTAAAATCATTTTTACAAATTTATTTACAATCTCGAAAGTGAAAAGGGTTGGACATTTTGGTTACTTATTTTTGCATAAAAGTTATTTTTAGGAAACCAAATATATTTGTCCTCAAAAAGTGAGTTACCTACATTGGGGCTACCCATATTATGATTATATATTACGTTGGGTGACCTACATAACCGTCCGGCCTACATTCAACCCTCGTCATACAATTAAACATTAGTCCTGTTTTAAAATTTTATCCTAGAACAGTGGCGTAGCAAACTAATTTTAAGGAACATAGTTTACACAACTTACAGTTCCGTATGGATATTATCCCCATTATTTTTCAACTATACTTCATGATCATCATCAAATCTTGTGAATCATTAATGAGACCAACTATTTTTGATGAAAAATGAGTATATTTAAAATTACGGAGGGTCTGGACCCACCTCAAATGCAAGTATTCCGGGATCTCTGCTTCGGAAATTTTTTGTATATTTATTCAGGCTCGCGCCTAGCAGTTTTGGCGCCCTTGTGCAATATTTTATATGGTGCCTCCAATTTTCTATTAATATTTGTGTGGCTGATATAGTTATACGGAATACGCAAGATCCAGCAAAGTGTTAATGAAGAAGCTGCTCGCATTGCATATTTTGCTTTATTCCATTCAATAATGACCTACGGCATTACTATATGGGGTAACTCTAATCTATCAATAAAATTTTTTCTTTTACAAAAAAAAGCAGTAAGGGCAATAGCTAATATTAATCGTAGAGATTCCTGTAGATCAAAATTTAAATTATTAAAAATATTAACCCTATACGGTGCATATATATACGGTAATGTAGTAGAAATTCACAAACATGCTCAAAATTTATTATTAAAAAAACAAATGCACAGTTACAGCACCCGTAACAATCATTTTGTAAATATTCCAAGTCATCGTTTAACCGTCACAAAAAAAGTTCTTGCTACAAAATATGAGATGTATAACAAAATTCATCCCACAATACAAAAGTTACCCCATAAGAAATTTAAAAATGTAATGCGAGAGTTCTTAATTAACTTATGCCCATATAGTATTCTCGAATATATGAATTCTGAAATACTAATGTACAAAACTGAAAATGTGTAAACCCTATATTATTTGTTTATTTATTTATTTTTTTAATTACTATTTATGTTTTGATTTTAATTTATAAATTTTGAAATATTTTGTAACACTAAAGTGTAATTATTAATGAAGCGTATTTTTTTTTTTTTTGTATATCACGACCCTCTAAAATTGTACTGGTTTCTATAAGGCAATAAACATTATTATTATTATTATTATTACTCGTCACTGATGGATGTCGAGATTTAAGCCAAGGGCAAAATGGTTCGAGATTTGCGTGAATAGGCAGGTTTGTGTCTTTGAAATTTTTCCTGCATTCTCGAGCACATGCAGCCTGATGGCGGAACTGAGGGGGGCAATATTGCACAACGTCGGTAACCAGTAGGTTGGCGTAGATTTTTACCCGAAATAAGTCTCACTGCTCTCTTTAATTGCATCTTGCTAGTATGGGTGCTGTTAAGCTATATTAAGGCGCAATACTCGTCCGTTGAGAAAATTAGAGCAAGAGCCGCTGTGCGCAGTACCGTAGCTGACGCTCCCCAAGTAGAGCCAGCAAGTTTTTGTAGCCCTCGCTTACCAAAGAATACGAAAATTATTTTCTTTTTCACAGATCGTCTTCAAAGAGCCATATCTTGTTTCTTGATTTTGATGGCACATCATAATAATAAAGCCATGTTTCGCCCCCTGTCACAATTTAGTTCACGTATTTCAAATGTCCCATTTCAAAACATGTGCAAACTTTCCTAACTTCTAGATGGTCGCGAAGAATTGGACGGATAGCTGGTGCGTTAATGTGCAAATACTCCTCTATCTGCCTGAATGTAATTCGCCTATTTTCATCAAACAGTTTTTTAACCGCAGCAATAACTACATGAGTAACCTTTTTAGGCAGGTAAAGAAGAATAGCTTTTTTTCAACCCAACCTGAATTGTGTTAAAACATCAAGGTGCATCTAATAATTAGACAATGGATATAAAATTAAATAATACTAGTTTGTACTTTTTTGTTAAAATATTATATAGGGAATATATCTGATTACACGATTGTTGAAAAGCGTTCCAGTTGCGCCACTGATTCTAAAGTCGTGTAAATCCCTCACCCTAGTATTACAACATTGGGGAACACTAGCACCCTTTAGTGAATTCTATTAGAATGTTTAGAATAGATAAAAACCACAAGATAGTACTTGAATGCATTTCTACTCCCTTTATTTCTATTTCCCTATTGTTAGACTGACGGAACATAAATCATTTTTTGTTCTTGATTATGTAATCAAACTAATGATCATTTTGTTATCGCACAACCACTTTATTAAGATTATGTTAGTACTCATTAGTATAAGTTGTTGACTACTGTTCTGTTTGTTTATATCTAAAAAGGAATGATTCCATTCAATTATTTTTGATAATAATAAATGTAATAATGTAGTTTCTGTAATCCTAATGGCATATAGGGTTGTTTCTAAAATCCCATGGCGAGAATGACGCAATGACCGGTCCTATTATCTCTGTAAAAAATCTAGAGAGACATAAGTTTACTTTAAAAATTTACGGCGGTATACAGGGTAAATTTTCTGTTTCGTTTTGAATAAATAAATAAATCTTTATTTTTAAAGTTTAACTTATTACATATTTTGTGAAATTACATATTTAAGGAATCGAAATGCTCGTAATGCTCTGACGAAACAAAACACAGGGACGTGAATAAATCGTACAGTACAGTAGTGCAGCGTTTCTCAACCGGGGGGCCGTGAAAGATTCGTCGGGGGGCCGCGAAGTCATATAAAATCGAAGCATGAAATTATAATACAAAAACACTCAATTTTGCAAGATATATTCATAAATATATGACATTTATATTTATTAAAATATACCTTTTAAACTTAAATAAAATAAATTATACTTATTTTGACAACTAATTTAAACTAATTAAGACGCTCCGCGTTGGAGGTACTTGAAGTACTTTCAAGTAGGTACGACTTGAACTTCTTGTTATGATCCGAGCTACTGTTAGCTAAAGAGTAAGGATGCGAAAGTGTTCAAAATGGAAAGCAACTTGGAAGAATGGCGCACTTGTAAATAAAAATACTTGCAAGCCATAGGTATAGGTAATCGTAACCGATATTAAAAACATGTTTATGTAAAAGTTGTTTTTCAAAAGATTTATCCAATTATACCCAACACGCCATACGTTCCTATATAAAAAATCGAAGTCCTTAATATCCTGTACTTCCGGTTTATTCCGAAAATTTAAATACTACCATCCAATTATTTGGGTAAACTCTGGTCACCAAATTTTTATCCCAACTTGCTCACACATCGTCTTTTCGAGAAAAATCGTGTTTCTTCTATCTTGATACACCTTAAGATATTTTAATAAATCCTCAATCAAAATGTATAACTATTTATAAAAAGATACAAAGTAACAAAATATAAACTATTTTAAATCATGTAGTACCAAGTAATTTCAAAATTTAACGTTATACCTCATCTTCAATAATAAAAAAAATAGTGTATTGGGCCTGGTAGTTCAATTTCAACCACCTGTATATTATTGATAAAATATTAATATATGTGTTTATTCTCATAAAGAATTATTTTAAGCAATTCTGTTCCTTATTTATTAATTGTTAATGACTATATTCCTTAATGAGCTTTATCACGATTAACCATCTTGATATGTAGTGACACGTGATTTTTGCAAGTGGCGTGTTCATTTTTTTCTGATGTTTTTAGTTATTTTTAAGTGATAAAAGAATTAGTGAATTATTAAGTGAATAATAATACTTGAAATAGTGTGTAATAGTGTGGACTTTTGTGTTTGGATTCCATGCAGACCAAAATTGGAGCGACTGGAAAGGTATTTGTAGAAATTTTTGTTAATTTTATAATGTAAGTCATTGTTATGTAGAATGTGCTTCTATAGACAATATAGAAACACATACATGCATACACTATCGGCTATAACTAGAGAAACAAAACTATTTTTGAAATCATTTTCATAAATCCCGATTATTGACTAAATGAATATTGAATTATATTGGTATAGCAACAACAATTTATAAGTTAGAACCTACTCTTAAAAATATTTGTTGTACTGGTACAATAAATAAAATAATTAACTTTCTGCTGCAGCAGACCATCTGCATATTTCTTTTGTAAGACTTAATAATAAAACGGCTGTGGTCACCACAGGACCGATCGCCATCCCAAAGTACTTGTTAAATTTATGCTGTTTTATCAAAAAAAGTCTCAAATAAAAGTTGTTAGTTATTACTTTCATAGGAACTTTTGTTGAATAAATTTTTTCGAAATATTTCTCTGTTGTGAAATATTCGCAAAAATCTTAAAACCGACACGAGACTTAATAATAAAACAGTGTTTTGTGGTTAAATTTTTTCCTTTGCCCTAGCTACCGTTCTTGTCCCGGTTTAGAGTTTCATAATTATGGTAAGCCTATATAGATTTTGGGTTTCAATTAATTAATAATAAGTGAACCGTTCCTGTCCGTTCCAAACATTTTAATGTGGAAATACATGATTTTATACATTTGACAATAATATTGGACTGAGGATGATTGGATTACCAATCGAAACGTCTCGATAATTTTTTGAATAAATATATGACGATTATGAAATAAGAATTTTATTTAATACCCATATTAATTTCGTCAAGAACTTTCTTTCATATATATATATATAGCATGTTATTATCAGCAATAGCAAACGTTCAAAATGCCACTATTTTCCGCTGCAAATTGAGATTGGAGTTGCAAGTTGAGATTGGAGAATATTTTGGCCATTATATGTTTAAAATAAATTTCTAATTGATTTATGTTTATGTTTTGAATAAAAAAATAAAGATTTATATGAAAGGAGATCATAAAATGTGAAGTTTCTTATAAAACCTTGAAAAGTTCGTAACTAAATAATCTGTGCCCTCGTAATACATGTAAATGTATGGAAATTGCAATTTTTATTCAATATGTTACCATGCGGTTAAGATATGGTAAAATATTCTCTGGAGGATTCTACGGGATGACGTGCCTATGCGAAGATTCTTTTTAATAAGTGGATACGCGCTGAGGAAGAGAGGGGATATTTTATCAAAATATACGCAGTTGATTGTTAAAGAAGGTACCTCTGTGCCTTAACAAATCACATCAGAAGCTATTCCGGTTAAATCAGGCTTTATCGACGTGTTCCACGTTTTTTATGCTGCACTTCGTGAAAAAATATCCTGGAAAAGATTAAAAGCTTTTGCTATGTGTAACCAAAAAATATTTCAACATGAATATTTCTGTATGAACGAAATAAGACTAGATACAAATATTTCCAGGGAGCTTAAGTTAGTTTTACACAGTTCAATTTATTGATCAATAAAATCATCTATTTTTTATCAATTAATTGAACAATTTATTGAAAACCTTGAAAATAAGAGAATCACAATTTCTAAATTTAATTATAACTAAACTAGGTTATTACCCGTCAACAATGACGGATTTATAATATAAAAATTTCAATTCTTTGTATGTGTATTTGGTTTTATTTTTTAACGTATCTTAATTTCGACGCTGGTCAGTGAATCACGGGACAGGATTAGCTGTCACCTGTCAGCTAATCAAGAGCCAGGGTGTCCCCAGTTAGCCAATCATGAGAACCTTAGGAAAAAATGACGTCATAATGTTACCGACACTACATGAATTTATTCATGAACTTTTTAAGATGGGAAAACCATTCATTTTTACTCAGTAAATTACATTTATATTGTTAAAACTAAAAATATTTTGAGACGTTAATTTATGCCTACGAAACCCTAGACATTTACGTATTTAATTATATTTGTAGAATCTTAGAGAATAAATCTGTAAATAATTGTTCATATCGGTCTAAGGATAGAAGATTGTCTAAAGTTTTTTTTTCTTACCTACGAAATCCTAGATATTTCTATATATAATTATATTCGTAGATTCTTGGAGAATAAGTTTGCAAAATATTGTTCATATCGGTTAAAGGATATAGGCGTGTCTAGAGTTTCTCTTTTATGGCTACGAAATCCTAAATATTTCTACATGTAACTATATTTGTAGATTCTAAGAGAATAAACCTGCAAAATATTGTTCATATCGGTTAAAGGGTATAGGCGTGTCTAGAGTTTCTCTTTAATACCTATGAAATCCTAAACATTTCTATATGTAAATTTATCCGCAGTTTCTTAGAATATAAATCTGCAAAATATTTTTCATATCGATCATAGGATATAGGAGTGTCTAGAATATCTTGTTCATGCCTACGAAACCCTAGACATTTCTATACGTTATTTTATCCATATATATTATCCAAATATTGTTCATATCGGTCAAATCATATAGGAGTATCTATAGTTTCTGGTTTATGCCTACGAAATCCTACACATTTCTAAATGTAATTATATTCGTAAATTCTTAGAGAATAAATCTGCAAAATACCTGTCAATCAAGAGACCTCAAGAGTTTCCAGTTAGCCAATCACGTGAACCTTAGGAAAAATGACGTCACAGTGTTACCCAGATCACAAAAACACGCTAGCTAATTATATATGTGCGATTATGATTCCAAATAATATGAATTACGGAAATCTAGTTAAAAATTCACTTAAAAATTAAACAGTATCTGACATCTTAAATTGAATTCGTTTTACAAGTAGCAATGGCGTTAAAATAAAGTTCAATATCTTCGTCACAGATGGTTAGTTGCAGGTTGTAAAGGCGTAACGGCAGTGCAAGCAGGATCAAGCAGCAAGCAGCACACTACACAAACAAAACAACAAGTTCTGGCGTCGGTGGTGGGAACACTCGTCGACTGGGACTGTTCTCTTATGTTTTCCATTTGCCTATAAATCACTCTTCTGTGGGAGAATCTCCACTGCTTCCACCAGCCGCCAGTAATTATCTGAGAGGTGTCTCTGCTTTCATCCATACTTGTTTAAAACAGTGGCGGAACTAAAACAAAGAGAAGCAAAATGTCAATAAATGTCCTGTCTTATAATATTATAATTTAATGTCGACAAATTAACTTTGTGAAAATGTTGTATATTTAATAATGGTTGAAATAAAAAACATTGTAAATTTTCACTATTTTTATTAATTAACTGCTCACTAGTTTCGGCTTTCGCCATTTTCAAAGCAATGAACTAAGTTACAAACCTAACTACTTAAATACTATTTACAGGTAATGATAATCCTATGAGAGGGGGGTAGACAAGTCGGTCATCTCATTAAGGGTTTTTCCTTGCTTGTGCAATTTTATAATCTCGTGTGCCTCCAATAAATTTAATTTACCTTTTGGTTGTGAATGAATAACATCTGGCTTGAAAGTTGTAAAATGTTTTTCAGAGTTGAGATGTACAGCAAATGTGGAATCGGTTATTTGTTTCTTCCAGGAGGTTCTATGTTCTTCGATCCGGATGGCAAAAGATCTTCCTGTTTGGCCACAATAAACGGAGTCACACGTGTCACATGTTAACATGTAAACGCCACTCTTGTCCAGTATGTTTGATTTTTGTTTGTTATTTACTATGGATTTTTTAGTACTATTAACGGTTCTAAATGAAACTTTGATGTTGTTAGAGTTTATTTGGTTAGCTAATTTGTTACTGATAGGACCTAGGTAAGGCAAAGAAGCATATTGGATGGGATTAGATTCTTTAATTTGAGGGTATATTTTGTTCAGGGCTAATTGTTTGAGTTTTTTGGCTAACAGTGTGTCAATTAATTGATGATTGTAACTATTGTTTACTGCTATGGTCTTGATCATGAAAATTTCATTGTTGAAATCTAATGTGTTTAAGGGCACTGTTACTAAGCGATGAATCATACTATGGAAGGCTGCTAGTTTATGTGATGTTGGGTGAATTGAAGAGTTGTGAATGACAGTGTCTGTATGAGTTGGTTTTCTGTAAATTTTAAATGCGTGTTGGTTTTGAAATTTAGAAATAGTTAAATCCAGGTAGTTTAACGAATTATTGATTTCTTTTTCTTTGGTAAATTTGATGTTTTTGTTGATAGAATTGCACTGATTGAAAAATTGTTCAAATTGTCTGTCTGTGCCTAACCAACAGATAAATATGTCATCAACATACCTATAATAATACAAAAGTTCTTTTTTAAATTTATTTTGTGATAATAATTTTTTTTCAAAATAATCCATGTATATTTCGCTAAACAAAGGGCTTAGGGGGGATCCCATCTTAATATTTATAACTGTTTCACTCTTCCCTCTACTTGATAGAGTTTCACCTAGATATTTGAAAGACTGGCAGTTTCTGATGATGTCATCATCTAATTTTGGTCTTTTATCAGTCTCTGATCGGATCTTCGAATCGCATAAAAAATAGTTTTTATACGTATTTATTAATTTCAGGGTTTTAGAATCGACTTTGATAAATTCAGATCTAATTTATAAATCAACAAAAACTTTACATATATAATAGGCCACTCTTGCATCTCCATATATGAATAATCTTTTGGGAGCTATCTAAATAAATGTATCATTAAATACAACCAGAATCTAAATAATACAGACAAACTTCACAGACAAATTATTAAAAAGAAATAAAAGCCACAACAAAAACATAGTTTTTAGTTTAAAATGTACGTTCATGAAGATGCATAAGTTTGTGGTGCTTCGTTTTCTCTCTCGCACATATACTAACACGGACAGAGTGAAACCCCGCGGGGGGCATTAGACTGCGGGGGCGTCTCGTAGTAATGATGATAAATTTGTTCCGGGAGAAGGTGTTTTCTGCCCAAACTCGAACGGATAAATATGAAATATCTGTGAACAACTTTTAACCTCGCTTTGTACATAGAAAGACGCCCAACTTGTATGTACATATGTGCTTATGTGTATGTACAATACATGTAGCTATGTATGTGTTAATTCTACAGGGATTTAACGCAGACTATAAAATCAATACTTTTTTATGTTACTTGTGCAAGGTTTCTTAACTATAGAAAAACTTTAAAAGATTTTTTATGATAGATAGAAAGATATTTTTTTTATTAAATATTATATACTACATTTTATCTTACAACAATTAACTTATACTTAATAATAATTGTAATTTTCGCCTTTCGGCTTAAAATCTACTCTCCTTCTCCTCTAGTTAATATCTTCGTTGACTCCTTTCCTTAGTTTCCTCCCTTCTGTTTTTCACTTCTTTCATCCATTCATACCTCTTTCCTGTTTCATCCAAAATTTCCTTTCTCGTTTCCGTTCTGTGTCGTATTTCTTCACATTCTTCCAACAAATGTTCCATTGTCTCCTTACCTTCCCTGCACATTCTACATGTTCTTTCTTCCTCTTTCATCCAAAAATTATTGTCCCTCTCCTCATTTCCACATCTAAATCTCGCTATCACTTTTTTCTTCTCTCTACTGCCTTATTCTGTCAGATACTGTGGTTTTCTCACCGTCCAGGTCTTTTCATATTTGTTATTATACCTTGACTCTCTTATTTTTTCAGTATCTTGCTCCGTTTGTTGTATGTCGGTCATTCGCTCTGTTACTTCGTGCCCCAATTCTTCTCCATTCATTCTTTTTAGTCTTACTGCTGTTGTTGAGTAGCCACAATATTCGTACATTTCCTTCCTTTCCTTTTCCCATCTTGATAGTGGCTTTCCTTGTTGATTCCGTTTTTCCATTTCCTTCCAGCATTCATAAAGAATTTCTTTTTCTGGGTGTTTAATTATATTCTCTTCATATTTTATAGCTTTTTTGACTGCCTCTATTTTCATTTTCTTCATTTTCGTCTCTTCCAGTATAATGTATGTTGGTGTATTCGTGTCTACTCCCAACATCCATTTTAAAAGATTTTTTATGAATTGATATGAGTTATAAGATGGGAAACGTAAGAGACGATTTTCCAGATATCACACACTAGATTTCTTTATCAGTCAAGACCTGTTTAAGAACATCCACAAAAAAAAAGGTTCCCAACGCCTAACTAGGCGTATAAGGGGCAGAGAAGGTAAGTTCTCGGTGTCTAGACCACCAGTCATAGATATGAAAGTCTCGTGATTAGTGTTACGTTTCGACCGAGCCTATTATACTTGTATGAATAGATAGTTCTTTAAGTATTAAATACTTGTGACTGAGTCGAACCCAGAGATGGCTGCACAATATCGAAAGTTAAAAATAGAGCACCCATACCTTCGAGTATTTAGGCTAGTAGTTCTAAAAATTTCATATTTGTAGAACACTTTTGATTATAAAAATTGCGGGATGCCGAAATACTAACATGCAGGGTTCCAAACAAAGGGAACACGATTTTATCGAAAATGCGACATATGAAAAAGTTGGGGAAAAAATTGATGATTTAAGTTTACTGAAAGAATTGAATATTAGTATTTGAATTTTATGTGACAAACCGAAAGTACTCGTACAGGGCCGTCTTTTATAAGGGCTCTAGGCCATAGGTATTTCACGGACCCCCTCCTAGAAGGAGTCATGTCAAATTAAAAAAATATATATAAGCGATTACAACTGTAAGGTTTTAGGTTTTACATTTATAAAATAATATTTTTTGTATTTTTAAAATCGTCTTTATTCTATGAACTACGATATTACAATGCGTTATTACACCAGTGTGTACCAAGTTCTACGTTTGAACTTGTCTGGTACAAGTGTCTTACAATGTTATATAATCATACATTACAACAATGATTTTGAGACCTAATTTTGAACCTTGATTATTCATTGTCGCTGTAATTGGGATTCTAAATAAATCGGTGAAAGATGGTTGAAATTTTATTATTTAATTTTTTTGTAAAATCATTAACTTTACACAATAAAATTAAGACCGGTGACCAGGCCCCTTGTAAAAACGTCCCTGTACTCGTACAAGAGATACGTTTGGCATAAGCTAATAATCTACACATTCTGCATAATTTACACAAGATACGTTCGGCATAAAGTTTCTGTGTGCTTTGTGTTGCACGAAGATCGTTCGGCAAATATCGTGCAGTGCAGTTTGTGTTGCACAATCGTCACAAGATCAGATCGTGGAACAATCCGTGTAATAGTGTTTTCGCGGGAAAAATACAAGTTATTATTTCTACAAAACAATATAAGTGAAAACAATCAAGACATCATTGTTTATGCCTGCAGCATTTGCAAAATAAATAGTACAGATATGAACCTCATGATGTAAATGCACTCAAAAAGACTTAAAATTTTCTGGATACAAGCGGAAATGTACTTTAAATTGACTTGTAGTCATGTTTGGAACAGTATTCTCTGCATATTCAAACACTTTTTCCAAAATATTTTCTGGTTTGGAAAATTCTACTGAATTGTCTTCCTCATCAAATAAAATTTCTTTTATATTACTTAAAAGTATCCCAAAACCTTCATGCGTCATTATCGTACAAAACAAGTAGCAGGAGACAGACTTCATGGTATCAAACACACGTAATTTATTTATTAAAAAAAAAGGTTAGGATAACAAGAATAACTACACAATCTGAACAAAGCACAGTGGTCACGTGACAAAAAACTTGCACGATACAGAATTAACACTGCACAGTTATACCGAACGCACCTTATGTAATGAAACAGGAGTGAAGTGAAAGCCTATAATTAGAATAATAAGAATATTTATTAATCCTTTAAATACAGGACTGAATGTAGGATATGTCAGTGAATTGTCATGTCATGAATTTATAATTTTACACAGATTTTGATTAGTAAAACAAGTTATACATTTGACAAAACAATAAAATCATACATTAAATTACCCAAAATCAATGTTCCTCATTGGCATGACAACACCAGTCCTTACAAAATTTCAAGAATTCATTAATTGAGTATACACAATGCTCTATAAGAAATACCTTAATCTTCCGCTTATATACAGCATACTGTCAGACCAATTCTGTGACTCAGTTACTACGATCATTGTTACTAAATTTGTCTCTATGAGCAAGGGCAGTTACTATCATGAATGAAAGTCATTATATTTTTTATAATATTTTATCTTGCAGTAACGTTACTACACAGTATTTTTTTACAGAATTGATCTGTGTGTTTCATTTCTGACATGGAATGGCAGTGAATTAAATAATTTAATACCAACAGTTTTTGGTGATTTTTTTGTCAGTTCCAGCTTGTTTGCTGGAGTTCTGCAATCTTTTCCTCTAGTGTTATATGAATGCTGATTCCAATGGCGAGCAAAGTATATTTGATTTTTAAATATATAGACCAGCAACTCTAATATGTAAATACCAGGAACTGTTAATAATTTGTAGTTTACAAAAAGAGGTCTGCATGATTCAGTGCGTCTTTTGTTTGCTATACAACGTATTATTCTTTTCTTGGAAATAAACATGTCATCTGCCATAGTTGATGATCCCCAGAAGCATATTCCATACTTAAGCCTACTATAAAAATGTGCATAATAAATTTAATGATGGTCTCATGACCTACAACATATTTAAAAATTTAAAAAAAAAAATTTACAGCACTTTCAGCACCTTCTAAACTTATACCCTTTTCACACTAGTACTTTAAGATCGGATGTTAAAGTGAATCTATCTTTAAACGCTAATGTAAAACCGTATGGCCTCGTCTAAATACAAGCGATGTTTAAGACAGAGATCTGCGTCTTAAACTTCGTCCGCATTGCCAACTTAATTTCTATTATAAAAAAATACTCCTTGAATTTGTGCTGTCAACATTTTATATTATCATAAACAAGAATACTGTATTATATCGACGTTATAAGAAGTTTATACTTGTTGTTATAGTAAAATTACTTATTTTAATAATGTGTTTAATAAAATACAGAGCTACAATAATTGAGATAAAATGTATCGACTTACATGTTAATACAGGTGTAATATATTCTTTATTGTAGTGTCTTTATTGTAGAATGAAATGAAATATCCATATTTGTTTATAATAATTCAAAATGTGCGTCTGCGCACACAGTTCTAAACTGGTAATTTCATGACGGTAACTTAAGGACAAAATTACTGTAGCTGATGACAGCACCGGAGATTTAAACATCAAGTGTGAAAGCATACCGATCTTAAACATCGGTGAACTTTAAGTTCACTCGTCTTAAAGATCTAGTGTGAAAAGGGTATTACGATGTGTATCTACAAATAACTAGAAAAAACTAAATTTTTCCGATTTTGGTCTATAGATGGTTTCAAAAATAAACGGTTCGAGAATGTCTTTGGATAGAACATAAGTTTTCACGAGGTGCGTTTTGACACAAAACCTTAATTCAAAAATCCATAAACTGTCGTAAATCACATCCGTTCTCATAAATTTTTCATGACCCATCATTCCAAATTGTATATCTAACTTGTCACATATTTACTTAGAGAACCTGTATCGTTAATGGTGTAATATATTTTGCAGTTATTTCATGTCATGGAATATGTCAGATGATAGACCAGAATATTCTAAGCCACCGATCGTAGTGCCATTTTATTCGTTTTTGGTGTAATTCTACCTCATAAATATAGCGATATCTAGTAAATATTTAAAATTTCATTCAAACTAAACTATAATACATAAAAATTTCATATTTTAGATAAGAACTTTATAACTATTGGTTCTATTGATTTTGTACTATGTACACAAAACCATTATTTGAATAAAAAACATGTAAAATGGCACAATGTAATATTAAAACATAATTATAGACATCAAATTATTTACCCATTAAAGTACCGTTCAGATCTCTTTAAATTAGTTGACTGTGCATTGTGCGCTGTGAATAAATTTAGTAGATAGTTTTAACATTTAAGGCAGCGTTTACAGCTAAGGAAATTGATGCGTTATTTGTAACGCATCAATTAGATGTCGCACTATTTGTAGTGCGACATCTGTGTATTTTAAATCAACTACGGTGACTTCGTAAAATATTTATTATCTATCATCCTTTTTCTAATTCTGCTGTCCTAGATTTTTACTATTATTAATTCTTTTTATTCTTTATTTCCCCTAGGCCTTGCGGCGTTTAGGTTTTTAACCAGTACATTGGAAAAATAATCATAATAATAATAAAATAATACATTTTATGACTTTCTTCTACATTCTTCCTCCGGTGTTCCTCTCTTTCTTCCTATTCTCTTTTCGGCTTCCGTCTTTGGTCTCCTTCCTTCTTGACTCCAGTTCTCTTCCCCTCTTTCTTCGCTTCTCCCTCTTTTCTTTCCTCCTCCTTTGCCTCTCTCTTCCTTCCTGTTCCCAGTTCTGTCTTATCTCTCCGCATTCCTTCCTTCTTTCCTCGAGTACTCTCACCCACCTTTCTCCCTTTCCTTCTTCACTCAACAGCTCCTTTATCTCTCCCTCCCATTTTGTCATCTTTCCACATCTTTTTGTTAGGTGTTCCAAGGATTCTTCCTCCTCCCTACACATTCTGCATAGCCTATCCTCTGGTTTTGCCAAATATCTATTACTCCGTTCTTCATTTCCACATCTTAATCTGGCAATCTTTCTAACTCTGCCCTCTGCCTTTTCTCTCCTCCCTTTCAAATATTTAGGTATTCCTACGCTGCGGAAACGAGGAGAACACCAATAATTTCTGGTGGGAAGAGACAAGGATATTGTGTAGGATGTGCGGAGAAGCACAAGAAAACATAGAACATATAAGGAAATGCAAGGAGATGAAAGTGGAAACGAGAAATAGAGAACAGCTATTGGATGACGAAGGAGGAGGAGTAGAGTGGATAAGGAAGGTAATAAAAAGAAGGAAAGAGCTAACCAACAATAAACAAAGGACCCGAAGAAAAAAATATACAAATGAAATAAATGATATATTTAGATTTAGATTTTTATTTAATGTATAGGAGATGATAATATGTATTGGGTATTAATATTATAATGTAGTTCTATGCAATCTATTCGAAGCCGCAAGGCAGGAATAAAAACTATTAACTAACTATATTCTTGTGCTATCATTGATTTTTTTACAAAATGATATTGATTGTTTAAATATACTAAGTATATAATCATTTTAATTGAAATTTTAAATTAAATGATATCATTCATATTCATAAAAAATTTTGTTAATCAATTATCCTTCATCAAAAATGCAAGTAACAGGAAGAATGAATATAATAAAAATGGCATCTTGAAGAGTTGTTCAGGTAACGCCTTGACGACTTATCGAATGTCGATATTGTATTACTTCATTACCATTTTCATATTTAAATATTCTATCAGATAATATTGACATCGTCTAGACAGTTTTTCTGCTTGAAACAAATTTAATTTTAAAGATCGATACAGGAATAGCAAACGGATATTTTCTAGAGATTTCCTTTAAATCCTATTTATTTTTTATTTTAACCTTTTTTGTATGAAATACAAATCAATAGTAACTTTTCTACTACAAAAAATATGCTTTTTGCTATGTCCAGGTGATCGAAGAGGGGCAGAGTGGATGACGCTGTGGAAAGAAGAGGTTTAGAAGACGGAAAATGGGAGAATAGATTAGAATGAAGAGTTCGGTTGAGATTAAGAAGGAAGTGCTAAAATATTAAATGAAATTAAATGTTAAAAATGAAGTTTTAATATGTTGACTATTAATAAAAAATAAATAATAATTAAAACTTGATTTTTATCGTTTAATTCATTTAATTCATCTTATTAAAAGTATTTATGAAACATGGGAGAATTTACAGTATACTCTCAATAATCCGACCCATTGTTATTCCGCGGACCACTAGTTGAAAATCACTGCTATACATCTATATACTTACATACTCTCAGTAATAAAAAATCACTGAAAATTTAACAAAAATCACTGATGATGGACAAAATATCATAAAAAAATCATAATTAACAAAAAAGCTCAAAAATATTAATTCATAAGCCTTTCGCGAGCCACTAAAATTTTGCTAAGGACCACCAGTGGTTTGCGGACCACCGGTTGAGAAACACTGATATAAACGACAAATATAGGAATACGATTATTTCAGAAACGATCGATCGGGATATCGCTGTATTGGGTTTGCACACAGTGGCATTATAACTTGTTGAAGTAAAGAAAACTATGTTTTCTATGCTATAGACCAGTGATGGCGAACCTTTTGAGATTGGTGTGTCAAAATTCGAAAAAAGAAACTAGCTTAACTCGGGTGCCGTGTCACGTCTAGAAAGGCGCAATAGCCTTTGTTGTTGTGCGCTAAAGAATGTAACTAATTAACTCGCCTCTAGAAATATCCACAATTTTGTGATATTTGCAGCCCGAGTAAAAAAATAGTTACATTTTTGATATATTAATTTGTTAAAAAATAATGCTCTTCAGTACTGACTCTTTTGTTGCTGATTTGCATTTGCTAAATCTTTAATTGAAGGTTGGTATTTCGTTCACTTCAAGCCCAAGCAAACGCTACTAACTTCATCTGTCAGTCGGTTTCTTTTATTGGTTTTAATATTATTTAACGCGTAAAATAAGGTCTCACAAAAGTACGTAGAGGGAAAAATTTTGAATAAATCCGTCGCTAGATTTTTCAAAGTGCTAAAAGCGTCTAGTAATCGGTTCCAAGTACTCCAAATTTCCTGTTCATAATGGCACTCTTTTTCATTCTCCAAACGATTTCTTTCCAGATTCTCAAGCTTGGACCTCAAGTCGACAAACACCTGAGGTCCGTAAACGATGCGTGTCACCCAAAATGTCTTAGCGTGTCAACCGCGACACGCGTGTCGTAGGTTCGCCATCACTGTTATAGACTAAAGAAATCAGCTGTGGCCACCACAGGACTGATCGCCATCACAAAGTACTTATTAAATTTATGCTGATTTATCAAAAAATGTCTCAAATAAAAGTTGTTAGTAATTACTTTCATAGCAACTTTTGTTAAATAATTTTTTTCGAAATATTTCTGTATTGTGAAATATTCGCAAAAATCTTAAAACCGACACGAGTAAACTCCCATTTCTAGTTAACCGGTTTTTACCAAAAGTTGATCAACTTGTGCCATTGATGTCAAAAGTTTAAATATGAAGTTTCATAAAAATCCTTTTAGCCGATTTTTCTATGCACGTGTATACGAACCGACAGACAGACAGACAGGCAGACAGACAGACAGACAGACAGACAGACAGACAGACCGACCGACAGACAGACAGACAGACAGACAGACAGACAGGCAGACAAACCGACAGACATTATGCTAAAAATAATATGCCAAAACGTTATCTAGGGACCTTAATAACTCGTTTATTTGATGTCCATTTGCTTTTTCAAATTATTATTCTTATTTTTAGACTAAAATACTTTATCTTCCAATGTTTAAAAATAAAAATAGATTGCATGGTTTTTAACGGATTGCGCGTTTTGAGGTGTGTTTGTCCCTAGTGGTATCTCAGAGCGAGACAAGGAGTTAAATATAAGAGTGCCTAGGTCCTATAAAAACCTTAATGCGTCCTTTGCAACAATAAGTGAAGCCAGATATTTAGCAAAAGAAAACAAACATGAAAACGATAGCAAGATACAAAATGGACAATGATGAAAGAAATAACAAATACTGGAATGACGAGGATAAGAGTATTTTTATAGTGTGTGAACAGAAGTTCAGAGACATTAGAACATCTGAGCATGAACTGCATATCATGCCTATGGACAGCAGCGGCAATCCAGATACTCAACACTTACCTGGACATAGAATAGATGAAAGATCTAACCTAATTCTAAGAACTACATTCTAAGCAGGAAATTTTCTAGTACATAACCGATAAAACTATATTGTAACAGTAAATGGTTACCTTCACCCTCCATCAATTATATTCTATCTCATTCTTAACTCCCCCGTCCGTATCGTGTATCGTGCAACATAATACAACTAATCTAAGAGATTAAAAAAGCATTACATGTGTTTAGGGGGCACAAAGTATAGTTATTTGTACGATAATGCGATAGATACTGATGTAATCAAGATAAGCTGATGTAATCTACTTGAAAATAAAGTCACTTACCGATCATTTTGATAGATTTTACTGGATTTGTACACGGACGTTTTGAATAAGGTCACGTGATGATATCGCAGGATAATATTCTGGGTATTAAACCACTTTCAGATTTATTTATGGTGATTTGAAGACCAGCTATTTCACAGACTTATGACCACTTGTCAGCGGTAACAATTAAATCTTTTTAGATGTTTTTTGAAAAGAAAGATACATATCCTTCCTTCTGAGATCTTTTCACAATTCTTTATCTTTTTTTTTTTTTCCATATATTTTATTTAATGACGCTTCAACTGCTAGATTTTTAGCGTCAGTTAGAAATTACATTATTTACATCTCACTAATATATACACATATACATACATGCATCTGTTTGTTACAATAATTTTAATATTATATACAATAGTGTGGCTTGGTGGTTATATTTCACCGATTAGTTGGGCATCCTTAAGGAAGTTTATGATGTTTGTGTTGGCGGTTGTAGTGTTTTGTAGTGTGTGTTTGATTGATTGTTGAATGTTATGTCTGGCCCTGATGTCTGCATATGTTTTGCATTCCGTCAGAAGGTGGTCCACTGTTAGGATTACGCTGCAGTCGTTGCAGATCTTGGCGTTCTCTCTTTGGAGCAGATGCTCGTGGGTTAGCTTCGTGTGGCCTATACGAAGCCTGGTGAGGGTTGTTTGTGTTTTCCTGTCGGTGTTCAAGTCCCAAATTTTTGTGTCTTCTTTGACGGTTCTCAGTTTTTTGTTGGTTGTTGCCGACCAGTTTTCTTGTTGTTTTGAATGTGATTGTTGTGTGATAATCATTTGGATGTCTTGAATTGGTGTGTGTAGATTAAGAGATTGTGTAGGTATTGTGTTGTGTATAAAGTTGTGTATGTTTTCGTTGCCCAGTATGCCTTTGTGGCTTGGTATCCAGAGGAGTGTTATGTTGTGTTTGTTGTTTATTATTGTGTTCTGTGTTAGATGTTGGATTTGTTGGATGTTTGTTCGTTTCGTGTTGGTGTTTGTTATTTCCTTAATCGCGCCCAAAGAAGCGGTGCATATTAAATAGTGTCCTCCTTCTTCGCGTCCGGGGATGTCCTTGATAGCTTGATGGATACTCTCGATCTCTGCGGTTGTTATTGAGGTTGATGCGGGTAGATGGTAGCTTATTTTTTTTTTTCATTGCTTTCATATCCTATTGTCACGTTGTTTACTTTCTTAGAGACGTCAGTAAATATGATTTTGGTGTCTGTTGGATATTTTCGGATAATTTTTCCGAATTCTTCTTGAAATTTTTCTGTAGTTGTAGTGTTTTTATTGTGTTTCAATAGATCGGTATTTATTTTTTGCGTCGTTATTTTCCATGGTGGTAGGCAGTTATGTGAGTGTTTTTCCATTTTTTTTTTGTTTCCAATGGTAGGACGAAATTTTAAAAAATCTATATAAAATTAATAAAACTTTTAAATAACTCCATGCATTCAGTTTAAAATTACTAGAAATACTCTTTTTTGTTTACATTTAATGTTATCCATCATCTTATATCACATATTTCTTACGATAGCTAATATCTCTACTTGTACCAAAAGTAATTTCTTAAATGGATGATTTCGTTAAATTCTTAAGCTCCATGTAACTTTATGTAGCACTCAAACACCCTTACATACAGGTAAACCCGAAAAAAAAAAACGACCTTTTAAATTTTAAAACCTAAATTATAACCGGTTTGTGAAGAAGTATGAGGGTTAGAGTTTTCGCGCTTTTTGCCTCTCCCACCTCTAAAAGCACGAAAGCTTTTGTGTTTCTTATAAAAGCGCATGCGTGGCCCCTTGTATACCCTCAACACAGTGCACACGAGTGTTTAGTATTGCATGGTTCTTGGCGCAAAGCGGATGCCGATAGAACTTACTATATACATTCGGAGATCGCGTAATTTTCGTGTCAATGGACTAAATCATACCATTACTAAAAGGATAGGGTTTGTTTAAAACTAAATTATAAAATTACTATAAAAACATATTAAACATATAGTTTCGTTCGGTTTTTATTTCTAAATTATAGTTAAAATATAAAACCAGTGAACAAAAACTAGTGCTGTTAGTGAAAAACTGTGTTGTTTTTGAAATACTGCATTCTCAAAAGGTAAGGTACAACAGCTTTCTATTACGCTTAATCTGCAGATGTTTACTTCACTGTAACATTAAGGAACTGACTAGTTGTATGTGTTATAAAATAAGGTCTAAGGCAATAACACCACCGTAAAAACATACCTTTAGAATAGCCCTATTAGTCTATCTACTTTAAAAGTGTCAAATTCCTACCAAACACGGTTCTTGAAAATAACGCTGAGAAGCGTCTTATTAATTCTTATTTCTTTTGTATCTAACTTTATAAAAGTAACAGACAGGTACATGATTATTAAAATTAAAACATGGGTTCTTATTTCTTACATTCATTTTGTAATTTTCTACGAATGAGGTAAACTGAATATTGCAGTATTATTGAATAACTTGCAATTTCTCAGTACACCCTAAAAAAAGTAATGTTAAAGGGACTTCATAGTATATTAAAAAATGAACTTTTAGTGTACCATGAAGTACCTCGCTTTTCGCGTATATATCTTTTGGTTAAATTTAGTGTAAAGTTCACACTTATATACTGGTTAAATTATAGTGTTATTTATTTATTTATTTATTTATTAATTACTGCTGCCCAACAGTATTACCCAAGACAGGCAGGTACATAAATATATACATTAAATTTGAACAACAAAAGTAATACTTAAATTTACTAACAAAATTTTACTAACAAAAGTAATAATTAAAGAAACAAACTTTTCAAATAGCATATAAATAATATTGTTACAAATACATATTAAATAGTATAATACAAAATAACAAAATCCTCTAATATTTACAATTTTCAATAATTTTGTAAACACAAAATTATATATAAAAAAAAGAAATCGATAAAAATGCTCTAAAAAAGTTCGAAAATTGTATCATCACGTGTATAGTATGAACACATACGATTTACAGGAGATTTGAGATGAAGGTTGGTATGAGCCTGTGGAAGGTAGAATAATAGTGGATGTCTGGTTGGAACAATAGGAGCGTTGAAATTTAATCTTTGGAGGGTTAAGGGGTCATCAATTTGATTATTTAATAGTTTTTTTAAATGAAGAAGTGACTTAGTTTTACGACGCACTGTGAGGGACACAGAACTAAAGAGGTCCAGTAAAGTAGCGTAACTAAGACGTTGAGGAGGATAAGAACCCATTATTTTGAAATAAATATATTTTAAAAATTTGTGCTGTACCTTCTCTAACGTTTTTTGTTGGTTCTCGTAAATTGGATCCCAAACTACTGAACAGTATTCAACTTTAGATCTAACAAAGGCATAGTATAAGGAGAAAATGGCATTAATATTAGTGAAGTCACGTGTGTTACGAATGATGAAACCAAGCATTTTCAGTGCTGATGAAAAAATATTATCTACATGTGTCTTAAATGTTAATTTAGTATCGAAAGTTACACCCAGATCCTTGATTGTATCACAACGCTCAAGAGTAACACCAGAAATAGAATAAGAAAAGTGATTGGAGTTAATTTTCCGAGTAAATGATAAAGTTTTACATTTAGACAGATTCAGTTTAAGTTTGTTTGCGGTGCACCAAGTACTTAGGGCATTAAGACAATCCTGAAGAATTTCACAGTCTTGAGGAGAGGAGATTTCACGAAAAATTTTATGGTCATCAGCAAAAATTAAATGATCACTTTTAAGTACCTCACTTACATCATTTATAAATATTAAAAAAATAAGAGGTCCTAAATTTGAGCCCTGTGGTACACCTGATTCTACCAGAAATTTGGAAGTATTATAACCACGATAACTAATAAAAAGATAACGATTTGAAATATATGATGACATTAAGAATAATAATGATGGGGAGAGAAAAGTACTAAGTTTTCTAGTAACAACACTATGATCAATACTATCAAACGCCTTGCAAAAGTCAGTGTAAATGACATCTACCTGCCCTTTTTTATCAAGGGAAGATGATATGTAATGGGTGAAGTAGCTTAGATTTGAGGCAGTAGATCTGCGCTGCATGAATCCATGTTGCGAAGAAGATAAAGAACCCTGTATATTAAAATAAATTGTCCGGTATATAATGTTTTCAAATACTTTACTGAAATTACAAAGTATAGCTACTGGTCTGTAATTGTTTATAAAAGACTTGTCTCCAGATTTAAAAATTGGAGTAATGCGGCCAATTTTCCAGGCGGCAGGGAAGGTATAAGTTTTTAATGCTAGAAAATAAGTAGTGTTAATTGTAACACTGAAAAAGTAATCTTTCATAAAAATAACACTATCTGATAGGGTGACCATTCGTCCCGCAAATGTCCCGCATTTTAACATTTTATACCGCATTTTGGATTTGGGAGGTGAGGACCTTTTTTTGCTCTTCACTTGGATTTGGGAGGTGAAGACCTTTTTTTTTGCTCTTCACTTGGATTTTGGGAGATGAGGACCTTTTTTTTGCTCTTTATTTGGATTTGGGAGGTGAGGACCTTTTTTTTGCTCCGTCCCGCATTGCCTTCTTAAGAAAATGGTTACCCTACTATCTGAATAAGTAAAGATTTACACGGTGATTTAGTTAAAAATAGTGAACTTTTTACTTTTTTTAAATAAATATTTTAGCACTAAAATTTTAACCAAACTGAAAATGAACTTTTACATTTATAAATTTGTTTCTGTGTATAAGCTAAAAAATTCGCCCATCTATAGTGACCATATTTTTTAGAAAAAATTGACAAATCTGGGAAAAGTTTATAAAAATAAAAAACCGTTTGTAATTATTATTTTATAAGATTCAATAATAAAATTAAGATAAATTTAAATCAAAATGATTTTCTTATAAAAATAACTAAAATAAAATTGCTCTTTAACTCTTTTGCTTTAAAAGGCAACACTTTGTTGATATTTTTCATATTAGTGTACTTTTTTTGAATATTTCAAAAACTCGGAATTGGGAAAAAATTAAACAAAAATACAATTCTCTCGATTATATTTGGTATATATACATGCTTCCTTTCAATTTTTAGTTGAGTTTTCTTCTGGCCCACATATTGTTTATTATTGAAAACATTCGCTTGGTCCAACTGAATAATATTTAAAATATGTTAAAAAAATATTAGTTTATGCATAAAATATTTAAACCCATTTATAATGGCAGGTTATTTCACGATTTTATCGCCATAGCTCAAGATTTTCATCAGTAATATAATTTTTAATATAGCAAATTACATTATATATTTTACCATCATCAATAATTAAATTAACAATAGGATCCATTCGAATTCCTTAACATTTACAAACGGGATATCCCAATGATTCTAAAACTAAATTTTTGTACTTTAAATGACAAAACAAAGGACAAAATTAAGTTTATTAGAAATAAATAAATCTAAAGGACAACGACCTAAACTTAAGACCTGTTCTCTAATATAAAGGACGTAGGGTCACCTTACCTATCTCAGATATGGAAGTATCAAAAGGATTACAGTCTTTGGGGGAAAAGGTGCTTTAACCTATTTTAATTGTGGGTATCTATGTACAAATTTGTTCACAAAGTGTATTTAAACATTTGATAGGAAGATGAATAACAATTCAAAATTGATAATTTTTGAGATTATTGTAAGCTATTAATTCCATTCCTTTTTAAAGCTTTCGAATGATGTAAAAAATCCGAAAGTATTAGTCTAGTGATGAGCACATTAAAAATATATATCCAAGCGGAAAATGACCAGAATACAAGAAAAGTATTTAATTTTTTCAAAATCCTGTTTCACTTTCTTTAAATTATATTTTAATTTTATTAAACTTCTTAAAACTGAGTTATAAATTTCAATAAAAATCTGTATTTAACTCAACTTTTATTCTGTACTATTGTATACATACATTGTAGGAAAAAATCTAGCTGTGGCCTCTACAGAACCAACCGTCACCACAAAGTACTTGAATAAAATACTTTCTAAGAAATTATTACTGAAAAAGATAATAAATAGTTATATAACGTTCACAATGTTATGAAACTTACTTTAATCCTGGAAACGTACCTACATATGTATGTGTCAAAATAGATACTTCGCAATAAATACTTACAAAAATTAGGTTAAAATATGAAAAGTTAAAAAAAAAAATGTATTATGTCGTATCAAAAAATGTTTCAAATAGAAGTTGTTAGCTATGACTTTAAAAGTAGCTTTTCTCAGATAATTTTTTTCGAACTATTTATCTGTTGCGAAATATTCGTGGCATTATCGTGGCAACACAAGTAACATTATCAAACTATCCATTCTGGTGAACGGATCTGTACCAAGAGTTGATCAAATTAAGATATTCGCATTCGAAGCTTAAATATGACATTTCTTAAAAATCGATTGAAGCGAATTTGCTCTACACGTATCCACAGACCAGTATCACACAAAAAACAATTGATTCGTGTTACAAAAAGCCTTATTCATGCATATATTAAAAAATCTCGAAAAGTCAAAACTTGTATGATAACAATTCTGTGATGGTCGATAACTATATTTTTATAGAGGGGCAATCAAATATAAACGAGTCTTTTATTTTAACAATTTATTTTACAAGAAATATTTACACATTTCTACAAATTATTTTTCCACATAGTCTCCTCCTTCTAGGGTGCATTTTTGCTAAAGTTTGTGGACAGTTTCTTTATACTGTTCTTGTAGAATGAAACAAGGCGAGTATCTAACATGTTGCGCACGAACGTTTTAACTTGTTACCATTGTTCTTAAATAGCTCGCATCCAAGTGCTTCTTTGAGGGTTAACCCAAACATGTGGTTATCGCATGGCCATAAGTCTGGACTATAAGGTGGATTTTCAAGCGTTTTCTAGTGCATATCCACCAGTTTATGTTGCGTTTGAACTGAAAAGTGGGACCTGGCGTTATTGTGAAGGATTATCACTCAGCCGCTTTGGTACCCAACGTGCTGAGATTTTTTTGAAGCCCAAGTGCTTTCGGATGATTGATTCGACACTTCCATAGCTGACACCAAGTTCCTCCGAAATTTCAAGCACTGCTAATTGTCGATCCCGTTCCACTAACTCACAAACACCAGCAATGTTTTCATCAATGATGCGAGGACGACGAGGATAACTTTGATTTTCAACTCGTTCACGGCCTTGCTTGAACTCGTTGCACCAAAATTTCACCCTTGGCCATGAAAGAGTGTCTTGCCCGAACTGGAACTGCATTCTGCGGTGAATTTCGGCTGGTTTCACGTTTTCATGGGTTAGAAACTTTATAATAATCTTTTGCTCTTCACATTCATAAGGGCTAGTAAACATAACATTAAATAAACCGATTGGGCTGTTTTTTTCCCGCTACGCATCCTTACCTAGCGACCCCAACCACTACAACACACATTCTTGCCTTTCCCGCCGCTCAGCCGAGAAAGGCTCGTTTATATTTGATTGACCCTCGTAAGTTTTCATTTTAACCAAAAAGCAACTTTTATCGACCTAATTTGTTCTAAATGTGCCCACAGACCGTTATCACGTAAGATGCCCTTCTTCTATTACTTCTTCTACTGGTTTGGTTCTCAGTTCTTCTCTATATTCTGTGTTCCTTATTCTGTCCAATTTTGTCTTTCCCTTGATCTTTTGTAGGAACCTCATTTCACTACTTCTTATTCTGCTTCTTAGCTTCTCCGTCGTTGTCCAAACCTCTGACCCATATGTCAGCACTGGTATGGCCACCTTCTTAAATATCTGGACTTTTGCTTCAGTCGGAATTTCCCGTTTTGCCAAGAAACAGTTCTTAATGCTATTAAATAGCCTGCCAGTAGATCCAACTCGTTCCGTTATTTCTTGGTCTATTTTTCCGTCTGCTGAAAAAACGGATCCGAGATATTTGAAATGCTTGACCTGTTCTATGGGTTTTCCTTCTAATTTAATGTGCTGTTTCACCGGTCTTATACTTATGACCATACTTTTGGTTTTCTCGCAACTTATTTTCATGTTGATCATGCCTAGCCAGTAATTATAAGTATCAAGGTTACCTTATAGACTTTCCTCATTGTTGGCAATTAGAACCTTGTCGTCTGCATAGCACAGCTCTGAGATGGTAACTTTGTTCATTTTCCAATACCCTACAGAATATTTTTTTAGTTTTGTACAAGGTGTCTCAAAAGAAATTTTATATTTAGTGGATCGATTAAAAAAAAAGTAAGCCGTATATAGAAAAAATGTTTATTAATTATTAAAATACACTTTTTGGGGATTTATTTCTTAAAAATAATATCGTCTAAATGTAGACCCTTGCGTTCTCGGCACTCATTTAATCGAACAGTAAAATTACTTATGACGTCTCGGCAGGTGGACTCAGGGATGGCTGCCATTTCGTGACGGATATTTTCTTTCAAATGCGCCAGTGAAGTCGGTTTATTGGCGTAAACTTTAGATTTAAGATAACCCCATAGGAAAAAGTCCATAGGGGTTAAATCTGGACTGCGTGGAGGCCAATTTATGTCACCTCTTGGGGAGATCAATTTGCCTGAGAAAATTTCACGAACACGTGGCAGAGACATATTGGACGTGTGTGAAGTTGCTCCGTCCTGTTGGAACCATGTCCTTTGGTTATAGCTAGGAAAGTTTTGCAGTTCAGGTACCAACAAGTTGTCTAACATCTCCATATAACGCTCTGAATTCACTGTAACTGCACGCCCCCTTTGGTCTTCAAAAAAGACTGATTAACATTCTCCACGTTTTCTACCGTTCTTGATGACCTAGGTCGCCCGGATTTTGATTTATCCAGCGTTGTACCAGTCTCTTCAAACTTTTTAACCCAATGTCGAATGAGAGGAATGCTTGGCGCATCATTTAAGTGGCGAAAACCTCGAATACTGCAGAATTTTCTACGCGCTACAGTCCCCGAATCACCGTTTTTGTAAAACTTCCGCACGCAAAACGCGCGGTCTGCTCCCGAGAAACGCTCCATAGCGGCTGAATTCCCAAGAGCCAGGCTACTGATTGACATAACCCCCGCGCCCCTCGGATACGTTGCGTTCACGCAGTAAGCTAAATAAATATAAAATTTCTTTTGAGACACCTTGTATTTAAATAATCCATAATTTCACAAATTCTTTCATCTCAAGGTTTGCAACTGTTCGAGCAGTATTTCCCCTATATGCTAAGATTGTTATTTATACTTTTTGGTTTTGGAAATAAAGAGTTGTACAGTTAATTCTTACTATTGGATAAGATACAATAAGGGGTGTTATTAATTTATTCAGAAAGACGTAAGTATACATGACGTTTATCATATGTCCAATAACTAACGAATCAGAATTGACGTTGTTCAACAATATCGTCATATAATCTCGCCTGTATGAAAGATTTTTTTCGATGCGCAATTTATATGACGCAAATAATTATTCTTCCCGAAACGGTTTAACGGCTTAATGGTCTGTCAGTAAGTTGAGTCTGTCTTTGTAATTCATAGGTTGTGGACCTCAACTTAAACTCATTACTTTTTATTTAACTCCTCAAAAAGTCCTGTGTGCAAGGTCAACTTACTCATACCTTTTTATCCTCAGTGGCCAGAGAGAAACGGAAACAGTTGAACTGGAATAGAACCATAAAGATATCTTAAGTAGAGTTTATTACTGCGACAAACTAACTTCACAAATCACAAAACTAGACTATTCTGTCCTTTTCTAACCCCTTTTTTACTCTTTCCTGGAAATGACATTTTAAAAATAACTTTTATTCGTGCAAAACACGTGGAATTTCAAACCCTAAAGAAGTTATTCAATACGTTTGTAGGGGAATCGTTAAAATTCGAGAATTATTCAATGAAATATATTTTTATGATTTTTTATCGCTTTATAAAAGATTGGGATTGAGGGAAATACATTTGATTAACTTTTTTAAATGAAAAATTAAGTATTTTTATAACTGCTGGATAAATATATATTATTTACATCATTTAAATTTAGACGAATATTGTATTATATATAATGGTTCATGCATATAAAATGTGATTTAATTAATTATTTTTTAAGTTAATACTAATAAATCAAAAACGGTTAAACGAGGTGTATAAATTAAGTAACCGGACTGATTTTTATTTATTTATTTTTTGTTCGGATAGAATTACAAATCAGTATGGTCTCCCTCAAAATAACTTCCTTGGGAAGCCACACTGCGCTGGAGATGGTTCTTCCAATCCTCATAGCAGTGCTGGAACTCGGATACTGGAATAGTTTTCAGCTGGTACGGGCGTTTGAATGTTTTCGAGTGTCCCAAAATAACGTCCCTTGAGGTGATTTTTCAATCTTGGGAAGAGGAAAAAGTCACAAGGACTCGTCAGGCGAATAAGGAGGCTGAGGAGCCACAGAAATGTTTTTACTGGCAAAATACTCGTGAAAGATGAAAGCCTTTCGTTGCGTGATTCAATCAATTCTCCTCCTTCTGAAAATGCCTTTAACCACCAAAAAACCTGGGTCCTTGACAAAACACTGTCTCCAAAGGCCTGCAAAAGTTTCCGTTGCACTGTGCCCAAGTATGAAGCAAAACTTGATGGCACACCATTGCTCGAAATGAATGTCACTCATTTTTAGAACGCACTAGAAAAAACTGTTTCACGAAAAATACGCTACGGACAACTAAATTACTGTACCGAGTTCAAACTCGTACTAAAGGCGTATCACATGTTCACCTATAATTTGTCATACCATATGGAATTATCCAGAAATGGCACTTTTTGTAAATGCGATGAAAATATCATTATGGTTTTGACGGTGTTGTCTGTTCCGACTACTAAATTCCGGAATATGTTGGAAAAGGTAATGAAGCGGCTGATGTAGCTGCAAGATCTGCCTCCCACAGACCTAAGATTGATGTGAGTTTCATATTACCAGATGACGCAAATAGTCCAAAATATCTGTTTAGATCATATCACAAAATGTGAAGTTAAGGCTGATTTAGGGAGACGTTAAACCATGGGGTTCTTCCTGCAGGATTAACTTCAGGGAAGAAACCATTATCACACACCTTCAGGTCACTGTTGGTGGACCCATGGACACCTCTTTTAAGGTGAAGATTCTCCTATTTGTGAGACGTGTAACACATATTTGTCTGTATTACACATTTTAATTCAGGGTGTATAGTTCCTGGACATCAGGGAGAGGTTAGGCCTGTGCTATGACCTGTCAGTTGCTTTAGGTGACGACGGGTACTCATGGACAAGATGATACTCTTTCTGAAGGAATCAAACTTATTCTTTTATTTATGAATATATTGCATCTTATTTTAATGTGATACTAATCTTCATCTAATAGTAACTGGTCCCTTTACAGTTACCATCACCGCCTTTGTTCAATTTTTCAGACTAATTTTAATTTATATGTGCTTCTGCGTGCAAAATTTCCTTTTTGATTATGGGTATAAAATTTTAATCATCAATTTATTTATTCTTAATTTTTGTCAGTATATATTCCAGTCTTTTAGATTACCTGTTGGCGCAAATAGCCATTGTTGTTGTGAGCCAAGAATTTTAACTAGCTAAATAACTCTGTTCCGGCACCCATTACTTTATTGGTCTGCGTCTATTTTGCCTTCGTTTTGGCTGATATTCTTTGATTTAACTTCTAGAATTATCCATGAATCTATATTAAAAAAAAAGAAAACAAAACAAAACAAAATAACTTAGTTTTAGTTCGGTGTTTAATTGGCGTAAATTTACAATAATATATTTGTTAAAAGTATGTGTGAAAAGTGAATATAATAAAAAATTGGCCCTCCATGTTACAAGGTAGCAAAGGCTAAACGAAGTGTAAGATTTGAAAAACGTTTTATTGAAAATGATTGTTCAACTGCAATTCTTGGACCATGTCATGTGTGAAACCAACAAAAGAAAGAATTGCCTAAAATAGAACTGTTAAAACTGTAGGATGTGAATAAAATGCAAGTATAAATATATAAGCGAAAATAAAGTAGGAAAATATAGAGGTGGATAAAAATGGAAAACTATAAAAAACCAACTCAATTCAATATATGGTTTAATTAAATTTTCTCATATCTGGAAATATCCTATTTTATGTATCGCATTTTTAGATACAAATCTGAAAATATGACATAGAAATATTATTAGATTATTATAAAATATGTGCATATTTTGTAGTAAATGAAATATATGGAGTCTCGCCAGCCAATTTTGACATACAGACATTGTCAAAAAAAATCATTTAAACTCTTCCAGTTTAATTCTTTTTTGTACCATTTTTTTAAGCCACACTTTAAATAGAAGGTCTTGTATGATTTATACTTCATTGTTTTCTCCTGCCTTTATTAATAATATTGGATGCTATATCTGTTTTTTACTTGCCCGACCTTAATATATAAGGGGCAAGTATTGTAATCGCGAAAATTTTCGATGTCGAGATTTTGACGGATGACCACGTTTCATGGTCCAGGGAATCCAAAAAACCTATTTTCGAAGTGCCGTCTGTATGTGTGTGTGTCTGTGTGTATACACGATAACTCAAAAACGGTTTGTTAGCTCTATGGGAATGTTATATGTATGCCTGCACGCACTCTAGTTCTTGAACGCACGTGGTTATGAATATAATAGCGTTCATATCAGACAGTGAGTAAATCGATTAAAAGCCCAGATGATTACATTTACGTGATGTTACTCAATCACAGTCTGGTGTCTGGTTTTGCATAGGGGATGCGTGCTATTACTTTCTTTTGAATACAGCCAGAGTAATGAAGTCGGGTTTTTATTAAAGGTGTATTTAATAAATTACTTTCTGTATGAAAAACGATAACCTAAGAATTATCCCTAACTCAAGTTAAAATCATTTGTTTTTGCATGCTACAATTTACAAAAACAAATGATTTTAACTTGAGTTAGGGATAATTCTTACGTTAGCAACCGGCCATTAGAGTGATTTCTGCAACTGATCTAAGAGTTTTCATATCTGCAGTTCTTATTTCTTTTTTTTTTTAGGGTTTTGTAGGTATGACCAAAAAACCCTTATACCGTCATTTTGTCGTCTGTCTGTCTGTCTGTCTGTCTGTTCGGTAAAAATTGTAGCCAGACGGCTAAACCTAGAGAGTTGAAATTTGGCATGCTTGTACAACTTTTTGACCCGCACATAGGAAAAATACTAAAACAGCTAAAAAACATATCCCCCTAAAAATATAAACAAATATGTGCTCATCGAAAAAAAAAATATTTTTTTAAAATTCTTGTGCAAAAAAAATTTTGTCCCACACCCTGTAGCCCAAATGGTTTAAACTAAAAATCTGAAAAAATTTGAAGTAATGTACATTGGTGTGAACCGGAATAGTACAACAGGTATTTTTGATCAGATTATGTTTTCGGAAAATAATGCATTTTTTGTGTTTTTAACCAAAATATGTTAAATATTTAATTCACTATGTAACCCAGTAGATAAGCCAGTGCTCATAGCGATGTGCGTTTCGTCATTGGTTTTCTAATTTGCTAAACAGGTAACTTGCGAACTAGAGTTCGAATCCAGTCAGTTTCAAATTTTTTGTTTTTGTTTTTGCAGTTTTCTTTTGTTTAAATTATTTTGTCAAAATTCTAGTTATATTTTGGTAAATGTTGCATTTAATTTTTAAAAGCGTAAATTTAATAACCAGTGGGAATTGTTGAAATTATAATTTAATGCTATGTTTGATGTATACGAAATCAAAGGGTGGGGCTAATGATTTAAGCAACCAATAGAAGCCATAGGCGCAATTTTCAAAATCTTAATGAACCTTGCTATGTAAAAAAAAATACTGCACATATTTAGAAACTTAAATAATGGTATTAGGCATTCGAATTAAAATTCATAAAAAAATATTTTGAAAATTTGTTTTGGCATCCCAAATAATCATCATTCAGTTACTAAATATCTGCAAAACCCTGAAATGTGTGAAAATTCACACTTCACATCAATTTTTTTATGCTATTTTTGCAAATTAATTAGTTTTCCTTCCTTTTTGTGATTTTCTGTCCTTCGAATGCTAAACAAATTGCAATCAGATAATGATATTAGTTGTAGAATCGTTTGTGATTTGCAATTTTGACAAGTTATTGTTATAAATCTATTGTTGGTGTTTATAATAACAAATCGTTGGTTAACATCCCATTATTTATGTGTGATACTGCAAGATAATTACTGGTTATAATTACAACGTTAAGATAACTAGTGTTTTACAAATTGCATTGCGCTGGTAACATAATTATAATGTATGTGACATAGATATCGAGTCACCATGGTGACAACATATGACATGAAGCGCCGCACGTGTTCAGTTTCTAGAAATATGAAGTGTAATTTTCAGCCGAGTTTAATAACAGCCATGTATCTTCCGTTGTACATTCTCCACGTCCACTGCACTGTCGTCTTAAACAAGCTTAACTCACTAAATAATGCTTTTTTCTACTTTGTTTTATCTTTATGCGGAAATATGTGTTTCTTTCTTTCTAAATGGGTTACTGTGCTAAGAAATGTATGTTGGGTATCATATTTTTTCATATGGAGACGAAATTTTATATCTACAGAGGTATACTTTTTATAAATTGTCTGGAGAATATTCCAGAAGTATCTTTTACTGCTGGGAGATCAGTTTATGTTTCATTATCATATCAAATCACAAAACTGCTATGACACATGGTTCAAAACTTATTTTATAATGATTTGATATTGGATTAATAAATCTATAAAGCTTTGCATACTTTAAATATTGTTATTTTGGTTTTGAACTTGGTTTCGATAGATTTTGTTTAGCTACCATTTGCGTTCGGTGTGAAGTTGTAAGTTACCACTGACAGTTGTGTAGTTCAAAAGCAGACTTTAATTATAGAGAAAGCCTGTTGCGGCATATAAGCAGCTGTTAGATCAATATTGACCCTCTTAATTTTTTGAAAAATTTATCTGGAGTGATGAATCTGATTTTGACTTGCATTTGTATAAACAAACAAAAGAGCCGTTAAAGGGGATTCTATACGTTAAGGAACTTCATTTCAAAAATATTTATTTCGGTGTTCCTATTAGACCGATTGTTTCCTACCTAAATGCTCCTTCTTACAAAATTTGCAAACTTTTGAACACTATTTTACCGGACGCATTAAATTTCGAAGCCAAACATAGAGTAATAAACTCAATAGAATTAATAGATAAAATTAAAAACTTTCCAATAGACCATATTAGTGTGTCGTCACATACATGTGCTGCCATCTGAGAGCTGAGTCCTTTTGAAGTTTAAAATACATGGGACATTACTTTTGTTACCTTAATTTTATAAATATTTTCAATTTTGGAGCAAAAAATATGTATTTTTGATAAATATATACTAATATATACGGTCCAGACACTTTATATTATAGAATAATGATTTTATAAATATATAAATAAGGATTCGAAGATATATTTATAGGTTACGTTTTTAAATAATATGAAAATCGGAATATCTTTAGTATTTATTTAATTAACACTAAGTAATCATTAATATTTTGTTTTAGAATGCATATTGGTGTATTGTTTTGCTCCGAATTGTAACAATTACATCTACATTATTAATTGCAAATTTTTTCGTTTTTTGACAGATGAAAATGAAAAACAAAAATTGAAAATTAAAAACAACATATTATTCCTTTAAACCATTTAGATATGGTACACACACTTATTGCTATGTTACTTGCCATAATAACGATTATTAACGTAAATTTTTCAAAATTAACCTGCAAAATAATATTGTTCTGCAAAAATAATGACATATTAAATTATAATGTATAAAATAAGAATTTTAATAAATAAATATTGACTTGTAGTTTTGATGTGAAGCACTCTCTTACTTTGAATACTTAATTTATATTTCCAAAATACAATTTAACAAAAAAACAACATGCTAAATTCAAATAAAAGGAATCCAACCGCGAGACGGCAGCACTGAATCTCATTTTGTGACGTAGGTACTAATATGGTCTATTCCCTAACGTGCCAAACAAGTCTTTTTCGATGACTTTTATCTGTATCCCTATCACCTGCTAATTTTTCCAAAGAATTTAATACTATTAAATTAATTGCAGAAATTATTGGGTACAATGCTAAAATAATAGACAATATGTTGCGAAATAAAAATAAATCATTATTATTAAAAGAAATATATTCAATTTACAAGACTCCCAGTATTTATAAAAGAAACAATTACATAAATAACTATAGTTTTATAATTGCCAACATTTTAAAACAAAATAATATTAAGGCAGGTTTTTATAATAAAAATTGCCTGAGAATTATTCCAGTATTTAAAAAATCAAATGTAATGATTGTAACACGTATTATATAGGACAAACTAAACGTAATTTTAAAGTCAGATTTCAAGAACACTTGAGGGCATGGAAATATAATAAATCCGAATCATCTAATTTAGCTAAACATCTTATAGAAAACGGTCACTATTGAAATGAAAAAAAAAAAATTGAAATTTTACATTTAGAAAATAAAAGTGGAAAACCCATGTACTTCTCAGAGGCATTTGAGATTAAATATGCACAGCAAGAAGGGCACAATCTCATTAATGAACAATTGGATCTGTTGGAATCTCCCATTCTCAGGACTATGGTTAATGGTATTTCCTAATCCCTTCCCACACCTATTTGTTCATAATAGTTAACTTGTATATTTAGGTAATATTGTCAGCATTTCTTGTCCATTCATTCTTCTTAAGATAGTCTAACAAGCCGAAATATATTAAGTGTTAATAAAATATTTTGTGGAATATAACGAAGTGTATTATTTACTATTTATTTATTTTTTCGTTAAATACATTCGTTTATATATTCAACGCTGTATGATTTTTTAGGGTTTTGTAGGTATGACCAAAAAATCCTTATACCGTCATTTTGTCGTCTGTCTGTCTGTCTGTCTGTGTGTGTGTCTGTCTGTCTGTCTGTTCGGTAAAAATTGTAGCCAAACGACTAAACCTAGAGAGTTGAAATTTGGCATGCTTATACAACTCTTTGACCCGCACATAGGAAAAATATTAAAACATCTAAAAAACATATCCCCCTAAAAATATAAACAAATATGTGCTCATCGAAAAAAAAAATATTTTTTTATAATTCTAAGTAGGGTATCAAATGAAAGCCCTTGGTACGTGGATTAACGATCAAATTTTTATTATTGCAAAATAAATTATTTTGAAGCGATTTTTGCCAAAATTGTGCAAATTTTTTTTGTCCCACACCCTGTAGCCCCGATGGTTTAAACTAAAAATCTGAAAAAATTCTAAGTAATGTACATTGGTGTGAACCGGAATAGTACAACAGGAATTTTTGATCAGATTAGGTTTCTGGAAAAAAACGCATTTTTTGTGATTTTTTGCTAATAATGTACACAAGTTATAGCTTTGTAACACGCCACACTGTAACGTGTATGCTGTTCTAGTGGTATTAAACGCTGATTTTTCAACCAAGTAACCCGATCCGAAAGGGATCGCATCCTGTGAGAAGAGATTATATTATTTTTTGTTTTTTTTTTTAATTTTTATATTGTTTAAATTAGTTTTTCAAATTTCTAGTTATATTTTGGCAAATGTTGCATTTAATTTTTAAAAGCGTAAATTTAATAGCCAGTGGAAATTGTTTAAATTTTAATTTAATTCTGTTTCAATGTACACGAAATCAGAGGGGCGGAACTTATAACAACCAATGGAAGCCATAGGCGAAATTTTTAAAATTCTTATTGAACCTTGCTATATAAAAAAAAAAAATACTGCACATATTTAGAAACTTAAATAATGGTATTAGGCGTTCGAGTTAAAATTAACAAAAAAAAAAAATTTTAATATAAAATTTGTTTTCGCATCCAAAATAATCATCATTCACTTACTAAATACCTGCAAAACCCTGAAATGTGTGAAAATTCACACTTCACATCAATTTTTCAAACACTCAATAATTTTCCTATATGTGGATCAAAGAGTTGAACAAGCATTCCAAATTTCAACATTCTAGGTCTAGCCAATCAACCACAATTGCTACTGTACAGACAAACAGAAAGGCAGACACATGAGTGGTTATATAGGTTTTTTGGTCATACCAACAAAACCCTAAAAAATAACTATTATAGCCTAATGAGCCTAACACATATAATATAGACAGCAGTGGAGTTTGAAAATTCAAAGACGCCGTAAAACGTTATAAACTGAATAATAATCTAATTTAATTATTCCAATGTTGAAAATTCTAGTAATCTCCACCAAAATTAACAGAATTAATTAGTCAAAACTATAACTATTAAAACAAAAACCTATAATAGAATTATCCCTAATTTTTATGAATGTGATATTCATTCTAGCAACAGGTAATTAAAGTTTTTGCATGTATATAACTGAAGCAAATCGCTAAAGTTAGACAAGTTTTATCGATTAGAGACGCAGATTATCGTAAATATAAACTAGCTGAGATTAGGGGCAGTTCTGCTTATCGAATTATCGTAATGGCTATGCTATATATAACATATCGATGCAGGATAACTGGTCATACTGTAGCTCTCCACTTCAGAGTCGTACTATATTGTAAATTTGAATTTGTGCGAGGTACGCAGGTGTTTCCAAGTTATAACTTTTCGAAACGTAGGAGTTTCAGTTTTCAATTATTTTTAATTAAATTGTGGTTTTGTGAGAAATTTTATATAGAAAATTGCTTTTTAAATATAGCTTTATGGCAGATTTTGAATTAATTATGTATTAAACATAAGTGAATTAATGCAAAATGAAATTATTAATTATCTTGATTAGATGAGTTACGTCCGTAAGTTAGTAATTATAGTTGAAGGTAACGGGATTCAGACCAGTCAGAAAATAAAAACAAATTTATTAACTTCGCTAACGTTTCGATTTAATTTAAATCTTCATCAGAGCTACAAAGATATATAGAAATATAAAATTATTAAATTGGTAAGTTTACATGTATAAAATTATGATAGTGTTCAAATTTAACAAGTCAAGTAGTTAAAATTTTGTAATCCTTATTTTAATATTTTTAATTTGGTGCTGCTGAACTCAAATATCACATCAGTTTTTGCGTATCAGATCAGATTTTTGCTCTACAACAAATACATATTTTCCGCCAAATAATGCTTCTATCGTTTAATTTTAGACGTGGATACTGTAATTGGTACAAATTTGGCGAACAATAAGGACTAAATAATTAGAAAATATTCTTAATATTTTATTTATAGTGAAAGAAAGAAAATGAGAACAGTATTAATTACATTTTAATGCATTGGAGTGTTAAAATAAAAATACAAAATAATTTAAGGATTTAATGGTCGTTTGTAAGATCTTCTGGAGTGCACCATTCCCGATAAGTCTCTTTTAATAATCCAACAGTAGTCAGCCATAAGGTGAGTATCCCACCTTCCTTGATAACGTCTCTCCATCTCTTTTAAATCCTGATGGAAACGTTCACCCTGTTCATCACTAACATCTCCAAGATTGACAGGAAATTTGTCAAGATGACTGTTTAAAAAATGAAGTTTCACGCTCATGTTGCACCCCAGATGCTGATAATTATCAATCAAATTTTCAACGACCTCCACACCTCCTATTGAACAACAAGTACAAACCTGAACATTTAATGGATACAGCGGTCATACTAAGTACATTACCCATGACCTTGCAACCCCCGCCGTTGTAAAAAGGTCTATAACAAGTACGAAATATATTGGACAACAAGAACGAAGTTGACATTAAAGTAGACGTATATCAGAACGTGAAAAGGTGAAAAAAGTCAAAAAACGATAGAACAAAAATTTGACGTAATAGGCAGAAACTGTTAACATTTTTGAAATCAGCACCCCAAAATTAGTTAAAAACAAGTATCAGATCTAAATCAGCAAAAAAAAAAAGTTTAAATTTGTTGATCAGTGTAATCACAGACCAATTCAACTTCAACACAGTTTCCAAGTAGATTCTGACCGACATTTTCACTTCTTTCTCATAAAAAATTAAGCTTAGTGGTACCTTTATAGCTCTCGCCCCCATCAAACCATAACTGAAGTAGGGTTACAATCTTTTGGGCAGCATTTCTAGCTTATCCATCTAGCTGTCCATCTGGCAGTTGAAAGCCTCCATAATATTCAAAAAAATTTCAAGGAATCCTTCGCAATTCTATTGCCGAGTGGGCCTTGAGACTTAAGAGCTGTTTAAAGGCCAGAAGGTGTCATTTTAAAAACTGTGCAATGTTCATCCACGTATTATATACGAAAAGAAAATATTTTTAAGAATTTCACTAAAAAGTTGTGACAGTATTTATGGAACTGCCAGGTTTATGTAAACATTTTTAATAAGTACTGTTTACATCTTTGATGTGTTACTTTTCGCTAGTGTTGTTCATATCTTGATCCATACAAACTAGTAATAATATAAAAATCCCCCAAATGGATGCTACTAAATTGTTTTGATAAACATCCTAGATGGAATAAAAGTGCAAAATTGCGTTTAATCTGAAAACAGCGAAATGAATTCTTGAAATGTTCTTTCTCTATCGATTTTTGTGTAAGTAAAATAATGATATTGTTCTCATATCTTATATAACCGCGCATTTCCGGACACGCTTTTCTCATTCCGTTTATTTTATGTTCATGAATCAGATGTACCAGCTTGTGCACTTAGTTTAAAAAGAGAGACCATCTTATTTATACTTACCCACCTCGTAACTTTTAAACGAAATACATGCAACTCAAAGAATAAAACTACCTTTTAAAATATTAAAGTTGTTTCTCAGTTATTTTATAAAATCGTGCATCTATCAAATAATATAACCTAGAAATCAAGTTTGAGTACGGTATAGCGTGATAATGGGTTTAAATGCAATTTCTCTACGTTTTCGAATTTCCTAAACATTAAATTGAGTTGTTTCCATGCAAGTTTATATTTTCTTAAGAAACTAACCTGTCTTACTGAGTTATTTGGTAGAATATTAGTAATTTACTTTGGCTTTTGCATGATTCATTGGAGATTTGATGTAATCATTTCACAGCAATATATTATACACACCGTAGAGAAATGTAGCTACGAATTAAAGTAAAGAAACGATACAATCATTTGTGCATTAAAAACTTTGAGTGGCAAGTGGAAAAGAAAACTTTAATATTTTAACATAAAATAAAGTATTAATACAGATACGTATTCCACTTACGATTTTGTAAATCAATGGCATTATTATATCTTCTGAATGAGTGTACAAAAATGAAATTCAAGGATGTTGGCCTTATCATACGAAATTCCAAATAAGGCTAAAATAGAAATACTTAGAGATCCTGGGAGATAAAAAACTTCCTGGTTCAAAAACTCGAGGTAATAGTACAAACCTATTCTGGCAAACTGTTTACAGAACGAAAACTGCGATGGACATCTTTAGGGTTTTGTAGGCATTACCGAAAAACCCTTATACCGTCATTTTATCGTCTGTCTGTCTGTTTGTCTGTCTTTTCGGTAAAAATTGTAGCCAAACGGCTAAACCTAGAGAGTTGAAATTTGGCATGCTTATACGACTCTTTGACATAGGATAAATACTGAAACATCTAAAAATATAAACAAATATATGCTAATCGAAAAAAAAAAATTGTTTTAAATTCGAGTAGGGTATCAAATGAAAGCCCTTAGTACGTGGATTAACGATCAAAATTTTATTTTGCCAAAATAAATTATTTTGATGCGATTTATGCCAAAATTGTGCAAACAAAATTTTTGTCCCACACTCTGTAGCCCAGACGGTTTAAACTAAAAATCTGAAAAAATTCGAAGTAATGTACATTGGTGTGAACCGAAATAGTTCAACAGGAATTTTTGATCAGATTATGTTTTCTGAAAATAATGCATTTTTTATGTTTTTTGGTTGACGATGTACAAAAATTATAGTTATGTAACACACTATACTAAAAGCCGTATCCTACTCTTAATAGTAAGCTTTCTCGCTTGCTACGAAGCAAACTAGGGTTCGCTCCCGGGTAGAGGAGACAATTTTATTTTTTGTTTATTTCCATTTTATTTTCCAAATTATTTAGTCAATATTCTAGTTAAATTTTGGCAAATGTTGCATTTAATTTTTAAGATCGTACATTTAATAACCAGTTGGAATTATATTTTCATTCTATATGTCATGTATACGAAAGCAGAGGGGCGGAGCATATGACTTAAAACAACCAATGGAAGCCATAGGCGCAATTTTCAAAATCTTGTTGATCCTTGCTATATAAAAAAATACTGCACGTATTTAGAAACATAATAATGGTATTAGGTATTCGAATTAATATTAACAAAAAAATATTTTAAAATAAAATTTGTTTTTAAAGCTCTTAGATTAACAGACGATCAATAATTTTAAAAATATCGTTCACTTTGCCGTGATTATGAGAAGGCAAAATTTGTCCTACACACTCAGCATGCCACCTTCACTTATTATATACCTGCGAAACCCTGCAATGTGTCAAAATTCAAACTAAACATAATTTTTATTTTTTATTTAAGATATATTTTGGGAGCGCTTCAACTGCTGTGGCTATTAGCACTCAGGTACATTTACAGTAATTTACATTGATTTACAAGAATGAATGTTGGCATTAATTTACAATGAAGCATATTTACAATTTTATGATAAGACATTCAAGATAGATAATTTAGAAATTATCTGTTGATTTAGATTTTACGGAAAATAAAATCTAATAAAATATTTTCATTTTCTGGGCTTAGGGCTTCCTTCAGGTTGTCTGGTATTTTGTGCTTCTGTTTGAGTTCTTTATATAGTTGGCTCTCCACGATTATATGTTCTACGATAACAGTTTTATTGCAGTTGTCACAGTTTTCCACCTCTTTTCTTTTCATTAGATGTTGGTGTGTAATGAATGTGTGGCCAATTCTGAGTCTTGTAAGAACTCTCTGTTCTTTTCTGTTGCCTACTAGATCCCAGGGTTTGGTGTCTTCTTTTATATGGAGAAGTATGTTGCTCGTTAGATTGTGCCATTATCGTTTCCAGTCTTCTTTTATGTTTTGCCATAAGTTGAATTTGATGTCGCTGGTAGGTACGGATATCGGTGTTATTGGAAGTTTTGCTGCCTCTTTTGCTGCTAGGTCTGCCTGTTCATTCCCTTTTATTCCCACATGTGAGGGAATCCATACCAAGGTTACCTTTTTCCAAGTCTCTAAATATGGCCTCCATCTTTAAGCTGGTCACTACACTTACGTTCATACGGAATTACTTAATTTAGCTCGACTTGCTCGAAAGCTCTAAATGTCTCTAACCCATGACTCTTAAAAACCAACTGCAAAACATGACTGCACCTTACGACTGTCTAAACTTAAATCTTAAAACATGACTTAACGGCAGGGCGGTTAAAAATCTATTCCCCTTAAAACACGACTACTCTGAAAAGCTTACATCACACAACTGTTAAATATCATTTCACACCCCGGTCAATCGAGACGATATTTATTAGCCATAAATTAAATTGTATAATCTCCCCAGATAAGTAACCAACTAATATTTATTTTAAAACAGAGATTAATAGATTTTTCCATATGATTCTAATACTTCTAATTTAATTTATTAACAGAGTTGTCTTTCAATATTACAATTTATTATTTTCTTTTCATGTTACATTTACAAAAGTCTCAAGTTACAATAATAAACAAGTCTACCATTATCTTAAATGCCCTCTTTAAAAAATAGATTATATTTTTATAGTTTAACATTTTTTAATATTTTACTAATGGGTGTTTTTTTAGAGGTATAGAACTTTAAATTGCAATAAAACAACGATGGATTATTCGATTGACATGAATTTTTTTTTATTCGAAAGATAATCTTGTGGCATTACATTTTAAATATGATTTCTGGCATATGACCGCCACGGCTGGCTCGGATTGACGATGACTTTTTCCAACATTTGTGGCCGTATATCGGCAATAACACGGCGAATGTTGTCTTCCAAATGGTCAAGCGTTTGTGGCTTATCCGCATAGACCAATGACTTTACATAGCCCCACAGAAAGTAGTCCAGCGGTGTTAAATCACAAGATCTTGGAGGCCAATTCACAGGTCCAAAACGTGAAATTAGGCGGTCACCAAACGTGTCTTTCAATAAATCGATTGTGGCACGAGCTGTGTGACATGTTGCGCCGTCTTGTTGGTATGATTTAATGTAATGCCACAAGATTATCTTTCGAATAAAAAAAAATTCATGTCAATCGAATAATCCATCGTTGTTTTATTGCAATTTAAAGTTCTATACCTCTAAAAAAAACACCCGTTATAATTGAATGATTTTACTGAATTAATTTATGAAATTTTATATCTGAAATAATACCAACATTAAATCCCTTATAAGTCCAATCCCATATCTTTGAGGACCGCTACCTTTCAGAAGACGCATGGTGAAGAAGCACAGTAATCTATCAACTCTACCTTCTATTTTTTAGACGAGTAATTATCTGGTGGGATAATTTCATTGGTGGCAGTGGTGGGATAATCTTAATATCGGATAACACCATCGTCACACTCACTACATCCTTATCCAATAGGAATGTTAATTCTTTAAGGTTTTATCTTTCGATAGACTTAAAAACTTAATTTACTTGTGAACTAGTAAAATATTAAATTTTCCACCTAATACAGCTCTGTAAAAACATCGTTTAATACAACACAGTATATATTAAGAGAGGGATTTAAAGCAATTTGGATTAACATGATACTCTTCAGTTTTAACACCTATCCCATTATCATTTTTCTCTTTGTGACTTTTGTTTGGTTTTCAAATGAAAAAAGTAGGTGTTAAAAATAACAGAGTCAAGTGATACTCATCACAGTGTTGTTAACCTAAATTTTCAACGTTTAAACTTACAAATGGCGCAGTTAATTAAATTTCACGAATACCTGGTTACAATAACAAAGTGGGCAGAAGGTATTTATGCGTTATGTGACCGTGGTTATAGGTAGCAGACAAGAATTTTACAATATTTGTCACGTGGCAACCGCTAGTTTTAAATTAAAATAAAAACTTACAAGTTGAGAGCGTCTAGTACAGAATGTTCGAGGTTAGAAATGTGTCAGATTCTGGAACATATTTTAAATAAAAATTATAATATCGATATAGATGATAATTCAATATCACCAATATCTTGAGATGATGATGGCTGGCACTGTACTAGGGTTGCCCAACCAGTCGATCGTGGCATGATTTTAAGTAGATCTTTAGTTTTCTCTTGCTTCAATGTACTTAAAAATACATTTTATAAATATAAAGTAAAAATTAAAAAAGTACGTCACTGGCAAGATGTTGGCTTGGTGCAATGTAATACGAGGGCTACCTTTTAAGTTTTTACAAAAACTAAGAAAGACATTTTTTTTTTTTTGGAACAAACTGTTTTATTGTTTTTCAAAATATTCGCCTTAAAGATTTTTACAATTTTGCATGCATTCAAACTAATTCTCGAAACATTATTTCTACTCTGGGCCGGTGCTAGGATTTGCGAGGCCATGTGCGAGAAGAGCCGCGGGGCCTGTTGTTCAGATCCAAGTGAGTAGCAAAAAAAAGGTCCTCATCTCCATGCGCGGGGCCTGCTGTTCAGATCCAAGTGAGTAGCAAAAAAAAGGTCCTCATCTCCATGCGCGGGGCCTGCTGTTCAGATCCAAGTGAGTAGCAAAAAAAAGGTCCTCATCTCCATGCGCGGGGCCTGCTGTTCAGTTCCAAGTGAGGAGCAAAACAAAAAAGGTCCTCATCTCTATGCGCGGGGCTTGCTGTCCAGATCCAAGTGAGGAGCAAAAAAAAAGGTCCTCATCTCCATGCGCGGGGCCTGCTGTTCAGTTCCAAGTGAGGAGCAAAACAAAAAAGGTCCTCATCTCCATGCGAGGGGCCTATTGTTGAACCGCGGGGTATCGATATTTTTTTAGAATCACAACCGATTTTGGTCTACCTCCACGAGATTCATCACTAACGGATGCACGACCACGACGAAATTCTGCAAACCAATTGTAAACAGTCTTTTCTGATGGTACTTCATTACAAAAGTTGAACGAAGCGAATAAATGCATTATTTTTGAGTTAGGCCTTTACTAAAATCGTAAAAAATCATGCGACAAAAACCTTCAGGAGTAATATCCATTTTTTCACAAACTTGATTTTTTAATGCTTACTGTCAACAAACTACTCGGTCAATTTATAATGTGCCGCTGATTTCACAATCATCATCATTGCCGCGACAGCCCAAGGTGAGCTTAGACCTCCTGTTTTCAGGTTTCATGAACATGTTTTCAATCTGTGTACATTCAGAAGTAATATTTCACAATAACAAATGTAAAATTTTACGAATATAGTAATGACACATTTCAACATTGCCATCTAGTGGTCGTTTGTAAAAACATAAAAGGTAACCCTCGTATTATCTGATTATCTAATATGTTATAATATATCACGTGCACATTTTTTCCATACCCATACTATTCAATTTATCAAAATCAAGCAAAAATATATGTAAAGACCATAGATTGTTCATTAATTAGTTGTATTTTATTTTAAATTAGTCCTTTTTATGAATTGTTTATAAATGATTAGCGGAATGATTAGTGATTATTTGCGGACAAATTACAGGATTTTTGTAAGAAAGCAGTTTGTAACAATCCCACCGCCGGATATTATTGTTTTCTTAAGAAATATTTGTTTTTTTATTTTTCGTTATTAGAAAGTAATAAATATGTTTTATAGAATTTCTTCGCTTTACTAGTATGTGATAAACACATAACCCGCGTTTTTGCGATAAGTGTGTGACACATATGTGACATAAACATAAGCAAGGTGCCCTAACCCATATAGATTGTGTGAAATCTCCAGCGCGCATCTCAAGACCGTTCAGGCATGACGCAGATAAGTGTTCGCAGCCGTCAACCCTGTTAAAACCAGTAAAATAGCTGTTTAAAATACACATGTTTATGAAGAAATATGAGAAATATTGCCAAGTTGGAAATTTATTCTCAAATTTTGTGTGTGATGCAAATTTTCACACATTTGAGGGTTTCGTATGTAGCTAGTAGGTGACAGTATAGTTATTTTCGTTAATCTATATATTAAAGTTTCATTTAATTCCCTAAATAAAATTTATAAAAAATATGTTTCAAAGTTCCAAAAGTTCAGTTTGTACTATTTTAGTTCCAGTTAATGTTTATAACCATTTTTCTTTTTACTATTTTAGACCAACTCCTCTATACAGAGGTGGTGTAAGGCAGTGGCGACAGGGGCACAGGTCCAGGGCGCCAGCTCTTAGGGGCGCCGAATCAATTCCTTAAATATACATATTCTAAACTGGGTTTTACACGATTCAATTTATTGATCAATTAATTGAAAAATTTCGTCAATTAATTGATCAATTAGATGTAGATTCACCTTTAGATACACCTGTAGATACAACTTAGCCCTCCAAATGAACCCGTAAATAAAAAAAATAACCTGTATAAAATTCTCGAGAGATAACTCCATTATACTTCTAATATTAATTTTCATCCCTTTCTGAGATCTCAGAATTATCATTGATAGCCCAAAAGTCATCCTATTATCACCTCTGTCCTCCCATTTTACCATATAGGCCGTGTCTCCAACGCTATAGCTCTGGAATTTTAATAAATCCTCAATCAAAATGTATAACTATTTATATAAAGATTCAAAGTAACAAAATATAAACTATTTTAGATCATATAGTACCAAGTAATTTCCAAATTTAACGTTATACCTCATCTTCAATAATAAAAAATAGTGTATTGGGCCCGGTAGTTCAATTTCAACCACCTGTATACTATTGATAAAATAATAATATATGTGTTTATTCTCATAAAGAATTATTTTAAGCAATTCTGTTCCTTATTTATTAATTGTTAATGACTATATTCCTTAATGAGCTTTATCATGATTAACCATCTTGATATGTAGTGAGTGATACGTGATTTTTGCAAGTGGCGTGTTCATTTTTTTCTGACGTTTTTAGTTATTTTTAAGTGATAAAAGTGCAGAAAATACTTGAAATAGTGTGTTATAAGGTGGACTTAAGTGTTTGGACTCCATGCAGACCAAAATTGGAGCGACTGGAAAGGTATTTGTAGAATTTTTGTTAATTTTATAATGTAAGTCATTGTTATGTAGAATGAGCTTCTATGGACAATATAGAAACACATACATACATGCATACACTATCGGCTATAACTAGAGAAACAAAACTATTTTTTAAATAATTTTCATAAATCCCGTTTATTGACTAAATGAATATTGAACTATATTGGTATAGCAACAACAATTTATAAGTTAGAACCTACTCTTAAAAATATTTGTTGTACTGGTACAATAAATAAAATAATTAACTTTCTGCTGCAGCAGACCATCTGCATATTTCTTTTGTACTTTTGTAAGACTTAATAATAAAACAATTTTTTGTGGTTAATTTTTTTCCTTTGCCCTAGCTCCCGTTCTTGTCCCGGTTTAGAGTTTCATAATTATGGTAAGCCTATATATATATAGGCTTAGAGCTCCTTATTTTTAGACCAAGGATGATTGGATTATCAATCGAATTGTCTCGATAAACATTTTTTAATAAATATATGACGAGTATAACATAAGAATTTTATTAAATAACTATATATATATATATATATATATATATATATATATATATATATATATATATATATACCACATTTTCTATTTTTTATTTATTTTTTCTCATTTTGTTACATGTTTAATAAATATTTATAAGTTTATATATGTATACACATATTGTTAAATATCGGTTGTAAGTTGTGAAGGTATTTATATTTATTTTTATGTATGGGCACATTTGGGACCATTGGTCTGTAGTGTCCTTAATTATAATAAATAAAAAAGAAGAATGGAAAGACCTTAAACATGCTGGCTTGATGATATGAAGCTTTAAGAGTATCGCCAGGAACCAATCGCATAGAAGAGCTCAAAGTAAAAAATGTAGAATAGCTCGAAGGAGGCCTATATTCAGCAGTGGATGAACATAGGCTGAGAAAGTGGAAGAATGAAGAAGAAATTACATTCGGATACCACGCAAATAACAAAATATAAATACTTAACATAAGATAAATGAACAATAGTAAAACACAAAAGAAAAACGAATGACCTGGAGAACAAGTGAAGTACAAAGGAGACAAAAATGAAGTACCAAAAAAGAGAAGACCATCAGGAAGATGGGCAGCGAGCTGAAAAGCATGAAGAAATTCCTCGTCGTTCTAAAGCCATTAAGTTTTCTGAACTTAATATAATTTTGGCATTTTAAAAGCAGTCTATCGTCTTTAAAAGGTAGTAAATAATAAATTAATAGTTCCATTACGGAATTGCAACCCTAATTTTATTAACTACAGGTGCGCATTTCAAAATATAAGTGCATTAATTTACAAACACTGCTAGCGTCATCTATTATCGATGTTGTGAAATGCACGGCAGAATCTACATCTAATCATATATTCTCTGTGAACTCATTGCTTTTATTACAAGGAAGAAATGTCTTTGTAAACAAGCATTGTAATTATTGCATTTTATATTTTACTGGAAACATTGTCTTATTTTGTTTTAAGATTTGAAATATGTTTCAAATAAATATCCAATAGCTTGATGCAAAATGATGTTGGAAAGAAAAAACATAAAAATATACAAATCTGAAAAGATTCTTTATCAGAAAGATAAAAATTCCAATACAGGAAACGATTGATCTTACAAAAACTATAGGAACAGAAGTTAATGTGTTTTATGTTGTCTTCCCAAGAAAAAATCTTTCGGATTTTCTTACAACACACCAAAATTCAGTGGTAAAACAAACTTTTCTTGGGAAATATATTGTTAAGAAAAGGTAACGAATTTTATTGTACTGTTTATTAAACAAATATTAGATTATAATCAATAATAATAATAACCTATAATTGAGTTCTCAGTTACATACATCTGATAATTTCAGATTTAATATGATAAAATTAACAAAATAAAATTTAAAAATATGTAAACTACAAATAATTTTTATAATTATTAGGTCGTCAAGGATATAATTTGTAGAAAAAAAGGCAAAATTGGTTGATCACTTACAACTATAAGGAATTATTTTATTCATCAAAGCATGCACCCATATTGTCTATACCAGTGTTTCTCAACAGGTGGTCGTCTGAAAAATCCGTGGTCCGCGAAAGTTTTTATATGTGTTTTTTGCATTTTTTAAAAATTTTATGCACATTTTTTATGTTAATTATTTATATTTTGTTTATTTTCTGTAGGATTTCTGTGATTTTCTACAAATTTAAATAAATGTATTTAATAGCACATTAAATATATTTGTTTTCTTGCAAAAAATGAACCAACAATTATTATTAGTGGTCCGCGTTAGAAAATTATATATTATACTGTTCCGCGGTGCGTTTTTGGTTGAGAAACACTGGTCTATACACTATTGCTATTTAAACGGCAGGTTGTTCAGGCTGGTGGTATAAAACCCTGACGGACGAAAGTCAATGAATTCCTGTGAGGCCAGTTTTACAGCATTGTCGGAATTAAACTGTTTTGCTATTAAAAAGTTGTTAAAATTGCGTAAAAAGCGGTTGTCAGTGGGGGATAGGTCTGGTGAGTATGGAGGATGATGGAGAAGTTCCAACTCTAATTCCTGTAGAGTTGCCACAGTCATTTGTGCAGTGTGTGGTCTAACGTTATCATGCAATAAGATAGGAGTCGATCTGTTGACCAATCTAGGCTGATTTTTTTTTTTTTTTTTGCTGCAACATTCGTCTAGTTGGTTGCAGTATATTTTTGATCAAAGTTGATCAACTCGTGCCATTGATGTCAAAAGCTTAAATATGCAGTTTCCTAAAAATCCTTTTAGCTGAATTTGCTGTGGTCGTGTACACAGACAGACAGACAGACGGACAGACAGACCGACACACATCATACTAAAAATAGTCAAAAGTAGGGACCTCAATTCGTGGAGATCCATCGAAATCTCGAAATTTCAAAATCGGTATGATCACAATACCTCCCTTATATACGTTGGCGGTCGGTAAAAATAGGTAGTCTATTGAAGGGGCCTAAAAATTTGCCTAGGGCCTGGCGTTATGTAAATCCGGCCCTGGTCAGAGTGCAAAAAATTATATATTTTACACAATTTTAAATCAGTGGTATAGAATATCATGTCGCCATCTAAAACTGACTAAAATATCCAATATATTTAACATGTAGCTATTAAATTATTCGTGCTGGCACTAAAAGTCACTAAAAATAATATTAAAAATGTATTTTTCCTGTAGTAATTTGTCACCTGTCTTCCAAAACAGTCTCACATGCACATTTGTTATTTTTTATAAATTAATTTACAATCTAAATTACCTGAGTCTCCTGTATCTATTATACGATCTAAGCGAGTTCAACGTACTTCCAGAACCCTAAATTTCAAGCTTATGCTGTACACTCGACAGAAACGTGAGGCTGGCTGCCTATATAAACATTTCTATCACTTGCATTATTCGACACTTAACCTCAGAGTTTCCATTTAAGATTATGGCTGTTTTAAAATTATAATCTTTGTATATAGAACAGATTTATATTGTTGGAAATATTTTATATGCTAATTTGTTAATTAATATGTATTTTAGTGTTGGTGTAGAACAAAAACATAAATTTATTTTACATAACTTAGTTACAAACTATTTTTAATAAAATAATAAATTTCCTATTAAAATTTTATTGCTGTTTAATTTAAATTCACTAATTTATCGGATGAATATAGTTGTTCGATATTTTTTTAGATTTAGATGTTTCTTAACGAACTAGCAATATTTTTGAAATAGATATTGCGAGACCGATGTTATCCGACAATTGATGTATCCGACAATCGATGTATCCGACCATCGATGTTTTGGTCCCAAAATTTTATTATTTTTTCCGAATTTAATAAATACTAGAAATTATTTAACAAAACTATTTTTAAAAGGTGCTGACTATTATTTTACTACGTTCAGTATTCAGTGGCTTAGGTAATTAAGCATCAGAAGAGTAGACTCCTCTATAAAGCTGTTTTTACCGACCGCCAACATATATAAGGGAGGTATTGTAATCATACCGATTTTGACATTTCGAGAATTCGATGGATCTCCACGAATTGAGATCCCTACATAACGTTTTGACTATTCTTAGCATGATGTCTGTCTGTCTGTTGGTCTGTGTACACGTGCAGAGCAAATTCGGTTAAAAGGATTTTTATGAAACTTTTTTTGACATTTCGAGATTTCGATGGATCTCTACGAATTGAGGTCCCTATTTAACGTTTTGACTATTTTTAGCATGATGTCTGTCGGTCTGTCTGTCCGTCCGTCCGTCCGTCCGTCCGTCTGTCTGTCTGTCTGTGTACACGTGCAGAGTAAATTCGGCTAAAAGAATTTTTATGAAACTGCATATTTAAGCTTTTGACATTAATGGCACGAGTAGATCAACTTTTGGTAAAAATCGGTTAACTAGAAATGGGAGTTTACTGGTGTCGGTTTTAAGAATTTTACAAATATTTCACAAAAGAGAAATATTTCGAAAAAAATTATTCAACAAAAGTTGCTATAAAAGTAATTACTAACAACTTAAGACATTTAAAAAAAAAATTTAAATATTATTTTTTTAAAATTTATTTATGTTATTTATTTTTTTTTTTTGTATATAAGTATGCAGGTACGTGTCCATGGCAATCGTAAATTATAAATACAAATTATCAAATTGTCAACGTAATATAATACGTTATTGTCTTTTACAATAATAACTACTCTGCTGCTAGAATGTATTTTATGCTTGTGATGGCGGTCGGTCCTGTGGTGGCAAAAGCTGATTTTTTTTGCCATTACTTATATTCGTCTTTTTTTTGGGTTTTGTAGGTACGATCTAAAAATCTTTATAACGTCAATTATCTGTCTGTCTATCTGTCTATATGGTAGTAATTGTAGCCAAACGGCTGAACATTGTTGAAAATTAATATACTTGTACAATTCTTTGACCAGCATACTTTTAAGTTTTTACAACAACTAAGAAAGATTTTTTTTTACAAACTGTTTAATTTTCAATATATTCGCCTCTAAGATTTATACACTTTTGCATGCGTTCAAACCAATTCTCGAAACATTTTCCACTCTGCAGTTGGTATCTCAAAAACACGGTTTTCGAAGGCTTCAACAGTGATGATAATCGCTGTCGACGCATTTTTTGTTTGACTTTGGGGAACAAAAAAAAGTCGTTGTATGTTGTATACCATTCAGCATTAACTGTTCTCCGATCCTCTAAAGGAATGGTTGTGACTAGAGATGGGAATTTCGGCTCAGTTTGCGGAACCGGATCAGTGGAGGTCGTTCAATTTGCTGAGCCGGCTCATTGATCCGGCTCAGTGATCCGGCTAAGCAAACGTCCCCCAGAAACAGGTCGGTCAGTTGTCAGTTCACCCACCGTTCAACATGGTTGTTGGTTTTCAATATGTAGGTAGAACGTCGCTCAGCCGGCTCTTGCATTATATGAACAGACAGCTGAATGTAGAGTATGAATTCAAGACATAAATTATGACTTATTGATAAATTATTCTCTCTCTCTCTCTCTCTCTCTCGATAGCATCGATCCAGATCTTAATCACTTCGGTCACTGCTCAAAATCGCCCGATCAATCGTAACCTTGAAACTTGAAATTGTGCAGTGAACCGTGAGCCAGCTAGTTTCAATTTGGTGAACTGTGTCACTTCGGTCAGTGTACTGAGCTTGCTCAGTGAGCCGGTTCGTCCATGAACGACCTTTCTAGTTGCAACCCTTCTAGTTGCAACATTACAACCGAAAAAACAAGTGATCATTTTCTTGGAAGTGCTTCGTGAACGAACAACTTTTGTGAGTTTCGGTTCATCTCGGAGGACCCAAACAGTGGATTGTTGCTTGGTTAGTGATACGATACCTATTCCTATTTAACAGTAGTTTAAATCTCTCTCTGTCTATCTATCTGTACGTCTGTCTATTTTTCTGTCTGTTTGTCGCGTTATATCTGAGCTATACTCGTGTATACAAATTCCAGTTTTGGACCAGACCCTCAACTTCTTTGTAGATTGCTTCAATTTATGTAAAAAAAAAGGTTTATGGTAATATGTTAGCCATTTCATTAATTAATAATTTGTTGTACAATTCCAAATGTTGAAAATTATCTGTTTGAATATCTGTCAGCATTAATTAATATGCGTCAGTATTTTGTATTTAAATTATATTTTTAAACAATGTAAAATTTGCAAATATCCACGGAATTCAACAGTACATGCCCATTAAAATGTGTTATACATAAATTATTTGTTGGAATTGTTAAAATATAAAATGTCGCAAATACGGGTATTCAAATAAATATTACAAAATTATAACATAGAAATTTAAAATGATGTATTGAACATTGTACCATTTAATTAATATTTGGCTGAAAATTGTTCATTTTGAATCAGTTAGTATTTTGGTTTTTATTTATCTACATAGCTATAGTATCATTAGGATTTCGTAGGTATGAAACTATCATGAGTCTGTCTATATACAGGGTGTTTGTTTGAAACGGGGCACCCCGAAAATCTCCTTTATTTGTAAAGATACAAAAAATCTTCAGAACAAAAGTTAAACTAGACAAAAAGTCCCATCTAAAGGTTACTATAAGAATTCTGAGGCACTTCCGGTTTCACCGGAAATGATGTCAACTTTTTATCTAGCATAGGGAATCGATAATTTTATATTTGTTTCCTAAAAGAACATTAAATTAGCTTTACAATGACACCAAAAAGTCATATTTTTATGTTAACCATTTCAAAATGGCGACCATTTATTTACAAAATAATAATTAACATAAGTTTTACAAAGTTGAACGTAGCAAGCTTTGAAAACAATAAAAAAAGAAATAAAATATCTCTAAAATAAACTGTTATAACTAGTTATTATATGAAATAACTTAAATTTTAATTTTTCAATTAAATGTTTTATAAATAACAAGAGTTTAATTGTAAAAAGTAATAGTTTTTTTTTTTCTAAATAGTCAAATAGTTTATTTTAGAGATATTTTGTTTGTTTTTTATTGGTTTTTTATTGTTTATTGCATCATTATAAAGGGTGGTCCAATTTGGACTCTAGGATTTGTTTTTTGAATAAAACGCATATTGGAAAAATCCGAATTTTATTGTTATTAGCGTAAAGTACAGACTTGGCAATTATTTATGAAATATGATGTCGGTCAAATGCCCTCCACGACTCCACTGACATGATACCATTCTTTTAGCGAAGTTTTCCGTAATCTTTTCAAATAAATGCGGTTCGATTTCAGCAATTGCACGTCTGATGTTCTCTTTTAGTTCTGGAATCGTAGCAGGCTTGTTGACATAGATCCTTACCTTCAAATAGGCCCAGAGAAAAAAGTCTAATGGGGTTAGATCGCAAGATCTCGCTGGCCAATTGATGTCGCCCCTCTGAGAGAAAATACCAGGAAATTCGGTTTGAAGTAAAGTGAATGTTTCACGTGCTGTGTGACATGTGGCTCCATCCTGTTGTTGCCATGATGAATTAACAATGTGTTTAGATACCAAATGTAAAAATGCAAACTTCCAACATTCACTGAACGAAAATGGCGGGCAATTTAAATCCCGGAGTCCAATTTGGATCACCCTTTAGAATTGTTTCCAAAAGTCTTTAACAGATAACTCACTGTTTCGCCACATAGCTTCATTCATATGTGCAAACGAACGCCTCATGTAGTAAGCCTTGAATGTTCTGATAACTCCGTGTTGTCAAACGTTTAGCGGCAGTGTCGCCGGTATTACTGTATTGTAGATCTTATGTAGATATTAACCCCAAAAGTTTTTATTTTCTCTAAGCAGTAACAATTTTATATATTATTGATTTTTCGAGAGCTGAGCGTGGTTCTGTATTGAAAATAATGTATAAAAAAGTTGGATTGCATTTAAAATTTCTTTGAATATAAGTTTTGAGATGACGCAAAAAGGCTTAAGTTTTCAAGCGAGAAAATATGTCAGATTCTGAAAGTTATGAGCGCAAGTGTACAGCTTCCACTTACCCCCTGCCCCCCTCTCATTCACAGTCGAGTATTATTATAAAGGAATTCTCTTAAAACTTGAATCGATTAAGTTGCAAAGTTCGTGCCATTTCAGTTTTTAATTACGTTACTCGCGACATTTTCCATCCCTTAGTTATTAAACAGTTCCCGGTTTAAATTTCTGGAAGAAATGTATACTTATTAATTATGAAATTGGAATATTGCCAAAGTTTAGGATATACGAGGACAATTATACAGTAGCCAGTAGGACACTGGAATTATTACCATCACTAACACTATTTCAACAGTTCTTTTCACTAATTATTTTTCTCGTAATTTACTCTTGAAATGTGTGAGATGCTCCAACGGAAACTAGAATCAACTATAATTTCAAAAACCACGTGTCGCTTTAATATAACAGAGAAAACTTCATTATTATCGTACTATTAAAAGTTTATAAATTTACCTATTCCAGAATGTAATATTTTGTAAGGAGTTTTTGATCCGAGCCGGAAATGTAGGGGAAGCCTGGGCATAATGGGCTCCCGGGGTATGGTTCCCCTCTTTTTGGCTGTTAAAGCATGCCGCCATGTTTGGGTACACTCCAATTACGTTCAGTACTTTGCTAGTGTCTTCCGAGTGTGGTTATATGACTAAGAGCTGGACGTTTACATTTTGTAAATTGGTGAAATTTTGCTGTGTTGATATATTTTACTCACATATCCAGACGTTGATTGCTCCAGTGCAGAGCATGTGGCAAGTGGGCACATTGTTCTTGCGCTGGAGAAGATGATAACGATGAGGAATGCACTCACTTGTGTTCATTCTGCGCCAGATTTTAACTGATTGCCCATTGTACCCCACCCGTGCTCATTCTGCTCCGGCACCGGGGGAAAATGTCGTACCATATTCTACCATTTTCAGTTCTTCTGTACGGCTGCGAGTCTTGGTTCGTTACAGAAGCTATCAAGAGAAGAGTGCGAGTATTTGTAAATCGATGTCTTTGAAGAATCCTTCGCATTTGGCCACGTAAAATATCAAACGTAGAATTTGGGAAAGAACTGGTCAAATTTGCAAATAAAAAGAAGAAAGTATGGTTGGTTAGGGCACACTCTTCGAAAGGCTCTTATCGAAGTGTGTCGCTATGCACTAGCATACAACCCTCAGGGCAGTAGGCGTAGAGGGTGACTCAAGAACACCTGGCGTCGCTCAACCCTGCTAGAAATAAATGCATGGTGCTCTCAAAACCAAGACAAAAGACTGTATAACAACATCACTGACTTGAAGCCTATGGTAGACAGACGAGTTAGAGAAATTTTATTGATAGCATATGCTCTTTTTAGAGGCAGTCCAAAATCACCCGATGATGGACAAGGCTTGATGATGATGAAATACCTAAAAAACTTTGAAATGTGTGAAAATTCATACAACTTACATATATTTTTTTTATTGATCTGTTGGGAGGCTACAGGTAGCTGCATGAAATATTCGACAAAGTCTGAAACACGTGTACTACATTATAATAATCAATAACAACATTTAGTATATTGTTTCCTGAACGAATTATACCACTCTAAATCAACTTAAGTGCGTGTATGTCAGTGTGTGTGTATTATGTGTTATAAATTTATAGAAGTGGCATTATATGTTTATTTGTCATATTTCTTATGTAGGCATATTTTTAAACAGACACATTCGATTAAGCTTTTCAAAGTATATGATGCTATTCTGAACAAATAGTCGTAAAAACTATTCAATTAATTAACTTTTAGAGGGTTTTTGCTGCCTCCACATACTTCTTCCACCTTCCGCGGTCATGCGCTATTATTTTCCAATTATGGGTATCGTTTCTTTGCAGGTTTTTGTGCATATTATCCACTCATCTTATTCGAGGTCTTTCTCTGGTCTGTTTGTAGCTGGAACGCTATCAAATACTCTTCTCACTGGCGTGTTTTTGGGCATTCTGTTGACCTGCCCAGTAACTCTACTATTAAACCCCAGAGATATCAAGTTTTTTTTATACAAAACCAACAAAACTAAGAGTCTAGCAGTATTTTGGTGGTAGAAGCACTTTAAGGACAGCAACACAAGAGTATCAAAGAATGATTCTCCTGTTCTTTGATGCTCTCAGCATAATCCTACAGCACTAGGTTCCATGTGGACAGATAGTTAGGGCTACTGTGAGTACTGTGTAAACATCCGAATTAATTTCGTAGAGCCATGAGGAAGAAACTAGCAGATTTGCTCAAGAAACATTAATTTTTGCACCAGAACAATGTCCGACCACATATTGCTGCTGCTGTATCCGAACTAAAATTGATGGGACTAAAGTGGGCATAGCTTATACCTCCGTATAGCCCATACTTAGCGCCGTGTGATATTTGCGTATTCCCAACGCTGAATATATTCTTCTCAGATGATGAAGTAAAAAACGCCACGGCTACAACAATCAAACAATCAATTGGCTTTTATAACCCTTAGAAAGTTTTTGTCGCCTCCACAAACATCTTCCATCTTCCGCTGTCACGCGTTAATCTTCTCCAATTATGGGCATTGATTCTTTGAAATTCTTTGTGCACATTGTCCACCCATCTCATTAGAGGTCTTCCTTTTGGTCTGTTTGTATCTGGAACGCTATCGAATATTCTTCTCACTGACATGTTGTTGGGCATTCTGATAACGTGATCCAATGTATTCTGGAACTTTTTATGAAGCAAATCACATCCGATTCATTATAAAGGAATCAAATATTATTCAATCAAAGGAATCAAATATAAAGAAATCAATTCATTATAAAGAAAAAGATCATTTCTTCGGATTCTCCATATTCCATCCTCTTGGACTGGACGGAAAATTTTCCGTAGAGTTCAAAGATTTTCAGCCGGCGATCTTGTTCTTGTGTAAGTGTTCAAGATTCACTTCCATATGTGAGTATGGGTCGAAGAAGAGTCTTGTATAATCTTATTTTTGTGTGCCGGGATAGCAAGCGTGATCTGAGCAGACTCTTAAGGACATAGTAGGCTTTGTTCGCGGAAAGGATTCTTAAGGTTATTTCTTCCGTGTTGTTGCTGTTGCTGTTCACGGTGCTTCCGAGGTATTTAAAGCGGGTTACGGATTCTATTTGCAATTCTGCGATTGCTGGGCATCCGTTTTGAGGTGTTCTCGATGCCCTGATGCACTTTTTATTTTCTGTGTTTATCACAAGCCCTTCTGCTTCTGCTTCCACGGCTGCAACGCTAAAATTAATGTAGCAAAGTTTGTAGCATGACTGTTTTTGAAATCTTGTATAAATGTATTGATTTATTTAAAATAAAGGCCGCTATTTGAAACATGAAAAATATTCAGAGCCTGTTGAGTTATCCAATTTTAAATAAAAAAGTTTCATTACTTCCCAGTCAGTTCTTTTATTAAAACTATTTGAAGTTACTGCTGATTTAGTTGGCAACTTAGTTACTTAATATAACAGAAGAAATTTGTATTAGCGATTTAAAAATGCAAACAATATTAAATATGAATAAAACGATAACATGCAAATAAACTCTACAAGTTGCATCTACGTTATTTATTCATAGATGTCTCTGGTACTAGAATTAGATGTCCGGCGAATTAGTATTGCTATGAATATGTATGCGAACATACATAAACGTATAATATGCTACCGCTCAATTAGTCAACGTGCAGTTACCGTTAGCGACTAACTTTATCCAGGTACAAAAACTCTTATGAATTTACATTTATCTGCATTTATAATTCAGGCCACTTTTTATTTTATTCCCAGGTTGATATTTAACTTTTAGGGATTATGTAGTATATTTAAAGGTGACTTTTTGGACAGGGAGATTTTTTGCTCTTTAAAACATTAGCTACTTTTGAAGCATATTTATATTAAGGCTTAAAAGTATAATATGACCAATTCATACATTATGTTCTCTCTTCTATACACGGTGTGTTTTTAAACACTATGTGAAGCGCCCGCATAAGGCGTACCTTGTATTTTTCATTTTATATCTAAATTATATTTTTATTTCCGTTTAATTATCAATTTTACTTAATTTAAATAAATATTCATTTTATACAAAAACATGTTTAGAGCCGCTGTTAAGACATTTTGCTAGTCAATACCATCAATTTTTAATTCATTAATATTTTTCCTATCAAGGTGAGCAGACGTGTTTTGGATTTTTATATTCGTGTAATAGTTTTGAAATCAGTTCATTTTAATCAGGATCCCCTGATTTGTGTTAATTGTTAATTAATATATATAAGGGTATATTAATTATTAATTTATATATTTGTTAAAGTTGTTTTTCTGGAGTTTTCCCTCTAGATTTCCCTAGAGCCAGGGCCGGCGCGAGGCATGTGCAGCTGCACATGGCCCCGCGGTTCAACAACAGGCCCGGCGCATGGACATGAGGACCTTTTTTTTTGCTCCTCACTTGGATCTGAACAGCAGTGCCTATAACCGCAAATCCTAGCGCCGGCCCTGCCTAGACTGGTACGGGAGTTGGCTAAGTTCCTCTGCCCAGATACCGTGCGACGTCCATCCATTTGTACTACTGGCTGACCGTGTTCCAATATTCATTCGTAATCACAAATATTTTCTTATTACGAAAATGCGGCGTATGCATTTCGTAATCAGGTAACATGTGCCAGATGCTGACATATAGTTTTTTAATCAAACAGCTGAGCGTCACAATTTCTAGATGTCGCAATTCTGACCTAGGATTACCTTTGTGACAGTACTGTTGCAGAAATTTCAACAAATTTCTGTATTCGTAAAACAAAAAAGAATTGCTGTAGTTGCGGCTATAATTTTGTTATTAAAATGTAGTAAGAAATCACGATCTCGCTGATAGGGGGTTCTTAAAAAGTTACATAAATGCATTTATTCGTTCGTAGTTGGTTTGAAAAACAAAGATGTCACAACATTCGTTACGCATTAATTTTCATAGCTGCAACGCTGTCATTAAACGTTTAAACTGTCTATTAAATTTATCCACAACGCACAGCATATAGTCAACTAACTTTAGAGCTATGAACGCAGCTTTAGGAATCTTATAATAACTTTTTACCGACCGCCAACATATATAAGGGAGGTATTGTGATCATACCAATATTGACGTTTCGAGATTTCGATGGATCTCCACGAATTGAGGTCCCTACATAACATTTTGACTATTTTTAGCATGATGTCTGTCGGTCTGTCTGTCCGTCTGTCTGTCCGTCTGTCTGTCCCTCTGTCTGTCTGTCCGTCTGTCTGTGTACACGTGCAGAGCAAATTCGGCTGAAAGGATTTTTATGAAACTTCATATTTAAGTTTCTGCTATCAATGGCACAAGTCGATCAACTTTTGGTAAAAATCGGTTGACTAAAAATGGGAGTTTACTCGTGTCGATTTTAAGATTTTTGTGAATATTTCACAACAGAAAAATATTTCGAAAAAATTTATTGAACAAAAGTTGCTATAAAAGCAAAAATTAATATCTTTTATTTGAGACCTTTTTTGATAAAACGAAAAATTTCAAATAACTTTTGTAATATTTTTCGAAATTTCTCTCATAGTCTCAATTTTTTCATACTTATATGTAACGTTTCCATGGTCATGATAAATAATATCTCTGTTAGAAAATATTAGGCCAAGTTATTTCTACTCTGCTGCTAGAATGTATTTTATATAAGTACTTTATAATGGCGGTCGGTCCTGTGGTGGCCACAGCTGATTTTTTTTTTATGAACATCAGATTTTACAATTTAAAATTTGTCATCTTCAAAATTGTAATAATAATAGATATCTACATAACTGGTAATTTCTGCATCAAATACACTGTCACCAAATTCAGCAAATAACTGGTAACAAATAGACATTCAATTAAACGCTACAAAATTAATTTTGTTAATTAAATTCCAATAAATTAATAAATTTTGTCATTGTTTATTTTATATGCACGCATCTACTGAACTGATTTCCTAGAATATCAATAAAATAACATTATTTTATATTATGTAATTGTAATAGAATTGTTATGAAACAATTCACATACCTTGTAATTATAACATTAAATTAGGTTACTAAACTTTAAATCATATGCAAACAGGAAATGTTTAAATTATTAATGATTGGATAAAATACGATTCGAAATATAATCGAACTCAGAAAAAATGTCAACATTAATTACACGGGAGAACAAAATACTTTTTTTTCTGGAACATAAGCAAAAATTTATGATTCTAATAGAACTTTTTGCGTTGATTTCAATTACGTAATTAGTTTTTCTCCATCGCGCAAGATTTTTATTTTTGTTTAAATTCATTTAATATGTGGAAAATATATACTTTTTTAGGCGGCCGTATCAAAAACAGTTTTTTTTAGGGATTTGTAGGTATGACCACCAAAAAACCCTTATAACGTCACTCATGTGTCTGTCTGTACCGTAGAAATTGTAGCCAAACGGCTTAACATAGAAAGTTGAAATTTGGCATGGTTACATAAATCCTTGACCCACATATAGGAAAAATACTGAGAGTTAAAAAAAAAACACATCTCGAGATAAATATAAATAAATATGTATTTAATAAAAAAATAAATATTTTTTAAAAATTTTGATTGGCACATGTAATGATACCTCTTAATGCGTGGATAATCATGCAAATTTTAATTTTTGAAAAAAAAAATATGGGATTTTCACCAAAAAAGTTTCAAATTACTTTTTTCCCCCACCCAGAAGGGCAGATCAAAAAATCTGAAAAAAATCTCTGTAATGAACATTGATGGGAACTAGAATAGTTCAACAGCAATTTTTGATCACATAAGTTTTTAGAAAAATGTCGATTTTTTTTGTGTTGTTGATAAAAAAAATATTTTTTAAATTTTATTGTTTGGTATCAAAAGAAAGCTCTTAAGACGTAGATTAAGGAATGTTAAATAGTTTTTTGAAAATCTTTTAACACGGTTTTAACCAAAAATATGTTCTTTTCTCGCACCCTTTTACCCAAAGGGGTTAAACTAAAAATCTGAAAAAAATATAGAAAATGTATATTGATTTGAGCCGGAAACGTACGAGAGGAATTTTTGATCAGATTGTGTTTTTGAAAAAGATGGCGGTTTTTATGTTTTTGAAAATATATTTTTTTTAATTCATGGCTAAATAATGGCTAATAATGTTTTGGTTCTTTGTATTTACAGCTAAAATAGGGCGTGTATTTTTTTGAAATTAAAAATATTAAAAAAATATATATTCATTTTTAGGGTTTTGTAGGTATGACCAAAAAACCCTTATACCGTCATTTTGTCGTCTGTCTGTCTGTCTGTCTGTTCGGTAAAAATTGTAGCCAAACGGCTAGACCTAGAGAGTTGAAATTTGGCATGCTTATACAACTCTTTGACCCGCATATAGGAAAAATACTAAAACATGTAAAAAACATACCCCCTAAAAATATAAACAAATATGTGCTCATGGAAAACAAAAATATTTTTTTTAAATTCTGAGTAGGGTATCAAATGAAAGCCCTTAGTACGTGGATTAACGATCAAATTTTAATTTTTGCAAAATAAATTATTTTGATGCTATTTTTGCCAAAATTGTGCAAAAAAAAATTTGTCCCACACCCTGTAGCTCAGATGGTTTAAACTAAAAATCTAAAAAAATTCTAAGTAATGTATATTGATGTGAACCGAAATAGTACAACAGGAATTTTTGATCAGATTATGTTTTCGGAAAATAACGCATTTTTTGTGGTTTTTGGTGTACAAAAGTTACCAATTTAAGACACTCACATGCAAGGCATGCGATAGCGTAATGGGTTAGAGCACTGGTCTCGTAAGCTAAAATGCGCTGGAAACGAAGGGTTTCGAGTTCGAGTACGGAGTGAATTTTATTTTTTCTGTTTTTTTTTGCATTTTTATTATCTTGAAATTATTTTGTCAAAATTCTAGTTATATTTTGACAAATGTTGTATTTAATTTTTAAGAGCGTAAATTTAATAACCAGTCTTATTATACGATTAACAGACGATAAATTATTTTAAAGATATCGTTTATTTTGCCGTGATTACTACAAAGTAAAATTTGTCCTACACACTCAGCGTACCGCCTTTACTTATTATATAGCTGCGAAACCCTGAAATGTGTGAATATTCACACTTCATCAATTTTTTAACAATTACGAACCAAGTTACTCACACCACACCACACTACACTCTACACTGTAAAAATATTTCTTATTAATCTAATGAATGATCTACGAAGCAAATGCAGAAATAAACTCTGGGATTTTTGGAAAATTATTTAAATTTTGTTTAAAAAATTAAATGGAAGCTCTTAATTCTCAAATAACGAATAAAAGTGATTATCCAAGAAACCGTGGATTTTGATGTGATTATAGAATAAATATTCCTAGACATCCAGCATTATGTTGAATTCTTACACCTGTTAAATACCTACAAAACCCTGAATTGTGTGAAAATTGACACTTCACAAATTTTTAATCATCAATTTTTTCTATCTTTTAAAAAAATATTAACACCGTCTACGGAAAGTATTTAAAAAAAATGCAAGAGATGTTAATTTCCAGACCCAGAAATCCTCTTTCTCTTTTATTTTAACATTCGTCATATATTCAGAGTCACCTATTCAATGCCTTTTCATTGTAGCTATCTTCTGGTGGAACTGGGAGACGCGGAATGGCTTAGTCCGTATTGTATATTGCTGTCAGTAATAATTTATATTTACAAATTCAGTATGTGAAGAAAAACGACTGTAAATTTTCTTATACTTCCTGAATGAAATAAATGGCTACCATTTTATGTATTGAACTTAGTTTTATTTTTCTTTTTAGCACTATATTTCTCAAAGTTATAAATAAAAATAAAATAACCCAGACAATTTAATTTCTCATGTTCTTATTATTCATATGAGAAATTATGTTTAACTTGTTACATAGTAATATATAGTTTTTCTTATCTTTAAAGTGAGGACTTTGTAAGTCTAATGCAGTGTTGTAATAGATACATTTGAAAATATATCTAGATACAGATACAGATACTTGAGGAAAAATGTATCTAGATGCAGATACAGATACAAATTTTAAAAAGTGTCTAGATACAGATACATTTTTTTTACAATGTATCTAGATACTTCAAGATACTTTTAAGATACTTTCATAACTATATACCTATGTAATCTTTAAAAAAATCACTTTTTTATTCCAATTTCAGCGGATATCTCGAACATTTTTTGTTCGCTAATAAATTACTGATTACTAAATGAGTATTTAGGATGACAAAAATAAAACAACAATTTTATTTATTATATTTTTCTTTATTTAATTCACATTTATAAAATTAATTCTTATTCTTAGATTAGATAATTACTTAATGGTTGTTTTACTTAACCGTTGTTAATAAAATTATTTATTTTTTTTTATTTATTATTTTTTTAAATTTATTCAGAGCTGGAAATACAATTACACTTTATTATAATTTTATAGATAAAAATAAATTAAATAAATAAATAAATTATAAGTTTGAGAATTATGATAAAATACAAGTTCTATATATAATTAATTAAATTTTGGAAAACATCCTTTTATTTTTTTCCTTTTATTTAAATAAAAAATAAAAAAAAAAAAAAATAAAAAATAAAATAATGTTTTCCAAAATTTAATTAATTACATATAGAACTTGTATTTTATCATAATTCTCAAACTTATAATTTATTTATTTAATTTATTTTTATCTATAAAATTTTAATAAAATGTAATTGTATTTCCAGCTCTGAAAATGGCTTACGCGGAAACTAGTTAGCTAATAATTTTTTTTTTTTAAATGAAATAATTTTATTAACAACGGTTACCCAAACAATCTTTAAATATAGTTACTAAACGTGTTTTTTTTATTATTATTATTATAGTTTGCAAAGATAATTTTGCGAAGTAAATTGCCAGGCTGCAAGGGTTATACGCATTTCAAATGCGAAACATGTGGTGTACATCTGTTTACTGGTCGCTGATTGGTTAATTTAAACTTAAAATTCAAATATCTGAATGATGCTAAATGTATTACCAACTTGAAAAATCGTAAGGACATATTTTGTAAAAAGACCTTGAAAAAGACAAAATAGGAAAGTATCTGAAAAAAGTACCTGAAATACAGATACTTAGATACTGATTTCAATATCTAGATACAGATACAGATACATATTTTAAAATGTACCTAGATACATTACAACACTGGTCTAATGGACGTTGCGTCCAGGACGCAGTATCCTAAGACAAGGATGGTTTTTATATTTTATGAAGTCGCGTCCAAAACGTGAATGAATACAGCTCGTTGTCCTTCTCGATTCACAAAAAAGACAAATGAGAAGTAAAATCGCTACTGTTCCACCAATCAACAGTGACGAAAAACTGATAATAGCGAAGTGACGAAATTAAATTAAATAAATTAAATATACAGCAATAAATATTTTTTAAATAAATTTTTATTTTTGATGGTCCGTAACTTTTCGGGCGTAGGTATAGCTAGGATCTTAACTAAGCCAGAAATAAGCAGTTGACTTCTATGGGCCGGTTTCTGAAAGCTTAGTAAACTATGAGCAAATGGTCAACTACGGTTACAATATAACAACCCCATAAGTAACCATAGTAACCGTTTTCTAACCATTTGGTTATTGTTAACTTAGCTTTCAGAAACCGGCCCTATGAGATATAAATGCAGTGACTTAAAGTAGAGCAAGTTAAAACTAGTGAAAAAAAGGGGAAATAATTTTAATTGCTACATTTGTCCGAAATAAAAATCAAATTACATTAAAATTCAAATTTGATAATCCTTTTTATGATAGATAAAATATTTACGACCTATAGTTGTAATTCGATTCGACTCAAAAAAGCCCGTCAAAACATAATTGATGGTTGAATTTGCGTGTGTTATTGTATAATTTTTATAGTTCCAGAGTTTTATTACCCCACTATGAAATTTATAGTCAAATATGGGGATATTTACCTTCAGATATGTGTGAAAACGTGTGTGACTACGTTGCTTTCATATATACAGGGTGTTTGTTTGAAACGGGGCACCCCAAAAATCTCCTTCATTTGTAAAGATACAAAAAATCTTCAGAACAAAAGTTAAACTAGACAAAAAGGCCCATCTAAAGGTTACTATAAGAATTCTGAGGCACTTCCGGTTGCACCGGAAATGATGTCAACTTTTGATCTAGCCTAGGGAATCGATAATTTTATATTTTTTTCCTAAAAGTACATTAAATTAGCTTTACAATGACACCAAAAAGTCATATTTTTATGTTAACCATTTCAAAATGGCGACCATTTATTTACAAAATAATAATCAACATTAGTTTTACAAAGTTGAACGTAGCAAGCTTTGAAAACAATAAAAAAATAAACTAGCCATGCCAGGTTAAATCTCGTTGCTGCTCTTCGCGCTGCCTGGTAAAGAAACGCCCCTGTGCCACTAAATTCGTGCTCACTAACGAAATTTAATAGTGTGTCCTGACTTCTGAGGATACTGTTAGCTGTTACCAGGACGAGTCGATCGTGAAAACACTCCAGATTTAGTAATCCCCGACCCCCATTTTGACGAGGGAGGTAAATACGCTGCACAGAAGATTTCGGGTGAAGACTTCGGTTGATGTTCATGATCTTTCTGGTTCTTCTGTCGAGATCCTTAAGATCATCAACATTCCATTTCATTACACCAAAAGTGTATGAAATTAATGGGACAGCAAGCAAGTTTGTGGCAGCGATCTTGTTCTTGCCAGACAGACAGGATCTCCATATCTGCCATATACTTGCTGCGAAGGGCCTGCTTAATAAGAGTGACATCTTGGACACCTCTCTCACTGATGCCTAAAAATGTGTAAGACCCTTCGGCATTAAAATGTCTTATAATGCTCCCATCAACCAATTGAACGTCTTCACCGTTGTCTAAACCTTTTCCTCTGTAGATATGAAAAACAGCGCATTTTTCCAACCCGAATTGCATACCTATCGCGGCAGTGTACTCAGCAACAGCATTTAAGGCGGCCTGCAGGTTTCTCTCGTTCGAGGCGTAGAGCTTCAAATCATCCATATAAAAAAGATGGGAAATTTTGTGCTTACGCCTCGACGGGGGACCCGCCATGTAGCCACTGCCGCGTCTGAGCTCGATCGATAGGGGAAGAAGTGAAATGCAAAATAGAAGCGGGCTTAGGGAATCTCCCTGGAAAACGCCACGCTTGACATGTATCCACCCTGTCGACACTGTGGTTGATCCGCTTAGAACAATAAATTGTGTCAATAAGTTGTCCAATGCATCTCTCTACCTCCGGGTGGACTCGTAACATTCGTAACAATGTTAGAATGAGAGCATGTGACGTAGTGTCATATTCTTTTGCGTAGTCCACCCTGCTTCTGTTTAGTCCAATAATTATAATTATTATTATTATTATTATTATTGTTCTACATTTTGAATTCTCTACTGCAGTTTCTAAAGTCATGAGTTGGGAATTATTATTATTTGTAAGGATAATAATTTTGTATGTAGCTACTATATAATTAAACTGCCAGAAACATAGGAACAGAATTGAATAAATATGATAAAATTCAGTGTTCCCATTTCTAGTGTAAGTAACACTGTAAAAGAAATAAATGGCAGACTATTATCCAGGAAGTGAAAAGGCTTGATCTGAATTCGACTGGAAGAATTAAATGAGCTTGCTTAAGAATACGCATGAATATCAGATCAAATAGTAGATCGCATTTGACATCGGTTTTACTATGCATTGAAACCCGCCAGTTCTATACCTTCAACAGCATTGATCCTTGCTATTTAGCTCTATTGAAAAAGTTCCAGTGTTCACTGCTGAAACTTGTGCAATTTCGTGGTTATTCTGCACATTTGTATACAGTTTCAGATATCGTAAAGGTTTTAAATGCTTCTCTCTTCGTTTAACTGTTATATTTAAATTTAAGCTAGCAGAAATTAGATTATAACTTTAGTTTAAATTAGAAAAACTTATACAAAAATTAAATATATGTATGAATATTAAATATGAGCGAAACAGTGATATTTAAAGAACGCTGTGATCAGTGCTGTTCTTTTTCAATCACGGTGATTTTAAACTGTGACTGTGATCACTGTTCAGAATTCCGAACACCGTTCTAGATTCCGTTCTTTAATATCATTATTTTGTTTTTGTTTTCGGTTTGTTATCATCCTTCATAAAAATTGAATCAAAAACTCCCGATTCCTCCAAAATGCATCGAATCCACAACTCCCGACTCATCACTCCGACTTCTGACTCATGACTCCTACTCTGACTCATGACTCCTACTCTGACTCTAACTCCAACTAACTCTTTTTTTTAAATATACTTAATGACTGAGCGATACTAAAAATTTGTTACTCCCTAAACATAACCACATTGACTATTTCAGGCTACTGTTAAAATCAAAATAAATGTCAGAAAAGAATCAAATTTAATTGACAATATATTCACATATGAGAAGACATCGCTTATCAAGTTACACCAGCGCGATATGTGCCTAGGAGTTCGCAGCAATTTTCATCTCATCCTCGTAATTCCAATCCAAAAACCATAAGATGTTTTTTAATTTGAATAATTGTACCAGATCTCGGGAAAGGGACTAAAACTTTTGCATATTCTATACAGAAGGTTGAAAAATCATCTCACTTTTCTTTTGTAGTTGTTCTAATTTGCATGAGCAGACAAACAAGCGCACAAGTCATAAATATTATGCGACATCTCATGTGTAAATCTAACGCTTAGACAATGTTAAATATCATCTTGGGACTTACAAAAACCAAACTCGGCTATATAATAAATGCTTAAAGAAAAAAATGCAAAAAAAATTGGAAATCGCAAAGGTTTTCTAAATGAAGCTAAAGTTAAAAATCTAGACTTTTAAAAAATGAATTACATTAAATGTCTGAAGGAGACCGTAACAACTCATTTATAACAATTGTGAAAAAGTTAACCTTAAAAACTACAATTGGTAGAGTAGTTTTTAGAATACAATTGAGACAGAATTTGATTCCACACAAACGTGCTTCTGAAGTAAAGTAAGGAGAATAAAAAATCATTCAAATCTTATAAGAATGTTGGTAAGTAAAAGCACAATTAGAATACTATTTAGAAAAAATTAATCGATTGAACAAGATAAATGCTTGAACTGGAATGTATATACAAGGTGTCTCAAAAGAAATTTTATATTTAGTGGATCGATTAAAAAAAAAGTAAGCCGTATATAGAAAAAATGTTTATTAATTATTAAAATACACTTTTTGGGGATTTATTTCTTAAAAATAATATCGTCTAAATGTAGACCCTCGCGTCCTCGGCACTCATTTAATCGAACAGTAAAATTACTTATGACGTCTCGGCAGGTGGACTCAGGGATGGCTGCCATTTCGTGACGGATATTTTCTTTCAAATGCGCCAGTGAAGTCGGTTTATTGGCGTAAACTTTAGATTTAAGATAACCCCATAGGAAAAAGTCCATAGGGGTTAAATCTGGACTGCGTGGAGGCCAATTTATGTCACCTCTCCGGGAGATCAATTTGCCTGAGAATTTCACGAACACGTGGCAGAGACATATTGGACGTGTGTGAAGTTGCTCCGTCCTGTTGGAACCATGTTCTTTGGTTATAGCCAGGAAATTTTTGCAGTTCAGGTACCAAGAAGTTGTCTAACATCTCCACATAACGCTCTGAATTCACTGTAACTGCACGCCCCCTTTCGTCTTCAAAAAAGTAAGGGCCGATAATTCCTCGCGCCGACATCGCAGCCCATACGGTCACTTTAGGCGAATGTAGGGGTTTCTGATGTTTGCGTTTCGGATTCGTTGCACTCCAGTAGCGGCAGTTCTGCTTATTTACGTGGCCATTAAGATGAAAATGAGCTTCATCCGAAAACAAAATGTTGGTAAACGTTGAAAATCACCTGATTTATGAAATTAAGCCTCTGACTGGCATCTTGGGGCTTTAATTCTTACACCAATTGAATTTTGTAGGGGTGCAGCTTTAGGTCTTTGTGCATAATGCGATGTAATGATGATCTATGCACATTTAAAGCACTTGCGCGCTTCCGAATTGAAAGGTTCGGGTCGTCACGAACAGACTGATTAACATTCTCCACGTTTTCTACCGTTCTTGATGACCTAGGTCGCCCGGATTTTGATTTATCCAGCGTTGTACCAGTCTCTTCAAACTTTTTAATCCAATGTCGAATGAGAGGAATGCTTGGCGCATCATTTAAGTGGCGAAAACCTCGAATACTGCAGAATTTTCTACGCGCTACAGTCGCCGAATCACCGTTTTTGTAAAACTCTCGCACGCATAACGCGCGGTCTGCTCCCGAGAAACGCTCCATAGCGACTGAATTCCCAAGAGCCAGGCTACCGATTGACATAACCCCCGCGCCCTTCGGATACGTTGCGTTCACGCAGTAAGCTAAATAAATATAAAATTTCTTTTGAGACACCTTGTCCATTAATACCCCTACTTACGTGAACTCGGAATTATGCGGTTTTTGATTTTGTCGTTTGACAACACTGCCACCCGCTATCTTTAGTGTATCTCTTGCTGTGCTACGCATTGGACGCGTTTGGCGCGAAATCTACGTGCACGAATACGATTCTACGATCGACGAATGTTAATATTGTTTTGTTATACGTTTTCTAAACCCTTAAAAAAACATATCGTCCAAAAGAAGTAAATCTGATTTTCCTGCACCTATAAGAAAAGAAAACGATATCTTTGGAATGTAAATTTAACATTATCAAGGATTTTGATAGCAGAATGACAGAAGGTCTCAGCTCAATTGAAAAGGGCTTAAAAATTTTAGATACACAGACTCCAACGCAGAACGCTTTGTAGCTACAAAGCAAGGAATAAAAAAATTATTAGCTTGCTATGAAGAAATTTTGCTTGAAATTTTATTCAAGCAGAATTCCGCCTTCATTTCAACGCCTTCTTTTGAAGGCGTTGTGTCGTCAGACAAATTTATTAGATTTTATGAAGCCATCGAAATAACTTTTTTGCGTAACTCATTTATTTATTTTTTTATTTTGTGGTAATATGTAAAATCAACTGCAATTTTATTAAATATTTTTCTTCCAAACTAGTGTTTGTATTAGTCGTTGGTCCCAATTAAACAAAATTGATATGTATTTATATGCAAAGTTGAACCCCGACTTACGCGAATTGATTTTCGTTGGACCCACCTATCGCGTAACTTCGGGGTATTACTGTATAAATAATCTTAGCAAAAGACTGTTCAAGTAATACTAAAAAAATATAAGATTAATAAATAAAACAATCGGTAAGTTTGACAAATATAAGTTTAATGTTACCCTATACGTATTTCGGCAGTGACGCCATCTACAGGAGTTCAAATTACAAACTAAACTTATTTTTCAATAGATACATTCAGTGGGAACAAATATTAATGGTAGGGAATACAAGTGTAAACCATATTAGCAGATAAGGGAAAAAAAGTTTTTTACCAATTTATTACGGGTGAGTTGTAAACGTCAATCTGGTCACTCATTAAGGGAATTCCAGAGTTAATATTTTTGTGAATTTCTCGGTATTCTAAAAGGTTCAGTTTAAGGCTTTTATTGTGAATGTGTAGGATTTTAAAGTCATTAACGGAAAGGATATGATTATTGGTGATCATATGTTCTGCTATGTTCTACTTTTTTATTTTGGATGGCTTTCAAATGTTCACCAAATCTTGTAGCAAATTTTCGACCAGTTTGGCCTATATATTGTTGAACAATCTTGGCACGATACTTGATAAACTCTACTTTTGTTGTGTAAATCAGTTTTATCTAGTTTATTATTAACAAGTAAATTTTTAATTGTACATTAATACAAAAGGGTTATATTTGATTTCTTTAATTTTGATCCTATTATAAAGAAATTAAAAAAATCAAATATAACTCCAGCCTTTTATAATATACAATTAAAAATTTACTCGATTTTAGAATGCGTATCCTGGTCTAATGGTTAGCTTGCTCGGTTGCTACGCAGCAAACTAGAGTTCGCTCCCGGGCAGAGGAGGCCATTTTATTTTTTTTTCCATTATTATTTTGTTTAAATTATTTTGTCACAATTCTAGTTACATTTTAAAAATTAAATGTTGCATTTAATTTTCAATAGCGTAAATCAAATAACCAGTTGGAATTGCTGGAATAATATTTTCATTCTATGTGTCATGTATACGAAACCAGAGGGGCGGAACATATGACTTAAAACAACCAATGGAAGCCATAGGCACCATTTATAAAATCTTAATGAACCTTGCTATATTAAAAAAATACTGCACATACTTTGAAATTTAAATAATGGTATTAGCTATTCGAATTAAAATTAACAAACATATATTTTTACTTAAAATTGGTTTTTAAAGCTCTTAGATTAACAGACAATAAATTATTTTAAAAATATCGTTCATTTTGCAGTGATTACTGCAAAGCAAAATTCGTCCTACATACTCAGCATACCGTATTCACTTATTATATACCTGCAAAACCCTGCAATGTGTGAAAATTCACATCAATTCTTTATAATTAAAAATAAATAGATTAAAATTCTTAGATTTTGATGCCTATATCCAGATGTTTGATATGACATATGTAATGGTATCTAAGAGTTACTTGATTATATCTACGACATCCTAAAAATAAGATACAATCTGCAATGCATCATTCAAAATTTTCTAAAAGTTAATTCATCGTCTATCCAATATATTAAAGTAACTAATGTTTAATAAAACTTTTGAAAACTTCTTTATTGCAGTATTAGTTAATATATCACGTCAGAATCTACAAATTCTAAAATGCATTTCCAACAACCAAAAGTTTCCGGACTCTAACGATCTTTTCCGAAAAAACTCTTGGGATCATCACAAAGGAACTGAGTATGTTACCATCCATTACCCGATGTTCGCTCGACTGACAATTAGAAAAAAAAAAACTATTCCTATTTTAAATTCAATAGTGTTCGCGTTTAACGAACCGAATCTGCGTAAGAAAACATGACATGGACTGGCGGACGAGCGGACTGAATGACTGACTGCTTTGCCGAACAGGAAAATGCTCTGTGGAACGTTTACAATACATTCACAAAGGCGGAGAATATACCAGATTTAAGGGATAAAATATACAACTTATAACAAATAGGGGACAAATTCCAATATTTTCTATAGATATTGTATAGTAACGATTTTCGCGTGAGAACGTAATTTATAGTAAACTTATTGGAATTATAAGGGAGACTGTTGTACCTCGGGACAATTGTTACCTTTAGATATTTGAAATTAAAAAACACCTTAGATTCTAGAAATGTTAAAATCTCATAACATGAATAACAATCATATGCAGGTTGAGGAAAACTTATGGTCTCCTGGATTATTTCTTTAATATAAAGTATTCTCTCTGCAGAAGCCTTCAGCATTAAAAAAGCATTGGAAATAATCAAAGAACAGGGAAATATTATATCCGACTATATAATATGTACCGATTCACTCAGTTTCCTGAAAAACCTACAAGATACTTTTAATAAAAACATGCAGATAAAAGAAATACAAGAAATGCTACACCATATCAAACAAGAGATGGGAAAAAGAATAAAATTTATCTGGATACCGTCTCATTCAGGAATAGAAGGAAATGAAGAAGCCGACAAAGCAGCCAAACAAGCCACAGAAGAGTTGAGTCTTACAAACATGAAAATTTCTTACAAGACCTAAAAATCCATTTACAAAGAATATTAGAACAAGCGGCACAAGAAGAATGGAGAAATACTACCCAAAATCACCTGCGAAACATAAAAGAAGAAACAAGAAGATGGACATCACAAGAAAATAGGAGACAACAAATTGGACTTACTAGGCTCAGAGTACGACACACAAATCTCACTCACAAATACATACTAGAAAAAACCGAACCTGCAAAATGTAACACATGTAATACCCAGTTAAACGTACAACATATCATAATCGATTGTCAAAAATATATCACACACCGCAGAACACACTATTTCAAATAATTTAAAAGAAGCATTGTCAGATAACCACACACACCGTACAAATCTCATCCATTACCTAACCGACACAGAGTTAATAAACAAAATATAAAATCAAAATTAATTTCACATATTTATTATACATAACAATAGATATAAGATTATACATATAACATACTATAGAATTAGAAATAACTATGTAACTATAAACTATGTAACTGCACAAATGACCTAACGGTCGAAGTGCCATAATTTAAATAAAAAAAAAAAATTGATGTGAAGTGTGAATATTCACACATTTCAGGGTTCGCAGGTATATAATAAGTGAAGGCGGTATGCTGAGTGTGTAGGACAAATTTTACTTTGTAGTAATCACGGCAAAATGAACGATATTTTTAAAATAATTTATCGTTTGTTAATCATATAATAAGACTGGTTATTAAATTTACGCTCATAAAAATTAAATACAACATTTGTCAAAATATAACTAGAATTTTGACAAAATAATTTCAACATAATAAAAATGCAAAAAAAAAAACAGAAAAAATAAAATTAACTCCATACTCGAACTCGAACTCGAAACCCTTCGTTTTCCAGCCAGTTTAAGAGTGCTCTAACGCATGTAGCCATCGAACGCCATGCATGTAAGTGTCTTACATTGGTATAACTTTTGTACTTTGTGAACCAAAAACCACAAAAAATGCGTTATTTTCCAAAAACATAATCTGATCAAAAATTCCTGTTGTACTATTTCGGTTCACACCAATATACATTACTTAGAATTTTTTTAGATTTTTAGTTTAAACCATCTGGGCTACAGGGTGTGGGACAAATTTTTTTTTGCACATTTTTGGCAAAAATCGCATCAAAATAATTTATTTTGCAAAAATAAAAATTTGATCGTTAATCCACGTACTAAGGGCTTTCATTTGATACCATACTCAGAATTTAAAAAAAATATTTTTGTTTTCGATGAGCACACATTTATTTATATTTTTAGGGGGGTATGTTTTTTAGATGTTTTAGTATTTTTCCTATGTGCGGGTCAAAGAGTTGTATAAGCATGCCAAATTTCAACTCTGTAGGTTTAGCCGTGTGGCTACAATTTTTACCGAACAGACAGACAGACAGACAGACAGACGACAAAATGACGGTATAAGGGTTTTTTGGTCATACCTACAAAACCCTAAAAAGAGTCTTAAAAATATTGTTCAAATAAAAGTTATTTGGGGCAATGAGGATTAGACGATAACAGTAACATTTTTTTCCTCATTTGTTTTACAAAAGGTATGACAGTAAATAACTTTTCTTCAAATTGCACTACACATATTATTTTACAAATTATTATAGAACTTTTCTTTTTATATTCAACATTCAACATTTTTGAGAAATCGCATTTTGTGGCCTTCAAAATGACAAAATTTGTTGGTAAATAATGTAAATAAACGCATGCAATAGGTACATTACTGTTATGGGTCACTAATCACTCAGAATATTATTTTTAAGGCCACAAAATGCGATTTTCTCAAAAATTTTGTTGTGTAACGATTAGTGATGTGTCGGATCACGTAAAAGCCAGATCCGCGGATACGGATACGGATTATGAACGCCCTGATCCGCGGATACGGATCTTGCATTGCAATAGAAAAACGAACGATCTTAAAGCGAAAGTTAGATGTGTCGTGCTGTTTCTACAAATCAAAGCATACAAACTGAGAGTACAAACACGCAGAAAGATTGTTAGCGGCGCCTATAAGCGCTTGCTAAATTGCGCTGACTAGCGAGAATAAATATTGCTTTACTTTGAATTATATCCGGGCACGTAGAATGCTTGTTGGCGCTTGAAATATACGCCGATAAGGAATCTTTGAAATATTATTTATCAGCTTACGAGAAACTGACCTGTTTTCTGATGATTTGTTGATTTTTTTGATAGTTATTAATAAAATTTCTTTGACATTGCGAATTACCGACATTTACAATTACTTATTGGCTGAATAAATTTTATTATTTGGTATGAATTTGTTTCCAACGTGTTTTTTCCATGTTTTAGTAGATATATTACTCCCCCAAATAACTACTGAAACATTAAGTACATCACTTATTTCGGTCACTGAAACACTTTTTAAGAAACAAGACACTTAGAGATATGAACCATGTTAAAATGAGCCTTGAACCATTTTTTCTTTCAAAAAATCAGGAATTTTATAAATCGGGAATATTTTCTCTTCCTGATAAATGGCAGAGTGTTATAGATTATAATGGTAACTATTTTACTCAATAAAGTACATTTTTAGGGTTTTGTAGGTATGACCAAAAAACCCTTATACCGTCATTTTGTCGTCTGTCTGTCTGTCTGTTCGGTAAAAATTGTAGCCAAACGGCTAAACCTAGAGAGTTGAAATTTGGCATGCTTATACAACTCTTTGACCCGCACATAGGAAAAATACTAAAACATCTAAAAAACATACCCCCCTAAAAATATAAACAAATATGTGCTCATCGAAAATAAAATATTTTTTTTTAAATTCTGAGTAGGGTATCAAATGAAAGCCCTTAGTACGTGGATTAACGATCAAATTTTTATTTTTGCAAAATAAATTATTTTGATACGATTTTTGACAAAATTGTGCAAAAAAAAATTTGTCCCACACCCTGTAGCCCAGATGGTTTAAACTAAAAATCTAAAAAAATTCTAAGTAATGTATATTGGTGTGAACCGAAATAGTACAACAGGAATTTTTGATCAGAATATGTTTTCGGAAAATAACGCATTTTTTGTGGTTTTTGGTTCACAAAGTACAAAAGTTATACCAATGTAAGACACTCACATGCAAGGCGTGCGATAGCGTAATGGGTTAGAGCATTAGCTAAAATGCGCTGAAACGAAGGGTTTCGAGTTCGAGTACGGAGTGAATTTTATTTTTTCTGTTTTTTTTTGCATTTTTATTATGTTGAAATTATTTTGTTAAAATTCTAGTTATATTTTGACAAATGTTGTATTTAATTTTTAAGAGCGTAAATTTAATAACCAGTCTTATTATATGATTAACAGACGATAAATTATTTTAAAAATATCGTTCATTTTGCCGTGATTACTACAAAGTTAAATTTGTCCTACACACTCAGCATACCGGCTTCACTTATTATATACCTGCGAAACCCTGAAATGTGTGAATATTCACACTTCACATCAATTTTTTTTAATAATACCAAATAAATGAAAAAGCTTTCCGGTACACCTAATATGTTAAAGTAAATTTGTTAGTACTATGGTAATAACTATATCTATAATACTATATTATAAAATAAAATTTTCAACTACGTATTTCTTAAGCAAACCCCGATCTTCTTTTCCAAAGTATGATACGTCTCTGTTATTGACTATAATCTTTGGACCCAACTTAACGGGTATGGAAGTGAGCTTCAGTGCACCTCGCTAGATGGCTGCACAATTCAAAAGACTCCCTCTTGGATCAAGGGTGACAGAACATAAATGTACTCCCCGGAATCTCTAGATATATTTAACTGCAATAAAAACATACCTCATTGAAATTCATGAGTTATTTTATTTAATTTATAAATAATTGAAATGCCAACTGAATTGAAATGTTATTGTAATGAGTTGGATTTTATTTTGCCGGGATATATATCTGGATGATGCACTTTATTTGATTATAACAGTCTGGTTTCAATTTGGGGATATGATTACCAATTAGGATATTGATTCTGAAATTATTTTTAGGAATGTTCAACGATTTATTCAAAATAGATTAATAATCGTTCACGCTAAGAGACACAACCAACAAAATGGAGAAAATATATCGGCACGACAAAATATGATATTTAAACGACAAATGTTGTACGATAAAATGTGTGTTCTACAGGAAAAATTACGTCATTATAACGAAAATTTGGGTTGCCTGTATGATAGAAGTTGGCATTTGAACTACAAATATTGTACTCGTTAGTGCGTACGCCGAGGAAGGTTGCAATTAGCATTAAATTAAATCTGAACAGTATGATAAATATACCAAAATCTTCTTCTTCTTCTTTGGGCACTATCAGTCAGCATTTTTGGCCTCACTCACATAAGCCCCTCGATCTATTCATTGTCAAGTCTTGCCAAGTACCCTGTATACCAATACTTGTTAGATCTTCGGTTAGCTGATCTCTGCATCTCTTGCGAGGTCTTCCCACATTCTGTCCTCCCTCATCCTCATAAGGTGTCCTATCCACTGTAATCGTCTGCCTCTGAGTTCTTGGGTAATACTTGACCTTAAGTACAGTTCTCGGATATCTTCGTTCTTACAGATTCCCCAGTCACTATTAATATAAATTGGACCATAGATTCTGCGTAATATTTTATTTTCGAAAACTGTGAGGTGTTGTTTATCTCGATTTGTTAAGGTCCATGTTTGGAGCCATATATAAGTACTAGACGTACTATAACTTGGTATAACCTGATCTTGTTGCTCCTCGATAAGAGTTTCGTTTTGAAGAGGGGACCAAGTGCAAAATACGATGCATTTGCAGTTTTAATTCTATTCGCATATCAAAATTAAAATATTTTTTTAAATGTTGCTCGATGGGCGTAATCATCCAGTAACGCCAATGTTGCATATAAGATTTTATTTTCCACTTCACATAAATTAAAAAGTAAAAATTAACGGAAATTTGTACATATCTGGTAGTTTATGGTAATTAACAGTTTATAGACAAAAAATAAATCAACAGAAACTTAAATGTAAAGAAAAATATGGAAAGGAATACGAGAATAAATGAGGGCGTTATGGATTCATAATGCTCCGGTTGTTATGCATATGTTTAAATATCCAGTATCTTAGGAATTATGACCAAATAACAGCGAAGTGAAAAATAACATAATAAACAGCATATATATTGCAACTTTTTAAAAACTTATTTAAAATAAAATACATGGCCTGCTATACGACTTTTTTTCGATCATATTGTATCTCAATCGTCCCAAGCAAACCTCTTAAAGATATCTCTATGATGGAATATTTTGGTGACTTTAAAACTTAAAATTACAATAAATAGTATTAGTTAACAGTTTTTTTAACAACATTATATTATATGTGCAAATAACACAGTTCAAAAATTTGTGTCTTTATTTTAATGACTATTTTCTGTTTCTTTATATCGAAAAATAACTAGAACCTTCGATTATTTTTGAAAAACTGTGCTTTTGTACATTTTACAACGATCAATATACATTTATTTATTTTTATGACCATATAAGGAGAAGCGCGTTATATTAAGTAAGGGTGAGGACGAGCGGGTAGAAAGCAAGTTGCATTTCACTTACGTGGTTCATAGTCGGTGTGCTCATGCGCATTGCAGCGATACAACGCATTTTGTGTGGCGGCAGATCCAAAAAATGGCATCAAAAAGTTGTAAACACGAGGTAGACTCATCCTGCTATATTTGCGGCGAATTTATCAAAACAAGAAAATGGTTGGATTTCTGGTGGGAAAGCATCCCATCAGAAATCCAACCATCTTAAAATCCCGTATCACTGGCTAGGTATACTCATCATACTTTAAACTCTCAAGCACCATTTTCACACTTTCGTAATTTTCTTTGAGCATTACAGAATGAGCCAAAGGAAAAGAGGGAAATTTATTTCTATTGTGAAGAGGGACAGCTTTTAAAATTTTTGTAGAACTGTCTATGAAAAGACGCCAGTCAGAAAGAATGCATGAGATTCCAACCGCCTTGCATAAGCGGTTATACTAAATATCCTTGCTACCTTTATTTTTGTCGGACCACAAATAAAGAAAATAATGGCCAGTGACGAATTTTCACAGATACTCAATACTCATAAAAGGAATGCCTGAAAGCAGTGGTTCATGGTTTTCTCGGAAATAACAGAGCAGACAATTACAAAGAGCTTATTGCAACTATGCTTGATAACTTTAAACTCATGGGTTACAGAATGTCCCTTAAAGTGCATATGTTGCGTACTTGAACCAATTTAAAGATAACAAGGGAGCCTATTCGGAAGAACAAGGTGAACGTTTTCAAGAAGATGTGATGGACTTTGAACGTCGTTATCAGGGGCAATACAATGAGAGTATGATGGGGGACTATATTTGGGGGCTAATGCGAGAAAGTCCATACAATAACAGAATAAATACGAAAAATAATCATTTATAAACTTTTTTATATATTCTGTTACAGTAGTTGTTTGTTTCGAATGGTTTTCTTGTAAATAAAACTGATTCAAATTCATAACAAAAGTTTGTATTATTTTTACATACAATAAAGGTCCGAAAAAAGGGAAATTTTCTTAAAATTCGTAATTTCATTCTGATAGCTACAAAAGCAAACTTTTTCGTGTAAATCTATTTTTTCTTTAATTAATAATGTGGAAGAAATAAAAATCAAATATGCAGAATCCAGACTCAAAATTCCTGTTGACCTGTGTAATAAATGAAAATGAATAGGACAAAAACTGGAAAGTAATGGAAAAAATAAGTGGTCACCTAGACGGGTAAAAAGATTAATTTTCATTAGTTTCGAGAGACTGTCTCACGGTTGACCAATTCATCCATATTAAGCACATATGAGGGTTAGTAAAATGCTGGATTTACCCAAAAAATTACAGCTCTGGAAAAAGAAACATTTATCTTGAGAACATTTAAGATAATATACCAACAATGTACGACTGTTTATGCAATACGGTTCAGATTAACAGACAACAGTATAATCGAGGTTGTGAATTCGCAATAAATTATTGAAATCTATTTGGGCTAAGTTGGCATTTTATACAAATTCTCCTTCTTGCTCTGTTAAATATTAGCGCGTTCCAGGTATCTTGTATGCTAATATTTGCTAAATCTGTCAGCTGATCTCTTAATTTCTTGCGAGGTTTTGCACTGGGCAATGGATTTTCACTATTCGTTCTCATACCTTGACCGTTCTGTCGATATTTTCTCTGTTAGGTTTGTTAAGATGATTACCAGCATCCACTAATCCCTCACTTTAGACTTCTAGAAAATGCACTATTGGATTCCAAACACTGGCGAATAATATGGAGTTATCCTAGTAATACTACCATCTCTACCCTGCAGATCATTGAGTTGGGAGAAGATTTACTGGCAGAATGATCGATGTCTCTTAAATTAAACTTTTCGGCTACCAATAAATTATTTACTAAGATCACGACCAAGTTAATTTCGTAGTAATTACTTTACAAGGTGTTTCCTCAACAGTTCCAACAACTTTTTTTTATTAAATTTGGGTGCTGAATTCGAATTGAAATCATTGTGTAACTGAAATTTCGTTTATTACATAAAATACACATTTATCAATTGAAACTAAAAATTTTTTGTACTGATTTTTTCTCTTTATATGTTTTAATCTTTTTCTCTTATAATGGACCGGCAATTATTGGCAATCAAATTTTTATCCTAAAACCCTTGATATGATGAATTACATACTAAAATGATGAAATAATTGGGATAAAAATATTTTCTTGCTAGGCAGTTATAAAATATGCTGAACTCGGCAGTCAAAATTAGTTTAAAGAAAATAGTATTGTTTTGTGAGGAAAAACTTGTAAAAAATAACTCGGAGACCTTGAGCAATATCTCGTGAAATTCAGTCGTATGTGCCGAAACCAGGTAGTGACTGTGCTTCAGTTGTTGCCTTATCAAGCTACCAGGTCTACAAGTATGAAATGCGGATTTTTTTGAAACTTGCCGCGCAAACTGAGTGTATAGTTCAAAGTTTCAACACGCATTGCGTTTTGTTAAGTTATCATTAAGTGTCAAATGCGTATAGGTTATAATTTGAAAAGTGATCATATAGTTTTGTTTTACTTTGTTAAAAATGTCAAATTTTGTGCCAAATAAAGAGCGTTCGCGGACAGTACTACTGTTTTGTTTTCATTTGAAAACTGCTGCTGAATCATACCGACTGTTTCGAGAAGCTTATGGTGAATATGCTCCATTGCAAGATACGTGTGAACAATGGTTTCGGCGTTTCAAAAGTGGTGACTTTGATCTTACAGACGAAGAACATGGAAAGCCTCCAAAAAAATATGAAGATACAAAATTGGAAACATTGCTACAGGAAGACGATAGTCAATCACAAAAACAACTAGCAGAGCAGTTAGGCGTTAGTCAACAAGCTGTTTCCAATCGCCTACGAGAGATGGGTAAGATTCAGAAAGTCGGCAGATGGGTTTCACATGCATTGAATGAGAGGCAGATGGAAAAACGCAAAAACACAAAAATACAAAAGAAAGTCTTTTTTGCATCGGATCATTACTGGCGATGAAAAATGGATTTATTTTGAAAATCCCAAACGCAAAAAATCATAAGTGAACCCAGGCTCACTAGCAACATCAACTGCAAGACCGAATCGCTTTGGCAAAAAGACAATGCTCTGTACTTGGTGGGACCAAAAGGGTGTGGTCTATTATGAATTGTTAACACCTGGTGAAACAGTTAATACCCAACGCTACCAACAACAACTGATCGAATTGAACCATTCGCTGCTCATAAAACGACCAGAATACGAAAGAAGACAGCACAAGGTAATCTTTCTTCACGATAATTCTCCATCACATAAGGCAAAAGCAGTTTGCAACACATTGGAGGCACTCAAGTGGGAAGTGGTACCCCATGCCGCTTACTCACCAGACTTGGCCCCTTCAGATTACCACTTGTTCGCATCGATGGGTCACGCACTTGCCGAGCATTACTTTTGTTCATGTGAAAATGTGAAAGAATGGCTTGATGAATGGTTTGCGGGGAAAGGGGAAGAGTTCTACTGGCGAGGTATTCACAAATTGTCTGAAAGATGGGAAAAAATGTATAACTTCTAATGGAGCATACTTTAAATAAATAAACTTTTACTGTTCTTTTGAGTTTAATGTGTTTTATTTTTTAAAAAAATCCGCATTTCCTACTTGTAGACCTGGTATGAACCACAAATCGACCTATTCATCAACAAACTAAAACACTTAATTGCTATTTTAATTAAACGCTTTAAGTACATATTGAACATAACTACATTATTTTCCTGCTTTCTCTCCTATTTTCATTCTTTAAAACTGTGTATAAAATCCTCAACTTTAGATTTACAATTGCACTTCAGCAAATTTATTATTTTGTGCAACACAGCAAAATTCACAGAAATATTTCAAATTTAAACAAGAGAAAAAAATATACAATGTAAAAGTTTGGGGTAGTTGAAGTTGTGACATTTTCAGCGGTGGTAAAACCGCTATAGGAAACGGAAATCTTTGTATCTTTCTCGTCTGACCGGTGTCTGTGCAAACCGACTCCCTGGAGATAGCTATCTCTCGCTTCTGCTACACAGAAGAAAAAATAATGCCTCTTCGTAATTTGTTGGAAACTCTTTGTATAATGTATGTTCTTTTACACCCAACATTTAAATTAAAATTTATAACTTGGGATTCTGTTGTTTTTTTATCAAATTTTGATAAATTGGGTAATTTACATAAGTTTTAATATTATTTTGTATATTTTGAGAAGTGTTGTATGAGGCAGATAAATGGATGATGAACAATTCTCTTTGTTCTTTACATCAATGATCTACCAGAAAATATTAGAGAGTTACCATTACCATCATTACCTTCACCAATACCAGTAATTTCCACAATACTATTTGCTGACGACACATCGTTCCTTTGCTCTTCAAACACACTAGATGATGTCATCGAACAAAGAGACAAGTGCTTAAAGTTAGCAAAAGATTGGTTTACAGCAAATAAGCTACTTCTTAATGCAGAAAAAACTAGCCATCTTTTAATAACTACCAGGCATATTAGCCTAGAACAAAATAGTAGTTGTAAGTTCTTAGGAGTTTATTTAGATACGAATTTATCATGGAAAGAACATGTAAACTTTGTATGTAAAAAATTGTCGCAGACTATATTTGCATTATGGAAAATATCTTCTGTAATTACACCGGAGGCAACTAAAATGGCTTATTATGCAATATTTCATTCGCATATAAACTATGGGGTTGTACTTTGGGGTGTAAGTTCCCATGCAAATAAAATATTCATTCTCCAAAAAAAAGCGATACGAATATTATCACATGCAAAACGAAGGGATCATTGTAGGCCACTATTCCAGAAACTAGGAATATTGACGTTCCCATGCGTTTACATTTACAATATACTTATGTATACAAGAAAATATAAACAAACTTTTAGTACACATGCAGATACGCACTCGCATAACACAAGACAAAAAACCAATATGTTACTACCAAAAATGAGGCTAAATCTCACTAAACAAAGTCCATCTTATTACGGTCCGGTACTATATAATAAACTACCGAATAATATTAAACAACTAAATATTAATAAATTTAAATCAGCTGTGAAGAATTTGTTGGTGAGATATAGTTTCTACAGTGTAGATGAATATCTTTGTGCAAACTTAGAATTATAATTTACGTAGGCATAACTATCTGTTGTTACTTTTTTATTATAAATGGCTGTGTAGCCTGTAATAAAAATGTTAATACCGTTATAGATTAAGATTATTTGTGTAATGACTTGAGGAATGCAATTGTATGTATTGTCTATCTTCTAATAAAGAATTATTATTATTATTATTATTAATTATAAAATATAGAACAAAAATATGCTGGATGCTTTGCTTGATATACAGAAAGCTTTTGACACTGTATGGCATATTGGTCTTGTCTACAAACTTATTAAATATAACTTCCCACCATATATAATTCATTTATTGAAAACATATTTAGCAAATAGGCAATTTAAAGTACAATTAAATAATAATCTTTCTCTTAATCGAACTATAACTGCAGGTGTACCTCAAGGAAGTGTGTTAGGACCTACCCTTTTCAATATTTATGTCAATGACATACCGAAAACCGAACATGTCAATTTAAGTCTTTATGCTGACGATACAGCTTTATTTACTACATCGTTTAGATTGGATACTATTACCAACAGGTTAAATAACAATTTGCATAAAATCAATAAACATTTCAACAAATGGAGAATCAAATTAAACGCAGAAAAAACAGAATTTATAATATTAACTAAAAGACGTCCCAATCTTAATAATATCTATGTTCAAATAAACAATGAAAATTTTTTATCACAAACCCTTCATCAAATATCTAGGAGTAATACTAGATAAATCCCTAAATTTTACTGAACATATCAAAAAAACTACCAATACTGCTAATAAAATCATTTTTCAATTATTTAAAATATACAATAGAAGATCTTTTTTATCTTAGAATAATAAATTACTAATTTATAAATCAATAGTAAGACCAGTACTAACTTACGCTTGTCCAGTCTGGTGTATAGGTAATGTATCTAATTTAAACAAGTTACAGGTAATTCAAAACAAGTGCTTACGTATCATTGGTAAATATCCCAGATATGAAATGATCAGTATGATGCATAAAAATATCAAAATTGAAACTATTTCCGAACATATCCACAAACTATCAACCAAATACTTTATAAGAACTAATCAACATACAAACGAACTTGTTTCGAACATCGGTAAAATTGTTTTAAAACCAAAATCTAAAAAACATAAACGTATCAAACTTGATATTTAAATCAAAACATTTTTATACTCCATTAAAATATTCGAAATTTTTCGGAAATTAAAATAATGTAATATAAATGTTAAGGTTTTTAGGGTTTTGTAGGTATGACCAAAAAACCCTTATACCGTCATTTTGTCTGTCTGTCTGTCTGTCTGTCTGTCTGTCTGTCTGTCTGTCTGTCTGTTCGGTTAAAATTATAGCCAAACGGCTAAACCTAGAGAGTTGAAATTTGGCATGCTTATACAACTCTTTGACCCGCACATAGGAAAAATACTAAAACATCTAAAAAACATATACCCCTGAAAATATAAACAAATATGTGCTCATCGAAAAAAAAACTATTTTTTTATAATTCTGAATAGGGTATCAAATGAAAGCCCTTAGTACGTGAATTAACGATCAAATTTTTATTTTTGCAAAATAAATTATTTTGATGCGATTATTGCCAAAATTGTGCAAAAAAATTTTTGTCCCACACCCTGTAGCCCAGATGGTTTAAACTAAAAATCTAAAAAAAATCTAAGTAATATATATTGGTGTGAACCGAAATAGTACAACAGGAATTTTTGATCAGATTATGTTTTCGGAAAATAACGCATTTTTTGTGGTTTTTGGTTCACAAAGTACAAAAGTTATACCAATGTAAGACACTCACATTCAAGGCGTACGATGGCGTAACGGGTTAGAGCGCTGGTGTCGGAAGCTAAAATTCTCTGGAAAACGAAGGGTTTCGAGTACGGAGTGAATTTTATTTTTACTGTTTTTTTTTTTGCATTTTTATTATGTTGAAATTATTTTGTCAAAATTCTAATTATATTTTGACAAATGTTGTATTTAATTTTTAAGAGCGTAAATTTAATAACCAGTCTTATTATATGATTAACAGACGATAAATTATTTTAAAAATATCGTTCATTTTGCCATGATTACTACAAAGAAAAATTTGTCCTACACACTCAGCATACCGCCTTCACTTATTAAATACCTGCGAAACCCTGAAATGTGTGAATATTCACACTTCACATCAATTTTTTTTAAAATTTTTTTCTTTAAGTCATAATTGTTAAACTCTAAATTAAAATTTCTATTTGTTAAATAGAGTCAAAACTGATTTTTGTGAGGTTACACGGAACTCTGTACTGTACTTATGTGTTTTTCTCTTTTATTGTAGACATGCAAATAATTTCAATAAAGCTTTATTTTATTTTATTATAAAATTAATGTTGTGAGCGGGAAATTCAAACACTGATCAGTCATTGATGAGCGCTCTGTGCTATATGCTTCTATCCCTACTCGTTGCCCAGAGTTCATATGAGATGTATTAAGGTTTTCTATGAATATCCTTTTAAATATAAATGAAAATCTAAAAGAATTTAAATAAAACATTTCTTAGTATTTACTTATGAGAAATACGACGTAAACTAGTTGTAACCTTTTGAGAGTACAGATAAAGCGATAAAGGCAAGAATAAATGTAAATATATGAATAAGAATGAAGTGATGGAACTAAGAGATGAGACGAAAGATGAGAAGAAACGAGAGACAAATGAATCCAAGTGGAAGAAATAGTAGAATGTATGGATTTGTCTGTGGAAAGATCAAAGTGAACGTTCAAGAATAGAAGAATAGTGACAGATCACAAAGATCAGTGATGTATGTTAGAATGCGGAGCTGACGTGGCTCCGGATGTCGTTTCTCATACGCATCTCAATTCATTGATTACATCGTATTTGCACTTCTCAACGAAGTCAACTTTCAAATAACCTACATACTTTAACTTGTGTTATTTCTTTAAGGAGTCAATTTTACGAACATCAAAAGATTCTGTGACATCTAAGGACGTATTTAGGCCACTTGATATTGTCAGGGATTTTGTCAAGTACTTTAACTCTTTCAATTTTGTTCATCTTCATTCAAGAGAGTACTCTAATATTCATATAAATGAAGGTATTAAAATCTAGATCTATTCAAATAGGATTATATTAGAAATCTTGTATTCAACCCAGTTTAGTTCTTATTTAAATGCATTTTATTTTTATTTGCGCATTTAAGAAATGCACGCCAGTACGGTTTTACATGCAACAATAGAAATATTTTATAAGTTTAAATATTGCTTTATATCACCCATAAAACAGTAATGACTTTACATTATTCATATACATATAAAAATGTTTATTTAAATACGTTTTACGATCAGTATTCAACAAGAAATGCATTAAAATCCAATCGTTAAGACGATGGAATCATACCATAATTACCTAGCTAAGGAAGGCATAACTTTTTAAAAATGTCTATAAAAAGCTTTAAAGTTGCATTTGATGGTAGATTATGAAAAGTTTTATAAATAAAACAACAATTTTACTATAATTTATTACGTATTACAAAAAGAAAAGTGTTTAAAGTAGCGGTGGTCAGTCTTGTTGGTCATGGAAGTCACACGTAGTAAAATACAAGGTCACGCGAGCTGTAACTGAAAAAATTGTTAAAGATCCAAAAATAAAAAATGCATTGGTTGCCTTTTATATTTCGGGATTTGTTATCAAAAACAATTATTTATCAACAAAAAATGATTTTTTGTTTTTCAAAATATTCTCCATGAAGATCAATACACTTTTGCATGCGTTTTAACCAATTTTCGAAGTACTTTTTCCCGCATAATTTGAGTTAAGCTCAAAAAAAGGCTCGTGTTGATTGGTGTAAGGGAATGCTAAAAAATTAAACCTAGGCACTGCAAAATCCGTTTATAACATCGTTACAGGTGACGAAACTTGGATTTATTCATATGAACTGGAAACTAAGCAACAATCCATTGTTTGGGTCTTCCAAGATGAACTGAAACCCACAAAAGTTGTTCGTTCACGAAGCACTTCCAAAAAAATGATGACTTGTTTCTTCGGTTGTACTGGATATGTAGCAACTATTCCTTTAGAGCAGTGGTTCCCAAACTTATTTTGTGGCGGAACCCCTATGCGCTGTTAAAAAAATTACGGAACCCTTTTACTGGAAAATTGTTTGTACTTTAAATACAAAAATAAAATACATTACAAACTTTTTCCTTTTATAAATACGATAGAAAAGTAAGAGTTTACAAGTTAGTAGTCATTTTCATTGTATTCCTTAAAACTAGAAAATTAAAATTTAAAAAACAAAAAAAATCGTGAAATAAGTGAGCTAGATTTGTCTTTAGTTTATATTTATACTTTTCATATAAAGTGTGAGACTCCTTGATAATATAGCTAGGTTTAATGAAACGCATACTTTTGCTTTTGATTCTAATATCTTTTCAAAATTTGGTATAATATTGAATAATCAAACGCGCATATCTAGTGCAACATTTAGTTTGCTACGATATTTCAATTTTGTATCAGCGTATTTTAAAAATCCAGATTCACACATGTACGTAGCTGCAAACGGTAACAAAAAATGAATAGTGCTTTATGATAAATGAGGATATTCCTTATATATATATCAGACCAGAAAGTTTTTTTCTGGCTTTTTGTATTTTTTTTTTTTTTTGTATTTTCCTTGTTTAAATTTTTAACCTTGATTAGATGAGTTACGTCCATAAGTCAACTATAATAATAAATTTTTAACTATATCTTAATTTTTTTTTTTTTATGCAACCATTTTTATGGAACAAGAGTGATATAAAGAGCACCTTGTCCCGTGAAACCCCTGATGTTTATCGCGGGACACACTTTGGGGAACGCTGTTTTAGAGGATCGAAGAACAGTTAATGATGAATGGTATACAACAATTTGTTTGCCAGAAGTCATCGCCAAAATCAGGAAAATCAACCAAAAACGTCGCATCATCCTTTATCATGATAATGCCAGCTTCCACACAGGACGTTAAACAATTGATTATTTGAAGGAGAAAAACATCGAATTAATGTCTCATTGTGCGTATTCACCTCATTTATCCCCTAACGACTTTTTTCCTCCAATGTCAAACAAAAAATGCGTAGACAGCGATTTTCATCACCTCAAGAAGCTGGTAAAATGCCCACAGCAACGGTAAAGTGCATTGAAAGTAATGGGCCAGTGCTGGCATTTCGCACTGGGCCAGTGCTGGCATTTCGCATTGGGCTAGTGCTGGTATTTCGCACTGGGCCAGTGCATATATTATACCCACTCTCTAGTGTTTCAAATGTAACATATGTGTACTTACCCAGTATTCAAATAAATTAATGGTTTGGTGCAAAATAAATACTCATTTGGCCATTTTCACCATCGTTGAATAAATTTATTTAACAAATAAAGTTGACAATGTCGCATCGGTTTTAAACTATTAATGAAGAAATTAACATTGCTGTCAATAGAATGATGCGATATTGTTAACTTAAGTTGTTAAATAAATTTATTCAACGATGGTAAAACTGGCCGATTGTAAATTGTATTAACAGTTATAATTTATTGATTTATTTATAAATATTAAATAAATATAATTTCAGGAATAACAGGAATTAGTTTATTTAATTTATTAATTTAATGAAGAATTTTAAGAAAATGGTTTTCTGCCATTTCGGCAAAAAAATTGCATCCTAAAGATAAGTGGTGACTAATAATTTTCGCCAATATTCGGCTTGTATTATCTACCACATCTTTTCCCCCTGACTTGAAGAGTGCCAACCTAAAGAAATCATACTTGTTAAAATAAATTCAATTATCAAATTTTATAAGCATTAATGCTATAAGCTGTTCACTTTTGTAAGAACAAACTAGATCTGGTTATTTTGGTGATTTTTATACTGTATTACTGAGTTTTAGAAACTTGGTTATATTGTAAAAAAAGCTTTACTGTTTTGGATTAAGTTTGTATTATTTTAGGTTAGTATTATATTTACAAAATATTTAAGATGTCACTATTCAAAATAAAATATGACAAATTATATTTTTTAAATGACATATTTATAATCTTGTAACAGATTTATTAATAATTGAAAATTTTATTACATGAAAAAAACTATGATTTAACTAAACTAAAAATTAAACAATTTAACATGAAACAGTTTGCGTAAACTACGTCCTTAAATCTAATAAAACACACACAAATCACAATAAAAAACTGTACAATGTTCACAAAACAATAACTATTTAAATACACATCTTGACAAACTGTCCACCAACACGTATCAACTTATACTGGCCCTCCAAGGCCACGCGGTTAGGGCGTTTTATGAGTAAGAACAATCAGACTTTTCAAATTATTACATTCAAAAAAAGTTTAGTTTTAAGTAAAAAGTATGAGTGAAGAAGAGACGATAGCCCGTATAAAAATGTTTGCTTGGATTAATACAAATAAGGAGTGCTTATAAAATGCTGGTAAAGTACTTCGTATAGGCGGAATGCGAAATACAAATGTGAAGTACATTATTAATACTGGCGTTGCACTTACTTTTGGTGCCAGCAATTTACCAACAGTAAAAGCAGTTCGCCGGCATTCGGCCGTTAGTTGAATGTTTGCTGGGTAGTGACAACTTAAGAAAACTTAAATTCCATTTAGTTCCGCTTACCGGTTTAGAATAGCCCATGTGTGATAAAATTGTATTTATATGGTAACTAGAAATTCATTTCTTGATAGCAAATAAATATTATGAAAATGAAAATGACAGGGTAACAGAATGAGACTTGAAACAATATAACAGCGAGTGAGTCGTTTGTAAGTGACCTGATTTTCTGCTCGGCTGTGTATATTTCATGCTGTACTGTCTAAACTGTCATTTATTTTAAAATTATGTTTTATTTTTCTGTCATTCGAGCTTCCTGTCCTAAAGCGTTATTGTAATGAGAGTGTTAAAAAATGCTCACAAGCGCGAAAATTTAAAATTTATAGTAGCTATTTATATTTCCGCGAATTTCCTGTCCTAATTCACGTTCCGTTGATTTCAAAATATTGTTGGATTTCTCTCTGAAATATAATGTACATTGGATTCAATACATACCAAAATGCAATGGCTACTGCATTTTTATGTAAATTTTTAACATAGGTGATTATTTACGTTTGTATGAACAGATTTTTTACCAAATAAATAATTAAAATAAACATTCTCTACAAACATTTTTTCTAGAAAATTAAATAGTTTTCATTTATAATACTGTAATGTAAATACAAGTTGCATAGCTGGAACACGAACTCCAAAAATTTGTTAGGATCATGATGTGTATTATAGTTGGAAAAACTGTAAATTATTCACTTGGTTTTGTTAAGTATCAGCTTTTTCCAGGTGTCTTTTATACTTGTCACATATATGTCATGAAAGCTTAGAAACTTTTTATCATTATTCCTTTTCTCTACCAGAAAATCTGTGACCAGATCAACAAGTTCAGTTACTCAGTAACTATTTATCAGTTTCTTTCATCACAGGTTGTCTACAATTCTCAACAAACTCAGTGACTGTCCTTGCTCTACACCAGTGCCTCATCATCCTGCACTCACAGTGCCTTATCATCAGCATTTTCCCGTATGCATACATATTTTTCTCGATTGACCGTCGCCAGGTTAGTTTGGGTCTTCCAACGAGTCTTCTGGCCTGCGGATTCCAAACCAAAGTTTGTTTTGCAGTATTGTCCAGTTCTCGCCTAAAAGTATGACCAATCCACTTTTATTTGCTCTTCTTACTTTCTTGACGCAACGCAAGTTTTGTGAGCTGCAATAGGCTTTATTAGTTATCCAGTTCATTTACGGTTATTTATTTTATTTGATTTATATTGGGGCTATATACTTTGTTTTTGGACTTTATATTTAAGACTTATTAATGGAGTACAAATGAAAAGGTTTTTATAGATTTCAAGTCAAAAATGGCATAACAACGTATCTATCAATCTATCTATCTATTAAGGTGTATCAAATGAAAGTTTCTGAAACTTAAAACATATTGATATTGACGCGATTGCAGAATGGACGTACGTATGGTTGTCGCTAGATACCTACGAAATTCTGACAAGTTTAATAAATCACCCTACATATTAATTTTTTTAACATAATAACCGTATTTTATGAATGAGGTCGTATTTTTTGAATTCCAAAAATGTATTTAGCAAAACAAAGCTAAAAATTTATCACAAAATTCGCAAACACACATAAATAAATACGGCAGTTGTTACTGTCACATATTTAAAAATAATTCAAAATTTCTCCACCAAATAACCTCAAAACATAATGCGGAAATTCAAATGTGCAATTTTTCCCCTCGCCGAATAAAAAGAACATAAAAAAATTAAAATGTGCACAAAATTACTGACCGAACAATTTATGCTTTTGGATAGCATTCACGATCTTGTGGTAATAAAATACAGGGCGGCAGTCAGTATAATTCTGCAGTAAAAACAGGAGTGCGGGGGGGGGGGGGGTATTAGGGCATATAGGGTCACCAATGGACAGTGGCTTTCAAACTTTTATTACTTAGACGTGAAACTTTAATTAAATATTTTTTTTACTAGGCTACAAAAAGTTTTTTTTACAGGAAGTGGTTGTTAAAAAGTTTTGAGGAAAAAATTATGCATTAATTTTTTTAATAAAGGTTTATTAAATGAAGAATGTAGTTTCATATATTTTATATTGGATGGAATTTTGACAATTATTGCAGGCATGAAGCAGGGTTCGTTACATTTGTTTTATAATTACATTCTTGCAAAATGAATCCTGGTCTTCTAAATTATACTTAATTGTTTAATAATTTGTCTTATTTTTGAATAAAATTTCAACAAATATAATTTTGAAAAATATTTTATTTAATAAACAACTAATTGACTATTATTATCTACAACGTGTCTTCATTTAATGGGGATTGGATGGAATTTTAACAGTGCATTATTCTCGTCACTCACATTTAAATTTTATTCCATTAGAAAAAGAATTGACACAAACCGTTAGATCTAACTGATCGAATTAAATTAAAATTATGTTGTTATATGTAATTTAGTGTTAAATAAACCAATATAAGTTTATGTCACTGGACCTAAACAAAAAAAGATCTTCACCTCCTGAATCCAAGTGAAGAGCAAAAAAATTGATGTGAAGTGTGAATTTTCACACATTTCTGGGTTTTGCAGGTATTTAGTAAATGAACGATGATTATTTGGGATGCCAAAACAAATTTTATGTCAAAATATTTTTTTATGATTTTTAATTCGAATGCCTAATACCATTATTTAAGTTTCTAAATATATGCAGTATTTTTTTTATATAGCAAAGTTCATTAAGATTTTGAAAATTGCACCTATGGCTTCCATTGGTTGCTTACATCATAAGTCCCGCCCTTTGATTTCGTCAAACATAGAATTAAATTATAATTTCAACACTTTCCACTGGTTATTAAATTTACGCTTTTAAAAATTAAATGCAACATTTACCAAATATAACTAGAATTTTAACAAAATAATTTAAACAAAATAAAAATGCAAAAAAAAAAACAAAAAATAAAATCAACAGGATTCGAACCCTAGAGTTTGCAAGTTTCTTATATTATTAAGCCTACGACAAATCCAACCCCGCCACGAGAGCTACTGTTTAGGTATGTTACACAACGTATTAAATAGTTAACATATTTTAGTTAAAAACACAAAAAATGCGTTATTTTCCGAAAACATAATCTGATCAAAAATTCCTGTTGTACTATTCCGGTTCACACCAATGTACATTACTTAGAATTTTTTCAGATTTTTAGTTTAAACCATCTGGGCTAAAGGGTGTGGGACAAAAAAATTTTTGCACAATTTTGGCAAAAATCGCATCAAAATAATTTATTTTTCAAAAATAAAATTTTGATTTGATACCCTACTCAGAATTTAAAAAAAGTATTTTTTTTTTCGATGAGCACATATTTGTTTATATTTTTAGAGGGATATGTTATTTAGATGTTTTAGTATTTTTCCTATGTGCGGGTCAAAGAGTTGTATAAGCATGCCAAATTTCAACTCTCTAGGTTTAGCCGTTTAGCAACAATTTTTACCGAACAGACAGACAGACAGACAGACGACAAAATGACGATATAAGGGTTTTTTGGTCATACCTACAAAACCCTAAAAATAAAAAGGTCCACACCTCCCGAATCCAAGTGAAGAGCAAAAAAAAGGTCCTCATCAGATACAAATCAAGAAATCAAGTGAAGTGCACAAAAGTTAGAATGCGGGACTTTTGCGGGACATGTCTTAAAGCGGGACACCCAATCAAAATGCGGGACTGTCCCGCAAAAATCGGGACGAATGGCCACCCTAAGCAAAAACGATGTTACCTTACAGTCTAATTTTCGAACAAAGTTTACATCTCCAAGAGCTGTTATTTGTAGAAATTTTAATTTAAAACACACATTCCATTTAAAAAATCAATCACCCATTTGCATGGTTGATTTAAAAGTAGTGTATTTCAAGATGGGTCAACCCTATTCAACCACAATTCCCGTAAACATAAAGCAGGTGTACCTTGTCCCAATAATTCACATCCAACAAAGTAATATGTTTCAACGAGTTGAACCCATTTCAGATCGGGTCCACGTCATGCTATTAAATGACGGTATTTGGGACAGAATTCGGTACGGTTAAAAACGTGTTTGCATCGCAACTGCCCTGGGAAGTATCAAAAGCTACCATGTATTCACTTGCAACTGTTTTCCATTAAAATAAAACAGCCATTGTTGAAGCTATTTTATTTTAGGGTAATTGTACTCAGAGACTCAATTCAACAGTGATTTCGAAACTTTGGTTTTAATCATTTGAACTAATTTTAATTAAATATGTGTTCTAATCACCAAGAAATATAAGAAGTATTGATTGACTAAGCTGTTGCCTCTCGATAACCATGTTGAAAACTAGGAATTCGAAAGAATTGATGTAAGTTCCACTTAATATTGTACAAAATATCATATTAGCATAAGATATTTTGTATTATATTGTTACGAATATTGCTCTGCTGTGAATCCTGGAGTCTTACCGAGAGCAACAAGAGAAAAGTACAAGTACGAGGTGTGATAAAAAATACGGTGTATGAATTTTTATAGCAACAATTGCTGACGCTACATTAATTTGAAGTAATGCGTCTTATAGTCTGATTCATTGAGATAGTCAGTGTCAAGTTTGAACAAGTTGTGACTTGTCAATCGACTTCAGAGCTGGAAGATTGAGGTCGTGTTTACCGTGTCTGTCGCGATCATGGATTTCGACAAACGCGTTAACATTAAGTTTTGTTTCACGTTGCAAAAAAGTGCCAAAGAAGCTTATGAAATATTAAAAACAGTGTATGGTGATAATGTGGTGACTCGGAAGACTGTTTATAAGTGATGTGAGCGATTTAAAAGCTGAAATGAGTCGTTTGAAGACGAGCAACGCTTGGGACGTCCTTCGACCACAAAAACAGAAGAAAACGTGTAAAAAGTGGCAAAAATGGTTCGTTCAAACAGGTGATTGACTATTCGAGAGCTTACCGAAAAACTGAATATCTCCAACGGGTCGGGGCAATGCATTTTAATTTGAAAATGAGACGAGTGAGTGCGAAGTTTGTTCCCACACCTCGCTTCTGACCCGCGAGTTTTTGGCCGAAAAAAATGGTCCTGTCTATCCACATCCGTCTTACTCTCCGGATTTAGCACCATGTGACTTCTGGCTCTTCCCGAAAATAAAAACCGTGCTAAAAGGAAAACGTTTTGGTACTATTCCCGACACTGAGAGGGCCAAAACGGAGCAGCTAAAGACCCTTCCGAAAGAAGCCTTCCGGAAATGCTTCCAATCATGGAATCAACGTTGGGATAAGTGCATCGCTAGCCAAGGAGGGTACTTTGGGATGGTATTTTTGATGATTTTTTTCAATTTTTTATTGGCCTATTCGATTGTATATATCTTCAAGAGTATCCCATTAAAATTTCAAGTTAATCGGAGCAAAATTGACTGAGATATACTCATTTTAATACTAGTACCTATTATTTGTTTTTTCGCGCCTATCGTATGTATGTGGCGTTGTATCGCTTTTGTGCGCATGTGGCTTTAATATCGATATCAGCTGCTTTATACTCTTAGAGAGGGGACTCGTGACGAATATCTTTGATACATATATTGAAATATACTTATTTAATAAAAAAACATTCTTTATTTTTAAACGCGTTTTCTGAAAAATAGCTTTTTTTGATGCAGTGTACATCATAACTCAAAAACTAATGAATCGATCTTTCTGAAATTTTGCACACTTCTTTATAAATCATTTTACTAGGTAGTGACGTTCAGTTTTTGCTTTTATTTTTTTTTATAACCATTTTTCCGATTACCAAACACGATTTTTTACGTTTTTTTTTTCGATTTTTGAGTTAGAAGTCGTACCAAAAATTTAAAACTCAATTTAATAAAAAAAAAACTCGACATCACTACCTGAAGAAACTTTTAAACTAACCAAAACTTTTTGAATTATATGTTTCAGATGATTGTGTCGATATCGTCGACACCGCAAATCAACTTTTTTTTTTGAGTGTTTACTAAAAAATGACGCCAATGGCTCATTTTTCAATATTTTTCAATAAAAATTTAACGCAATACTCTTCAAGTGTTGTTCTTTAAGATAGATTTTCACCCATTTAGCTTACCTTTACCAGATATCCACAAATCGTTCTTAAAAATATGCTTAAAAATATGCTTAAAAATGCAAAATTAACCATTACCTTACTTAACTATCTTCAATTTTTCTGTAATTTATCAAATATAATTTCAGTATTGACTTTCTCATTTCTACATTGTTCCATTTTATTGTTTGAGTACTACTCTTCAGCCTTTCACCGGCTGGAATGGCCCTATCAAGTGATGAGGTCCTGGCAGGTTGAGGGGAAGGGAACTGTGAGGCCCTCTCGCCGTGGGCTCGCAACTAATGCATGCAGATTGAATGGATCGTGCGGCCTGTTTGATCGGATTTAATCATTACGTTTTATCCCCTAATTCGCCATTACCGAATCTAAAAGTTCTTCTCCAGCTCCAACGGATTTTTATCTACATTAATACCAATACTTTTCTACACGATTATATCAGAATTACATTCAACAGCTTACAAAATAAACTGCAATAAGATGACATGTTACAGCAAAAAAACTGTTCAACTGTTTCTACAAATATATCTGGGATTTTATGCAAAACAAGTTGTTATATGATATATAAATAATGCTGTATTAAATAGTATAATAGTTACAATTTTCTTCATTTCTCCAGTTCAATTATCTTAAGTAAGAAATGTGCTTTCTTCAACTAATTCCACATTAGTCTCTCTCTTGGGCTATACTTCCCAATCTTGACAATCTTGAGCATTCTGATGTCTGTCTCTTCTTCGTCTTTCCATCGGCTTCTTGATTTTTTTGGATAGTTCTGTCTTCTTGAGGTCTTCTTATTACGAGCTTAGTACGGCAAAAATTATTTTTTATGGGATGCACGTCTTTCAGTGTGGACTGTCCGCAGCTTTTAACCTCAAGGAGTTAAACTAAAAATCTGGAAAAATTATGTAATGTACTTTGATCTGAACTGGAAACGTATGAAAGGAATTTTTGGGCAGATTACGTTTATGAGAAATATTGTTGGCAGCAATTAAAGACCATAGTCGGCACAATTGAATAATGTTTATCAATACATTAGAAAGTAGTACAAAACTTATGTTGACAAACACGAAACACTCTGCACATTCTTTAATTCCCAAAACCGTAAGTCAGCAACTGAGACCTACACCGCGTAAAGGCCGCTCAAGGAATTGGGACATTAGAATACAATTATATCATAATTGTGACAATATGACCAAACTAGTTCCATTTTTGTGCTTTAATATTCATGTCTATGGGTTTCCTTCCCACAAATGCATTTTGGAGATAGTCATTGGTTAGAATATAGATAAATTGGCACGAAGCTGTAAATGTTATTATGGTGTACAGCTGTTTGATTAATAATCTATTTTATAAATTATTTGAACGCTATATTTAGCATTTGGGTAATGCTTCTCAAAACAATTGAAAAGTGAAACATATTGAATATATGGTTGATATGGAAAACAATATTTGTAATGACCCTAAAACATGACATCTGTACGTGACTGTTTTAAAACATCAGGTTTTATACTCAGAATGGTGAGAGACTTCAAGCAAGCTCGAACATATATTATTTTATTTAATTCATTGGTACGTAGCAAGTTGGAATATATCTGTGTGATTTGGTTTCCGTTCCAGAGTAAATATATTAAGTTGCTAGAGTTTGTCCGGACTAAATTTTTACGTAGTGTTGAATACAGAACTACAGGTTTTTACCCTATGTATGAATCATCTAAAACAATATTGAAACGATATTCTATTAGATCTCTTAAAGATAGGCCTGATATTCGTAGTTTATTATTTCTACATAACATATGGAACGGTGGCGTAAATTGTTCGGTCATCCTATCTGATATTTATATCAAAGTTCCACCCCCTGGAATGTGAATAAGAAATTATTTGTTTCGGGAAAATGGTGATAGAACGGAATCTTGTAGGAGTTCACTGAATCGAATGGTCACTCTTTATAACCAATTATTACCAAGAAATAATTTGTCTTTTATATGAGTTTTGGCCATTTTCGAATACTGATTTGCGATACTTGTAAAATTTGGTTTCATTTTTTTTTTTTATATTTGTGTGTATACTTCGTGTGTATACACATATATTTTCCTTTTTATTTGTTTTCTTTTTTTGATTTCTTTTTCGTTTTATTTACTTTAAAATTATTTATATGCATATGTTGTATACCTTATTACCTTGTTATTCTTAATATATATTATTTCTGGCATATTGTTGATATTTATATATATATATATATATATATATATACATATTTATTTAAATTTATTTTTTTCTACATGTGTAGATACTATTGTGTATACTTAATGTAGGGACACTTTTGGGACTTTAAAGTCTGTTTTATCCCCTATTTCTCAATAAATTAAATTAAATTAAAAGGGAACTAGGATATCCCGTAAGTATAAATAAATTTTGTCTAAAGGAAGTCAGTCAGAGGATACTGGTACAGTCACATATAGTAGTCGGGGCTAAAGTGAATTGAAAAATGTCCTGAAAGACAACAGATCCGTTAGGTCACGGCATATCTAATTTGTTTGCAGTAATTTGACACCAAAAAAGGTCATGAGGTCTCTAATTAATACTAAAGGCATTGACACCTCGTGTTTTTCTTCCATACAGTTATGTTAAGTTAATTACTTTAAATAGATCGGAAACATAATATTCTCTTCGCAGTACTGTTTCCCTTAAATGTCCTTTTAACTCTTACTTTAAAACATAAAATATAATATGCCAGTTCGAAGTATTATACAATAAATATAAATGGAACGTCCATTACACGATGTTCTTTAGAGTTAGTGATAGCTACACATACTTGTATTTAATTTAGCGGGGCATTTAGTGTTTAATGAATGTGTTGGTCTAGACCGGTAGAACGCGCGCCGCATGCCCGATGTTTGAAGCACGTGATATCACCCTGGAGCCCGGAGTCAGCCCGGAATATGCAGTCTGGGAATGTCTCGCACTACCGCATTATACTGCCAAAGTTGCAGTATACCTGCATGTACATAAATACAGGGCAATAAAGATAATATTAGTTTTAGTTTGAAAAGCATAGTTTTGTCCAACAAATGAAACCACAGACTTGTTACTCACTGACTTTGTATTCCTTTACAATTTAGAACAATACACATGCAAATAAATAATTTAAAATAATCTTTTCATGGTTGAAAGTAAAGTATTTTTATTTAAAAGTATTCAAAATGCCTTCCATTTTTATTTAAACATATTCGCGTCTTGATCTATCTGTAGCTCGGAGCATGATAAAAAAGAGAATAACAGAGAGGAAGGTCCTCATATGGGCCCCAAAGAAATTCTACTAATATAGCTAACAACATATTTCGGCAATAGCTTGAAATACACCAACCTTTCAACAATTTTACAAATTTAGTGCAGTTGAATTCTTGTTCCATTAGAAACGAATTACAGTAAATGTGTTTGCTTGTGATAAATAAATATGATTTTCGTCAGTAACTCTATGCAACACTAAAAAATTCACCAATATTTCGAATAGTAATTCGTATTAGGTATACCTAGTAAGCAAGAAAAAACAAATTTATATTCAGATATCACGTCTCAAAACATAGATAAGTAAAATCTTAATTTGTTTATTCTTGATAAAACTTGTTTGAGCCTATTCATAAAAATATATCTTTGCTGTGTACAAAAGTCATCAAAATATTTAGATTAGTTATAAATCTACAAAATACCGCGCGTTTGTGTTAATTCTCCTAACTTATTTTGTTATGTTTGTTGTCAATTTACTCCTAAAAGTGAAAAAAAGCCAATATCGCCATTGCTTGAGAAGTGTTATCAAGCTTATTTTAAGAGTGTAATTAAAAATAAAGACAAATCATGGGTGCTCCAAGTGTATTGTTTAAAATGTTATATATATTTGACGGGTTGGTACAATGGTACTATAAAAGTGATGCCTTTTGGTGTACCAATGCAGTGGCGTGGAGCCAAGAACCACATAGACGACTATATTTCTGTTTGACAAATGTGAAGGGTTTTTCTAAAAAATTAAAACATTCAGTGAAATATGCCAATGTACCATCAGTATCAATTCCGTAACTCATTCTCCAGACATTCCAGTACCAAAACGATTTTCAAGTTCATCGAGTTGTATGGAAGAAGATAACGTTCCCGGCCCTTCTAGTGATGAGGTATTTCGAGATCCAACTAGTATTACAGAACTACATTTAATTAGTCAATCCGAACTAAACGAACTTATCAGAGATTTAGATTTGACCAAAGAAAAATCAGAAATATTATGATCCAGATAAAACAGTGGAATCTTTTACAGACTGGTAGATGGGAACCAGCCATGCTTGCAGACTACCGTTGCTGCCTTCAGAGGGATACCGCGATAACTGACTGAGGAAAGCCAATCGCACAAAAAAATATAAGTTTTTTAATAAAAAATAAAGTTTTGTGTCGCTAATTTATATAATTTTAAAAAAATCAATAAATGCTTTTCTCTATGGAACCTGACGTGATGTGACAATTTTATTTATAAACCTTAATTTATTTTAAGGTGGGGAATCATAATTACATACTGTAAACCCAGTGAAAAAAAAAATATTTAAGTTCTTAAAGGTAAAGGTTTACACATGTTAAGTAAGAGGGTTTAAACTTAATGAATTTGATTTATTTTAAGAGTTTGTTTATATAAGAGGACTTGTAGCGTTTCTAGGAAAAAGGGGTTCAAGCATTGTTCAAGGAGATGCTAGTGTTTAAAGTTATAGACACCATTAAGCAATAACTCTGAACAAATGTCTCCTTGAACAATTTACGTGCCAAAGTTACCACAAATTCTCACAAATGTTGACTTCAAAGTACCCTTTAAAATCTCTAAAAAATGCCTTTCAAAGAAATTCTTGCGACGGATAGTTTGTGAAAGTTTGTCACTGTTCGAGCAGACTAACCGATTCGTTACAATTTATTCTTAGGGGGGCTCAAAAATATGTTGAAAACATCTTAAAAATTCCAAATTGTCAAGATGAAAAGATGAAAGGGAACGACAACTGGCTCTTTGGCCCGATTCCATCTTTGAAGTTGGTGGATATTTGAGTTAAGTGATCTGAAAACTTTCAAATCGAACAATTTTTTTATTGCTCTTAGCCCCTCCCCGAGGTGGGGCTAGGTTCTTTTACGACCTAATTTAATTTAATTTTTGTTTCTGTGTTCGCAGTTTTCGTTATAATAAATCCTAGATAATTTTTAACTCCCATTAATGTCTACGTCTTCTTCAAGTTCTAGCAGTTCTACTATTTCTTCCGATGTAAGTATCAAGTTTTCTTGAAATGGATTTCATGTCCGGCTATATATTCCTGTTTCAATTTCCACAGCATAAAATTGAAGTCTTTTTTGTGGTATAACTGATTGCTGACAACACTGAATATATGAATTTGTATATATATTCCTTCCCAATTTTTTTTTCCGTACATGCATCACTATTTACTTGCACAATCAGCAAACTATTTGATATTTCTATTGTAATCAGCAAACTTTACAATCAAATTAACAAAAAAGTAACCTTTTTACAGAGTTTAAACTACAAATTAACCACGATTTAGTCAATACCGAACCAACCACGAATTCCGAAAACTGAAAAAAAAAACTAGCAAGGTATTAAAATTTAAAGTCCTAATTAATAGTGGGTGAATGTTTGCGTGTAACCAGTAAATCAGTTGAGTTCATCAACATTAATTTGCCTTTTAATTACCCCAGTTCATTGATGTGTGCGTATGTGTTTAATAAATTAAATGTATAATTAAATAACTAATTAAAAATCAAAGGCGGGCCTATTTACATAATTGTATATGGTGAATTATTTAATTGCCCGCCAAACATTGAGTACATACTGTGTTTATGTAAACGTGTTATTCATTATGTTTAAAAACCGGGAAATTCAAATTTTTAAACTGCATCGATTATCATTTCAAATGAATTTGTCTTAAACTTAATTTGAAGGTTTCGTTTTGCTCTTACCTTAAGACTGGGCCTCAAAACCTATTCGATCAACGCGATGAATTATTCAGAACTTTTGAAGAATAGTGGTCAGAACACTAAGCGCAATACTAACAGAAATTAGGACTATCAATATCATTACTTTATTTTTTTAAAATTTATTGTTTAGTTAGGGGTTCTTCAGCTGTCACAAATCTTATATATTACAATGTGTGTACATATATACATTTTATAAAACTATATAATACAAAGTATGACAATTATATTTGATTATATACATCATGTTTTTTAAATATGCAATGACATTATTTATTGAATCTGGGTTGTTGCCTAATAAGTATTTTATTGAGTGATCTGCAACTTGGTTGTTTGTTCGTTTTGTGGTGTATTTTGGGCATTCTGCTAGGATGTGTCTGGCTGTAAGTGTCGTCTTACATGTGTCGCATTTGGTGGTTCGGTATGTTTGAATAGATGTTTGTGGGTTTGTAAGGAGTTTCCAATCCTAAGTCACGTAAAATAGATTTATTAAGAGCAGATAAAACAAAAGACAATCCTGAAAGTTATTTGCTGATCTCTCTACTTATTTGCACTATTAAACTGATGGATTGTCAAATTTATAACCGCATTGCTCTATAGCATATTTGATTGATATTGACAAGACTTTACCTCCAGACCAAGCTGGGTTCCGACCTGATCGAAGCTGTACAAAATTTTTTTTGTCACTCTTATAAAAATTATAAAAAATATAATTATAGAAACAGGATTTCAGGAAAGAAATAAGAATTCGGGGACTTTTATAGATCTGATATCTATAAAATCGTACGATACAATATGTAGAAAGGAATTCATATATATAAACTCATCCAGGTGATCTCATGTCAAAATATCTGTAGATTCGTGAAAGAGATCTTGAGGTACCGTCGTTTTTTCGTGTGCCTGAATGACTTGAAAACCACAATCTCTCAAATGGATTTGCTCAAGGCTGTATACTAGCCTCATTTCTTTTTAATTTGTACATCCATGACATACTGTAAACCTTGTCAAAAAAATTTGCTTATGCTGATGATACACCTCTAGTCATTCAACTTCAATTTAAGGCTGTAACTGAAACAATTTTGATGAAATATCTAGCAGTACTGAGCGACTATATTAACAAGGGGGTCTTCTAACATGTCTAAAAACGAAATTACTTTCATTTAACTAACAAATTGGCAAACATCGCACTGTTAAACATAATAACTAAGAAATTTGTCACTCTAATGGTGCGATTATGGTCCAACATGTAAATCTTACAGAATTTAAGGCTAAATGAATCCTTAACTTCGACTGTTAAATTATTTAAAATTTTGCTATTATGGTCAACTAAAACTAAACTAAAACTCAAACTAAATTTAAATACTTCAGCTACAGAATTGTGACCTTGTTAGAGGCTAATTAAGTATCGTTCAACTGTAAAGACATGTTAATTTAGTGTTTTTAGTGCTGGCTGTCAGAACATATAACTTGATATAACCAAAAACTTTAACCAAGATCTTTATTTATTGAAGAAAAAACAAAAAAAATACATAGCAAAATGAACTCAAAGTACATGATTTATTAAACCATGTTTACAATATTTACCCAAAAATAATAAATAGTAAAAGTATAATTTTAAGATAAAAATGTATGTTCATAGCTAATTTTCATACATAATAACACACATGGCTTAAGCGATTCGTAATGAGCCTGCAGAGCCTGCATACTTGGTTTATAGCTTTGCTTAAACTACTCTGGCTCATGCAATTAAAATTGGAGTTCCCCACAGCTTTTTGGTCAGAACCAGTTGCCAAAAAGTTGATAGTTCCTAACACTTTGAGATGTTGTGGAAGTTCGTCTTGCCTTGTAGGTTATCCATTATGTAGTGGTTACAAAATTTCGTAGAAAAACATTTCTTTTGACAGCCGAAAAAAATTTCTAAAACTCATTAGCAATTTCAAATGGATTTTTTGTGTCTCTTATAAATCTTCGTTCTATGCGAAGATTGTTCCTAAAAATACATAGTTTATATTTTTGATAATTTATAATGTTTATAAATTTATCTTTTATTTTGTCATCTTCTTCGGCAATTAAATGAACTTAAACATAGATCAATTCCATTTACTTGTAAATAAAAATGTTTAACTTTAAATACAATTTCGGGAAACGTTACAGTCTGATCCAATGTCAAACACAACCTCAAATTTAGCGCTATGGAGAGATATATCTAGCAGTAGCTTAAAGAAAAATTTAAGCATTTATTTAATGTTAAATGGTGACCGTAATTGCACTTTACGCTAAATCCTGTGACTTTCACATTTAAAGAGCTTAAATATTTAACTGAAATGACCATAATCGCACCATAAATATCTAAAATATCTTGGAATATCGCTAGATAGATCTCCTGCGATTTCTCAGCACATAAAGCGAGTAGCAGCTCATCTTAAAATCAATATACTACAAAAACTAATTGCTACCACCCGGGGAGCTTCCGTAAAGGTGCTACACATAGTTGCTCTAGGTCTCGTCTTCTCTTCAGCCGGTTACAGCTATTCGGTATGACTAAATAGTGCTCATGTGCATAAAATCAACCTTGAGTTATCTCAGATATCGGTTGCCCACTCTCTGCAATATCGCTTCGCCTCATCTCAGATGTTTGAATATATGATCCAGAGAATGCAAGAAAATATGTAGAAATAACTATCTTCCCATTCATGCCGATTACGTCACGAAACATCTGCGACTAAAATCAAGACATACTAAGTAAAAAAGAAAAAAACTCTTCGTCCCAAATTACAAGCCGATCTTTCAATTATTGTAACGAGTGGACTAGCCAACTCTTCCCTAGAAGGGTCAGGTTTTGAACTACCACGACGTTTAAGGTTCCATTTGAGCTGCGTTTTTACTAGCCATAGTAGATGCGCTGATACTCTTGCCAAATTGGGAGCTCGATCGGCACAGAAAATTTGATTGTGAAAACATCAACCAAAGAGTGAGACACATAGTATCCTACTGTGTCTACTAGTATTCTTCGTGCCTACCAAGGAGAACCAACGGATTTTGTAGTCGTAACACCTGAAGCTCTTACATAATTCATTATTTTTTCAAAAAAGTTGGGAACATTTATTGTACGTTTTAATAATAACAACGTATTGTTGAATCGTGAAACGCTTCATAACAAATTCTTCTCGTTCACACTTCTCGAATAGCAAATATGAACTGTTTAAATTGAATCAAACAAAAATATCGGCAGAAATAAGTTGCAAAGTTAATTCTTGGCCACCTATAGAATAGTTGAATAAACAACGTGTGTGTTTATAAAAAGTTAAAAACTCCATTAATTTTCTAAAATTTGAATCAAGATATTAAATACTTTTCAATTTATGTCTCTGAACAAATTAGATCACGCTACTTCACAAAATTAACAGGCGTGAGTTGAATATTGAACTGTTCAAATTAGGACATGCAGATCGTGTGAGAGGACTAAATATTTGTGACGAAGTATACGAAAAATTCGTGGAGTTTGAATAAAAATATATGAAAGCGACGGAGAAAAGTGAGGTGGTATGCGACAAATATTCGACCATGCGTGAAGGACACTTCTCAATTTTAGAACAAAATTAACCTAGACTTCCAATAAAATGTGTATTCAATCTTATATTTTTACGTAAAAATATGTGCATATTGGGATTAACATTTCAAAGTAAATTGGATTTTTTTTTATGGTTTTATATAATTTGAGAACTGGAGTGTGCGAAAAATTATTAGATTGTTGTGTAGTTTCTGTTGTGATGCTTGTTTATAAAAAGAAACTAGAAGCATGCCATAGAAAATTAAACTATGTTGGTTTCTTACGTCAACACATGTTTTACATAACTTTAACCCTTAACGTACTAAATTTAATTAACCTAGTACTCGCTGCCGGCCGGAATTAAAATTGAACGCGTGCGATAAAATGCAAGCATTTGATTAAGGGAGGTTTAACTGAAGGGCCTGGTTCGTCATTACTTGCATAAAATTGATGGCCGTATCTATTGGTTTCTCGTAATAATATGGAGAAAACTTCTTCGAAAAACAGTGAAAAAACGGTAAAGGACGACGAATCGGCAGTTATATTAGGGGCCGCTGTTTAGTTTATTCCAGTACGTGGTGGTGTAAAATCTAAAATATTGCCGTAATCTCCCGGTCTTCTAGGCCGAAACTGGATCTCCACTTCTTCTTGTTCAATTTCTTCTTCACTTTCCTCTTGTGGAAACGATAATATGGAACCAATTTCTTCATCCAACTCTTCGTCTGAATCGTCTTCTGCTATCACTTCTTCAAATTCATTTTCTCGCCTGTTTTCCATTATAAGGGTATTCAATAAAAACGATACAAATTTTACGTGGTTTTAGAAACTATAACAAGCTGTCCCGTCAAGTGACAATATAAAACTGCCCAATTAGAAGATAAAATTCTACTTTTAATATCTACGCCTATGGTTCAAGATTAAACTTTATTTTCTAAAATGAAATATCCGTTCTCTACTAATGACGCTAGCGCTTAGAAAGAATAAACAAAAACAGTGGTTCATATATAAACCGCTCAGCCAGCATAGTATACAAACCGCGGTTCATATATAAACCGCTCGGCCAGTAGAGTATACAAACCGCGGTTCATATATAAACCGATAGTCCTATAAGGGTTAACTATGTGTTCTTTTTTGAACTAAACTTGATCAAAGGTTTTTAAATGATATACTTGGTAAAGTTTCACAAAATGTTTTATTGGACACGCTAAATCAAACACTATTTGCACTATTAAACTACCATTTGTTCTATATCTACAGACTATTTTAAATGGCGAAAAAACATAATAATAAAAAGAAAGTTGGCGTGAATATTAATTACACTGTCAATATTTTTGGGTCAAAAATTAAAATAAAATATACCGTTAGTTAACAAGCTGTCCATCTTATGTACAAACACTGAATATCAAATATTTGGGCAACTATATTGGACACCCTCATATACTAGTTACAAAATTCACACTTCTAATCAGTTTTTTGCATAGCTTCATTGCCATTCCAACAGACTTGTTTTTACTTGGTAATCAGATAAGTTATATACTCGAATTTAGATGAAAAAAATCATAAAACAAAACTGTAAGGATAATGTTATCTTGTAAAAAATGTACATAATTAAACAATTAGAGTGTAAGTAAAATTTTTCTAAGATTAATTAACATTAAATAGCTCGGGCAATTTTATGCCTGATAATATTGTAATATTAATAAACAAATGTGTTTAATGTCAAAAAACATGCAATGCAGTTTATATGTTGTAGTTATATTATAAATTTTAAAATTTAAACTTAGAACGCAAAACTACAATAAAACTAAAACTAAAATTCCATAAGTTAAAGTATGTATATGGATACAATGTGGATAATTTTTCGGTAAAATTATTAGTGTTGGTCAATACCATAAAGTACCAGAGATACGAAGCCCATAGAACGTCTAATAAAAGAAAATCAAACGAGATGGCTATATATATTAGTCCCTACAACTCATAAAGAGAAGCCAAGGGTCTCACTGAAATTCGTCTGGTGTGGCACTAGGCTAAGGTCGTAATTTCGTCCCAGGATTTTCCATTTCACGCAGTTCCTTCTCCTTGTGCGCCTCCATGTATTTTTCGGTCGTCCGATCCTCCTTTTCTCTTGCGGGTTCCAATGAAATCTGGATATGTTGGTTGAATCTTGGCGAAGTATTTGTCCCAACCCTCTCGATTTGCGACAAATGTCTTGTCCGATCTCTACTGTTTGATTTTTCCCCATAGTTCTTCGTTAATTATGGTGTCATACCAATGGATTCCCATTATCCTTCTTAAGCATTTGTTGACCAAAACTTGTAATCGGTTAATGAAATGTCAAAAGAACATGTCTAAAGAATGTGAAATGGAAGAAAATAGTCAAATATGACTGACATAGCAGCCAGAGTGTTAAAACTTTACCGTCAAACAGGAAAATCTAGAAATGACCACCAGAAAATGGACCATAACTCTGCTCTACAATGCCTTACATCAAAAGGTAGAAAAGCTTACGATTAAGTGGGTTTAAGTAAGCACATAAAATTAAAATATTGATAGCTTTTTATTTCTATTAGGATTAATTGCATTACATAGCGATTTATTGAATTACATCTAGCCTATCCTTTTAAATTTTGCAGACAATAAGAAGCGTCAGAAACCTTGTTTTATCCTAAAGACGTAAAAGCTTTCTATAACTTTTTTAAAAAGGCATTCTAATGTTTTTCTGAGGTTACTAATGTTACAATTTGTTCTAGTATGAAACTTAATGAGAAGATGAATATTTATAAAACAGTTAATAGGGTAGAAAACGACATGGGATTTACCCTGTCTTAAATCAAAACATTTGTATATTGTAATATATCCTGTGTCCCACATTATAAGATGTGTTCAACAGTCTTAACCGGAATATTTGTATTAACTTTTAAGCAAATTAGTATTTATATACGTTTAGAGAAGTTAATAATTATTGTTTGAAAACTTGATAATTGTAATTTATATATGCATGTTAGAACATGAATTCCATCATGCATGCATAGAACTAGTTTAAACTATTTACCACATTTGAATAAGTATAAGGTACAGCAGCAATTTATTTGCTTCATTCAATGCAGAATACTTAAAAATATTCAAAGAGCATTGTTAAACATCGACGGATAATACAAGGTGTCTCAAAAGAAATTTTATATTTATTTAGCTTACTGCGTGAACGCAACGTATCCGAGTGGCGCGGGGGTTATGTCAATCGGTAGCCTGGCTCTTGGGAATTTAGTCGCTATGGAGCGTTTCTCGGGAGCAGACCGCGCGTTATGCGTGCGAGAGTTTTACAAAAACGGCGATTCGGTGACTGTAGCGCGTAGAAAATTCTGCAGTATTCGAGGTTTTCGCCACTTAAATGATGCGCCAAGCATTCCTCTCATTCGACATTGGGTTAAAAAGTTTGAAGAGACTGGTACAACGCTGGATAAATCAAAATCTGGGCGACCTAGGTCATCAAGAACGGTAGAAAACGTGGAGAATGTTAATCAGTCTGTTCGTGACGACCCGAACCTTTCAATCCGGAAGCGCGCAAGTGCTTTAAATGTGCATAGATCATCATTACATCGCATTATGCACAAAAACCTAAAGCTGCACCCCTACAAAATTCAATTGGTGCAACAATTAAAGCCCCAAGATGCCAGTCAGAGGCTTAATTTCGTAAATCAGGTGATTGAGCGATTTTCAACGTTTACCAACATTTTGTTTTCGGATAAAGCTCATTTTCATCTTAATGGCCACGTAAATAAGCAGAACTGCCGCTACTGGAGTGCAACGAATCCGAAACGCAAACATCAGAAACCTCTACATTCGCCTAAAGTGACTGTATGGGCTGCGATGTCGGCGCGAGGAATTATCGGCCCTTACTTTTTTGAAGACGAAATGGGGCGTGCAGTTACAGTGAATTCAGAGCGTTATGTGGAGATGTTAGACAACTTCTTGGTACCTGAACTGCAAAACTTTCCTGGCTATAACCAAAGAACATGGTTTCAACAGGACGGAGCAACTTCACACACGTCCAATATGTCTCTGCCACGTGTTCGTGAAATTTTCTCAGGCAAATTGATCTCCCGGAGAGGTGACATAAATTGGCCTCCACGCAGTCCAGATTTAACCCCTATGGACTTTTTCCTATGGGGTTATCTTAAATCTAAAGTTTACGCCAATAAACCGACTTCACTGGCGCATTTGAAAGAAAATATCCGTCACGAAATGGCAGCCATCCCTGAGTCCACCTGCCGAGACGTCATAAGTAATTTTACTGTTCGATTAAATGAGTGCCGAGAACGCGAGGGTCTACATTTAGACGATATTATTTTTAAGAAATAAATCCCCAAAAAGTGTATTTTAATAATAAATAAACATTTTTTCTATATACGGCTTACTTTTTTTTTAATCGATCCACTAAATATAAAATTTCTTTTGAGACACCTTGTATTTATGTTTTATTCTGTTCTTCTTATTAATATATGGCTGCGAACATTTGGAAAAAGTAATAACTAAAATTAGTATGACCAATACTTTCTTAATTTTCTATTTTCTTCTCCTAAAACCACATTCATCATAATTTTAGTAACTTTAAACAGCGGAAACAACGTAAATAATAAGTTGGTAGTTAATTCAAATGACCTCATTACAAAAATACAAATGTTTTCAGTTGTAGATAATAAAATAGTCATATTCCACATAATAAACCTGTTTGTAGCTCTATTCCGCTACGTTACAATTTAAAAGAGTCATATGCTATATTGTATCTAATTTTAATGATGGCAGAGAATAATAAACTTTAGTTTATAGTTGGATATTTCAAAACTATAATGCTACTTATTACTGAATATATGACCGTAGTTATACTTTCGCGCAAACTTCCGGATATTCGTATTTTAAAACTTTATAATTTGAGTGTCTTACTTCGGGTTTGTAAAATATTTGAAAATTTAATGATTTTAGCTAGTGCTATATCTATTCGGAACTTTTTTTACCTGGTATAACCTTGGTTAGTAATTAAACGAAACGAAAACCAATTATCATTCTAGTAATGAGAAACCGCCGATAACGGCAAATAGGATATGTGATGAGACAGAATTCTAAAGAAGGTTGGAGAAGATAGGATTAACATTTGTTGGACCAGAGAAAGACCTTGTAAACGATGAGAGGATCAGCTGACAGAATATCTAGTTTATATACTCAACAACTACTATGTAATTGAAATTACATTGTCACGTGGATGGTTAGATGGAAATGAAACTTCTGGTTTTAACAATACAATTTATTAAATAATTATAGAATTGCAGTATTATTGTTAAGACTGTATTCGTCCATGGGAGTTGGGTAAGCTTTCAGTCCACCCCGTGTTAGTCGAAATCGGCTTGGACCTATCTCCGAGGCGGTTTTTGCTGAAGAAGCCTTCTCCCACTCACACGGTGACAGCTGCTTGGCTCATCGGTTGTATTGGTTTATGGAGTCGTTTTCGTGGTCATAACCTTGTCGAGAAGAAATTGTAAAGGAGTTGCTTAGGTTCCTCTGCCCAAATTGCGTACGACATACATTTAGTTATACCCGGTAGCGCAGCCAGGATTTTGTCTTGAGGAGAACCGAATCAAATTTTGAGGGCACGCGGGCCGCATACGGCCCTGAACCTTATTTTTTATGGTCCCTGAAGCGATAATCAAAATCACTTGAGCTTATTTAAGGGAAAAATATATTTAAAAATGTAAAATATACTCTCTTCCCCTTTTCTGTTTATAAAAAAATGTCAAGAAACCCTTCGGGATATTTAAAGTTCCGTCACTGCTTATCATTTTGTATGTAAAATAGACTGTGACCCAAATCAGTTCGACACCCCTGTTGTTGGATATTGATTGTTATATCAAATAATAATTCCATTATTTGTTGATAAAAAAATGTAATTGTTAATTCCTGTATCAAAAACTTTCACTTGATTTTTTCTTCGATAAATACATATTTATTTATATTTTTCGCGGGATATATTTTTGAAGTCTCAATATTTCTCTTACTTATGTTCAGTTCTCTAAATCAGCCGCTTGGCCACAATTTGTACAGAACGAACAGATTCATGTGACGGAATAAGGATTTCTTGATTATACCTACGAAAACCTAAAAATAACATGTAAATGTGCATTTTCTGTTAATTTCAACACTAATCATAATAAAATATAGCTTATTATTATTGTAAAATACATAAGTTATTTTGCTGTACGATTATGATAAAATTGTTAAATTTTCATTTCATTGGACCTTCAGAGGGGGCTTGTGTCCCCCCCCCCCCACCTCCATATGAATACGCCACTGTTGTTCAGTACAACTTATATCAGTCCTTTTTGTGTGTAAAACATTATAATGGATAAAATACCCAAGAAGATATTGATATTCACATTTATCTACAAAATAAAACCAAATACCGATTTTAAGAGCGCTATTGTCTCCAAAACTACTCTCTTTATTATATTTCTACTATTTTTACTCGTTTTTACGTTTGAGGTGTTTTTTTAAAATAACATTCTGAAGGTTATACCGAAGTCAGATTTCCACTTTATCTTATCTGAATCGAGTAATTAGTTGTTTAAAACAGTTTTATCATTTGACTGGGCGAATATTTTAGTCGATGTATCAGGGGGAAAAAGGATCAACGCTCCCCTTCATATAATTCGTTGGAGCATATTTGGAAAGTGATGTATTTTCACTTGAACAATAATTATGTCACTTTATCAAGAGTAGGCAATCTTAAAAAAATGATTATTTATACGAGAAGAAAAAAAAAAATGCCAATATTGTTTACAATGAAGTAATTGATAAATTAACTATTGTTGTGGTTAAATTTTATCTTCAACTCCCCGGGCAACGCCGTGTAATCTGCTGGTCCTGGGAGGGCCCAGGGCCTTGGCCCCCCCCCTTGGCTGCGCCACTGGTTGTGTTTAACAAATTCTATCTTCAACTATCCGGAGAGCGTCGAGTAATCTGCTGGTCCTGGGGGGGCCAGGACCGCCCACCCCCCCTTGGCTGCGCCACTGGTTATACCTCTGATTGACCTAATTCTAGGCATTCGTTTTGAGGTGTTCTCGATGCCTTGATGTACTTTGCTGTTCTGTTTCTGCTGTTTCCTTTCGAGTTATACGGTTCGACAACTTTTCTTTCGGATATGCTTATTATGAGGAGATGATCTGCGTAGGCCAGCACTTGCCTTCGGTTTCTAAATAAGTAATGGTCGTGTTGGATCAGATTTTCCCCATGATGGTGTCTAGCTTCATGTTGAAGAGCATGGGTGAAAGTGCGTCTCCTTGTCTTAGGCCAATATTACTGGAAATTGTATCAGTCTTGCATGATCCTATTTTAATTTTGTAGGAGGTGACAATTATTGTTTCCATGATCAGGATTTTTAGTTTTTCTAGAACCTTAAAGTTAATTATCACTTGCCACACCAAGGGGTGTCTGATAATGTTATATGCCATTTTGAAATCTACGAATATCTTATGCAAATCAATTCCGTACTCGTATGCATTTTCCATCAACTGTTGAAGACATAAGATTTTGATCTGTGGTTGATTTGCCCGCTCGAAAACCCGCTTGGTACTAACCCATACCTTTTCCTGCATATGTTTGTAGCCTCCGTAACAATAGGTTTGACAATATATGTATCGTGAATACGCCAGCTTTCAAAATCCCGCTGAATATCTCCCAAACGAAACGCTTAAAGATACGGAATGATTATTTAATGGCGAGACGACGTCACTGGAAGTTTTAATAATTTGCCGTTTCATACACATCGTAGCAGGCGATTATGCGCGCATTCGCATAATCTTTTTATCTTCATAATCAAATTTTCTTCAAGGTTATTATAGTCATAGTATTCTGCTAGGAGGCATGTAAAATTCGGTGACGTCGTCTCTCCATTAAATAATCACTCTGTATATGTCCAGAGGAAAATTTTTACTTGTGTTGGGGTCTAGAATTCAATTTTCCCAATTAAATCAGGAAACATTATTCTGAAATACTCTACATAATAATTATTCCTTTCAAAAATATTATAATAGTAAAATCAAGCATAATGTTAAAGCTCCTCCTTAAATTTGAAATTAGTTGGTTTGTCGTACACTGTGGACGCTAGAGTATATACTCCTATATACGGTGTCAGGACAGAATTACACTGGACAAAATTACACATAGACAAAATAACACAGGGAAGAAATTACACAAGGACGAAATTACACATACGAAAATTACACTAAGACAAAATTACACATTTAATTTTTTTGTGTTTATGAATTTTCTGTTTGTGTTCTTTTATATAAAACATGTTTTTTAAAGGGTTGGATTAAGTAAGTTTTGATGTTTTTTTTTGGAAAAATAAAAAATTGTATTTTAAGGGTTGGAAAAAGTAAATTTTAGTGTTATATGAATTAATAAAAAAATTGTATTTTCAGGGCTGTATTAAGTAAATTTTAGTGTTATATGAATAAATACAAAAAAAAATGTGTTTTCAGAGTTGGCTTTAGTAAATTATCGTGTTTTTTTAATACATTTTTAAAATTGTAATTTAAGGGTTGGATTAAGTAAACTATCGTGTTTTTTGAATAAGTTTAAAATAAATGTATCTTAGGGTTGGATTAAGTAATTTTTGGTCTCAAATATGAATAAACACAAAAAAATGTATTTTCAGGATTGGGTTAAGTACATTATTTTTTAACGTTAAAAAATTCTAATTTAAGGATTGAATTAAGTAAGTTTTAGTGTTTTTCAGGAAATTGAGATATTTAATTTAATAGGAAGCTGTAATGTACATTTTTTTGTTAATTTCAATATTGAAAAAAAAAAATTGAATGTGTGAAATGGAAATATGGTATCGATTGTCGATTGTCGACTTATTCTAAAAAAAACTTTTTTTTTCAAAATGTAACTAAAATTTACTTAATTCGACTCTTAAATATAATTTTTTCTATTTATTCAAAAAAAAAAAAAAAAACACTAAAGTTTAACTAATCCAAGCCATAAAATACATTTTTTTGCTATTCAATATCACCAAGGGTTACGTAAACCAGCCATTAAAATACATTTTTTTAAATTTATTTAAAAAAAACACGATAACTTACTAAAGCCAATTCCGAAAATACATTTTTTTATTTTTTCATATTTGAGACCAAAAATTACTTAATCCAACCCTTAGAATACAATTTTTATTAATTCATTTAACACTAAAATTTACTTATTCCAACCCTGTAAATACAATTTTTATTTATTCAAAAAAAAAAAAAAAACTTAATTCAACCCTTCAAAAAAATTTTTTTATATAAAAGAACACAAACAGAAAATTAACAAACACAAACAAATTAAATGTGTAATTTTGTCGTAAAAAATTACTTAATCCAACCCTAAGATACATTTACTTTAAATTTATTCAGAAAACACGATAGTTTACTTAATCCAACCCTTAAATTACAATTTTAAAAATGTATTAAAAAAACACGATAATTTACTAAAACCAACCCTGAAAACACATTTTTTTTGTATTTATTCATATAACACTAAAATTTACTTTTTCCAACCCTTCAAATACAATTTTTTATTTTTCCAAAAAAACATCAAAACTTACTAAATCCAACCCTTAAAAAAAATGTTTTATATAAAAGAACACAAACAGAAAATTCATAAAACAAAAAAATTAAATGTGTAATTTTGTCTTAGTGTAATTTTCGTATGTGTAATTTCGTCCTTGTGTAATTTCTTCCCTGTGTAATTCTGTCTATGTGTAATTTCTTCTGTGTAATTTTATACCGTGTAATTTTGTCCAGCGAAATTTCGTCATGTAACCCTATATACTTACATGGACCAACAAAAATAACACAATAAGACAAAACAACTGAGAGAGCCCAAGAAGAGTAAGTAAACAAATCAACATTAACCAATTTTCAAATATCATACTTTATACCTTTAGTCTTCTGGCGCCATCTATTTCATATCGTTTAATTTAAACTACGTTGCAAGAAAGTGCAGATAAGTTATTATAACTTCCAACCTACAATAACATTGCCCTATTTAAAGTATAAACTAATTCTTACGTTTATTTAGATTTTAGATTATCTCGCAGATCTCATAAGTATGTTATTAAAGCTAGTTAAAAACTTTAAATTAGACTAAATAAATATAAATGTCTCGGAGTTGTTTCAACGGTAATATTACACTGAGGCTGAAACTTAGTAAGCCAATTATTAAGTCGTTGTTAACGAACTAACACTTATCATTAACTTGTTGCTGATGTTAAAGTTTTATAATAATTTAGGTAAAGTATTGTAGCCCTGAGGAATTAGAAGAAAAAAATCAATATATTCTTATTTTTAAGTTTGATTTTACAGGAGCAAAATCATATTAGTTCACTTGTTCGGATTTTTAAAGATTTTTACTTGAAATGTGTAGAATAATGTCCGGTTGCATAAAGTCTTAAAACTAGATATAAGCTAAATCTTGATAAAACACAAACATTGCGATGCTAGGTATTTTTGTGTTTAAAATCAAGTTTTAGCGTATTTAAGCGCATTAGTGAGATAAATAGTTGTATAAGCATACCAAATTTCAACTTTCTATGTTAAGCCGTTTGGCTACAAATTCTACCGTACAGACAGACACATGAGTGACGTTATAAGGGTTTTTTGGTGGTCATACCTACAAAACCCTAAAAATACAGGGACCCCGAGAGTTATAAGTCATAAAACAGGACTATTTGTTTTAATGCCGTTCTTTAGTTTTGAAGTGTCATACATAGATACATACATACAGTATTGGCCATAAAGATTGCAACTTTTAACATCTTTCAATTTTTCAAATTTTAATAATAATATTGGAAAATAAATACTCTTAATTCTATAATTTAATCATATTTTGTTTGTTACAACAATCAATAATCAAATAATCTGACTTACAGATTAATAATAAATTATTTCTTCATTTTTGCTTGGACAAAAATATTGCAACTACTTGAATTTTCTTGTTATATGCAGATTTTATCCATAAATAATATGTTGTGTACAAGTAATATTTCAGTTTATATTTGTCAATCATGGGTCGTAGTAAAACTGTTTCAAGTGAAATTAGAAACTTCATAATTTCTGGTTTTAAAGACGGGCAAAATGTGATTTCACAAAATTTAAATGTTCATAAATCTACTGTGTCGCGAATTATAAAACGATTTTGAGAAGAAGGTACGTTTGAAGTTTCCAAAATTCCAGGACGGCCACGAAAAACTACAAAACGAACTGATAAAAAAATTATTTATTTATCTACCAATAACCCCTTTCTGTCATCGGAGAAAATTTTGGGCCTTTTGCCACAAATGAATCAAGAAAACATCTCAACAAGAACTATTCGCAGAAGATTAGTTAGTGAGGATCTTTTTAGTCGCCTTCCTGCTAAAAAACCACTTCTATCCAAAAAGAATGTGAAGGCCCGATTAAAATTTGCTAAAAATCATATTGACTGGACTGTGGATCAATGGAAAAAAGTTATTTTTAGTGATGAATCTAAGTTCAATTTGTTTAAAAGTGATGGTGTAAGTTACGTTAGGAGGCCTGCTAATAAAAGATTTGTTCAAAAATACACCTTGCCAACAGTTAAACATGGCGGAGGCGGTGTGATGGTATGGGGCTGTTTCTCGGGATATGGTATGGGTCCTCTATACCACATTGAAGGAATAATGGATCGATTTAAATATATAGACATCCTTCAAAATGTTATGGAACCTTATTCTGATGAGTTCATGCCTTTAAAACATATTTTTCAGCATGATAATGACACAAAACATTCTTCGAAGTTGGTCAAAAATGGTTCGAGGATTCAAAAATTAACGTAATGACTTGGCCGTCACAGTCACCCGATTTAAATCCAATAAAAAACCTTTGGGAGATTGTCAACAGAAAGATTAGAAACAAAACACATTCAAATATTGAAGAATTGTTTAAAGCTTTGCAGGGTGCCTGGTCTAATATTGATAATGAAATGATCACGAAATTATTAGAATCAATGGCGAAAAGATGTCGGGAAGTTATAAATACTGGTGGTTACTATACAAAATATTAAAAATGATCTGTTAATAATAATTCATTTTCTTAATTAATAAAAAAAAAGATTTTTTTAAGAGTAGTTGCTATCTTTATGTCCAGGTAAAAATAATAAATACTATAAAAAAAAATAGAATTTACTATTAAAATTTAATTGTTTACTATAATATATGTAGAGGATTGTTAAAGGTAAGAATTACATTTTTTTAATTTTAAAAATATTGAATAGAATAAAAATAAAATAGGATTATCAAAAGTTGCTATCTTTATGGCCAATACTGTACATACAAATGTATTAATTTATATATTAGCATAGATTTAATACTGTATAACTTTGGATTTAATTTTTAAAATAACATTAGTTTGTCGTGGCACGGTGTCTACAAATTTCTGAAAACCTTATCGTGAGAAAATCAGCTGTGGCCACCACAGGACCAACCGCCATTACAAACATTACTTGTATCAAATACATTCTAGCAGCAGAGTAGGAATAACTTGGCCTAATATTTGCTAATAGAGATATTATTTATCATGACCATGGAAACGTTACATATAAGTATAAAAAAATAGATACTTAAAAAAAAATTCGAAAAATGTTTCTAATAAAAGTTGTTAGATATTGCTTTTTAGCAACTTTTGTCAAATAAATTTTTTCTAAATATTTCTCTGTTGTGAAGCATTCGCAAAAATCTTAAAACCAACACGAGTAAACTCCCATTTCTATTTAACCGATTTTTACCAAAAGTTGATCAATTTGTGCCATTGATGTCAAAAACTTAAATATGAAGTTTCATAAAAATCCTTTTAGCCGAATTTGCTCTGCACGTGTACACGGACCGACAGACAGACAGACAGACAGACCGATAGATATCATGCTAAAAATAGTCAAAACGTTTTGTAGGAAACTCAATTCTTGGAGATCCATCGAAATCTCGAAATGTCAAAATCGGTATGATCACAATACCAATTTTATATACGGAGTGATTATTTAATGGCGAGACGACGTCACTGGAAGTTTTAATAATTTGCCGTTTCATACACATCGTTGCAGGCGATTATGCGCGCATGCGCATAATCTTTTTTTCTTCATAATCAAATTTCCTTCAAGGTTATTATAGTCATAGTATTCTGCTAGGAGGCACGTAAAATTCGGTGACGTCGTCTCGCCATTAAATAATCACTCTGTATGTTGGCGGTCGGTAAAAATACTCCAGGATCATTTTGCTTACATGAGTGCATGCCCGACCCACAGCAGTTCTGTCGTGAAGACATTGATTCGATACTTAAAACTTTACATTTTACAAGAATTTCACTATATGGAACAGTTTTTATATTTTCTATTTAAATTGTGAAGAAACGTAATCTAATACACTATTTTATTTTCAGCATAAAACAGATATTTTTTCTCTATTAAATTTAAAATAGAATGTTATAATATTATCAAAAATGTCCACGTAATATTATATAAAAATTCCAAACGATATTGAACTAAAACGTAATAAAAATGTTTAACGTTATCCGAAACCAGTGAACCATATTCTAAAAAGTCAACATCTACGTCCCGTCACTACATACTTACTGCAGCGCCCTTTGATGACGGTGATATATAAAAGTTAAATTTATTTAACAGCTATGTAATTCTGAGTTGGTGCATGCAGGAAATGTTCACGGTTGACTTGATCAAAGTAGGTCATATATCAGGCTAAACAACTGAAATGGCATATGGTATATTGGATGCATGGCTCTATAAAAAGAGGAAAATTAAATGAAAATGGTCGCGTCTAGTGCTGTCTACGACGTCAGCGACATTCACCAGAGTGCTATAAAAGCAATAACTAACAACTTTTATTTGAGACATTTTTTTGATAAAGCAGCATAAATTAAACAAGTACAAGGTGTCTCAAAAGAAATTTTATATTTATTTAGCTTACTGCGTGAACGCAACGTATCCGGGGGTTATGTCAATCGGTAGCCTGGCTCTTGGGAATTTAGTCGCTATGGAGCGTTTCTCGGGAGCAGACCGCGCGTTATGCGTGCGAGAGTTTTACAAAAACGGTGATTCGGCGACTGTAGCGCGCAGAAAATTCTGCAGTATTCGAGGTTTTCGCCACTTAAATGATGCGCCAAGCATTCCTCTCATTCGACATTGGGTTAAAAAGTTTGAAGAGACTGGTACAACGCTGGATAAATCAAAATCCGGGCGACCTAGGTCATCAAGAACGGTAGAAAACGTGGTGAATGTTAATCAGTCTGTTCGTGACGACCCGAACCTTTCAATTCGGAAGCGCGCAAGTGCTTTAAATGTGCATAGATCATCATTACATCGCATTATGCACAAATACCTAAAGCTGTACCCCTACAAAATTCAATTGGTGCAACAATTAAAGCCCCAAGATGCCAGTCAGAGGCTTAATTTCGTAAATCAGGTGATTGAGCGATTTTCAACGTTTACCAACATTTTGTTTTCGGATGAAGCTCATTTTCATCTTAATGGCCACGTAAATAAGCAGAACTGCCGCTACTGGAGTGCAACGAATCCGAAACGCAAACATCAGAAACCCCTACATTCGCCTAAAGTGACCGTATGGGCTGCGATGTCGGCGCGAGGAATTATCGGCCCTTACTTTTTTGAAGACGAAAGGGGGCGTGCAGTTACAGTGAATTCAGAGCGTTATGTGGAGATGTTAGACAACTTCTTGGTACCTGAACTGCAAAACTTTCCTGGCTATAACCAAAGAACATGGTTCCAACAGGACGGAGCAACTTCACACACGTCCAATATGTCTCTGCCACGTGTTCGTGAAATTTTCTCAGGCAAATTGATCTCCCGGAGAGGTGACATAAATTGGCCTCCACGCAGTCCAGATTTAACCCCTATGGACTTTTTCCTATGGGGTTATCTTAAATCTAAAGTTTACGCCAATAAACCGACTTCACTGGCGCATTTGAAAGAAAATATCCGTCACGAAATGGCAGCCATCCCTGAGTCCACCTGCCGAGACGTCATAAGTAATTTTACTGTTCGATTAAATGAGTGCCGAGAACGCGAGGGTCTACATTTAGACGATATTATTTTTAAGAAATAAATCCCCAAAAAGTGTATTTTAATAATAAATAAACATTTTTGCTATATACGGCTTACTTTTTTTTAATCGATCCACTAAATATAAAATTTCTTTTGAGACACCTTGTATTTGTAGAGACTCCGCTAGAAAAATGCAGGGCTTATACATTTATGTCTGTCGCAAGTTGGTTTTATAAAATTTAAGATATACGGATATGTCTGACGAAGAAAAATGGTTAAAATTAGCTCAAGTTGCTCGTAAGCTTACATTCTTGACGACCATCGTATCAATACCATTATTCTTTTGAACTGAATCGTATAAATAAAATTAAGCACTAAACAACAATAGAATTTCAGATTGGTCACATTATATATCAGTCATGGCCACTTCTAATTAATTCATATAATCGATTCACTATATGTATAGAAAATGACATTTAACCTCATAAAACTTTCATAACTCCCAAAATATCATATCATTAAAAATAATGAATCCATATACCTTATTGTTTCTGACTAGAACATTAACATTTTTTGCACTATTTTATAGTTTGTCTAGACGTGATGTTTACTCAATCAAGATAATCGTCATGAAATCATGTAATTATGTGCATGTTAGGTTAGGTTATGGGTACATAACCTAACATTAGCTCACCTAATTATTAATACTTCAAAGTAAAGTCATGCTATAAGATTTTTTATTAATTATTTGAAAATTATAATTTTTATAACTTAATAAGTTTTGTGGTTTAGTTATCCTAACTTAAATCTTTTAAATTTGCGAGTAATGCTTTATGACATTAATGGTGATATTCTGAACAAATTCTAAACAGCTGTTACTTTAGCACAGATGTAAAGAACATCGCACTTTTAACGCCGATTGTTGAGACGGGTGTTGATATGATTTTTAAAGAGCCAAGCTGGAAAATCTTCCCCTTCCCTCCCTCATATTCCATGGTAACTCTTTTCCAAAAGATAAACAGTAATGCACGCCATGAATGTTTTTTCAAAAATATATTTTTTTTAATTCAATTTAAACTTAAAAAATATACCATATGTGCAACGAAACGCGGAACAGCAGATTAACATGAGATTTTAAATAAGTGTGGAAATTGGCTCTTTTGTAAATTTTAGAGCAAAAATACAAGAATAAAAAGTTGTTTAAAATTAGTTTTTATTATTAAAAAGTCCAAATTTGATACCATAGAATGTCTGTTATACTTTATATTTAAAAAATAAAATATGGCAGTTGCCTAAAAATTCAAATAGCCGTGGAAATAGAACAAAATTTTAATATACTTCTCCGAATATCAGCTGTGCATGTATTAACGTGTCATTATTGGTATTTTAAATGGTCAACCCTATTACGATTTATTAATAAATGATGTCGGACCAGCAATTGAAGAACTGGCTCATAATCGTGAAGTATGGTTTCAACAAGACGGCTGTCCTGCTTAACGAAGTTTTATCCGATACATGGATTAGTAGAAACGGACCAGTTCATCGACCCGCACGGCCTTCGATTCTAACGCCAAATTTTTTATATGGAGGCATATAAAATCAAAAACTTACGGTGATAAGAAATATCCAGATTTAGAATTATTAAAAGACTTTTTTAAATTTCATATCTAACAGGGAAAATTGGTATTTTTTATTCGACAGAACGTCCCATGACAGAAATATTCGGGAAACCTCTATGACTTAAGCATCCACTAATATGGATTTTTTAAAAATTCGGTCCCTAATGGGGTGAAAAGGGCTAAAATGTGATTTCACGGATTCCTCAATATCTCTTAGGTCCATTGAGATATCGACTTGGTTTTTGCTTACAAAGGTAATACAAATATAAACTTATTTCAAAATTTTACTCTAATCAACACCTAAAAGATTGAATCTGTATTCAAGGTGAATTATAGAACCATTCGTATTTCCTTCGTTTGTTGAGTTATAATATTCCTTTTTGGCATATTTGTTTCTTTTTAAGATGTTTAAAAAGTTTTACAAATTTTTTTTTTACTCAGTATGACGTAAGAACCCACTAAAAAGGATTTTTTCAAGTTCGACCCCTAATGTGGTGAAAAAGAGTAAAAATTTTCTTCACAGATTCCTCAATATCTCTCAGGACGGATGAGATATCGACTAGGTTTTTGCTTACAAAGGTTACTCATATACAAAAGTTACCGTAGCGAAGCACGGGTACTCAGCTAATGTTGTATACAATTCTCATCACGTTCAATGTAATCGTCTGCCTCTCACTTTTGAATGATACTTGATTTTGAGTACAGTTCTCGGATATCCTAATTATAAAAATCTTAATCTTATCTTTCAATAATTAATTTGAACAAAAACAAAAATATGACGTTATTTACATTTAGTTTCCAAAAACTATATTTCCGATCTCTTTTTGTTGATAGCCATGATGCAGAACCATGCATACAAAATTGAGTGTGCTCTTGATGAATGCCTATAGGAGAGTGAAGGCTTATAGACGTGGTTTTTAGACAGTACTGATATAATGCGGAAAATATGAGTTGGATGTCGTGAACTTTTCATAATTTACAAAGGATGACAACCACTGGTCTAAGGTACAATGAGAAAGGCGAGTGCAAAGAATGCATTAGTAGCTTAAACTTCTTTTTCTGATTTCTTGTTGTATAAGATTTCAATGGTTCTAAAAATCATACAACGGCAATATCTGAATGAAACTTGGCATTAGAATTCATGGAAAAATCCTCGTATACATGAATGTAGCAGTTAGATTAAATTAACAGTAGAGAAAAAAGCAATAATATGATCCTTATACTGATGTCATACAAAGATAAATAACATTCCAGCAGTTCTTTTCAACATTACCTTTAAAATAATCACTAAATGACCTATAAACATAGAATGAAAATATCTTTAAACAGCCTTGATGTTAAAAATACAAACTCTTTAAAATCAGGTGCAAAATTTCGGGTATAAAAGTATTTTTTTATGTGCATGAATCGATCAGTTTTATACATAGTGAATGGAGAATTAAAAGTTACTTCATGCATACAAATTTAACAGAGGTTGTGCCATGAATCTATTTACGCATGCGTACTTTATATTATTTACACCTATTCATTCATATTTCCATTCATGTCTTTTATTAACTCGCTTTTTAATTTCCTTCTAAATGCCGAGAAAAAGATCACGTATTATATTTATAAACCTTTTTGCAATGTTAAAAATTCTTGCATTAAATTGCGTTTTAAGTTTTAAAATTCAGTAGAAAAGTGGAAGATTATTTCAGAATGTTTTACATTGAAGAAAAGTAATAAAATGGAGAATGAGAGATACAGAGACATTTATTGTGGATATCATTGACATTACGCCAGATCCAGTGTCCGCACAATCCGGAGTGACCCTGTCAGCACTGTTTTCTGCATCCTGCAAATCAAATAGGTGGCAGAGGATCTGCAAGCGAGAATGATCTCGATTTCCCTTCGATAGAAGGCTTTTATACCACCCAAAACACCAACTATCAGTACTACAATGTTAACTTTATACCCTGGATACAGCTTTCTAAGCTCGGATAAAAGATCCATATACTTGGACCTCTTTTCCTCCTCCTTAAGAGAGATATTCTTCTCAGCTGGACTTGAGAATTCGATCACAAACATCTGTTTGGTCTCGATATCCAGTATGTCCGGCTTAGTGGCTGTCAGTAACCTCGAGGTGGGGAAGGAGTAATTCCAATAAATTCGGCACTAAGGATTTTCCACCACCCATTCTATGTCAGAAGGGACGTACGGTATAACCGGTACTTGGTATTATTATTATTTGGGGATTATCAAAACTTGACAAACGTCCACCAGTCGCAAACTTTAGTAACCTTTTCAGCCACGTCATACTAAAGACTAGTGGCGCTGAATACACACGGCTGCATCTCAAACCCTGGTGACATGCAGACGAGGAAATTACGTCAGGTCCTGTGCCCGTATACTAAGAATGACCCAAGCAACACTGATTTTTGCTTCCTGCAGATCAAAGAGGTGGCCGATGATCTGTAGGCGGAAACGGACTCGATTTCCCCTCGATAGGAGGCATTCATACCACCCAAAACACCAGCTATCAGGGCTGCAAGCTTAATTTGGGTACAGTTTTCTAAGCTCAAATATTTGGACCTCTGTTCTTCCTCCTTGACAGAGATATTCTTCTCGGCTGGACTTGAAAATTTGATGACGTCTGTTTGATCTCAATACCCAGAAGGGTTATGTGCGGTTTAGTGGCTGTGAGTATCCTCGAAGTGGGGAAGGAGTAATTCCAATAAATGCGGCTTATTATTACTATTATTGCTGTTAGGAGACATCGATACGAACTGTCTAAGACAGCGTAATCTATAAGATATGTTTTTTCAGTCTCTTGCCTTATAAACCCCAATTGAGTTCGAGACTTTCAAAAAGCTGAGAACTTTCCTGGGAGCTAACCCAGCAAACATTTTTATACGGGCCAGTACTGGTAAAGCACATACTCCCCGGCATTGAAAGTAATGGGCCAGTACCCCGGTGTCCCCGGGGCCGTTACTGGCCCATTGATGTATCAGTTGCTGGCCCAGCAACGGTAAAGTGCAAAATAATCGCATTAGTTGCAAGATTTATTTCTGATGGTTTTAAGTAAAAAGTATGAGTGAAGAAGAGTGCTTATAAAATGCTGGTAAAGTACTTCGTATAGGCGGAATGCGAAATACAAATGTGAAGTACATTATTAATACTGGCGTTGCACTTACTTTTGGTGCCAGTAATTTACCAGCATAAAAGCAGTTTGCCAGCATTCGGCCGTTAGTTGAATGTTTGCTGGGAAACGACAGATATCTTTGGCGAATAATGACGGTGCAACTGCACAGGATTTGTTCGATTTCTGCCTCAATCTGACAAAGACGACAAATATTATCTGCAAATTAACCAATAATTTTAAGATGGTATTTTATTGGGAAGTGTCCAGACAGGAGGCCTGTGATTTGCCTAAGCGTTTGTTAAGCTGGACCAGTTTCTATGCTTTAAAGCTTGAATGTAGAGTAAATTTCTTAGCTTTTTTTAAGCCCGGGAGTCGATGCTAGATTGAAGAGCTTTGTTTCTTTTTTCAAGATCTTATAGCCTTTCTAATATGGCTGCTTGACAATCCACAAAAAGGTTCAGGGCAAATATAATGTAAGCCTCACCTTTTAGCAAGATCAGCTTCTAAAAAGAGTCTTGTTTTGAAAAGGGCTGAGAGAAAAGATTTTTTAGCTGTGTAAATTATGTGGAACAGAAGTGTTCGAAATTTCACTAAGTTTTGCTAATTTTATCAACCATTTTCTCTAAATTGTAAGGCACATGTGCTGTTCTACAGATAGAGTTTTTTTTTTCTTATAATTTTTGTTAAAAATGCCACGTTATTGTAGAAATTTTAATATCGGGTGAGATAAAATATAATTAGTAATTCTTATCGAACATGTTTTTATTCAATGTTGAATAAGATTTAGCTGATACATAATAGAATATCTTCAATGTACAAATTTTGTTACAAGGTTGAAGTGAAATGATCCCTTGACTGTGAAATTCAGCTTTGATTTTCTAATTAAAACAAACGGCAGTTAGTGGAAATACGCATAGTTAGTTTGTCATAATGAAACATTAAACATTAGACAGCATGAGATATTAACTTTACCATAAATGAAATGTGTCTTGATATGAGCTTAATATATTTTACAAATCCCGGAATTGTCACATTATAATTATAACTGAATAAATAAACCAAACATTTGCAATAAGATACGAATATACGCGAATAACTGTTCGTATGTCAGTTACTAATTTAGAAACTGAATGTAGGATATATATCTGAAAATTATATTATTTGCAGAGTAAGACTAATGTTGTAATGGAAATCCTTCTTCTTATTTTCCAGTCTTGAATTTTTGTCATAAACAGAGAACTGCTCCATACTTCTTTCTATACTATTTTGTACTTCGTCATTTACAATTTCAATCTGCTATTTTTTGTTTCTATATCATCCAATCACCTTTTTGAGGTGTAGGATCAACACTAGGGATGGGAATTTATTTTTGGATATCGATATATGCACGATTCGATATATCATAAGTGTGATATCGAGATTCGATATATATCGAAGTAAAAATATCGATATTTTCGATATATCGAAATAACTAACATGTAACATGTAAGATATATAAATTACAGTTTTTTTTTTTGGTTGGCTTGGCGGGAAAAGAAGTGACCACTTGACAGACAATCACTTTAAGGTTGGTACTCACCCAGCTACCACCAGCTTTCTAATATTTTCCTTGTTAATTGCTCTCATAATTAAATATATATATATAGAGGTTAATATTTATCCCGTTGCACAATAATATTTCTCCTAATATATATATATATATATATGCTATTCAGTTTTGTATGGACAAACCAGATCTTTTTGGTTACTTGTATAGTGTATTACGGATTTTAAATTAAAAATATTCCTTGTAAAACTGACTTTAGATTTATTGGTTATGATCATTATTAAGAAATGGAAGAAGGAGGTTGTACGGGTTGCGGACAGCAATGAAAACTAATCAAATCAGCTGACAAGTTTCGAATAAGTTTTATTCTTCATCGGAGCTACAATAGGATAATTAATATAAGTGTATATAACAATAGAATGTAGTCTAACAATAATAAATATATATATAACAGTATGAATGAGAGTATAATTTATAATGCAGAATGTAGAAACTGAGTAGGTATAACGTGAAATAAAATAAAATAAATAAATAAATAAATAATTAATGCATAAAAAATATATAATTATAAAATATAGACTTTAAAATATATAATAGAATAAAATGAAAATACAAGTCAAATGAAATTGTAAAAATTTCTATGTACAACCTCCACTACTAATGGTACAAGATGTCTCAAAAGAAATTTTATATTTAGTGGATCGATTAAAAAAAAGTAAGCCGTATATAGAAAAAATGTTTATTAATTATTAAAATACACTTTTTGGTGATTTATTTTTTAAAAATAATATCTTCTAAATGTAGACCCTCGCGTTCTCGGCACTCATTTAATCGAACAGTAAAATTACTTATGACGTGTCGGCAGGTGGACTCAGGGATGGCTGCCATTTCGTGACGGATATTTTCTTTCAAATGCGCCAGTGAAGTCGGTTTATTGGCGTAAACTTTAGATTTATGATAACCCCATAGGAAAAAGTCCATAGGGGTTAAATCTGGACTGCGTGGAGGCCAATTTATGTTACCTCTCCGGGAGATCAATTTGCCTGAGAAAATTTCACGAACACGTGGCAGAGACATATTGGACGTGTGTGAAGTTGCTCCGTCCTGTTGGAACCATGTTCTTTGGTTATAGCCAGGAAAGTTTTGCAGTTCAGGTACCAAGAAGTTGTCTAACATCTCCACATAAAGCTCTGAATTCACTGTAACTGCACGCCCCCTTTCGTCTTCAAAAAAGTAAGGGCCGATAATTCCTCGCGCCGACATCGCAACCCATACGGTCACTTTAGGCGAATGTAGGGGTTTCTGATGTTTGCGTTTCGGATTCGTTGCACTCCAGTAGCGGCAGTTCTGCTTATTTACGTGGCCATTAAGATGAAAATGAGCTTCATCCGAAAACAAAATGTTGGTAAACGTTGAAAATAGCTCAATCACCTGATTTACGAAATTAAGCCTCTGACTGGCATCTTGGGGCTTTAATTCTTGCACCAATTGAATTTTGTAGGGGTGCAGCTTTAGGTCTTTGTACATAATGCGATGTAATGATGATCTATGCACATTTAAAGCAATTGCGCGTTTCCGAATTGAAAGGTTCGGGTCGTCACGAACAGACTGAATAACATTCTCCACGTTTTCTACCGTTCTTGATGACCTAGGTCGCCCGGATTTTGATTTATCCAGCGTTGTACCAGTCTCTTCAAACTTTTTAACCCAATGTGGAATAAGAGGAATGCTTGGCGCATCATTTAAGTGGCGAAAACCTCGAATACTGCAGAATTTTCTACGCTCTACAGTCGCCGAATCCCCTTTTTGTAAAACTCTCGCACGCATAACGCGCGGTCTTCTCCCGAGAAACGCTCCATAGCGACTGCATTCCCAAGATCCAGGCTTCCGATTGACATAACCCCCGCGCCCCTCGGATACGTTGCGTTCACGCAGTAAGCTAAATAAATATAAAATTTCTTTTGAGACACCTTGTACATTCAAGGCAGTGATTTTTGAACTAGGTGCCACGGTACCTCAGAAAGCTAAAAATTCTATAAAGTAACTACTGATAAATGAGAATTAGGTGTCTAAGTACTAAGTCATCTGGAATCTCAGATTGTCCCATGTATCTTCAAAATGAATTAACTTTTGTTTTATGTATAATAGTATTAAATTATACAATACATTCCTTTAGGTAATACTGTATTCAAATTATTACATTCTAGTTGGCATCTTCTCATTTGTCGTGTATATTTAGCAGTGGTGGGAGGTGGAGAATATATATGCGGTGGTATACATTAGGTTGTACGTTCGCTGTCAAATGCCATAATGTTGGCCGCGACATGTGCTGCTACTGCTAAGTGCAACATAATCATCGAACAACCAGACACAAAACATGAAGCAACCGTACATCACACACTTCGCCTCCTGTATTACATCATCATCAGAGCATTAACACTGCTCACATTCGCACAGATACAATGCTTATTCAATTACGTGCAGATTTTTAACAAACGCCCCATTATGCAGATGATAAAACAAACATACAAAATAAAATATATTAGTTTATATTTTGGATCAATACATATTCAGTTAATCTATGAGACCTATCTTATACATTTTTAATACAGTTGTACAAACATGTAGTTAAAATCAAGCTGGCAGGTAATACAGGAACAAAATCTGAACTACAGGAACTGAAAAACTGGAAAAACCCCATTTTTGTTGCGTGGATGTGTGGGGAGAATAATATCGATATAGTTCATTCGTAATTATTCTGTAAATATCTCAAACTCCAAGTTTTGCGAGCGGATAATATCTGAACCTTCCACCATTTCGCTGACTGGTTGCTATTATTCTTAGGAAGGAGTGGAGGGTTGTTGAATTAAAGTCCTCGTTGTAACTAATCTACTATAATTACGATACGGGTTTTAATATTTACATTATTTACACTAGACTTACAATTACGTTGTTAACAGCTTATCCAAGTGAGAGACACATTTCCACAAACACTAAACACTCGAAAGACTCTTTAATACCAACACTAATTTGTCCACTGGATATCACCACCATTGTCTAAAACAATTTGTCTCTTACGTGTCTCAGAAGCGATTTCATTTCGTCTTCCTTCCTTGCTACTATGACTGTATCGTCCGCGAAGGTCAGTGTTTTGAATTTTGTTCTTCACACAACTAACCCGCCCATTTAAAGTATTTCTTTATACCACTTGGTTAACTTTTTCATCTTTCATTCTTCCTCTTAAATTGAAAGCACCATGTTTGGTGTGCGTTGTATTATGTATATGTTATGGATAAAAGCAATATCTGATGCCACTTTTTTATTTTACCATGGAAAATAATATAAATGCTGTATAAAAAAATACAACTTCTATATAAGAAATGAAAAAATTGATGTGAAGTGTGAATTTTCACACATTTCAGGGTTTCGCAGGTATTTAGTAAGTGAATAATTATTATTTGGGATGCCAAAACAAATTTTATGTTATTTTTTTTTTTGTTAATTTTAATTTGAATGCCTAATACTATTATGTAAGTTTCTAAATATGTGCAGTATTTTTTTTTATATATAGCAAGGTTCAACCAGATTTTGAAAATTGGGCTTATGGCTTTCATTGGTTGTTTTAGTCATAAGCTCCGCCCTTCTGATTTCGTGTATGTATAGGAATATAAATAGCAGTATAGCAGTAATATATTTAGGCACTAATATGATACAGACAGTATAACACATGACATAACATATATTTTACATGTTTTTTTTTTACTTGTATCCATCGTATTATATATAATGTCCAAGAGTATTCAATTTCAACAATTTCCACTGGTTATTAAATTTACCCTTTTAAAAATTAAATGCAATATTTGCCCAAATATAACTAGAATTTTGAAAAAATAATTTAAACAAAATAAAAATGCTAAAAAAACTAAAAAAAATTAAATTACCTCGAGGCCGGATTGAACTCGAGTTCGCAAATTAGAACGCCAGTATTCTAAGCATTACTCCATCGAAGCGCTCTGTTTATTATACTACATAATATCATTAAATATTTTACATGGTTAAGCAAAAAACACAGAAATGCGTTATTTTCCGAAAACATAATCTGATCAAAAATTCCTGTTGTACTATTCCGGTTCACACAAATGTCTATTACTTAGAATTTTTTCAGATTTTTAGTTTAAACCTTATAGGCTACAGGGTGTGGGACAAAAATTTTTTTGCACAATTTTGGCAAAAATCGCATCAAAATAATTTATTTTGCAAAAATTAAAATTTGATCGTTATTCCACGTACCAAGGGCTTTCATTTTATACCCTACTCAGAATTTTAAAAAAATATTTTTTTTTCGATGAGTACATATTTGTTTGTATTTTTAGGGGGATATGTTTTTTAGATGTTTTAGTATTTTTCCTATGTGCGGGTCAAAGAGTTGTATAAGCACGCTAAATTTCAACTCTCTCGCTTTAGCCGTTGGGCTACAAGTTTTACCGAACAGACAGACAGACAGACATACAGCCAGACAGAGAGACGACAAAATGACGGTATAAGGGTTTTTTGTCATACCTACAAAATCCTAAAAATGAAAAATATCATTCAGAATGTATGAATGATATGACAATATTTGTACTAAGCTTCAGCCGAGTGCTGAAGATGGTAGCTCTTGATTGAAAAGATCTCTTTTTACACACTAATTGCGTAAATAACTATTAAACTTTTACATTTATTTTAACAGTCAATATAATTTATTATCGCGTCAATATAATTTATTTTGCAAAAATAAAATTTTGATGGTTAATTTACGTACTAAAAGCTTTCATTTGATATCCTACTCAGAATTTTAAAAAAATATTTTTTTTTTTCGGTGAGCACATATTTGTTTATATTATAGTGGGATATGTTTTTTAGATGTTTTAGTATTTTTCCTATGTGCGGGTCAACGAGTTGTATAAGCATGCCAAATTTCAACTCTCTAGGTTTAGCCGTTTGGCTACAATTTTTACCGAACAGACAGACAGACAGACAGACAGACAGACAGACAGACAGACAGACAGACAGACAGACAGACAGACAGACGACAAAATGACGGTATAAGGGTTTTTTGGTCATACCTGCAAAACCCTAAAAAGCTGTATGAAAATATTATTATAGAATTTGTTCAAGATAACTATGAAAAGACGTCAAAGTTTTTCTCAATTCTGTCAATATGTGACTTGATCGCTTTTCGCACTTAGCTCACGATATGTCAGTTCCATTGAAAAAAACTCTTCATTTAATTTCCATAGCATTTAGATAGCAACTTCTTCATTTGAATTAAAACTTGGTCATCCGCGAATAATAGATTGGACAAGCAGTTGTAATAAATTTAGATTTCCATCTGTTCGTACTTTCTCTCCAATAATGAGTTATTCCTTTTAGTAATAGGGCTACATATCTTATCTGCTACGAAGGTTTATAATAATCATAGCTAATTTATCTTTTGATATAACAGCATGGAATATTTCGATATGCATTCAAAATACTTTCAGGTCTCAGCTAAGAAGTTCTTCCATGTCCGACACTATTCTTGCCTAGAATTTTCCCGGAGTGCTAAGTTTTTGCAGCTCATACTTCTTTCCTATTGTATTCAACATTAAAATAAATAGAAATATCTAGATATTTTAATCAGACATTTCAATTTTCGCTTCTTGATATTTCCAATGAACATCAGGAAACTTATCTTGAAGGATATCAACTTAATTCTATAAACTTAAACAAGGTTCCAAGTGTAGCGAGGCCGGTACGTTACATTACAACGTACTGTTTATTATCAACTAGGTAGCGAGCCTGTGATATTATATGAAGTCTGATCTCAAACTGAAATGAGATTCTTGACTAAAGGAGTTCGGGTACTAGGCTTGAGTTTTATCCAAGGTTCGACATTACGATATGTGAATTAAATGATATGTATTAGTGTACTTACCAACCGACTGACCAGGCATCTTGTATCTAGTCTGGATCTTAGCTGTTCACTTAAGTTTTTAAAGGTGAAGGTTTACACACGTTAAGTAAGACGGTTTAAAATAAATGAATTTGATTATTAATAGTAATATTTACAAATAGTTTAAAAGATTAAAATATAGATAAAAATAATGACAAAGATTAAAACAAATAGAATCGGATAGATCACCAGAATGCCGATACAGTGCCTCTAAGAATTCAACAAACTAGATGTTAATGCTAACCGAACCGAATACTGTCTGATCTCGTCTTCAGAGAAACGTGTGTTTTTATAAGGCATTTCTAGGAATAAGGGTAAAAAGAATGTTCGAGGAGATGCTAGTGTTCAAAGTTATTAAGCAATAACTCTAAACAAATGTCTCCTTGAACAATGAACCATTTAAAAATACATTTCTAAGGTTACGTGCTGAAACGTAAGGTTTGCAATTTTATTTTATTATCTGAATTCTTAAAAGTGTTTATTTTAAAATGCCCCTTGTAAAATCCTTAAAAAACGATGGCAACCCCATTCAAAGAAATTCTCGCGACGGGTGATTTGTGAAAGTTTGGTTTATTGTTCCGTCGGACTGACCGATTCGTTACACAAGTTAATTTTCGGTATCACATGGTTCTTTTTTTATGAGGGTCACTAAAAATCGTCCTGCCGATCACGCGTTCGTCATTCTGCCGTAGATATTCAAATTTACTATTTTAATTTTGCTGCTTCTATTCTAATATTTATGTTTAATTACTAACTCCACGAAACATGTAATTTCAAACAAGTCAAATTTGATAAAACGTTTTCCAAGTGTAAAGTTACACAAACTAGTAATTATCCTAGTTATTTCCTCTGGACTATTACTATTACAATGCAGCAATAATATTTTCATTTCAAATTTGCTTTTGATTGTACGATAAAAAACGTAACATGGGGGAATTTAGAATATCGTTGGTAACAGTGATGGCAATACCAACATATGCAAAAATTCACTAGGAAGGGTATGATTAATTGTGTATGTCATTTTTTATTGGCTTTGCTATGTATATAAGTGACATTTATACAACTTTTGACATTTAATATCAAATGTTAAATACTTAAATGTGAAATATATTTACTTTTTAAGCTGTGAAAAATATATAATAATGTAATTCATGCATCTCTGGAGAAAAATTTGAACATTTTTAACTCATACGAGATTATTGCCAATAATCCTGCCTAACTATGTTCCAGTGGTATTAAAATAATACGACGGTAGTACAGTGTCGACATATGGAGTAATATTTTTGATTGGTCAATGGGATATCCGCCATTTTTTGGCAAGCTTTGAAAAGGTGAACATTGTTTATCCCAATGGTTCCCTTAAGATATTATTTTTTTTCCGCGGCGCCCCAAGTCAATTCATTGATCTATATCATCTTTAATTTTTTCATTTTATTTTATTAGACAGGTGAAAATATGAAAATACAAATGAAAATTATGTGAAGTGTGAATTATCACACATACCAGGGTTTTATAGGTATTTAATAAGTGTAAGAAGTTATTCAATAGATTGAATCACAGCGTGCAATAGGGTCATTCCATGTCAAGTGGTCTAGGGGTCCCTGCTCGACCATCTCCAATTTTGCTGAAACTTTATGGGTGTATACATATATGTTTTAAATGATGATCTGTAAAGTTTTAGCTCCATATGTAGTATAGGTGGGGCACCAGAGGGTTGCCTATGGAAGTCATTCGGCCGCGGTGTGGCTCGTTCGTCAATAATCGGCCAAGTTTCACATGCTTCTGTTGCACAACTAAAGCAGCTAGCACTCTGAAATTGCATACTCTTGTTCAACTTTTTCTGCTGAACACAAAAACTATAGTATCAAATCTTATTAATGTGTGTACTTGACACAATATGACCTGGAAGTGGCCAAAAAAATTCATCGTAATGAGTTTAAGCCATACTTTGACTTTCCATAACGTAATGAGAAAAGCTTTTGACAGCTTTATTTCAAACCAGCTTATTATTCATATGAACATCAAAGCATTGCTTAAGTTTTAGCTTCCATGTTCATTTGCTTGCTAAGATATTTGCCTGCAAAAATGCCACCAAAGTCAAAATGAGCAAATCTGACCTATTTTCAGAGCTAAATATCACAAAATGGGTCACCTTCGATTTTATTTTTTCTACCACCATTGGATAGAGCAGGTTTTTTGCTGCTAGAATAAGCTTTTTTCATTTTGGAGTCTTTCTGTTTAAGGTGCAAAAAATGACTTTAAACATGATGCTCATATTCGCGCAAAACGGAAAGTTCGGAAAATGTACATTTCACATGCCTTCATTATTAAGACCACTCTAACCAGCAGATAAAAATTTGGCAAACTAATTCAAATCTGGGGGGTCAAACACAAAAAATATGCTTACTTGGCAAAATTAATTGAATATTTGAAAAGCATAATTACCGATATCAAGCTTATTCATTACTTTAGTGACGGAACCGCAGCCCAGTATAAAAATTTAAAAAATTTCATTAATCTGTGCCATCATCGCAATGATTTTGCTATCAGTGCTGAATGGAATTTCTTTGGAACCAGCCATGGTAAGTCACCATGTGACGGAATTGGTGGAACAGCAAAACGATCAGCTGCACGTGCTAGCTTGCAACGTCCTTTTGAAAACCAAATCCTAACACCAAGCAACTTATTTGAATTTTGCAATGAGCACCTAAATGGAATTAAATTTTTCTTCAATTCAAAAGATGAAATTGAAGCAGCAAGAGTTGTTCAATAACAACGGTTCAAGGGTGGTCTCACTGTTGCAGGAACACGAGAAAATCACCAGTTTGTGCCCATTGATGAAAAGCGGATTCGTGTCAGTCGAGTTTCGAATGACACATCATTCTTTATTGCTCACGTGGATCATTCTGCATTTGGTGCTGCAGGTTTATCAATTTCGAATCTTCAGCCCGGGCAATATGTTGCATGTATTTATGACAACAATTGGTGGATTGGCAACATTTGTGAAACAGTCGAAGAGTGTGATGCCCTAATAAGCTTTATGCATCCTCATGGCATAGCTCATTCATTCCATTGGCCTGTGAGAAAAGATGCCTGTTGGATTCCAGAACAGCACATAATTGCTATCCTTCCAGCTCCTACTGCAACGGCAATGGGGCGACAATACAGCTTACCCGAAACAGTTGTGCTGAGTATCAATGAAAAATTCAAATCAATTAAATAAGCGATGGACGCATACAGGCTTGGGAACCAAAATAAGAAACCCACTTTAGGCTTGGGATCCTAGGCAAAGACCCCAATTCAGGCTTGAGAACCTGCGGTTAAGAGGTTAAGAGACCCACCCGTGGCTGGCCTTACCTGGCTATCGGGCGTGACCCCTAGGCGATGGGGTTGCCAATTCTTGTAAGAATTGGTAGTGGCAGAACCACCATGGACCAACGCAAGGACTGTAGTTAATTCTAGAGAACAGTTCAGCTTATAAACTGGTTGGTCAGGGTTAAAATTTATGATGCAAAAAAGCATGGCTTATGCTAATCACGGTAAAGTTTCCCGTCCAGTTTCACTTTCAAATGTCACTGTGACAGATGAATGGCTTTGTAATCTTCCCACATATTTTTTGTGTTTGACCCCTCCAGATTTGAATTAGTTTGCCAAATTTTTATCTGCTGGTTAGAGTGGTCTTAATAATGAAGGCATGTGAAATGTACATTTTCCGAACTTTCCGTTTTGCGCGAATATGAGCATCATGTTTAAAGTCATTTTTTGCACCTTAAACAGAAAGACTCCAAAATGAAAAAAGCTTATTCTAGCAGCAAAAAACCTGCTCTATCCAATGGTGGTAGAAAAAATAAAATCGAAGGTGACCCATTTTGTGATATTTAGCTCTGAAAATAGGTCAGATTTGCTCATTTTGACTTTGGTGGCATTTTTGCAAGCAAATATCTTAGCAAGCAAATGAACATGGAAGCTAAAACTTAAGCAATGCTTTGATGTTCATATGAATAATAAGCTGGTTTGAAATAAAGCTGTCAAAAGCTATTCTCATTAAGTTATGGAAAGTCAAAGTATGGCTTAAACTCATTACGATGAATTTTTTTGGCCACTTCCAGGTCATATTGTGTCAAGTACACGCATTAATAAGCTTTGATACTATAGTTTTTGTGTTCAGCAGAAAAAGTTGAACAAGAGTATGCAATTTCAGAGTGCTAGCTGCTTTAGTTGTGCAACAGCAGCATGTGAAATTTTGCCGATTATTGATGAACGAGCCACACCACGGCCGAATGAGTTCCATAGGCAAGCCCCTGGTGCCCCACCTATACTACATATGGAGCTAAAACTTTACAGATCATCATTTAAAACATATATGTATACACCCATAAAGTTTCAACAAAATTGGAGATGGTCGAGCAGGGACTCTCTCAAAAATTAGACCACTTGACGTGGAATGACCCAATAGTATAATACAACAACTAAACACTCCAACACTACACTCTACAGCAGCGGTTTCCAAAGAGGGGGGCGCGACCCCCTTGCGGGTCGTACAAGATTCACCAGGGGGTCGCGGCTCGCAGGATTTTCCACATTTTTTTAGCTGTTAATAAAACAAAATATCGCGCACGGTTAATAGTGGAAGACGAAATAAGAGTGGATCTTTCATATAAACCGCGATTTAACGAATTATGTGCGCAGAAACAAGGCCATACTTCACATTAAAATTGATTTATATTACATTTTTAATTTGTATTACATATTTAATATTAATATAATTTATTTTTATAAGATTTTCGTGATTTATGTTGTGAAAATAAATATTTAGGGATTAGAGAAACTATTTACATTACATATTTTTGCTACTTTTGTGATTATTATTTCAATAAAGAAATTATTTACAAATTTTTTATAAATTTGCTAAAAGGGAGGGGGCAGAGATGGGATTTTTTCTAAGGGGGTCGTTACTGAACAAAGTTTGGAAACCGCTGCTCTACAGTAGAGTGTATTGTGTGTGTAACTCGGTTCGCAACTATTAAAGTTATTTTATTTTATTTTTTTATATTTTTAATTTAAAAAAAGATACGCACTATCTTAGCTATAAATACAAAAAATCCATAACATTACTAACCATAATTTAGCCATGAATTAAAAAAAAAAATTAATTTTGTCTAAAAACACAAAAACTGCAATATTTTCCAAAAACGCAATCTGATCAAAAATTCCTCTCGTATGTTTCCGGATCAGATTAAGTTACATTATCTACAATTTTTTCAGATTTTTAGTTTAACCCCTTTGGCTAAATGGGGGCGGAACAAGAACTTTTTAAGCCCATTTTTTTGCTAAAAAGGTGTTAAAAGAAACTAATTTAAAAAAACTACTTGTTTCCTAATCTATGTTTTAAGAACGTTCTTTTGATATTAGATAATAAATTTGTAAAAATATTTAATTTTACAATAATAAAATATAAATAATATTTACTAAATACATATTTGTTTATATTTATCTCGAGATGTGTTTTTTCAACTCTCAGTATTTTTCCTATATGTAGGTCATACAGTTGTAACGGGTGTTTTTTTTAGAGGTATAGAACTTTAAATTGCAATAAAACAACGATGGATTATTCGATTGACATGAATTTTTTTTTATTCGAAAGATAATCTTGTGGCATTACATTAAATCATACCAACAAAACGGCGCAACATGTCACACAGCTCGTGCCACAATCGATTTATTGAAAGACACGTTTGGTGACCGCCTAATTTCACGTTTTGGACCTGTGAATTGGCCTCCAAGATCTTGTGATTTAACACTGCTGGACTACTTTCTGTGGGGCTATGTAAAGTCATTGGTCTATGCGGATATGCCACAAACGCTTGACCATTTGGAAGACAACATTCGCCGTGTTATTGCCGATATACGGCCACAAATGTTGGAAAAAGTCATCGAAAATTGGACGTCCAGATTGGACTACATCCGAGCCAGCCGTGGCGGTCATATGCCAGAAATCATATTTAAAATGTAATGCCACAAGATTATCTTTCGAATAAAAAAAAATTCATGTCAATCGAATAATCCATCGTTGTTTTATTGCAATTTAAAGTTCTATACCTCTAAAAAAAACACCTTTTATAAGAATGCCAAATTTCAACTTTCTACGTTAAGCCGTTTGGTTACAATATCTGCCGTACAGACAGACAGACAGACACATGAGTGACGTTATAAGGGTTGTTTGGTGGTCATAGCTACAAAACTCTAAAAAGGTCTTCACTTCTAAAATAAAATGTGATGACCAACAAAAAACAAAGAAAAGTCCTGTGTTTCGCGGCGCCCCAGGGCACCGCGGTGCACAGTTTGGGAAACGCTGGTTTATCCTTTAAAAGATAGTATTAAAATAAGAGAAAAAAAAATAAATAAATGAAAAAATACAGAAATATGAAAAAGGAAAAATGTAAAAATTTGAAAATATGAAATATAAATATGTGAAAATATGCAAATTTTTAAAATATGAAAAAAAATATCCCATTAGATAAATAAAAATTCGTTGCAAATTTTAATGTATAGATTGTTATGGACTATTTCAGAATTGTTAGTTTTGTATAACATCTATTGGGAACTAAACTGTTTTGGGCCCCTTAATGACGTCATTACGAATGTTTACATCTACAGTATAGACTCGTTGAATGAAAAAGGGTGAATACTGTAATGGCTCGCGAGATAAAAATGTTGAGAAACACCGGCGTCAAGTGTGCTGAGAGCTACAAAAATATATTGAGTACTAATCATGATATTAATTTTTGATTATAGTCATTATGATGCTATTTGTCATTAGATGTGATGATTATAGCTATATAAAACAAAAAATGGATTTATAATCCCTAATAAAGTACACAATACATTATTTTACGAATAAATTCATGAAAATTACATTAATTATTTTAATTTTGTCATAGCTATTAAACTTTATTAACATTATTTGTTGAATAAATTTATCAGATGGATCCATTGAAAAGTGTTTTGTATGTTATCCTACACACACGGCTGTATTGCGTATTGCATACTTTTACTACTGTTCGTACGTTGAACTCAATATATGCAACATTGACTATAGAAAAACGTTATTTTAAATAAAGTTATTAGGTTTATTAAATTTATGAATAAATAATCATCCATTAGTTTTTACTGCGTTAACACTCAATATACTAATACAAAAATTTCGTAAAATGTAATGGATATTTTTTGAAAAATTTCAAGCATGAACAAATGTGTGTTTTTGATTTAATATAATAATCACAGTCAGTGGCGCATGATGACTGGTTCTACCGAGATGCCAAGTAGCTGTCAAAAAGTATGTATATGCGTAATAATTCAATTGTCGTGGTTGTTTGGATTGATTCGCAACTTCCCACTTTAATATATTGTTTATATTCGTTTCTAGTACGAAGTCAACTTGAATTCTGTACGATATGTTGGTCTCCGCAATATCTTATTTATATTAAACGTATAGAAAATGTGCAGAACAAATTTTTTAATTACGTAAATTATAAATTTAAAGATGTAAACTTAAATCTTTTATCTTGAAAAGAGAAAAGAGGCGTGTTCTTATAGACACAAGTTTTGCTTACAAAGTTATTAATAATATTATTGAGTGTCCTGATCTTTTAGAACAATTTAATTTTAAAACACCTGCATACCATACTCGGGATTCTGAATTTTTATGTTTGCCGTTTAATAAATCAAATTCAGCATATAATTCTCCAATTAATAGGATATGTCATAATTTAAATAAGTTTATTAAAATTGACAATTTTCCGGACATATTTACAGTTAACATTATAACTTTTAAACAACATGTTTCTGCAGCTCTGCAGATCACAGATATGTGATAAAACGTATCTACCTATATATATATATGTGTGTGTGTATATTTTTTTTTGTACTCTTATATTGTTAAATAACTTTAATAATTTAGTGTTACTATACTTTATAAATTATTTTGTCTATAATTTTATGTCACACATTTATTGGGCTTTTGGCTTGTTGTGTGACCAAATTTCAAATAAATAAATAAATAGTATTTTATTAAAAACAAAATTCAAATGTACTGTTGCGTGGTTTCCTAGGTGCAATACCTAGGTTCCTAGGTGGAGCAAAGGCCCTCTACGATTCATCGCCATCTGGTTCTATTCTTTGCAAGGGCCTTAATTTCCGGCCAAGATTTTTCCATCCATCCAATTTCTTGAGAAATGGACTTGTGTCAGGTCTACTTGTTTTTGCATGCTTCCTGTGGATTCTATACAAGTGCCTGTCAGAAGATTGTATTGTGAGGCTTCCTCAGTGTGTGTCCTATCCTCTTCATTTTTTTTATGCATGGGAAACGTTTTATAAGAACCCAGGGAAACGCGAGGGCCGTAGGCGACCCTAGGCAGGGCCCTAACTAGCGTTTTTCAAACCCTGGATAAAATTTTATTGAGCCCCCTAAACATATGATATAAAGTGATGGCCTGAAAAAAAAGTCCTTACTTCTAAAATATACGTGATGACCTAAAAAAAAAGGGTCCTCACTTCTAAAATACAAGTAATAACTTAACATTCTCACTACTAAAAATAATTAGCGTAATGTAATTTTGTAGTGAGGACATATTTTTTGTGTTTTTTGACATTTTCCAGTGTTAGATATCAGATATTGCTTTCGTTTTTGTTCTTTGTTGATTCATCTTGAAATACTTTTGCAAATTCAAACTTTTGCTTATTTTCATATGTACATTCAGTGTATAAAATTTCAGAATCCAGTTAAAGTTTCAAATTTATCCTGAATATCTTTTTATGTATGCTATCAAACTAAACTATACAAATTCTAATCTTTAATGTATTCCATAATGTTCAATCTATGACATTAAAATGTAATTTTGCGTTGAAATAACACCTTTGTAAATTATAGTTAAACAATACATGATCGATGTAATTCGAAAAGGGAGGGTGCGGAAATACAGGTCACGGTTTAGAGGTCAAGGTGTGAACCGGATATAACTACCGTAACTGGGCAATTTACTATCATTATATTGTTTAAAGACTGAGTCAAAATTAAACAACATTTCCAAGGGTTATAGTTAGGTTTAATTTGAGTTTATAGTAGAAAATCTATGAAGAAAATAACAGGTTAGAGAATAAATAACAAGCTTTTAGACAGAAGTTCGCATATGGGAGTGTTAGAAAACTCTCTCTTATCAACTCTCATTCATCATAATCATCAGTGGTAGTAGAGTCCAGGCGGCGTCATGTTCATTACAAGACAAATATGTCCCTTATAAACGTGTTTCTTGAGTTATGGAGGGAGCAGGGTAAGCCCGTGGGCCCCCCTTGTGTGCTAGTGTGAGTCTCAACCTCCTGCAGTGCCTTCCGCCATTTAACTTTCGTGTGGCTCCAAGCTCCTAGTTTACCTCTTCGACCTTTCTAATGTTCTTATCTGCAGCTTCCAGTGGAAAATATGTTCACCTTACGAAAAGTACACCAAATTATTGAGATAGTACAAAATTCCTACGTGTTGTGACGCATAAATACACCGAAACGTAGGGGATTAGTGTAACGTTAAAAAACGTATCCGGGATGTTGGGCATGCTTTTGGCATACTCTGGAAAGTCTGAACTAGCTTATTCGCTGAGAAGTAAGTCCCATAGGATAGTTTCTCTGCGGACATAGAGGCTAACATGGTTTTTACCAGCGTAATGGTGCTTATAGAACCGGACTGAGGGTGAGGCGAGTGAGGTACTTGCATCAGGTAATCAGTGGAAAAGGGCGCCAAATTTGTTATTATTAATGGTAAAGCTGAAGTTGAACGAATTAAACAAAGTTAATAAATATTAATAATAATTTATTAATGACATTTTTATCTTATAGAAAATATTTTACACGTCACTTGTTACATATTTTATATTTCCATGGATACATGTATAAAACCTCTATCTCTTGCCATAGTGGTGTATCCATGGTATTATTGAGATCATCAGAGGGTCGATATTTCAATACTCTCCCACAATGATGATTTCAGATAATCCCATTTCTTTCACGCATTTTTCATTCTTGAATCTAGTTAGTCCTTTTGTGAAAACATCGGCCACCATATCTTCTGTTGGCTTATAATTTATGTCAATTAAATTTTGTTCATACTTTTCTCTTACAAAATGGTATTGTATGGCTATATGTTTCGTACGAGAATGAAATCCATTATTCTTCACAAGTTTTATGGCACTCTGATTTTCGTCAAAAATCGTCATTTTATTTTGTCCGACTTCATAATTTAATTCATTTAGAAAATCTCTAAGATAAATTGCTTCCTTTGTGGCCTGTGTAAGTGCCATGTATTCAGCTTCTGTGCTTGATAGCGACACTGATCTTTGTTTTCTGGCTTGCCATGATATTGCTCCTCCTGCGAGTAAGAAAACGTAACCTCCATATGATTTTTTATCATCTTGGTCTCCTCCCCAATCTGCGTCACTGTATCCTAGGATTGGTTTGTCATTAGCTACATATGTCAAATTTAAATTTTCTGTGCCTTTTAGATATCTTAACACTTTTTGGCTGCTACTAAATGCAGATTTCTAGGATCTGAGTTGTATTGACTGAGTGAACTTACAGCATAAGCGATATCTGGTTTTGTGCATGTAGCAATATACATCAGGGAACCAATTACAGACTGATAAAAATTTTTATCTACGCTATCATTTTTGTTTTCTTTAGAACCTTTATTTAATTTAGCACCTGAACATAGCGGAGTCGAAACAGCTTTACAATCTTCCATTTTGAATCTTTTTAATACGTCTTTAATATATTTAGATTGATTTAATCTTATAGTTCCATTTTTTTCTTGTACTATAAATATGCCCAAGCAAAAATGAACGGGACCTTCATCTTTCATTTTAAAAGTTTCCATTAATTTTGATTTTACATCGTTTATCAGTTTTACATTTCTAGAAAACAGTAAAAGATCGTCTACGTATACTGTAACAATAATTAAATCTCTTCCTACTCTTTTTATGTATACGCATTCATCGTAAGTAGATCTGTTAAAACCAAATTTGCACAATTTTCCGTCAAGCTTTTTGTACCATTCTCTTCCAGATTGGCGAAGCCCTGAATGCATTTAAAGAATTTAAAAGATTTGCTCGTTCAGCTTCAGCTTTATCATTAATAATAACAGGTTATGGGCCCAGAACCTGCTATTATTAATAGTAAAGCTGAAGCTGAACGAATTAAATAAGTGACGTGTAAATATTTCTAATAGATAAAAATGTCATTAATAAATTATTATTAATATTTATTTATTTTCTTTAATTCGTTCAGCTTCAGCTTTACTATTAATAATAACAAAACTCTCACATGTGCTGTGATTTTTATGTTATAAGTTTTTATATTTAACTGTGATATCTTTTTATAATTTTTCATCTGTGATATACCACATCGTGTTTTTAATATGTTATTGAATGTAAAAATTTTAATTATGAGATTAGTTGTACTACTGTTTAACATCAGCATGTCGATAGAACTACTTTTAATATCATACAATTGACTAAGTCTTGTTTTATATTATATTTTTGTAATGTACACTCGTCAGTTTAATATTTGCATTATATTGTATTCTCTCTTTTTGTTTTTGTCCACTTAGATCAACTGAGGAAGATAATAAAGTTATCAAAACCGGTACTGAATATTCAAAAATTTGATTTTTTTTTTTCTTCTGACCTAAAATCCCGGTAAAATACACCAACTCCAGTAACAATAAAAATAATTAGAGTAATGTAATTTTGTAGTGAGTACATATTTTTTGTAATCATTTGTAATTTACACATAGGTGTACAACTTTACCTCCGCCGTTTTTTCCCCCGAAATTCGAGGCTTTATTGTAAAAAACTGGTTATACTGGTTCCCAATGATCGTGCCAATTCTTCTTGACTTTGACACGAGTCTTTATCAAGTAATGCCTCCAATTCTGCATCTTCGAAAATCTTCTTTCTTCTACCGCTATGCCAGTCTTGGACTTGAAAATCACCGTTTTTGAAGCATTGAAACCACTCACGACACGTTCTTTCACTAATAGCGGCCTTACCATAAGTATTAGAAAGCATTCGATGATCCTCAGCCGCAGATTTGTTTATATTGAAGCAGAAAACTAAAACCTCCCGCCAATGGCTCCTAAACTGACATTTTCAATCAAGAATACTTTATGATGCAGACACAAATCGACTAATGTTTTTATGGAGGTTATGTTCACAGATGTCTAAGTTTATTGCATGACGTCTATGATCTATTTATTTCGAACACTACTTACCGCTAAAGCCATCTATAGGAAAACGGCGGAAGCAAAATTGTACACCAATATTTACCGGAACTAAATTGACTATGATTCATAAGTGCAAAACATCACGAACCTAAAAAATAAATAACAAAATTTAAATGTTTAATGTCCTTAATTACATCTTATACAATTTACATATATTTAAATTAAATGTCTTATATTCGAAATGATAAATGTATCTTCACCGTTCTCAAATAGTATGATCATGAAGGACAGGGGTTAGAAGAGGAAGGAAGTATACAGGATTATGCAGGGAATGTCAGGAGTGGCGTATGAAAAATGCAAACTTGTAACAGTTACACACAGAATACATCTTTTCAAGAGACTATCATCATTCATTTCACATCATGAGAGTCATATTTTTGTTCTTTTTCATAAACGAGCGAACGCCAACCATATTTCAACACACCTCTTTAATGAAATGTTTAAGTATATAAACAGCGATGCATGTTTCATATTCTAAGAAAAATGGCTTATTGATTCATTTCTTTTTATCAAAAATACTGCAATAAATGTTTGGAATGATTTTCATTACATTTTACTGCAGTGAATGAACTTGCAGTCAAATATTTTAGTTAATAAAATCTAGACTAAGATTTCGACAAAATAACGGCATCATTTCGATGAAACGGTTTTGACCTCATCGATTTTCAAATTGGACAGCACTGACTGTATGTATACCTACAGATTCACAGTTCAAAGAATTGAATCTTCTTTTTGGTAGCTTCTGACATGATCCAGGGTTTCAGACCATGAGTCAGCAACGAAGTTATCGGTAGAATGATATGCTCCTAGATCATGCTGATCATAAAGAAAGAAAAGGAAGCTAGAATATCTTAGAAGTGATGACGAACGAGTTGACATCCAACAAAATATTGTACAGGAGTAGTTAAAGAAAGACGATACACTAGAAATGGTTTAGTATAACGTTGACAGAATTATTTTGAATAGCAAGGTGCAAGGATTGTCTTGATAATAGTCTACGTTCGAAATGGATTAGGCGAGAGAAGCATAAGAAGAAGTCAATACAATCAGTCTCTCTTTTCTTTGGATCATGCAGGAAGACTTTTGATCTTACTCGAACAGATCTGACCGTCCTTTAAGCTGATCTGATCTGTTCAGGGACCCTGTACGCTAGTTAATTCACTCTAGATCTGTTCGATGGTCTATACATATGTTACAGGGTTTTCCTGCATCTCAGAAAACATCCAGCATCCTTTCTATCTTGTCTTTTCTTTTGGTGCCAATCCTAAGTGCTGATTATCAATTTGATTGTCATCACTTTATTTACGGATAATTTTTCAAAGAATTTGATCTATTTGTTAAATACTTTTCGTAAGTATTTCTGTACCAATATTCACTAAATCTACCGCAAATATCTCTCTTTTGAGAGGTAATTTTCACTGGCCGACGCATATTAAATCCTATTACGTGTCTTTACTGTTCACGTGGTCTTCACCATTATTGTTTCTCTTACCTGTGTTATACTCGAATTTGATAAATATTAGCAGGGTCGATCGTATTGGCCCGAAATTGGAATATAAGCATTTTGTGAAAGTATTCTTCTTCTTTTTCCATCATAATATCGTAATAGATATATTGTGATTCATCATGGTCATGGTGGGACGTTGACAGGAACTCTTTGAGTGACGAGCAGCCTCCACTTCTCATGATCATACGCAGTTCTCAGGACCGTCTCTAGCGGTTCTTGCAATATTTTTGAAGTTATGTCGATCCAACGTTACGAAGATCTGCCTTTCCGTTAACCTTTCCTAGAACAATGATTCTTTCTAGGTTTTCCATTGTTCTTGTTATATGGCCTAGGAATTTGAGGATACGGGTGTAGATAGTAGAAGATAGGCGCATTGGAGGCTTTATTTTTTCGAGTACAGAAATGTTGGTGCGCCTCGCTGTCCACGGAATTCTTAGCATTCGTCTCCAGCACTACATCTCAAATGCACCTATCTTTTTTTTGCCGCTCTCACGAATTGTCCAGGTTTCAGAAGCATATTGGAATATAGAGAATACTAAGGATTTTACAAGAGAAATTTTAGTTTCTGTCTAACCATACTTTGGTTAGCTGTCATAGCAGATCTTCCGAGTTTTATTCTTCGCCTTATTTCTTGGTTACAATCACCAGAGCTGTCAATTAGCGAGCTTAAGTACACAACTTGTGAAACAACGTCACAGTTACCAATTCTATTTATTTCAGGGAAGTTGTTATTTGCCCGATCAACGATCATTATTTTTGTTTTTCGGTAATTTATGTCGAGGCCATAATTCTTACGGATTTCTTCGAGCTTTTGTAAAATGTCTTGAACTTCTTCTGGACTTCTAGCAACCAATGTGGTATCGGCAGCAAATCTTAGGTTTGATATTTTTTGACCACCAACAATTGCATCACCATTCCATTCTTCAAGTACCAGTCCTATAACATGCTCCGTATAGGCATTGAAAAGTAATGGTGATAATATATACCCTGCCGTACGCCTTTCATAATTGTACATTCTTGTGATAAGATGCCGTTGACCGTTGTAGCTGTAGTCAACTACAGTTTAGCTATTTGAATATAGCTGCCTCTCTAATTATATCAGATGGAGAGGTACTCCCATAGTTTTCAGCACTCTCCACAGTTTTGTCCAACTGACGTTATCGAAGGCCTTACTATAGTCTACGAAACATAGGTATAACGAGGTGTAATATTCACGCGCCTTTTCGATGAGTTGCCTAATGTTGAGGATTTTTTTCCTCGTACCATCGCAGTCCATATCAGTCCTCAGTCAGCTCAGCCCGATGTTTGAACCTGACACTTATTTAGCCTATTCGCTCCTAGCTGACAGTAATAACGATAGATACCTTCATTCCTGTTACTTTAATTCTTTACTATCCCTTTATTTCAGTAGTGCAGTATTGTTCCTTCAACACCGAGGTAGTTTTGATCTAACTACAGTGATCAGTTTCACGCGTCCTTTCCTATATAATTGTCTACTAAAGGAGTCTCTAATCTACAGCCAGAAGACTAAGTGCGACCCGTGTAAGATTTGATAAAATATAAACTAGTAAACGTCGTATAATAAATCTTTATATAATATCATTCATTGCAAATTATTATAACAAATTTGTCTCAATATTAGTTATACGTTATCAAAAAAAAAGCGGAGGAGGACATTTAATTGAAAAGGCCAATATGTTACGTTTCATATTGAGGTTAAGGCTCCTTGCACACTGGTGAACAGTCACCGGAGATCAGGTTGTCAGAAGACCAACTTAGACTGATTAATAACTACTTAATGATTGACAATATCACGATTCGAATACTCTATATAAGACAAATCTCAAATACCATTCTGAGATTCGATCTGTTTCTTTGAACGCATTGTGTAAATTTTACAAACGTAATGTCTCCGCAGAAGTACTTCAAAAACTGAAAACGCCTATTTCATCACACGCACCTCATCAATCGGGAAAATTTGTTGGCCTCCCGTGCGTCGTCCGTGTTTAAGTAATCGCCGGCGACACACCAGTCTTAGCGAAATCATATATTTTAGTTATCTTCAGTGTTCGTCACTAGTAATTCTGACTGGTCTACAACGACTGTTGACGTCTCAACGGCAAAACGCAACGAGTCTAACATGCAACGTGCAAACGCTTGTTAAATTTTGGAGTTCTCCAGCGACTCGAACTATTGTATTCTTATAGGCAATTAAATTATATATGTATACAAAGAAATAAAATTTCTTAATTCGGTCCACCTGGTATTTAAAATAACAGTGGCCCGCCTTTCAAAAAAGTTGCGGATCACTGGTTTATAATATATACGCATACCTACTGAGTAACGTTTATCTCTCGCTTTTGTAGAACACTTCATTCGGGTTACTTTGACAATCTTACCGCGGCATGACAGCAGTTTTTTACTGCATTAATAAAATAAATAATAATAAAATAGTTTTCCAAATAACGTATGAAATATTAACTGAAATATTTCATACCTCTAAAACAAAAAGTGGAATTATAGCGTTGATTTATAGCAAAAATTTCCATCAGAATTTCCATCAGACTAACAAAAAATAATATCGTAAAATCATTTACAAAAACAGTGTCAAAAATACTTTCCAGATCATTAATATATTTTGTTTTCTTCTCTAACAATTATTCTTAGCAAATGCCATTATATTTTTTGTTAGAATCTGTGTTTTGAATACCCGATAACTTGGAGATTACTACTGTATAACGACGTACTTTACAAGTTTTATACAAAAGAATAGATTTCCATAAACACTTATTGAATATGTATACAATTTTAAAGTTTTCAAATACATTGTCACGATATGCTGCACTTGGAATATTTAGAGCAAGAGCTTGAGAAATAATAACGTCCAGGAAATGCAGAATAACATTCATTTAAGAGAATCAACGAGCAAAGAAATCAAATCGATATGGTTGTGCACTGCCAATATACCAAAAAATGAAAAGTAAGACACAACTGCTAAAGAAGTCAACAAGAAAGATTTAATAGTCATTCCAGTACAAAAGCATAAATTCAGCCTTATTAATCTCAATATAAAAGATATTTAGAACTTGAATTGGAAACTATGACTGACAATAAACCGCAGAGTGTAAAACCAGAATCAACCTCTAAATAGCAAGTAGTAAAAATAATTGAAGTGAAGTGTGAATTTTCACACATTTCAGCGTTTTGCAGATATTTAATAGGTGTAAGAAGCCAACAGAATACTGTATGTCTAGTTATATTTATCACATCAAAATAATAATCTCTTTTATTCGTTATTTAAGAACTAAGAGCTTCCATTTAATATTTTTAAACAAAATTTAAATAATTTGCCAAATATCCCAGCGTTTTTTTCTGCATTTGCTTTGTATTTAAGTCTTCATTAGATTAATAAGAATTATTTTACAGCGCAGAGTATAGTGTGGTGTGAGTAACTCAGTTCGCAACTATTAAAATAATATATTATTTTTTTAATATTTTTAATTCCAAAAGAATACACGCACTATCTTAGCTATAAATACAAAAATCCATTACATTATTAGCCATAATTTAACCATGAATTAAAAACATAATAAATTTTTTCAAAAACACAAAACTGCCATATTTTTTAAAAACACAATCTCATAAAAAATTCCACTCGTACGTTTCCAGCTCAAATCTTTTATTTAACTCTTTTTGGTAAAATGTTGCGGGACAAGAACTTTTGCACATTTTTGGCTAAATTTGTTTTAAAGTAACGAATTTCAAAAACTATCTATCGTTCCGTAATCTACGTCTTAAGAGCTTTCTTTTGATACCACACTATATATATATTTATATTATCAACGACACAAAAACGAAAAAAAATTTACCTGATCAAAAATTCCTGTTTAACTATTTCGGTTCCCATCAATGATCATTAAGGAGATTTTTTTTAGATTTTTAGATCAATCCCTTTGGGAGATAGGGTGGGCGACAAAAGTTTTTTGATACATTTTTGGCAAAAATCCAATAAAACAAAAAAAAATATTTTCTAATATAAAAATTCGTTTGTTGATCCACGCCTTAAAAGGTTTCATTTGGTATGCCACGTTCTGCTACCGTTCAACAGATTTTGGCCAATGAATTGGGGATGAGAAAAATCCTTGCCACACAGCAATTTCAATAAACGTGTTTTTGACCAATAACAACATTCCTGTGGCTCCTCAGCCTCCTTATTCAACTTAAGTCTTTGTGACTTTTTTCTCTTCCCAAAAATGAAAAATCATCTCAAGGGACGTCATTTTGGGACACTCGAAAACATTCAAACGTCGGTAACCGACCAGCTGAAAGCTCTTCCAGTATCCGAGTTCCAGCACTGCTATGAGAATTAGAAGAACCGTCTCCAGTTCTGTGTGGCTTCCCAAGGAAACTATTTTGAGGGAGACAATATTGAATTGTTATTCTATACGAATAAAAAAAAAAAAAAAAAAAATGCAGTCCGCCTATTTAATTTACACACCTCGTATATACTGAAGCATTCATAAATAATTAAACAAAAAAACAAAAAAAAAATGTCGTGTATAAAAAAATCTGTGTCAAAAGTACGGATGTTCGTCAGAGATCCCCTTAACGAATAACTATTTTTTTATTAATTATAACCTTAAAATTCTGAGCGAAGTTCTTACCAAATTAATATTAAATACAAATTAATCTCCCTCGTTTGCCGGAAGCCTATTTTAAGACGAGCAAATTGACAAACAGCATTATAAAGCCATTTGGAAGAACCTCTGCAAATAATTATAAAATCTCCTTAGAGTCTTTATTAAGCTTTGCATTTCATTCATTGCATATTGCTACCTCGAGCTTTCACCACTCTTCACCTCATCCCAGTCTTACCTACTCAAATACCATTTAACTAAGTAACCAAGTGGAATACTCTAAACTTGCAGACCAACATGAAGATACTCCTTTTATATGAGCACTTTGAAATAATTAATTTTGTTACTATTTAGATATATTTTAGCCTTGTTAAAATAAGAGCAACTTATATTCACTTTTCATGTTATAAACTTTCATGGAACAATTTTCATTACTATATATTTACTGTAAAGTTTAAATACTCATATGTCAATAATAACCAGGGTAAATAATGGCAAACAACACGTCACACATATTGCAGTCAAGTGATTAATAAGCTTGTGTATATCAATTCTGTTACATCAAACCAAGCCTGCAGTGAGGAAACCCGAATCATTGAAATTACAAAATTATTTATGACGAAATTGCATAAAAGTTTGTGTGAAAAATATCATCGTCAATACCAAGGGTTGTTCGAACGATCGTTGGTGTTTCTAGTTAGGTTAGGTTAGTAAGGGTTTGGTTAGAAGAAGCCGAGCGAAGCGAGCTACCCATCATCTAGTTTAATGACAAAACAAACTCACACTAACATAACAATGCCACCTGTTTAGAATCACCGTACATTGAACAAATCATGTATGGTATAGTAAATATGAATAGTAAAACTATGTACATAACACAAAACCCTTAAGACTTAACAGATGGGGAAATACCATTTTTATAATCCTTTAAGAATGGGTGTATTAAGTACATTTATGATCCCACTAACCGGGGTTTTTTGATCTAAGGAGCCCTGTTCGATTTCAAAATAATCCAACAGGTATCTTTTACCTGGCGTATTTTCTGAATGGAAAATTTAAAAATTATTAATAGACCAAGTATGATAGTTATTTAATAAGTGTAGTCTGTCAACTTTTATTGACCACTGCTTTTTTGGCTTTCCGATCCCCTCGGCATTCCTCTCAAATATTTACAAAATATTTTTTTTCGATGAATTGATCATTCGATGAATTGATTTTCGATGAATTGATTTTCGATGAATTGATTTTCGATGAATTAATTTTCGATGAATTGATTTTCGATGAACTTACCGTGAATCCTAGTACGTGTACCTCGCTCGAGAGTGTGGAGCTAGCGTGATATTTAGTTATGCAGCCTAAAGCCTGGAACAGAATGCATAGCGCGCTACACCGTCAGCGCGCCGTCATTTGCGACGGCGTTGCTGAGAACGCCGTTGAATTTTCGCCTGCCCACAATGCAATAATTTTTAACGCCGTCAAATGTCACTTGACAACCTATATCTGTGTTTATACGTGCGCTTTCTTTTATTAAAAGTATAATGGATGATGAAGACTTGTGTGTGATGTTATTTATGTTGTATGCAAGTTATTTATACATACAAACACTTTACCATTCAGTAAAAGTGAGGTTAGGTGTTCTGCGTCAACGTTCAACGGCGTCAAAAGTTGGAAGTTGACGAACATTCAGTATCAACGGCGTTCGAACGCTGTAGGACGTTGTCCATTCTGTGCACTTGCGTACGATAGCTTGGTTTTAACTTTTTTCTGACAGATAGCGTCGTACGAACGCCGTCAACTCGCCGTAGAACTCGTTGCATTCTGTTTCCCACTTAATGTTCTGTCTTTTTCCTATCTTGGCTACGGTCAGAAGTCATTTACACAAATCCTCCATCTTGATCTATTCTAGTTGTATACTTGTTAATACTAATTATTATCAATATTAATTTATCGTAAATTATTACTTATTACTTGATAAATGTTCATGAGATAAAAACTTTTTAGCTAAATATATTGAAGTGTCTTATCTGACGCGAAAGTATTGTCAGTATCGTTATTCGTAGTAATAAATATAAATAAATAAATAAAATACAAGAAGGATAATCACACGTAGTCCCAGGTAGCCTTTTACAGGCAGAAAATGGCCATTCTCTCTAATTGTTATAGGCGTCTCGACGTTATCCTATATCGTAACAGAAGATTTACCGCCATCTAACGTTAGACAATAAAATTTATCTCTACATCACTTTATATCTACTAGCCACGACAAACACGATTCTCTTTTAAAGCATCTTTTTTTATCTTATCGATTTATAAAATGGTAGGCCCTGTGTGCTTTTCTAAGGTTTTCTTATTGGAAAATGTCATATTGTGTTCGGTCGGTTTTTAATCAAAATTTTCGAAGGAGGTTTTATTACTTACGATGTTTTTTTTGCGGAGTTGTTTGAAGATATGCCAAGTATATAGATGATGGAAACATTGGAAAATCATTTTTAATAAAAGTTAAGTTTATTTTACAGTTCTTATAATAAAAGCTTATAATACGCTAAATAAAACATGGGTAGAAGGTTATTAAATGAAAAACTTTTTAAAGCTTCTGAACAATATATATTCGTTATTCTGACTGCAGTTTCCATATTAACCATCATCAAAGCTAGAATATTAAATAAATAACATGCTATTTATATAATAAACAATTAGGGGGTTGTGGCAACAGGTAAAAATTAACACTTTATTTATTTATTTTACATCGGCCTATTTCTGCAACGAGGCTAATCGCCGAGTAAAAATTAACAGAAACAAATATAGGACAAATATAAACATAATCTATTCTCTAAGGGAATTTCAGACTTTCATTAAGGGGATGGTTGGTTTTCTTAATTTCCTTGATCTCATGGGTTTCTAATAATTTCAGTCCATGTATATTGGGGTTGTAAGGGAGATAATTTTGCTTTGTTTTAGAAATAAAATTTCATAATTATATTCAATATAATCATCTAATTAGAGAAAAATATCAAAAAAAAAAAAAAAAATGTTAAATGATAAAAAATAATGTATTTATTTTTTTTTAAAGATTATTTATTGAATACAATTACTTATAACTGGTTAAAAATTACATGTTTAACCCATTTAAACCTACCGTCCTTTTAAAAGCATTTTCAAAAATCGCGCTAAATTAATTAGTAAAAACAAATAATTTGAGATGGCGTAATATGTTATGATCACTGTGTTTATGAAACATCATTTATTGAGAAGTGACATTACCGTTGGCGGCGCTGTAATTCACGGCAAAATGGCTGAATTGTCTAGTATTCAGCTGTCAATATGCTAACAGGGAACAGGTTAATTTAAGGCTGCGTATAACCCCCAGAGGTTACAAGTTTCTTATACAAAATTAACAATCTAAAACCAAATTAGTATCAATCTATACATCAAATTTTGCACAGAATTTTTATTTATCTGATAGGATATTTTTAATTATAGAAACATTTATTGTAAACATATTATCGCTCAATAACTTAAAAATAGACATCAGCGATATTGTTCTGTAATTTTTTAAATCTATTTATGTGTTTCGAATAACTTTTATATTTATATAGTTTTGTGTAGAAATGTTCAAATAATACGTCAACATTTCTTTTGACTTGTTTGCTTTTAGTTTAGAACCTTCTTGAAAAAATATTATACTTGATTATAATGGAATGCCACTTGGTACACGTATTCCTAACGAAAATTAAATCATTTTTACCTGTAACACTTATTTTCAAAACCGCGGCAGATTCAAGATGGCGGCAAAAATAGACTACCAAGTACAATAACTATAAGTAGTTTTCACAATAGAGCAAAATAGCTAGTAACATATTTGTAGAATGAAGCTTTAGCTACAATTTGCCGCATCGTACGCAAATATGCGTCGATTGGTTCACAAGATGGCGTCTATAATGCAATTTGCTTATTTACAATTACATAACAGTTTTTACTACAGTTAAAAGCATCCTATTAGATAGATAAAAATTTGCTGCAAATTTTGATGTATAGATTGTTATTAATTTTATTTCCGATTATTAGTTTTGTATAAGAAACTATTGAGAACTATAGGGTTGTGCGCCGCCTTAAGCACAGTACATTTTTATTTTTTGAAAATGTATCTTTAGACTTTCTAACAAAAAATCAACACCAGAACATATGTAATAATTTCAAACAGTACTACAGTCGCGTAGTACAATATTTCACCACCAGACTGCGTATCCGAGCGTGTCAGTTCTCAATAGCAAGTTTCAAACAATTGTTGTCATTTTTGTAAATTTAATTGACGTTTCAATCGCTTACGTTTTATGAGCATTGACAATGGCTAATTCTATGAAAGTTATTTTATTATTATTCTTAAATATTTAAATTATAAAATACATTTTATGTTAGACTGTATATTTTTATATACTCATAATCTCAAAAACTTAAATTTTGTTGAAACCGGCAAACGATATTCAATGAATAAAGCCACCGTCCTTTTAAAAGGACGGTAAGATTATATTTTGTTTATGAAGTTTTTGATACATAGTGAAATTTATGTTATTTAACTTTATTTACTCAAAATAACTGAAAAATAAAACAACTTATTATCGTAACACGGCCGTCCTGCTCTTGCCACGTCCTCGAGGCATCTTCAGAATTTAATAACTGCAAAATAAAACAGAGTAAACGAAAACATAATGTTAGTTTTGTCCGTCTCCTTGAGGTTCCTGACAATCCAGAGTTTCACTGAACTCCTTGAGGTCCTTGAACATTCAGCGTCGAACAAAATAAACACATCTCCTTGAGGTCCTTGACCATCCAGAGTCAACAAGACAAACAGGACCATTTTAGGTCTAACAACTCTATGAGGTCCCTGACCATCCAGAGTTCCTCTGAACTCCTTGAGGTCCCTGACCATCCAGACTCAAACAAAACAAACACAACTCTTTGAGGTCCCTGACCATCCATTTATTTTGCTCAAAGACGTTGCGCTGTTTGCAGCAAAAAAGCTAATTTTGTTTGTAAAAAATGTACCTTATGTAGGTTTACATCCTAAAATTTAACTTGTACTGTCCGTATGTTAGTTTGTGTAGTGTCCAGCTAAAGATGAAGATACAATATTCAGAGACTTGGGAGAGGCAATTGGTTATTTGACGATGTTAGTTAGGACTGTGATGTCCAGTGGTTACATTAGTGTTTGGTGTAAAGAGTCTCTCGAGTGTCTAGTTTTGTGAATATGTGTGTCTCTTTGGATTTATCTGTAATCAACTTAATTGTAAGTCTAGTGTAAATTCTGTAAATATTAAACCGTAATCATAATTAAAGTAGGTTAGTTAAAGTGAGGACTTTAACTAACAACTTTAACTAATTTAACAACCCTTAATTCCTTCCTAAGAATCGTAGGAACCAGTCAGCGAACATGGGGGTCCACACTTAACCCCCTCGTAAATCTTGGAAACTCATAATGTGAGGGAAACCTAGAGTTTGTGGGATGTACAGAGTAAGTACGCATGAACGTGTCAATATTATATTCAAATTAATAATAAATGGCATTTTTGTCCTCAAAACGTCGATGACTGATTTATACTGACATTTTCGAATCGCTCCGACATTTCAGACTATTTTAAAAAATATTCATCGCATGCTTTTGCTTTTGCCAATTGTTTCTCATAAATCTAAACACGAATCAGAGTATTGTGCAGAAATATTCCTGCCTCTGGCATCTTTTCTTTTGTAGTCTAATACGGAACATAAAAAATTTCTTCAATAAAATCGTAATGATTTTAAAACGCTGGTATGAGTGACAGTCCTTCATCCACATTACAAATAGTTCCCATCCCATCCACCAGTGAGCGCTGACGTCAAGTGTTCTTTTGAATTATTAACCAACCCCTGCAAACCGCCATAAACAATATGGCTTTTGTTTTTTCACTGAATGTTAATTAACTATTAATATCTAATTAAATTGTGGTCAGTGGCTCAGATGTTTCATATTCGGTATCAAATTTTAGATTCATTAGGTAAACAATGTAAACAGTGTTATAATTAAAGGAACCACCTCGGGAACTAGACGTTAATAATATATAAAAAAAAGGTTTTTTTCTATAACTTTTCAAAAAAAAAAATCACATGTTAATGTTTATAAACTCATCGCCTGCTTTTCATTATGAAATTTTTGATTATTTTTATTTCTCAGTGTAGTTTTGCTTCCATTATCTACAGAGTAGACAACGTTGTAAATTACAACTGGCGAAAGAAAAACGATCAAATTCAAAAAGTAGTAGTCTCTGATTTGATTTTTTTACAAAGTATATTTAAGTTAGTATGGAAAGAAAACATGTTGGGATAACTGCGTTTAGGGAAACGGGAAAAGTAAAATACATTTCAAAGAAAATAAAACGGATTTTGTAAAATTGCATAATTTATTTGGACTTATTTTCCTTTTGGATAGAAGTGTTCATCACCTTTTCACGATCGCTTAGTACTCAAACAGAAAAGATAAAATTCTGGGGACCCAACTTATACATAAATTAATGCAACTCAACTAGGGATGGCAAAGAAATATCGTTTTTCTTAAAACATCGATATTTTGCAGTAAAAACATCGATATTTTTACATCGAGGTTTTGTTTCCGATGTTTTTTTAACATCGAGGTCCACATTCTAAATATATCGATGTTTTCAAATAAGATTTAAAATTTTTAAATTAGTTTAATGCACGTTGAGTTTATAAACATTAACATGTGATTTTTTTTGAAAAGATGTTTGAGTTTTTGACTTGAGTAGTTATTACTCTGTTACTTAAACTTGACTCCCAACCGTTCGCTACAACAACAACGCCACACCGGATATCGGCGATAGTGCACATCCATAGCGAGATTGAGGCAAGATTCAAAGATCGTGAAAATGCCCATTTATAAATACTACCAATGTTCCTTGATCCGAGGTTTAAAAACATACATTTTTCTGATCCAATTGCTTCATCCCGAACCTTTACCCAAATTAAGAAACTGGTAACTGCAATACCAACCAATGTGCCTTCCTCAGGATCCTCATCTGCAAATTCGGATAATGACCATGGTGGGTGTAGTTCCGATATATGGGCCACCATAAATCCCTCGCTTTAAAGTCGTACAAAAAAAATGACGGATCAAAGCTTGGACCTATATATTGAAATTACAATGTATCTCTCAACCCCAGTGGCAGCAAATATAGAAAACCAGACCTCTTGAATTATGGTCGGACCTCAAATTAGTTTACCCTAAATTATACATATTGGCCCAGCAATACTTGGGCTCAGTAGCCACCTCCGTTCCAGCACAACGGTTGTTTTCAAAAGCTGGGGCTACAATTGATCAAAAGCGCAATAGATTGGCGGGAAGCCTCTTATCAAAATTATTATTTTTAAATGGCTTACCCGAAAAATATGGATGTAAATTCTATTACTAGGCTCATAGTAATATAAGTTTAGGCTTTCTACATCATATACAACAAAATCTATTTTATTAGCTCTAAATACATTTTACAAAGCAAATTTACATGTAAGTAGAGATTTTATTTTTTATTTGGCGAGGATATAGTGAGGATTTTTTAAACTTCAAATAGTTATATTACTTTAACTTGAATTTATTATTTATGTAACTAATATATAACTTTTTATGTAACATGTTTATAATCATTGTATATGACTGACTTAGAACTGTAAAACTGAATTGAGTCAATAAACAGTATTATTATTATTATTCATATAGTTTTAAATTATATAAGTAATGAAAATTAATTAATAACATGATTAAAAAAAAATCGAAAAAACATCGATACATCGATGTTTCAATTTATTTTTCCATCCCTAAACGCAACTTTGTTTTATATCTAGATATGGCTTATAATTTGTGATAAGACTTCCATGTGTATAGCTGACTTGTGAAGCATTATTTCGGTTTTAAGCTGTAAATCTCGGCAGTTCCATACGCATGATTTTAAATCACTGAAAGTCTGAAAATATATGGCATGATAATATTTTGTTTCCTCAATAGTTTTCTTTCGATGACAACACATTATAATAAGAATAGAAAAGGATATCGGTTGAATAAACTTGGCGGAAATAAAACATTCATAAGTAAAGCTGCAACACAATATTTTTTATATATACTTGTCAAAATGTCTACGTTTTAGAAAAGTTAAACATTAACTTTTCTGAAACATTATCATCTAATTCAATACAACATTTTGCGATACGAATATTTTAAAGTAAATTTCACAGACATAAAAAATAAAAAAATACCTTTGTCAGATGTGATCTGATGTTCAGATGTATAACACAGAACGCAGCAGCTCTGATGGATGGACTGGGACTAAGTTTCTTGACAGTTGACATTTGCACTATGTATCACAAGACATTTCATTAATATTTTTAAAGTCTTTGAAAAACTCCTTTAATGTTTCACATAAGTTCCTATTTTCAATTTTTCAAGTGGAAATATTTTAGGGAGGAACTACGAGAGCTATTCGAAAAGTAACCTCTGTTTGACTATAAAAATAAAACCAGCATAGATACAAATATTTTATTGTATACATCTTAAAACTACATATTTTATTTATTTTTTCACCTAGTCACCATTTAAATTTAAGCACTTGTCATAGCGTTTAACCAGCTTTGAAATTCCTTCTTCATAGAACTTTGCCGCCGCCAGAGAAATGTAGCCAATCTGTCACAGCGTTTTGAAGATCTTCATCATTAGAGAAGTGTTTGGACCCAACAGGTGGAAATCACTTGGACATCAAGTTTTCGTTTGGTTTTGTGGATCTCGGTCAGCAGTTTTGGTACCCAACGAGCACAAAACTTCTGGTAGCTTAATTTTTCGGTGACTATCTCGTATAAAACAGTCCAAAAAACTTTTTCGGAAAGTTTCGACATCGTGAACCAACGGTTTTCTCTAATATTTGGCGGGATATTCTATTTCGACACAGGTTTTGAGGTTATAATAAGCGAATGCTTGGTAATGATATTTATTCAGAAGATAAAGTTCCAGATAACATTATCTGTCGGATAGTTACCAAGTGGTTTAAATGATGGTGGAAAAACCGGGCCTTAAGGTCATAATGCCCGGGAGAACAACTTAGCCCTTCAAATGAACCCGTAAATAAAAAAATTAACCTGTATAAAATTCTCGAGAGATAACTCCATTATACTTCCAATAGTAATTTTCATCCCTTTCTGAGATCTCAGAATTATCATTGATAGCCCAAAAGTCATCCTATTATCACCTCTGTCCTCATAGTCTGTCCATATAGGCCGTGTCTCCAACGCTATAGCTCTGAAATTTTAATAAATCCTCAATCAAAATGTATAACTATTTATATAAAGATACAAAGTAACAGAATATAAACTATTTTAGATCATGTAGTACCAAGTAACTTCCAAATTTAACGTTATACCTCATCTTCAATAATAAAAAAATAGTGTATTGGGCCCGGTAGTTCAATTTCAACCACCTGTATACTATTGATAAAATATTAATATATGTGTTTATTCTCATAAAGAATTATTTTAAGCAATTCTGTTCCTTATGTATTAATTGTTAATGACTATATTCCTTAATGAGCTTTATCACGATTAACCATCTTGATAAGTAGTGATACGTGATTTTTGCAAGTGGCGTCTTCATTTTTTTCTGACGTTTTTAGTTATTTTTAAGTGATAAAAGTGCAGAAAATACTTGAAATAAGGTGTTATAGTGTAGACTTTACTGTTTGGACTCCATGCAGACCAAAATTGGAGCGACTGGAAAGGTATTTGTGGAAATTTTTGTTAATTTTATAATGTAAGTCATTGTTATGTAGAATGTGCTTCTATAGACAATATAGAAACACATACATGCATACACTATCAGCTATAACTAGAGAAACAAAACTATTTTTTAAATCATTTTCATAAATCCCGATTATTGACTAAATTAATATTGAATTATATTGGTATAGCAACAACAATTTATAAGTTAGAACCTCTTACAAATATTTGTTGTACTGGTACAATAAATAAAATAATTAACTTTCGGCTGCAGTAAACCATCTGCATATTTCTTTTGTAAGACTCAATAAAACAATTTTTTGTGGTTAAATTTTTTCCTTTGCCCTAGCTCCCGTTCTTGTCCCGGTTTAGAGTTTCATAATTATGGTAAGCCTATATATATATATATATATATATATATATATATATAAGGGGGCCGCAGACAATATTTAAGTTATTTTGGGGGTCCCATGCCAGAAAAGGTTGAGAAACACTGCTTTAGCACATAAGATGGTAATAGATCAGGTCGAAAAGATTTCTTTTGTTTTAACTTCTTGATTGACCAGTCAACATCAGCTAATGTAACTGTTTTGATATTCAAGCTACCAAGATTACACAGTACATCAATACTTCTTTCTCTTACGTTCTCACATTCAACATTGTCGCTATAAACAGAAGATAAATAAGATGCAAAAGCCTTAGCTATCTGTGAGCTATATGTACAGGTCATCAAGGATGAAATTTGTAGTTAATAATATTACCAACTTTAATAACTTATTATTTGACATTGGTTTAATATTTTACAGTTATTTTTTTTTTTTTTTTTTTTTGTTGGAAAGTTACACATCTCACCTGTTTAAAGAAATCATTGTATGCTATAAAAAATATCAAAAACTTTTAAACAAAATTAATTTTGTTGAAAATGGAACGGTCGGAAATTCGCACTATTATGAAGTATGAGTTATTACGTGGAATTACAGCATCGCAGACCGTGCGAAACATTAATAGTGTATTTGGCTCTAGTGTTACTACGCAGCAGACAATAGCAAATTGGTTTGCCAAATTTCGTACAGGTAAATTAAAAACCAAACAAAAACAAAAATCTGACTCGTCGAAATATACTGCAACCAACTGGACGAAATGATGCAAAAATTTAAAGAAAAACAGCCTAGATTGGTCAACAGATCGACTCCTATCTTATTGCATGATAACGCTAGACCACACATTGCACAAATAACTGTGGCAAAACTACAGGAATTTGAGTTGTAACTTCTTCATCATCCTCCATATTCACCAGACCTAGCCGCCACTGACTACCACTTCTTCCGCAATTTGGACAACTTTTTAATAGGAAAACAGTTTAATTACGACAATGCTGTAAAACTGGCTTTAGAATTCATTGACTCTCGTCCACCGGCCTGAACAACCTGCCGCTTTAATGGCAAAAGTATATAGACAATATGGGTGCATACTTTGATTAATAAAATAATTCCTTATATTTGTAAGTTACCAACCAACTTTGCATTTTTTTCCACAAATTTCATCCTTGACGACCTATGTATTTATAACAAATCCCCAGAAATGTACTTTAAGTTAGAAACAATATTAATCAGGTAAATTATCAATTAAATACCTGGTTACCTGAAGTGGTCTATTGGAATTAGGTCAAATTTGGGTGAGTTAATTGTAATTGGGAACATTTCAAAACCACTTAATCTCATCAAAAATCTTAGAAATTAATTAATTTAAAGTATTAAGTTTAACTTTGTAGAACAGCAAGCAGATTTTTAATTTTTACAATGTTGGTACTAACTGTATTAGTTGTAACATTAAATTTTGACAAATACATAAATTTGAATAAAAATATCTTAATGGAAAAATAACCAAAATTGTAATGTTTATCTGAAAGACAAAGATTAATTGTTTCCCATATGTGGTCTGAATACGTCTAATAATTATTTGACACCTTTTTAAACTAATATAAAAATTTACGATTTCCTATGCTTATTCTTGATATTAGGGTTTCAAGTTACACGAACAACGATGTCTGCACTTATCTTAATTGCCCTTTCTAAGAAATAGATGTTTTTTTATTATTTAATATTATTTTACTCTAATTGGATCTAATTGGATAGTTACATTGAATTTAATTATGAAATTTTACAACAATCCGAATTTTTCTCCCTTATATAGGAATCTATTATTTAAATTAGGAATACATTGACTAATTGGCTTTTTCTGTAATATTATAAGTTTACGAAAACCCTTTTTTTTGGCAGTAATTAATTAAACTTTTAATGTTTTCATCTTTTAACGTCTTGCAAAAACCATAATTATTTTAAATTGATTTGAACATTGAAGTAAGTCATTCACGTTAGTGTTTCCTTTGTTCGTTTATAAAGAGCAAGTCCAATACCGTCTAGACATTGCATAGCAGCGCTTATTTTAATCAAACCAAAGAATCAGACTTCACAGATTTCATATTTTAAGACAGGGAGACATGCAAAATAAAGAAATATTCACTGAAAAATATACAGACCGTTTATGAATGCAGACAATACTACTTAGTTCATTTATTTTAAGAGACAAAATGTCATCTGGGTATTCATTTTAAAATGAATTTAAATCAGGTATATATTTTAGAAATAAAGCACTGTTTTTACTTATCGTCCGCATCGGTAACAGAATTATAGTGGCTCTGCTTTGTATTCCAAAGGTTCGTGTTTTCATGTTCGTAATTATCATTTTATCTTCATCCACAACTAATGTATTGACGGTATTAATGTGAAGTATGAATTTTCACATATTTCAGGGTTTTGTAGGTATTGTCACATGGGTGGTTAAATGGAAATGTAACTTCTGGTTTTAACAATACAATTTATTAAATAATTATAGGATCACAGTGTTATTGTAAGTTCATCCATGGGATTTGAAGAAGTCTTCGGTCCACCTCGTGTTGGTCGAAATCAGCTTGAACCTATCTCCGAGGCGGAAGTTGCCCATCAGGAAGCCGAAGAGCCTGGAGAAGTCTTCTCCCACTCACATGATCACTGCTTGGCTCACCGGATGTATTGGTATATGGAGTCGTTCTCTTGGTCGTCACCTTGTTGAGTAGAACTTGTAGAGGAGTTGGCTAGGTTCCTCTGCCCGGTTTCTTGACATATGTTTGGCGAGGATTCCATAAGCATATTTGATTTTTCACTTTTTTTTTCGATTATCTATGCATTAATGATCTTTATTTGGTATACCACTAAAAACTTAATAAAACATTTATTTTTTCGTTAAATACATACTTGTTTATAATTTTCTCGCTTTATGATTTCTCTAAAGTTTTTCCATATGTGGGCTAAAGAGTTATATAAACATGCCAATTTTCTATGTTCAGCTATTTGGCCACAATTTCTATCGAAAAGACATACAGCCAGACATACAAACAGACACACATACACATGAGTGACATTATAAGGGTTTTCGGGCCATACCTGCAAAACCCTAAAAATACGGTATTTGGAATTTACCACCACTGATTCCATGTCAGCAGAGACATGGTATGGTAGATGTCTTATCTATTACAATAGGCATATCTAAGATGATATGAGTAGATTACGTGAAGTGCTCCATGATGACGAAGATGACAACGTTAAACATATCAATATGAAGATACGTCCCACAGAAGACTATTTATCAGCGTTCTCCTTTCCCGCAAATACATCGGCTTTGAATCGAATTATTACTATTATTATTATTAGTATTACAATGTAAAGAGCAGAGACTAAAATGCTGTTTATGCTCAAGAGTACAACCAAAATACAAATGTATTAGTACATAATTAAAAATAATATAAACATAAATAGTTTTAAAAATTCAGTATACGGGTTATTCGAGCTGTAAAGGAGTTGATGGATGGTGCAGACACGGCGCTCTCGGGTAAGGCGTTCCATTGATCAAACACACGATTAGTTAGAAAATTTTGTCGCAGTTGCTTTCCGTTCTTGTCGTGGCGGAGCTTCAGAGAATGGCCTCTAAAGCCTGGAACAGAATGCACAGCGCGCTACGCCGTCAGCGCGCCGTCATTTGCGACAGCGTTGCGTTAGCGCCGTTGAGAATTTTCGCCTGCACACAATGCAATAATTTTTAACGCCGTCAAGTGTCACTTGACAACCTATATCTGTGTTTATACATGCGCTTTCTTTTATTAAAAGTATAATGGATGATGAAGACTTGTGTGTGATGTTATTTATGTTGTATGCAAGTTATTTATACATACAAACACTTTACCATTCAGTAAAAACTGAGGTTAGGTGTTCTGCGTCAACGTTCAACGGCGTCAAAAGTTGGAAGTTGACGAACATTCAGTATCAACGGCGTTCGAACGCTGTAGGACGTTGTCCATTCTGTGCATTTGCATACGACAGCTTGGTTTTAACTTTCTTCTGACAGATAGCTGCGTACGAACGCCGTCAACGCGCCGTAGAACTCGTTGCATTCTGTTCCCCACTTAAGTCGTTGGTCGGCGTTGATGGATACAGAGGCGACAAGTCCGTAAAAAACTTTCCAGTTGTCGCTTTGTACATCTGAATGAGGTTACTTCGAGTTCTGCGTTCTGCAAGAGAGAGCAGATTTAGCTTTTCAAGCAGCTCTTTGTATGACAGAGCTCTGAGACATCTTGGAAGACGAGCGTGTCTCTGGATTCCTTCCAGTAATAGGATGTCGCATTGAAGGTATGGGGACCAGACTACGATAGCAAACTCCAGGAGTGGACGGACATAAGACTGGTACATTTGGCAAAATAAGCATGGGGTTAGGTGATGAAATGATTACTTAATAATGAAGAGGGATTTATTTACTCTTATAACGACGTTGATGACGTGTGTTGACCATTCTTAGGTAGGTGTGATTGTATTACCCAGGTCAACCGAAGATTCGACAAGTTTAGGAGCGATGTCGCAGAAGTAATAACATGTATTTGGATTGTTCTGGCCAAGATGTAATACGTAACCTTTGGACGTATTCAGAGGGAGCGACCAATTGTCAAGAATTGTCTGAATTTCTGACTGGTGATTTTTGCTCCATAATTTTTATATTCTTAATAGTATCACATTTTTATTTATAAGAGTAATGCAAATTTTACACTGTATACTGTTGGTAACACTGAACTTTTATAGAAAGTGAGTAAATTGGCATTACTGAATGACGCAAGTTTTCATTAAATCGAAGTTTCAGTTCAGTGATAGGTTTTTAATGCAAGCCATCTGGCCAACAACACATCATGCCATAATTCCATTATGGCCCATTGTATTGAATTTTTAGTTCATTTTCACAAATAATGGTTAATTCATATCCCTATAAACTAAGTCATCACATATGAATTTTTAAAAATAGAAAATCAACCTGACCAAGCACACGTAAATATCCTTTTTACTTCATTTGAATATGACCTATTCAAAAGATGCAATCGCTTGACATTTGAGGCATGAATTGTAATAGTGAGTTTTATTCATGTGTTCTTTTGTGAACAATGACATTTTCAATGCAATGGGAGTTATAAAAGTACATTTAGTTTAATAGAATACAATTAAATGAATAGGTATCCATTTAATGTCAAACGGATAATTCACATTTTGACATTTACGAAATTCAGAAACTCCAGTAAACTAATTTGGCTTGGGATTGCTCTTAGAAGATCGTATCATTGTTTTTACTTTGTGTATTTGTATGAAAAAGAGCTGACACAAAAACTAATACAAAAATTTTTGCACTGGATCTGACCCCAGAATTATTGACACGGAAAGTTCCAGAAAACGACACAATCTTTACCCCTGCGATACTGATACCATATCTGTTTATTGCATCAATATAGATTATATTTTTTCTACCACCGGGTATATGCATTTTACACACTTATTACAATGCCTAAAGTGAAACTTTATAACACTAATGATGAAGTAGTGCCATTGATGTCAGAAGCTTAAATATGAAGTTCCATAAAAATACTTTCAGCCGAATTTGCTCTGCACGTGTACACAGACAGACAGACAGACAGACAGACGGACAGACGGACAGACAGACATCATGCTAAAAATAGTCAAAACGTTTTGTAGGGACCTCAATTCGTGGAGATCCATCGAAATCTCGAAATGTCAAAATCGGTATGATCACAATACCTCTGTGAGGATTCTGATATATAAATATGAAATGTCACGGTTGGCTGATTTATTTATTTCATTTGTGTTGATCCATCCCTGTTTTAAACAGTTAGTTCTTTTTTCTTATCGCTTCTACATCCCCAGTTGTCGAGAAGAAAGCAGGAAGTGAAAGAGGATAAGATGTGATGCAGAATTGGAAGGGCGTACGGTTCCGGTTGGAACAAATAGAAAAGTGCATGTTCAAAGATAATGGATACGTAATAGAAAATGGGGAAATTCATCCTTGATGTTTATGTGCTGTTCTAATAAGACTGGAATAAAATGGTTTTTAAGAAGAAAGTGAGTGTGAAACGGAAATGGAAACGTCACTTAAAGTTGTTATAATAGTATGAATGCTTTCAAAGTGTTATGATATATTTTTTTACAAACTATTAACTAAATCCACAAGAGCTTATATTATACGAAAGATACATCTCAATGTAACGCGAAAAAAAAAATGTTTCAAATCACTCTATTGATCTATTGTCCGATAATAACAAAAATAATTGTGGGGACTCTGATATATAAATATATGAAATGCCACGGTTGGCTGATTTATTTATTTCATTTTTACTTATTCTGTACATCCCTCACATTATGGGTTCCAAGATTTGCGAGCGGATCAAGTCTGCACCCCCCCCCCCTATTAGTCCGCTAGCTGGTTGCTATGATTCTTGGAAGGATTAAGGGTTGTTCAATTAAACTCAACATTTTAACTAGCCTACTTTAATTACGATTACGGTTTAAATATTTACATTAATTACACTAGACTTACAATTACGTCGATACAGCTAAATCCAAATGAGACACACATTCGCACACACTAGACACACTTTACACCAAACACTAATTTAACCACTACATGTTTCTAAATATTGTCTCTCCACTTTTTAGCTGGTCACTACACTAACGTTCATACGGAATTACATTGTTACTTTATTTCGACTCGCCCAAACACTCTAAATGTCTCTAACCCATGTCTCTTAAAAACCAACTCCAAAACATGGTCTTAACCATACGACGGGTCAAAATCAACTCCCTTTGTTAACATCTTAACGTTATGATGGTTTAACATCAACTCCCCTTAAAACATGACCTGAAAATGCTTACATCGCCTAAATGTTAAATGTCATTTCACACCTCTTGATTATCTGTCTTATACTATCTTAAATTCATAATTTATTGGTGATAACTCAGATAAATATCCCATTAGAAAATAGCCGAATCATAATATTTATATCTCAGACAAAAATTAATTATTATTTATGTGCTTATGGTTGACGTATATTTTTTTAACACAGTAATTTACGATTCACTTTTCATGTTACATTGACAAAAGTGTCAAGTTGCAATAATAAACAATCTCCCGTTATCTTAAATGCCCTTTCTAAGCAATAGATTATTTTTGTATCGTTTAACAAATTAAATATTTTACTCTAATTTAATGATTATAATGAATATATTTATGAAATTTTATTTATGAAATAATACCAAAATTACCTCCCTTACATTGCTCCCCTCCTATCTAAAATTGTTAATCTTACCAAATAGATTAATCTATTTTATTTATGAAATAATACCAAAATTACCTCCCTTACACCTCCCTTATATATGTTGGCAGACGGTAAAAATTAAACAAACAAGGAAAAACCGTTAATGAGATGACCGACTTGTCTATCTCCCCTTTCATAGAAATAACATTAGTAAATTCTTACCTATAAACAGTATTTAAGTTGTAATGTATCTTATTTCATTGCTTTGAAAATTGCGAAAACCTTAAAATAAAGATAATTTACAATGCTCGTTATTTCTACAATTATTAAATTATATTTTCTTAATGGTGGGCCGCATAAAATAGTTCAGCGGCCAACTGCGTGCCGACCCCTGGTATACCGTGCCATCTCTATGCAATTTTTGTACTAAAAGTGAAAATATAATAATTTTTTACCCAATTATATTGGATATATCCATACGTGTGTAGACTCTTCTATCTGGTGACACCATTCTAGGCGCTCGGTAGGAAAGAACTCCTTTACACATTACCTGCATAAATAACTATTTTAATCTTAGAATTTATTTAGAAATTGTTACATTTTCTAACATATTTGTATTCTTTTTCTAGGTATGTCCATTCATTTCATATGTTGGGGAATATTTTTACAAGATTTATTGTAAGTATTCATACACTAAATTAATTTTAAATAGTGTTCTACCGAAATTGTTGTATTGTTGGAGTCATTGTAAGTTTTTAAATGTAGGGCATGAAATGAAAGATTTTAAAGGCTAGATTAACCCTTTACTGAATGAATTTTTATTTTTGGCTGAAATAATTCATGGGCATTGGTTCTTATTTATAGAAAAAATAATTAAAAAAATATATTTAAAATATTAATTATTATTTTTATGAAAAAATAATAATTTAAATAATAATTTAGGGTTTGTGCCATACATGGAACATTATGATTCTACATTATGTTACAAAAGAAAATGATTCTGTATTATTTGCTCGTTAATTATTAGGTGTTCTTCATTAGGGATTAAAAGCAGTTGCCCTCGAATTTTAGAAAGAAAAGGTCGTATCTTCTAGTTGTCATGTCTCAATAAATTCATTCGTTGAAGTGCAAAATCCGCTTGATATCCTCAAATCTATTGCAGCCTATTACTTGAGATACTGCAGGATCCGTTGCTGTGTATGTGGCATATATGAACACTCATGAAGTAACGTTCTGATTCAGTTTTAAAAGTAAAATAAAAAATAAAAATCGGAATGTGCCATATATGGCACTCTATGCGGTAAAGGGTTAACGACTAGAAATTAATTTATCAAAAATAGAGACATCCACATTTGAGTCTATTTGTGACATATTTCACAAAATACCTACGTTGCAAAATACATTGAAATTGCTGGAAAAACACATTTCAAACAATTTTTTTAATAACAGCTACAATAGGGTTACTATTTAGACACTAGTTACTATTTAGAGTTATTATTTTAATCTAATATTTTATTTAACGCACTCCAATTATAAATATTTATATTCATATTAGAAAACTAACTTTTTGCATTCAAAATTTCTAGTAACCATTGAAAAGTCCATTCTTCAGTGCTGCTCTATTCCCCATGATAATCGTTATTTTTAATTTAAAAATAAAAACTTGATAAAACTGTGATAATAACAGTAGAATGTAATAATAATGCTGGCAATTTCATCATTCTATTATTTTCACAATTGAATGTTATTAAAATTATTCCTATGGGATCCTTATGCAGTTATAACCAACAATTTTTCATTTAAACAAAATTAACTCCGTTAATAAAGTGCAAAAATTCACAATTGCTTTTATAATTCGGCATAAACTTGAATCGTACTATATTCATATAACATATGTACATAAAAAAATAAAAAAACTCTAGTTGGCTGTGGAATTTTTATGATGTATGTCTTCTGCGTACGCCAAATTGACGTAATACTTACCTGATTATAATTTTATTTAATACACATGTTAGGTTTTTACAGATATTATGTATTCGTTTTGCTTTTTTTTTTTAAACTTTTTTGATTTATAGACAACCAATTAGGTGATTTATTGTTCAAAAGTTACTATAAATGGAATAACTAATAACTTTTATTTGATACGTTTTTTGATAAAACGAAAAATTTTGAATTTTTTTTGTAAAATTATTTAAAATTTTTCCAAATCTCAATTTTTTCATACTTATATGAAACGTTTCCATGGTTATGATAATTAATTCGTAACTAGTAAACTAAGCCTTGGACAAAAATTTGTATAGAACATAATTTGATGTATTTTTGAAGATTTATCTAAATATTAAAAAAAAAAAATTAATTTATTTATTTTTTTTATGGGAGGGCAAGTCCCGCACATAGGAAAAATACTAAAACATAAACTAAAAAACATATCCCCCTAAAAATATAAACAAATATGTGCTCATCGAAAAAAAAATATATTTTTTTATAATTTTTGAGTAGGGTATCAAATGACGTGGATTAACAATCAAATTTTTATTTTTGCAAAATAAATTATTTTGAAGCGATTTTTGCCAAAATTGTGCAAAAAAATGTTTGTCCCACACCCTGTAGCCCAGATGGTTTAAACTAAAAATCTGAAAAAATTCTAAGTAATGTACATTGGTGTGAACCGGAATAGTACAACAGGAATTTTTGATCAGATTACGCATTTTTTGTGATTTTTGGCTAATAATTAACACAAGTTATAGCTTTGTAACACGCTACACTGGAACGTGTATGCTGGTGCAGTTGTTTTCGACGCTGCCTTATCGCCCAAGTAACTCGATCCGAAGGGGATCGAACCATGCGAAAAGAGACAATATTATTTTTGTTTTTTTTTTTTAATTTTTATTTTGTTTAAATTATTTTTTCAAAATTCTAGCTATATTTTTGCAAATGTTGCATTTAATATTTAAAAGCGTAATTTAATAACCAGTGGAAATTGTTTAAATTATAATTTAATTCTGTTTCAATGTACACGAAATCAGAGGGGCGGAACTTATAACAACCAATGGAAGCCATAGGCGCAGTTTTTAAAATTCTTAATGAATCTTGTTATATAAAAAAAATACTGCACATATTTAGAAATCTAAATAATGGTATTAGGCATTCGAATTAAAATTAACAAGAAAAATTGGCATCCCAAATAATCATCATTCACTTACTAAATACCTGCAAAACCCTGAAATGTGTGAAAATTCACACTTCACATCAATTTTTTTACATAGTCTCCTGTCATAACGGATATTAAACTTAAACAAACAATGATATATGTATTCAAAATAATACGTAGCAACCCCAGACAGACTTACAAATAAATATCCAGACATATGGAAATAAATTATACCTCCATTACCCCCCACCAGCGGAATAACGGCGCGCCACCTATATTGAATTATTTTTCTATTAGCGCTCGCGACGGGAGGGCAGTGATTCGATTCTCTGGTTCACGGTAGAAGCAGTTCTCTACACACGGTGGTTACTCCTAATCGAAATATAACGTTATGATACAGAAGCAGAGACGTGCTGATAGCTGGCTCCCTACAGTGGTGGAACCTACAATTATTCAGATATGTTTATCGCATGGCAATCAAAACATAATGTATTAATAGAAAAGACGGCGAAAGTAATTATAATGAAGGATGTAATAAGAAAAAATTGATGTGAAGTGTGAATTTTCACACATTTCTGGGTTTTGCAGGTATTTAGTAACTAAACGATGATTATTTGGGATGCCAAAACAAATTTTATGTCTAAATATTTTTTTATGAATTCTAATTCGAATGCCTAATACCATTATTTAAGTTTCTAAATATATGCAGTATTTTTTTTATATAGCAAAGTTCATTAAGATTTTAAAAATTGCACCTATGGCTTCCATTGGTTGCTTACATCATAAGTTCCGCCCTTTGATTTCGTCAAACATAGAATTAAATTATAATTTCAACACTTTCCACTGGTTATTAAATTTACGCTTTTAAAAATTAAATGCAACATTTACCAAATATAACTAGAATTTTAACAAAATAATTTAAACAAAATAAAAATGCAAAAAAAAAACAAAAAATAAAATCAACAGGATTCGAACCCTAGTTTGCAAGTTAAGTTATATTATTAAGCGTACGACAAATCCAACCACTCCACGAGAGCTACTGATCTGGTATGTTACACAACGTATTAAATCGTTAACATATTTTAGTTAAAAACACAAAAAATGCGTTATTTTCCGAAAACATAATCTTACCAAAAATTCCTATTGTACTATTCCGGTTCACACCAATGTACATTACTTAGAATTTTTTCAGATTTTTAGTTTAAACCATCTGGGCTACAGGGTGTGGGACAAAAATTTGTTTGCACATTTTGGCAAAAATCGCATCAAAATAATTTATTTTGCAAAAATAAAATTTTGATCGTTAATCCACGTACTAAGGGCTTTCATTTGATTCCCTACTCAGAATATAAAAAAAAAAAATTTTTTTTCGATGAGCACATATTTGTTTATATTTTTAGAGGTATATGTTTTTTAGATGTTTTGGTATTTTTCCTATGTGCGGGTCAAAGAGTTGTATAAGCCAAATTTCAACTCTCTAGGTTTTGCCGTTTGGCTACAATTTTTACCGAACAGACAGACAGACAGACAGACGACAAAATGACGGTATAAGGGTTTTTTGGTCATACCTACAAAACCCTAAAAATCAACTGTGGCGACCACAAAACCGATTTACACCACAAAGTATTTAAAAAAAATAATAGGTAGAACTCGATATCTGCAAGTTCGATATAGTCTGATTCACTTTTACGCCTGCGCTGAATTAACTATCGTACGTCTGGGACTCCCCGATCTGATCGGGAAAGTACGCGACAACAGGCCTGGATGGCGCTCCAATATCATCGCGTATAATATTATATATTATTATTATATTATTACAATGTAAAGAGCAGAAGTTAAAATGCTTGTTATGCTCAAGAGTGAAAATACAAATTTATTAGTATATATTTAAAATAATATATAAAATAGATGGTTTTATAAATTCAGTATAGGTGCTATTCGAGCTTTGAAGGAGTTGATGACAGTGCTGACACGGCGCTCTCGTGTAAAGCTTTCCATCGGTCGAACATACGATTAGTCAGGAAATTTTGTCGTAGTTGTTTTCCGTACTTGTCGTGGTGGAGCTTCAGAGAGTGTCCTCTAAGTCGTTGGTCGGCGTTGATGGAGTACAGAGGCGATATGTCCGTAGAAAACTTTCCAGTTGTCATCTGTACATCTGAATGAGGTCACCTCGAGCTCTGCGAGCTGCAAGAGAGGGCATATTTAGCCTCTCAAGCCGCTCTTCGTATGACAGAGTTCTGAGACATCTCGGAAGATGAGTGACGCGTCTCTGGACTCTTTGCAATAATAGAATATCGCGTTGAAGATACGGGGACTAGATTACGAAAGCAAACTCCAGGAGTGGGCGGACATAGAATGATTACAGTCAGTCATTCTGAAGTTGCTAGTGGAAGTAAACGATTTTTTGCGGCAATTTAATATCAGCTATGTCCATTACTAATCCCAAAGATTGCGAAGTACGCACTGTAATTTGGTTTTTAAAAAATATTCATCCTGCCAAAATCTATCGGCAACTCGTTGAAGTGTATGGGGAAGGTGTGATGAATGAAGAGAATGTGCAAAAGTGGTGTCGTTTATTTAATGTTGGAAGAACAAACATCCATGATGAGGAACGTTCTGGCCACTCAACCTTAATCACGGACAAACTGAAAGCAGTTGTTGTTTTACAAAAGAAATTTTTTGAAAAAACGTTATATTTACTTTTAAACCAGAACAGTTCTTACTTTTAAAATACCCTCGCATCTGTCACAATATGCAAAAATATTAAAAGTTACAATAAATATTAAGTAATAAAATGTTTCAAATAAAAGTTCGTGTAACTTTTGTAAAATATTTTTTGTAAATTATTTGTCTATTACGAAATATTCTTTAACCACTTAAAAGCAACACCAGTTAACTATTTATACTGGTGGATGGAACTGTACCAAAAATTAATCAAACTGAAAATTCACGTCCGATGCTTAAATATAAATTTTCATAAAAAACCGTTCAACTAAATTTTCTCTACGCGTATCCACAGATAGACGCTAAAAACAGTTGATTCGTGTTAAAAAAAATCTGTATCTGTAAAAATCTCGAAAAATCAAACTTAAGTGAAAGGAAAAGGGTGAAATAAAATGAGATATTCCACTCCTTTAGTTAAACCATTGTTTCCAACAGCAAGTGTGCCAAATATTTTTGCAGGTCAGCGAAAAATAAGAAATCATTCAGAATTTTAAGAGTAATAGCACCATCATCAATAACAAACGTAAAGATTTCATCAGCTTCTTTTGTAGTTGTACAAAACTTCATGTATATTTATTTTATTCACACTCAATTCTCATGGTAACCTTAGAAACTAATCGATAAAGGATGATAGTTCAATGTTGATTGACTGAATGAAACAATCCGAAACTTGATAGATATCGAGGAGAAGATTGGACGATTTAGATTTTTGGTATAATAGTTTAATTACTTTTTAGGTAAAGATTCAGTAGCTACTTTTTGCCGATCCGTTTCATCGGCGACACCAAGTAGTTATAAAATTTTTGGATGTTCACCAGGGATGTATTATCGTCTTAATTATTCTGTCCTCGTTTATCCTTTTGATGTAGCTTATTTGTCATCATGCCAGTCCAGTCTAATAGACTGTCTCTTATGTGTGATACTTGGAGTACAATGTTTGGATATCTTAATTCTTAGAATATATCCATTTACCAAATCGAATAGGACTAAAAATTCTTCGTTTTGTTATCAAGTATGTGTTTTAACAATTTATTATATTTTTTGGTGCATTTTATTGTTCTGCACGTACACCACTGTCACCCTTTACCGCAAGACGCCCACATGACGCCTGAATTACTGGTGTAGGGGTGCAAGAACGCCCGTGAATTAGGGATTTAGAATTTGTGTTTCGATTTTACCCACGGATTTCAGCAACAGTGTCAAGGGGTGTGTTTGCAAATCTTCAAACAGTATTGAGGAGAAATATTTATGTGATAGAATAGTTTTTTATTTGACAAGTGATTTTGATGATAAAGAATTGCATTTATTTTAAATAAATAAATACGAGGGAAAAAAAGAAAGCTTAATACAGAATCTAATTTGAACTTGATAACAAAATTATTTTTAGATTATTTACATTTATTGTCAAAGAAGAAAATCATGGATTCTGTTTTTGAAGATTTGCTAGCAGACGATAGAAGACTATTTAGAACGTCTATACATTTTTAGAACGTCCATTGTTCGTGTTAGACAAATCAAATGGACTAGTGGGATGAGCAAGAATTTATTAATCGATTTCGCTTAGCGAAAAATGCATTTAATATCCTGTTCCACCAAATATTCCACCAAATACTCCACCATTTTTTTTAATCCTTCGTATTTAATTTTTAATGTTTGCATTTCTATTCTGCCTGCAGGATTCATTGATCATAATACATTTTTTCCCAGGCCTCTTGTTTATATTTTAGATCTTCAACGTCAGTAGCTTTATTTTCTATGACACTTTTACATTTTAACACAAGATTTACAAGTGGCCATGTTTCGGAAATATTTACATTTGCGCTTCTTGGGCGTTTGTCGTACATTTTTCTGTACAAAATTTAACAAAACTTCAAGATTTTTAGGTAATATCTACTTATATTGACAGTTGTACCTATATCTCTTTTATTTGTACGAGTCGCGTATATGTCTTTCTTTGTTTAACACAACGCTGCTAATACCAACATAAAAAAACATCGTAAAACATTATTATCAATCAGAATAGTTATCTACGTGATAACTAGAGTTAAAAATACAGAAAGCAATTTATCCTAGTGAATATCAAGAGGTAATATTATCCCATTGATAGTTATTCTTATAGATAACTGCAAGGCGAAAATACCAGGCCACATGCAAAAGTAACTCGGGGACCAGCTGATAGTTTTGAAAGTTAGAGTTTCAAGATGATTACATGAGATAGGAAAAATTCAGAAGCTCGGTAAGTTGGTACTATACGAACTTTCTAAATACAACATTACTCCCCGAATTTGTACTTGCATTTCATTGCTTTCTAGACAAACTAAGAAGGATTTTTTTTATGAGAAATTCCTCAGGAGTACATTTAAGTGTTGAGCGTAATATGTGTTTTACTAAAAGAAATGTTTTGCTATTCAAAAATTCATGTTACCTTTTGCTCACATATCTATATATTTCTCATTGTAAGAGTATAACAATTGTTTCCTAGTTTTTACTATCTACATTCTGTACCTTATGATATTCTTGTCGGTCTTACATGAAGCGAAGACTAACATTTCAGTATCTGTTCCTTTATAATGTTACTGAATAGTCCAACTAACATCGGCCAACGTTAACCCGTATCAGTAAAGTTTATCACCACAAAATGATGAAGTTACAATTGATGGTATCGTTATCGCGTAACGTCGATATTCAGATTTGTATTTAGGCCCTTATGGCAATTTACTGATAGCGGATTAATGACTTGTGTACTAGCAACAGATTAAGGGTACTTTATAATAGAATAGACAGCACAATGTGAGGTTAGAACATGTTCGTTACATATTGTTTAACGGTTATCGCTAACTTCAGGGTCATAAAGATAACGTTATTAATTATTAAATGGTTATAGATATCGAATGGTTTATTAGGATCACTTAATTGCTGATGAAAGGAATTTAGAAACAAAAGTACTTCGTACAGGAATAACCTCGGATTTAACCTAGAAATAATCATTATGTTATGAGTAACAAAATTCTGTTTACACAGAATACAATAAAATTGAACTAAGAGCGAGATTTAGGTATAAATACGAAGAGATGGTGCGGAAAGAAAGATGAGCAAATAATGTGCAGAATATGTTAAGTGGAGATGGAGACAACGGAACATTTATTACAAAAATATTGATAAATTAGAAATAAGGACGGAAGAAAAGAAGTACTGAATGAGTCCTGAAGAGGTTGGAAATGGATGAAATGTCCTGAAGAGGTAGAAAACGGTTCTAGAAAGAAGAAAACAATTGAAGCAGACATGCTGGAATAAAATAAAGAATTGTAAATATAGTTTAATTTAATTTTATAAATGAAATGTAGATTTGAAGCAGAAAGGTAGTAAATAAATAAAGATTTCTACTACTATCATGGGTATATCTAGCAATGTGTGGGGGGGTCGATTTAATAAATTGAGAAAAAAATACAAATTTTATAACCCCCTTCACGTACATTCGTTGCCAAAAAACCTAAGTTTATTTTTCTATAAAACAATATGGTGTGTAAACAGTTTTTTTTTATATTATCCCCAAATAAATGATGTATAATATATAATTTCTCTATGGGGGATCGTCCCCAACCTGGATCTACCCTTGAAGAATACTACAATAAAATTCAACTATCATTTTTGCACCTTTTTCGGGACGAAGAATATGGAAAAGTTAATAAGATTTCGGGGAACGGCAACAGTGGCTATTTGCGCAAAACACAGCTTACTAATTTCACTACTATCATGAGAAGAAAAAATTTATGTTAAGTGTGAATCTTCACACATTTCTGGGTTTTGCAGGTATTTAGTAACTGAATGATGATTATTTGGGATGCCAAAACAAATAATGTCAAAATATTTTTTTATGAATTTTAATTCGAATGCCTAATACCATTATTTAAATTTCTAAATATGTGCAGTATTTTATTTATATAGCAAGGTTCAGTAAGATTTTTAAAATTGCGCCTATGGCTTCCATTGGTTGCTTATATCATAAGTCCCGCCCTCTGATTTCGTCAAACAGAATTAAATTATAATTTCAACACTTCCCACTGGTTATTAAATTTACGCTTTTAAAAAATAAATGCAACATTTACCAAAATATAACTAGAATTTTGACAAAATAATTTAAACAAAATAAAAATGCAAAATAAAATTAACAGGATTCGAACTCTGAAACGTTCGCATAGCGAATTAAATATTTAACATGTTTTAGTTAAAAACACAAAAAATGCATTATTTTCCGAAAACATAATCTGATCAAAAGTTCGTGAAATTATGGGGATTCTAAACTTTGATGAATTGCATTCTTTCGTTAACACATTTACAGTCAAGTTTATAAATTCAAAATAATGTTTTATATTATTCTAGGGCAGGAGAACGTTACTCTATTATTATGTAGTAAGTGTGTTATCATATATAAGAATAAAATATTACGGATTCTGGACTTATACTAAATACTACAATTTTCTGTAAATACTATTTAATATAGTGCATATTATTTAATTGCTTTTCTAAATGCATCTTTCAAAGACTTTTTAATCATTTCTTTCCACGTTCGAAGAAGTAAAGGCACGTTCACTTATCATAAATTATACAGAGCACGAGTAGATGGCACTGTTAGTCAAGTAGATCATTAAAAACTGCTTGGCCAGCAAAGACAGAGCACCTCAGAGGAAATATTTGCTTTTGTTCAGAAGATAACGCTCTTCCTCTTAAGGAAATTTAAAACTTTAATAACTCTAGGGAATAAAGTATTTAGAAAAATAAGCATTTTACTTTAATTGGTAATGAACTGCTCAAACAAGATTCTTTATTAACTGATATTGATGACTAATATTATATGAAAAAGATTCATATTGTGGAATCAGTAAAAGGTGAATTATGGTTCATTAGATAAATTTTATATCAATAGAGGTGAACAAACAGTAACTCAAGAATAAGTTAATTTGGACGCAGTTTTTGTCCGGATCGACCAATAAAAAATTACGCACTTATAACGGTATTCATGCAACATGCTGTAATGTAATAAAAATTGTGTGCACTAAAAACCGCAAGGAAGTGCACGTCATGCTAGTTTAGACTGTGCCTCTTTTTATGCAAATTTGGAAGCATCATTTTGCATCCTTCAATGCGTAAGCATAGCATGAGGCACACAACTTGCCACATCATGTTCACACGTCAAGATATATTGCATAGCAATTTTATCTGCTCTCCTTTTTTACAATTTAGATATGCTGCCGGTACTCCCGGTGAAAATACGACCGTAAGCATTTAAAACGATATTTAAAATGGATTTCGAGCCCATTTTTTATTTGTCATACAAAATGCATCTCGCAAGGCTTCCCGTTTTTTAGGGTTTTGTAGGTATGACCAAAAAACCCTTATACCGTCATTTTTTCGTCTGTCTGTCTGTTCGGTAAAAATTGTAGCCAAACGGCTAAACCTAGAGACTTAAAATTTGGCATGCTTATACAACTCTTTGACCCGTACATAGGAAAAATACTAAAACATCTAAAAAACATATCCCCCTAAAAATATAAACAAATATATGCTCATCGAAAAAAAATACTACTATTTTTTTTTACAATTCTGTGTAGGGTATCAAATGAAAGCCCTTTGTACGTGGATTAACGATAAAAATTTTATTTTGAGGCGATTTTTGCCAAAATTGTGCAAAAAAATTTTTGTCCCACACCCTGTATCCCAGATGATTTAAACTAAAAATCTGAAAAAATTCTCAGTAATGTACATTGGTGTGAACCGGAATAGTACAACAAGAATTTTTGATCAGATTATGTTTTCGAAAAATAACGCATTTTTTGTGTTTTTAAGTAAAATATGTAATATATTTAATCCGCTATTTAACATACTAAACAAGTGATCCTGTATAGCACAGTGGTAGCATTGTCGCTTAGTGAGTTGAAACTACTGTAAGAAAGTGTGTTCGAATCCCAGTCAATTTTTATTTTTTCAGTTTTTTTTTGCATTTTTATTTTATTTAAATTATTTTGTCAAAATTCTAGTTGGTAAAGTTATTATGAAAAATATGAATTTCGAGACAATACAAAAGATATTACAAACTAAAAACAATATTAGAATTGGGGTCTAACCCAGTTCTTGTAAAAAGAATCATAGTATCATTCGCTCTACGAGGGTTGGCATATTTCACCTTGTTACAGATCCATTTTTAAATTTAATGGCCCATTATACTCAGTCGCTAATATCCCTAAATGCGCCAACAACGTATAACTAACCCACTAAGTTAGATCATTCATTATATTTAATCACGTACAACTTTTCAAATGAGTAATTAAAAACGTGCGTGCAATTAATGTTGATAGTTAAATTTTTAATGTTAAGAATTCGTGTATTATTAATAAATGAGAGATGCAACGAGAAAGCGTCCATTGTGATGAGAAAGGGAGGTAATAAATGAACGTTGTGAAACAATTCACGTATATGGATGCTATACGGAACAATGTACATATAATGTAGAATAAAAATCAAAAGGGATCATGATGTCTGTTGGATTATTAGCTGTATTGTATCATTCTTTTTATGGTATTATTGTAATTGTAATCTTTTTTTAATTATAACATTTCTTTGTGGGTTAGTTGCGGCGTACGCGTAACCTACTTTCTATAAGAGGATTTTAAACATAAAGCGCATGAAATATTAAAATTGAGTAAACACAAAATCAATTTTAACCTAACGAATAGATAGCTGAAGAACACTTTTACTTGTTTTTTCTTCAATAATTTTAAGAGTCTTTCATTAAAGCTTAGATACAAGAGATATGGAGAAAAATATAGTTCAGATATGTTCAATATTCAGAAAAAGCAGGCAGTCATGAAAACAATGCAACATAGCAGAATAGATTATTGGTATACTAGACTGATAGATAGTATTTATAGTAATGCTACAGCTTACGTAAAACTCCATGCGAAAACGAAGAAATTTGGGATAGAACGGTGTTCGACAAGGTGATCTGATTTTTCCCATATTATTCAACGCAGATCTGGAGTTGGCGTTTATAAATTGTGACTGGGCGAATCGTGGTCTATATATAGACGGAGTGAGACTTAACAATCTTAGATTTGTAGACGATATTATTCTACTAGTAGATAATATAGCAGACATGGCGTACATGACGCAATTGATGACGAACCTAGTATTGAGTAACAATCTATTGCCTTGATTACACGTAACGAGTACAGTGGCGAGACAGTGTTCTCGGCCGAGTGCTCGGTTGGTATAAACATATTACCGAGCACTCGACCGAGCATTCAGCCTAGTAGGATGGCGAGACAGTCTCTCGGACCCTTTTCTATTTACTAGACCGAGTGGCCAACCCCCCACCCTACTGGCACTGACTCGCTAGTCTACTTGGCATGTTAAAACAACACTTGCCACTCGTTTCAATATGCGCGCGCACCGCATCCATTTATTGCATCATTTTTAGTACCTCGTGTTGATGTTAATTGTTATCGTTGGTTTCGAAAATGGCTAAAAATAAATGGGACTGTGATACAACAATAAAATTTATTCAAGTGAATAAATTACATACATGTTTGTGGAACTTCAAATCTTCGGACTACAAAAATAAACAAAAATGTGACACTGCATACGTTTCAACTGTGCAAGAAATTAATATTGATGGAATGAGATCAAGACTGGAATGAACAGCTTAGTATATTTTTTAATATGCGTTTTACGGTCCATGTTTCGGTACACAAAACTTACCTGTTTTTTGATCGAAAGTGAACTGACTCGCCACAAAAGTCGAAAAGAGAAGAATACGTATAAACACTCACTCGCCCACACCACTCTCTCGGCCTAGTGACATTTTGCTGTCTCGCCACTGTACTCGTTACGTGTAATCAAGGCATATACCTCGGTGGCAAACAGATAGAACAGGTAGTCATCTACAAATATCTAGAGCATGACATTAGCATTGGCCGAGATAATCAAACCCGTAAAATGAAACGCAGCATCGGTCTAGGGTGGGCGGTTTTTTGCAAGTTGAGAGATGTTTTCACTAGCAACTTAACAAATTGCTTGAATAAAAAAGTTTGCAACAAATGCATACTACCTGTTCTAACATACAGATCAGAAACTCTGACATTTACAGCTAAGTCAGCTGAAAAATTAAGAGTTGCCCAAAGATCGATGGAGAGATCAATACTAGGAATTAGTCTATCTGATGAAGTGGATTCGAGAGCAAACAAAAGTATGTGCCGTCATCGAAAGAATTGCTCGTTTTAAATGGAACTGGGCTGGACATGTGGCTAGAAAGAAGATCCTAGATTGGAGACCTAGAGATACCAACAGAAACAGAGGAAAACCCCAAATAGGTGGACGGATGACATAAAGAGAGTTGCGGGGAACTGAAAATCAATAGCCCAAGATCGTTCCGAATGAAAAAAACCTACGTTTAACAGTGGACAAGAAAGGCTGATAATGATGATGATGATGTTCAATGTCACTTCAAGGGAGCTCATAACCGTATAGGTCTCACAAGTTTCATATGGATACGAACATTTTGCCACAGATATACTATCACATAATTTGGATATTTTTGTTTTTCTTTTAATTAAATCAGTTTTTAAGGGTTATTTCTTAGGATACCGCTTTAAATTATTGTAAAACATTGTAAATTATCTATATATACATTTTAAAATCAAAGCCCTGATAACTTGTCATCGCCCAGCCCAAACCACTGGACTTAGAATCAAGAAATTCAGGAAGTATTTTCCCTCCATGACGTAAGCACTTACTAAGAACAATTTTTTCTAAATTCATTATTTTGGATTACAAAGATTACCTATACAAATGTGGAAAAACTTCAGGATTTTGTCCTAATCAATTGGGCTGAATTATAGAACCTGCCGTATTTCCTGTGTTTGTTGAGCTATAACATTACTTTTCGGCACGTAGGTGTCATTCCTTTTTGGCAGAGAAGTGTCTTTTTAATATCTTTTGAAAGTGATTGGACAGTTTTTTTAAATTTCACCTCTAAAATTCGGACAGTACATTCCTCCGTATGACTTAAGAACCCACTAGGAAAAGATTTTCAATGTTCGATCCCTAAGGAGTGAAAAGGAATAAAATGTTTTTTCACAAATTTCTCGATATACCTTAGGACAGATGATATATCGACTAGGTTTTTACTTAAAAAGGTTACCCATACAGTTGTTTAGAAACATAACTGAGAATTTTTAACTAATCAACCCCTAACGGCGTGAATCTAGATTTGGGGTACAGGACACATTTAAGGGAGGACTGCTTTTCACATTAGAAGTTCTATGTACCTGCTTCAGAGTGAGCTCAGCCAGCAGTCTGTACTCACTGAAATGTTTTCTTTCACACGAAGTCAACACTTTGGTTTTACATTGCAATGCCATCTAGCGCTAAAAACGGTTTGCATGAACCCATATTATAATTCTCTGTTAGGTAAGATATTCTTTCATTTCAATCTGGTTATTTTCCCCGGATCTAAATATTTCCAGTGTTGCACCTTTATGTCTTAGATCCGTAGTTCGTTGTTTGTCTCAAGTTTCTGCCGAGTGAATATCTGTTCATATTGAAAGTCTCGAGTTTGTTTTTCTAACACGGATCGACGATTTTAAACATGGAATCTCATTGGTTGCTGATATTAAGTGCAGACTTTTCCACTGATACGAACTTTTAATTTATTTTTCAATTCTGGAACTAAATCTCTTTAAAAACAAAGTGGTTCTTGGTTAGAAAATAGCTGATATGAACAGTTTATTGAAACTTTACTACAGTGCTCTGCACGGCTGTTCTCTGTACACTCCACTTTTTGCGAAGAATTGAGATTTTATTTCATGCCTTCGATGAGCTTCAAAACTTTTATTTTAGAATCCAGATTTTATCTCTTAAAAGATTATTTTTGTTTTTTTCTTTAGAGTTTTAAGTACTAGTATTATAAGAAGAAGGATAATGAATAAGAACTAATACTAAAAGGAAAAATCAAATAACTTGAAGTCTCCTTAGTTAAGAGTTAAAAATATTTACTGCATGTATTATAAATTTCATTTTGTAATGCGTTACTAGATTTGGTGACTTTGGTAATTGTTTTGTTTTAAATGGACTTCAATAGATATGTAATTTCCATAGAAGAGGTTCAAAAATCTGACAAAAATTTTAATAACGTGCTAGGTAATGTATTAGGGTTTTGTAGGTCATCGAAATGAGCCAAACCTACAGTTTAAAGCCGGCTGCGAACGGCTAAGCAGAACCTGTAATTTGTATAAATATTTCTACACAAATTATTTGACATAAGCAGGAATTGAACTCACGTCCGTGTCCTTGCTCAACGGTCAAGTAGCAGGTACAGACGATTTAACGTTTGCAGCTACAGGCTTGTTTGTACGTATGGTCACCAAATATCCTTTATAACGACATTCATGTGTCTGTCTGTCTCTACGGTAAAAATTGTGACCAAACGGCTTAATATAGAATGTTGAAATTTGGCATGCTTATACAACTCTTTGACCTACATATAGGAAAAATATGGTCAAAAAAAATACATCCCCAGATAAATACAAGGTGTCTCAAAAGAAATTTTATATTTATTTAGCTTACTGCGTGAACGCAACGTATCCGAGGGGCGCGGGGGTTATGTCAATCGGTAGCCTGGCTCTTGGGAAATCAGTCGCTATGGAGCGTTTCTCGGGAGCAGACCGCGCGTTATGCGTGCGAAAGTTTTACAAAAACGGTGATTTGGCGACTGTAGCGCGTAGAAAATTCTGCAGTATTCGAGGTTTTCGCCACTTAAATGATGCGCCAAGCATTCCTCTCATTCGACATTTGGTTAAAAAGTTTGAAGAGACTGGTACAACGCTGGATAAATCAAAATCCGGGCGACCTAGGTCATCAAGAACGGTAGAAAACGTGGAGAATGTTAATCAGTCTGTTCGTGACGACCCGAACCTTTCAATTCGGAAGCACGCAAGTGCTTTAAATGTCTATAGATCATCATTACATCGCATTATGCACAAAGACCTAAAGCTGCACCCCTACAAAATTCAATTGGTGCAAGAATTAAAGCCCCAAGATGCCAGGCAAGATGCCTTAATTTCGTAAATCAGGTGATTGAGCGATTTTCAACGTTTACCAACATTTTGTTTTCGGATGAAGCTCATTTTCATCTTAATGGCCACGTAAATAAGCAGAACTGCCGCTACTGGAGTGCAACGAATCCGAAACGCAAACATCAGAAACCCCTACATTCGCCTAAAGTGACCGTATGGGCTGCGATGTCGGCGCGAGGAATTATCGGCCCTTACTTTTTTGAAGACGAAAGGGGGCGTGCAGTTACAGTGAATTCAGAGCGTTATGTGGAGATGTTAGACAACTTCTTGGTACCTGAACTGCAAAACTTTCATGGCTATAACCAAAGAACATGGTTCCAACAGGACGGAGCAACTTCACACACGTCCAATATGTCTTTGCCACGTGTTCGTGAAATTTTCTCAGGCAAATTGATCTCCCGGAGAGGTGACATAAATTGGCCTACACGCAGTCCAGATTTAACCCCTATGGACTTTTCTCTATGGGGTTATCCTAAATCTAAAGTTTACGCCAATCTGACTTCACTGGCGCATTCGAAAGAAAATATCCATCACGAAATGGCAGCCATCCCTGAGTCCACCTGCCGAGACGTCATAAGTAATTTTACTGTTCGATTAAATGAGTGCCGAGAACGCGAGGGTCTACATTTAGACGATATTATTTTTAAGAAATAAATCCCCAAAAAGTGTATTTTAATAATTAATAAACATTTTTTCTATATACGGCTTACTTTTTTTTTAATCGATCCACTAAATATAAAATTTCTTTTGAGACACCTTGTACAAACAACTATGTATTTAAAAAATAAATAAATAAATATATATTTTTTTAATTTTGAGTGGCATATCAAATGAAACCTCTGTGTGCGTGGATCAACAAAAAAAAAATTATTTTTGAAAAATCTTTTTTTTTGCCAATAATATGTCGAAAACTTTTGTCCCCCCCCCAAACCTATCTCCAAGAAGGGTTAATTTAAAAATCTGGTTAAGATCTCCATAATGGGTATTGATGGGAACCGGAATAGTTCAACAGGAATTTTTGATCAGGTTGGTCTTTCGAAAAACGTTGATTTTTTTGTGTCGTCGATAAAGAAAAATATATATATTTTTATATTTATTGTGTGGTAGCATAAGAAATCTCGGAACTAAAAGTAGCTTTTTAAAATTCGTTTTCTTTAACACGATTTCAGCACAAAATGTGCTAAAAAAGTTCTTGTCCCGCCCCCTTTTACCCAAAAAAGTAAAGTTGTGTTTTTGAAAAACATGCTTATTATTATTTTTTAATTCATGGCTAAATTACGTCTAATAATATTATAGATCTTTTTGTATTTATGGGTCTGTGTTACACATTTTAACTGAATGTGTACAGTTCGAGGATGTCAGGGAGAGGTTAGGCCTGTGCTATGACCTGTCAGTTGCTTTAGGTGACGACACAGTACTCATGGACAGGCTGATACTCTTCCTGACAGAATCGAACTTACTGTTTTATGTGTAAGTCTTGCACCTTATTTTAATGTGTTTATTATTAACCAATGATATTCGATGGTTATTGGCCCCTTTACATCCTCTTACCATCACCCTGCGTCTGTTCATTTTTTTGAACAGACCTTTTATATTATATATTTGTATTTGTCCGTGCAAGATTTCTTTTATTGAGTATGCGTATTTTTAATGATTTTATTTATTTATTTATTGTCTTATTTATTGTTTTAATATGTAGTGTAGTCATTTAGATGGGCTGTGTTAGGCGCAAATAACCTTTGTTGCTGTGCTAACTAATTTTTAACTAACTAACTTTTGTATTTATGGCTAAGATAGTCTGTGTCCTTTTTTCGAAATGTAAAATATAATAAAAAAAATGTTAACAGCTGATGACCGAATTTTGAAAACCACACCACACTCTTCACTGTAGAGTGTAGTGTTTAATTATTTTATTATAGGTACTATTATACGTTGTGATTCAACCTTTTGTTTTTAAGGTATTAAAGAGGAATAAATCATTTATAATAATGAAATACTTATTAAAAAATAACACATTGTTAATAGTGAAAAATATGTTTCTGAAATTGAAAACGAAGCCATTTATAAATATATTTCTTATTAATCTAAAGAAGACTTGAATACGAAGCAAATGCTGGGATTTTTGAAAAATTATGTAAATTTTATTTAAAAAAATTAAATGGAAACTCTTAGTACGCAAATAACAAATAAAAATGATTACCAAAAATTATTAATTAATGACATAAAATTATTTTTATATGATTAAAGAACAAATGTTCCTATACATCCAGTATTATGTTGGTTTCTTACACTTATTAAATATCTACAAAACCTTGAAATATGTGAAAATTCACACTTCACATCAATTTTTTCAGATAATATGAACTTTAACTCATGACTCTCACTTAGAGATATGGTGCAAAAAATATTGTTTTCAAGAAAGGGCCGAGTCCAAAGTTAACTGAAATTCCAGCTTGAATTCTGTTTATTATTTTTTGTTGAATATGAATTTTGTCAGTGACTAAAAATAATTTACTCAATATATTTCAAAAATTTTATTAAAGCAAATATAATTACTTAACCTAAACAAAACTGATCCAAAGTCCTTCTGTGGACATTTGTTTACGAACATCAATCACTCGCGAAGTCTGTCAGCTGTGTCTGTATTTATCGTTAAACACAGTTGGTTATTTATCGACATTCACTTTGAATATTTACCTGCACGGAGTACAGGAGAAGAAGAAGAGAACGCGACAGACACTTTGATTATAGGCAATATCCTTCATTCTCAGCCTTCCATTCCGTTCCAACTTTGTCATGCCTGACTTTTTTATTAAACCCAAAAAGAAATATTGGGTAGCCTGTCATCTTCGATAGAGTGTTTCTGATTTTATACACAGACACATCTTTTTTTGAAGGAGGAATATTATACAGAGTCAATTTAGGAAATTTAATAGCTTGAAAAACAATTGATGCCATAGTACGGTAAAGAAACACAAAAAGCTACAGTAGAAAAATAATAAATACAAATAAAGGATATTTAGTAAAAATAATCAGTTCACCATCTTTTTCTTTTTAGGGTTTTGTAGGTATGACCAAAAAACCCTTATACCGTCATTTTGTCGTCTGTCTGTCTGTCTGTCTGTTCGGTAAAAATTGTAGCCAAACGGCTAAACCTAGAGAGTTGAAATTTGGCATGCTTATACAACTCTTTGACCCGCACATAGGAAAAATACTAAAACATCTAAAAAACATATCCCCCTAAAAATATAAACAAATATGTGTTCATCGAAAAAAAAATATTTTTTTATAATTCTGAGTAGGGTATCAAATGAAAGCCCTTGGTACGTGGATTAACGATCAAATTTTTATTTTTGCAAAATAAATTATTTTGATGCGATTTTTGCCAAAATTGTGCAAAAAAAAATTTGTCCCACACCCTGTAGCCCAGATGGTTTAAACTAAAAATCTAAAAAAATTCTAAGTAATGTATATTGGTGTGAACCGGAATATTACAACAGGAATTTTTGATCAGATAACGTTTTTGGAAAAAAACGCATTTTTTGTGATTTTTGGCTAATAATGTACACAAGTTATAGCTTTGTAACACGCTACACTGGAACGTGTATGCTGGTGCAGTTGTTTTCGACGCTGCCTTATCGCCCAAGTAACTCGATCCGAAGGGGATCGAACCCTGCGAGAAGAGACAATATTATTTTTTGTTTTTTTTTTAAAAGTTTTATATTGTTTAAATTATTTTTTCAAAATTCTAGTTATATTTTGGCAAATGTTGCATTTAATTTTTAAAAGCGTAAATTTAATAACCAGTGAAATTGTTTAAATTATAATTTAATTATGTTTCAATGTACACGAAATCAGAGGGGTGGAACTTATAACAACCAATGGAAGCCATCGGCGCAATTTTTAAAATTCTTAATGAACCTTGCTATATAAAAAAAAAAAAATACTGCACATATTTAGAAACCTAAATAATGGTATTAGGCGTTCGAATTAAAATTAACAAAAAAAATATTTTAATATAAAATTTGTTTTGGCATCCCAAATAATCATCATTCACTTACTAAATACCTGCAAAACCCTGAAATGTGTGAAAATTCACACTTCACATCAATTTTTTTATTTAAAGTGATATGTTAGGTATATATTCCTATACGTTGCTCGAATCAAACATTGACTGTTAAAATATTTGCATAAGAAGTAGGAATATCATAAAGGACTTCGTCAAGATAACCAGTGTCGAGAATCACGACATCGCACAAGCTCGGTTTATGGTTGAGAAATTTTTGGCAAGCCGGTCACCATGGCGTAGTGGTTAGTGTAGCGATGCACTAACTTCTAGACCATGAGGGCTCGGGTTCGTATCCCGGTTTAGGCATGGATTTTTCAAAAATATAATGCATCTTCTGGTATGTTTCGGATGCATTAGAATCAGGGAAATACTGTCTTAGTGTTTTTCTTGATTTAAGCAAGGCTTTTGACTGCATATCTCATGATATTTTATTAACCAAACTATCTTTTTATGGTTTTGACGACAAGAGCCGTGCCATGCTTAAATCATACTTATCTAACCGGAAACAGTTTACCCAATTTAAAAGTAGCGTTTCTGAGTATCTTCCTTTACATTTTGGTATTCCCCAAGGTTCAGTTTTCGGACCACTACTATTCTTAATATATGTTAACGACTTGCCTCTCGCTATGACATCTAAATCAATTCTTTACGCTGACGATACAACATTACTAAATTGCAACCATGATCTAGAATCCCTTATTACGGAAAATGTTTCTCTGGTGAACAGTGCAAACTCTTGGTTGTCTAGCAATAAACTAATTTTAAATACAGATAAAACCCAGACCTTGCTACTGAGCACCAGAAAACATGATTTTGCCAATCCCCCTTTCGTTAAATTTCTTGGTATCCACGTTGATCCTTACCTTCGTTGGGATCAGCACGTGGATGTACTCAGTCGTAAACTGCGATCGACCGTGTATCTAGTAAGGAATCTGAAGCATGAAGTCAGCATAGATGTTGTATTGAAAGCCTATTTCTCCCTCTTTCAGTCCCACCTAACCTATGGGTTAATAATCTGGGGACATTCACCTGCAGCCAAAAGAATTTTCAGCTTACAACGTGAAGTTGTAAGAATAATTGCCAGTGCTCCTTTTAGAGCGGATTGTCGAGATCTTTTTGTAAAGCTGAAAATAATGTCATTGCCTTCACTATTTATTTATTTGTGTCTATTGTTTGTACGCAAAAACTTGCACAATTATATCACTTTTAGTGAAACGCACGAGCACAACACGCGTTGTAAAAATAATATTCGTGGTAAGTTTTTGCGCTTAAATAAATCCAGGAATTGTTCAAATTACTTTGCTGTGAAATTTTATAATCTTTTACCAGAGACTATTACTACACTACCACTAGACAAATTCAAACTTAAACTTAAACACTTATTTATAAATAACCCATTGTACACAATTGATGAATTTAACAACGTTAATTTTGATGAACTTTTATGACTTTGTCTCTTAATATTGTATTGACTGACTGAAAGCAGTTCTTTGTATTTGTAATTTGGTCAATAAAACTATTATTATTATTATTATTATAATGGCCTTAGAAGCTAAGTCCAAAAAATAAAAAAAATAAAAAAAAATTAAAAAAAAATTCTGGCAACCATAGGATAAAATTACTCTCGTTCTTCATTCCCTATTCTCACCTATTTTAGTCCCAGGTGGCTTTGTTCCTAAAACTGAGAAGTTTGTTAAACAGTCGCCGTCGTTAAATGATTGAACAGATAAAGACATACTAAAGTGTTTCTAGAACTGAAAAGTCGCTGGCAGCGATGTGTAGTCGCAGGAAAATAGTATCTCAAAGGAAATAATTTAGGTGTAAAATATTTTAATAAAGTTTTCAACACTAGTCCATTTTTAGATTAAACCATGTAATACCGTTTTACATTTTTACTGAGAAACTCTAGCTACTATAAATCATTCATCGACTTCCTAAAATCATTTATATCAATTTTACTTCCCTCTATCACTTTAAAACTATCATGAAATCCACATTTATCACAGTTTCTCCCTAAGTCAATTTTAAAAAATTGACAACTACAGTTTAAATCGATTTCTTTAAACACCACTTCAAGAAAATCCTTTCTCGACGTTTAAAAGTTGCAAAAAAATATTTTATACTAAAAAAATTCCATCTTAAGCAATAATTTGAACTAAAGCTTTCCTGTTTCAGATAAGTTGTACCTCTTTCTTCGTTTTTCCAACTAAAGTTAAGACACGCGTTTTATAACGTCCCCAGGAAAAGAAATTATAACATAACAATGCAAGGAGAAATATATAAGTCTGACATGTAGGAACTATAAAACTACTTTACGATTCGAGGAAGAATAAGAAAAAAATCGCAACATGGAATTGAATTGGAACCGAGACCGTTAGCACCACGAAGGGATAAAACAGGGTTTCTCAACAGTTTAAAGAAACATATTACGATGTCCTTAGAGCATTGAAGGGCAAAATATTGAATCACTAATTGAAATATTGTCGTCTTTAGTAAATTAAGTTTTTTTTTAGAAATAATGAAGTATGGCTACGAAATGTGTTCCTGGACACCATTTGAAAATTGTAATGCACAGTATTGTGTAGGTTGATTTGGGACTGATCTTCCAGTACTGAATACTCAAAATGAGTACCTAGCTGTTTATACAGAGATACAGTAATACCCCGTCACTCGACTGCCTTTTAGCTCGACGTTTTCGCCATTCGATGTAAATTTTTGATTTTTGCTAAAATAAGTGATTTATATTTATAATTATGGGTCCAAAGAAGGCTAGAGATGCAAGTATAGCTAAAAGGAAAACAGAATCACTATGGAATAGAAAAAAGAAATAATAGCCAAAAATGAAAGTGGTATTCGTGTGACTGAGTTGTCTACAAGCAGTGTTGTAATAGATACATTTGAAAATATATCTAGATACAGATATTATACTTGAGGAAAAATGTATCTAGAAGCAGATACAGATACAAATTTTAAAAAGTATCTAGATACAGATAAATTTTTTTACAATGCATCTAGATACTTCAAGATACTTTTAAGATACTTTCGGAAAAATGAAAACACCACAAAAAAAAGAAATAACTAGAGCAAGGAATATATTTGTTCACAATAAAAAATAAGTTATGCACTATTATTACTCTTAAAATAAACACAAATAGTCTTTGAAGCTGTGTGTCAGAAATATTAACTAACTATATACCTATGTAATCTTTAAAAAAATCACTTTTTTATTCCAATTTCAGCGGATATCTCGAACATTTTTTATTCGCTAATAAATTACTGATTATTAAATGAGTATTTAGGATGACAAAAATAAAACAACAATTTTATTTACTATATTTTTCTTTATTTAATTCACATTTATAAAATTAATTCTTATTCTTAGATTAGATAATTACTTAATGGTTGTTTTACTTAACCGTTGTTAATAAAATTATTTAATTTTTTTTTATTTATTATTTTTTTAAATATATTCATAGCTGGAAATACAATTACACTTTATTAAAATTTTATAGATAAAAATAAATTAAATAAATAAATAAATTATAAGTTTGAGAATTATGATAAAATACAAGTTCTATATATAATTAATTAAATTTTGGAAAACATCCTTTTATTTTTTCCTTTTTTTTAAATAAAAAATAAAAAAAAAATAAAAAAAAAAAGAATGTTTTCCGAAATTTAATCAATTACATATAGAACTTGTATTTTATCATAATTCTCAAACTTATAATTTATTTATTTAATTTAGTTTTATCTATAAAATTTTAGTAAAATGTAATTGTATTTCCAGCTCTGAAAATGGCTTACGCCGAAACTAGTTAGCTAATAATTTTTTTTTTAAATGAAATAATTTTATTAACAACGGTTACCCAAACAACCTTTAAATATAGTTACTAAACGTGTTTTTTTTTATTATTATTATTATAGTTTGCAAAGATAATTTTGCAAAGTAAATTGCCAGGCTGTAAGGATTATACGCATTTCAAATGCGAAACATGTGGTGTACATATTTGTCTAACAAAGATAAAAACCTTTCATAAATTTCATTTAAATTAAACTCTGATTGGTTAATTTAAACTTAAAATCTTAAAAACTTTAAACTCAAATATCTGAATGATGCTAAATGTTTTACCAACTTGAAAAATCGTAAGGACATATTTTGTAAAAAGACCTTGAAAAAGACAAAATAGGAAAATATCTGAAAAAAGTACCTGAAATACAGATACTTAGATACTGATTTAAATATCTAGATACAGATACAGATACATATTTTAAAATGTACCTAGATACATTACAACACTGTCTACAAGGTATAGGGGAAAAATTTTAAGATCGTAGCGCCACGCGGATTTTTTTGAAACCATTCTAAATCAGATACCACTTGACATTTACTAGTAAATAATAGCGAAAAGTGTATCAAAAAACGACAAAAAATAAATAATTGTTTGGGATTTTCTGATTTTGTGAAGTGAGATTACTTGTAAACATCTAAAATACTACATTTTGTGATCTGGTTTTAAGTTATGGCGGTTTTCCATTGTCGATTATTTTAACTATATTGGGGAAAATAATAATTCCCGTGTTGTTTACCAAGGGGTAGAAATCTACAATGCTGGGCATATAATATTGTGTGGAGTCACTGAAAAAAACAGAGAGTTCATAAAGATTTATGCTTATGCCTACAAACTTGTGCATTACAAACCCACACACAATAACAGGAATTTTCAAGATATGCGATAATAAATACAAAATTGAAAATATTTTTTATAGTCACTATCATTAAAATGTAATGAGCAAACTTTGATACAAGGGCTCACTTTTTTTCCAATTTTTAAATTGTTTATCTAAACATCGCGACGATTCCTAACCTCTTGCTTTCCCAATTTTGTTTCGAACCATACGGTGTCTGATATTAGTGGAAACAAATGAAACGATATTTCCGGGTTTCTTCTTTTCAATGAATTGCACATAGGCACACAACAATATGTATTATACATTTTTCAATGATTATAATAAAACTTTAAAAACAAACTTTATACAAAACCAATACACAAAACGAAATGTTATATGATGTACACAAGTTCATGAAACGCTCACCAGATGGTAGGGTGCTTAGCTGCAAATCCCTATGGCATTCCTAGATCGACATATGATTCTCTTTATTTCTTATGGGGAAATTCGACATCAATTATCCATTTCAATTATATAAATAAAAATTGTATATAATGTACGTTTATATTTGCTAGAAAGTAAAACAAAGTGCTATAAACATTTTGTGGTCCACTGTAATTGTGAGATGGGTGAAGTGTAGTGGGTTGGGAGGATCAACAGAAGCCGTGACCTAGAAGCATTGCTCTAGAAGGCTGCCTCTGCTGCCAGAGACAAGGATAATGCTAATTGAGTTTCCGTCCGCAAACGGCGCTATTTTACCGGACACACTTCTCATTTGAACGTTACACCGTATATGTTCTACTTGCTATATCACACACTATACCACAACTTATATCATGAACACAATCAAAATAAACGAGAATATTTCTGCCAAGATGATATTGATCAAATCAATGAGCAATGAATATATAGGAATGGAACCAAATATTTCAAGAAAAAGATATGGTCATCAAAAAAAATGATGTAAAAATCATTTCAAATTCAAAGAAACTTAATCGATTTTATATATTAAAACAATATAAAAAATTAGCTGTGGCCACCACAGGACCGACCGCCATCATACTTGTACTTGTATAAAATCCATTCTAGCAGCAGAGTAGACTATGAAACTTGGCCTAATATTTTCTAACAGAGATATTATTTATCATGACCATGGAAACGTTACATATAAGTATAAAAAAAATTCGAAAAATTTTACAAAAATTATTCAAAATTTTTCGTTTTATCAAAAAACATCTCAAATAAAAGTTATTAATTATTGCTTTTGTAGCAACTTTTGTTCAATAAATTTTTTCGAAATATTTTTCTGTTGTGAAATATTCATAAAAATCTTAAAATCGACACGAGTAAACTCCCATTTCTAGTCAACCGATTTTTACCAAAAGTTGATCAACTCGTGCCATTGATGGCAAAAGCTTAAATATGAAGTTTCACAAAAATCCTTTCAGCCTAATTTGCTCTGCACGTGTACACAGACGGACAGACAAACAGACGGACAGACAGACGGACAGACAAACAGACGGACAGACAGACAGACGGACAGACAGACAGACGGACAGACAGACCGAAGACATCATGCAAAAAATAGTCAAAACGTTATGTAGGGACCTCAATTCGTGGAGATCCATCGAAATCTCGAAATGTCAAAATCGGTATGATCACAATACCTCCCTTATATATGTTGGCGGTCGGTAAAAATCAATTGAAACAATGAAATTATGGCTAAATTGATTTCAAGCCACTTGAAATTTTTATAATGAATAGTTTACATATTATTTTAAAGAAAAATAATCGTCAGCTGCCGACATTATGGGGTAAAGATCGTCAGTTACATCATTGATTACATTATAAAATGCTTAGGCTAAATGCCCGCAAATTTTTGATCAGATTATGTTTTTGGAAAATAACGCATTTTTTGTGTTTTTAACTAAAATATGTTAAATATTTAATTCACCATGTAACAAAGTATATAAGTAAGCGCTGCGAAACCCTGAAATGTGTGAAAATTCACTTCACATCAATTTTTTTATTATTCTAATTGTATAATAAGTTCTGTGTATAAGTTTCATTGAATTTGATATGACTTTATATAATTTTTTTTTATGCAAGCGACTGACGTATAATCCCCCACTACGTACGCAGCTGACTTTTTTTAATTATTATTATTATTACTTAAACAATAACTGTGCAAATTTTCAAGTGGCTTTAAATGACTTTTGGATTTTTTTTTACAAGATGTACATTTTCTCACGACCAGCTCAGCCACGATTCTGGCGGCTGACGCTTGTTTAGATTATTAGTGATCAAAACTATTAATTACAACAAAAAAATAAGCGAGATGAAATGACCATAAAAAATGCAACGCTGCCTCCCGGACTATTATGCCTTAATTTTAATAAGAGTAAAAGTTTTTATGACCGCGAAACCTTAACATTTTTGGAACATTCCATGTGTAGAAACATAAAGGGAAAATAGAAAACACTTATATTTAATTAAATTTCCTACTCGAAAACAAAACCCAAATGAGTATTTATCTGGGCATCGGTCCTTATAAAGCAGGAAGAGCTTTCCCTGCTACAAAGTCTCGTAATAAAACCTTGATAAAGATCCGTCTTATATGATATTTCATCCAGGAAACCGGAAGTTGTAAAGTAGGATATTACATTTTTTGTTCATCACAAGTTCGTCCTTAAATTAGAACTTTGTCATCTCGGGATGAAAGTCCAAATAGACACATCTCTGATTTTATTACGCTATTTATTCTGGCAGGGTGTTTTAATATGTCTTTAGTTACTTTTTACTCTTTCTAGCAACGAACGTTCTCTTCAATATTCCAAGAAAACTTTATTAATTTAAACTTCTAAAGAGAAATGTTTAATAAATGATATTATGTTAATTTTAAACTATTTAAATAATTAATGATTTAATATATTTTAAGTTGAATTTAGTTCCAAGTCTATTTGGATCAAGGCAAGCAGATGTAAGATTTGTTAAATGGTAAACCAATTTTGGAAATAGGGGATAGGCATGATTTTGGTTTTATTTTTTATTATATTCCTCTTGTTGCATATAAACATAAAAAACAGTTTTTATTTATTTTTTTTTGTAATTTGAAGGCTTACAAAAATCATAAATGTATGTAGCGCGCGAAAACGACGTGTGACGTCATACCCCTTCTAACTGACGTATGACACTACTAGCTTACCGGCGTACATAGTCTGTTGTGAACTTATTTGTTTGTATAACTTTCATAGGTTATGTAAAGTTAGAGTGATTTTAGTTAAAATAAAGTTTAATTCTATAAAAACAATTTATACAAGTTTACCGAATTAAATTTTATATTAAAATAGATAACTTATATTGCAGTATTTCAATTATGCCTCTAACGTTTTGTAACTTCATGTAAACAATGTAGTAAAATTCTGATATCTTAATTACATAAATATTTACATTTTACAGAGTTGCAGCGTTTGTTTACATAAAGTTATAGAATATAAAATAAAAATTACTTTGACACCACGTATTTCCTCAGCACTGTAGCATTCATTATTTTTCATATATTCCATGAGCATAAATGCATCAATGTTGGGTAAATTATCACTCTGAGCCATTAAATCTTTATCTGCCATTTTAATAATAAATGCGTGAAAAATTGCTTAAAAACAAATACAAAACTCTCGAACAATACAATACACACACGTGTAAAGATTATGTTGTATCTGTATCTGTGATGTGAAACCCCTATCGTTTGACGTCATACTCAGTCGTTTTACTCGGCAACCTTCGCTCCGTGGTCGGCTTATTTCAAATTTACAATATTTTAATTAAACAATTTGGCTATAATATTAATTAAAATGTAATTTTTGTTTTTTTAGGTGACATAACTAACATTAACATATCAAAATAATGTAGTTTTAAGGAAATTCAAATTTTATGCGTATCCCCTATTGATTAATATCAACTTTATCCACAGGTGTCTCGCTAATTAATTCTTTTTTTTTTTGTTGTGCGTTGCCTGCTTTTCAGTGACTTGCTTTTTTAAATGCGGTCTAGCTCTTAAACTTTGAGGGGAACACCCCTAGGTGGATACAACCCCAAAATTTTTCTGAAAATCATGATTCTAATACAAATTTGTGATTCTGATTTTATAATACTCTATTCGCATCCCAGTTCCAAATGTTGATCCTGACATTGCTTTTAGTTCAGACATCTATCATTAATATCTTTTCGAATTCGTAATGCCCAAATTTTTATAGTTCCTTTGGTTCTCTTTTATTTATTAGGAAGACGAAGAGTAGAAGTGGTGACAAGTAACAGTGGTAACAGTGGTGTAAGCTCAGAGAAGAGCTTATCTCTGAGTTCAATGACCGGACAATATGATGTATTTTTTATTAATTTAAAATTGTTATTTTATATCATGACTATTAACTAAGCTCTGATGAAGATTTAAATTAAATCGAAACGTAACCGAAGTTAATAAATTTTATTTTATTTTCTGACTGGTCCGAATCTCATTAACTATCAACTATAATTACTAACTTGCGGATGTGACTCATCTAATCAAGTTATAATTTCATAAATATCTAAAGAGTTAGTAGCAAGAAGCGTGTGAATATTGGTAGGTAATGATATTAGTTGGACAACTAAATTTTGTTTGAATAAGTTATTGCGAAAATGAATTGGCCATCCAAACAATAAATCAAGCAATAAAGCAACTGGTTCCAATGCCAATAAGTGCCTAGCTGTTGCCAAGTATTTGGCGATAAGTCGCCAACCCTGTTCTTGATTACTCCAAGAGATGTCACTTCATTAAGTGACATCTTTGGACATTCTAGCACCTGATTTCTTGGGAAAGAAGAAACCAAGAAACCAACTTAAGTTTAACTTCGCTTAAGGCTGCGTGTAACCCCCGGAGGTTACTAGTTTCTTATACAAAACTAACAATCTGAAATAAAATTAGTATCAACCTATACATCAAATTTTGCACCGAAATTGTATCTATCTAATATGATAGTTTTAATTGAAGAAACATTTATTGTAAAAATATTACCGCTCAATAACTTAAAAATAGACATCAGCGATATTGTTCTGTAATTTTTTAAATTTATTTGTGGGTTTCAAATAACTTTTATTTTTATATATTTTTATGTAGAAATGTTCAAATAATACATCGTTTTTTTTTTCGACTTGATTACTTATAGTTTAGAGCCTTCGTCGAAAAATATTATACTTAAAGATAATAGAATGCCACTTGGTACACGTATTCTTCACGAAAAATAAATCATTTTTAACCGTAACACCAATTTTGAAAACCGCGGCAGATTCAAGAGAGCGGCAAAAATAGATTATCAAGTACAATAACTATAAGTAATTTTCACAATACAACAAAATAGCTCGAATCATATTTGTAGAATGAAGCTTTAGGTACAATTTGCCGCATCGTATGCAAATATGCGTCGATTGGTTTACAAGATGGCGTCTATAATGCAATTTGCTTATTTACAACTACCTAACAGTTTTTTCTGCAGTTAAAAATATCCTATTAGATAGATAAAAATTCGCTGCAAATTTTGATATATAGATTGTTATTAATTCTATTTCGGATTATTAGTTTTGTATAAGAAAATATTGAGGACTATAGGGTTGTGCACCGCCTTAATATTTAGAATAGACACCAAGAACGATCTGGAGATGGAACGTTAATGGAATCAAACTTTTACACAACAAGAAGGAAGAGAAAAAAGAGAAGTTCTAGGAAAACCTGAATAGAAAGAATCCGGAAAGAGAAGAGCAATATAAGGATAGACAAACTGTTGTGATTGGAAATCGGAAGACGTTTAAGAGTATTATAAACAGATAATAATATTTATATTATAATCGATAATTGATTCAGTATGTTTTTTTATTAATATTTTTTAATAATTTCATGAAAACCAGTGCTCATTATTGTGTGAAAAGTTCTCATTTAACTAAACACAAAAACTGATAATTATTACTTTAATGATGAAAATCATCCAGCTTTATCCCCAGTATTCCGTTGGAGTGATTAAATGAGTCTAAACTTTCACAGTTCAGCGCTTCCGGTTAGTATGGTCTACCCTACAAATATGTCGCTTTATTCGAAAATCGCAATTAGCACACATAAAGAAGAACCACTGATTTAATGTTATCGTTTTATCGCCCAGCAGCATGTTTGCGAACTTCTCAGCTGCTAACCACTTTTTCTATAACATTTATCATTGGATGCTTTATAAGTATCTGATGAGTTTTTACTAGTTGAATTAATAGGGATCATAATTTTATTTGATTACAATTAATGAGACTAATTTATCAGATGTTCTCTACAAGTCTACTGGTTTATTGTAACGTTTCCGATTAAGTTACGCAGATGGCACAGTCGACATAGGGTAGTAAAGGTCAGTGTTTACTATTTTTCAACGAGTATTCATATTATTTCTCTCTCAATCTTACGTTACTCTTGCATCTTTTTAAGTGTAAAGCCTTTCAATTACCTTGTACAAAATTACCAAAAAGGTTGTATGGACTAGAGCCGCATGTGGCTCCAGAGCCACATGCAGCTCATTGCTGGCAAAAGTACTGCTCTTAAATTTTCAATAAAAATGTTACCGACACAGAACCTACAGTTACCAAAAAAAAACTCATCTGTTAAGTAAATATAAAAAATCAGCTGTGGCCACCACAGGACCGGCCGCCATCGTAAAGTACTTGTATAAAATAAATTCTAGCAGCAGAGTAGAAATAACTTGGCCTAACATTTTCTAACAGAGATATTATTTATAATGACCATGGAAACGTTACATAAAAGTACGAAAAAATTGAGACTTGAAAAAAAAAAATACAAAAATTTGTCGAAATTTTTCGATTTATCAAAAAACGTCTCAAATAAAAGTTATTAGTTATTGCATTTATAGCAACTTTTGTTCAATAAATTTTTTCGAAATATTTTTCTGTTGCTAAATATTCGAAAAATCTTAAAATCGACACGAGTAAACTCCCATTTCTAGTTAACCGATTTTTACCAAAAGTTGATCAACTCGTGTCATTGATGTCAAAAGCTTAAATATGCAGTTTCATAAAAATCCTTTCAGCCTAATTTGCTCTGCACGTGTACACAGGCGGACAGACAGACAGACAGACGGACAGACAGACAGACGGACGGACAGACAGACCGACAGACATCATGCTAAAAATAGTCAAAACGTTATGTAGGGACCTCAATTCGTGGAGATCCATCGAAATCTCGAAATGTCAAAATCGGTATGATCACAATACCTCCCTTATATATGTTGACGGTCAGTAAAAATGTGTATAACAGTGCAATGTAAATTTAAGGAAAATATTTAAGGCATATTAAGATAGATCCTCTGCACGGTAAAATAGGTCTTCCGAACGGTAAGTTAAGCAGAGTGAAAAAACTTTTTTGCGCGAAAAAATTGGCTTATGAACGGTAAGTTACTCACGATGAAAAAAGGCTTTTGCACGATAAAACTGGTTTATGAACGGTAAGTTACGCACGGTTGAAAAGATCTATCAAACTGCAAGCACGGTAAAAATGTTTTTTCACGGTTAAAAAGATCTTTCGAATAGTAAATTACGCACAGTGAAAAATGGTGTAAATATTTTAATGGGCTATTCATTTTGTTCCGTTAGGAGGACGTCTTTTGACGTTACAAGAACCTTATTAAAGGAGCTGAAAATTTACACCAATTTATGTATTGTACTTAGAGAAAACAATAACTATTTTTTTTTAAGTTCCATTTGTATTAAAAAAATAATTTACTGTTCTGAGTCATAAAAATCATATTTTAAACAAGTGTCAAGCAGTGCAGTAGCATGATTACATCATAATAACTTTTCTGCAACTTTGTTTGCAATAAATATTAATAAAAATTCATGAACCCCCAGTGAATTGTTGCTGTGATAGTTTTTATCATGTTGCTTATATTTTTGTATTTCAAATAGTCTTGTACCTTATCTTTTCAACCATGAAATGCGTATAAGAACGTAAACGGTGGATATTATTTATGTATGTTTTGCGTGTACTACTTGTGTGCCTTTTTTATCAGGAACATATATCAGGATAATCTGTAAACAAAACATGATTTATTTAATTTTTAAATCAAATCTTGCTAACGGTTGGAAATGAAGTTGTTTTATTATTTTTAATTAACAACACCTTAAGTCGTGTACTTTTGTAATTAAGCTAATAAAGAAAGAAATTTCATGGATATTAGTTATGGTAAGAATATGATTAACATAAATACCTGAGATATTATGGAACAGAATTTACCAATCTAGACACGAGGAGTTCGGTTCGAATTTGAGAAGAAGAAGTATATATGTTACTGTAAAAGCCCGTGTATTGGTAAACTTAGGTTTAACTAGTAAATCTTAGGATTTACCAACCATTAAGAGTTGGTAAATCTTAGGTTTTACTTGAAAATCTTAGGATTTACCGTAGTTCAGGCTTTTAGAGTAACATATATATCAAATGGTTAATGACTCGTGCCTTTTTCCCACTTCTTTTTACACAAATGATCTTTTGCATGTCACATTGGTGGAGTCCGCGTCTTCCGTACATTCTGAGATCAGGTTCTTGCTGGTCTCCCTGGCCTTCTGCTAGGCTCAGGAATCGATTTACAGATATTTTTGAGTCATTAGTTGTATTGCTTATTACTTACTATTGTTTATTATCATTAACATTGTAAGAAGCAACGCGATGCAAAGCATCTATATCAGATTCAACTACTGGGCAGTCTATTGTGGTACCAATTACTTTAATAATATCTATTAAATTTTCATTCTGCTTCTCCGGCAATCCCACAATTTCAACATTGTTTATTCTAGAACGCTGCTCAAGATCTTCAACTTTAGACCGTAGCTGTTTTACTTCCTCTATTATTGGATCGATCATTTTTATTTTCGTAGAAAATGAATCAAAATTTATTTGAAAATCATCAATTTTCAGAGAAAAATAATGCACTGACTTTTCAATTTCAGTCAATTTAAGCATTACGTCTTTTAGAGAAGGTTCGGTGTTAATTGAGCTGTTTGCTGTAGATGTATTAGGACATGAAGAATTATTGAATTTCTTACCGGTATTGCAAATCCACGCCAAGGTTGTTGAATTTTGTAGAGCCTCTTGATCGGTAGTAGGGATTTTAATACATCCATAACGGTAGTTTTTTCTACACGCACCTGCACAAGTGACACCTGGTGATCTTTGGTTTATATTTCTATTGCAAATTGAGCAAACTGATACCATGCTTACTTGCAATTCAAAAAAATCTGAATTGATAAGGTATACATTTTATATTACTTGTAGGTATGCACACTGAAATGCAAAGATGAGATGTTGGTTGCTTGATATCAGGGGTAACATTGATGTCCCAAACTGGTGTTAAATTGGTTGTGTGAATCCAGGCGAAGGGAATTGGCACAATTTAGTTAAATCTTCTTGAAACAAGTTTATACAAAAAATTAAACCAAAAAAAATCTAAAAATTATTTTTAAGAAAGGAAATTTCTAATAACTTGCCAGTTTATTTGCACTAGTTGAACATTTATATCTCATAGAATAGAGCACATTTTTACGATTATGCACAGTTATCACAAATTTAAATCACACTATTTACACAGTAATCGATCAAAAAGTTAAAGAGTAATCATTAACACGTGTACAAAATGTAATACATACAACATAAAAAAAAAGATTCTGCTAGAATTAAAAGTAATAAGTTTTCTTATAATAATATAACTTCAAAAACAAAAGGTCAAAAATATTTCTTGCATTACATACCTAAAATTTTTAACTTTTTCTTAAGTATTTATAATGTTAATTTTGCCAATGTCTGTTCGTACACATCGTACGTTAACAAAATTAAAAAAATCGTCAGTGATATTGACTTAATTGATTTAAACAGGTTATTTGAGTAATTGGGCTAATTTTCAATTTAAATATAAATATATATATATATTTGTAAGTATATATTTATATTAATATATATAATTTGACACTTGTAATTACATTTACTATCGATTATACATAATAATATTACGACAAGTTTCATCGAAACTTAGTAATAATTTCTTTATATATATGCATGTCATCTACATATTAATACTGTAATATTTATTTTGTTGTATTGATACATTTGTTATATTCACTTGTACTTTGTACCTTTTTCTTTTCATGTATGATTCAATGAATTATAATAAATGGGTTTATTATTATTATAATAAATGGGTTTATTATTATTATTATTATTGCATACGGTGGAGGAGCCCAAACCATAAAAGTAGTTTGTTTTCTATTGTATCAATGATACATTTTTCCACACTGCTGTTATTATAGTATTATTAGGAACGGGATCTGGTTTGGAAATACCGTAACTTCTCCAAAAGTCTATATCCTTGGTGCTTAATTGGTTATTTCTCTTTGTGAGCTTCCTTGTTTCGAACCATATGATTACCTTATATAATGATTACCTTATATAATAGCTTAGTTCGAAGCCACTTTGCTAGTGTGGTCTGGAATCTGCATTACCAAAAATATGTCGAACAAGTTGAAAAAGTACAGATCTTTGAATTTTAACATGTGTAGCTCTGATGAAGGAATAAAATATTTCAAATTTACTCAGCTGTATCTAGTTGCAATATTTATGTCCTCAACCAGTATAACCCATTTACAATTATTATTTACGGCAAAAAAATCACCTACATTCGATCTCAGTTGCCATAATTTTCAATACTTCCTTATCATTTGATTGGTGCATATCTTTGCAACAACATACAACTGAATAATCTGAAATTCAGTATATAATGAGTAAATTATAAACCTTGTAATTAGTTAAATCTGAAAATAGCAATTAGTAAAGAGTCAGTCCAGTGATTTAAGTTTATCTGTGAGACATGCAGTGTTAGGGTGAGTTGTATAGTTGGTATCCCGGCCACTGTCCATTAGGGTAATCTCAGACGGGGAGAAAGCTCGGAGCTTGTTAGCGCGGCCAGTCCGCCTCCGTCAACAACACGTCTCACCATTCACATGTCCTAACTACCCACCACACAACACAGATAAGTCATTGCGATAAAGGAAGCCGGGATTGTTAACTTCAATTATTATTACTAGGGCAACCTTATTATATTTTATTTATTACTTTATTTTTACTCTAGGTTTATTTTATTATTTCAAAAAATGAAAACCAAACAAAACTACTATTACAACTAATCGGATGCTATAATGTTTTTAATAAAACTTCACTCATCAGAATTGTCTAGGGATATTAATGAAGCAAATCTATGGCTGCAAGCGTTAAATCGTTTACTTTTTTTACCGTTTAGCAAGCGTATGGACAAGAGTAAGAAAAAATGGGACGATTTTGAGCGTGTTTTTTTTTTTTTTTATTTTCTTGCACGTTATGTTACCAATTATAGCATAATATTTGAGGCTGAGTCGACCTCAGAGCTGATTGTACAATATCGAAACATAAAAATCCGAAGGAGGTGGTGGTCTAGGTCTCTAGCATCCTAGAGGTCTGTTCTGTAAGCTATTCGATTATTTTTTTACAGTATCCTGTTGAAGCTTCCTACAGTACAGTATGCATAATATGTGACCTTGACAGTATACAATAGACTGTTGACAAGTTTGAGCATAGACCCCTTGAAATTATTACAATTTACATAAATGTGAATATAATATGTTGTGTAGGCAGAGCCGCCGCGTTGTGTCGGCTGCCCGTGTGCAGACACTCGCAGGAATGTCCGCACACAAATGCCGAAGGTGTTGATGAAAGTTTGCACACTTGCTCGATTTGGGTTCGATAGTGAAAGGCTTCTTGTGAATGTTTGAACGTACGCGCAGTAGTCTTATTTAAATGCTACTGGTGGGGCTTTTAAGGGGCAATAAAAGAACATTCCTTTCTTGATTTAAGATCCTTAAAGATTATGATTTAAGATTAATTGAAGATTCTTGGACTATTTTGTGAGCGTAATTTGGTGACATAATGATTTTTATTTAGACAAAATGAAACTATCATAACGTATTGAATTTGATTGTGATATTGATTAATGATTGGAATTTTTTGTTTGTTCTAGGTAAAACCAAACATTCATATACAAGCAGTGGTTCAATTGACAAGAGCGCTGCATCATTATTTCTATTAGAACTTTGCTGTGGTGTGGATTCTGGTACGTAAAAAAGTAAAAATTGCCAATAAAAGACAAAGATTCGTAAATAATTTCCATCTAATTTCATTGTCATATGTAAAGAGCCCAGATTAGGTGATGATAATTCGTATAAAGAAAGGGGCATGTAATATTAAATTTTATTTATGTATACATATACGTAAATTACTAAGCAGAGTTCTCAAAGAGTTATTCAGATGAGTTAGAAAAAAATGCGTTAAAAAGCTATGGATCCAAACCCGTATTTAGAAGACCTCAAGAAAGACCTCTAGAAGCAGATGAAAAGATAATGTACAGAAGGACATCAGAAAGCTCAAGATTGTCAACTGGAAGAGTATTGCCAAAGAGTTGAATGGAGGAAGTTGAAGGAATCACATTTCCTACTAGAATAGTAGAGCTTGAGAAGAAGAAACAGAATTAAAGGTGTCATATGATTGGACAGATTAAGAAGTTCAAAACTATGGACTTAAGAGCTACAAATAGAACCTGTAGACAAAATTATAAAGAGATATAAATTAAGATAATTTGGCCACTTCACAAGAATAAAGAAAAAAAGACCTACCAAAATATATGGTTGCTAGCCAGTTTTACAGAAAGTAGATTAAGAAGTTCACATATAAAATGTGCATTGTTACAAATCTTAATTAATAATGGATTGACATGGAACATTATAATAGTATATTGTGCAACTAGAGAGGAATACTAGACTACATTGGGCAGCTGATGGAGGAGTTAGGCTGCCTCTCTTACGTCCAACTTAAAACACTGACCCAGAAGCGAGACGCGTGGAGAGCTGCAACCAACCAATCCTTGGATTGAAACCGCAGAAGAAGAGAGGTATTCCATATATTCTGTACGAGAAGTTAGCTAAAAAATCCACAGGCGAGTGAAGCAATTCATTCGATTGCGGAATATGCATTCTGCGCCTGTTGCACACTATGCTTTTCCTTCAATACCATTTTTCAATAAATATAACATTTTAAGCAAGAAAATACCATGTAACTATTGTTGACAGCCATTAATGAGCGCATAGCCAGTACGGGAATGAAAATTCTCGCACTGTTGCACATGCGCGTTGGTGCAAATTTACCTTGTCTCGCACCGCCTGCGCGCGCATGAGTTTACCATGCGAAGTGCGAAAAGCTAATTTCTTTCAACTAATAATATCGAAATGATACATTTCCATAATAGTCGTAGAAAAACGAAGCTTTGGCTAAAGAACAATTTCTGTACCTTCTTGTAGAACAGGATTTTGATTATATATATCAGGGGCGCTCAAACAGTCGATCGCGAGAGGTTTTTAAGTCGATCGCGTACATATTTATAAAAAGTTTTTTTATAAATATGTACGCGAATATTTTTATTTTAAATATTTTTTTACAGTTATTGTAATTTAATAGTTATTAATTTAGTAACGAACATTAAATGTTAAACTATCTGATAGAATAATAGATGATAATTTAAGATTTAACATTTAATAGATATTATTTGGAATGAGGTAGATCTCCTTCCAATCTTGAAAATTATGTCAGATATACATCTCAAAGCCAGAGCAACAGATAACAAGTTTTGGGCTTGTTTATCTGAAGAAAAATATCCATGTTTGAAACAAATAGCCCTTCAGTTAACAGCATTATTTGGGTCAACTTATTTGTGCGAGTCTGCGTTTTCCGAAATGAAAATAATTAAATCTAAATATCGTAATCGGCTCAGTGACGAACATCTTAATTCATGCTTGCGTTTGGCACTTTGTAACTATATGCCATTTTATGAAAAGTATGCAGATGACATGTAATGCCATTCATCAACATCAAAATAACATTAGTTGTTGTATCTTTGCAATTAATAAATATAACCATTTATGAACTTCGTATTTTATTTTTACCTAGTCGATCGCTTGCCGCCTAATGCTTTTATGGTCGATCGCCAATGGTTTAAGTCTGAGCGCCTCTGATATACATACATCCATAGATGTTTAACGCCAAAAAAATTAACTATCTAACTGAATGGTTCCAATATATAATTTCAGGTTCAATTTGTTTCCAAATAAAATTGGTAGTTATTTGTAAAGTGTTAGATAGATCAGAAACGGTTTTCCCCCAACTGTAATAGTATCATTATATTAAACATTTCACACCAATAGTATAAGTACCAGTTAAACGATAATATCTAGTATTCCCTCCGCGGTAACTCGGTGGTAAAACATCTGGTTTTCCTGCAAGGGTAGCGGGTTGTATTCCCCTTGAGAAACACATTTCCAGTGAGTATTGAGAAACATTTTATAGCAGACTCACACGCAGAAATATCCAAATTATAATATAAAGTTTGTTTGAAAATGTAATTGAAGTTAGTTTTAAAAAACGTGGAAAATGTTTAGCAAATTTAATTTTATGAAAGTATTAAGAAAGAAAAATAACCCTGAGAAGTTTCTTAGAGCTCACAACACCTTCTATGTTAGCAGTTTGTTATTTTATTTTCTATAAAATTCAATTAAACCTATATATGTCAGGGATTTTTGTACTAGCGATCTTATTGGTAGTATGTACGCAGTAATCCCCAGGCCAATTTCAGCCAACAGTGGCGGAACTGAGTAAATCTAAACTGAAAACGACTAATTTAATATTATTAGAACAGAGGACACATGGTAGGTAATATCAAATCCGTAGATAAATAATCATTCTTTTAGTTTTGGGTTTTTCATCCCTTCGCGCAAATTTTCTAGTCAAGAAAATTAGAATTAACTGACCTATTCATTAGAAAATGAGGTTTTTCAATTTTAATTTTAATAAACCCTGTCATAGGTTCTTAGAAAAGACTTTCCCAAACATTTTCAAGCCCAGTCTGGTGTCTACAATAATTTTCTAAAGTAATTCACTTATACAGTTCGATCCACATGCATAGGACAATATTTGCGCGTAAAATAGTGAGACTTTTGGAAAATATACTATGTACTCCCACATAATAGCTATTTAGCCCTAAAGTGAGGTTGGTTTACGTTCGGAACTGCGCAATTTATCAGGTGTAGTGTCAAGTTATTTTGTTTTTTACGATATGAATGTAAAAAGTTAATAGAGCCACAGAAACCATAAAAATTATTCAGTAAGCTTCTGAAAATTAAGCTTTGAACCGATCTAATAATATAAATAACAACTTAAAATATTCAACAAATAATATTCAATCAATGAAATTCAAATTCAAATCTAATGTCTTCAAGTGGTATGCCCGATTTCGTGACGCAAGAGAGTCGATAGAAAAAAATGAGAAAAATCATTTTAAAAACACTTCAATCTAGGAAATGTTGACGCTGTCTCTGTACTGGTGAAAAAATGAATATTTTAAGGCTTTACAAAAACTTTACGACCACGTTAACGATGGTATGCGAATGGGTAATATTTAGACACATGTTTTGTTTTCCCATCTCGTGTATTGATTTTTTGAAATTTTATGCTTAAAATTTATGGAGCGCTCTGTGTATACCGTTTTGTATAATAATATAATACTTGCAATTAATTGGGCGATTCTGCTGATTTATTTATTGAACAATAATGTATAATAATATATTTACATTTTACAACAAGAGAAATTAAATAAGTAAAAATCAGAAAGATTGAAAAGTGGACGATTTTTTTAACTTTCAAATTTGTAAGAAACGACAGTTCTTACCTTCACACTAATGAAATTCTACAAATAATCACTGTTCGCATCAAGGTGGAATCGCTCAATAATTATGGAATATAATGTCGGACAAATAACTACCTATAGCCATGACACAATAAAGTGCTCCTTCAATTATATTTTGCACGATCTTTCTGCACATAACAACATTTATGGTCGATTTTTATAAAACAGGGAACTTATATTATTTACCCATATAGGCCACCTAGGCGTTGGCAAGTTATTATTATAAATTATGAATCGCATGGCTGTACTGCTGGCCAGCAAGCTTAACCACTTGTCCCACGGTTTCTAATAGTTGGTTTATATACGGAACAAGAATATGGAATGGGAAATAAGAATAGTACACAAGAATAAAAAATATGAAACCGTTTATATAGGACATAACATTTCGTCGCTACGCCTGCGTACTTGCGTTGGCCTGTGTTTAACGGTTGTCGTTTGACAGGTTGTTGTGCTTAATATAACCTTTAAAAATATTTCGTTTTCAGTAATATGGATTTCGAAGATGTAAATTTATTTGCTTGTGTTTCACACATTATATTGTTTTTTCCAACCTTTTGATCACAACAGGAAAACATCTGTTGGACAAATTTTATTTCGGCCGACATTTTGACCATTGTGCGCATGCTTATCGTCTCTTATTCTTGGATTACAATAAAATGTTAAATGTTACCAACTGGTATTCTCAAAGCTATAGAGAAAATTGAAGAAAAAACACAGAACAGAAAAGGAAATACATAATCTGCACTGATTCCTTAAGCTCAAAACAAGCAATTTGCAACCCACAAGTACCAAACAGTGAAGAAAATACAGGACAAAATACAATCGTTAAGAAACAATAGCTACCAAATCATTTTTCTATGGATACCGTCTCATCTAGGCCTACGCGGAAACGAAAAAGCAGATAAAGCACCGAAAGAAGCAATAACTACCCCTGAAATAAATATACCAGTTCCAAAATACGATTACATCAAATTCATTAAGAAAAAGATACGTGAAGAATGGAACGACTACTGGGGGAACGCTACCGGCAAACTAAGGAAAATAAAAGAAAATATCGAAAAATAGCCAGCAAGAGAAGACAGAAGAGAACAAATAGTGCTCACAAGACTACGAATAGGACACTCCAACGTAACACAGAAACACTTACTTCAAAAAACACCAGAAGTAAAATGCGACACTTCTGACACGTCACTAACAGTAAAACACATCATAACCGACAGTACAAAATACAACCACCACAGACAATTATACAACATACCCAGAGGTATCACACAAGCACTTACACCCTCATCTACAATGGAACATAATATCATAAATTATCTTAAGGCCATAAATAAGTACAATAATTTGTAAAAAGACTGTACTGGGCGTTAAAAAGCCTAGATGCTGAAGCAACCAAAAAATTGTAATAAAAAAAAAGTCACTCTGCGTGAATATAAAGGCTGTTGTATTATCTATTTTGGGTTCTTGCAAGCTCTAAAGTGGCTATTATGCTTGTTTACCTAGCCAGTAATAGTAATAACAGTTCCACCGTAACCGAAGACAAGAAATCAGAATAGCAACACATTGTTGAACTGTATATCTTTCTATTCTAAATTTGCTCCGCTCTACTAAACTGTTAAATATCGACTAACAAAAACCTCAATTTGTCGCCCACACTGAGTTTACGTAAATCGAAAATGTGTAATGATTGATAATATTTTTATAAATAATCTTTGGTCCGCCGCTGTTCTGTAGCTCGTGAAGTCAGACGACATGCCACCGGAGTCTAACTGTTCCCCAGAGCTGCTGTTCGTTGTCCCTTGTTTGATTCCGTACTGAACCACCTCTCTCCCTGGACAAGTTTGCAATATCAATAATTTTTGTTCTTTGTGTTTGACAGATCGCTCGATTCTATTGTACTCTTTTATTTTTCGTCTTTAATTTTCGTTGTCGTTTTTCGAGTTTTCTTCTCCGTTTTGTTTCTGACTGTTTTTGTTGTTCGATAAGTGATTAGTGACTTCTTGATGTTTATTGTGTGACAATTGATATTGTTCTTTGACATTTGAAATTGTGAAAAAGCGCAAATGGAATTCTCAACAGTTATTTCAGTATGAAATACTGAAATAATAATAATGATACAACTTTACAAAGATAATATAAAGACGGCGAAATAAATATTTGTACTAAAAATTAAAAAAACAAAAAAAAAAAATGCAAAGGGAAGACCAGAAGCAAGAAGGAAAAATAGTATGGAGAAAGATATGAAACAAGTGAAAAATATTATCACAAGATAGAATGATTTTGTGGTAAGAAAGTCTAGGGAGAACTAACTGGGATTATAGAGACATAAATCAGATATAAGTGGAAAGGTAGAATAAGGAATAGAGAGAAGGTGGTGAGGAATATGCAGGTAAAATTTTAGAGTGAGTAAGCAATAGCCACATGAGCGTCCTTCTTCACTCAAGTGGTCACTGTTAACTTGGTCTTACCCGTAAGTATGCGAAAGCTCTACTTAAGTTTTTATGCCGGTATTCCCTAACGAGATTATTCTGATCAGTAATAAAAATATTAAAGATCAGAAAAGATAATGACTTGATCAGAAAAAAATAATGACTTGACAAGAAAAATAAAAAAACAGCTGTGGCCAGAAGAGGACCGACCGCCATCAAAAAGTACTTGTATAAAATACATTCTAGCAGAAGAGTAGAAATAACTTGGCCTAATATTTTCTAACTGAGATATTATTTATCAGGACCATGAAAACGTTACATATAAGTATGAGAAAATAGATACTTTCAAAATATGTCTCAAATAAAAGTTGATAGATATTGCTTTTATAGCAACTTTTGTTAAATACATTTTTTCGAAATATTTTTCTGTTGTTAAATATTCGCAAAAATCGACACGAGTAAACCCCCATTTCTAGTTAACCGATTTTTACCAAAAGTTGATCAACACGTGCCCTTGATGTCAAGAGATTAAATATAAAGTTTCATAAAAATCTTTTTAGCTGAATTTGCTCCGCACGTGTACACAGACAGACGGACGGACAGACAGACAGGCAGACGGACGGATGGACAGACGGACAGACGTACAGACGGTATGACATTATGCTAAAACATAGTCAAAACGTTATGTAGGGACCTCAATTCGTGGAGATCCTTCGAAATCTCGAAATGTCAAAATCGGTATGATCACACTTATATATGTTGGCAGTCGGTAAAAATAATGACTTGATCAGAAAAAAAATAATGACTTGATAAGAAAAAATAATGACTTGAAGAGGGAAGAATAGACCATTAAAACAGGAACTAATAAAACATTCAAGGTTGGTTTCTGAAAGCTTAGTTAACTATAACTAAGGCTTTCCATTATTCAAAGCAATCCTTTTAATCCTGAAGTCACTGATCCGGTAACAAACAACTCATTACCACACAATAATGTGATAAACAACCTTAATCCGGTCGTTAATCCTCCGCAGGTAGTCCCGTCTCTACTTATACCTGATCCCAACCACCCAACCAATAGCATGCACCTATAACCTGCTCCCACTCTTACAATATCGGTATAAAAACTCGAAGAAAACTGAAATGTTTATCACTTCTCGTGATCGCTGAAGACGGAAACAGATTGTTGTTCAGTTTCCGAAACGTCCGAATTTATTTTTTATTTTTTATTACTCTTGAAGTATTATATCTTTTTGATACAAGTACTCTCTATATTGTACTATTCTAGCCTAGTACTATCAGCAATGGCAAACGTCCAAAATAAAGGTGTCCGCATTAATATTGGACCATTGCAAAATAATTTCAAAGATATTATAACTAAATAGTTAGATAACGGTTGCTATGTTTACTTATGGAATTGTTATATTATGACCATAGTTGACCATTTGCTTATAGTTTACTAAGCTTTCAGAAAACGGTCAATAGTTATATAATAAAAACTAAGAAACCGATGAAAATTAAAATTACCCCCTTTTTAGCAATAAAAATCAAATTGTAATCAACATTAAATTAGAATATAAGGCCAACTTTCTCAGTAAAAAATTATGAGAAATTTGTATTATGTTATGGATATTTTTTCGAAATGCCCCCTCCCCAGACCGTTTTTCTCTGTGCGCACCTGGTTACGTTCATTTTACTACCGCAGAAGTGAATTTTCGTGGCTCACTGCGATATTTCTGTGGCCCACCTAGAAGCTTCAGTGACCCTCCAATATTCAAATTTTTAATTATTACCTCCTAGAAATTCACTTGGAAGTCCTTGGAGTCCCTTGGAATTCGTACAGCCATTGTTGAGAACCGCTGTCTTAAACGATTTAATATATTTGTTAATGTTCTTTCAAATATTTTACTTCTATTAATCAATATTTTGTTTCTTAACACAATTTATTTTTGATGAAGAAACAGTTATCGAAATTCGCGTGTTTTACATTTTTATTAAAGAAATCCCGGAGTAACAATTCCGTAATTCATTTCCTTTGATTAATGTTATTAGTTCTGGAGCATTCGGCAATTTAAAAGTAATTTATATACGACGGAATGTGGACCGCAGATTACCAACTTAATTACACCTGTAAACCAACGCTACCGGTTCTTCTTTGTTTGTAGGCCATGTAGGTAATTAAAATGATATTTGGGACAAAAGGATATACACTGGATTAATATATTCATAAAATATTGATAGAAAAATTCTAAAGCTTAGTTGCACCAGTTATATTTTAATTAAATTATAATTATGCTGTTTATTATTCAACAGGAAAGAAAAAAGTTAGTACTTTATTGATGCAGCATCCATGGTTTGTTTTTACCGACCGCCAACATATATAAGGGAGGTATTGTGATCATACCAATTTTGACGTTTCGAGATTTCGATGGATCTCCACGAATTGAGGTCCCTACATAACGTTTTGACTATTTTTAGCATGATGTTTGTCGGTCTGTCTGTCCGCATTAGATTTTGTAAGTACTTATTGACCTACCCTGGTATATCCTAAATTGTTTAATATTTGTTAGCATATTTTTTTAAGTTAATCATTCATCAAAATCTTTACATTACCTTTCAGTAAAAGCAATATTAATAGTGTATTTGACATTATTCTATAAACTATATTTCGTCGATAATAAAGTGAGCGGCATGAATGGACTAAAATGTAGTTAGAGATGACAAGGGACTAATAAAGCTCGCTACGTTTACATTCTGGGACACATGAATAGACACATAAAATATTTAACACATCAATATTCATATTTTATGTTGTATATATAAGGCACAGTTATTTTAATCGTTTCATCAAACACTGAATAATATGATAAGAAAGCGACAAAGTATATGTTTGGTGAATAATATCAAATAAAAACTTGGAGTCTCAGGGTCGTATATCACAGAAAAAACCTGGTGTGAAATATGTGTCAATAAATTATCTTATCTCTAACGTTGTTTAACATGTGTATATACTAATGACCAGCTCATTTCTACCAACACACAGCAGTTTATATACGTCAGTGACATGGCTGTAGCGTAGCAGATTTCAGTCTTTAAATCAGGGGTGAGCAAGATGTCAATGACAGTACACTGGTTGAGCGACAAAAATACTGGGGTGACCACCTGAATTAATAAAAAAGTATTGTAACCAGCTCAACATTCGCTAGAAGATTACAAACGTAAAAGGAACACACTGCTAGCAGACCTCCGGCCACTAAAGGCGAAAATTGGCTCTTCGCAATCGAGGCGGCTTTGTGTACTTGAGTAAGAAAGCCGAGGAATGTGTAGACGACACTCGTGTAATCATCGAAGTGCACGAAGACTTGTAAGGGTATCGGTTGCACACTCATAAGCTCAGGAAAGTTTGCTGCATTGAATACGTTGTGATATCTCGAAGCTTAATCGGTACGTAATGCAGCGATTGGAGCCAAAATGGGTGTCTAAGAAAACATAATCGACACCATTGAAAGAAGAGACTTTCTTGATTTTATGAGGAATGTGTCGTGTCCATAGATGTATCAATCTGGTAGGAAGTTGTACGGGTCTTAAGTTGTAAAGTCTTGGTTTGGATATATACAAAAAATGCCGGATGGGTGATGGCCCAAAATAATGTGGAATTGGGTGCCTGAAGGCTGCAAAAAATCTGGTAGACTTTTAACATCCTAAAAGACAGATGTGTATGAAGCAGTGAAAAAACAGAGTTCTCCAAGAAGGCAACTGGAGAGATAGAGACGCCTGGCGAAGAGGAGGCGAAAAAAGATTCTTATATAGAGATATATTTATAAAGATATTATTATTATTATTAAGGGCTTTGTCAGATCACGACAAGCATCCGCTAACCTTACACTTTAAGCTGGAAAAAAGCTGACATATACAGTGAGGTTGAGTATACACGGCTGCATCCCAAACTCTGGAGATATGCAGGTGTGGAAATTATGCTAAATCTAGCGTACGTTCAATTCGACACGACATGAGTAATACCGATTTTTGTATCCTGTAAATTGGAGAGGCAGCATTATATTGTTATTATTATTGTCTCCATTTTAAACCCAGGTTTCCCTAAAAATCTTATTCAGACGTTTCATTTTGAGACAAGGTCAGATAAGAGATATTTTCTTTTGTCAGGTATTAATAAGTAGTTGGTAAGCCGCGATGGTCTGACAAAATTAGAAGTAGCCCGTGCCCTGCAAAAATCTGCCCATGCCTGCTCTAGATTGACCGGAAACTATATCAAGCCCTTAACTTGGCTTACACCGCTCCAAAAAAAGTGTTCCAAATACCTACCCAGTGCTTGAAACTGAACCAAGACAAGAAAGGCGCAGACGCATTCTTCTCATCATTTATTTTATTTATTCGTATTTTATCTTTTTTTATGAAGAATCATCACAGAAGAAGAAGAAATCGAGACATCAGATGTTGCTAGGCAACTTATCGTTGCAAGATTGTCCAACACCAAAGCACCTGGGTTTTGTGCTTGATCGTGCAGTGGAATTCAAACAAAAGTACATCAACACGAAGGGAAAATAATGCGTTAACAACAACCTTCTGTAAAAACTCATCGGTAGAACATAAAGATCACAGCCATCTACATTACAAGTTAAAGCCTTCGCGTAAGGTGAGCATGAACACTTTTGAACTATTTTCGTGCATCAAAACATTCGGAAATTTGATTATAATTGAATGCTTGAAGCCAACATAATAATTGTGTCCGCCTGTCGAAATACAACCGGTTTTACCAAAGGAGTTTTACATTGAATGGGATGAAGCAGAAAACCAATGGTTTGTAAGACGACTACAAATCAGTAAGACTTTCTTGTCGTGAACTTGGACCCTTTTCGCAAAGAGGAGGTAAAAGTAAAACTTCTAAACAGTTACAGTTAGTTCTCCCATTTCCCACGTTCTTATTATGAATAATGTATTAGAGAATGTTTACTAATGTAACTGCGCTATTAAAATTTAATTATACGCGATTCTCACCACTGATTTAATTTAGAAGACCCAAGAAATACTCCCACGCATGACCCGAGAAAGATAGTGACAAGAATCATTTACAGTACTCAAGAACTTACCCTAAAATCTGTTATTCTGATTGCATGATTTTGCATGACGTAGTTTATTGAGAACACATTGACAGCATACTAGAACTTATTATATTCAATCTGAAGTAAAATTTACCTTTAGGCGCAATCTACCCTAAAATTGGGAAAACAAATTACGTTGGGGCATATTTCTGATTACAGGCCCTTTTTTGCTCTTGTTCTTTCAATTCTTCAATATTTTATATTTATTTTTCGTCTTTGTAGTTAAAAACCAGGTGAGAAAAAATGTTTTCCTACTTTATTTGTGTTTATATTCTTAATGTAGGATTCATACCTGGTTTTATCGAACATTATTTTGCTTTTGGCTATCAGTTAAGTATAGGCCACTGTAAAGAATTCTGGTTAAATCTCTGCCGCAGGACACGCTGAGATGTCACATCTTTCAACAATATTTTACTGATGTTTTTATTTTCCCTTCGGCAAATTCAAATATCGATATCATGGTATTTTATTTTAAATGTAAAAATATGTTTACTCTATGTTGATACCTTAAATAAAATGTGGTAAACTCGAATAATTTTTGCTTAAATATTCAGTTCTAAGACATACGAAGGCTACATTTTAAGTTTAGAGAAACAAGCGATCATTTTCTTGCAACTACTTCGTGAACGAACAACTTTTGTGGTTTTCGGTCAATAAACACAAGCCTTTTTTTGAGCTTTGGTCAAATTATGCGGAATCCATCGGGAACTGATTTTTTCCACAGCTAGCTTCCATGCTTCCAAGACACACTTAGGTGTTGGATGTGCCTTTCTCGACCCAATCAAACAATATCCAGATATTCTCAGCAGAAACAATCGCAATTAAATTATGCTTGAACCACATAAAGTCGAATCTCCACTTTACTCAGCCTATTATCATCTTTTCCGACAGTAAAAGCGCCATTTGCAAATTGAAATGTCCCGGCTTCTCGGACAACAACCCCAAAATTCTTTACGACATAATTGAAGACTTAAGCTCTCTAAGCGATAACGGAACTAGCGTTAAAATCATATGGTTAAAAGGATACTCTAACATCCACTATAATGAGGAGGTCGAAAAACTGGCGAAAATAACAGCTCAAATGGCGAATTCCTTGTACCTCCACTTATGAGCTCAGATATAAAAGCCCTAATCAACAGGATCATCACCAAAGAGGCGAAAGACGACTACCTTAGATCAACAACTGTAAAAGGAACATGGTACAGGAACAGTCAGCCCACCCTTCCCACTAGCACCTGGTTTTCAACCAGTAATAACAGGAAATATATAACAACAATATGCCGGTTAATTTTCAATCATTGCTTCACAAAACACCACTTTTTCAAAATTAATATGGCTCCCCAACCAACATGTGACTGCGACGGCACTAGCATATAAGATGTCAACCATAAGTAGAGGAACTAGGCACGTTTCGGCTCATTTCAAGGCCACATAGACACTTTATTTCCACATTTTACTTTCTCGTCACATCGCCAGGTGTTTTCAAGAAGGTCATATTTTTCAGACCTCCGTGTTTAGCCTGAGGCGAGTTGCAACCCTAATTTCACACCCCGCCCCTAGCCTAGCCTAGACATGTTACTGTCGTTAGAATGTGAGGTCATATTTACTTTTTATAAAAATTAAAATATTTCCGTTAGAATGTTGAGGTCATAATTCTATTTAATTTAAATTAATTTAATGATCTGAAAAAGGGGCATTAAATAAAACATGGTTTGTATATTTTTCACATGTGAATTTATTGAAAACATAAAACATTACAAATATATCATTACACACACACTTTTATCATATTTGACAGTATAGCAGAATAAGCAGTTCATTTTTGTAAGAACAAACTAAGAGTAAATTTTGTTTTCAACAGTTTGCACCTCTGAAACTGTATGTCATGTTGGTAAAGTCAGATTTTAAATATTGTCATTTAAAAAATATCATTTGTCTTATTTCATTTTGAATAGTTTCTAGAAGTTTCTAAAAGTCAATAATACACTTTAAAAATCACCAAAATAACCAGATCTAGTTTGTTCTTACAATACACGTACAATGCTGGTTGTAGGAGACTATTTAACAATTTTATCAGTATGTGAATTTTATGAAAATACAAAACATTACAAACATAGTTTAAGGTTATTAGTGGGTTTCCATCACAAAGTATAGACCATAAATTTTGCATTATTAAGCAGCTATATTAAGCATTAGGGATGTAAAAGTACAGGCAATTCGATCAGACAAATGAAAAGTAGAATACTTATATATTTAAAATGATAATTCCGAAGTATTTAAATTCATATACCTGTTCAATTTTTAAACAATCATAGTTATTGTTTCTAATTGTAAATATTGTGTAAATCAAGTATTTTTTTAACCAAACAGAGAGTAAGCGGTAATACGGTTACATTTGATTAGCCATTCACGTAGACTATTTTTTAGTCTCGGATAATAATAAGAATGATATATGATTTCTTCAAGTAATAATGTTGGAAACAAGAACATACATTTTGTATCAAGGCTGACTGGTTATTCAATTGCCCAAAATATGATGGCCATCGTCACTCTTTTATTAATGAACTCCTTAATATGATAATATCTCTACCTACCAATATTCAAATACTCTTATTTATGCAGAAGGAAATTCAAAAAGAAATTCACAAAATTATTTTTACATTTTTAACAGCAAGTAAAGTACACATATGAGATCAAAATAACATTTTAACACCTGTCCAATGGTCTATAGTTGCTAAGGCCAAAGAAAGAATGAAAAAAATATATATATCTACCGACAAAGAATTTATGTAACATATAATAAAATCGTAAAATGACTTGTAAAGAAAGAATCCAGTCCTGGGCCCTGCAGACTGTCCCAGCACTGGTAATTTGTGCGTCTTGCCCTGTCTCTTGAGGCACCTGGTTAGGCGAAAGGTGGTAACCCTACGTACGCTACTGCTTACAAATTACAAAAGTTGCGTAATATCTGTGCGAGTGGGGGTAGTTGATGGCTAAATATAAAATAATTATCACAGTTTACTGTTGTGTTACAAGCATTTTGCCGCAAAGCCGAGCTCATCACTTCATCAACAACCAACGCCGAACCGCTTCTTATTAAAACATAAAAATATTATTAGCTCCGACACGATTTTTAAATTTCGCCTTTCAGTTTATAGACTATAAAAATTTAACTGAACTGCTTAATTTTTAATGTAATATTCCTTGACTTCATTATATCGAGCTATTCACGGAACTTTAGTATGGTTTGAAATTTTTATATTTGCTTAGGTTCATATCAGATAATTATTGGAACTGCTTCAGAAGATTAGTCGGGTCAAACTTTGAAATATGTGTAGTCTTAGATATTTAATTAAACAGAAAAACAACATTTAATACGTATAAGCACATTTATTTATCACTTTACCGCACAAATACTAGCGGCAGATGTTCAGAGGTGTACGGTGAAACAATCAATGTTTCATACAGCACGACAGCTACCAGCTAGTTCTTGTTATTTAGCATTTGTTTATGAACCGGGCATAAAACTTTGTAAATACCTTGTAAATATTTTTGAAAAATAAATTTATTATAATTATTTTATTATTATCATTATTCGGAATCTTTCCGAGATCCAGAAATATGTGTTAAAATTCACGTTTCACTTCGATTTTTGTTTTTACCGACCGCCAACATATAACGGGTGTTTTTTTTAGAGGTATAGAACTTTAAATTGCAATAAAACAACGATGGATTATTCGATTGACATGAATTTTTTTTTATTCTAAAGATAATCTTGTGGCATTACATTAAATCATACCAACAAGACGGCGCAACATGTCACACAGCTCGTGCCACAATCGATTTATTGAAAGACACGTTTGGTGACCGCCTAATTTCACGTTTTGGACCTGTGAATTGGCCTCCAAGATCTTGTGATTTAACACCGCTGGTCTACTTTCTGTGGGGCTATGTAAAGTCATTGGTCTATGCGGATAAGCCACAAACGCTTGACCATTTGGAAGACAACATTCGCCGTGTTATTGCCGATATACGGCCACAAATGTTGGAAAAAGTCATCGAAAATTGGACGTCCAGATTGGACTACATCCGAGCCAGCCGTGGCGGTCATATGCCAGAAATCATATTTAAAATGTAATGCCACAAGATTATCTTTCGAATAAAAAAAAATTCATGTCAATCGAATAATCCATCGTTGTTTTATTGCAATTTAAAGTTCTATACCTCTAAAAAAAACACCCATTATAAGGGAGGTATTGTGATCATACCAATTTTGACGTTTCGAGATTTCGATGGATCTCCACGAATTGAGGTCCCTACATAACGTTTTGACTATTTTTAGCATGATGTCTGTCGGTCTGTCTGTCCGTACGTCAGTCTGTCCGTCCGTCTCTCTGTCCGTCTGTCTGTGTACACGTGCAGAGCAAATTCGGCTGAAAGGATTTTTATGAAACTTCATATTTAAGCTTTTGCCATCAATGGTACGAGTTGATCAACTTTTGGAAAAAATCGGTTGAATAAAAATGGGAGTTTACTCGTGTCGATTTTAAGATTTTTGCGAATATTTCACAACAGAAAAATATATCGAAAAAATTTATTAAACAAAAGTTGCTATAAACACAATAACTAATAACTTTTATTTGAGACGTTTTTTGATAAACCGAAAAATTTCGAATAATTTCTGTAAAATTTTTGGAAGTCTCAATTTTTTCATACTTATATGTAACGTTTCCATGGTCATGATAAATAATATCTCTGTTAGAAAATATTAGGTCAAGTTATTTCTACTCTGCTGCTAGAATGTAATTTATATAAGTACTTTATGATGGCGGTCGGTCCTATGGTGGCCACAGCTGACCTTTTTATTCTGATATCTATATTCTGATAACAATTTTTGGATATAATAATATCTGTGCGGTAGAAACTGTCAGCATTAGTTTTATAAAGGTTTAGTTACTAGGAAACATAATTGGCAAAAGAACCATCAGGAATGTCATTAAAATCAAACTACACAGAGACTACACAATCGAACTATAGAGCAAGAAAACAATAGAGTTGTTTGGTATTGTTATACTGAGTCAGAGAGAACTCTGGTTTGATTGCATGGGTACATATTTGCTTCCTGTTTTAATTGGATGTACATTCAGATAATTGTGTGCGGTTCTTACACTGGCTTCATTTTACTCCAACTTCTTTGATTATGTTGAAACAAATGCATAAAACAATAAATGGCAAAGCGAACGAACAAATTACTACAGAAATTTTATTTTAATTTATATACCTTTGATAGAATCGTCTACAATATATTTTATTTAAAAGCTTTGTTTAACCTCAAGCAACAATAAAGTTCTAGAATATTATTGTTGTAGAAAATATTATAAAAATGTACCAAGAACTACTTCTCTATTGTTAACTGTTACTACTTGCGCAGCCTTGTTAAGATATTAGAATTTTCTAGAATCTTCTAAAGCAAAGCTTTCCAATCTTTTTCACGCCTCGAGCCTTTCCGAGAATTTATTCAACTCCATTCCTCTTGGCAATTGAAGCTACTAATATCTCCCCTCCCCCGATGTTATTATGTACAAAATGACTGACTGGATTTTTTTATTTTTTTATCTACAAATAAGCCTTTCTTTTTTCACTTTTGATCTAATAATAATGAAACAAAGAAGTATCTAATTTGCTCATTGACCCCTTCCAAATTTCTGTTGATCCCTAGAGAGTCTGTACCGGTACCGATGTGAACTTCTGTTCTAAAGAGATAAAATATTGTTCCGAATATGGTTCTATACAATATGATGCTAACCGTTTGAGATGAGATAACGACCGTCGATCTAAAGATCACTAGTGACCGTGAAAAGGATCTAGAAAGAATGAAACTATATAAGTCGACTTCAGAATTGAGTTAGACAAGAGGTTGAGTTCAATGCAGTAACTGAGTTGGTTGATTTCAGTGCATTAATAGAGCGATTCTGTTGATGAATACCTGATTTACCCTAGACTACTATGTGATACAATGAAAAGAAAACTGTGAATTAACTTATAAAAAAAATCTGTAACTTGTAAGGGAGGTAATTTTGATATCGTTTCAGAATAGTTTATTATGCAACAAGCATGAAATGATGCTCATTTCATACAAGTGAGAAATGATTATTCCATGCAAGTTTCATACTATTTGCACGACTATAACTTTATTAGGTACTTATTTAATTTTTATTCTGATCCTTTAAAAACTAACAATAATTTGCCAGTTGCTTTCAACGTGTTTATTCCGTTGCCTAACAACGCTCATGTGTCATACGGAATGTAAATTCAGTTAAAATAACAATACTTGCATCAACTGATTAACTGACCGACCAAGACCACACTCTATCAAAAATATATTTGAAAATTTGACAACTTTAACTATATTATTTAATTTTAATCTGGTTTCCTCTACAAATTAACAATAGTTTGACATATGCCTTCAACCTATTTATTATGTTGTTAACGGTCGGCCATTGAACCTGTTATGTAATGAGCTCAACCTGTTACATAATGAGCTCAATACGTAACAGGTCAGCGGTGTGTAATAAAAAGGAGTGGGAAACGTGCTATATTTACACTGGCATGCCTGGAATGAAAGTATATCTATATAACGTGGAAAAATAAAATTTCGTGACAGTAGCGTCGTTCCTGATGTACGTCAGGAAAATTGACTAAAAATATGGACTATAAGCTGGCTGTGTTCGTTCGGGTAAACTAGTGTAAAATAGTGTAGAAATCAGCGGTCATGGTTTCAATAATGCAGGAACTATAAAAAACTAGACTGTAGCGACAAATGTCTATAGCGAGAGACATTTGACAACTATTATAAATAAAGCATGTGGTATTAACTTTTTAAACTAAATAATATGAAGATAGGGATTTAAGCGCGAACAATAACTAAATTTATAATCATTCAATTAGTGTAAAAGCCGGTTACCGTGGCGCAGTGGTTGGCGTAGAAGTGCACTAACTTCTGGGCCATGGGGGCTCGGGTCAAATCCCGGTTATGGCATGGATATTTTGTGTTGTTCAAAATTGTACAAATGTCAAATTATGTAAAAACTTCGAAAATAAGTTGCATCTACTGGATAATAGCATTAGTAGCCAAGTCCAAAAATATTAAAAAAAAAGGGTAAAAGATTAAAAAATATTAATTGATAGATTCAGATAAGTGCAGATAGGCTTAATAGTATTATCTGAAACTTACTTCAGCTTTTATTAATAGATAGAACGTACAATATTTTTTGTGTTGTCTGTTATATTGTCTCCAAAAGGGATATAGAATCCAGTAATATTTAGGGAAGTTTGAGGGAATTATTTATGTTATTTTGGTCAGTGATTTGAATGTCTAGACCGGACTGAATATTCAATTTAGAGCTTCAGGACATATCCGACCTTTTGTCCCAACACAATATCACACTGAAGGCATAATTTATACCGTCCGAAAAGATGTGATGCATTTTTAAAGAGATGGGAAATCTGACAAATGAATCTAACAAGGACGATCATCGTGTAACACAAATTATTTAACAATGGATGGCAGATGCCAATACTATATTCAGTCTATTTGAGAGACAGAATGTACAACAAAATTCTTCACCTTGAAAACTATTACAATTATATTATTCATAATATTTGAAAAATTATACCAAATGAAGACAAAATTGTAATCGAAAAGATCTAGGAATGATAGACATCTTCAGGTTTAAATGCTAAAGATATGTTTCATTTTTAAACCTATTTATATAAATATGCTGAGATAGGATGGTTATTATTCAGTACTTGTATTTTAATAATATTTATTCATAAAAACACTTCAGACTAAGGATGCTCCTTTTCGACAAACTCGTGGCCCCCATATTGTACTATGGAGCTGAGATATGGGGATGGAAAGAGCAGGAAGAGATAAAGAAAATCCAGAACAAATATCTACGATGGACACTTTCAATTGACAAAAGAACACCGCTCTACATAATACACGAGGAAACGAAGAGGCATAAACTATGCGTTGAAACGGGCAGAAGAGCAATAATCTACGAGGAGAAAATAAGTAGATCTAATTGGAAAGAACTGGTTTTTGCATGCTGGGAGCAGATAAGAAGAAAAGAAGAAAGTAAACTAGAGAAGAATGACTGGGAACAAGAACGCTCAAAGTACTACGAAAGAAAAGGCTATTCAACAACAGAAGTAGAGAACCGAAGACGAATGGGAGATAGCTTAAAAGAAGAAATGGTGAGAAGGGAAAAGGACATGGAACTGCAACAACGAAGAGAGAAGATACAGATATCAAAGTACAACCCCAGATACAGGTTTTTAGAAACAATAGACTTGTCTCTGTATCTAAGAAAACAGTCCAAAAACCAAAAAATAATAGCCAGATTCAGAGTAGGAAACGAAGAAAGAAGGAACGAATACTGGAGAGAAAAAGAAGAAAAGAAGTGCAAAATATGTGAGAGGAATGAAGAGACAATAGAACATCTAACACGTGACTGCACGGAAGAAGTGAGAAACCCGAAATCAGCAATACAAATACTTAATGACGAAAACCCGGATGAAACCTGGATGAAGAAGATATTAAATAAAAGACTACAAATGACATAAAATTTAAAAATGTGATAATTTCTAAAGTGACTATACACATGATATTTGAACACTGTTTGCTACTAAGTTGTAAATATAAATGTAGGAAAATTTTAACACCGCAAGGTGAAAAAATAAATCTTTACATAAAAACACTTGAATACCGAGTAATACCCGCGTCATCGATGCTGCTAATCTATGTTAATAAAATTTAAGGTTATATCGGCCTCATTTTTGATGTTCGATGATTTTTGTTAATCTGAAACAGGACCCGGCGAATCGCATGCCTATAATTCTTAAGACTTTAAATTTGTTTTAACTTTCTTTTGATAAAAGGGCAAGCATTATTAAATAAGAGAAAAACACAAAATTTTGTGCAAGTGGAAATGCAATTTTCCATATAACCGAAAATCGTGCAGGTGGTTAGTAGCCTCCTTTCTTTGTTGTCACAGGGTCAATATTCTCTCCTCCAAAAAGCATGCTGTATGAAATCGGAGACCATAAACTCTCATGAGTTCCAGGTCTATTATTATTACCTATAGATCTGCAGACCATAGTAAGGATCAACAGCAATGGAACAATCCAAATTTGTCCAATATGACCAAATAAAGCTGAGGAACAATTTTAACATGTACGGAAATATTTAAATAAATTACATGTATGCCATCAGGTTTTGAAACTGGAACCATTGTATCCTTATGACTAAAGCCATGAATTTCAGAAATTAACAATGCCTGTTTTCACCAAACAGCTTTTCACTTGGGAACTGTCATTTTGTAAATTAAAATCAATATGAAAGTAACAATGCTCGTCGCACGAGATGAAATATTTGAATCTATATAATTATGTAAAATATTAATCAAAATTTCAATAGATCCACAGCACAGTAATATATCAATAAAGCAGGTAATAGTTATGTGCTAGTGTTTCAGAGATAAATCCATAGTACAGTAGTGTTATTGGTAGGGTATTGGACAACCTGCTGAGCAAGCTGCCAATAAATCTAACACCGGATGTAGACAGACCGTGCCGCAGAACTGTCACACCGTCCTCCATCTATTCCCCCTATCCCACTTCTGCCAACTTTCATATTCTAGAATATTTTATAATTGAACACTAGTGATGCACAAGTTACCTAATTAACTAGCAAAGTTCTTTCTGGAAACTTACTCTTTGATATTTATTTGAAATATTGAAGCGAATGATTTATCAAAGGATATTACTAATTGATGTTTTTATTCATGTTTATGTTAAATGTTTTGCCATCTGTATTTCAATAACAAAATAAATAAATAAATGAGGTATTATTTCTATTTTTTACACATCTCTATTGATAAGTTATACGATAAATAAAAATACAATACTGGATGGGGTGCGGCGGATCTTATACTAAGGTTTGCAGTCCCCTTTAAAAATAATATTTACCATACAACTATACATGTACATATTCAAAAACGTGACATCATTTTCATCAACGTGGAAATTATAAAGTAAGAGCTAAATTTGATATAAAAAAATTGCCAAAATAATTATTTGGTACTATTCTACTTTAGGAAACCCACCTTATTGCTGCACGCATGCGCAATGTGTTGGCAATGGTGCGTTACTATTGGTTGGCTAGTTAGGATCAGGTATGGGTAGGGACGGGACTACCTGCGGAGGATTACCGACCGGATTAAGGTTGTTTGTCACATTATTGTGTAGTAATGAGTTGTTTGTTACCGGATTAGTGATTGAGGATTAAAAGGATTGTTTTGAATAATAGAAAGCCAGAGTTGAGGAAATTCTATGCTGGCTTGGCTGACAGCTGGCACCTGAAGACGGAAACAGATTGTTGAGCGGTTTCCGAAATATCCGTTTTTTTTTTTATATATTACTCTTGAAGTATTATATCTTTTTGATACTAATACTCATTATATTGTACTATTCTAGCCTAGTACTATCAGCAATTGCAAACGTCCAAAATAAAGTTGTCCGCATTAGTGTAGTTGACGTCATCATCTGTTTACATCCGTTTTCCGCATAAATTCCCTTTTATTTTGTGAGAAGATAGTTGAAAATTCGTATGCAGCTCGTCAATAGTGAAGCGGCTGTTCTACCGAATGTGTGCACCAACAACTGCTCTCAGTTCGTCCTTGATTACGGTTGAGCGATCAGAACGTTCCTCATCATAGATGCTTGTTCTTCCAATATTAAATAAACAACACCACTTTCGCACATTTCTTTCATTCATCCTTGCGGATAGATTTCGGCAGGATGAGTGTTTTTTGCATTTAAAAACCGAATTACAACGCGTACATCGAAATCGGTGGGATTTATTGTATTATGGCTATTTCAGCCATATGACCAAAGTCAGCCATGCATCGCATCATATTTCATATTCATGGTAACAGAAAAATATATAAAAAAATATATGTCATGTAAAATATATGTCAAGATATATGTTGTTTAAAATAATATTCAACTATAAAATAAATAAATATTTTCTTGTCCCAAATAGTTAATTTTCAGGTTCAATATACAATAGGTTATGGGCCCAGGTATATTTGAACAAATATAAATATAGATAGAAAATGAGTGGAAACTTAATTAAAGTAGAAACACTCAGCAAAAACAATTATGACACTTGGAAGATACAGGCGGAAGCCATATTAATAAGAAATGATTTGTGGGGGTATGTAGATGGTTCCATCCCCAAACCCGAAACTACACCCCAGAATCAGGAGGCCATTAAGGACTGGGTCAGGAATGATCAGAAAACTCGATCTGACATAATACTCGCGATTAGCCCATCAGAATTAAAGCAGATCAAGAATTGTAAAACTTCCAAGGAATTGTGGAAAAAATTAGAAAGTATTTATGAATCAGAAGGTCCGGCAAGAAAAGCTAGTTTATTACGTAAATTAACTTTAAATAAAATGAAAGAAGAAGATGATATAAGGGAATATTTGGCACAATATTTCGATATTGTGCACAAATTAACAAATATGGACCTGAACATACATCTATAGACATCTAGATCTCTTAACTATAATGCTATTGCATAGTTTACCTGACTATTTTGAAAATTTTCGTTGCGCAATTGAAACAAGGGATGATCTCCCAAAGCCGGAAATTTTAATGCAAGATATGAGAACAGGCAAAATATAGGAGATTCACAAGAAGAGAGATTTGTTAATCGCAAAATTAATTTTCAGGTCCAATATACAATAGGATTAGTAATAGACATAGATATTAAATTGCCCGGCAATATCGTTTACCTCCGCCAGCAACTTCAGACTGACTGACAACGTTTGAAAATGATCAGAGAAGGCATTAGTTGGTCAAACGACTTTGGGGAACGCTATTCGAGGATAAAATGCACAAACGGTTCTTACTTTAAAAACGACCCTCGTATTTGTACCAGTAGACAGAATAGCCATGATGATATCCTATTTTCCAAAGAAGGTACTTGGAAAAAAATAAGAAGAATGACCGGTTGTATTCAAAATTTCAACCCGCTAGGTAACATTATTACTTTAATACCTTAACTTAAAATATTACGTCTTTTTAACAGTGTAAATTCTAGTTGAATCAACTTGCAATATTCTACGAGAAAATTCGTTGAAGCCTGTAATTTTTCGATTAAAATGATCTGTTAATCGAATCGTAAAAGATTGTTAATATTATAAAGAGGTCTGCCAAGTGGATCTATTAGATTCATTTATTCCTGACAGCATCGCTGAATCTAAAGACACTTCGCTCAAAGCGGAACGTTTCAGAAACAAAATTACCTAAATTAATTAAAATCAGTTTTCACTCCTTATTATAAATCAAGAGGAGTATCAACAAGGATTTGAAATGATTAGTTTGTCCTTCACAAGGATTTCGCGTAATGTTTTATAAACATTTCGTGAGATTGTGTTTTGTTATTATTGTATGGTTCGCTGATTTTGAAGCTTTATAAACACACCTAGAATTTAATAACAAAATTATTTTGGATGTGTCAATTATATAATTAAATTCTGTATATTAAAATGTAAATTTATATAAATCGATTTCCTAAATTATTCCTATTGCGATTTTAGGCAAGAATTGATTCGTCGAAACAATAACAAAAGAAGCAATTGATATTTATTCAGACCAGTATTTTAGGAATTTAACTTTTTCTAAATAAAAATTTTCTTTTTTAAATAAAAAAGTAATTGTAGCAATTAAAATAAATTATACTACGAGAACGGTTCAAATTTGACCTACATTTAACTTTTTTCTGGTCGATACTAATAATAAAATAACATTAAATACGTACAGGGTGTTTTGGGATCTATTTAAGTATTGTTACAAAAAAGAGCAACATTTTGGAAAAACAACTGAACATCAAATAGACGATTTATTTAAAAAAATAACTAACCCACACTTCTTCTTACATTGGGTATATAGTTGTAGGCAAATTTAGGTCTTTTTTTGCCCATTCTCTCCAGATAGGCTACCCAATTAAACTGTCTCTGGACACTTATGGTACATCCTGCAACTTGTATATTTGTAGGTTTGTTCTAGAGGACCAATTATTCAGTTCATCGAGACGCGTGCATTCTTTAACTAAAGCTACGTTCACAGCTCTAAAAATAATTGGTTATACGCTATGAGTTATTCACTGTTGTCAATAATCAGTTTGTCATATGATAACGAAAGCGACCGTTCACAGTTCTAAATTTAACAGAGCTAAAGTAATTTTTTCCTCTAAGAGGCTGTTAAAAGTTGAATTGAAGAACATCCGTTCCACCTTACAGGATAATGGCTACAGTAAATTATTACTGATGCTATCAATCATAAGAAAAATGACGCACACAAAACTGATGAAGTGAGATATCTCTCTATACCCTATTATAAAGGAGTATCTGAGAAAATTGGTAAGATACTAAAGAAGCATAATATTCAAATAGCCTTCAAATCGAGTTCGACTTTAAGATCTATTATATTATGTACGAAACTAAAATCTGTCCTAAACAAAAACTGTGTCTGCTCCTTGCCAGTGCAGGAAACAATATATTGGCGAGACTTGCAGACCTTTGCATGTGAGGGTCAACGAGTATAAGAAAAGAGTTCAGCAGGAAAATTTACAGTACCAAACTGGCAGAACATGCTTGGGAAAATGAACACCATATCCAATGGAAAAATGCTAAACCCTTAATGTATGAGGAAAACAAGATCAAAGGAAAATTGAGAGAGTCTGCTTTGATCAAAAACCATGGAGATGTTGTCAGCCAAGCCAGCATAGGATTTCCTCAACTCTGGCTTTCTATTATTCAAAACAACCTCACTAATCCGGTAACAAACAACTCATTACCACATAATAATGTGACAAATAATCTTAATCCGGTCGTTAATCCTCCGTAGGTTGTCCCGTCTCTACATATAGCTGACCCCAACCACTAAACCAATAGCAACACACCTAGAACCTGGTCCCACTCTTACAATACCCGGTATAAAAACTCGAAGTAAATTGAAATTAATATGTTTTAATTGTAATTAATATGTTACTCTAAACTCATGTGAGTTGACGTTTCCTAAATGTAAATTTTTAGTATGGAATAAAAGATTATTATATTATTATTATTATATTAAATGTTTATCACTTCTCGTGATTGTTGAAGATAGAAACAGATTGTTGAGGAGTTTCTGAAATATTTTATATAACTCATGAAGTATTATATCTTATTGATACTAATACTCATTATATTATATCTATTCTAGCCTAGTACTATCAGCAATGGCAAGCGTCAAAAATAACGGTGTCCACATTAATACTGAATCATTGCAAAATAATATCAAAAGAAAAGCTTAACTGTAAGCCGAATTAGTATTGCTTATGTTCCTTTTTGTTTGCGACATTAAAGTTTCACTGCCGTATAATAATATTCGTACTGCTATTGTAAAATTTAAGCATATATTATCTATAATATAATACCCCAACCTGTGTCCTTGGCTGGGTGGGTGCGTGGAAATTGTCTGAAACAATTGAGCGAGGTACCGAAATGTAACGATTATTATATATTAATTTATGTATTGGACAGTAGTGTGCTGTGAATTTTTGATTTGAGTGTTGACAATAAATTAGTAAAAATGACAGTTGTGTTTTTCATTAAAAAATCACTTCACAATTATTAATTTAGTTGTTAAATACACGAATCGATTTTTTTACGAAACAAAACACAGAAAAACGTTATCCTTCCGTGATATTCGACATTTTTGATTAAAATTATTATTAGCAGAAAAATAATTATTTAAAAAAATATTTGGTTTTGATGAAAGTAAGTAAGAAAAATGTGACTTTTTTTTCTTTATTATTATTTTTTCAATGCTTTATTATTTTTTTATTTCTACGCAGTGCCGGCTGTGGGTTTTGCGGGGCCTCGGGAAAATAATGCATTTTGTGTCAAAAACTTGCCCTATAAGCGCGGGGCCTCGGGAAAAATCTCCGAAGTCCCGACCTCTGAGCCGGCCCTGTTTCTACGATTTCGAGAACAAGATTTACAATATCCCACTGCAAACTTTATACAGATGGCAGCACATAACGACTACACTAAAGAGGTATCAGTGGCTCTAAAACAATGGTTTCTGTTTATTTATCACATTAAAATATCATTTACCTTTTAGTTTAGGTTAGATTCACCTTAAAAGCACTATCTTAGGTTATGGTTGATAACTGTTTTATTTTTTTTTATAAACCACCTAAAAATAAATTGTGTTTTAAAAGTTCTGCACAGTCCCACCTATTTAGAATCTCTGTATATTGAACAAATGACGTGTGTGTGACGTACGCGCAGTGTTCAGTGGTATATTGTAAATCTACCCCGAAATGTGAACGCAATATATTAAAGCCGGCAAACAATTAAAATTTACTGTGCAATAGTTTCTCACGATTTATTTCAAACTAATTTGAGATGTAGTGTAAGTACGCTTTATTCCGTGTGTGTATTTTTTCATGTGTGCTTTTTTCCGTGTGCGTATTAATCCGTGTGTGTTTTTTCCGTGTGCGTATTTTTATATTATATAAGAAAATGGAAAATTAATTTTAATAAATATATTTTAAATTTAACGTCTCAAATCATTTTTAGTTTTAACATTGTAAATATAATGCACTGAGAGAAAATGAATCGTTTTCCCATCTTAAAAAGTTAATGAATAAATAATTCGGAATAACACTCATTATTTGTCCAGTTTTTAATAATACGCGACGAGTTGATTCAATTTGAATTGGATGAAGTTAGGCGTATAGATAGAGAAAGAAGTCTGAGGTGTCGAGCAAGTTCCACATTAAGATAATGATTTGTTTGCCAACACAGTTGGTAATGGGTCCACTAGTACCTTTATAAAATGCATACCAATGATCTCATGTAATTATGTCAAGAAAAATTTACAAAACTAATATTCTGATTCCTTATTGAACAAAAAATCAATCCAAATCCATTAGTAAGAAAATAGACTTGTTTCTTTTATTTTTATAATGGATTTGAAAAGCAATAAAACAGTTTTATAACAAAAACATAGCATTTATTTCAGACAAACGATTTTCAGTAAATAAAATAAATCACTATCTTTCAATAACGTTTTAGTAGTTGTTACTAATGTGGCGTTAAGCTCAAAGCTTTGTCTCTAAAGCTCAGTCAATCAAATCAAAGCTAGACATTGTTTTTATAAACTGTCAAAGTTTTCAAGGACGAATTCCTAACCATTTGTATTCAATGACTATAAAAAAGATATTACAGTTTCTGTTATTTCGGTTTTATTGAATAACGTGGATTTTGAGGCCTACTTTGAAATGAAGATGGACGTAAAAATATTGCTATAAAAATGAAGAAAATATAAACAAAGAAAAACTTATTATTAAAGTAGAATCCCACGTGAGAAGTCACGGTAGTAAAAATATATGATATTTGTTGATAGGTCAACAAAAATTTTGTAAGACAAGACCAAATAATAAAATAACTTTCAATAATAATAAATAATGAATCTGGCTTTCAGAGAAAGCGTCTTAATAAAGTTGTAATTGTTTAAATGCCTTAAGGGGGGGGGGGGGTATGGTCAGAGCAGCACATTTTATACCCATTTTCAAGATTTTTTTTTAGAAAACTGTTAATAGTAACTTGATTGGGATAATACCGACAGTAAAGAACAACCTTTGAAGAGTATCCAAAAAAAATTTTATTGAAAAATATCGAAAATTAAGCTCGTGATATGAATTTGAAATTTTCGTTCAGGACAAAGAGTTGATTTGCGGTGAGACACATAACTAATGACTGGATCATCTAAAACAAAAAAACCAAAAATATTTCGTTAGTTTATGAGTTTATTGAGGTAACGCTGTCGAGTTTTTTCAAATATCTAGATTATTTAATTTTTGGTATAAGTTTGAAGTCAAAAAAACGAAAAAAACGGAAATTTTTTTTTAGAAATTTCTGTTTTCAGTTGTAAAAAATTCCATAAAAAAAAATAACCAAGAAAAAAAAATATATCTCGACAGCGTTACCTAGTAAATTGCCTACAGAAATAGTGTGCAAAATTTCAGAAAGATCGGTCGAGTAGTTTTCGAATTACATGTCTCACCGACTTGAAAAATAAAATTCCTCAAAAAATTACGAAACACGTGTACCGTAACTGCTCGATGAAATGAATGTATACTACTACAAGTCACATATATAAGTGCTTTTACACAAATATAGCACAGACAGGTGTGTGCATAGAGTGGGAAGACTCTACTATTACGTATATGAGAGCTGCGCGCGGCTAATAAAGCAGCGTTCTGAAAGGAACGCTATAACACGCGATTTGCGCGAAAATATGAATTTGAGTTATTTGTATTGTTAAGCCGATAACTTCGTTAATTTTGCTCGGATCGAATTTGTATGGACACTCCTGAGTCACTATACAATCGATTAAAAAAAAAAAAAACGATTTTCTGACCATACCCCCCCCCCCCTTAACATCAATGTGATCTGTATGACTTACTTGTCTTCACCTATGGTGTTGAAATATTGTCCGGTGGTTGGTTTGATTGATACAACTCCTGGTTTCAGCATAACAAATTTATTAAACATTTATCAAATTTACAATATAATGTTTGAATTGGCCCATGGAGTTGGGGAAGTCTTCGGTCCACCCCGTGTTAGCCAGGATCAGCTTGGACCTATCTCCGAGGCGGGGGCTACCCATCCGCGAATCGAGGAGCCTGGAGAAGTCTTCTCCCATGGTGACTACTTGTTTGGCTTCACCCTCAATACAAGTATCTGGCGTCAGTGTCTTGGTCGTCACCGTGTGGACTAATACGCGCAGCGGAGTTGGCTATGTTCCACTGCTTTCATATTCTGTGACATCCAGCCCTTTTGTATCGAAAGTTAACCCAGTTCCAATATTCATTCGTCATGACAAATATTTCCTCATTACGAAAATGCAGCGTATGCATTTCGGAATGAGGCCACATACGTCAGACGCTGACAAATAGTTTTTAAATCAGACAGCTGACCATCACAATGTCTAGATGTCGTAATCCTGACCTAGGATTACCTATGTGACAATATCCTCACACGAAATTTTCTCAAATTACCAATTTCTTTAATAAATAAAAGTAAATGTAATAAATGCAGACAAGGTACCGTAAGTATTTTTAATTTTGGGAAAATTTTCTGCAGCTAACTCTTCTGTTGACCCTACCAAGGATTCGGGTTGATCTTTTTTGAAGTTTAAAAAGACGAAGCCAGTCAGTTGAGTTTCCCCAAAATGCTGTACCGTATGTAATGCTAGCCTGAACATAAGAGAAATAAACAACTTTGGCTGAATCTAGCGACACATGATTTATGATTTTATAAAGCATAAATTTTTATTTGTTTATTTTGATTGCAGTTATATCAATGTGTTTTTTCCAATTTAATTTTGTATCTAAAAAGTAACCTAAAAATTTAACTGTGCCGTTTTATAGTGTTCATTATTATCCACGAACCTATTTAAACTAAAAACCATGTTGTGAGTTTTTTACAAGTTGTGCTTCAGTTTGCTATATGTAAACCAATGTGTCGCTTCAACTGTGATAGTGTACTCCACTGTTCACAAATGTTGTAACATCTGCATAGATGATCGTAGACGCATTGTCATTTTTTGTAAGGTCATTACTGAATAATATAAAGAGTAACGGTCCAATAATTGTGCCTTGTCCTACGTACTTCAAGATCGCTACGTACTTTAGAAAGTTTATTGTTATGATAAATTTCTTGTTTTCTTTTTTCCAAAAAACTGCGAATCAGCTATGTGTATTGCCGCGAATTCCATAGAGCTAAAGTTTTTCACATAGAACACTTTACTTTAGTGCCACACTTTTATTCGGCTTGTGCCAGTTGTGTTGCCAGAATTATATAAATAAAAATTAAATAAATAAATAAATAGCGAGTCATGTGTCGCGTAATCAAAAGCCTTTGAAAGGTCGCAGAAAGTAGCTGCAATATGTAACTCTTTTTCCAATCTATCCACTACTTCAGCAAAAAGATCACTGGCAGCCTTTGTGGTGGACATATTGGACATAAAACCATACTGTCTATCTGTTAATATTTTATTTTTAATTAAAATAGTATATTGTGCAAATAGCGCGGAATGCCATATATTCGACACGAGAGTGAAGTTTGCAAACGAGCAGCAGGCGAGTGAAGCAAATCATTCGAGTGCGGAATATGTATTCTGCGCGTGTTGCTCACTATGCTTTTCCTCCGATTACCATTTTTCAATAAATAAATAATCATAAAATACAATATAAATATGGTTGATAGCTATTAATGCACTCGCAGCCAGTACGGGAATGAAAATTCTCGGAAACTGCACATGCGCATTGCTGCGAATTTATTCTTTCCCGCACAACGCACATGCGCATTGGGACGAATTTATCATTCCCGCATCGCCTGCACGCGCATCAACATGCGAAATTAAGCAAATTTCCTGTTAACTAACAGTATCAAAATGAGACAGTTCCATAGTAGTCGTAGGAAAAATTATTTATGAATAATTTTTTAAATTAATAACGATAGTGAGCTGATGATGAAGAGATTGTTAGGGCTGGAATTATTGTGGCTGCTAAAATCACCTTCCAGTTAACATTCGTTAAAAGATTTAAGAAGATAAAATATAGAATACGAAAGAGAAACTGGAAGAAGAACTTTTTAGTTGAAAACCCGGAAATTGGTGCGGAGAAAGTACTTTTTCCATGCTCCGTAAAGCTGTATGCAAGGTTATGATAGCCCAAATTACAGCCAACATACAGTTGGATAGTAATACAAAAATTGTAATAAGAAGAAGAAAAGTGTACTCATCTCGATTCCGGTTTGTTTTCGCCGCTAGCTGCCTGGAGTGGATAATTTGCGTGCCTGCTGCATTCCTTAGTTATGGTAGCCCTTTTTCAGGCTCCCTTTACGAAATTGAACTCTGATTCTCCTACCATCTACAGTTACAACCAGTTTCAAATGTCTGCCTTATCAACTGTCAATTACAGTTGATTAGGAAGACATTTGAAAGATGTGTCACCGCATCGTACTGTGTTTTTGTGCGAGACCGTGCTATCAGCCGATACTTATTTAGATTCACCAAGTTGAGTGGTAGTAATAAGCACTTGAACCCACCCGCTGACTGCTTTTGATTTAATAAAAACAAACCTTCCGTATGTAATTGGAACAGGGTGTGCATGTATTAGATGTAGAATTACTACATTTATCCAAGTAAATTTTTTAAAAAGTCTTTACATGCATATTCGTCTTCATTAAAAATTAATCTTTGAATAATGCAGGAGCAAACCGCATGTCAGGTAGTACGCGTTTGTCAATTCTACTGTGTTAAACTCACTAGAATTCCTAGAATTCTTTTTCCTCCTTCCAACTGTGAACTGCAGATGTTAAAATATAGAATCCGTTTTGAACAGTTTGCAGTAAAGTTACAAAAGACCGTAAAGTTCTTATCAATACGACTTGAAACGTGTTTAAAATGTTCCATTCGAATTCCACTTACATTACCTGAACTTTCAAAACATATATTTGCAGGTTTACTGATTTCACTTAATTGTATGTTCGCTTTTTAATGGTAGAATTCACACTTGATGCAACAAAACTGCTAAAATATGTAGATATAAATTAGAATAAGAATTTACCATTAGAATTTAAACATTACTAGGGAGTAGAGCAGGGTACCATGGAGTTAACATCGATGGTAACATCGAATGTCTTCGGAACTCGATATTGAAAAAAATGGAATGAAAAACATCGATATTTTACAACATAGATATTTCTATCAAATGTCACCCTAGAATTGGTTTGGTCTACAGCCAAACTTACATTTTGCTACTAGGGTTATTTATTATATAATGTGAAGTGTGAATTTTCACACATTTCAGGGTTTCGCAGGTATATAATAAGTGAAGGCATGTTAAGTTAGTAGAACAAATTTTGTTTTGTAGCAATCACGGCAAAATGGACGATTTTTTAAAAATAATTTATCTAAGAGCTTTAACATAAATTTTATGTTAAAATATTTTTTTGTTAATTTTAATTCGAATACCTAATACCATTACTTAGGTTTCTAAATATGTGCAGTATTTTTTATATACCACGGTTCATTAAGGTTTTGAATTTTAATTTGCCTATGGCTTCCATTTGTTGGCATATGCTCCGCCCCTTTGGTTTCGTATGCATGACACATAGAATGAAAATATAATTCCAACATTCCAACTGGTTTTTAAATTTATGCTTTTAAAAATTAAATGCAACATTTGCCAAAATGTAACTAGAATTTTGACAAAATAATTTAAAGAAAATAAAAATGAAAAAAAAAAAAATAAATAAAATTGTCTCCTCTGCCCGGGAGCGAACCCTAGAATTCTGGGTAGCTAGCGAGCATGCTAACTATTAGACCATGATATGTCTTCTAGTTTAGTGTGTTACATAACTATAATTTTTGTAAATCGTCAACAAAAAAAAAAAAAAAAAAAACACAAAAAATGCGTTATTTTCCGAAAACATATTCTGATCAAAAATTCCTGTTGTACTATTCCGGTTCATACCAATGTACATTACTTAGAATGTTTTCAGATTTTTAGTTTAAACCGTCTGGGTTACAGGCTGTGGAACAATTTTTTTTTTGCACAATTTTGGCAAAAATTGCACCAAAATAACCAATTTTGCAAAAAAAAAAATTTGGTCGTTAATCCACGTACAAAGGGCTTTCATTTGATACCCTACTTAGAATTAAAAAATATATATATATTTTTTTTCGATGAGCACATATTTGTTTATATTTTTAGGGGGATATGTTTTTTAGATGATTTAGTATCTTTCTTATGTGCGGGTCAAAGAGTTGTATAAGCATGCCAAATTTCAACTCTCTAAGTTTAGCCGTTTGGCTACAATTTTTACCGAACAGACAGGCTGACAGACAGACAGACAGACAGACAGACAGACAACAAAATGACGGTATAAGGGTTTTTGGTCATACCTACAAAACCCTAAAAACGGTACTCACATCTAAATTTCAAGTGAAGACCTTAAAAAAAAAGTCCTCACTCCATTTGTTGGCGGGCAATCTTTCCAAAAATCAGGACTTTTTCAAAAGGCCGCGGGACGCGGGACAAATTGCCTTCGGGACGTCTTCTTTCCGAAATCGGAATTTCTTTTGTATGCGTTCCAATCTATTAATGTGTACGTGGAACTGAAGGTTCCAAACTGTACTACAGTAGCTTATACCCTTTTCACACTAGAACTTTAAGATCGGATGTTAAAGTGAATGTGTCTTTAAACGCTAATGTGAAACCGTATGGCCTCGTCTAAATACAAGCGATCCCTTCAATTTTGTAGAGGTGATGATAGGTATCCGGGCTTTAAGGTGGGTGGTCGGGACATTTCCACTTAAACTTTTCTAGCAACACTTGCAGCCAGAACGTTCCTCATCATGGATGTTTGTTCTTCCACCATTAAATATAAGACACCACTTTGGCACAGTCCCTTCATTCATCACACCATCCCCATACACTTCAACGAGTTGGCGATGGATTTCGGCAGGACGGGTGTTTTTTGCATTTAAAAATTTAATCACAGCGCGCTTCGCAATCGGCGGAATTAGTAGTGGACATAGCTGATATTATATTGCTGCACAATACCATCTACCTCCGCTAGCAACTTCAGACTGACTGACAACTTTGGTAAATGTTCAATAAAGGAATTAGCCTGTAAAATGACTGCAGAGAACGTTATGCGCAGATAGGATGCGCAAACAGTTCTTATTTAAAAAAACACAATCGTAATAAGATGTTATAGACCGGGAGCTCATGACAGTTCTTGGTCTCCGATTTCATACAGCATGCCTTTTGGAGGAGAGAATATTTACCGTGACAACAAAAAAGGGATGGTACTAAACCCTTGCACGCTTTCTGGTCATAGGGAAAATTGCATTTCCAGTTAAACACAAAATTTTTGTGCTTTTCTCTGATTTAATATTGCTTGCCCTTTTGTCAAAAGAAAGTTATAACAAATTTAAAGTCTTTTAAATATATGCATGCGATTCGTAGGGTCCCAAAGGGCTCTAACGGTCATGTGATCTTGTAATAAAAAAATATGATTTTCCGCGTATTTATACAGCATGCCTATAATTAAAAGACTTTAAATTTGTTATAACTTTTTTTTGACAAAAGGGCAAGCAATATTAAATCAGATGAAAACAAAAAAAATTTGTGCAACTGGAAATGCAATTTTCCCTATGACCGGAAAGCGTGCAGGGGTTTAGTACCATCCCTTTTTTGTTGTCACAGGGTAAATATTCTCTCCTCCAAAAGGCATGCTGTATGAAATCGGAGACCAAAAATGTCATGAGCTCCCGGTCTATTATCATATTTAATTTGGATGTTGAACAAAACTACAGAATACAGAATTTTCGATAGCATATAGGATATTGCACAAAATATTGGGGAAATGAATAAATCAATGCTTAGTTATAAGTCTACTCCAGACGTTTAAGCTTTGAGCGATAAAATAGAAATCTAAAGAGATTATAATTTATTATTAGGTTGTTTTTAACTCTATGAGCTTTAAATTTATTTGTCTTTTTTTAATTTTATTAATTTCCGTAGTCTTCAAATAAAAACTTTGAAAGTTTCATAACTTTATTTTGCCTTCATATATTTAGAATAGTATCCTATAAAAGCTTTTATATCAAAGAAAAATTTTGCTTCGGTTTAAAAGAACTTAATGTAATTGGCGTCCCTATATAGTTCTCAGTTTTAACGTACGACCGGAAATCGTTTAATATAAAAGCTATTATTTTACCGGAAATAAAATCGGTCTATAAGTTTTATGACAAAATGGGGAATTTTCAGTCATATTGATATGAAATACTTATTTTTACAATGTTGGTAGTAAACTCTGGTTAAAAATTTTAAGCCTTATATTTTTGAAATTTTTTAGCTTTAAAATTGTGGAATCGAGTCAAGACTAATTTCAAAATTTCTTCGAACCCGGAGTTACTTTTTACCGCCAACATACCATATATAAGGGAGGTATTGTGATCATACCAATTTTGACGTTTCGAGATTTCGATGGATCTCCACGAATTGAGGTCCCTACATAACGTTTTGACTATTTTTAGCATGATGTCTGTCGGTCTGTCTGTCCGTCTGTCTGTCCGTCTGTCTGTCTGTCCGTCTGTCTGTGTACACGTGCAGAGCAAATTTGGCTGAAAGGATTTTTATGAAACTTCATATTAAAGCTTCCGCCATCAATGGCACGAGTTGATCAACTTTTGGTAAAAATAGTAGGTTTTGTTTATCCTAAAACAGTTAACATTACTCATATTATATAAAAAAAAGTTCAAATTTGTTGTCTAGTGTTATGATTGTTTATAATAAAACTACTAGTATAAAGAAATGCCCCCCATTTCAAGCACTTACGTGAAAGTGTTGTATTTAATGTAAAAATAAATTTTTAGTGATACTTTTGTGAATAGCATCACTTCTTTTAGTAACATTTTTTCAATTTGGCAATTTCGGATAATGTTACTGACAGTAAATGTAGGTGTCTTCTTCGGCATTTTTATTGGAGTTGTAGATGATACATATTACTTATTTCCAAGATACATGTGTCAAGTTTTATGTAGAGGACAACACATAAAAAACAACTGAATTTGACGGCTTCCTACATAAAAGTGTTATAGAACAAAGAACAGAAGAGTGAAATAAAAAACTTAGTATGATCAAGGAAAATATTCTTAAGAAGTCATTCATGACAGAAACTTTCAGAAAAAAATAGAAATATGGTTTATAATAAAGTTCAGGAATCCAATCAGTAAGAAACAAAGGCTGGATTTTGGAGGTAGCGCCATAAGAGCTATTAATCTGTCATTATTATCATCGACATATTCCAGCTGGATTCGCCATTTCTGAACATAGGTATACCTATTATTTCCCCAATTTTGTCTCTTTTGGGTAGAATTTTTGCGAAAATATTCCCAAAAATTTACTGTTTCTGTAAAGATTATCTTATTTTTTCTTTTGAAATTAATAATAGAGGATACGCATAAAATTTGTATTTCCTTAAAACTACATTATTTTGATATGTTAATGTTAGTTATGTCACCTAACAAAACAAAAATTACATTTTAATTAATATTATAGCCAAATTTTTGAATTAAAATATTGTAAATTTGAAATAAGCCGACCACGGAGCGAAGGTTGCCGAGTAAAACGACTGAGTATGACGTCAAACGATAGGGGTTTCACATCACAGATACAGCTACAACATAATCTTTACACGTGTGTGTATTGTATTGTTCGAGAGTTTTGTATTTGTTTTTAAGCAATTTTTCAGGCATTTATTATTAAAATGGCAGATAAAGAATTTGTTAGGGCTCAGAGTGATAATTTACCCAACATTGATGCATTTATGCTCATGGAATATATGAAAAATAATGAATGCTACAGTGCTGAGGAAATACGTGGTGTCAAAGTAATTTTTATTTTATATTCTATAACTTTATGTAAACAAACGCTTCAACTCTGTAAAATGTAAATATTTATGTAATTTAGATGTCAGAATTTTACTACATTGTTTACATGAAGTTACAAAACGTTAGAGGCATAATTGAAATACTGCAATATAAGTTATCTATTTTAATATAAAATTTAATTCGGTAAGCATGTATAAATTGTTTTTATAGAATTAAACTTTATTTTAACTAAAATCACTCTAACTTTACATAACCTATGAAAGTTATACAAACAAATAAGTTCACAACAGACTATGTACGCCGGTAAGCTAGTAGTGTCATACGTCAGTTAGAAGGGGTATGACGTCACACGTCGTTTTCGCGCGCTACATACATTTATGATTTTTTTAAGCTTTCAAATTACAAAAAAATAAAATAAAAACTGTTTTTTATGTTTATATGCAACAAGAGGAATATAATAAAAAATAAAAAAAAATCATGCCTATCCCCTATTGGAATACTAATAGCATCGCTGTTATCATTGGCCAGACTATCCAAGTATACAGTGTCTAAATCATTGGTTTGTCATCTTAGGTGATTTTTTTTTTTTTTTTACTAAATATCAGAATAATAGAAAATCTTATTAATTTTTACCCAATTATTTTGAATTTATTATTAATATTTCCGGTTTTGAAACAAAATTTGTACCTTGTGCTAAAATTTTTGTAACTTGGCTGGCGACTTGGGTGAAAATTTGCATTCGATTGAAAAGGCCTTCTTTACACACTAATTGGATAAATAATCTAGCGTGCAGCTATAATTTTACGGAGGACTCAGAAGCCAACTTTTATTTTGGGGGTCAAATTTAATTACATGAATAATGCATTGCTTAAGAACGTACTTTTTAATGTTTGGGGGGGGGGGCGTGTATACTAATATTTGTGATTAAATAATTTTTTCGATTATTTTCATTGATTAACACTTGGGATTGGCTATGTCAAATAATAGCTACTTAATTAATTCTGAAGCCTTTCTACATTGCAGTGTAAGGTTATAGTCGAGTTAGTTATTTTCTAGTGTTGTCCTCCATATTTCTTTCCATCGTGTTCTGTCCTTTATATGTATATTTTCTTATCTCCTCTCACTTTACGCCTCTTCCCGTTGCAGTTTCTTTTGTTTCTTGACGCCAAGTTTGTCTCTATCTTCCTGGTTAATTTTCTTCATTGTTCTTTTTGAAAGGCTTATTTTTTATTTTGCCTTCATTCTCTTTATATGTCCCAGCCATCTTAGCTGTCCCTCTTCTATTATGGTCTCCACTGGCTTTATGTCTAGTATTTCTATATATATTTTTATATCTAAATACTTCATTTCTTATTCTGTCCAATTTTATTTTGCCTTCAATTAAAAATCTTATTTTAGAGTTTCTTACTTTGGATCTGTGAATCTCTGCGGTGATCCAGGATTCAAAATCATACGTTAAAATCGGTACTGTCACTTTTTTGAAGATCTCCACCTTGATTGTATTTCTTTTTAGTTAGAAATGATGGTATGATGCTGTTGAAAATTCTTCGTGCTGTCAAATAATTTGTGTAAATATATTTATGCAAATTACAGGTTCTACTTAGCCATTCGCTAAGTAAAAGTTGTCTTTCTGTGTACTCTAAAAAATGGACGTTATACTGACCATATTACTCCTTAATCCACACAGATTGAAAATATGGTTATGGAACCTAGAGACAGGAGGTCTGGTATCAATACGGGCTGTCGCGCCGATGATTATGATATTATTTTAAAATAGAGCATGAAACTATTTGATATTCCAATATATCAATCTAAATTATTGTATCTCTCTCGCGGTAGATCCGTTTTAACGCCTAAACTGGAAGGTGTTACGTGTATTAATTGGAACAAGAGAACAGAATGTCTCGCAGCTATTTGAGTTGTGTGTTTCACTGACAGTAACTTAAGGAATAAACAGTGTTCACGTAAAATCTCTGTTACTATGGTAATATAGATACTCCTAGCTTAGCACCTTATTCCCCTCGCTCCCCTTCTCCAAGTGCTTCGAGCAATTAAATTCAGCTCTGGTATTGTCTTTCTCAAGCGCTCACACCCTGTTAATCTTTCATTCAAATATTAAACAAACAGGCTAAGGTCACTGCAAATTAAAATTGTAACCAGGTTAAGTTGCCACTTGGAATTTGTTACCATCTTAGGTACAAGGTGTCTCAAAAGAAATTTTATATTTATTTAGCTTACTGCGTGAACGCAACGTATCCGAGGGGCGCGGGGGTTCTGTCAATCGGTAGCCTGGCTCTTGGGAATTCAGTCGCTATGGAGCGTTTCTTGGGAGCAGACCGCGCGTTATGCGTTCAAGAGTTTTACAAAAACGATGATTCGGCGACTGTAGCGCGTAGAAAATTCTGCAGTATTCGAGGTTTTCGCCACTTAAATGATGCGCCAAGCATTCCTGTCATTCGACATTGGGTTAAAAAGTTTGAAGAGACTGGTACAACGCTGGATAAATCAAAATCCGGGCGACCTAGGTCATCAAGAACGGTAGAAAACATGGAGAATGTTAATCAGTCTGTTCGTGACGACCCGAACCTTTCAATTCGGAAGCGCGCAAGTGTTTTAAATGTGCATAGATCATCATTACATCGCATTATGCACAAAGACCTAAAGCTGCACCCCTACAAAATTCAATTGGTGCAAGAATTAAAGCCCCAAGATGCCAGTCAGAGGCTTAATTTCGTAAATCAGGTGATTGAGCGATTTTCAACGTTTACCAACATTTTGTTTTCGGATGAAGCTCATTTTCATCTTAATGGCCACGTAAATAAGCAGAACTGTCGCTACTGGAGTGCAACGAATCCGAAACGCAAATATCAGAAACCCCTACATTCGCCTAAAGTGACCGTATGAGCTGCGATGTCGGCGCGAGGAATTATCGGCCCTTACTTTTTTAAAGACGAAAGGGGGCGTGCAGTTACAGTAAATTCAGAGCGTTATGTGGAGATGTTAGACAACTTCTTGGTACCTGAACTGCAAAACTTTCCTGGCTATAACCAAAGAACATGGTTCCAACAGGACGGAGCAACTTCACACACGTCCAATATGTCTCTGCCACGTGTTCGTGAAATTTTCTCAGGCAAATTGATCTCCCGGAGAGGTGACATAAATTGGCCTCCACGCAGTCCAGATTTAACCCCTATGGACTTTTTCCTATGGGGTTATCTTAAATCTAAAGTTTACGCCGATAAACCGACTTCACTGGCGCATTTGAAAGAAAATATCCGTCACGAAATGGCAGCCATCCCTGAGTCCACCTGCCGAGACGTCATAAGTAATTTTACTGTTCGATTAAATGAGTGCCGAGAACGCGAGGGTCTACATTTAGACGATATTATTTTTAAGAAATAAATCCCCAAAAAGTGTATTTTAATAATTAATAAACATTTTTTCTATATACGGCTCACTTTTTTTTAATCGATCCACTAAATATAAAATTTCTTTTGAGACACCTTGTATAACACTAAACTATTACACTACTTTTCGCATTTGTGTTACGTCCAAACTTCGATTGAAATACTATGAGCTCACAAGTAAAACGAAACAATAACAAATCTATCTTACCCTTTCCAACTATGCCCTCTGTTTGCAGTCACGAACGTCAAAATTCAAATAATTACGTTTAAATTTGTTTCATAAATAAATAAAAATTGTGACCTCATAGAAAATTTTTGAGTTCAGATTTAGAATCAGGGTATTGGAGTTAACTAAAAATCATTATTTTCATACATGTTAGTAAAACCTTGTTGACTTGTCTAATAGGTTCCCAATACTTTGGTAGGTGCATAAGAGCAGATAGCATAAGTTAAATATCTTGCTATTAAACTCAAAATTTCATTGAAAACGTTCATAAATTATTTCGGAAATATTTAAATTCTTTATTAGTCTCTTTAACGATCTCTTCCTTATCGTTGGTCCCTTGTTTCAAATAATCTAAATGAAATATTTACATATAATTTTTTACTGAAACATATAATTACCATCCTCGTTAGGGCGCCTCAGGGGAGTCATCATTCCCCTTATTAATTTCATCCCCACTTAACCTCCCGGAGGCACGGACATCCCCTCATACATAGGCACAACACCCCCGGCTCTGTGTCAAGTTACAAATTGTCAAGAAGAGATTTTGGTCGGACGTAATGTTCCCCAGATGTAACATTATGTTTGAAATATTAGATCCCTTAAAACTTGTGGATTAAGTTATTCTAGCCCTCGGAAAAAAGAACCAAGCGTGAGACACAAATTACTGAAATGACGTCGAGATGAATTTAGTTGTTTCTTCTTGTGGCAATAATGTATGAGGTTACAAGTTTGGCAACACTGTTCAGATAGAAATGTATATTGGCTCCATAAACTTCTTGTTGTTTAAGTTTGTTGAATATAGTTCCTAACATGTAAGAAGGATTAGGAATTTCTAGTTTATAGGAAAAAACTAGACAGTTATATCATTATTATTAACACGTTAAAATACATACCACGTCGCTCAATAAGTCTCCGGACTAACTAAGAAAAACTATTTTTGTTTTAGAAATTCGACTTTATTCATCAACATACTCTCCTTCAAGAGTGATACATTCATACCAACGCTCCAAAAATTAAAAAAAATAAATTAATTAATTAATTTAAATTCAGCATACCAATCAGTAATAGTTGATTTGCCTGGTGCAGAGTCAACAGTATTTTTACTATCAAAAAACAATGTTTAGCTTTTAGATTTTTATTGAAAAGCTATAGCATTTTTTGTTCATCAAAAATGGAGGGAAAAAAGGATGCAGGAAAAAGAAAGGAAAAAAAAAACAGTTAATAATAATAATAATAATAATAAATTTATTTACCCAGAAAGAAATACAGTACAACATTCATCTTACTTATATAATATAGTAAATAAACAATGAATAAATTCACCACTTAGACTAAAAAGTCTGCATGTGGCTATTGACAAAAAACATTAAAATATTTTACAGTTGATCATGTTGTACAACACGCTACCAATCCAGTAAGTTGGTGTAGTTTTAATCTGCTCTAGTTCAGTATCTTCAAAATGTCATTTTGATTTAGTTTTTGGCAATACTTTTTAGACCAAACCTTAATATTGTAAGTGTCCTTATTATTTTTTTGCAAAAATTCTTGAAAATTATTAAATATCTTTGGTACATGATATAAGAAAGAACGCTGACCAATTGTTTTAAAAGTTTTATGTGGTGCTGCTTTATCTTTGTTCCTCGTTGAGTATTTATGATCTTCTATTGTTATTACATTATTATACTTGCTTGTGTAAGCCAGGATACTCCGGATATATAATTGTGATAAATTAAAAATGTTTGTATTTCTGTATAGTAATTCAGTAGGGTAGCGTCTGCTTTTTTTGAACATGATTTTTAGTACAGTGTTTTGCACAGTTTTGATCTGATTTAAATAGACGTCTGCAGCACCACCCCAGGCAATTAACCCGTACATTAAAGAAGACTGGACAAGAGCATAATAAAACTGATACAAAATATGTAATGGCGTAACTTCCCTCAATCTTTTAAAAATATAGAATGTTTTCCGTATATTCGTCATTAATTTATTAGTGTGTTCGTTCCATCTCATATTTTTGTCGAACATAACACCTAAGTATTTTATTTTGTCAACTTTTTTAATTTTTATTTCGCAAGCGCAGTTTTCTTCAAAACAATTACTATTATGAAGCGTTAAGGGTGCGCACAACCGTACAGTTTCCTATACAAGACTAACAACCTGAAATAAAATTAGTAACAATCTATACATCAAAATTTTCAGCGAATTTTTATCTACCTAATAGGATATTTTTAATTGTCAAAAGAACTGTCATGTAATTGTAAATAAACAACTTGCGTTATAGACGCCATCTTGTAAACTATTCGACGCATATTTGTGTACCATGCGGCAAATTGTTGCTAAAGCTTCATTCTACAAATATGTTTGGAGATAATTTGTTCTATTGTGAAAATTACTTATAGTTATTGTACTTGGTAATCTACTTTTGCCGCCACCTCGAATCTGCCACGGTTCTCAATATAGGTGCGGCGGATAAAAATGTTCCATTTTATGTAAAAAATACTTGTATCAAGTGGCATTTCATTATCATCAAGTATAATATTTTTCGACGAAGGTTCTAAACTATAAACAATCATGTCGAAAAAAATGTTAACGTATTATTTGAATATTTCTACACAAAACTATATAAATATAAAAATTATTTGAAACCCACAAATACATTTAAAAAATTACAGAACATTGTTGTATTATACCTATTATTAAGTTATTTAGCAGTAACATTTTTACAATAAGTTTTTTTACAATCAAAAATATTCTATTAGATAGATAAAAATTCTGTGCAAAATTTGATGTATAGATTGTCACTAATTTTATTTCAGATTGTTAGTTTGGTATAAGAAACTAATGATCTTTGGGGGTTGTACGTAGCGTTAAAATTAAAAAAATTAAAATTAATTAATTAATTTAAATTCAGCATACCAATCAGTAATAGTTGATTTGCCTGGTGCAGAGTCTCTATAACGCTTATCAAACCACTGGTTGGCTTCAACAGTATTTTTACTATCAAAAAACAATGTTTAGCTTTTAGATTTTGATTGAAAAGCTATAGCATTTTTTGTGTTCATCAAAAATGGAGGGAAAAAAGGATGCAGGAAAGAGAAAGGAAAAAAAACAGTTAAAAGGATGGAGGACATCCAGTTAAAGATCCTAAAGACTAAATTAACGATCTGTTTTTATTATTTTTGTCCTGGAGTGGGTTTCCCACCCTACAGCTTAGAGGGGTCGGTCTAAAAATTTCAAAAATTTCTTAGTAGTGCATGTTTGTGTGAATTTGAATTATTGACTATTTTTGAAAACTATATAATTTTAAAAATATGTAGGTATTTTGGAATACTAAATAAAAGTTCTTGAAAGGATTTTTGATATAATTATTTCCAAAAATATTATGTCATTTTCAAAATAATTTTGAAATTTTGAAAATCTAAATTTTGAAAAATTCAAGCCAATGCACATTCATGTTAACCAATATAATATAACCGGATTTTTTGATCAGATCATTATTTCGGAAGTTGCCGAAGTTTATAAATTTTTAGAAACCATATTTTAAATTTTATGTGAGGAATTAAATGAGAGTTCTTAATAATTATATTTTCAGACGTCAATTGACTAAAAGAGTTGTTATGACGTGTATACAGTCTTAAACAGACATAGTCAAAATTTTACTAACGCAAAATTTTGACCATATTCTGTCCGACAGAAATTTTGCGGATCAGCGGACAAAAAAGAAAATAAAGTAAAAAAAAGAGAATCCAAACTAGTTGATGAGCAAAACAGGATTTCCAAATTAGCTGATGAACAAAAAAAAAAAGAAATCGAAAAGAGCTGATAAGCAAAAAGAAAAAAAAATCCAAACTAACTGATAAGCAAAAAAAGTGAAACCCAAACTAACTAGGGAGCAAAAGAAAATGCAAACTAGCTGATTAGCAAAAAAAGGATATCCAAATTAGCCAAAGAGCAAGTAAAAAGGAAATCCAATTAAGCTGATGAACAAAAAAAAAAAAGTAATTACTACGCGGGTACATGAATGCACCTCACGGGCCATAGTTTGACCATGCTTGATCTAAAACATACCCATCTTTTTTCTCATAAACATGACACTCATTAAATCTTGAAATGTGTGTTAATTAATACATAGACTTTTCTTTTTAAAAAAATCAAATCGATTTTCTGACAAAAATGGTAATTAAATTTGATAAATTGAAACAAATTTAATTATATTTTAATAAAACGTTGAAAGTCAAAGAAACTAAGTTCCCAATTAAATGAAAGCAAATATGTGTTGTAGTAATCAAAAGCGAGTGTGTCTGAGAGCTTGATTTGAATGGAGAACAATACTACACAAGACTCTATTGTTTTATTGCATGTGTATTGGATGATGTGATGTGTCTATGCACCAGTACATCTAGCTACAGAATCCATGTGCATCCAATGTTTACCAAGACTTCAATCTTGCAAGTTCGACCAGGATTTGCACAGGACTTTGTTTATATATCCAATCATTCAACCGGAGAATGTATACGAGAAAAGCGCTTGTTAAATTTGCTGACGGATGAGGGGAGTGTATGAATGTCTAGTGATTTATATTTGACGAAATTTTGACGAGGATTTATCGAGAAGAATCATTTAGGGAACTCACAAGATTCTGGGGGATATTCCAACAAGATCATCAAGCTTACTGCTGGTTTATAAATTGGTAAAGTTGTCGGGGTACTCAAACTTTATTAAATACTCCTTCTCTCTCTTTCTCTGCAGTGCCAGTTGGCTTTTTTAACTCATCTTGAAACCAATACTTGATCATTCTTCTGTGAACTGATCTTATACTAGTTGGTGGTTGTTCAATCTTCCTAAACATTCTGTTTCCTTATCATCCTTACCTTTCTCCATATACTCGAATCTTTATTCATTTTCATTGCTGATTTTAACTATGGGGTCGTTAAATAAGGGTCATTCAGAAAGTAACGAATGACTAATTAGCGACATGAAAGCCGATACATATATGTAGGGTTCTATAGTACAAGAACGCGAAAATACGAGCTTGCGCCATAGCGCAAGATCGCATAAAACAAAACCACCGGAATAAATAGGTGGCTATGAAAATGCAATTGTTTTATTGTTGTTTTTTTATAAATCATTCATTATATTTCAAAAATAATCCCGCATATATGTTAATAAAATTGGAGGCTATTTCGTTTTTTATTTTTTAAGCCTCTTGTTTGGTTTCTACACGTTTCAGATAAATATAAGACGATATCCGCCAAAAAATAAAATTTTGTCTGTCTGTTTTATAGTCCGAAATTTAGGAAAAAAATGGTTGGAAGTATTTGAATGTAACTTGATATATATATATATATATATATATATATATATATGTATATATATAGATATAAAATGTTCTGCTTTAATCGTCAGTATTAGTTAGGAAAATTAAAAAACAAGTATCATGGTACGTTTCGCGTTTTATTAGTTAACGCATCTTCAGCCTAAAATAATTATATACATAGAATTACAAATTTGTATTAATATAAGAAATGGTATAACAGGATTTTAACAATATAATCAAAGTTAACGTAGATGTGATAGTAGTTTTGTAAATATATTGATAATAGAATTAAAAACTCACCAGTAGATAGAAGCAATCATGGTACACAGTGGTCAGATGGTAAAAGTCCAAAATTTTTGTCAAAAGTTAAAAAATTGGAAGTCAAGATTTAAAATAATAAAATTCACTGTGTACGTGTGATGTATGTCAGGTGACTGTGATAAAAATTCTTATTGCAATATCGTAATCTGGTAATCCAGGTACGTTTAAACTTGTTGAAAAAATGTATCATAGGAAATATAGGGTCAATGACTGCTGTCTGAATTTGAATATATACGGGAAGTTAAATTGAATGGATATATATTGAAATATGTATTTTAAGTTTAGTGTAAATTTTTGAATAAGGGGTGTTAAATTTTGCTCAAATCGTCAATGTCTGTCTTTTTGTTAACATTTTGTCCTAGTGTGTCGAGTATATGTAACATTTCTGTATCCCAATTTTTTATATCTGTATATTACTCGTCAAGAATTTACATCTATATATATATATATATATATATATATATATATATATATATATATATATATATATATATATATATATTAATAAAAAAGGTATTTTATGAATAATAAGACATGATTTTATTGATCAACTAATACGTCTCGCACATCATATGATATATTTTTATACTATTCTATTTACATAAAACAATATGCCTTAGCAACGATATAGCACCCCACGATCGTTAATAAGGATAAATGTTGCATAATTATATTTTCGCTAACATATATATAATGATGAGAATAATTTGAGATAAAGAAGAATGCGAAGGAATTATGCAACTATTTCATAATCGATCCAATATTTCGTTTATTCTTCATAAACTTTGTTCAAGGATGTCTAAAACCAAGATGACCATGTAAGCCAGTATTGCAATTTCAAACACACAAATACTGGGCTTACATGGACATCTTGGTTTTAGACATTCTTGAACAAAGTTTATGAAGAATAAACGAAATATTGGATCGATTATGAAATAGTTGCATAATTCCTTCGCATTCTTCTTTAACCCAAATAATTCTCATCATTATATGTCTCAACAGAAGATCAAAAATTTTCCGTACTGGTTTATATATATATATATATATATATATATATACAGATGAGGCCCCGCAAGGAAGTTTTGGGGCCTCGCAATTCCAGTTTTGTCCCAGGCCCCGCAAATGCTAGGGGCGTCCCTGGTGAAACTGATAACTGAACTAGTGAAACATGCATATATTATTTGTTTGTGTTCAGAGTTTCTTGTTCCTATTTGTTTTAGACTGTCTGCGTTCGTTAGTAGGTGTTTATTATTTACATATACAGTTCTTTCTTTACTTGTGTATGCGAGTTGCAATGATTAAGTTCAGTAGCATGCTAGAATAAATTTCATTTTGATAAGATAGTCTTGTCTAACTCAATTGTTTATTTGTTTTAACTTTTGTTTTGTTTTATGTTGAATTTTATGAAATAACTTTTGTGGTGTATTTTTGTGAGATAAATTGTTTCTGACATACACACCGTAAACTTTATTTCCTTTTTTCTTTGGTTATAAAAACATTTGTTGTTTTTTTTCATTCATCTTCGCATGAAATTGCAGCTTGATTTAAACTCTGCAATGGCAATACGAAGTAGTAACTTTAACATTACCTTCTACGTAATAGCAAGAATAAAGTTTTTAAAAAATACATTAAAAATTGATGTGAATATAAAACGACGTATAAAGTTCTTGTCTATTTTGCTCTATAATCTTTGTTATACAAGCAAAACAAAGCAGTTCATATAGTACTTAATTATTTTTCGTGATTAGAATAAAGAACGCAATTCTATAGCAAAGTTCAGTAACAATCATGATCTTGGACGAAGACGACATCTTCGCAGCTCTTACAGGTGATTAACACGCGGCTATAAAAGAAACAGCGGTACTGTGTACATACATATTGGCGACCTAAAAGGCGTATCACACTAGAACGCTGTCCAAGTCTTATTTTTGTAGGTTTTTTTTTCAGGATCCAAGTCTTCAGGTCTTGACATATCACACGGTGTTTGAATATTAGTTAAGACTTGGAAATTGTTTGTTTACCCATGCGCACATCGTGAAATTATGACAGTTGACAGTTATATTTTAAAAGGTTATTTTAAAATTGGTTTATAAAGTTTTTTTTATAATGAATGAGGAAGAAATAGTAATTTTGTCGGCGTCAATAATAATATTTAATATATTTTATATTTTATATTTTCTTCTTCTAATATCATTTTTTTTTAAATAAATAACTTTTCAAAAATACAAATTTAACAACACTAGACGTAAAAAAAAGACAAAGACGCGTCAGCTGAGAGCGAGATAAAACCAGTTGGCGCACGCGCATTTTGTAAGACCTGGGTAAAGAGACCGAGAAATTGTATCCTGTTTCATTTGCCTGGTCTTCAAAACCTAGGTTTTTTCTTCATACTATCACACGCACAAGATTTCGATTCGAATGCAAAGACTTTAATTTTCCAAGTTTAGACTTGAATAATAACTCTAGTGTGATAAGGCCTTAACAGATAAAGTTATTTAGACCAGCTAGCGCCCATATAACTTTCATTATTTAAAATAAAAACTGCCCACAGTCGCCACTGTTAAAAGCAGCTGACGACCTAAAAATTTGGAAAAAGAACCGTTACAAAGTAAGCTGAATAATAAGCTTGTATTCTGATTTCTTATTGAATCAGATTTATTTGATTCCCTATGATGATGAACTTGGAGTATTTGAAGGTCCAAAAGGTATTTAAAGGATAAACCATTTAGCTAAAAGCTGATCTTCGAGTTTGCTATTGTAATTCCTCTAATATCTCCTTCTCTGTGTTGATTATTGTATTTCTTATAACTATCTTGTAGATTCCAGGGATTATCATCTCTATTTCAGTTGTTTGTTTTCCAGTATTTCTTCACCACATATTTTCATTGTTAATTTGGTTACGTCGTATTTCACGTATTAATTTATTTATGAAAATCTAAAGCTGGTGTATGATTTTTTTTGTTTTTTCATGTCACACAACCATGTTGAGCATAGGTTTGGCTTTTATAATTATAATAATGGATAGTAAAAACTCGAAAACTACAGAAAAAATATATTAATCAAACTGGGAAAGCTAAAAAATTAATTAGAGATATTTCAATTAGATCTAAAATTTAATAGTGCCAACGAACAATGATAAAATAATCCTAACAATGAAAGAAAAAAACTATATTATTATTGGATATCTGGTGCTGGAAATGCAAATGACAACATTAGTTACAACGACCAATAAAACGATAGATTTGTTGAAATTATTAATGTTATTTAAGCCTGTGTTGCATGCATCATGGAATTCATAATGTAAATTATTAAACGGCGTGTGTAATTATAGTTAAATCAGGGCCTACATATGACCTAATTATAGGGACAGAGCATTTATAAATATAAACACACAAATATTGTAATAAGCTACTTAAATTAAACAATTTTGAAATCATGAATTTAGTTAGTTTTCAGTTTTGTTTATCAATTTATTAACTGATGTTTGTAATATTGTAAATTAAAATTTAAATTCTATACAGTTTACCAGATGATTCCTGATGTATAATTTCATCTATAGCAACAGTTTAATCATTGTTCTGTAAACCGTGAAGTGATAAATTTTAATTTCTTAATATGATTGTGGTCTAGTTTAATTGTAGGAAACCATATGTGGTAGGAAGCCATATGTGGTAGGAAACCATTGTGGATCAGAACGCATTTATTTCATAAACTCAAATGGGTTCAGCATAGTTCTCTATTCTAAACCAGTGGCGAAGAGAGACCTCCGTTAATTTGCCCTCCAATAAAAAAAAAAAAAAAAAAAATTAAAAAAAAAAAAAAATTATATAAATTTTAGGTAAATCTTCAAAAAGATATCAAATTATGTTCTTTACAAATTTTTGTCCAAGGTTTGGTTTACTAGTTACGAATTTTTTAAAATTTTAAAGTTTAATAACTTCCGTTTCCGGTTTCGGATTTTCATAAAATAACAATAGGGTTGTTCCCAATTAATAGGAGAATTTTTTAGCACCAAATCGAACTCTTTTAGTTGAACCGTTTTTGAGTTATCGTGTATACACACACGATACACAGACATACACAGTCACACAGACACACACACATAAGAACGGCACTTCGAAAATAGGTTTTTTGGATTCTCTGGACCATAAAACGTGGTCATCAGTCAAAATCTCGACATCGAAAATTTTCGCGATTACAATACTTGCCCCTTATATATTAAGGTCGGGCAAGTAAAAATTTTTAAATTAAAAAAAAAAAATGAAATGTTTAGATAAATCTTTACTTTAATACGTTCTATACAAATTTTTGTACAAGGCTTACGACACACTCCCACTTAGTAAGTTGTGGGGTAGAATGGAAAACATGGGTATTAGTGAGACTTACATAAATGTTTTTCTCAACCTTTATACAAGATGTTCCAGCTGCGTCAAACTAGTGAACAAACTATCTTCAGAGTTTCCAGTAAGCAAGGACTCAGACAAGGGTGCGCTCTAGCTCCCATCCTCATTAAGATATACATATTGAGGAGGGCCTGAAATGTTGGAGACGCAAATACAGTAATGTAGATATGGATATTGGTGATATACATTATTATTCGCAGATGATCAGGTCCTCATTACCGAAGACGCAGATGACTCCAGCTATACGGTGAAGAAGTTAAGAGAGGAATCCAAATAATAAGGTTTTGAAATAAACACAGAAAATTGAATATCTTTTTGTCAGCGAGTTGGGAAATGACCTAAAATTAGATGATGATATCATCAGAAACCGCCAGTCTTTCAAATATCTATGCCTTAACCTATCAAGCATAGAGAAGGGTGAGGATGACATAAATAATAAAATAGGGCAAGGAAAGAGTCTCATCAGCAGTTAAACCCGGTATTATCGAATGACAATAAGCAAGCTAATTATTATGTTAAATAACCTGATGTGAAGCTTTTAAAATACTTTTTGATGTTTATTTTTCGTAATGTTATTTGGTAGTAAAGTTTCTGTAAGTTAATATTTTATAGTCGTTAAAAATGCAAATTTTGTAGGTCAAGAAGTTAATCTGTTTTGTTTCAGCAAAGGATGTCAAATGATAATTTTGCAACTGATAACATACACGAAAAATAGCCATTAAGCACTGAATATTGATGTTGTGCAAGCATATTTATACGTAATGTTTCTTTTAAGAATTGCTTTACGAAAAAAATAATTTAAATCAAATTAATCTGAACTAGGTTCGGTCAATATAAACCCCAACTATCGCCAAAAGACTTTTTCAATAAAAAAAAAAATAAATAAAATACAGTGGAACCTCGAGATACAAGCACCTCTACATACGAGAAAATCGAGATACGAGGAAAGTATGAGCGAAAAATTCGTCTCTAAATACGAGCATTGACTCGAGTAACAAGCAACGAGCCAGGCTGTTAAGCCAAACAAGCGTTATCAGATAGGTTTTTGGTAAAGCAACCTGCAACTAAAAGAAAGTTAAGTAATTCTGACCCAGAACCTGCTTCCAGTGGGGTAAAATTCCTAATAAGAGAGAGTCTTCCTGAATCAGAGGGGGACTCTCCTTCCCCACAGTAACCCGTTTCGTCTTCTCCACATCTCTATCGCCAGTCAGGACTCTTCATAAAGTTAAACTACGGTTATATTATTTACCAGTGTTATTTATTAGGAAAATTGATTTTTATGTTGATATTTTTGGGGATGCAGAACGGATTAACTGGATTTCCATTGTTATCAATGGGGAAGTTTGTTTCTAGATTCGCCATACGAGCTGAATGCTGGAACGAATTAAACTCCTATCTCGAGGTTCCATTGTATATATGTTAAGTACCTACAATCAGTTTCAGTATCTTCCATGTCTCTTCTAACTATTCCTCATTTCAGCAAATAAATTTGAATAATGTACGGGATGCAAGAAATTCTTTAAAAAACAACAGATCAAGAGATGCTTATGGCTTTCGTGTTGACTTGATTAAATCTATGAAAAACACACTAGTTATTTCATTAACTAAAGTTTTTAATTCATGTATCTCTTCATGTTTCTTTCCACATCAACTAAAGTTAGCCACTAATATACCTCTTCACAAAAAGGCAGACACAAATAATTTAAGTAACTACTGTCCAATATCTCGTTTGCCCGTTTTTTCTTAAGTATTTAAAAAATAATTTTTCAATAAATTTTAACATAATCAAAAAAAAAAAAAAAAATGTAGTGCTTTTCAATTTGGTTTTCGTTGCAACAAATCTATCACTGATGCAATTTTAGATTCATTGTTTATGAGTGTGAAATTCTAGAAAACAAAAAATTTTGCCTGACCACTTTCCTCGATCTATGCAAAGCATTTGACTGTGTCTCACGCTGAGTTAGTAGAAAAGGTGATATTTTACAACTTTAACGCAAAAAGTTGCTTGTTTTTAGAGTATTATCTCAAAATAGAAAACAAAGTGTAAAAATTGGTAATACTTCTTCTGAAATTTTTATAACTTACTTAGGTGTACCTCAGGGAATGATTTTGGGACCACTTCTATTCTTGATTTACAACAATGACTTCTCCAGTGCTATTCGCAGTAAAACAATTTTTTACTGACAATACGACCTTCATTACACGCTTTCGGTCGTTAAGTAATGTAATTTCGGAAAGCGATTCTCTTCTAGATGATGCTAGATTATGGTTTACTTCCAATGAATTACAATTAAACAGCAACAAAACACATACGTTATTATTATTTAGAAGACCATATATTTATGAAAATCTCCAGTTTGTTAAGTTCTTAGACGTACATCTGGATTATCCATACCCAAATATCGATACTTTCTAGTATCGCATATCCCTAGTTCTAATTGAAATTGATACGTCACTTATCACGTCACAGCAAAAATTTATGTAACAAAAACAGTACAAAGTACGAACCCGTAGTATATTAATAATACTGGATAAATTTTTGTTGTTTGTTTTTTAACAAAGCTCGTACAATTCAATTTGTTAATCAAATTTTTAACCCACTTGCTATGCAGTTAAAAGTAGATAACATAATAACATACCAGAGGTGAAATTTTATTGAATATAAAATTTTTCACATATCCCAATAATTATTAAACTCAATCAAAATTGTTGTTTTTTCAATACAGAACTGATAATTTTTCCATTTAAGCATTCCATATAAATTCCATTGAAAAAATCCAAGCAATTGAAGAAGATAATTAATAAAAGTTGGCAATTATCTGACAGATGTCGCCCAAATACAGTTTTTGTGTGATGTTGAGTAATAGAATTTATTCATTTACATCGGCTGTCGTTTGTATGTAAATTCACAGTTGCGAAATTAAATTGTATTCGCCATCGAATTATGCGAACAAATTGTCACAGTTAAACAATTTAATCGTAAAATTGGCAGAAGGTTGTAACATTTGTCATGGCTTTAAATTAAAATTAACATCAAAGTGCACGGCAAATACGAAAATCACATTTTCAACGCAATTTCAATGAACACTTTAATATATTTTTTATTAGGAACAATGTTCCCCAATTGTATACATTTTCAGTAAATTGCAATCATTAACCATTATCACCCCCAAGCATTTTTTGCATTGTAGATAACAACCCTGAATAAATATCAATTTTTATTAATAAACTTAATACTGAATAACACAAAATGGGCTATAAAATTAGTTTTTAATTAAAGAAAAATTTTATTCACGTTTTAGCGTATGCAGTTTGTTCTTCTTAAGGAGTGAAAAGTTTTGTACGGGTTGTAGATCTAGCTGTTCAGTTTCACAATATTTTATTTCTTCATCAGTGCTACAAAACTAAAAATCAAAATTTTTAGTTACAATGTGCATTATAATAATAATACATTTATTGACTTAGCTACATGGATTATGTTTTATAACCCAATCTATTCTTCATTTAGTTAAAAATTTGAGTTGATGATAGATGTTTTTTTCACAAAAAAATAAAAATATATAGTACTGACAAATAAGTGATAAAAACATAATTAACATCCAAAATCCAACGTTGCAAAACCATAATTCAACAGTTTGAAAGATAAAAGCTACTTTAGAATTGCACTATCTACGAAACAAAATAGTGTGTGGTGTCAACTGAACTTGTTTTATCTTATAATTTTTATAACAGTTGTTCTATATCTCTCTTTCTTTCATATCAGTACAGACTTCTCATCTTTTTATAAAGGAATTTGGTATCTTTTCGTATCTTTTCAAAAATGTCTGTCAAATCACAACAGATAATCTTAAAATAATAATAAAACCAGTGGCGAAGGGAAACCTCCGCTAGACTTGCCCTCCCATAAAAAAAATTAAATATAATTCAAAATTAAAAAAAAAAAATTTAATATTTAGATAAATCTTCAAAAATACATCAAATTATGTTCTATACAAATTTTTGTCCAAGGCTTACTTTACTAGTTACGAATTAATTATCATGACCATGGAAACGTTACATATATGTAACTGTGAAAAAATTGAGACTTGGAAAAATTTTAAATAATTTTACAAAAAAAATTCAAAATTTTTCGTTTTATCAAAAAACGTCTCAAATAAAAGTTATTAGTAATTGCATTTATAGTAACTTTTGTTCAATAATTTTTTTCGAAATATTTTTCTGTTGCTAAATATTCGCAAAAATCTTAAAATCGACACGAGTAAACTCCCATTTCTAGTCAACCGATCTTCATAAAAAACAATAGGGTTTTTCCCATTTAATAGGAGATTTTTTTAGTACCAGAACGAATTCTCTAAGTTGAACCGTTCTTGAGTTATCGTGTATACACACAGACACACACACACACACACACACACACACACATACGGACGGCACTTAGAAAATAGGTTTTTTGGATTCCCTGGACCATGAAACGTGGTCATCAGTCAAAATCTCGACATCGAAATTTTTCGCGATTAAAATACTTGCCCCTTATATATTAAGGTCGGGCAAGTAAAAAATAGGTTCCCAATGCCTAGATAGGCGTATAAGGGGCAGAGAAGGTAAGTCGTCCGTTTCTAGACCCTCTGCTATAGATATGAAAGCCACGTGATAAGTATGACATTTCGACCGGTCATATTATCCAGGTATAAACATCTACTCATTTAAAGTATTAATTGGGGCTGAGTCAACCCCAAAGCTGACTGCACAATATCGGCAGATAAAAATCCGAAAGAGGTGAAGGATTTCGAACCCGTGTCCGGTTGTCCTTTTCTAAAATAATACTCTTTGAAACTCAGGTAATAATACTTTTAAAAAGCCCAGCAGCTACAAGTACAAATGAAACAAATATAAAATTTAATAATTTTAACAATAACCTATTCATCTTTGAAGAATAATCGCTTATTAAGAAAATATTAGGTTTAATAGATTGATTAAATATTACAAAAGGAATCTCAATATTATGAAAATAAAACTGATATTAAATTTATTATGAAGCATCCGATTCGTAAGTTAAACGTTTAAAATATGCTTTGAAGACTGGTGTAATAATTTAAAAATTCAATAAATCCTAAAACTGAGTTGCAACAGCGAATATTCATGTAAAAAGGCAAGTGCTACGCAAATTGAAAATATATTAAACTCTCTATTTAGAAGCGTATTTCATGTGGACTTTGATGTTAATTTTAATTTCAAATCATGATGAATGTTTATACTATTGTTTTCAGAAATATGCAATGAACAATTCAGTAGTTACTATTCCATAAAAGTTTCCATTGACCCCCAGGGGTCAATATGACATTGCTGGGAGTCAATTTGTGCTCGAGAATCGATTGAACAATGGTGGGTCTTTGTTGTTCGATAACCTGTTGTTGGGGGTCGTGAAAATCAATTAAAATATTTAGTTCCTCTGCTCGGTTATCACTTGAAAAATTTGGATTTACCCGGTTATCACTTGAAAAAATTGTATTCACCATGGCTATTGGTATTTAGTACGTAGAGGTCCAGGCTGTCAACTTATCCTTTCACAGGTCATCAGGCGTTTAAAAAAACTTATTTTCTGTCCAACAGAACCGTACGACCTTCTTTGCTGGATGTTAGTTGCATTCACTAGAGGGTCGCGCTTGCGAAGTCGTAGCATGATCCACCGTGGAATCCGAAACAATAACCATAATAAATAGAGATCGACAACAACTCATATTTTTTATTACAAAATATTACGCTCAATCCGCACGGACAAATACCAGTAAATTACGAGTAAATAAGTCTGGACTTTAAAATAAGTTCGATTCCCCCAGAAAAAAATTAGTTTGTTGATGTGTACACTGGCGTCACCTTAGTACAAAAGTATTCGAGTACAGTAATTAAGTACTTTTACTGTACTCTGTACTCGTATTCGAGTACATATTTTACCCAGTACTTTATACTTGTACTCCTGTCAAATTTTTGGAATATACTCGAGTACCTTTTATGTATGCACTGAAAAATTACCAATTTTGTTAGAAAAACTGGAACTAACTTTTCAAAGAAACCGAAATACAATATTTAGAAGAATATTGTTTAGTGTTAAAGCCATTGGCGGCTACCCTGGACGTCCTGCAAGGCCAGAAAAATATTTATTTTGGTTTCCTATTGCCTAGTCTGGCCACCTTAAAAAGTAAGTGGGAGAAAATGAAGAATTTAAAATTTAAATACGGAGGAGAAAGATTGTTAAATTGTTGCATAGAAAATTTATTACGAAGATTCTATTTTATTTTTAATATGCAATTTCAAGATGCCATTATTGCCACAGTTTTATGCCCAAATTTTAAATAACGTTGGTACAATTCAATAAAAAATGAAAGTAATGAAAATGTAGCTATTCAAATTATAAAGAAAATGATTTTGATGGAAGGAGAAAAAGAATTATTGGATGTTGAGGAAAAAAAAGATAAATATTCTTCTGATGATTTAGACAGCTTTTTCGATTTTTCTGAAAGATGACTTCCACAATACAGAAAAACAATAATTCTCATAATCAGATTGAATTAAAATTATTGAAATATTTGGAAGATAGAAGAACAAATATCCATATGCTGAATGATTACAAGATCTTAAAAAAACTTTTCTTTAAAAGCAATACATATTTGCCCTATTCTGCGCCCGTCGAGAGGTTATTTTCCTTTGCATCTATAATAGATTCCCCAAGAAGATATGCACTAAGTGACGATAATTTTGAAAAACTTATTCTCTTAAAGGCTAATTCTAAATTCACATATAAATCTCTTATATTTCACAGTATTATTTTTTGTTCTAATTCTAATAATATATATATACATATATGTATGTACTTATATTACAATTAACCAGTTGTTTTTATATCATATAACTATACCCTATAAGTAAAATATATACGAGTATGTATACATATCACTTTTTTACTTATCCGGATAAACGACCGGATGACGTATTAGTACTTGGTACTGGTAAATTTTAATTTTACTCAAAGGGAGAAAAGTATAGTTAAATTTGTCACACACAACCTACACGCGCATCAGCGAATTGTTCAGCAAGCCATGGACTTTCTAGGCTTACAGTGCTGAACTTTTATTATTATATAATATATTTTATTTCACGCTACAACATTCTACATAGATCTAAAATGGTTTATTAGGTTAAATTAGTTACATTATGAAAATTTTCGACATTTTATTTAATTGGAGAACTTGGATCACTGTCCAACCTGGAGGTATAAATTTCTTTTTTACGTTTTGTTGTTAATAAATAAAGTCAAGAAATAACAAATATACCCATAAATTTTATAGTTTTATGAAATTATACTTTATTAAAAAGTGTTATTCCTAATGGAAATATAAAAATTTCAGATCTGGCGGTGTTTTATTATCTGAGCGCATATCCTAATAAGACCAGTTCGCATTCCAGTGTTTTATTCTTCGTTTTACAACCACGCGTCTTCGGTCATGTCAAAATACATAAAACTCCACTTTTATTACCAGTGCGTTCCTTGTAGGATCTGTTCGACCGGACGGGACTCAAGATCGTTTTCTAACAAGAGTACGGGTTTGAACTAGATTGAACTTTTGGTAAATATGTACTGGGTTTATTGACTGCTGAATGATACTGGATAAATAAAGCTTTGAACTATTGTGCAGTGTATGTAACAATATAACAAAAATCGAAAGAGAAATTGAAAAAGAGACAAATTTAGAAATATTCTATGTCAACTTTAATACAAGGCAGTATAACTTTGCAATGACGTATTCAGGAGGAGGCAATGGGGCCACGCGTCTTTCTTTAAAGTCCAATTAAATAAAAATTTGATGAATCTAAAATAATCGCAAACTTGGACGATACTGGTGGTATATAAGTTTCATAAAATTTGTAAAAAGAATACCTACATATGGGGCTAGCCAATTAATAAAAAATAAAAAATCTATTAAAAATGTTTCAACGGTTAAATTATTAGGAATTCATTTGGATGAACAGCTTACATGGGATACTCAAATAGATAGTCTATGTAAAAGAATGTCCCAAGAATGTTGGAAAATTAAATTACTAGCAAAATCATGTAGTCAAGTAGTAGTGCGGACATATTATTTTGCTAACATATACTCAGTACTATCATATGGCTTACTATGCTGGGGCACAAGTTCCGAACTCATTAGATTATTTAGATTGCAAAAACGCATTCTTCGTAATATGGTTGGATGCAGTAATAGAGCATCATGTGTTCCAGTTTTTAAAAATTTACATCTCTTGACATTACCATGTATGTATATCTATCAAGCATGCCTGTATGTAAGACAAAACTTGTCAGATTTTGAAAGACGACTAGATGTACATACATATTATACAAGAAATAAAAATATTTTGGAAATACCTTTAGTCAGATACGCCAAAACGGCTAACAATCTAACTATATTATCGAGAAGAATGTATAATGAACTGCCACAATACATAAAAGATTGTAAAACTAATCCAATATTTAAAAACACTTTGGCAGATTTTTTAGTAGAAAAATGTTATTATAATCTAAATGAGTATCTCTTACGAAACTAGAAAATAAGATATTTTAATATGACTACATGTATACATATATATATTTAACAAATGTAACAAATTTTACTTTTTATTTCAATTTTACTTTAATTTTAATGACATTTTAATTTTATTATCGATTGTAATAATAATTTTTATTTTAATGTACTGATTGTATTTTAAAATTGACTTGTCCAATATTATGTATATGATCTACTGGACCAATAAATTATTATTATTATTATTATATTGAGCCAAGTTATTTCTACTCTGCTATTAGAATGTATTTTATACATTTACTTTGTGATGGCGGTCGGTCCTGTAGTGGCCACAGCTGATTTTTTTTCTTGCCATATTTTATTTAAAATACATAATAATATATAAATTTATAAAAAAGAAGTCGTTACTGTCACTGGAATGTAGCTAAAAGGGAACCAGAAAGGTACTGTGAAGTTGAAAGTTCAAAAATGGCACTGAAAAAAGCGCGCTTACATCATTTTGGTAGACATGTAACCAACAGTATGCCTTTTTACCTCGATTACTGCTCGGTCGATACATATATATTTTTGTTGTTTTTCTTATACAGTCGATTCCGCTTAATTGGGACACATCGGGACTTAGGCATTTTGGCCCAAATAAGCGGCTGCCCCAATTAAGCGAATTTCACATAAAATTAAACAATGCATATTTTTCTTTCAATAATTTTATTTTATAAACTCTTGGACAATACTATAAATTACATATAACCAAAAAATATAAACTTTTAAGAAAAAATAATAATAAATTCTAAAATAAAATAATAAATAGGTACATACAATTTAATTCAATGCAAAAATGCGTCAAGTATAGTGTGTCTTTTGTTTTTGTAACATTTCACTTCTACAAAATCAGCACAGGTATTCAGTGCGGATGTAGGGCTCCCTTCATTTCCTTCCTGCATAAAATAACACTATAATATTAAATTCTTTGTACATATTTTTTCTTGAGAATATGTGTAACATAATATGTACTGTGATCTTAAATTTACTGTCCCAATTAAGCGGAATGTTGTCCCAATTAAACATGTAAATTTACTGTTGGTTCCTTGGTTTGGTTTCTGTTTTTTGAGATTTGGCCCAAATAAGCGGCTGCCCCAATTAAGCGGTGGCCCAATTAAGCGGAATCGTCTGTATTACTGCACATGATCTATTACAAAAATCCATTTCCAGGGCATAAGTAATACATTACCGTTGCCCTATATAATACATATAATTCCTTCTTAAAATCATTAATTTTCCCTTTTCATTTGAAGTCTTTAAGACTATTAGCACACACATTCTTGAATACCTTCTTTAATAATAGTATAAAATTGAAATGTCACTGTTTATTATTTAATTTGAAAATAATATCAATGACATTTGAAATATTCAACAATTGAACGTAATGATAAAAGCTTTAGAATTATTAATGAACGGGTGAATTCTTTGTTAATTTATGACGTAATCAAACTGGTGACGAGTGAGAGCATGCTGTTGTCATAAAATCAATATTTTTGTTATTAATGATATAATCTGATTTCAGTTTTTTTTTTTTGTCAAATTGCAGAAGCGTATATGATCGAATAACAAAACATTGTAACCTGTCAAATGATATCTCTGTACATTTTTTCGTTTTTCCAAATAGAATTTTATAGTACTCTGGTGCAAGATTTTATATTTTTATGGAAATTAAATTGGATGCAATTCTAGAAATTTTATAACAGATTATTTAAAGTGATTGAACGTACTTTTACAATAAAACAAAAGTATAGCTTTGATAATCTTATAGATTATGTTCATTTGGATGGAATAAATACAGATTTATACGAATTTAATTTTGCCTAATCCACACAAACCCTCCACCATGTCTTCATCATCATCATCAAGCCTTGTCCATCATCGGGTGATTTTGGACTGTCTCTAAAAAGAGCATAGGCTGTCAATAAAATTTCTCCATCTAACTCGTCTATCTGCCATAAGGCTTCAAGTCGGTGATGTTGTTATAAAGTCTTTTGTCTTGGTTTTGAGAGCTCCATGCATTTATTTCTAGCAGGGTTGAGCGATGCCAGGTGTTTTTGTGTCGCCCTCTACGCCTACTGCCCTGAGGGTTGTATGCTAGTGCATATCGACACACTTCGCTAGGAGCCCTTCGAAGAGTGTGCCCTAACCAACCATATTTTCTTCTTTTTATTTGCAAATTAATGTCCATTTGACCATTTGACCCCCAATTCTACGTTTGATATTCTACGTGGCCAAAACCGGATAATAGATTAAAAAAATTTAATTTTCAATTTATGTTTAAAATAAATTCTTATTTTTGTTTATAGTAATTTGAATGTGTATTTTCAGATAATAAATATTTATTATCACTTAAAATGGTATTAAAATATTATTTGGTCATATCTACCTGTGTGTCTACCTACCCCGCTGGTTGTGCCTACCAACCCCCGCACCTGGCGCTGGTTGGCACATTTGTTTCTTGGGTTTTAAAGTGAAAAATAGTGTTCAAGAATCAACATACTAACTTTTAATTTTGCTGATATATAGCCAAATGGTGACTAACATTCCCCGTTGTCAGATACTTTTTATCTATCACTGAATTTTTTTTTTTAATCGGAATGTAAAAAGTGTGCCTACCAGTCCCGGTCTCCACTATATTGTAAATATCTATAAAACTAAATGTCAAAATATACATATGTATGTACCACGCACGTCTATGGGTTTAGTCTAGTTCACCAATATTGCTATGCGACAAATAAACTATTGCGATGAATCGGCCAAGAAAATAAATATCACCCGGTATATTATTTATTTATTTATTTATTTATTTCGGCCACATAACAGGACAAGCCCAATAACAATGTGGCACTATTTACATATAAAAAATGAAAACTAAAATTATGCCAGTGACATAATATTTTATATATCTATACATAGCATCATACAATAAAGTCATAAATACAAATGATACAATAGACTTAATTCGGAAACTAGCGAGAAAATAGTAATAAAAATAATAACATACATTAATAATAATAAATTCTAAATAAATTACAATAGGTGAAGAACGTGTTTTTTAAATTGGTTAATATTGTACAAAAATATATCAGGACAGTTTAGTGAAATTTTATTAAATTGTAAGCAAATTCTATTGAGTGGGGAATTGTATGCAGAGTTAGTTTTATTTAGTGGCAAAGAAAAGAACTCGTGATTTCGAGTACAGTGTAACGGAACACGCATATACATTTGCTTTAAAAGATCAGGACAATCAATTAAATTATTTAACAACTTGTACAGAAATGTCATATCTAATAAAGTTCTTCTCTTTTCAAGAGATATTAAATATGTAGAATTATGTGGAAATCTATAATTTAGGTGTTTCAAAAACTTAATTTGAACATTTTCAATACGTTTTATTTAAATATTATAGTGTGGTGACCAAGTTATTGTTGAGAATTCTAGCTGACTTCTAACGTGTGTAAAATATAGTGACAGTAAAGTGTTTTTATTAGTGAAGGGTTTACTAGTCCTCAAAAGAAGCCTAACATTTTATAAGCCTTTTTTACCATAGTATCAATGTGGATATCAAATAATAGTTTTGAGTCTAGAATGATACCCAGATCTTTAATTTGTGAAACACTTTCAATATTTATATTTTTAATTTTGTAATCAAAGTTGATGATATTTCTATTGCGAGTGAATGAAATCGTTTTACATTTGTTTATATTTAGTTTAAGTTTATTATGATGGCAATATTGTATTAATCTTTCAAAATCTTGTTGAATAGCTCTGCAATCATTAGTTGTAGTAACTGGCCTATATAATTTCAAATCATCGGCATACATTATGAATTTGGAATTCACAAAGCATTCCGATATGTCATTTATGAATATGTTAAAAAGTAAAGGCGCTAAATGTGCCCCTTGAGGTACGCCTGAAGTAATATTCACGTACTTAGATTGAAAACCATTCAATACCACACTTTGTTCTCTGTCAGTCAAATAAGATTGGAACCATTTTAAAAGGTTACCATGTATACCGACTGATGCAAGCTTTGCAATTAGTAGGTCGTGATCTACGGTGTCAAAGGCCTTGCTGAAATCAGTATAAACAGCATCCACCTGTATCCTTTCGTCCATTGATTTAAGGATGAAATCAGTGTATAAAGTGAGATTGGTGTCCACTGACCGACCTGAGAAGAAACCATGCTGTTCTACATTTATCACACTTTTCATGAAACTTTTCAACACCTCATAAATTAAACACTCGAAAATTTTTAATTATATATATAATAAATTAAATAAAATTAAATATTAAAATAAAATTAAATAAAATTATAATAAATATATAATTATAAAGTTTAATTCGAAGGTAGTGAAGTCGAAATGATATTATTTTAATGAAATATGAACAAAAGAACAAAGGGCCCAAAACTTCCTTTCCAAAGTTATGTGAAAGTAAAACATTGACAATTTAATCACGTGCCTTCTATTCAAATCTATCTTGTTCGCTTGACAGTGACAATGGAGGAATAACAATTTCACGAATATAGTTGTGAATACACAGTTTCGAACATTACTCCGTTACTCCTTTACCCGTTACTCCTTTACCCGTTACTCCGTTACCGTTACTAAACACTAAAGTTTATTCAGTAAAGTTTAAGATTGATTTTCCCCTAGACTATTAATAAATGAACCTAGTTATACTTTGATCATTTCCTCACGTTAGAACGGAACTGTCTCAAAACTTAATAGGCAACTGTATAAATTGCACTTCCGTCTCTGCTTACTTCCAGCGCCATCTCAACTGGAAACTTCCCTCTACGCAAGACTGATAGTTTTCATAACTATTGTAACACCAATTGGGCTTCCATTAACTACATTGATAAATTAAACAAAGACAACACAGTTAACCATCGCATAACACTTCATTTTTACAACAAGGTTTCACGCTAGAATTATTGAGAATAAGAAACTTAGTTCATAGTTATTTAGGATTTTATTTTAAGCATGTTCAAAGTAGTTCTCTTCAACCATAAAACACTTGGCCATTTTTTCCTTCCACTTCCTAAAAGCTCCCAACGAATCTTCTTTAAGAATGATTTCAAAATAATCATGAATAACAGCACAAATTATAAAACAAGGAAGATAGCGGACTCCCACGTTACGGCTTTGGACAGCGATAGTTGCGATATTCGTGATTGTAATATGAACTAGGATTAGATAGTATGCAACCCGCAGTGCACACAAATATATTTTTATATTTTAAATTGCTATGGTCATTAATACAATGTTCCGTAACTGCACACCTAACTACCGCGGTCGCGGTTACGTGGTAAAGTCGTGGTAAGTTGTGGTTACCCAGTAGTTACCTGAAAAACAGTTTTAGTTACGGAACGGTAGTCACACTTCACAGTTGATAAAACAGACAATTGAACTGTCATTTTATGGACGTTATAGGTTATAGATATTCTCTTACAAACTTATTAATAAAAATATTTGTTTTATTAGTACTTGTTTACAATGGCACATTATATAAGAACATATATGATTTTTCCTGATATTATTTTTCACGACATCGATCAATATTACTAAAAATCAGTTACTTACACTCATTCTTACTGTTTTAATTATAGACTATAGTAAAATAATATTATAATTTACTACTTGCACTACAAAGAAACGATTAATTCCCTCCACTTAACTCTCGCCTTATTGTAATTGTTTTGAAATTCCCGCCTTTTGTAGTTTACATTAGATCTGAAGTTTGTAGTGGGAGGAAATAACCACACTAACCGCGATATTTCTATGGTTAGTTTGGTTACAAAAAAGTAACCAAAATTTTCAGTAACCGCGTTCCGAAACTTAACAATTTTCCTGAAAAGGTTAATGTCGTACACTTTCGGAACGGGAAACTTCAACCGCGGTTACTTTCGTCGAGTAATGGAACATTGTATAATTTTCTACCAAAATTGAAAAATATAATGTAATTTTGGTAAAAAATTAAAGATTGCCTTGAACCGAAAATTATGATTAATTTATTTACAACTCTCATAATTAATTTCCTAAAACTAAAATTAATTACAATTGTTAAAAGTTAATACTTCAGTAAGCATTAAGTTTTATTATTTTATTTGCAAGCAAGCATATGAAATAAATAAACAAGTATTTATTTTTTACTTTTATATTTACTTTTATTGTACATATTAAATTTAGTCTGTTCCATTTTTTTTTATTACACTATTTATATTTCTTTTGCATTTACCATTTAAAATATTATTAATTACAATACACCATTTGAAAATAAAAAATGTGGTGCTAATATTTAAAATTTCTTATAAAATTCATCACTGTCACAATCACAATTTACTGTCACCTATCGTTACAACGTCAAAAACAATTGCCGCAAATTGCCCTGAATAACAGCATCAAACTCTTCTTCAGACGAAAGCCTTCTACCCCGTATTTTTTTTAAGCCCAATATTTTTCTAAAAGTCGCACATTGTCAAATATTGTTTAATAATGTTATTTTTTCGTAAAGAACTGTCCTCTGGGCAGATGCATTGTCATGATGTAACATTTACCCTTTCTCTGGTACTATACTGATATACGCAGTGAAATATTTTCCATTGTACCATTTAACTGTATCTGCGTTCTGTCCATCCAGCTGAATTGCATTTAACAGGCCCGTACATCTAAAGAATTCTTTTGCACGCATTACTTTTTTCTTGGCTCGCTGCTTTTTACCGATTGTTAGAGTTACTCTATCTTCATGAAACTATACACGACTCTCTTGGTGTGTACGTCGAAAAAAGTTTCGACACCTGTCACAATTTTTCAAAAAAAATTATGTCCACCACTATTTTATAGTTTCATGGAAAATACCTACATGTTTCGCTTATTAAAAATTAAAAAACTGATGCAAAAAACGACTCACAACTTTTTTAAATGCAGGTGATCGTGTATGATTTTACAAATAGCTGTGGATCCAATCTTAAGTTGATGCTCTATCGCCGCATAAGTTGCTTTATTGTCTTCTTCAATTGTCTTCTTAATAGCAGCAATGTTGTTTTTTTTTTCGGTAACAGTTGTAGAAGGATACCCTGCTTCTTTTTGGTGTTGTCTTCCTGCCTCGTTTAAATTATTTATACCAGCGGTAAAATGTAGCCAAAGAAGATGCTTGTTCGCTAAAAACTGATCCTAAACTTTTCTTGCAAGAAAGATTCATGCATCCTTGCAAATGATGATTCAAAAATGCTCTCTGGTAAATTTCATACTTTGACTGACAAAGTTACTTTTACAAATTAACTAACCGAGTTGTAACTAACATGACTTTTACAACTTAACTTCAAATGATAGGTAAATAGCTGCATAAAATGATAGTGCTACTTTTGTATTACATGGCTTACCTTATTTTGTTATTCACAGTAATTCTAGCAGGAACGAGGGTCATGCTAGAATTATTGTGAAATAATAGATACAGTATTTCGCCAGCTTTGGTCTTACTTAACGCAATTTTGTACTCCACGTGATTTTATATTATTTCAACTATCATGTACGAGGACTAACTGTATACAAATTTGTAAATTTATCTCAGAGATCAAAGTGATCATCTTGATTGGAATGAAATGAATTCAGGTTGTATCTAATTGTTCCAATCACCTGGAATAACAGAAGAAAATGAAATCAAACCCTTTGTAATTAAGTTAAGGAAGCTTTTAATTTTATTTCGTATCTCGTCTGTGGCCTGCGTTCACCCGGCTAATGATCAGACCAGCCAACAGTCGATGGTTCACTTCTTTAATTGGACTCCTTTCAAAGACTTTCAATGCAAAGCTACGATGATTTTCACAATTGTGGCTGCTCTTTATTTATTCGCAAATGAATTGGCATCGATAAATTAATGTCAAGATTTTTTAAAAGACATTGAAAGCATAAAAGAAATTCTAGCATCAAATAGAGTTTTTCAATTTAAGTCTTAAACCAATAAAATTACTATTGAATAGAAATAATTATTTAGAACTAGTAAAAATTGATAAAATTCAATCATTTTGTACAAAATATTCTACTTTTAATAAGGTTTTTTCTGGCTTCAGCTTTGACAGTATAGAGGTAGCGAACTTACTTCGCATGTCAAAGGTTCAAGGTGAGAGTCCTCTTGAGCATGTATATTTGAATTTGTCCTTATCACCTCATCTTCATAAATTAAACAACCTATAAAAATTTATCTCATACAAATGTTCTTATTATCTATGAATGTTCCTTAAAATAATAAATATGAAATTTATTTTGGATTATTATGAAACAAAATTAAAGTTATAGTAAGCCTAATTTCCTATTTTTTACTAATTTCATTTGTAAGCAGAGCCGCAGTAAGGTAAACTTGCGCTAGGGGCAGAACCGTGTTTTGTCGCCCTTGATAAATAAAAATAAGGTTCTTACCTCTCAAAATTTAAGTGATGAGCAAAAAAAAAGGTCTTCAACTCTCGAAATCAAAGTGACGAGCAAAAAAAAAGGTCCTCATCCTTCGCCATGGCGCCCCTTAACAAGCCCGTCAGCGCCCTTTTTCTTAGTGCGCTAGGGGCCGTCGCCCCCTCCGCCCCCCCTTACTGCGGCTCTGTTTTTTATGAAACTGCATATTTAACAACAGCAAAATATTTCGAAAAAATGTATTTAACAAAAGTTGCTACAAAAGCAATAACTTTTATTTGAGACATTTTTTGATAAAACGAAAAAAATTTGAAAAATTTTACAACATTTTTCCATGTATCTATTTTTACTTGCCCGACCTTAATATATAAGGGGCAAGTATTATAATCGCGAAAATTTTCGATGTCGAGATTTTGACGGATGACCACGTTTCATGGTCCAGGGAATCCAAAAAACCTATTTTGGAAGTGCCGTCCGTATGTGTGTGTGTCTGTGTGTGTTAGTGTCTGTGTGTATACACGATAACTCAAAAACGGTTTAACTTAAAGAGTTCGTTCTGATACTTAAAAATTCTCCTAATAATTGGGAAGAACCCTATTGTTTTTTATTAAAATCCGAAACCGGAAACGGAAGTTATTAAAATTTAAAATTTTAAAAAATTCGTAACTAGTAAACCAAGCCTTGGACAAAAAATTGTATAGGACATAATTTGATGTATTTTTGAATATTTACCTAAATATTTTTTTAAATTAAAAAAAAAATATGTATTTTTTTTATTTATTTTTTTTTTTATGGGAGGGCAAGTCTAGCGAAGGTCTCCCTTCGCCACTGGTTTCATACTTATGTGTAACATTTCCATGGTTATGATAAATAATATCTGTTAGAAAATATTAGGCCAAGTTATTTCTACTCTGCTGCTAGAATGTAGGTTTTTTATACAAGTACTTTGTGATGGCGGTCTGTCCTGTGGTGGCCACAGCAGATTTTTTATGGTGAGATGACAAGATGGTATAGGGCTTTTGCTAATGACCATAAATCTAGTCGTAGAATTTAGTGATAACCCGTATTCTTCATTGGAAGTTTCCACTAGTAACTGTAGCCCTTCTGGGATTATTTGCCGAAATTATTGTGTCATCAGCATAACGGATATTATTCACCAATTCTCCATTTAAGATGATACTATCTCTAGAGTTGGTAAGAACTTCTGTAAATACTTCTTCTGAATATATATTAATGAGAAGTGGGGACATCAACCAACCTTGTCGTACTCCTTTACAGATTTCAATACTTTTTGTATTTAGATCATCTATTTTTACTGATGCCGACTGGTTCCAGTAGAGATTTATGATGATTTGAATATCTTAATCATCCAAATTATTTAAAATGTTCAGTAGCTCTTTATGTATAACACTATAAAAAGCTTTTTGATGGTCTCTAAAACCAACAAAGCTATTACAATTCATAGAGATTCATACTTGAATAGAGAACAAACTTGTTTGGTTCCTAGGACATTGTGGAAACCAAATTGTGTTTTTCCTATAGAAGCATCACATTTTTTTGTATATTCTGTTGTGAATTACCTTCAAAAATGTTTTCAAGGTGTGACTCATTAGGCTGATGGGCCTATAAACATGGTCCTGTAATCATGGTCATGGTAAGAGTTACTCGCTGATATTCATCATTCGGAAAAACTCATAGAACGTAACCCCTGTGCATTTTAAGGGTCACAACCGAATCATATTATTTTAAAATATTTTTTTATTCCCCCTATTGATATTTTTCACATTTTATTAAAACGTTAACCTTGACCTTTTTTATAAATTCCTACCATCAAAACAGCTGTCAAATAACATAACTCTTTACTTAAACCAATTTAATCAAAAAATTAATATTAAAAAGAAAATATATAAATTTATCAAACATAATTTCAGAATGAGTTAAAATGTTGGTAAAAATGATAAATTTTCCTGATCCTAATGTAATGAGATTGTTGTAGCGAGATTGAGAAGTTTGCAGTGACAGATTGTGTGAGGAGAGAATGGATTGTGAGAAAGAGAAGAAGAGGAAAATCAGGACCGGATTTAGGGACACAAATACAATTTAAATACCGAATGAAATACAATATACGAAGGACAAACAAGAAAGAGACAAGAACGAAAATGTAATAAAACCATTTTGAGTACAACTGTGACCATTTAATACTAATTGCTAACTATTAAATTTAAGCCGCTCGTCCTGGTGATGAAAAGGTTAGTTAAACCAGTGTTATGGTTTCCATGTCAATGTTTCGTTTTCCATGAGTTTAAATACAGGAGAGATCATGTTTAGAGGTACAACATCTTCACAAAAATAAACAACAGCAGAAGTGCTGAAGGATAAGTTCATATTCAAGTGTGGGGGCATTTCTAGGATCGGTCGAAACGTCAAGGTTGGCTAGATGAATTTAGATAATTTCATTTGTACTACATGGTACTTACTTTGAAAGGCCCTCCACATAGTGGATTTCCAAAACTTGCGAGCGGTATCAAGTCTGAAAATCTAAAGGATCCGCTGGTTGGTTGCTTAGACTCTTTATGAGAGGAATAAGGGTGGTTGAATTAAAGTCTGAATTTTACTTAATCTACGTTTAATGTTTAATTAGACTCGAAAAGGTTATTGATTACATTAGAACTTACAATTATCGCTGGCTATAAAATCCCATGAGAGACACTCACAAAAACCTCACAATCACCGTATTCATCTCACAACACTCACGGTGTTTAACCCGTTACGAGGTTCGTTTATTTAATTTCAAACAGACCTCAACACTTCCAGATTACTTCTGGTTTACTCTCGACAACTACCGGGTTTCTCTACCAAAATTACTTGGGAGGTTCGTCCGTTCACGGTGGCGTTTTATTCATCATTGACTTTGTCTCTCACAAGATTTTTCCAACTCTTTTCTTAAACTAATTATCTGATCTCTGACCCCTTTTTTGTCGTTGTAAAAATAATCAGCTCTCCACATTAACAACAACCCTTTTATAAACTTATCTTTCTATGACCAATAATTTATAAACCCAAGTGATTAATTTTTGACTCTAATTACTACGCGGTCCATCTCACTGAAAATATATTGTCGCCTATCAGCTTCTGTATAAACATTTGACTGTTACTATTTTGATCTAAACAATAACGTTCTTTCAAACTAATCATATAATATACGACCGGTAAATCACTCTGTATCTTTTTAATGCTTAACTAGAAAAATATGTGATATCTCAACTAACCCTTGAGAAATTTTATCTTAAAGTAGATTAGTTCTTACATTTGAATAAATTGAATACTTTTAACTAATTGAATAATTTTTACTTTAAATGATAATGAAATTTTATTTCTGAAATTACCACTCCCACACAAGAACCTATCAAAATATCGACAGAATCCGGAATCTTGTGCGTTCAGATCGTTGGGTGACAGTCAGAATGATCGGGGAAGAGTTGAATTTGACTCACACTACCGTTCATCAGATTTTGACCAATGAATTGGGTATGAGAAAAATTCGCATTGTCACACAGCAATTTCAATAAATGAGTTTTTGGCCAGTAAAAACATTCCTGTGGATTCTCAGCCTCCTTATTCATCCGACTTGAGTCCTTGTGACTTTTTCCTTTTCTCAAGATTGAAAAATCACCTCAAGGGACATCATTTGGGACACTCGAAAACATTCAAACATCTGTAACCGACCATCTGAAAGCTATTCCAGTATCCGAGTTCCAGCACTCCTATGAGGATTGGAAGAACCGATGTGTGGCTTCCCAAGGAAGTTATTTTGAGGGAGACAATATTGAATTATAATTCTATCTAAAAATTTTTAAAAAATCAGTTCGGTTACACACCTTGTATGTTTGGCAATGTTTCGCACTCTAAATTTTCAAAAACTGATTGTCATTAGTATAGGACACAATTGAATCAATGATTCCTGCATTTTAACCATTTCTGCCTTTGAATGAATGGAGATGAACCATGACAACATAACTGTAGGATGTTTGTGTTAGTAATTGACCTTAAAGTTGGCAAAATCGTATTTTATACTAAACTGTTACAAAAATTGTTGACCCCAACAAAAAAATGTGTTGATCCATCCCTGTTTTAAACAGTTAGTTCTTTTTTCTTATCGCTTCTACATCCCCAGTTGTCGAGAAGAAAGCAGAAAGTGAAAGAGGATAAGATGTGATGCAGAATTGGAAGGGCGTACGGTTCCGGTTGGAACAAATAGAAAAGTGCATGTTCAAAGATAATGGATACGTAATAGAAAATGGGGAGATTCATTCTTGATGTTTATGTGCTGTTCTAATAAGACTGGAATAAAATAGTTTTTAAGAAGACAAGAAAAAGTGAGTGTGAAACGGAAATGGAAACGTCACTTAATGTTGTTATAATAGTATGAATGCTTCCAAAGTGTTATGATATATTTTTTTACAAACTCTTTACTAAATCCACAAGAGCTTATATTATACGAAATATACATCTCAATGTAACGCGAAAAAAATGTTTCAAATCACTCTATTGATCTATTGTCCGATAATAATAAAAATAATTGTGGGGACTCTGATATATAAATATATGAAATGCCACGGTTGGCTGATTTATTTATTTCATTTTTACTTACTCTGTACATCCCTCACATAATGGGTTCCAAGACTTGCGAGCGGATCAAGTCTGGATCCCCCCCTATTAGTCCGCTAGCTGGTTGCTATGATTCTTGGAAGGATTAAGGGTTGTTCAATTAAACTCAACATTTTAGCTAATCTACTTTATTTATGATACGGTTTAAATATTTACACTAGTTACACTAGACTTACAATTACATCGATACAGCTAAATCCAAAGAGACACAGTCACACACACTAGGCACACTACACCAAACTAACGAACACTACTTTAACGTAAATACGAAATTACTTGGTTATATTTTACTTGTCCAACCGAACACTCTGTATGACTCTAATCCATGATGAACAAATTCGCAATCTACTTAAAACACGACTTAACTTTTTCACTGTTTAGACTCAACTCTTACACATGGTCTTAACCATACGACGGGTCAAAATCAACCACTTGTTAACATCTTAACGTTACGATGGTTTAACATCAACTCTCCTTAAAACACGACTACCCTAAAATGCTTACATCGCCCTGTTAAATGTCATTTAACACCTCTTGACTGTCTGTTTTGTACTATAATCTTCCATATACAACCAATGGCAACAAGAATACACAGATTCTCTACATCAAAAAGGATCATACTACGGTCAAATTTAACCTCTTCTTCCTAGAAAGCCTTGGTTTTCATCTCACCAAAGCAGATTTTTTATATCCACTCTTATCCAGCTTAAATTTAATCACTTCTCTCCATAACACCTGCATAGAATTAACATGGTTTCGTCTCCATTCTGTCCGTGTGATAATTTGTCTGTCAGTGATTCGAACCATTTATTGTTCGAATGCCCAATTCATTTTCTTAATCATAACTTATTCATACAAAATTTAGTTGTCAAAAAAATATCCTTACCGACCAATATTCAAACGCTTCTTGCTACTAATTCTTTAGACATTTATGAAACTATTTATAACTATATTAAAGCAGAAAATATCAAATTATAAATGTAATTTTAAAAATATTGTAATCTCTGTATTTATACATGGCTAATAGCCAAAGCAGCTAAAGCCAACAAATAAAAGGGGGGGAAAAAAGTACATATACGTTACTTACGGTATATATAATTCTTTATTTCCCCTAGGCCTTGCGGCGTATAGGGTTTTAACTATTACATTGAGAAAAATAATCATAATAATAATAAATAATTCATTTTATGATTTTCTTTCTTCTTCTTCTACTTTCTGCCTCCGTTGTTCCTCTTTTTCTTCGTATTCTCTTTTCGGATTCCGTCTCCGGTCTCCTTCCTTCTTGACTCCAGTTCTCCTTCCCCTCTTTCTTCGCTTCTCTTCCCTCTTTTCTTTCCTCCTCCTTTGCCTCTTTCTTCCTTCCTGTTCTCAGTTCTGTCTTACCTCTCCGCATTCCTTCCTTCTTTCCTCGAGAACTCTCACCCACCTTTCTCCCTTTCCTTCTTCACTCAACAGCTCCTTTATCTCTCCCTCCCATTTTGTCATCTTTCCACATCTTTTTGTAAGATGTTCTAAGGATTCTTCCTCCTCTCTACATATTCTGCATACCCTATCCTCTGGTTTTTCCCTATACCTGTTACTCCGTTCTTCATTTCCGCATCTTAATCTGGCAATCCTTCTAACTCTGCCCCCTGCCTTTCCTCTCCTCCCTTTCAAATATTTAGGTATTCCTACCGTCCTTATCTCCCTATACCTTTTCACGTTCCTTGAATTGTCTATTCTTACTGTTCTTACCTGGTCTTGTACCTCCTTGTCTTTCCTTCTCAATTCTTCTACTATGTTTCTTCCTCCATTTCTCTTTCGCTCATCTTCCCTTATGTCCATCCCACATCTCCAATAGTACTCTTTCCTTGTTTCTCCCCATTCCAACAGTTTACCTTTTTGTTCTTCCTTCAGTATTTCTTCCCAGCATTCTCTTAATATCTTCCTTCTTTCGTCCCTCCTGATTTTCTCCTCATGCTTCGCCGCCCTCGCCCCGGCTCCTACTCTCAGCTTTTCCCTCTTCATTTCCTCTCTCACTGTATATCCTGGCGTCGTTCTGTCTAATCCCATAATCCATCTCATGTATCCCTCTTGTACCCTTTCTACTATCTCCCATTCTTTCCATCCCCAGATCTCTACTCCGTACATGAGGATATTCTTCACTATCCCGGCAAACAATTTCATTCTCCACTTGATATCGTCGTCAAACCTCCTCTCTTCTATGCTCCATAGCTTCCCCATAACCATTCTTGCTTTCTTCACACTTTCTCTAACATTACTTACTAAGTTACTTACGGTATTTTTTAACAAATCTTCTACAATCAATACTTATAAAAGTACTTTTTAAAGTTGTTTTCACTTCCCATCAGACTTGAATATGACTGTATAAAAACCAATCTCGGTTACGGATTGACCTAAGTGAGTTAGTGGAGTAAATTTCCATCAGCATCTGCATGATGTAAATATGATAGGATTTCTATTTAAAAAGTTGTCTGTGTAACCAAACCCTCGTGTATAGGAAATAGGAATTTATAAAAGTTTGTATCGAGAGGGCTGCACATCAAACAAACTGTTGTTTGGAATTAATTAAAATGCAAATCTGAAGATTGATAGACACCTTCTGATAAATAAGAAACTTCAACTATATGCTAACATAATGTTTATATTTCCTTACGAAGTTCGCGTTTTGAAACAACGTGAATATGGTTAGATCGTTCAGGTTATGTTACATTTTGTACTGAGTAGGAAACCAGGTCGCTTGTTAGTAAACATACAAAAACTTGTTATGTAATATCTGTAAACAAATATAAATTTCAAATACAAATTAAAATTTTAAATCTGTGAATGTTTATTTTGGCATTGATTACATTATCAAGATAATAGTGGAGTAATCGATAACGTATAATATTGTCTTCCTAAGCCCCGGGCTACAATTTTTAGTAGCATACGAACAGGAAATTATTATAGTTTTATCACAACAGTGACAGGTTAACATCGCATTAAATAGTCTAGTGCCTAGAAACCAGATTTTACGTTGATACTGCTTACTGACTTAAACAATCTTTTAGCTTTTGTTACTGTTGTGTGTAAGGTTGTCTGCAGGGCTGCCAGATTTTAAATTAGGTGTTACGGGACAAAAATGAAAAAAATTGATGTGAAGTGTGAATTTTCACACATTTCAGGGTTTTGCAGGTATTTAGTAAGTGAATGATGATTATTTTGGATGCGAAAACAAATTTTATATTAAAATATTTTTTTTGTTAATTTTAATTCGAACGCCTAATACCATTATTTAGGTTTCTAAATATGTGCAGTTCTTTTTTAGGGTTTTGTAGGTATGACCAAAAAACCCTTATACCGTCATTTTGTCGTCAAACGGCTAAACCTAGAGAGTTGAAATTTGGCATGCTTATACAACTCTTTGACCCACACATAGGAAAAATACTAAATCATCTAAAAAACATATCCCCCTAAAAATATAAACTAAAATGTGCTCATCAAAAAAAAAAAATATTTTTTTAAAATTCTGAGTAGGGTATCAAATGAAAGCCCTTAGTACGTGGATTAACGATCAAAATTTTATTTTTGCAAAAAAAATTATTTTGATGCGGTTTTTGCCAAAATTGTGCAAAATATTTTTTGTCCCACACCCTGTAGCCTAGATGGTTTAAACTAAAAATCTGAAAAAATTCTAAGTAATGTACATTGGTGTGAACCGGAATAGTACAACAGGAATTTTTGATCAGATTATGTTTTTAGAAAATAACGCATTTTTTGCGTTTTTAACTAAAATATGTTAAATATATAATTCGCTATGTAACACTTCAGATAAGAAACTCTGGTAGCTCAGATGGTTTCGTAACGCACTTTGTAAATTGCAGTGCGAACGTTGCAGAGTTCGAATCCTGATAATTTTATTGTTTTTTTTTTTTTTTGCATTTCTATTTTGTTTAAATTATTTTGTCAAAATTCGTTATATTTTGGTAAATGTTGCATTTATTTTTTAAAAGCGTAAATTTAATAACCAGTGGGAAGTGTTGAAATTATAATTTAATTCTGTGACGAAATCAGAGGGAGGGACTTATGATATAAGCAACCAATGGAAGCCATAGGCGCAATTTTAAAAATGTTACTGAACCTTGCTGTATAAATAAAATACTGTACATATTTAGAAACTTAAATAATGGTATTAGGCATTCGAATTAAAATTCATAAAAAAATATTTTGACATAAAATTTGTTTTGGCATCCCAAATAATCATCAGTCAGTTACTAAATACCTGCAAAACCCAGAAATGTGTGAAGATTCACACTTCACATAAATTTTTTTATATAGCAAGGTTCATTAAGAATTTTAAAAATTGCGCCTATGGCTTTCATTGGTTGTTATAAGGTCCACTCCTCTGATTTCGTGTATATTGAAACAGAATTAAATTATAATTTAAACAATTTCCAATGGTTATTAAATTTATGTTTTTAAAAATTAAATGCAACATTTGCCAAAATATAACTAGAATTTTGAAAAAATAATTTAAACAATATAAAAATAAAAAAAAAACAAAAAATAATATTGTCTCTTCTCGCAGGGTTCGATCCCTTTCAGATCGAGTTACTTGGGTGAAAAACCAGCGTCAAAAACCACTACACCAGCCTACACGTTCCAATGTAGCGTGTTACAAAGCTATAACTTGTGTACATTATTAACAAAAAATCACAAAAATGCGTTTTTTTCCAAAATCATAATCTGAACAAAAATTCCTGTTGTACTATTCCGGTTCACACCAATGTACATTACTTAGAATTTTTTCAGATCTTTAGTTTAAACCATCTGTGCTACAGGGTGTGGGACAAAAAAAAATTTGCACAATTTTGGCAAAAATCGCTTCAAAATAATTTATTTTGCAAAAATAAAAATTTGATCGTTAATCCACGTACTTTCATTTGATACCCTACTCAGAATTATAAAAAAATATTTTTTTTTTCGACGAGCACGTATTTGTTTATATTTTTAGAGGGATATGTTTTTTAGATGTTTTAGTATTTTTCCTATGTGCGGGTCAAAGAGTTGTATAAGCATGCTAAATTTCAACTCTCTAGGTTTAGCCGTTTGGCTACAATTTTTACCGAACAGACAGACAGACAGACAGACAGACAGACAGACAGACGGACGACAAAATGACGGTATAAGGGTTTTTTGGTCATACCTACAAAACCCTAAAAATTACAGCGATTTTTCTTAAGAAATTTTTTTCACAATTAACGATTTTGACATCATTTTTAATTTCTTAACTTCATTTTGGCCATTTAAAAATGTATCTAATAAAGAAAACAACAAAAACAATTGAGTTAAATTTTATTTATACTATTTATCCTAAAAATTATTCAATATATGTATATCACTTGATTTCCCTTCAATAAAAATGAGAAAATATTAATTAAAAAAAAAATGTAATTCCGAACAATTCATTCCGAATTTTAGAGATTTACGATTAATATTTACAACTATTAAAGAAAATTAATAAGAAAAAATTAATATTACCATTGGAAAGCCATTAACTTGGAAACCTCTTTCAGAAGTTACCACTGGGTAACGTCACCTTTCATTTTTATAACGGCATTAATTCTTCTAGGCATAGTATCTACAAGGTCTTGGCATTGTCGAGGAGTAAAATTATCCCATATTTCTTGAAGCTTTAGTCTTAATTCTGGAATTGTTCTAGCCGGTGTTATACGCAATCGTTTTTTCATTTCGTGCCAAAGTGTCTCGATGGGGGAAGTCTGGGTTATTTGAAACCCACTCTAAAAGTGGAATAGAATGATCACGGAACCATTTAAAAGATTTTTTTGACGTATGGCAAGCGGCTCCATCTTGTTGAAAAATAAAATCCTTCCCAGAGATTAATGCATGTTCCATAGTTGGCAACAGAGACTCTTAAAATTCTTAAATATTTGGCTGTGTTAACAATGCCATCGATAAACTGAAGTTTTCCTACACTTCTTTGAAACATTGAACCCCACACCATGATAGATGCTGGAAATTTCACCTTCCTTTTCAAGCCATCGGGATGATATGCTTCATGTTTCTGACGAACAACTCTGCTCCGGTTGTCCCTTACAAAGACTTCAAATCTAAACACATTGCTCCATTGCACGCTGGTCCACTTTTCACAATTCCATATTTTATGTTCTCTTGCCCATTTCAACCTGTTTTTTTTTTTGCTTAGACGTCAACAATGGTTTTTCCTTGGCCTAAGAAAGTTTTATAAATTTCTGTAAATATACATTTAAGAGTCCAATTTAAAAAAATATTACCTTATAGATTCCAAATCCTAATTTTTTAGCTTCCTTATGACATGTAGACCTTGAAACATGTCTTCCAACAACATCGCTCCACAGTACACTCAATTGACTGTAGTTAGCACGTCTGTTATCCTTAATAATTCTTTTCAATGCACGTTTGTCATTGTCCGTCAGTGTAGTTTTCTTCACGTACTGGGGCTTTGGGGCAACTGAACTACTTGATTTGTACAATTTTACAATATTTATAATACTGTATCTTGACAAACCTAATAATTTTCCGATTTCGGAATTGGTTTTTCCTGTTTTTGCTAAGTTCACAATGATTAACCGAATTTTTTCGTCAATAGCTTTGCCTCTGCCCATGTTTTAAAATTATTTAGACAACACTTTTAATACATCACAGTCAATAAACAAACTTTGTTTTCCAATGCCTACTACGCATAACTACCGCAAAAACCCAGTTTTTTTATATACAGTAAAAGGATATGGTACATGAACTCAAAAAATACGTTTGTTTTACGAATATTATTTTTATAATCACAAATTAAATATTACGGAATAAATTTTGACCCCTTTGCTTCTGATATGATTATATTGTCAAAAAATGTACAAAGCAGCATTTACTTTTACTTATTATTTAATAATTTCTAAAGAAACTGAAAATTTCATAGCTGGGCCAACTAAAAGTGGACAGGGCTCGTATTTCGGAGGGGAAATTTTTAATTTAAAACAACTGTCTATGAATAAAGTTATGTAACTTCAGTCCAAGTATTTTTTATAACCTCATGCATTTATCATGTACCAAAATTACAAGTAATAAATTGCAGGCAGGCAATTCAAGTCCCTGTGAATGAAGAAAGCAACGTTAACATTCAATTTCTTAATCTTAGCAGTGGCTCTTGATTCTTTCTCCACCCTAAGATTAAATCCTCTCACATTATAAGACCCTAAGAGCAGTGCAACCAGCATATAAACGCGGTAAGTCCTTCATTAACTAATGTTGATACCCTCACCCTCTAACTGTCAGTTTCGTAAAGGGTAGCATGACGTAAGACTTAAACGTAACAGTTGCATAATAGCATGGCTTGACATATGCTGACTTGTGTACTTTATTTGCTTCTCAACTAAATGTTTATACTGTTCTAAAACTTGAATAGTTGAGAAGTTAATTGGGTAACGGAACAGTAGGAAGTGCGATGCTTAATAACATGCGGTTACGGATACTGAAATGGTTCACTGGCTATTCTCAGGGGCTTTAACCCTTACATGAAATGGTGTTTACAAGATGAAGAAATATGGGGTTATGCATCAACGCTTTCAGAACATAAAATTACTAGTAATAAAAGGATGGTTTAATGTTGAAAAGTATTTAAAAAATTGATGTGAAGTGTGAATATTCACACATTTCAGGGTTTTGCAGGTATGTAATAAGTGAAGGCGGTATGCTGAGTGTGTAGGACAAATTTTACTTTGTAGTAATCATGGCAAAATGAACGATATTTTTAAAATAATTTATCGTCTGTTAATCATATAATAAGACTGGTTATTAAAATTACTCTCTTAAAAATTAAATACAACATTTGTCAAAGTATAAGTAGAATTTTGACAAAATAATTTCTACATAATAAAAATGCAAAAAAAAAACAAAAAATAAAATTCACTCCGTACTCGAACTCGAAACCCTTCGTTTCCACCGCATTTTAGCTTACGACACCAGTGCTCTAACCCATTGCGCTATCGCACGCCTTGCATGTGAGTGTCTTACATTGATATAACTTTTGTACTTTGTGAACCAAAAACCACAAAAAATGCGTTATTTTCCGAAAACATAATCTGATCAAAAATTCCTGTTGTACTATTTCGGTTCACACCAATATACATTACTTAGAACTTTTTTAGATTTTTAGTTTAAACCATCTGGGCTAGAGGGTGTGGGACAAAATTTTTTTTGCACAATTTTGGCAAAAATCGCATCAAAATAATTTATTTTGCAAAAATAAAAATTTGATCGTTAATCCACGTACTAAGGGATTTCATTTGATACCGTACTCAAAATTTTAAAAAAATATTTTTGTTTTCGATGAGCACATATTTGTTTATATTTTTAGGGGGGTATGTTTTTTAGATGTTTTAGTATTTTTCCTATGTGCGGGTCAAAGAGTTGTATAAGCATGCCAAATTTCAACTCTCTAGGTTTAACCGTTTGGCTACAATTTTTACCGAACAGACAGACAGACAGACGACAAAATAACGGTATTAGAGTTTTTTGGTCATACCTACAAAACCCTAATAATTAGTAGGTTTGAAAAGTTTCAGTCTTCTTAGGATTCTTTTTAAAATCAATTAACCCTTGAATTTGTAACCAAATGGCTGGATCTTGAGTAAGATGATAACACGTCCCGCTTTTGGCGGGGTACTTCCGTTTTTAGGATTTAGTAGGTATGACCACTAAAAAACCCTTATAACATCACCCATGTGTCTGTCTGTCTGTCTCTCTGCTGTCTCTCTGTACGGTAGAAATTGTAGCCAAACGACTGAACATAGAGTTGAATAGTTGAAATTTGGCATACTTGTACAACTTTTTGACCCACATATAGGAAAACTATAGAAAGTTCAAAAAAATACAGCACGGGATAAATATAAACAAATATGTATTAAATGGAAAAATAAATATATTTTTTTAAATTTTGAGTGGGGTATTAAATGAAACCTTTCAATTCGTGATGCACAAAAAATGTATTTTTGAAAAATCTTTTTTTATGGGGTTTTTGTCCATTTAATAGCAAAAAACATTTGTCCTCCACCCTATTTCTCAGAGGGGTTGACTAAAAATCTGAAATAATTTTCAATAATGTACATTTATGGGAACCGGAATAGTTCAACAGGAAATTTTGATCAAATTGGTTTTTCGCAAAATATTGATTTTTCCGTGTCGTCGAAAAAAAGAAATTTTTTTAAATTTATTGTGTTATCAAAAGAAAGCTCTTAAGACGTAGATAAAAGAGCGGGGGGTAGTTTTTATTTATTTTTTTAATTTTCCAAAAAAGTACTAAAAAATCAGTGTCCCGCACCTTTTAACCCTAAGGGCTTAATTAAAAATATGAAAAAATTCTAAACATATTTCTATGAAGCGGAAAGGAATTTTTTATCCGATTTCCTTTTTGGAAAATATTACAGTTTTTGTGTAATTGATTTTTTTTAAAATTAAATAGAAGCTCTTTAAGTGCAGATTGAGGAGCGGTAATTGATTTTTAAAATATGTTTTATTTTGACTAAATTTTGCCAAGTATTATGATTTACGTTTAATATCTTAACTAAAATTAAAAAATTATGTTTGTATATTGTCAACTGACAATAACTGAAGCGCCTCTAGTGAGATTTTGAGAAACTGACGGTTGTAGGATAGTTGAGTTTGTGACAAGCATGGGAATATGTTCTTAGAAGTGGAAAGACAGTTAAAGACCATTTTAGAGTGTGTTCCCGTGTGTTTCAATAAATATCACATGAAGATACCATTGAACCTGTCAAAAATATCCTACCAAAGTCAGCCATGATGTGAATGCAGTAGCGCCTCTATCGGTAGTGTCAGATGCCAATACATGAATACAATTCGTTATGGGTAGAGAGTTTATTTTGCAAATATTGACTAGGAAAATAAATAAATAAGCAGCCGGTTGCTGGGAATCAATTTCTAGTAGAGAATCGGTTAGTTTTTCATATAGTCGCAATATAAACAATGTCTCTTTAGGCGTTATGCTCTTGCATGGCAAAATATCGCCCGAGATTTTTTCAATTATACAAAAATAAAATAAAATAAAACATGCGTTAAAATATATATTATGGTATTATTAGAGATATATGATACACGGTAGAAAAATCTAGCAGTAACCTTCTTGTCGTGCCTATCGATTTAAAGGATTTAAAACCAACACTTATGTAATTGTGTTATGTAGTGACAGGCATTCATCGTTTGGCCTTCTAATAATCATCATTCACTGACTAAATACCTACATAACCCTGAAATGTGTGAAAATTCACACTTCACGTCAATTTTTTTAAAAGTTTTCCGGCGTCCTAAGAAGTTTTAAGAATATTTTGTTTTTTAGATAAAATTCCGTATTCAAGCTAGGCCAAGAATTATTTGGCCGACGATATGGAACAGAATAGACAAGGAACTCGGAAAAAATAGACAATTATTTCTAATATCCATTACGACAGGTTCTAAGCGCATAAGTTTGCGATTACCTCAACATTAAATTAAAGGTACACATGACAGCATATTGATAAATTACTAAAAGTAAAATGACATTATCAGTTAAATTTCACTAGTCACTGAAACTTACAAGAATGGCTTGTGACTGCCGGGGAGGCAAGAGGGAAAGACAAATTACCTACGTTTTAATTAGATATGTAATCAACTCGGATAATCTAAATTAATTGAAACATTAGTGACGGATTTATTAAAGTATGGTGAAGATATTTTTACCCTACAATCGTGCTTTGAATTAAATGTTAAATTTTGTGTTGATATTTCTTGTAATTGAAAAATCAATACTTGATAACCAGTTAATTAAAAACCGTTAATAAAAACAGATGTGAGATATATATTTTCATCCAACGGGAAACTCGATGATAATTCGACGTGGCTCGGATTGTAGCAGTATACGTTCAGTTTTCTCAAATAGTACCTAGAATCCCATAAAGCATAAATATAATAATATTCTTGATATGTACATATCCGCAAGAACAAGGATATACCAGAATTGTACTCATGATCCAGTGTAACACAAGAACTGCGAGTTAAACGATTACAATGGACACGTAATGAGAATGAAGGATAATAGAATAGTAAAAAAGATATGGGAAGGTAAAATTAACACAAGTCAAGCAGTAGGAAGAAATCGCAAGAAATAGAAAGATCAACTAAGCGAAAACCTAATAGACCGGGAGCTCATGACAGTTTTTGGTCTCCAATTTCATACAGCATGCCTATAATTAAAAGACTTTAAATTTGTTATAACTTTCTTTTGACAAAAGGGCATGCAATATTAAATCAGAGAAAAACACAAAAATTTTGTGCAAGTGGAAATGCAATTTTCTCTATGACCGGAAAGCGTGCAGGGGTTTAGTATCATCCTTTTTTTGTTGTCACAGGGTAAATATTCTCTCCTCCAAAAGGCATGCTGTATGAAATCGGAGATCAGAAATGTCATGAGCTCCCGGTCTATAACAAGTATTGGTATGCGGGATACATAGAAAGACCTGAGAGATCAGTATGGAGGATTTATGTGAATGAAGCCGTTTAGTTCCATGTTTAATGACGTCCTCCTCTTAATCTACCTCCAAAAGTTCTGGATAGCCACATATTTTTGTTGGTCTTTCTCTCTTTATTATGGTAATGTGTCCATACCAACTTAATTTTTTTTTATATGTCTCTCTATTATTTTTTCTTTTGGTTCTTACTGGTTCTTATGGTAGCATTGTTTCGCCTTTAATTTTCTCTATTTTTGTGATATTTTTCACGTTTTTTTTTTTTTTAAATAACTCTTTGATGTATTTGATAAACAATTATTTAAAAAAATAATTTTCTTCTTGAGTGAAATACTCCATTAGTGCTGTAGAAATGTGGAGGTTGCAACTTTTACATGTACCAATAATTATAGGTTGTATAAGTTAAAAGTTACAAACTATACTTGTTTTCTAGGTAAACATTTATTTTTGTGTAAGAGTACTTAAAATGAAATAAAAATGAATAAACTTTCAGACTCACCAATATTCTGCTTTATACCTTTCCTCCAAACAATAATGTCCTTTTTAGGGTTTTGTAGGTATGACCAAAATACCCTTATACCGTCATTTTATCGTCTGTCTGTTCGGTAAAAATTGTAGCCAAACGGCTAAACCTAGAGAGTTGAAATTTGGCATGCTTATACAACTCTTTGACCCGCACATAGGAAAAATACTAAAACATCTAAAAAACATACCCCCTAAAAATATAAACAAATATGTGCTCATCGAAAACAAAAATATTTTTTTTTAATTCTGAGTAGGGTATCAAATGAAAGCCCTTAGTACGTGGATTAACAATCAAAATTTTATTTTTGCAAAATAAATTATTTTCACGAGTTTTTTGCCAAAATTATGCAAAAAAATTTTTGTCCCACACCCTGTAGCCCAGATGGTTGAAACTAAAAATCTGAAAAAATTCTAAGTAATGTACATTCATGTGAACTGGAATAGTACAACAGGAATTTTTGATCAGATTATGTTTTCGGAAAATAATGCATTTTTTGTGTTTTGAACCAAAATATGTTAAATATTTAATTCGCTATGTAACCCAGTAGGTAAGTCAGCGCTCATAGCGATGTACGTTTTGTCATTGGTTTTCTAATTTGCCAAAGAGGTAACTTGCAAACTAGAGTTCGAATCCTGTCAATTTTTTTTTTGCAGTTTTCTTTTGTTTAAATAATTTTGTCAAAATTCTAGTTATATTTTGGTAAATGTTGCATTTAATTTTTAAAAGCGTAAATTTAATAACCAGTGGGAAGTGTTGAAATTATAATTTAATTCTATGTTTGATGTATACGAAATCAGAGGGCGGGGCTAATGATTTAAGCAACCAATAGAAGCCATAGGCGCAATTTTCAAAATCTTAATGAACCTTTCCGGTAAATGAACCTTTCATGTAAAAAAAATACTGCACATATTTAGAAACTTAAATAATGGTATTAGGCATTCGAATTAAAATTCATAAAAAAATATTTTGACATAAAATTTGTTTTGGCATCCCAAATAATCATCATTCAGTTACTAAATACCTGCAAAACCCTGAAATGTGTGAAAATTCACACTTCAATTTTTTTTTACATTATAATTTATATCGAAATTTGTAAAATACTTTTCTTTTAGTAGCTAGTGCTGTCGTAGCTTGGACGCAGCCGTTACATATGCAAACCTACAGACTAAAACAAAAGAAACAAAAGGCAAAAATTCCGAAATTATAATCCTTTGTATCTCTTATAATGCATGAGTTAGAAATGCTTAAACAGTTCCCGATGGCACTTTGTAGTGCAATGAGTGAAGTGATTGGATTAGTAATCTTGTATATTTGGTACTTGTCATTAAATTGGATGAAACCAATGATAAAACGGGGTAATTTATTTTCAAGACGTTGTCAATCCTGTAATAATAATTTTATATACTTCCCCTTGTTATACTTTTCTATGTTCTTGTACGATTCACAATCTGATTAAATAAATAACGATACGTTCCATTCGGTTGTGTGATGTTATGCAGAACATTCTACATTCGAGAAAACTGTTATGATAAACTTACTATACACAACATATGTAGCTACATTGAACTGTACAACATTCTGCAGATGTTATCGCTGCACAATATGCAATGTTTTACATGTGTAGAATTCTGCATTGACCAATGCAAACATTCTACCTATCTCAAACATACTACAGTACTCAAGTACCTATATCACGACCTACTGCATAATCTACAACACTGTATTCTAAATATTTATTGAGAAACAGATTACATTATTCGATTAGGAAATTGTTGGTTTTGTTTATGTTATGTTTTTATTGTTTTCCATTACTGATTTATAAAATAAACCAGAGACAAAAAGGAATATTGTGAACAGAAGACTTTCTGAATTATTTGTGTTTTAAAAATGCATGAAATAAGACAATCATGTAATAAAAATGCATAATCTATCTAAGTTTGTTCTCATTGCTGATGAATCTTGACTTGTACAACATGAATTAGCTTCTATGTACGATGATGTGTTAGGAACTATGTGTTACACCCAGCTTAGCATACAAGGCGGGAACCCTTACTCTGACTAAAGCTTTTGAAAGCTGCAAGTATCAAAAGCAAAAATATTACAAGATTCTTCTTTCGACAATTGTCAACAGTCTCGTTGGAGTCTTCATTGATTTGTGCGCCAAGCAGTCAACGTAATACGAAGTACCTGTAAAGCTATTGAAAATACAAGTATCTGTACCAGTTTGACTTTTGTACAGAGCGATCAACAAATCTTGTCCGTTATGCAATACTTGATAGAAACAAACAGAAACAAATAGTCGTACATTCTATTTTTATTACCTGATACGAATTGATTATTAAATGAACACTATTTTTCTCTACACGTCAATGAGTTGATAACAGGTATTAAGTTAGGAACACTTATTTTCTTTGTTCCTCGGGTGAGTTCGGGCAATTAAAGTAATCTGATTGGTTTTTTGTTAAATTGGGATTTTCAGCTGTGAATTAGAATACAGATTTCATATTTTTATCAAATTCTTTGTTTACTGTTATGTAACGGACAAGAAATAATGATCGCACGGTACTACGAAAGATTTTGAAACTACGAATAGCTTTGTCAACTGTTCTCGTAAGAGTGAAGCGAATTTTAATGATTCTGGAAGAACCTACGTTACTGCTAATTTCGGTACAACTGTAGCTTTGAAAATTGTTAAACTGCAGTTATCATAACGAATAAACGTAGTTGTACAGCTTTAGCACGTACTTCATTTTAGAAACATTTGCCAAATCCTGTATGTTTTCATTGGAAGATTTGATGTAATGGGTTGGCCACTAATAACTAGCCCGTCTGACCATCTATTAAGGGACATTGACATAGCGTACTCCCAACATATTTTAAAGACAAGGAGAAAAGATACCCTTCCTCACAATTTCGCGATTTCGACTAATTCTGATAGCACGCTCATATACATTTTTAATTAGTTATCAATAGTCCTTTCAAACGTTAGAAAGCAGTACAGGGTAAATGGAGTAGTTTATTCATACTCTCTAATAGGTTATCCCTATAACACTATCCTTTTCTTTCTTGGCGAGGTTGCCAGCTGTAAAACGCGCTAGTCATTAAAAACGCGTAACCAATGGTTTTTAAATTTTCCGTGATACTTTTTCCATTTAATTTCAATGAATTATCAACAAAAGATTATAAAATAACTCATAATATTTTGGATTCCTTAGCATTTTTGACACTTTTACAACATTTGCCACGATCATTACCTCGGCAAACTCATAAACTAACAAAATCTTGTTGGATTTTTGATTTTAGATGATCCAGTGACGAGTTATGCTGGTCACCGCAAAATCTAATTTTTTTCCCGGAGTCTGAGAAGATTTGCCACAGCTGGCTCATTTCGCCATATTTTGCCTTCAAAATTTTTTTGTATCTTCTTCAAAACATACTTTATAAATGTACTTAGTTTGAAAATGAATAAATTTAACCATATATTTGAAAAAAATTCACAAAAATATGCTTAAAATGTGGTTATCAGACCTTATCTCCCCCCTTAAGTCTCATTTATAATAGGTCCATAACATAAACACATCGCATATACATAATGCTAATCAATGGTGTATCACTGTTGTGCTTATAGTAAGAACAACTGTTTACAATAAACAGACAACATACTCCATTGATACATCTTTATGTTTATGCCATGCCCTGCGATGGATCTATTATAAATGAAGCTTTACTAGTACATTCTTACATAACCCGTAATGTATAAACAGTTGCAATACTGTTTAATAAGCGCACCATATGTGACGATACTTAATATTGCATGAGCACAGCGTTAATTTTATCTTTCATTGCCAACTGTAATAACTTAATATTCCCTTAATAGTCAGAATAATAAAATATTAATTCCCTAAACCAATCAAACATTAAGCAATTGTCGTAACATTCAAGAACACATTTAGAAACGTTCTTACTACCTATCTTACCGCGTAGCCTGGTGTTAAAACCAAGAATTAATGCTGTATTCTGGGAATAAGCCAAAGGCATTGTTTTATGTTCAAGTCAGTTAATTAAAAACAGTCGAACTCTATTGTCGTTAACATTAATATTTAATGTAATAATCAGAATTATAGCATTTTATTGTTAATCATCGAATCGATTGCCATAAAAGAAACTGTTTACTAAATAGCGTCATTAAAAAGACATTTTCATAAACATAGAATTTTTCTTTATAATTAATTTTCCTTATAAGTGAACAATAAATTAATATATAAATAAATATAAGTTAAGTATATAATTCGAATCATGAGGCCGGTAATGTAAAGAACTATTTCGGATTATGAATGCTGGAGGGAATGTAATGTAAAGAATATACATTCATGAATGCTGGAGGGAAATGGAAAAACGGAATCAACAAGGAAAGCCACTATCAAGATGGGAAAAGGAAAGGAAGGAAATGTACGAATATTATGGCTACTCAACAACAGCAGTAAGACTAAAAAGAATGAATGGAGAAGAATTGGTGCACGAAGTAACAGAGCGAATGACTGACATACAACAAACGGAGCAAGATACAAAAATAAGAGAGTCAAGGTATAATAACAAATATGAAAAGACCTGGACGGTGAGAAAACCACAGTATCTGACAGAAAAAGGCAGTAGAGAGAAGAAAAAAGTGATAGCGAGATTTAGATGTGGAAATGAGGAGAGGGACAATAATTTTTGGATGAAAGAGGAAGAAAGAACATGTAGAATGCGCAGGGAAGGTAAGGAGACAATGGAACATTTGTTGGAAGAATGTGAAGAAATACGACACAGAACGGAAACGAGAAAGGAAATTTTGGATGAAACAGGAAAGGGGTATGAATGGATGAAAGAAGTGAAAAACAGAAGGGAGGAAATTAAGGAAAGGAGTCAACGAAGATATTAACTAGAGGAGAAGGAGAGTAGATTTTAAGCCGAAAGGCGAAAATTACAATTATTATTAAGTATAAGTTAATTGTTGTAAGATAAAATGTAGTATATAATATTTAATAATAAAAATATCTATCTATCTATTTCGGATTATTTAATTCGAAAACATTGGTGGAGTTATTGAACTAAAATGGAAATAAAAAAATGTATTATCAATGTTAATGGTAATCCGATCTTTCATGGACAAAGATCATCTTGTCATTTGAGTTGACGATGCTGGTTACATTGTACATACATCTATAAGAAAAAAATAGGTCATATTTGGAATAGTGGATTTTTTCGGTTAACAACATTTTCCTCGAACCTTAGTACAGCGTCTCCCAACATTTTTTCATGGTGGACCGGCAAACGACCTAGAAAAAATTCGCGGGCCGGCAAGTTTAGAAAGTAATGTGTATCGCAAAAGTTTTATATTTTTTATTGCACTAATTACAAACACAAAAAAATCAGCTGTGGCCACCACAGGACCGACCGCCATCATAAAGTACTTCATAAAGTAATACATTCTAGCAGCAGAGTAGAAATAACTTGGCTTAATATATTCTAACAGAGATATTATTTATCATGACCATGGAAACGTTACATATAAGTATGAAAAAATTTTACAAAAATTATTCGAAATTTTTCGTTTTATCAAAAAACGTCTCAAATAAAAGTTATTAATTATTGCTTTTATAGCAACTTTTATTCAATAATTTTTTTCGAAATATTTTTCTGTTGTGAAATATTCATAAAAATCTTAAAATCGACACGAGTAAACTCCCATTTTTAGTCAGCCGATTTTTACCAAAAGTTGATCAACTCGAGCCATTGATGGCAGAAGCTTAAATATGAAGTTTCATAAAAATCCTTTCAGCCGAATTTGCTCTGCACGTGTACACAGACGGACAGACGGACAGACAGACGAACAGACAGACGGACAGACAGACCGTCAGACATCATGCTAAAAATAGTCAAAACGTTATGTAGGGACCTCAATTCGTGGAGATCCATCGAAATCTCGAAATGTCACAATCGGTATGATCACAATACCTCCCTTATATATGTTGGCGGTCGGTAAAAATGTTACTATGTGTTTAAAATTCCTTGTAGCTATCTAGTAATGTATTCAAATTTAAATTGTGTAGTTCAATTTTCTTAAGTGATTCTACCATTTTTTTTTTTTTCAAGCCTCTTTACAAATAACAATCAATAAATGTATGTTATAGTAATAGTATTTATTTTCATGTCTGACATCTTACGACTTTTCTATTTGTCATTATAAATAATATATAGGTGATATAAAGATAAGCAATATTTTATATAAAAAAAAGTAATGAAGAAACAGGGGGCATTTAATATTTAGTACGCTAAACGCAACTGAAAAGCAAAAAGCAAAAGTTCTACTGACTTGGTTGTGTCATAGCCATAGGTCTAAAGAGGATTTTAATCGAAAGATGGTGTAGGTTGCGCTTATTTAGATCCACAGTACAACCATAATCATCAAGTCAAACTCCCTGACCAAACGTTTATATACAATGCCGAATTGATCGCTATAAAACTAAGTTTAGACTATTTAAGAAACCATATTCATAATGAATTCGTAATACTTTGTGATAATAAGAGCGCTGTCCAGAAACTAAAATATCCAAACTTTTCTAAGGATAATAACTCTTTAATTTATGATATATTAAAATCTGTACAAGATCTAACCTTTAGAGATAAATCGATAAAAATATGCTGGATCAAGGGTCACTCGAACTCCAAATTTAATAATCAAGTAGATATTCTAGCAAAGGAGGCCGTTTTAAAAGGAATGCCGCTACAAATACCACCTAGCAACAATGAAATTAATTTAAAATTAAAAGAAATTGTTCTAAATCAATGGCAACATGATTTCCTACAGTCACTTAAACATAAAGCATCATATTATGGAGAAATCCAGACAACACTACCAAAAAAACACTGGTTCTCGTCAGACCAAAACAGGGCTTTCATCTGTACTATAATACGACTAAGATTTAATCATAACCTCTCACCTTCTCATCTGCATAGAATAAACTTGAAATCAACCCCGTACTGTCAATGTGATGACCAGTCTATTGGTGACGTTAACCACTTACTTTTTAAATGTCCATTATATTTCGGTAATCGTACAAAATTTTTAAATAAATTAATTTCAGAAAATATCCCATTTCCAACAAACATTCAAACACTTTTGGCCACAAACTCGATGAAAATTTATAATATAATCTTTGACTACATCAAAGTAGAAAAAATTAAAGTGTAATAAAATCGTATTTATACTTAACATTAATACTAATATATTCTGGCTAATAGTCTCTTAACGACAAAAATTTTGGTAAAAATAAAAATGAAGAAGAATAAATAAATTTTATATTTGTATTTTAATGTCTATTGTAATTCGTAATTGTAATTTTATTGTTATCAACTATTATTATGTATTTTATATGTAACTTATATTATTATTGCTATATTATTTTATTGCATACATCACTGGTTAATAGTCAGTGCAACTAAGACCAATAAATACTAATTAAAAAAAAAAAGAGGATTTTGGGTAGCCCTAATTTATGCAGATATCCTGGAGAACTGCAATGAATAAAAGTTAAATTAAACAGGTTTTTTTTTTCACTGTAAAATTTCATCATTCAATTAAATGTCATGAATATCGTTATTTTTCGTTCTGAATTTCTTGTTAATAATCTGTCATTGAAGACAGATAACGCCAATTATTTTCGATTATGGAATTGTTGATTCTAGCAGAGATTTGTATGGCAGTGAATGCTCTTTACTAATTGGTGGCTGAATTCAATGTGCAGTGAATGTAACAAGCATTCGACGTGGTTCCATTCAGATTGTCCGCCAATCTGAAAAGGCTCTTCAAATTAACATGAAATGCTGGCTTTTTATTTCATTTCAACTTCTATGACATACTTTTAAATTTACTAAATTGAATTCAGAATATTATGATTACTCAAAATATACTTGAAACAATCTTACATTAGAAATATATATGAAAATCTGATTTAAATATATGTAAAAATGTATTAAAAATAAAACAGGTTCTCACAAAGTCCCTCTCGCTTTCTCTCTGAAATTTTAATAAATCCTCAATCAAAATGTATAACTATTTATATAAAGATACAAAGTAACAAAATATAAACTATTTTAGATCATGTAGTACCAAGTAACTTCCAAATTTAACGTTATACCTCATCTTCAATAATAAAAAAATAGTGTATTCAATTTCAACCACCTGTATACTATTGATAAAATATTAATATATGTGTTTATTCTCATAAAGAATTATTTTAAGCAATTCTGTTCCTTATTGTATTAATTGTTAATGACTATATTCCTTAATGAGCTTTATCAGGATTAACCATCTTGATATGTAGTGATACGTGATTTTTGCAAGTGGCGTCTTCATTTTTTTCTGACGTTTTTAGTTATTTTTAAGTGATAAAAATGTAGAAAATATTTGAAATAGTGTGTTATAGTGTGGACTTTAGTTTGGACTATATGCAGACCAAAATTGGAGCGACTGGAAAGGTATTTGTAGAAATTTTTGTTAATTTTTATCATGTATGTCATTGTTATATAGAATGTGCTTCTATGGACAATATAAAAACACATACATGCATACACTATCGGCTATAACTAGAGAAACAAAACTATTTTTTAAATCATTTTCATAAATCCCGATTATTGACTAAATGAATATTGAATTATATTGGTATAGAAACAACAATTTATTAGTTAGAACCTGCTCTTAAAAATATTTGTTGTACTGGTACAATAAATAAAATAATTAACTTTCTGCTGCAGTAGACCATCTGCATATTTCTTTTGTAAGATTTAATAATAAAACAATTTTTTGTGGTTAAATTTTTTCCTTCGCCCTAGCTCCCGTTCATGTCCCGGTTTAGAGTTTCATAATTATGGTAAGCCTATGTATATATATATATATATATATATATGAGTCATTCTTTTTCATCGAGAGACCCCATGCTGTCCAAAAATATATTAGTCTATGAAAGGTCTACCAGGGCTCATTCGATGCTTATTGTAGTCTAGTTTCGAAATCCGAGTGGCTCTTTTACGGAAACATATATACATATATAGGGGGGCCGCAGACAATATTTAAGTTATTTTGGGGTCCCATGCCAGAAAAGGTTGAGAAACACTGTTCTACAGTATCTCCGGTAAATTTATGTAGAAAACAATCATTCAAAATATGTTCAACCGTTATGTTACTTGTATTAGAAAACGGGGTTAGCAATGAAAGGGTTAAAACTGCAACAATAATTGTGCATGAAACGTTATAATCCTGTATCAGTACTAAGCACAAAGTCCAATCAACAGTTTTATACAGTTTAATATTTTGAACACAATAAGCTAATAACAGTGATTCTCTTGTTGCTAATACCCATACTATACCGTATCTTTTGTGTTGATAAATGCCTTATAGTTATTATAAATTTCAAAATAGAACAAAGCCATGTTTTTATAAAACATAATATAGTTTAAAACAGGTATTGTAGTGTATAATAAACTGTCTCAAACTCGTTTGCAAAAACTTTACATGCAAAATAATATGCGCATGGTATGGACATTGATGGATTGTATATCAATCTATCCTAATTTCTAGGTCATAGCAGGAGACTTCGACATTCTAGTCTAGACATATATAAACCAACTCGTTAACTGAAACTTGTGTTCAAAGTAAAGTCTTCAAATGATTCGGTTTCAAATAGAATGTGTGATGGGAGATAATGAATGTCTGGAATTTAGAAGATGATTTGATTAAAACCTCTGATTTGAAACACATTTGTATCGTAATCTGATTTAGTTTTTTTTAAACACATACTTATGGTATTGATTAACCATTCAGACATCACTGAGCATTTTTGATATGAAAACAAAGATTATCTCAAAGCATGTGCCAGCAATGAACTAAATTATTTATGTACCTAAGAGTTTTGACAAAAGATGGTAAAATTTATCCAAATGTCTAAAGGTCCCTTATCACGTGACATTAAAGGTCATGGTAGGAGGTTGTACGGGTGTCGGACAGCAATGCAACGTTTTAATTGCTGTCTGAAAGCCGTACAACCTCTTGCCAGATTCATACATCTAAGGACACAAACATTCCTCATTAATGGTCACGATAATTGGTCGCGACAATGTGACATTTTTGAAAGTTTGATTTCACGTATATTAACATAATGGTGTTTCTGTTCAGGTAAAAATGGCGTCAAATGAAGCATTCATGGTTGCCACTCACTTGAGAAGTGAATTATCAGTTTAGAAATTTATAGAAATTTATGTGAAGTGTGAATTTTCACACATTTCAGGGTTTTGTAAGTACTTAATAAGAATAAGTATAAATCTATCTGTTTCCTATTGTGGTCATACAACCTCACCTTTTAAAGTCACTTCCGGAGTCCCACAAGGATCAAATTTAGGTCCTCTTCTTTTTTTAATATTTATTGATGACATTAATAATGTAATAGTCAGTGAAAGATTAGTTTTTGCCGAAAATTTTCCACACTATCTCTTCAAATAATGATTGCCACATTCTTCAAAACGACCTGGAAAATATCTCTAATTGGTGCACCTTAAACAAACTTAACCTCAATCTTTCTAAATGTAAAATTCCAGCATTTACACGAAAATGTAACCCTACTATTTTCTCCTATTCGATACTTAATCAGTTGCTTACTCGTTGCGAAAGTACCCGGGATCTGGGTATCGAGTTTGATAGTAGACTTACTTTTAACTCGCATATAGATACGATTTGTTCTTCGTCCTATAAAATGCTAGGATTTATTATCAGGAATTCACGCACTTTTTCAAACATAAACGTTATCTTCACACTTTATTATGCATTCATTCGCTCGAAAATTGAATATTGTTCAATAGTATGGGATTCCATTTATGAGATTCAAAAGAATGCCATTGAAAAAGTGCAACATAAATTTTTAAAGTTCATCTAATTTAAAGTTATGGGATCCTACCCCCCTTTCGATCTCTCGTATAGTACCCTTCTTCATATTTTTTTCACCAAATCTTTAAGTGAGCGTCGTGAGTTAAGCTCCACAAACTATCTTAAAAAATTAGTATCAAATCTAATTGACGATCCACTTTCCTTTCAACAATTAAATTTCCACATCCCATATTTCCGTACAAGGCATTCCTCACTTTTTTATCTTCTCCAGGCACATACCAATCTATTCCTTAAATCCCCATTGAACAGGATGTGTTCATATTATGAGCAGAATACAAAAATTGAACTGTTCTAATAATTCTAATAATTTTCATATAAAGTTCTATAAATTTATTCATTTTTGTGTATTATTATTTTATGCTCAGTGATTTTTTATGTTTAATAGTTTTTAATTTTTAAGTCTTAATATTGTTAATTATGTTCCTGTCCAATTTTAGCTATGCTGTTGGGACAGATGTATTAAATAAATAAATAAATTAATAAGAAGCCAACAGAATACTAGATGTCTAGGACAATATTTTTCAAAACCAAACTTTATTGTGAATACAGAACTTTTGTCAAGAACCCACACCCATTGCTAGGAGAATAAATATGTGTAAGCGGAAATGTATTGAGCATATGTTAAGAGGTTCCTGTAAAATTACAAATGAAGTGCAAATCGGAAGTCCCAGAGCAGTGCTAGCAGTTGTGCCGGTTTTCCCCCAAAAATTCAAAAAAACATTTTTCGAAAAGCTAATCTGATTAAAAATTCCTGTTGAAATATTATGGTTCTCATATATACGTTATGGAGATTTTTAGATTAACCGCTCTGGGAGATAGAGCTTTCTTTAACTGATGGTTACTGGAAACGAGAAACACTTGTCTTCGACAAACTTACGCCCTTGAAACCGCTAGTTCACAGTCCTAGCAGATGTAGCGATCTTCCCCACAAAAATAAAAAAAATAAAATGGTATTTCTGGAAAGGAAGTTAAAGCGCTGGATGAAAAACGAGTACATTGGAAATTTGTTAGAAATTTTTTAGATTTTTATTTTAATCCCTTTGTGTTAAAATGGAAAGTATTGTTTTAATATATTATTGGAAAAAATCGAATTAAAATTTAAAAAAAAAAATACTTTTCGTTCTTTAATCTACGTCTTAAGAGCTTTTTTCTGACATAACACAATAAATTATAAAAAAAAAAATTCAACGACACAAAAAAATCGGTATTTTTCGAAAAAACTATTCTGATCAAAAATTCCTGTTGAACTATTCCGGTTCCCGTAGCTCTTAGCACTTTCCAATATAGCCTGAAAAAAACAACAATTAAAGTAGTTTTTGACTTGAATTCGTGAAGGTCCAGAAAATAATCGACCTAGATGGAAACGCTAAGCATTCTGATAAGTTTAACAAACCTGTTCTGTGTAGAACGACGCACAAATATCTCTATTTTAATACAATTGAACATCCGTGCTATATTGTCTAGAATCGATAATTTACTAATATTATTTAAGATATTTGTCATTATTATGTCATTATCATATCATTATCATATTATGTCAAAAGCATTTGATAAAATACAACACCACGAATTACTTAAAGCTCTACATAGGTTTGGTATATCTCCAAAGACATGTGCATGGTTCCATTCCTATCTGCATAACCGTAAACAATATGTAGAGTTTCAAGGCTCAAGATCAAGTGAATATGTATCATCCAGTGGCGTGCCGCAAGGTTCAAATCTCGGGCCACTCCTCTTTCTTCTAGTAATAAATGACGTTCCCATTCTCATAAAACATTGTAAGTGTTTATTATTCGCAGACGACATTAAAATTTATAAACATATTTATGATCTTACGGATTGTCATATGCTGAATGGTGACTTACAGCAACTATGCGAATGGAGTAAATCCAGCGGTCTACTTTTTAATGTTACAAAATGTAAAGTAATGACTTATTCCAGAAAACGCAAAACCATAATTTACAACTATGAGATGGATGGACGTACCATTGAGCGAACTGAGTTAATTAGGGACCTTGGAATATATTTTGATCCAGCACTTAATTTCAATGCACATATTATCAAAACTAAAAATAACGCCCTTAAAAATATGGGATTTATTTTTCGAATAACGAAAGCCTTTCGCGATACCCGGGTATATACTGTGTTATTTAACTCCTTCATCAGGTCTATTCTTGAATATGGATCTATCATATGGTCGCCGTACCACACGACACGTATAAAAAACTTAGAAACTGTGCAAACGCGATATTTCCGTCTGGTTGATTTTCGTTTAACAGGTACCTACCCTAAATTTTTACCTTCTAGTCAAATTTTAAATAAGTATAATGTAAAATCATTGTCAGGAAGAAGAGATATTGCATCACTCTTGTTTTTATATAAAGTGTTTAATAATGCAATCGACTGTTCTACGATTCTAATGAATATAGGCATAAGAGTACCTGCACGTCATAACAGGATTAGGGATAGTTTATTTACCTGCAGAAGGGCTAATACTGAGCACTATGAAATGAGTCCTGTTAATAAAATGACAGCCCTTTATAATGCATATTTGTCTAGAGATAGATCCATTGATATTTTCAATTTAAATTATTCATCTTTTCGGGGAATCATATTGACAATGACCAAATAATGCATAATGTTTCTAACGTGTGAAACTAAAGCTCATTTTGTTTTAAATCACTGTATATTTTGTTCAATTTGTTTTGTTTATTTTGTTTTGTTAGGTTTTTGTATTGTATATTTTTGTGTATACCTATTTACTTTTTGTGTACTTTTATGTATTGTATGTTTCTTGATATAAAGACACAATCAGGACAGTTATGTCTGTGGTGTCTAATAAATAAATAAATAAATAAATAAATAAATAAATATTTGGGCACCTATAATAACGACGGCTATGGAAAAGATACTAGAAAGCAAGGTAAATAGGCGTTCATGTTGTAGAATACGTAATAAATGGCACTGCATGAAGCAACACAAGTGACTTAAGAGAGAAACGTGGTGAAACACTATAAATATGAAACTATCGAGTCATACTAAGACCATACATCTTTTGAGGTAATGGGAATAATAAAGAAAATTTTCTTCAACAACATTTTTAGAATTAAAAAACATTCTATCTTAAAAGAAATAACGACTACAAAACAAAAAACAAACGTATTGTAAAAATTGAAAAGGAGAAAAGAAAAATCTCAATTCCAATTCAGGAAACAGTTCGTCCTTCAAACACAACATCCCTTTATCACTGCTTCTTTCTCTGCCGTTTGAATTAACAAAACACAAGGGTGTCGATTGGAAAATATAAATTCATAACCATCAAAAAGAAATATGGTTTTAAATTGGTAAAATATTAATACCTACATACATAACACAGATTAAATTTTTATTTGAAAAATAATTGGAATTCCAAAAATGAAATTTGAATTTTCAGATTTTTTTAAACTGTATTTTTAACACAAAGAGAAATTTTATTTATATTTTACATTTGGGAAAATTTAAATAAATTCAAGCTTGTCATTTTATTTGAAAAGATGATGGCTGTTAGACAAAAAGCACTATTTAGTAGTGTAGTAGAACTAGTAAACATGGTCTCGATGTTCAAATAATGAAGAAATAGACAACATCATAAAAACAAAAAGGAGTTACCACAATTAAAAAAACAGAAACCAATAAAGGACATCTTCAAAATAATCAGAAATATCAGGCTTCATCAACACACATTTAAATGAATAAACACTGACAAAACCTACAAACTAAGAAATATTGTCACAAAGGTAATCCTAGGTCAGGATTGCGACATTGTAACATTGTGACGCTCAGCTGTTTGAGTAAAAAACTATTTGGCAACGTCTGGCATATGTTACCTGATTACGAATTGCATAATAATAATAATAATCTTTATTAAACTTCAAAAAAAAGGTACAAGTTATGTCGACAGAGTGTAATTAGTACACAGAAATAATTGAAAAGTATTACATATAATATAAATTAAATAGTGTATACAATTTTGTCATTGAAAAATTCTTGCAGTGAATAGTATGTCTTTTCAAGTAGAATGTTTTTAAACTTCTTCTTAAATATAGAGCTTCTTTCTTGTCTGAGGCCTTCTGGGAGATGATTATATATGCGGATTTCTATGTTCTGTCTTGATGAGGGCTGTAATCTGATTTTAGGAACTGTAAGATTTTTCTTAGACCGAATGTTGTGGTTATGAGATTGTTCTCTAGTACTTAGGGTTGAACACATTTTCTTACTTTCCAGAGCTTGAATTAATACAAATTGGTCATAAAAAGTAAGAATCTTGAGCTTCTTGAAAATAGGTTTACAATGGCTAGTTCTTGAAGAAGCTACAATAGCTCTGACAGCCTTTTTTTGTAGTTTAAATACCCTTCCTGCTTGTGGCGTACCACCCCATAGTAGTAAGCCATATGACATGATGGAGTGAAATAAACAAAAATAGGTTTGTAGGGCGATTTGTTTATTTGCAACAGTCTTGATTCTTCTAATAGCAAATATTGCACTATTGAGTTTCAAACCGATTTTGTCTACATGAAGACTCCATGTCAACCTGGAATCAAGGTGCAATCCTAGGAAAGTGCCTGTCTCATTACTTCCACGTTGTCTGTTAGATGTAAAGGTGATAGTTTTTGTTTTGTTCTGATTGAGCGTTAATTCATTAGCTCCAAACCATACTGCTGTTTCGGAATAAGAATTTGATGTTTTTTGTTTCAAACTTTCTGGATCGTTGTCACTAGTTCCTAATGTTGTATCGTCCGCAAATATAACAGGGAAAGATGTTACGTTGTCCGGCAGATCGTTTATATATATTATGAAAAAGAGGGGTCCTAAGATCGAACCTTGTGGTACACCTTCCTCAATAAGTAAGGGTTCACTGAATGAGGTTTTGTGACATACTATCTGTTTCCTATTTGTTAAATAGGACTGTATGAGCTTGAGAGGAGTACCTCTGATACCATAATATTCTAATTTATTCATACGCCGCATTTTCGTAATAAGGAAATATTTATCATGATGGATGAATATTGGAACTAGGTTAACCACTAGTACAAATGGATGGACGTCGCACGGTATCGGGGCCTATCCTAACCTAGCTAACTCTTCTACACGTACTAGTCCACATGAATAGCATGAACGCCAGATATTCGTACCGCTGGTGAGCCAAGCAAGTAGTACCATGGGAGTGGGAGAAGGCTTCTCGAAGCTCCTCGACTCCTTGATGGGCAGCTCCCGCCTCGGAGGTAGGTCCTAGCGATCCTGTCCAACACGGGGTGGACCGAGGGCTTCTCCAACTCCATGGTTTCATACAATTACTTTGACAACAGTAAATCATCGTAAATGTAATATATATTTAATAAATTGTATTGTTGAAATTAGGAGTTGCATTTCAATCAAACCACCCACGTGACAATATGTAGAAAATCGTATATTTCTTTTCCCTATGGAATCTGAATAATCAAAACACAAACAAAGGGAGAAGTCATTGATATAAATTAAAAATAGTAGTGGGCCGAGAACAGAACCTTGGGGGACACTGAGAAAAAGAGGAAGAGGTTCAGATTTGTGGCCGTCAATTTGGGTGAATTGTTGTCGATTGGATAAAAAAGACTTAAGCATAGAACAGCTATTGTCGTCAAAGCCATAAAAGGGGAGTTTATTAAGTAAAATGCTGTGTGAAATGCAATCAAAAGCTTTGCTTAAGTCCAGAAAATTGCTGAGACAGTACTCGCCAGATTCAAGTGCTTCCGTGGCATAAGCAATATAATCTAGGAGTGCGTGAGTCGTGTTTAGGTTGTTTCTGAAACCAAATTGACTATTGGAGAATAAGTTATATTTAGTGAAATGCTGCATTATCTGCATGTGAAGAATTTTTTCTAATATCTTGGAAAAGTTCGGAAGAATTGATATGGGTCTGTAGTTGTTAAGGTTATTTAAATCTCCTTTCTTGAATATTGGCAAAACTTTGGCCCGTTTTAATACGTCAGGAAAGCAATTATTCTGCATACAGTCGTTAAACACCTTGGTTAAAATCGGAATTAAGGGATCTTTGACAGATTTTATGACCTTTGAAGATAGGTCGTAGACGTCACGAGTATTGCTGTTTTTTAGCGAAGAGATAATGTCCCGGACTGTAATTTCACTAACTTGTTCAAATGAAAAGTTTGGGAAGGAAGAATTAAGGCGAGACCGTAAGAAGAATTCAGGCGATACATCGGAGGAAGGTAGTTTATTACTTAATGTTTTGGCAATTGTGGAGAAATATATACTATAACTGAAGACATAAGAATCATCTTAGATAAAGCGGTTATATGCAACGAATGAGAGATGATAGGTTAACGAATTAAATTTTATCATGGTGACCAAGAAGAAAGAGAAAAGGGAAGATCTAGCAAAAGGTAGATAGAAAGAATCCGAAAAGAGAATTATTGAAATAAGTTTATTCATGGACACCAAGAGATAAGAAAAACAGACCAAGGAAAAGCTGGATAGAAGAAATTCGAGAAAAAATATCCGAAAGAGTACTGAGTAAAAAATAGTATCAAGATAGATGTAAGTGAATACTAGAAATCTAAAGCCGTCATAGAGTTTTAAAGACTGATATTACCAATAATAACGCTGATGATGATTTGTGTGTTGGCGTTTATTAGAATTTTTTTCGGTTATCTTAACTGCAGTACATTTTTATTTTGTGTAATTTTTCTCGAGTTATTAATTAATCTGATCAACAGACGTGAAATTAATATTGAACCATTTTCATTAAATCCGTAGACACTTTTTTGTAAAGACACAGATGGTTAAACATCACCGCAATATTTTCCGATTTTAATAAAAACGGCTGTCATTGACTTTCATTTTAAGCTTGAAATATTTGTTTATAGCTTAAAGAACAGTGCACGCTTGCATCTTTTATGGGTTTAGTTTTTTAATGTAGAACAACATTTTGATGTTATATCACAGGCGTAGCAGGGACGATGGGTTTGGTGTTTTATTTGAAAGTTTTAATTTCATGGTGGCGTTAAAAGCGTGGTAATTGCGTGTTTTTGTTCGCGCATTGTGTGTACAGTTTTAACCCTTTCGCTGCTCCAACCGTATATACTCGTAAATAAAAGTGTGGCCCGATACGCTCCGAGCGAGTTAACTCGCGCCGTGTTTTAAATTGTTCCCTGCTCAACACGACTATTCTCGCTGGGTACCCCAACCAGTTCAAGTACCTGCGAGCACGTTGCGTTGGTATACGTTGCTGTGCCGTTCAATTCAGTTAGATAGGGTCTTACATTCGGTATATCAACTTATTTATATCGATTAAATACATTTTTTTTTATTGTATTCTTGTATTCGTTCACGCCAACTGCTCTACACGAATAAACTCGCACTCACCGAAATATGTGCGCACAGCGAGCACGAAATCTCAAAGCGTATGGCGCAGTGAAAGGGTTAATATGATATTTTTTCCAAAATAGGATTTAATTGTGCGATGATTTTGGCTATTTTTGGCAAATAAATTTGCTACCTAGAGGTAACAAAGGTTGATTGTTAATTAATAATGTTCAAGACAATAGCTGTGATCATTATTCTCACTTAAAAATCTACGTAAATCATACCCACTAATTTTAATAGATAGCGTGTTTCTTGTTGTTGCATTACGCTAAGCGTAATAAAATTCATTTCCGCGACTAAAACCAGTGCAGAACCAGTTTTTGTCGTAATTAATCTCAAATGATTATTCAAGTTGTGTGGAGTTTTTTAAAAAATATGAAGGTTTAGCTAGATTTACCAGATTCCTGAGAAGCGGAAAAGTTTTTAAAAATACCTAGAATTTGTTGATTTTTGTAAATTTATTGCTCAACGCGGCACGTGTTTACATACTCCGATGGAACTGAAAGTTTGCACATTTTAATATTTCATACTAAGGTACAGAATGCATTTAAAAATTTAAACAAAAATATTAATGCAATTTAAAATTTTAATTTTCATAAAAAAAAATACATAATATCAAAGTGATAATTAATGCAATATTTGACAATGAAAATTCGCGAACAATTCGTTCTAATGTGGGACATAAGTAGAATTTCCAGTTCTCAGCATTGGGCCAAATGAGCGTCAGTGAGGCCTGTTCGGTATTTTGATTTTAAGTATTTCATATTAGAAAACATACATTCACAAGCATATGTCGACGCGCAGAGAGACTTGAATTTTAGAGCACATTTTCTCAACAATGGGTAGCTATTCCCATTCACCAAGTTCCAGAATTTTTCTTCGTTACGATGTCATTTGTTATATTTATAATTTCCTCTTATTGGAAATACCGAAATATGTTGCGATTTTATGAGTCACATCATCCCAAAAAAACAACAAAATGTTTGGCAAATTGATGGGTGATATCATTTCCATAGCAATAATTTTTTATTACCATTTTTATTATTGCTTTCTTTCATATTGGGTCTATATTGGGAATAGTTTTAAAATTTAGTTTTACAATAAAATTTAATGAATATTAAATTATATTTATTTATAAAACTATAACACTTCTAGTCTTCTTGACAGTACTTTTATTACTAAAAGCGGCTCGGAAATAGAATTTCGCATGGTTAGGCGGCCACTTAGAAATTGCTTCACGGGTATCCTGGTGCCAGCGGGCACCGCGTTGCCGACCCCTGATCTAGACTGAACTAGTCGCTGAATAAAGTATATATAAACAACAACCCCTGTAGAGGAGTTGTTGTTTATATATACAACCCCTCTACAGGGGTTGTTGTTTATATATACCCAGCAAACATTCAACTAACGGCCGAATGCCGGCAAACTGCTTTTATGCTGGTAAATTACTGGCACCAAAAGTAAGTGCAACGCCAGTATTAATAATGTACTTCACATTTGTATTTCGCATTCCGCCTATACGAAGTACTTTACCAGCATTTTATAAGCACTCTTCTTCACTTATACTTTTTACTTAAAACCATCAGAAATAAATCTTGCAACTAATGCGATTATTTTGCACTTTACCGTTGCTGGGCCGGCAACTGATACATCAATGGGCCAGTAACGGCCCCGGGGACACCGGGGTACTGGCCCATTACTTTCAATGCCGGGGAGTATGTTGATTACCAGTACTGGCCCGTATAAAAATGTTTGCTGGGTACATATAGACTTTCAAAATTTTAATTCTGCTTGATATAAGAGTGTTATTATCCGCAAAAATGTTATTGTTATCATCTAATTTATTCTAATATTATTTTATTTTTTTCCAGATTTTATGATATTGTGACGGCGGCGATGTTCACCATGAACTTTTGTTAAAACAGTGCTGCCCTCTTCTCTCAACTATTAAAAAGGTGAGTGATTTTAATATTTTATTTTACCTTTATGTCAATTTCTCTTTGTTTCCGTAAGCTTTGCATATTTTTATTACATCATATCTCATTTAATACAGTTTTTATTATTTCCGGTAACCATCGTTGCATAGTTTATTTAATATAGGTTTAATTATATATCACGGTACTGGAGGAAAAAAGTTAATAAAAATGAAAACTTGATTTCTATTTTTTATATATTTAAAACTGTATATTACGTCCTAGAAATTATAAAACAAGAAGCAGATAAAATAGTGATTACTGAATCAACTTGACTATTATGATATCAGTATCAAAAGACTTTTCTTGGACTTAATGAAAAAAAGTACTGTTAGTCAATAGAGACTGTAATCACAACGATCAGATGAAATACACATGTTCATGCACTGTTAACTGATTTCATAGTGTGAATTTTGGGTGTGAAGTGTAAATTAACAGTGAACTTATATCATATGGTTTGGACTCATCAGTAACGATTGATAAGATCCTTTAAAACAAAGGAAACATCTTTTCTCAGGTCAAATATAACATCCTTCAACTCAGCCTGAAGCAAATCCGGACATCTATCGACATGCCAGATATTGCTGTTGAAACAGAGAAGTAGAATACTACCAGGGCACAAATGAAATAAAATAAATCAAGAAGATATGCATAAAAAACACAAAAACAATTTTGTAGCAATAAAGTGAAGATTTAGTTACCCAATTAGACGTATGAAAAGTGTTAAATATACGATGAATAAGCAATAAATGACGAATAGATGATCAACAAACATGGCTGCATATTTTTTACTTTTTTTACACATTTTTATTGGTAAGTTTTATTTAAATAAAAGGACAATATTGAAACAAAGTATTCTATTTTTCAAACTGGTGGCATAAAATGAAGAATTGTATAAAGTACCACGTTCAACTCCTGGTGCCAGCCAACATTTTAAAAATAGTTTCCAAATCGTTCTCGCTCTGGCTCTGGTTCTCTCGGGCTAGCTACCGAAGTATTTTGGCATGAAAATTTACCCAAAAACAAATAAAAGTCAGTAGATTACTGAAAAAAAAAAATACCGGTTAAGACCTGTTTTGCTCTTTGTATGCAAAGAGCAATGGCGAGAAGTATAATAAGTGTCACTCTGCGAGACAGAAGACGAGTCTCTACGCAGCACATCAAAAGTCATAGATGTTGTGAGAAGGATCTGTCAACTCTGATAGAGCTAGGCAAGTCATATATGTAGAGTCAGCTATAACCGGTGGACCCTCAAATTGTTGGAGGCGATCACAATCATATAACCGCCCAATTGGAAGGCTTCAAACATGATGGTTGGACGATATGAAAGGCAAGCAGGACACGACTGAATGATAAAAGCCACAAAAAGTGAAGAACGGAAGGCAATTAGAAGAGACTTATATCCCATGATGGATGACATAGCTGAAACGATGATGATGAGAGTACTGACTACACAGTTTGAGTAGAAGGACTAACTATGCATCTTAAAAATTCCTGTATCGCAGACTCTTGATTTTTTAACCATATAAACAGCATTTTGTACTTCATCAACTGGGTAACAATATTCTCTAAAATGTGCATTGTGAGATTCACAAATAGGCCAAGCAGGCCTCCTAGTCTCTGAAATTTAGAAGCTCAAAGAGGCCTGTTTTTTTGCTCATTATTGCGATTGAGCTTCCTTTAGGCACCGATTATATACATTCAGCTTATAGCCGATAAAAACACTAATCCGACAAAGAAGATTTACCACTTGCGGCCCATATAGGTGAAAATCTGAAGTGCCCAAATGAATTTGCTAATGGAAAAATTAATTTACTAGCAGAAGATTATTTAGAATGCGGTTAGTGACTTATTTTGATTATTAACAGTTTGATTATTTACAGTTGCACAAAAAAGTATACGTACCCCCAAAAATATGTCATCTGTCCGTTAGTAAACACGAATATATTACAGAAAATAGGCATACGCTATGTCATTTTGCTCAAAACTCGGAAATCTTAAGATTTTATCACAATATGTTTTAAAATTTAAATTGTTATCAATAATACAAAATAATGTATTATTTATAAGTCAAATAAGTATACATACCTACTCACCACATGTGTAGATAAATGTTCTAACTCGCAAATAAAATAACTGATTAAGATGTACATTGTACATAAATATGCAGTATGGTCTATCAGGTCGTTCGTTTATGTTGTACGGGTTTTATAATTGTTAGCAATTGCAATAGATAAGAAAGGAAAAGAAATTGGCCGAGATATTCGCGAGTTAATAGTAAAATTAAAAAGGAAAGGTAAATCATTAGTGGAAATTAGCAAAATTGTAAGAAGTAGCAAATCTAATACACAAACAGTAATCATAAATTACAATAATACTTGTTGTATTGCAAATAGACCCAGAAGTGGACGACCTGATTTGCTATCACTTCGTGCTGAACGGGACATCTTTAAAAAAGTGGAAAAAGACCCTAGACTTAGTGCAATAAAACTAACAGAAGAGGTTTGTGAGGAAACTGGAACCGAAGTACATCCCGAAACTGTTAGAAACTTGGAGAAAAAAAGGCTATCATAGTCGCATACCCCGTAAAAAGCCCCTTATATCTGAAGTAAACAGGAAACAAAGACTAGAGTTTGCAAAGAAGTTTGAAAAGGCCGATCAAAATTTTTGGAATAATGACATGTTTACGGATGAAAACAAATACAATATATTTGGATATGACAGAAAGCAAAGAGTATGGAAAAAAAAAGAAGAAATGAATATTAAAAATATTGTCCCAACCTTGAAGCACGGCGGCGGTTCAGAGATGGTTTGGGGATGTATGTCTGGGAGCTGGGGTGAGAAATTTAGTGTTTATTTAACAAACTATGAATAGATTTATCTATCTGAACATATTATAGGAAAATCTACAGCAATCGGTGGAAAAAATAGGTTTTCGCGCAGGATGGTATTTCCAACAAGATAACGATCCAAAGCATTTCGTTAAAGAAAATTTTAAAAAAAGAATGGCTTTTGCATAATGTTCCTAAACAACTATATTCACCTCCCCAGCCTCCAGACTTAAATGCCATCGAACTGTATATGAATTTCGGTAGGCAGTAAGGTCATAACAACAAATATTAATCTGGATTTCTATATGTGACCAAGATTTAAGCTGCTGTGTCATTTGAACGGTAGGTATGCAGACAACTATACATGTCAGAAAATCATAGAATAGAGACCAACATGTTCACTGACAGTAATCACTTTTCCATGTGTAGAGTTTGACAGTTAAGAACGTTGTTCAATGATTATTGTTCCTATTTTGTGACATATGTTTTGTGTTCAATGTGTTTATTTTAACGAATATATTGAGGTATTGAAGAATACAAACATCCATTGCTGGAATTGAAACTCTATTTTGATATTTGGCACTCGAAGCAATGTCTCGAGCTGTTGTTCACTATTTATTGAATTTTCCAAGCAACGAGAATATGAACAACAGAGTGTAGTAGCGATTAACTGATTTTATATATTTATTTTTTATTTGTACGAATGTGTGATATTTGTGTAAATTTGACAAATTAAAAGTGTTAGCACTGATTGTTTTTCTCGGAAATAACGTAATAGTAACGCCACTGCAGGGAATGTTCGTGTATGTTCCTTTCTCGTTGCTGCACCCACAGACGTTTCAACTATTACTTCCGCCTCAATACATCCCACCATCTTCTCTTCATTCCAATCACATTTACCGTTTATTCTCCCTTCTATTTTTCTCTTTTTCCTGATTTCTTTGTTCGCACTTTTACAAATGCCAAACAAAGAATTTATTGATAATTGATAAATGAAGTGAAGAGAAATTGATTTCGTTCTCATGGAAAAAGAATGCAAATTTTGAGTTTGATGTTTGTTAATTATCTTTCGACGTTGAAAAGGGAAATTTGTAGAGATAAATCTTGAAACGATCAATCTTTTCTTCAAGGTTAAACTTTTTTAGATTTAAATATGGATGAATTTTTTTGTATTACAAATACTGACAGACTGAATATTACATTGGAAGTTATACATACTTAAAAATTACTATGAAACGTGAATTTCCACAAAGTTCAGAATTCGTAGGTTTCTAATAGGTGAAGTGTAGGGCCCAACGTATTTGTAAGCATTACTGAATAATAATCCACAGCAGAGTAACTGGCTGTACAGCTGACTGTTGATCAGTCAGCGATTTAGAGACGAGTTCAAGAAATGGGAAAAATTAAGAAGTGGATACAACATGAACTTAATAAACTAAGCACATAGCTAGTTCAATTGCCTTAGCTGTTTCTTCCTTTGGTCTGTGTTCGCGCTACGTTCCGGTGCGAATCCTATTTCTATAAGTGGGGGGTTTTTTAGCTTTAAATATTTTTTCTATATAGTATCGAACAAGCTCGCTCCGATAGCAGCTCGTTTATAGTATCGTTAGTGTCGACAATTCTGGCTATTACAGACTTGTGTTACGGTAAAACCTCGTTTTCGGGCTCTACAGAAGACGACTCCGTCTTCTATTAATTTTGCGATTGTGGACTTATTGTGTGTGTATCAACGTGGCTGTGTGTCCCATCTCTTCTCTCTCCAGAGTGGACCAGACTACTGCAGTTCAAAGAGCCCTTTGATCCGACTGCACATCAGTACGAGGTAAGTCCGTTTAACCGCTATTTCTCCCATCCTATCTTCTACATTCTACAATCGCGTGGATTAGGCATGATACGGTCCACCCGCTTATTTTTAGTGCTCCTCTGAGCAGGGTTCTGGTCAGTGTCCCCATCCGGGAACACCACCAGATCACGCACTTAACAGTCTGTTTCGCTGCCTACCAGGTAACTTTTTTTTTGATAATATGACTGCTGATGAAAAATGGAATGTGTTCTACAAACCTAGGCCGACAAATTCATGGATAGACTCCGGCAGGCAATCAACATCAATGGCAAAACATTCATTCCACCCTCCCGTAAAAGGGAGACATGAAGTGTGTGATGTTTTACGATCTCATACAACTAGACGAAACGGTTCTACTCGAGCACTAGAGTTATAAAATGAATCATATGGCTGCCGAAATGGAAATGAAAGGATTTTTTTCTACATTTTAGCTCTAAGCCTCATGTTGCTTTTATTATTAAGCAAACCATCTTTAATTTGAGCTGGGAAGTTTTTATTCACCTGATTTTCTTCATTACTAGATTGCGTACTAACTCGTCGAATGGCTACTCTATTTATTACTGATGCTGATTTTTAGTCAAGTCAAGTTATTATCAATAATTTATTAAAAATATGTGTCCTATTTTTTATCATTAAATATTAAGCTTTGTCTTAACTTCCTAAAATAAAATAATTAACACCTAATAGGCATTTCAGCGTGTAACACGATTTACCCATCTTTCTATAAAATATCTTGAAAAAGTGTCTCTCTTTCCCCTGTTTTGTGAAGGGGTGTCGGAAATACATTTGCCGGTTGAACGGTAGAGTAGAGTTTAGCGGACGATCGAATGAACTGAGCATCAAACTGACATTTCTTCGGCCGCTGCGTTTCTGACAACAACGGTTATTATAAGGCCCGATTGACGAGAGACTTTCGATTTCCGTCCACGATCTGAACAGCAGGATGTTCCCCAGTTACAATATAGATGGCTCTCACTTCAACCAGACACTTCTTTTTCCTATCACAACGTTACGTCATTTGTAGTATTTATCTGATGATTTTGACGTTTTCATTACGTGACTATTGTGAAGTTTAAGTAGTTTTCACGATAAATATCGGTGATAAATATGCATTTTATCAGATTTACTATTATGTAGGTATCAACCAGTTTTTTACCATTACTTCTATAAATATTAATCCGTAAAATGATTAAATATTTATTACCACTCAACCTGCAGGCAAAGGGAGCTTTGTTATGATTAATATTTTATGAGTTGAGATTTTAATTGATAGATAATAAGAGAACAGTCTAACTAAGGAATTGAAAACTTGATCCTAACCAAGCAAAGGTTGTAACCTAGGATGATTAAGTAAAGGATGCGCTATTCTTGTGTAAAATGTGTGGAAACCCTTACTGAGTGAGAAAGATTTATATCGCGGTGCTGCGTACACACGTAAGACGCTATTACTGTGCTAAATTGTTAGATATACACAAGGTGGCGAAAAGAAAAATGTTCAACAGACTTGTGATATTTCAAAACGAATAAAAATATGTGTATCTATTTGTGTTATATATTTTATTTCCATACTTTCATTTAATCAATTATCACAACCAAATAAAAATTATCAAACCATCCCTTATAGGTAAAGATTAGAATATTTCTATGTAATGTAAAAAAATATATATCAAAATTAACCCCTCTGCGCCCCCTTCCCTATATATTTCATTTGTACATCCGTCTTTCAATCCTTCATTAATCGAACGATAAAAATTAAATTAATTTCTGGCTTGTGGGGGGATACTCAAAGGATGTGGCCCTTCAACGTTTTTTCGGAATATTTGAAAACGACCCATAGCTAGCCACCTCCGGTATTTTGAATCATTAAATTTAATAGAAATTCTTACAATCGGGCCATAGTTATGTAATTTTCGCAACAAGATGTTTGGGTAGTATTATTTGGCACTAATATTTTTCAAGCTTATTTTAGTTTATTGTAACTACCACTTTATCCTTTAACTGACAGCCTTTAATTTTTAAACATCATTAAAGATTGTTTTAATGACAAATAAAATTATTTTAAAATGATTAGATAAATTTTAAATACACATTTATAAAGTTTCAGGTCCGTTTGACACGATACGCAGAAAATTAACACCGTGTTATACAAATTTCTCAAATATGTTATAAAATTTGCTGTGAAATTACGAGATTTTAGAATAATTTCTAAGAAATTCCATAATTATTTTCATTTAAAAATACGCTTGTTTCAAATTCAAATGTAGCACATGCGCATTACGTAGTTGCAGTGTGCACTGTACAGACATATATTGCCTTCTTTCTCAACAGGGGTTTCCACACAATCGTCAATGTTGTTAGTATACGAATAACGCATCCTTTACTTAATCATCCTAGGTTCTAACATACGAATGTTCCAAATAATAGTACACTTTATATTTCAAATGGCATCAAAGTATGAATCCTACAGGATCCAGGAAAATAAGGGTACCAACACGTAGAATGCTGATAAACAGCGCGCTTGTTGCTTGAAATTTCCAGTGCTTTCTATCGCTGGATGCTGGATCCGTTGAAATTTGGTAACCAGCATCAGTCTACTGACAAATCTAGCCATTTTAATGGTAAAAGTTCTTCGAGTGAAGGAACTCTTTTTGCCAGAGAATATTGATTCAGAAAATTTGCGTAAAAATAAGGTAGGAGTGCATATGAATTACAAAGCCCAACAAACATTTTGGTGCCTGCTGAGTTTTTAACTATCTCTAGGTAATTTTTGGGCACAAAATCCAAAATAGCCGTCAGATTTAGTTTTTGAGATACGCTATATTGGCCTCTTTTACAATAAAATATCTTATTTCTTAACTTGTGTATTTTTCACTTTATTACTGTTACTATTTGCTCTAACTGCCAGTTAAAAACACAAAATAGACAAAGTAAGGAATTTATTTCACAAAGTAGATAAATATACATTCATCACTGATCACATGTTCTTTTGTACGACTTTCTAGCATGCAGTTTACCAAAACAGTCTTTCTGAAGACTCCAACAGTAGTAGGAATTCATGTGGCTATCTTATGTTCCTTGATATCTATCTTCCATAGTTTTATGTCCTGATGGAATCTTTCCCCCGGTTCTTCACTAAAATCACCTAGGTTTTCTGGTAAGTGGTCATAATACAACCGAGAATATTAAAGTTGGAAAGCATATTTACCACTAATTCTCTGTCTTATGATTTTCAAGAAAATATTGTACTACTTGAATAAATGAACACCAAGAATTAGATTCAATATCGTTCATTGATGTGGTTGGATTGGATTGTGGATCTTCAGTAGATTGCCTTATCTGAGGACCATCAAATATTCTGGCTTTCAGTTTTTCAGAGTTAATCCGAGGAAATTTACGTGTCAAGTAGCCTACACAAAATCCATCTCGATTTAAAGCTCTCAAAAATTGCTGCATGAGCCCAAACTTGATATGCAAGGGTGGAAATATAATTATCTCTCTCGCAACTAAAGGTTCGTTGACAACGTTTTGTTTTTCTTGAATTATGACATTTCTTAATGGAAGTCACCTAATTTCTGTTAACCCAGTGCTGATCCTTAGCTCTACTGTCCTAAAGACATAAAAAACAAGGATATTTTGTATATCCATTTTGCTCTCCAAGGAGAAAGTTTACCGTTTTTAGATAAAAAACTAAAATCCGGATTCCGGAAAACTAAAATTCTTGTTCATTGTCACAAGTCTGGAAGAGCCTCCACGGCTGCAGCTCGTCAGAGTTTCGGATGCAATTGCGTTTAGTTAGCTCAACTAGTCTCTAGGATGACAAGGATTAAAAACTATAGTATATTTGTCAAGACCTAATAAATTAAAAATTGATAAATATAACCTATCGTGATTATTTATTAACAATCTGTCACAATGGAGAAAACAAGAATGTATACATGTTATATAAAATTATTCTAATCAATTAATCGCTCTGAAGCGTTCATTCAGTGTTGAAATCATTCATCTTTTATTAACTCCGATTGATATATTCTCATCAAATCAAGATAAATTAATTGTCCAATAATAAACATATCCAGTCATCAAATATAAACAAGAGTCGCCGAACAGTGAGTGGAGAGCGAGAGCTATCAGTTGGTCTGGTTATCCAGAGAGATCCTGCGAGTTAATTAGCGGACACCCCGTACATTGATTGTTGGCAGGCCTGTCGTTGTTCATTATCAGCTGAGCGTGATGAGCAGCGCTCCATAGCGGACGATATATCTTCAACAGCTATGCACTACCGACTCTAAAACAGTGGCGTGGATATATTACCGGAAAGGACAAGAACTATAAACTTAAACGACGAATAATATTAAAACAGCCCACAAAAAATTATAATGATTAAATATAATAGTAATAGAACGGTTATACTTAAAGTTTTTGTCATTTTATAAATTCTATCAAAAAAATAGCACATAAAAATAGCACATCTTGAATGAACGCTGGCATTCAAGATGATCAAATTCTTGAGATCAAACATTCTGATAGCTGATACAAGACAAACACAAATTGTGCAGCTTACATACTCATTCAAAGCTAGATTCGAACCCTAGACTTTAAACTACCAATTTCGTGTTGCTTCCACGCTATCACAATGATAAATACCACGTCGCTCAATTAGTCTTCGGTCTAACTAAGAAAAATATTTTTTTTTTTTTTTTAGAAATTCGACTTTATTTATCAACATACTCTCCTTCAAGAGTGATACATTCATTCCAACGCTCCTCTAACTTTTCGTTGCATTCTTTGTAGAACGATTTGTCTTTGCCCTCAAAATAGGCCCCGGTTTCGGCAATCACTTCTTCATTTGAGTCAAATTTCTTTCCCTGGAGTATCTTTTTGAGGTCTAAAAAGGCCAATAGTAGCTGGGGGCCAGATCTGGACAGTACGGTAGGTGAGGAAGCAATTCAAAGCGTAATTAATTCAATTAAACCACCGTTTTCACTTGTGACACGGGGCGTTGCCTTGGTGAAAGAGCACTGTTTTCTTTTGCATGTGAAGCCGTTTTTTCTTGATTACTACACTCAATCGATCCAATAATGCCATGTAGTATACGCTATTGATAGTTTAACCTTTCTCAAGATAGTCGATAAACAAAATATCATGTGCGTCCCAAAATACGGATGCCATAACCTTGACAGCTGTTGAGTTTTTGGTCGCTTTGGACGACTTTTACCGACTGCTGTCCACTTAGCTGACGATCTTTTTGATTCAAGTGTGTAGTAATGGATCCATGTTTCATCCATTGTGACATACCGACGCAAGAAATCCTTTTTATCTCGCTTGAACAGCTCCAAACAGCGCTCTGAATCGTCGACGCGTTGTTGTTTTTGGTCCAGTGTAAGCGAACACGGAACACACTGCGAAATCAATTTACGCATGCTCAAATTTTCATGTAAAATTGTAAACACACTACCTTCTGATATCTTTAAGGTGTCAACAATCTCACGCAACTTCACTTTATGGTCTTTCAAAACTATTCAGTATACTTTTTTTATGTTTTCTGGAACAACTTCCGATTTTGGGCGACCAGAGCGTTCAGCATCACCGGTGTTTGTACGACAGCGTTTAAATTCAGCATACCAATCAGTAATAGTTGATTTTCCTGGTGCAGAGTCTATATAACGCTTATCAAGCCACTGTTTGGCTTTAACAGTATTTTTTCACATCAAAAAAACAATGTTTAACCAACAAAAGAATTTATTTTTATCCATTATTTTGAAAATTACAAAACTGGAGTCACTAAAACCACCGTAACCTCTAAACTAATTGTCAGAATGTCATGAAATTTTCACACGTATCGTTTGAAGGTTGGTACTATCCAGAAATCATATGGGTCTGTCAACAGTGTTGCCATATATATATGTTAGACCGGAGATTTATTGAGTGAAATGTTATATAGGTTAAAATGATTATGTACCAATAAAACTTCTCAGCAAAGAGCTTGTAACGCCACTGTTCTCTAGTTCTCGATAACCCAGTGGGACATCACCAAGGGTGGTTCTCTGTCCGGTTTAACCCGCGGGATCCACCCAGGGATCGACTGTAAACAGTGACACCAACTCTACCAGTTTTGTTTGATTTATGATTTTGTACGGCGTGTTTGTTAAGTGAAATGTGTACACAACGTTTATTTGTACTTGTCTTTTTGCTTAATGATGTATTATGAGAGAGAGAGAAAGAGAGAAAGAGGGAGAGAAAGAGAGTGAGAAAGATGGAGAGACAAAATGTTTTACCCCATGTTTTGTTTCTGGGTGAATAGGGTCCCTGCTTATTTTCTATAATACGAGGTTAAATGTTAAGGGATGTTTGAGTTTTTTTTTTCAAATGAATACGCTTACAATTATTGTTTCATTCAGGAAGCGGACAGCAGTCTAATAAAGATGGCATTCCTATTATTTCGGGAGACGAGGGATCATAAATTCCTTTCAATATTCAGAAAATGATAAGAATTTTTTAATGGTTTTTGAGGAAAAATAACAATCTGTACAACTATTTTGTTACAATTTATTGGAATTTAATAAGAAATATTTGTTGAAAGCAATCTTTTGTTTAAAGAATCTATGGAGTTATTGAAAAGTGTTGCAGAAATCTGTATAGTAGCTGCTGCTCTAGTCTGATTTTCGATTTTGGCCCCGTCTGTATACAAATAGATGTGTTTCAAAATTCTTGAAAATGTCCTCTGATGATATGAGGACTTTGTTATTGCTAATACATGTTCATTTAATCATTTATGCAATCGAAAAATCCTTGTAATAATTTACGTAGTTTTCATTCGGCTTATTAGAAAGAAATAAAACAAACTTTTCAATAAAACTACCAAAGTATAACCTTACTAAAATTTCTGTAATAATGCATTTGAAAACTGTTTTGAAGTTTTTGTTTCATTAGTGAGAGAATTTCCAGCTATACGTATATAAAATATTCTCTTCTGTAATGGTCTCCATTACTTTCAACCGTCGAGTAAAAAGTCTTTGATATATCTAAGTATTTAACTTCCCTGCAACATGTGTTCATTAATTCATCCCGCAGACTCTGCTATTAGTGAATTTTACAGTCGTCGGCTAATCTCGCACCGAGTAGAAATATAAACAGAAAGAAACAGAAGAAAACTGTTAGAGTAAACTAAAGCGGATTTGCAATTTCACTAGGAGATAAAATACAGAAGCTACTGTGAGCCGAATAGATATCCAAGTGAAAAAGATTTTGTTAGAACCTTAACTTGAAAACCTTACTGTTATGCTAACAGAAAACGATAGTAGACATATTTACATAGGTTACCCATTTGCTTCTAGACAACGTGTTCGTGTAGAAAAATTAAAATAAAATGTTTTAATATAGGGTGTTTTTTTTAGAGGTATAGAACTTTAAATTGCAATAAAACAACGATGGATTATTCGATTGACATGAATTTTTTTTTATTCGAAAGATAATCTTGTGGCATTACATTTTAAATATGATTTCTGGCATATGACCGCCACGGCTGGCTCGGATGTAGTCCAATCTGGACGTCCAATTTTCGATGACTTTTTCCAACATTTGTGGCCGTATATCGGCAATAACACGGCGAATGTTGTCTTCCAAATGGTCAAGCGTTTGTGGCTTATCCGCATAGACCAATGACTTTACATAGCCCCACAGAAAGTAGTCCAGCGGTGTTAAATCACAAGATCTTGGAGGCCAATTCACAGGTCCAAAACGTGAAATTAGGCGGTCACCAAACGTGTCTTTCAATAAATCGATTGTGGCACGAGCTGTGTGACATGTTGCGCCGTCTTGTTGGTATGATTTAATGTAATGCCACAAGATTATCTTTCGAATAAAAAAAAATTCATGTCAATCGAATAATCCATCGTTGTTTTATTGCAATTTAAAGTTCTATACCTCTAAAAAAAACACCCGTTATTTCCTCAGGCACAAGTTTCAATAAGACAGCAATTCTGTTAAAGCATACAAATAAATAATAACATAATATTAACATAAAAAACTCAACTAAGAAAGTATGATCAGTTCCATCTTTTCCGTAAGGGCACATGGGGCACGTGCCCAGGGCCCCTGGCTTGATGGAGGCCTCAAAATGCCGAGGTCTTCGTTTAAACGTAAAAAAATGAGCTCAATTTTTAGTGCAATTTTACTAAGAATTGCCGTTAAAATTTCTAAATTTAAATGTAAATTGTAAACCAGATGAGATTTATGGTCACCAATTGTAGTGGAGAGCGCCCATTTTCACGGCTAAAAAGAATAAAAAATGAATTACGAACGACTATGTTACAAGAACGACTTACTTATTTGCCAATTATGTCCATAGAAAGTGATATCTTTCAAAAATTAGACTTTGAGGAATAGAAGATTTTGCACAACAGAAATCCCGGAAGAAACCATCATCATTAAAGTCCAATTTTCAAAATAGTAATCACTTCACTTATATTTGATTTGTTTAAAACTAACCATAATAAACAATAAAGTCACTAAATAAAAGTATATACTGATGTTTTCATTCACATTTTTTTTACTTTCTAAAAGGGCCCGAAACTCTGTGTGCCCAAGGGCCCCTGCATGGTCTAATATGGCCCCGAGTATGATTATAAAACACCCAAATGTCATCCATGCTACGTTCTTGTTTGATTTCGTTATAGTTGTGCAAAGAACAGTCTACCCTAAATTTTTAAATGGAACTAAACGAGATTTTCATTAACTTTAGTTGTCACGAATTCACTTTTCAATAATTTAATGGGGCTTTTGTTAAACAAAATGAAGAAAAGCTCCATTCAATCTTTAAAAGCTAATAGATTTCAAAATCTAGTTAAAACCAAAGAAACAGGCTATGTCGCATTATAACAATAAAAATTTCTTGGAGCTTGCATGAAGATAATGCACCTGCGCATCGAGCTCAATTACAGAATTTTTTATTACTTGTGGACTACGAGTATTAGAACATCCTCCGTATAGTCCAGACTATGCTCCTTGTGATTTTGGACTCTTCTCTTTCATCAAGGATAAGCTTAAAGGTCGCCATTTCAAGAGCGATGGTGAGCTTCTAGCAGCCTGGGACCAAACCTGTGCAGAAGTACCATCCAGGTATGGTCATAAAATTTAACTTCTGACTTGTGTAAGCATGTTGCCATGTATTTAACACGAATAAATATATTATTATTATTATTATGCATTTAAGTGATTTTGTCATGACAGCGAACAAAATGAAGTTTATTTACAAGAGATGGCAGAATGCACTTTTAGGTAGAGTGTAAAAGAAGGTATTTTATTTATTTTATTTTTTTTATGATATAAATAGACCATAGTATAAATGACAATTATTTTTTAGCGAAGATAGAAAAATTTCGACTCTTGCAAAATACTGTAAGATTCATCGGAGCATAAATGCAGTACGAGGAAATCCAAAAATTGGAATTTAAATGACAACGGTTGAAGATTCTGGCTTATCGGTGTATAGAAAAATAGCCTTTACTAGTTTTACTGATCTTAAAGATGGTGTTTATCATTTGTGGGTGCCAAAACTTAAAAACAATGTTTTATATGTAAGGTTTATCAGGTGTTGCCTGCTAGTTTTTAATAGGGAAAAAAGATAAAAATTATTGCAGAATTTTTGTGTTTCGCAGTACTTAAAGTTTGTATTAAAATAAAAGTTCGTAATTATTTTTGGCCACATTAGTTTTAAAATGTATACTACAGATTTAATATAGTACCTTGAACTAAAAACAAATGAAGAAATATTTTTCAAAATTATTTTTTTCCTTAATAAATATAAATAAAATAAAATAAAGCTTTATTGATATACTTTGTATGTCTACAATAAAAGAGAAAAACACATAAGTACAATACAGAGTTCCGTGTAACCTCACAAAATTCGGTTTTGACTATTTTAATAGATAAATTTTAATTTAGAGTTAGACAATTATGACTTAAAGGTAAAAATTAAATATATATGTATATATATATTTTTTTCTTTTATTATTATTGTAAACTTGTTGGTAATTCAATATATTTTAAATTAAAATATAAATGCAATAATTTCATGAATCATTTTTAATGATTTTGGTTAAAAAATTATAAAAATCTGTTCAAAATAACACTTAACACCACTCTAATTTCAATTCCGCCAATCCTTTTGCTAGCGGTTAATCACACACCTAAAATGTTAACTCACATCGACGAATGTTAACATAGCGACACTTCAGAATACCGTTTTTCTAACATCGTTCAACCTCGGACGTATCCTTCGATGTACGACTTAACATTTCACTTCAGAATACTGCAATTAATACCCTTTTCACACTAGAACTTTATGATCGGATGTTAAAGTGAATGTATCTTTAAACGCTAATGTGAAACCGTATGGCCTCGTCTAAATACAAGCGATGTTTAAGACAGAGATCTGCGTCTTAAACTTCGTCCGCATTACCAACTTAATTTCTATTATAAAAAAATACTCCTTGATTTTGTGCTGTCAACATTTTATATTATTTTAAACAAGAATACTGTATTATATCGACGTTACAAGAAGTTGATACTTATTGTTATAGTAAAATTATTTATTTTAATAATGTATTTAATAAAATACAGAGCTACAATAATTGAGATAAAATTTATTGACTTACATGTTAATACAGGTGTAATATATTCTTTATTGTAGTGTCTTTATTGTAGAATGAAATGAAATATCCATATTTGTTTATAATAATTTAAAATGTGCGTCTGCGCAGACAGTTCAAAACTGGTAATTTCATGACGGTAACTTAAGGACAAAATTACTGTAGCTGATGACAGCATCAGAGATTTAAACATCAAGTGTGAAAGCATACCGATGTTAAACATCGGTGAACTTTAAGTTCACTCGTCTTAAAGTTCTAGTGTGAAAAGGGTATAAGCAACTGGGCATTACGCTCGTAGTGAAATTAACGACTTTATAATGCATTTTGATATTTTATTTGATAAACTACAGAATAAAATTTAAATATTATAATAGAAATCTCTGAAGGTCGTCAAGCGCAACAATATATATGTTAGGCAAGTCACGTAAATTCACCATTGATTTTTTTTTTTTGTACACTTTTACTCTATATTTACTGTTACATTTTATGTTTATATTTACTAGTGGGTAAAGTTTACCCTACCGTGATACCTTTTTATGGTCAAAAAAATAAATAAACCCTAAAAAGACATATTTCACTTAATCCAATTACAGGATTTAGTCCACGTGCGTATATTTACCAAACAAGTTAGTGAGTATAAACAACCCCACCTGTTCCGTGGCACACGCGATCCATAGGCCAGTCCCGGACAATGTGAGTAAATCCTGGCAACTCTACAGCGACGTCTAATTAGCAGTATCAGTTACATCAACAAATACTTTTTACGTGGGTGGTCTAATGTGATTAATTTACTAATTGTAAATAATGAGACTGTGTTAAACAAGAACACTTTAAAACAGTGGGTGGCGTAACCAGTACTTCAGAAACACAAAAAACGGATGTTGTCAATTATAATAATAACCCACATTATACACACTCCTAATTACCACATTTGAATTACCACATTTTGATTAAAGTGCGGATATTTTATGCAAAATCAATTAAAATATAAATTTTATCATGTAAGCACCAATACACTCCTTGTTAGTAGAATGTTGCGACCCCCCTCTTCATATTAGAAGACTCAAATTAGCTTCTAAATATCTGAGTACTCGCATCGCTATGAGTAATCATCCACTTAAAATTAAACTAGCAGAATTAACCTCTAATTGTCTCGTCCAAAAATACTGGAGAAAGAAAACTTTACCAGTGTTAACTGAAGTGTTTAAAGAATACACTTAGTCCAACTTCGATTTTGAAATAACCGAAAACATCACATGCTTTAAATTCCCTATTGAATATTCTTTGAAAAATAATAATTTTATAACCAATTTGATCTTGCCTTCAGCATCCACTAGCATTGATCCCGTGCCTCATAATATAACAAATAACTTTATACAATTTAAAAAAAAAAAAATTCCTCATACACACTGGATTTTTACAGATGGTTCAAAACGTAAGGATTCTACAGGTATTTCTGTATACGATCCGAGCAGAAAATACGTAAAAAAATATAAAATTTCACCTCATTGCTGAATATTTTCAGCAGAATTGTTTGCAATATTAAAAAGTACAGAGTATATACTTGTAGATAAATTTTTTACAAATAAAAATGGCATTATTTTTACAGATAGCCAAAGTGCAGTTAAAAAACTACAATGTCCAAATTTTCTAAATAACCCAACAATAGTATATAATATAAGGCATAATTTATATCGTAGTCAAGTACAAAATAATTTTATTAATATTAAAATAATCTGGGTCAGAGGGCATAATAATATTCTTTATAATGAAACAGTGGACAACCACGCTAAACAAGCATGCGTAGACGGTTTAGTCGACAACACCTATATTCATTCAACGTCAGAATATTTAAATTTATACACTAACAAATTACGAAAAACATGGCAAAATGAATTTACTGACAAATCTAGTTCAAAAGGGATAACTTACTATAATATTAATAATAAAATCAAGAAAAACCCTTGGTTTAAAAATATAAGTCTTCCAAGAAAAGCAATCACATCAGTTTCAAGAATGCGCCTAAACCATACACTTTGCCCGGCTCTACACAGATTTAAAATTATTGAAAGTGATTGCTGCAGTTGCAACGAAGATGAAATTGCCGACTTAAATCATTTAATATTATCTTGCCAGAATTATGAAAATATGCAAAATAAATTTTATCAAATATTAATAAAAAACAACATAGTATTGCCTACAAACATCCATCTTATTCTCCGACATGCCAATATAGAAATAATTAAAGCTTTAGCAGAATATTTAAATGATACGAAAATAACTATATAATTTACTTTCTTATAGTTATTATTGTTATTATTATTGCTATTATTATTATTATTATTATTTTTCTCTTTTTCTCATCTCATTACTAACTTGCTCTATGCTCTATTGTAAACCTTCCCATGGCCCTCCTTCGTAACCGATGTCCTGCTGTGACGGGCCTCACTAGCAATTACCTTATCCCATCTGAATCCTATCTTCTACATCCTAATTCATATTTACCATGTATTAAATAGCTCCAGACCAATCATTAAAAACGAAGGTCCGAAATAATTTAAAAAAAAAAAAAATCATGTAAGCAAAAGTATCATAAGAAAATATATGGATGTATCTTTGTACGGTATTTATCCGGTTACGAAAACAATAATAAAATTTATATTTTAACTAGGTTTTTATCCGTCAACTATGACGAATTTATAACATAAAAATTTCAATTGTTTGTATGTGTATTTGGTTTTATTTTTTAACGTATCTTAATCACCGGTCAGCGAATCACGACACAGGATATCACGGGAGAGAATGTCACCTGTCAGCCAATCAAGAGACAGGGTGTCCCCAGTTAGCCAATCACGAGAATCCTAGGAAAAATTTACGTCATAAAGTTTCTTTTTTATGCCTACGATATTCTGGATATTTCTATATATAATTATATTCGTAGATTCTTAGAGAATAAATCTGCAAAATATTGTTCATATCGGTTAAAGGATATAGGCTTGTCTAGAGTTTCTCTTTTATGCCTATGAAACCCCAAACATTTCTATATGTTATTTTATCCGCAGTTTCTTAGAGAAAAAATCAGCAAAATATTGTTCATATCGGTCAAAAAATATAGGATTGTCTAGAGTTTCTTGTTAATGCCAACGAAATCCTAGACATTTATGCCTGGAATCATATTCGTAGACACTTTAAGAATGAATCTGCAAAATACTGTTCATGTCGGTCAAAGGATATAGGAGTATCCTAGAGTTTCTTGTTTATGCCTATGAAACATTAAACATTTCTATAGGTTATTTTATCCGCAGATTTTTAAATAATAAATCTGCAAAATATTGTTTATATCGATAAAAGGATATAGAAGTGTGTAGATTTTCTCGTTTATGCCTACAAAACTCTAGACATTTCTATACGTTGTTTTATCCGCAGATTCTTAGAGGAGAAACCTGAAAAATATTTTTCATATCAATCAAAGAATATAGGAGTTTCTTATTTATGACTACGAAACCCTAGACAATTCTGTATGTTATTTTGTCCGCAGATTCTTAGAGAATAAATCTGAAAAATATTGTTCATATCGGTCACAGGATATAGGAGTGTCTAGAATTTCTTGTTTATGCCTACTAAACCCTAGATATATCTATACGTTATTTTATCCGCAGATTCTTAGGAAACAAATCTGCAAAATATTTTTCATATCGATCATAGGATATAGAAGTGTCTAGAGTTACTTGTTTATGCCTACGAAATCCTAGACATTTCTATATGCTATTTTATCCACAGATTCTTAGAAAATAAATCTGCAAAATATTTTTCATATAGAGCATAGGATATAGGAGTGTCTAGAGTTTCTTGTTTATGCCTACGTAACCATAGACATTTCTATATGTTATTTTAATCGCAGATTCTTAGAGAATGAATTTGCAAAATTATGTTCATATCGGTCAAATCATATAAGAATATCTATAATTTCTTGTTTATGCCTACGAAATCCTACATATTTCTATAAGTAATTATATTCGTAGATTCTTAGAGAATAAATCTGCAAAATACCTGTCAATCAAGGGACCTCAAGACTGCCCAGCCAATCACGAGAACCTTAGGAAAAAATGACGTCACAATATTACCCAGATCACATAGACATACTTGCTAATTATATATGTACGATACTAGAGTGTTAGTAATTTTGTTCTCATTATTTCATTAATCCGAATTCATTATTTCAAACATAAACGTTTGTCTCGAAATTCAATGCCAGTTCATTTAGCACATATCCTTGCAACCAAATGCCTGCAACTACAATTTAGTTGCATAAATAAGTTACAAATTGAATTACTAGTTTCTTAGATGCATTATGATTCTGTGGTTGGAAATCGACATATTTTGCTAGAATTCTGCTTTAAGCCTGTACGTTAATTGCGACTGCGTAAAGTCATCATTCACTAGGAGACAGGCAGCCATGTCCGCTGCGGTATCAACACACGTGCGGAGGTGACGCTCCGGTTTCCGGGTTACTTCGGTTACTTCCCGCCATTTCACTACCGCTCATGTAATATATTGGTATTGTTTCCGTTTCTCTCGAACGCGTCTCTGCCTTGTTCGCAGTGTTTTAGAACAACATTCCACTTCCTCATTCTGGCTCTTCCAACTGTGTCATCATTCTCATATAAATAAGTTCAAAAATTGTTAACAGTATGGAAAGAAACGATATTTATTGGTTAAAATGAAGAAAAATCAACAAAAAATAAAAAGTTTAATTTCAAATTCCATTACAAAATAACTGTTATTTTGTAAATTCCTGAAAATGGCGTAATAGCCGAAATACGTATTGAGAAAATAAATATATTAGTGAAACCTACCTAATGTTTTTAATTGAATTTTTATTTAACATGTTTCACCTAGTTATAACGGAAAACTTCATCCAATCAAAATTTCTTATTAACTAGTGTGGCGCCTGCTCCTAGCCTAAGTAAAGTAGGGTGACCAGACAGTCACACAAATGGTCTTCGCGGCGGCGACTACGAAGGACCGCCAGTAGAAGGCTGGAATATAGAATGTAAAACAGAGATGTGACACGAAAACGCACCGAGTTGTGCACCTGGGGAAGACACGGACGACCTAGAAAAAAGGGAAGGGAATCACTTCTGCTCCTAAGGGCTGCTCTAGGAGACTAACACAAGAGAAATGGTAGCCCTAGTAGGGGTGTAGACTGGGAAAATCCTAGTCCCACAAGTATTGGATTTGGAGGAACCAAACCTAGAAAATCCCACGATGTCTCTGAAAACCCTAACCAAGCGACAAACAATACGTAGACGTTGCTCAACACGATGGGTGTATCACAGAAATAATGTACAGTACCACAAAAATACAATATTATATAAAAAACTGATAATGTATAACAAAAATTAATAACATTAAATACAAAAAAATCATATATTAAATTTAAATTCAAATAAAACAGCACATGTGATCAATAGACCAGCGTGTGCGAACCAAAATGTACACGTTACGGCACTGATGCGATAACTTGCACAATAGAAATATGTTACAAAAATATAAAATAAACAATGAAATTAAGTTAATGTAAAATTGGAATGGACTTACAGAGTGATTGTTTCAGTCATAAATATCTAGAATATCATCCCAACTTTAAATTACGTGGTACTGATGTCTCAAAAAAACAGGTTCCTGGGACCTCGGGTGGTTTCTTCAATAGGTGTTGATGCACAAAAAAATAAATAAATGATAAACCACGAGGGTGAGATATCACTTAACTCGCGATAGAGACGCGTGAATTTATTTAGAAACTGTTAATAATAATTAAATCATCCGGCGATGAACTCTCTGATCACTGAAAAATAGTGTTGGAACCGGCAAGTAGCGACTCTCAACATTTTATAAAAACACAAAAAGTTTTTGTGTTTTAAATTAAATCAACGCTACAGCTAGACAGACAGACTCCCGGCTATATAGTCCTAGCAGAAACAAAACGGGACACAATCAGAGGCAACACCGGGGCCATTGCAGCAAAATTCTAGCATAAGATTAGACTAAACTGCAACGAAATTCTGAGGGAATGCAGGAAGGAATAGGAAAAGAGCACGCAAACAAGTTGGGGAACAGAGAAAAGAAAGTACTGTGAAAGAAAAGGATATAGCCTGGAGGAAGTAAGGAGAATGCAGGAAGAAGGCGAGGATTACCTGCAAAGGATTGTGGACAGAGACAAGAAAGTACAAGACCAAGAAAGACAGAACAGAGTAGACAAAACAAGATACAATGAAGACTGCTAGAAGATAAAAGGCGAAACATTACCAAGATACTTGAGAGACAATAACAGACACCAGATGAGATGTGACAAGACGATTACCAGATTCAGATGCGGGACCGAGGCGGCAGCCAATCAATTTTGGAGGGACGAAGAAGAGAAGAAGTGCAGGACATGTAGAGAACAACCAGAAACCTTGAATCATTAAGATGCTCTCCAGAAATAGGGGAAGAACCAGCACGGTTGGAAAAAACCTTATAGGAGGCAGGAAGCGGCATAGAATGGATGACGAGTGTCAAAAGAAGCCGAACTCGAGCAAATTCAAAGAAAGACTAGACGTTCCAGGGGAAATAAAATACTGCTTAGCCATTTTTTATAGTTTATTTTCATAGTTATAAGATTTCTTGTTAGTTATTTAGTTATTTATATTTTTGTTAATTAGGAAGTAGATTTAATTGGGATATTTACTTCATACACATATTTAAATAATGTACTCTAAATCGAGGCCGAAAGGCAGGAATAAAGATATTATTGATTGATTGATTGAAATTAAATTAAATAAATTTAATTTAATAATAATAAAGGCCTTACGGGAGCGACACCTAGATCAAATGACAAATAATAAATGTTGTTTCTCCAGATTTCAGCAAAAAAATATTGCTGTCCTATATATTCAAAATTCTCCATTAGCCGCCTTTACTTTCCGCAAACCTACGAAACTCTGAACTGCGTGAAAATTCACCCTTCATATCAATTTTTAACGATGTCCAGTAATGTTCTATCTGCAATGGAACTCACATAATTTAAGAATTAAATATATATTATAAAATAAATTAGCCATCAAATTCCTAATGGCTCAGTAGATAATTTAAACATATAGCATCCATTCTCCAATTCTAGACATCATATTTCACAAGACTTAACAGACATTCCATCTCTCTCTCTCTTTCTCTCTCTCTTTTCTTGTGTCTTGTATTCTGTGGACTGATGTGCTGAGATACATCTAAAGGATCTGGTGCATTTGTCAACGCTAAGATCGCATGACGCTCTAAATTGTTGCAAGTTATTAATTGCGATCTCTCTCGGCTTTAATTGGGTTTTTTGTCAGCGCGGTGGATGCGGTTAAATATTACCAGCGGTCACGACACCGCAGATATATTTAGAAACGTTAATTCACAGCCTGAAACGAGCCATGGAAATACGTTAGGTAAAGTTCGACCATCAAGGCAATCGCTACACGTCAGGTAAAAAGTAACTTATGGATGGCAGAATAATAAATACTAATATGATGATATTTTAAAGTCTGATTATATATCAGTTTCTTCTAAATATTATTTTTTCCCATAATTTGTGCGCCATCATGTTGAAACAATATTTGTCCATTAATATTCAGGTTTCACAACGCAGATAATATCTAGCCCTTAAGGTTACCGTCAATAAAAAAAGGTCCTATAATATTGGTTCCTATTATCCCTGCCCAAACATTTAATTTTTGCGGCCTTTGAGTTCGGGAGGAGTGAAACAAATGTAAATTTTCTCCACTCCAGTACCTAAAATTTTGTCTGTGCACTTCACCATTTAGAGTAAACGTTGTTTCGTCAGTAAATAAAATTCTTTGAAGCATTGTTGGGTCGGAATTAATTTTTTCAAACATTTCAAAACCAAAATCCATACGTACTGCTGCGTCCCTTTCTAACAATTCTTGATGATTTTGAAATTTGTATGATCGAAACTTTTCTTTTTTTAAGAAGTTAAAAACAGATCCAATACTGACACCAACGGTTTGTGCAATTGATCTTAAAGTATTTTGATTGTTTTCTTCCACGTGTAATAATATTTCCAACTTCTTCTCTTCTGTAAGCACGCGGGATGTTGTTCTTTTTTTATTATGTTTTGACTTAAGACATCCTTCGCGATGTAATTTATTAACTAGTCTTGAAATTGTAGAGGGATTTGGTATTGGCCGATCTGGATAACTTGCACTAAATACAGCAGAAACTTCTCTTAAACTCATTTGGGAGTTATACCAAGTTACCATCATTACTTTTTCTTCATCTGTATACATGTTGATTAATTTTTAAATCAGCAATGAGCAAAAGTATACACACTAATTGTCTATGTTGCAAATGAAAATGAACACGATTTATATTGCTGTCAAAAACTGTATCCATGGTAATGAAATAGTACATGTTGCATTAAAAAATAAATTCACTTTATTTCACGACTAACCAGGACCAATGACCAAAAAAACAGTACAGTACTGGTAAAACCAGTACGAATGGTCACCTTAATATACAACACATAGAATTGACCACTAATATTTTTTTAACTGTAGAATGACGTGCAGTGGTTGTTCAAACGTATCAACTATATCAATCTTTACTTTAATGTCTTTTCGAAGTTGCGGTTAAGGTATAACAAATATTTTAATATTTTAGTTTGTGGAAAATATGTTTACAAAGAATGAATATTTTATACACTCAATCTAGTTGAAAATTCGATTAAAAACCTTATAACAACATAAATAAAGTTATCTAGTTAACTAGATGAACTAACAGAGTTAACGCTGAGGCAATATTTAAAAGCCTGTTTATGTTTTAGACTTTATCTTTTATATTTTAATAAAAATTTTATAATAGTTGATTGCTAGTTTGCGAAAACTGTCTTCAGCAGATCTTAATATCTATATTACTTTAGATTAATATCTCAAGACTTGTCTGTATACTTCAAAAGTTTTCGTTATGAAGATGTTGGGGAAAATTAATTTATGATCCCTAATAAAACTGATATATGATGTTTTAATAAGAATGTCCTGACGAAATACCTAGTCATCAATTTAGCAAGAAATTAAATGTTGTATAGTTACAAACGAGTAGTAAAAAAAAAAACTGTGGCGCAAATAGCCTTTGTTGCTGTGCGCCAAAAATAATAACTAACTAATTTTAAAAAAAAACTGATCATTGGAAGCCGTATACTCAGTAATGTATACTCAGTATAGGACAGACCGTTCGGCTAGACTATGATTAACCGTTCCTGTCCGTTCCAAACATTTTAATGTGGAAATACATTATTTTATACAATTTTTATACTCCCATTTTAACATATAGGCCGTGTCTCCAATGCTATAGCTCTGAAATTTTAATAAATACTCAATCAAAATGTATAACTATTTATATAAAGATACAAACAAAATATAAACTATTTTAGATCATGTAGTACCAAGTAACTTCCAAATTTAACGTTATACCTCATCTTCAATAATAAAAAAATAGTGTATTGGGCCCGGTAGTTCAATTTCAACCACCTGTATACTATTGATAAAATATTAATATATGTGTTTATTCTCATAAAGAATTATTTTAAGCAATTCTGTTCCTTATGTATTAATTGTTAATGACTATATTCCTTAATGAGCTTAATCAAGATTAGCCATCTTGATATGTAGTGATACGTGATTTTTGCAAGTGGCGTCTTCATTTTTTTCTGACGTTTTTAGATATTTTTAAGTGATAAAAGTGCATAAAATACTTGAAATAGTGTGTTATAGAGTGGACTTAAGTGTTTGGATTCCATGCGGACCAAAATTGGAGCGACTGGAAAGGTATTTGTAGAAATTTTTGTTTATTTAATAATGTAAGTCGTTGTTATGTAGAATATGCTTCTATGTACAATATAGAAACACATACATGCATACACTATCGGCTATAACTAGAGAAACAAAACTATTTTTTAAATCATTTTCATAAATCCCGATTATTGACTAAATGAATATTGAATTATATTGGTATAGCAACAACAATTTATAAATTAGAACCTGCTCTTAAAAATATTTGTTGTACCGGTACAATAAATAAAATAATTAACTTTCTGCTGCAGCAGACCATCTGCATATTTCTTTTGTAAGACTTAATAATAAAACAATTTTTTGTGGTTAAATTTTTTCCTTTGCCCGGAAACCAGCCCTTTAATTAGCAAAATTAGACAGTATAAGAATATCATTTCAAATACAGAGTCATTAAAAACACTAATACTGGCATTATATTTAAAATCCTGTAGACACAAACTTTTAAACAAAAATTCATACACTAACGACCTATCTACGAGTGATAGGTACAAAGGGTTATCGGGCCATTTTTTTCCGAATAAGTTCTGGCAAACGCTATTAGTGAACATCCTATATATTGTTATATCGCCTGCTTGAAAAAATCCTTTGTAGAATTTTTATGTGAATTTCACATGATTTGATCAACTTATAAAATTTCTGACATAAACAAGATGTACGCAAATTTAATAATCGAGCAGAAACTGCGGCTGTATTAGTTCGTAGGAGATAATAAAATTTCATGCAAATTTAATATACAATAATCTAATATTTTCCTGAAAAATACAAAAAATCGATGTTATAAATCGATTATATTTCAATAGGTAAGTCTCCAATATAAAAAGCGATATAATATTAGAAGAACAGAATTTATTTACGTAAAATTGCTGAACTACAAGAGCACACCTGCCGCGTATCCCTGGTTTCGTCATTCTCTAGTGTCCAAACTATTGAAGATGGATTATGCTTATGTATTGTGAGTTGTTGCATAATCAAAAGATTTATAATTGTCGAAGTTGAAGCATCTTCTATGGTTTTGCATTTTAACAAAGTTGTTAAGTTAAATATTAGAGAATTAAAATGGAACTAAAAAGTTGTTAATTCTCAGTTGCTATTAAAAAACTCTCTTAAACACATTTTTCTGTACGACGGTTGTCCGTAAAATAAGGTCTCCAAGACGCTGGAGTCGCAAGGAACGCTTTAACGCAAGATCTGACAACATTGGCGTGTAGCTTGATTTGCCGCTTACAAATACCCACCACTCCGAGCTGTCTGCGATGCTTAATCTTGGATTGGTATCCGTCCGCGATGCAGCTTCCACTCACCGCTACCGTCAGGTGTGAGTTATGTTCTGTGATTCGTTTTTAGAGTTTTGTAGGTATGACTAAAAAACCCTTATAGCGTGATTTTGTCGTCTGTCTGTCTGTCTGTCTGTCTGTCTGTTCGGTAAAAATTGTAGCCAAACGGCTAAACCTAGAGAGTTGAAATTTGGCATGCTTATACAACTCTTTGACCCGCACATAGGAAAAATACTATTATATTTACAAAATATTTACAAGGTACTCAATTAGCTGCTATTTTTTAGGGTTTTGTAGGTATGACCAAAAAACCCTTATACCGTCATTTTGTCGTCTGTCTGTCTGTCTGTCTGTCTGTCTGTCTGTCTGTTCGGTAAAAATTGTAGCCAAACGGTTAAACCTAGAGAGTTGAAATTTGGCATGCTTATACAACTCTTTGACCCGCACATAGGAAAAATACTAAAACATCTAAAAAACATACCCCCCTAAAAATATAAACAAATATGTGCTCATCGAAAACAAAAATATTTTTTTTTAATTTTGAGTAGGGTATCAAATAAAAGCCCTTAGTACGTGGATTAACGATCAAATTTTTATTTTTGCAAAATAAATTATTTTGATGCGATTATTGCCAAAATTGTGCAAAAAAATTGGTCCCACACCCTGTAGCCCAGATGGTTTAAACTAAAAATCTAAAAAAATTCTAAGTAATGTATATTGGTGTGAACCGAAATAGTACAACAGGAATTTTTGATCAGATTATGTTTTCGGAAAATAACGCATTTTTTGTGGTTTTTGGTTCACAAAGTACAAAAGTTATACCATTGTAAGACACTCACATAAAAGGCGTGCGATAGCGTAACGGTTAGAGCACTGGTGTCGTAAGCTAAAATGCGCTGGAAACGAAGGGTTTCAAATTCGAGTACAGAGTGAATTTTATTTTTTCTGTTTTTTTTTTTTGCATTTTTATTATCTTGAAATTATTTTGTCAAAATTCTAGTTATATTTTGACAATTGTTGCATTTAATTTTTAAGAGCGTAAATTTAATAACCAGTCTTATTATTTGATTAACAGATGATAAATTATTTTAAAAATATCGTTCATTTTGCCGTGATTACTACAAAGTAAAATTTGTCCTACACACTCAGCATGCCGCCTTCACTTATTATATACCTACAAAACCCTGAAATGTGTGAATATTCACACTTCACATCAATTTTTTACACCTATAGAAATTTATCGACAGTTATGTGGAGTGTATGGACAACAGTGTATGGACATCAAAAACGTGCGAAAATAGTGCAGAGAGTTTTAAAACGGACGTACAGACATCCATGATGAACAGGGATGGCTACGGCTTTCGGACGAAATAATTGCAAAAGTGGAGAGGGTAATGCTTGAAGATCGACTGGTGACGATTCGGGAGCTGTGCAAATTGATACTACTATTGACAAGATTTTCACAGAACATTTGCATTATCACAAGGTGTGTGTAAGGTGGGTCCCCACAATGCTCACAGAAGATCACCAACGGCAACGAGTTGATACCCCACCTACAGTATCAATTCACGCACAGCATCAATGTTTTCCAAAACAACAACCGATTTTGGACGACCTTCACGAAATTCGTCCTTAAGCGAACTACAGCCACGATTGAAGTCGGCAAACCATCGATAAACAGTAGTCCTTGATGGAGCTTCATCCACAAAAGTCGAATAAAGTTCATCGATGCACTGTTGTTGGGTTAAACCACATCGAAAGTTGTAAAAAATAATCGCGATTTAATTCCATTTTTAGCCACACAAATAGGGCTCGTACGTCAAAACGTTCTGAGTATGTATACCGTCAAACATGTCAAACTTTACGATAGAAGCGTCAGTTGTCAGATGGAAGCACCAGTTTTGCGCAATCCCGAAATATAAGAGACAACCCTCGTCGATGGACCCATCTTCGTCTTCGGCTATGAGGACCTATTCGTCTACGAATAATAGGGTGAAGACTGGAACTTAAAATAAATAGTGTACATAATAAAATCCGTACAAAGCACGGCCACGTAAGCTAATAACATAATAAAAGCAGTAATAACTTGATGTAATTTTAAAACTGTATTTTGTGAGTTAAATTCTTTTATGTCTTGTTGTGTAAAATTTTGCTTTTTTACTCCAAAAATATTACAATCATAATTATAGTTCTTGAGAAGTAAAATGATGTCGATCCAACCCTTGTTTTAATATGGTACTTTAAAATATAGCGTCATGTTGCAGAAGCTGTTAAAAATAATGTAAAATAATAATAGAAAAATAAAATAAAATATACGGATAAGCAGCAGTGTACACAAATCCACTGAGAGAAAAATATTGTCCCGAAACCTTCATGCTATACTAAAGCAGATAACATTTTGTAATTTAATGATCTTGTCCCGGGAGAACGTAACCGCGTACATAAATTATACCGACCGTATTTTGCCTTGAAAATGGGCGTTTTTTTAAAACACCGACCAGTAAGAAGAGGTATTAGAATATCGCGAGGAAAATATTCCATCAAATAATTCTTAACTGGCATATTTTAACGCACAAAAATAACATCGTGATGTATAGGCATGAAAATATTTATATTCCATGGATAAATAATCTTTTGTAATAGGTTAACATATTTCTTTTTAGTGAACAAACACTTACGTTGTAAATGTACAACAATTAGCTAGTGCATTAGACACGCTAATGCTGATAGATTCCCTGTATACAGATTTTAACAAGACTTTTGATAAAACATACCATACTATACAAGCAAGAGTACCCATGCTTCGCTACGGCATTTCACAACTTAAATTCCAATAAAGTAGAACTTAATGTTCACAACGTTAAAGTTAAATATATAAAACGGTAGTTATAGTAATTATAACTACCATTAGGCAGTGGAGAATAAACAACTAACCAACAGTGCAATCTCTTGACAAATTCAACAACTGTCAACATATCTGCATTTTGGACTTCCCTAACCCTGTGATAACTCCGTTATTATTAATCTTTGATGTATAGTGTTAAATATATTATGATTCTACGTGAAATGGTCTAATTAACTATTCTAAAATAATTAATACATCGCAATAAAACTCCAATGTTATGCACCCACAAACTTTAAAATACAAAAACTATTAGGTTTAAAAACAGAAAAGTGCCCAATACACGATATCTGTGCATGATAAGTATATGCTCTCCCGAATTTTTTTTGTATTTTTTAGATTTAGATAATATTTACATTTTTTGTCTACATTTTGTCAACATATCTCTTAATAGACCGGGAGCTCATGACAGTTTTTGGTCTCCGATTTCATACAGCATGCCTTTTGGAGGAGAGAATATTTACCCTGTGACAACAAAAAAGGGATGGTACCAAACCCCTGCACGCTTTCCGGTCATAGGGAAAATTGCATTTCCACTTAAACACAAAATTTTTGTGCTTTTCTATGATTTAATATTGCTTGCCCTTTTGTCAAAAGAAAGTTATAACAAATTTAAAGTCTTTTAAATATATGCATGCGATTCGGAGGGTCCCAAAGGGCTCAAACGATCATGTGATCTTGTAATAAAAAATATGATTTTCCGCGTTTTCATACAGCATGCCTATAATTAAAAGACTTTAAATTTGTTATAAATTTCTTTTGACAAAAGGACAAGCAATATTAAATCAGAGAAAAACACAAAAATTTTGTGTTTAAGTGGAAATGCAATTTTCCCTATGACCGGAAAGCGTGCAGGGGTTTAGTACCATCCCTTTTTTGTTGTCACAGGGTAAATATTCTCTCCTCCAAAAGGCATGCTGTATGAAATCGGAGACCAAAAATGTCATGAGCTCCCGGTCTATAAGGTTTAATAATGTAATCAATATAAACTGTGCAGAGAGTGCGAAACAGATGGTTTGTACCCCATAATGCCCCCTAGGCGAGTATGGAACCCTCACTAAAACCTTTCTCGGATTATTTTACCCCCCTGTACTACAGGTGAAAATTGGTCTATCCATGTGACTTTGTATTAAGAACAGACAAACAAACAAATAGAAATTTGTTTTTATATATAAGATAAAAAAAATGTAAAAGCTGGTGTGCATGTTAACACTTTGGTTATGCTCATATATAAAAGTTGCAAGCGGTTAAATTAATAGTTACATTTCAAAACAGGAGTCTTACTGACTGTTACCTACTGAAAGCCGATCTGTCATGATTATATAATTACTGCCACTAAGATAAATTATTTGTCTTTCAAAATTCACAATTTATTTTTTTAGTATAATTTTAGGAAAACTCATGTTAAAATAAAAAGATTGTAAAAAATCACCTTTCGTTCCTTCATCTACGTCTTGAGATCTTTATTTTGATGCTACACAAAATATTCTATTCTTTTCTAAAAACTAACCAAATTAAAAATGTCTGATAAACTATTCCGGTTCCCATTAATGTATCATACATTAATGAGATTTTTTGCAAGTTTCTATATCAATTCCTCTGAGAAAAAAGTAGAAGACAAAAGCTTTTTGACATATTTTTGGTTCAGAAAACCATAAAAAAACATTTTTTTTTGTTGATCCACGCATTAAGATGTTTCATTTGATACCCAACTAAAAAGTTATTTTCAGTGGGGTATCAAATCCCCAGTAAAAAATATTTATTTTTCCATTAAATCCATATTTTTTATATTTGTCCCGTGATGTGTTATTTTCCTATGTGTGGGTTCTATGTTGTATAAGCATGCCAAATTTCAACTTTCTACGTTCAGCTGTTTGGCTACAATTTCGACAGGCAGACATATTAGTGACGTTTTAAGAGTTTTTTTGTGATCATACCTACAAAATCCTAAAAATGGGTCACCACACACATTTTTTTAAATACGTTCCGTAGAAGGCTATAATTCTAAGGCAATTAGCCAGGACAATAATCATTTTTCATGATGAAAAATGCCATGCCTAAACATGATTTGAACCCGAGACCTTAGCAACGCAAAGCACGTGTGTTTACCACTACGCTACGTCGTTCGACTGACCTCTCTATAACGAATTACTTACTCAAATTATAACTGACAGTTACACACAAAACAAAATGGCAGCAAAACGAAATCGGCAAAAGTTCATGCAACAACCCTAACATTTATAACATTTTTTATCCTAATCTGTGTATTAGTCTCAACAAAATTTTGGTAAAAAAAAAATATTATTAAGAACTTCTCCGGCCGTATTTAGTATCTAATGATTTCATTAAAGTTTTAATTTTGAAAAAATATATCAATGCTGAAATGAAAGAATGAACAATTTTTAATTAAAGCTTTGTAGTTCGATGACTAATGTTCCCGAAGAATTAATAAAAGAAATAAATTAATTACAAGTTTCAAAACTAAAAGCCATTATAACAATACGCTGCACCAATATCGGCAATAAATATAAATTAAAAAGTAGCAACCCTCGTATCCAATAAATTAATCTAGTGAGCTGTTGATCTGCGTAAAACATCTGCATTAAAACAAACGAAAAGCACTCAGCGTTCGGTACAATAACACTTGCCATTCAACAAGCGAGCGCAGCTATTCATGGGAGTTAACATTTTTATCCAGTACGCAGTGGGACGGGTGCCATTTATTAAAATAACAAATTATTCGTACGTCAGCGAAGCTAAGTTTACCAATTCGTATGTTTCAAGCTTTTGTATGTCATTCTAAAATCCAAGTTTCAAGATCGAATGCTACTCTCAACTTTAAACTTAACTGTCGACGTAGCAGTATTTAATTAAAGTAGAAAGTAACATAATGGTACAAAGGAAGACAGTAACGCAATGGAATAACGTATCAGGGATACGTTGACGGCGGTGTTATATCATAACGATGTAATGTTCACGCGAAATAGGACTCAAGGACTATGTAATATTTCAGGCATTGACTCACTGATGACAAAGGATGATCTATCTAGATACATAATTTTACAACACGCTTTAGGAAAAATGGTTACTTAAAGTCAGATTACACAAAGAGCATAAATTTTCTGGGCTTGAAAAAGGCCTGAAATTTTAATACCAGCAGATGTATTCATTATATAAATAAGATTAACTGAAAGACAAGATTTCATGGTATCCATGGTTTCAAAAATTTCAGCTTCATATATTAGGTGACAAAAAATTTACTTTATATAGTTCTTCTGTGATATCAGATGATTTATACCATCTATAAAAGTTATTAAAATGAAGAAATACAACAAGATTATTTGTTGTCAAGAAAGTTGTCTATATACGTTAATAAGCTGTTCCAAAGATAAGTGTTCAGAAATTTAAAAAAAAAACTGCTAGAACTTTGTAGAACGAATGTAAGATTCCAAACTTCATACAATTTTGCAAGAGCTACTAATAATAATAATAATATTTTATTGCTGTGCAGAGTGACTTTGATGATAATGAGTACATTTCAGATTTGAATTTAAAATTTCGTTTAAATTTTTATCGACCGTCAACATATATAGACCGGGAGCTCATGACAGTTTTTGGTCTCCGATTTCATACAGCATGCCTTTTGGAGGAGAGAATATTTACCCTGTGACAACAAAAAAGGGATGGTACTAAACCCCTGCACGCTTTCCGGTCATAGGGAAAATTGCATTTCCACTTAACACAAAATATTTGTGCTTTTTTCTGATTTAATATTGCTTGCCCTTTTGTCAAAAGAAAGTTATAACAAATTTAAAGGCTATTAAATATATGCATGCGATTCGGAGGGTCCCAAAGGGCTCAAACGGTCATATGATCTTGTAATAAAAAATATGATTTTCCGCGTTTTCATACAGCATGCCTATAATTAAAAGACTTTAAATTTGTTACAACTTTCTTTTGACAAAAGGGCAAGCAATATTAAATCAGAGAAAAACACAAAAATTTTGTGCAAGTGGAAATGCAATTTTCCCTATGACCGGAAAGCGTGCAGGGGTTTAGTACCATCCCTTTTTTGTTGTCACAGGATAAATATTCTCTCCTCCAAAAGGCATGCTGTATGAAATCGGAGACCAAAAATGTCATGAGCTCCCGGTCTAATATAAGGGACGTATTATGATCATACCGATTTTGACATTTCGAGATTTAGATGGATCTCCACGAATTGAGGTACCTTCATAACGTTTTGACTATTTTTAGGATAATGTCTGTCGGTCTGTTTCTCTGTCTGTTTGTCTGTCTGTCTGTCTGTCTGTCTGTCTGTCGGGCCGTGTAATCGTGCAGCGAAAATTCGACTAAAAGTATTTTTATGAAACTGCATATTTAAGCTTTTGACATCAATGGCACAAGTTAATCAACTTTTGCTAAAAATCGGTTAACTAGAAATGGGAGTTTACTCGTGTCGGCTTTAAGATTTTTGCGAATATTTCACAACACAGAAATATTTCGAAAAAATGTATTTAACAAAAGTTGCTATAAAAGTAATAACTAACAACTTTTATTTGATACATTTTTTGGTAAAGCAGCATAAATTAAACAAGTACATTATGATGGCGGTCGGTCTTGTGGTGCCCACAGCTGATTTTTTTAAATTTTCTTATTGTATCTAGATGTAATAATTATCCTTTTTCCATATCTATTTAATTGCAATTATTTAACCACAAATATTGCAATTATTAGCAATTTTTCGTGATGTATCTAGATGTAATAAACATCCTTTTTCCACATCTATTTAATTGCAATTATCTAACCACAAATATTGCAATTATTAGCAATTTTTCGTGAATAATAGTTCTCATAAATAACTATAGTGAATTATGGTTTCATAATTCACTGTTTATCACGGCCAATCACAAGCCTACATATCTAATCCAATCATATTTGACAATGGCAATGGGAGGAGCCAAAACTGCAGTGATAGCAGGCAACATGGATGACGCTATCACTTAAACTTATTACCATTAAAATTATCAATTTTGAGTCTAATTAATTTTTTTAACACGTTGACTGCCCATTATGAGTTTTCTCGTAGTTAGCGTTCTTGCACAGGACGCCGACTATGAGATTACTTGTAGTACATTGACTTATTAATATAATATGGCTATATCCAATTGACTTCTGGGACAAGAATTCTAAATCTTGCCTTGGCAGTGTGTTAATAGGTGTGGAAAAAGTATATTATTACATTCGCGATTATGGCCATTATTCAGATGATTTGCGCTACTCACCTGCGGCTCGTGGGCTCAATCATTATCTTCGTGAATAATGGCTGTCATAATCGCTCATATAATAATAAACTATTAATCCAAAAGTACCCTTCTATACATAAACTATTATTCTTAAATTTAAGGCATCATAACCATAGATGAATATGCAAAATAATATAGTCAGTACAGTACAGCAATAATCTCAAATTTACAGAAATTAGAAATAATCTACAGTAATTTAAGTAATCATGTTTTAAAACTTAGATTTCATATTGGTCATCGGTGTGGAGCTGTAACTCAATTACATAATTTATTATAATTCACAATTACATTCAAATCATTACTGTGTAAAATATATAATTTTGGACATGTGGCCTTACTGCATTACATGTGCGAATTGTAGAGTGCCCCTCGTATACAGATATAATGTAGAAATTATGTGTATGGCCACAATTTTTACCATACAGACAGAAGGACATATCATATGTCCTTCTTTGAAGTCGTCCCTCATATGTCACATATGAGGGACGACTTCAAGTTTTCTTGGTTATGCCTACAAAATCCTAAAAACAGTCCATATCATCATGCGTTAACTCTAAATCTGTGTGGCGCTTGGCTAGTCGTATCTTTATCATTTCACCCTCTGATAAATCCATAATTATTCACAAGATTACGTCTGGAGTACACAAATTCCTCTTGTAAACTTCTATCTTGACGACCCCTGATTAGAAGTAAAATTAAACTACTTGATATATTGCCCCAGACGGCAGTCTTAATAAAGCAGTATCTATGAGCAAATATTTGGCAATATCGTGTGATCTAGGGTCTCTGATATTACGTCACTCACAACTGTCGCCTTACCATACGCAGAGATTGCACAACGGGAGGCAAAATTATAATAATAATAGCTTTGGTAACGTGGGGTAATTTGCCCAATTTAATCAAAACTTGCGGGAAGTTCAAAAAATTGTATTTAAGAAACAATATTCTATCTTATCACTGTATTTTGGATTATATTTCATTCAGCAAATGTATTTAAGTCTATTGTAATTTATTCGGATAATAGTAAATTAAAATATGAAATTATATTAAATTTTCATTTAGAAATTCATATTCTGAGAAAAAGAAATGAGTCTTTTGCAAACAAGGTATAATATTCTTATATATGTCACAATAAAAATATCTCCGTCATTTTAATAATATAAATATAAAAAGTAAAAATAAAAATTTCATTATATACATTTTTCTTGAAAGCTACAGAAGATCTATCGTTGTTTCATTTCATGTCACAATGCTTGTTAGTTTTGACAAAAAAATAAAGTAAAATCGGATTACTGCAGCTCACAATACCATTGTTTGAAAAATTATTAACAGAGTTTATTTTGCTGCAAATATACCTTATATTTTTTATTAGGAGAAAACGTCAGTTATAATCCTCTAAAAAATTCGTTATGAACAATAATTTGTCAATTTATGTTAGCGAACAGAAGAAAAGAACATAGTAGACGACATATTTCGTAGCTGAAAATTTTAAGATAGTGGTTCTCAGCATTAATTATAGATTTCTTTAGAAGATAAGTGTTAATTGGCCAATAGGAACATTATTCAGGATTCTTACAGCACGTTTTTGAAGTAAGAAAATTCTGTTGACGGACAAATTTATACCCCAGTGAATTATGCTGTAAGTTAATCACGACTGAAAAGCAGCAAAATAGAACATACGCAGTATATCAAAAGACACAGACGTTTTCAGCCTGATGAACACATAGATAACCTTTTTAAGAATGTTTGTCAAACAGTTGATGTGATCATGCCAAATTGACTATCGATATAAATTCCAAGAAATTTGATTGGCCCCCCAAACTCAATAATAATATTGATTTTACGGTTAAATGAAAAAATAATTTGTTGGGTTTTATTATTATTAAGGGAAAGTCGGAAACCAATCTTTAACTTTCACCATTTTCAGTTCTTTATTTCTGACCACATTGTTAACAGACATATGCCTTGTCAGGACAGTAGTGTCATCGGCGTGAAGTACGTATAACTTTGACACTTTCAGGGAGCAAATTTGAGAGGTCATTGACATAAACAAACAAAAACGGGCCCAAAATTCCGCCCTGCGAAACTCCAAAATTTACCTTCCTATATGAAGAATCTGTCATTCATCGAGACGAACTGGTATCTATTAGAAAAATAAGATCTAATGAGATTATTATTTTGTACGAATCTTTTATTTTTGATTCTTTTAACTCCATGGTGGTACTTCGCTAAATTAACCTTATAACGTATATGATACAGGATATTCATGGAGCCACCGTCGGTACAAACGAAATCTTCACACTTTCTGCTAAAAAAGTCCATCGGTAATCGGATATTTTAGTGGCAAGTACCTTACTAATAGCACGTGTTTCACAGATTGTGCGTTCCAGATTACCTGCACGCTGCACAACCATTCAGAAACATGGAAACAAAACCATAAAGTGCGTTTATATTTTCTTGTTTTATGTAAATTGTTTTAAAACCTTTCTTTATTGATTTAAACATTAATGTGTCAAATTGATAAATTTAAAAAACACTTCAAAGTGACTAACTAATGTTTCACGTACCCTTTAAAACTCAACACAAAAGTAATTCTCATTATCAAGATTTAAGATAAAACATTTCAAGAATTTTAAAATATTTTCACTTTATTCTAGTTAATACCCTTAATTATGTCCTTTAAAACTCGAAAATAAACAAAACAAGATCTACACTGTGAATATATATTCGTGTAACTTTGATAAAAAAGTTTTGAAAAAAAAAAAACTCAAGTACGCTAGGTTTAATATGGTTTAAAAATTCCATTTTCTTTCTTATTATGCATAACACTTGGTGTATCTCAGATCTACAGGTTTCTCGTGTAGTTTTAAAACTTTGAAAGTCAGATCATAAACAAGATGGTTATACATATACACACGCATATACATTGGCGTGCTTTGGCTAAAATGATGAAATCTTAGAATTTAGGGAAATGAGAAATGTTGTGAGAGAATTTTTATATTTTTCTGGAACATGCAAGCATAATATATTTATTTTACTCTGCATTGCCTAAAATGTGTAAACTTAACCTACATACTGATACAGCTAAACATTCACTGTATAATTATTCTACTTCTCATTATTCCGTCACATAAAGAGTGTTGAATACCATGGAAGTTACAACTTCCTGTAATAAACTAGGCACTAATCAAGTATCAAATGAGCACCATATCTGCAACCCATTACTAAGAGGAATTCTTCAAAATAAAATCGAAACTCCACCCACTAACCTATTTACAGATGCATCAGAAACTCTCAACGTGTAACAAATGCGCTGGCTTAACTCGTATTCACAGAATCGGTCTCAGACTGTGGTTGTTCATAAATATAAGTCTGACTTTTATATTTCGACTTCGGGTGTCCCCCAAGGCTCGCATCTTGGTCCGCTTATTTTAATATTACGTCAATGATATTGTAAATTGTTTTAAGCATTCGCAAATACTGCTATATGCTGACGACTTAAAGATCTATTCTTGAAGATATATTCCTTATACTTCAACTAGCCTAAAAAGCCATAAACATTTTGTTTTCCATAGCTGTCAATACATAGATTATTACATTTACTTTTGTCTGAAGAAAATTTTAATAAGGAATTGAAATATATAATAACTGCCACGGAAAAAATGGATATGATGAACAATTACTGCAAAAAATTTTAAGAAAACACCAATACAAAAAAATCGTTAAAAACCATACAACCCTTTCGCCCCATGTAGACTTATATAAAGTAACTCGGAGAAAAATTACTTACCACCCAAAAACTAATTATAAATTCAAAAATATTTTCAAAAAATTTAAAATTTATCGCGTTTTAAAAGTAAAACAAAATTAAAAGATCTATTAGGAAACCCTAAAGATAAAATCAAAAATAATTTAGATAAATCAGGCATCTATAAAATAAATTGTAATATTTGTGAAAAGGTTTATATAGGGCAAACTAAAAGAAATGTAAACATTAGATTTAAGGAACATCAAGAACAATAACTGAGAAAAGTCGGCTCTAGCAAGTCACTAATTAGATACTGGTTACAATTTCAATATTAACAATGTTAGTTTAGTTAAAGCGGCCAGTGACATAAATTTACACATGCTAGAGGCGATTTACATGAAAAAACATAGTAAAAACCTTTTAAATAATGACCTCAATGCCATGTCCAACACTTTATTAGACCTCATACCATCAAAGACATTTCCACATTTACCGACCAACAAAGAATGCATTATTTTCATGGTAGTGTCAAAGGCGCGACAGAGGTGAGAGGCGTGGTGTTATATTTACAAGTTCGAATTTCATGGTGGGGTTAGAGGCGTGATAAGTGCGCGTTTTCGGTTTTGACAACATTTGTATCTAACCCAAATCTAACCTAAAAGTTTATACACGTGTTTGGAGTAAACGGTTATTCAATTTCATTAAATATGTCGTCAAATCGAAGGAGACGTCTAGCTCTTTTTTATGCATATTTAGACTTTATGACGATATGAAGAAAAGCGATGGTGGGTACGTTCCATATATACATAGAAACAAAAGGCAACAGGGAGATTATTTTAACTTGTTGCAAGAAATGAGACACAAAGTATAAGTCGCTATTTCGCTACATCAATTCATGTTTTTTTTTAATTTTTTTTTTTTAGGGAAGTAATATAAGTGTCCCGCTAAAGATCTCACCATTCCGAAAAAATATATCTATGGTTTCGACGGTGCGGCCAGCGCAAGAGTTGAAATTTCTGAACTTGCGACACCACGCTTGTAACACCGCGCCTACGACACCATGGTACGGGTTTTTTCAAAACAGAGCGATCCTATTGGTTGAATTTCTTGTTCCAGGCTTCCAACACCAGAATGAAAATGATACATTTTTCTAACCCTAAATTGTTCATCCATCCTTATACATAACAACACATACATTTCCAATAAAATTTACTATACTACTGATGATGACAGCATAGCTGTCGAAATGTACATCTAGTAATTAATAAAAGAAGCGAAGAAAAGATTCAGTGTCTATTATATATTTATTTATAATTTCACGTTAACATAACCTCAAAAATTAGTTATATTTTGAAACCTAGAAATGAGCTTGATACTCAAAGCTTAAGGGAAAAACGAAATAAACCGACCAAATATTTGATATGTTTTTTTTCATGAATTTTTTTCGTCAGTGTGGCTAAAAAACGCGCATTGAATTTTATTTAAAACTGAATTTATAGTTTTAAAAACAATAAAATTCCTTTTTAATTCCCAGCGTCGGTAAAACACCGTGTGTAAAATATTGCAGGGTGAATTGTTGACTTGTAAACAGACGGATTTATAGAGTTAGGAGCTGATTTCGCGGCGCAGATTGGATCGTGCAGACGTTTCTTGCGGTGGAAGGTATTATATCTTATTTTGAAGGAGCTGCAAACCTAATTTAAGTCATTTACGAGGTTCTCCTTCTTCATTTTGGTTTTATTGTCTAAGCTCTGGTACAGGCTTTACTGGATTTTTATTATCTAATTTAAAAATAAAGTTTTCTTGAGGTTTTACACAAAATTTTATTGGGTAAGAAAAGGTTAAATGACATATTGCAACATTTTAAATTTCTGTTTCTGATGGACCTTTTTGGTCATTAAATTCCATGTCCCTCCACGCTATTAAACGCAGGGTGAAAACCACAGATGAAAAGTTTCTCCTATAAAACTTAAAACTAACAACCTGAGAAAAAATTAGTAACAATCTGTACATTATTATAGTGATTTTTTATGTATAAGATATTTTTAATTATAAATAAAATCGTAAAAATTTTGTGTCTCGATAACTTAATAATAGGTATCAGGCTACAATTTTCCGTATTTTTTAAACATATTTGTTTCAGTTAAATTTAAAACAATTTTGTCGAAAAATGTTCAAATAATATAATATGTTAGTATTTCTTCGGTATAATGGTTATGATCCAGAATCTTCGTAAAAAAAAATATTGCACTTGATAAAATGTCACTTGGTACTCGTGTTTTTTGCGAAAATTAAATCTTTAACCTGGGGGTCTATTCTGTAACTTCTCGACAGTCACATGCACAGTATCGTGTTGCCTATGCACATTACACTGTCATCGTATAGTGTTACTTTGTGTTTGAAAGTGTCGAAAGTAAATGTGGCCATTTTGAAATTTTGACGTACTGTCACAGAATAAACTTTGAGGTTATTAGACAGTATATACAATGAACATATATGTACATAACACATTATATACAGTGATATTAGTTAATATTGTCATGTTACAAATCTGGCCAGGTATACCTACTTTAGTAGATATCTTTTAAGATAGGACATATTCTGACCTGAATTTTTTCTGCCCCGTTACAGTTAATATAATTTGTTTAAAATAACTGTAATAATAATTATTGTAGCAGGATTTTGTGCAAACTTCCCTTCCAGCAGGTATTATTCAAAAGGTTGACTTGTTTCTCTTAATTCATGACGTCATTCTAATCCTTCATAGAAATTTGGAATTTCCATAAATAAATCTCCGAAATAGCATTTACTCAATGAATACATACTCTACCCCCTACAAAAAATTGTGCAAAACCGCACGACGGTATATTTAGATTAATTTTGTTTTTGTTTTTATGGTTTTATTAGGATTTTTATTTTATAATATATTTTATGACATGTATTTTAATTTTATTTTATAAATTAAAATATTAATTGAAATATCCTCTTGTCTCTTCCTCTCCCAATTCATCCAATACTTCAATTATAAGTCCTTCGGCCATAACTACAACATTTAAGATAAAAAACAACAAAAATATACATATTTCCATATATAAAACACATTTTAAATCATACTAACCTCAAAATAAGTAAATCAATATATTCAAACGCAAAGTGCTGGGTTTTGCCCTTTTTCCCAGCGTAACTAATTGTGTGTGGCAACATAGTATTAAAAACTATTGTTAAAAAATAATAAAATATTTATACTTGAATACATAGAAATACAATTAGGCATATGTATAACCAATATGTAATCTTATTTTTTAAATTTGTACTTTAATTGCCTGGCAATAAAATATTTTATATATAAAAAAAAATATATATTCAAACTAAACGTAAACAACTTTCAAAAGTCTAAAAACAATATCTCTTTCCAAAAACGACACGTTCGTACGTGTCGTCTCAAAATCAACACAATACTGCACTATCACACAATAAGTGCACTATCGATAAGTTACAGAATACCAATGCGACGTGTTGAAAATTGGCACTTTCAACACGATACTGTAAAAGCGATTGTCGAAATGCTTACAGAATAGACCCCCTGTTTGTAAAGCACGGCAAGCTGTTAATTTTTATTTATTTTATTACTATTTTCAAAACTTTTATAGTTGGAATGTTGTGCAATCTTTCCTAGTAAGTAAATACTATAGTACTGATGACCAAGGCTATAACAAGAGTATACGTGCCCCTGACAATTGTCCAAGCTTTGAAAGATCAAGTGAACAAAAAAAAAGTGATTTCAAACTAGCTGTTGAATAAAAAAATGAATTCAAATTAGCTGTTTACCAAACAAAACGAAAATCAAACTAGCTGCCGAGCGCAAAAAAGACATTCAAACTAGCTGATGATACAAAAATCGGTAAAAGTTACTAAAATTGAAAATATAGTTCCGCCTAAGCCAGCGTTTCCCAAACTTTTTTTTTCCGTGACCCAGTAATTTTCATACTTTTTCTTGGTGACCCACTAAATTTTTTCCGCCTATAATAGCCCATAGGTAAGCTAAAACATTTGGATCTCTATACTGTTTTCATTTATTCACATAATAATTATAATAAAAAAGCATTAACCGTTACAAAAATTTGTAGAAATTAAACAAAAATTATTAATGAGAACCAATAAATTATTAATGAGAAGTGTGGTGCTGTTTATTTTTTACTAATAATTTCAGATTAGGAGAAAACGATGATAACTTTATCCTTAGATCCGGATCTACTTCCAATCGGTTTCAGTACTTATTTTTAAGACTAATGTTGAGAAACCTGCTTCGCACTTATAGGTTGTAACGAAAGGCATTAGAAATTTTATTGCTTTTTTCGCTATAACTAGGTATTCCTGAAGACAATTTATCACCTAGGTTTTGCGAGTTTTTATGCGACCCGGCATTTCGCTTACCGCGACCCGGTACTGGGTCGCGACCAGTGTTGTAATAGATACATTTGAAAATATATCCTAGATACAGATACAGATACTTGAGGAAAAATGTATCTAGATGCAGATACAGATACAAATTTTAAAAAGTATCTAGATACAGATACATTTTTTTTACAATGTATCTAGATACTTCAAGATACTTTTAAGATACTTTCGGAAAAATGAAAACACCACAAAAAAAAGAAATAACTAGAGCAAGGAATATATTTGTTCTCAATAAAAAATAAGTTATGCACTATTATTACTCTTAAAATAAACACAAATAGCCTTTGAAGCTGTGTGTCAGAAATATTAACTAACTATATACCTATGTAATCTTTAAAAAAATCACTTTTTTATTCCAATTTCAGCGGATATCTCGAACATTTTTTGTTCGCTAATAAATTACTGATTATTAAATGCGTATTTAAGATGACAAAAATAAAACAACAATTTTATTTATTATATTTCTTTATTTAATTCACATTTATAAAATTAATTCTTATTCTTAGATTAGATAATTACTTAATGGTTGTTTTACTTAACCGTTGTTAATAAAATTATTTATTTATTTTTTTTATTTATAATTTTTTTAAATTTATTCAAAGCTGGGAATACAATTACACTTTATTAAAATTTTATAGATAAAAATAAATTAAATAAATAAATAAATTATAAGTTTGAGAATTATGATAAAATACAAGTTCTATATATAATAAATAACATTTTGGAAAACATCCTTTTATTTTTTTCCTTTTTTTTTTAAATAAAAAAAAATAAATAAAATAAATAAAAGAATGTTTTCCAAAATTTAATTAATTACATATAGAACTTGTATTTTATCATAATTCTCAAACTTATAATTTATTTATTTAATTTATTTTTATCTATAAAATTTTAATAAAATGTAATTGTATTTCCAGCTCTGAAAATGGCTGAAGTATGTTTTTACTCCCACCAAACAAAAAAGAGTTTACTGGTCGCTGATTGGTTAGTTTAAACTTAAAATTCAAATAACTGAATGATGCTAAATGTATTACCAACTTGAAAAATCGTAAGGACATATTTTGTAAAAAGACTTTGAAACAGACAAAATAGGAAAGTATCTGAAAAAAGTACCTGAAATACAGATACTTAGATACTGATTTAAATATCTAGATACAGATACAGATACATATTTTAAAATGTACCTAGATACAGTAACGTGATACTTGCGCAGTATCTAGTTACTGTATCTAGGTACAAATACCTAGATACATTACAACACTGGTCGCGACCCACCATTTGGGAAACTCTGGCCTAAGCCAAAGAAACAACAGTTATTTCAACACTGCCTCATGTGCAGCTGAGTCGAAGGTGTTTGGTAATGGATAAAAGCGATAAAATAGGTACTATTATATTTCTTACACTTTTCCAAGAGCAAGTTGATAATTTATGCTTGATTAGTCGGCTAATTTGTAATTTTTGTATGATTTAGAATTACTAGTATTATCCCAAGATTGCAGTCTTCCATTTGATAATAACTATTGTCCATTGATTATTTTAAAGAGAACGAAATATCAGACAATTTGACATTTGCTGCTTTGTACCAATATGATTTTAGTTATTGCTTTTTCCGGTACGTACTCAGTGGCGGATTTAGGGGGGGGGGCTGACTGGGGTACAGCCAGGGGCCCCCAAATAATGTAATAAAAAAATATAATACAACTGAGAAGTTAATACTGAAAATAATTTATATGCAATTGAATGAAGAACTAAATTTGTGAAATTATGAAAATGTTTGATCAGCCTGTTCGAGGAGCCTCTACTGTATTTGGCCGACTGTACTTATTGTGTCGCTGGGCAAATTGCTGTTGATAAGTGCGTGAAATACAAAAAAAAAAAGAGTTTTCCAATTTTATTTACACTTTATGTGGTGGTAATTTGTGGTTTTGGATTTAGACGACCTAAAAATGTTAGTTTTTGATTTATATTACTATAGTTGGAAGTTGATGAAAATCAGCCACTAAACAGCAGACTTGAAGCGGGAGGATATCCGAAGAAATTTATAAATTTGGAAACCACCATCTTACTGGAAATGTAGGACACAATTTTAGAAAGATTCCAGAAAACGAATTTATCTCTTCAAGAGGGAAGGCTATCTTTGAATTCAGTTGTGCAGTTGTTGAAGTCTCTTCTTGAATTTGTCAAAAGTCAGCGCACGGAGTTTGAATACTACGAAGAAAAAGGAAAAATGAAATGTTCAGTTAAAGATTACAAAGAGCCTTCAAAACGATCTCTGATGAGAAAGGGTTAATTTCACGAGGGCCCAGCAGCTGACACAAAATTCTTGCCCAGAGAAAATTTTAAGGTTAACGTGTTTCTCGTAATTATTGACAAAACATATACATATTGACGTAACATATCTTCAGCTCTTCAACATCGTTTAGATGCATTTAAAGATATTTAAGATATATTTGAATTTGTTGCTAACCTAACCGATCTTTGCAACGATGACATCAAAAAGGCAGCAACAAACCTAATGCAAAAACATTGCAAAAACCGATGATTTTGAGGACTGTTTTCCCTCCGAATTAGTTCAGTTTTTAGAACTCTTCAAAACTTTCGGTAGACAAGAACAGGAAGAAACACCAAGTTCCTCACAATATACGAATAATGAACTAAGAATGTTGTTACTTTTAAATCAAAATAAATATACTCAAAGTTTTTCTAATGTTCACATAGCGCTGCGCATCTATCTCTCCATAATGGTATCCAACTGCAGTGGAGAGCTTTCTTTTTCGAGGTTGAAGATATTAAAAAATGAACTTCGAAGTTCAATGGGACAGCAGAGACTTACTCTACTCTCTCTCTTAGGAGCATAGAACATGAAATTGTAAGCTCATTAAGCTTTTCGGAGTTGACAGATGACTTTGCTCTAAGAAAAGTTCGCAAACGAGAAATCTAAAAATAGTAATTTTGTATGTCTTATCTTCCTAATTAGAATTCCTAATAATAAGTATTTACTAGTAAACAAAAATTTAGGGAAAAAACTAGGGTAGTTTGATACTAGGGCCCCGACAAATTTTTCAGCCAGGGGCCCCGTACATGCTAAATCCGCCCCTGTACGTACTGCACTGGTAGATATAAGATAACACTTGCGAATATATGTGTAGATCACATTTCACTAATAAAGCAGCTCTGAAGGAGTGTATGTGTGTATTAACACTTTGGGGAGTGCTTGATTACAGCGACTGAAGTTCATCGTGCGCTGATCTCGCGCTCAACATTGCCCAGGCGTGCCGCGATATAACTAAACATTCTTCACACATAACACGTTCATTCCCGCCCTCTCTCATACCCTTCCACCCTTCCTTCGTCCCAGTATGAGAACACTACTCATAGAATATTGTGGTAATTGAATACACGTGCTGAGAAAAAGCTGAGTTTAGGGATATTGAAAAAGAATAAATCAAGAGCACAGCGCGTAGCGGTTGGGTAAATTTTAATTAAGTATTGCTGGGTAGTATTACTGGAAATCTTACAGCAGATGTGACAATCTAACTACACCTTAAAATATAATATCTTAAATCAGTAGATTCCTTTTTAACTTGAGAGGCACTTTTATCTATAAATTTACAACGAAAAACGTAGTAATGATAGGCGAAAACAATGTAGAAACGTTTTGGATAATGAAGGGATTACGTCAGGGCAGACCATTGAGCCCGTTATTCTTTGTGATTTATATTAGGGGAACCGGAAAGAAATCTATTATTTTAGTGTACAATTTTTTTTTTCCAGGAAGTTTTACTATGTTTAATTACAAAATATAATTACCATCATTATTTATTACGGGTTCCTAACGTTGTATTAATTTTTCCATAGTTTCACATCTTCCATAGTTTTATATCGTGATAGAATCTTTCCTCCGGTTCTTCACTAAAATCTCCTAGGTTTTCTGGTAAGTGGTCATAATACAACCGAGAATATTAAAGTTGGAAAGCATATTTTCCACTAATTCTCTGCCTTACGATTTCCAAAAAAATTTTGTACTACTTGAATAAATAAACACCAAGAATTAGATTCAATCTAGTTCATTGATGGCGTTGGATTGGATTGTGGTTCTTCAGTAGATTGCCTTATCTGAGGACCATCAAATATTCTGGCTTTCAGTTTTTCAGAGTTAATCCCAGAAAATTTACGTGTCAAGTAGCCTACACAAAGTCCATCTCGATTTAAAGCCTTCAAAAATTGCTACATAAGCCCAAACTTGATATGCAAGGGTGGAAATATAATTTTCTCTCTTGCAACCAAAGGTTCGTTGACAACGTTTTGTTTTTCTTGAATTATGACATTTCTTAATGGAAATCACCCAATTTCTGTTAACCCAGTGATCCTTAGCTCTGCTGTCCCAAAGACAAAAAAAACATGGATATTTTGTATATCCACTTTGCTGTCCAAGGAGGAAGTTTACCGTTTTTAGATAAAAAACTAAAATCAATTAGTCTGTATCTCAAAAACTGGAGCTGCTACGAAAAAGAGTATTTTTGGAATCAGCACATCAAAAATATCCAAAATTAGTTCTTAATTTTCCGGCACCAAGATAAAAAAAATCAGCTGTGGCCACCACAGGACCGACCGCCATCATAAAGTACTTCATAAAGTAATACATTCTAGCAGCAGAGTAGAAATAACTTGGCCTAATATTTTCTAACAGATATTATTTATCATGACCATGGAAACGTTACATGTAAGTATGAAAAAATTGAGACTTGGAAAAAATTTCGAAAAATTTTACAAAAATTATTCGAAATTTTTCATTTTATCAAAAAACGTCTCAAATAAAAGTTATTAATTATTGCTTTTATAGCAACTTTTATTCAATAAATTTTTTCGAAATATATTTCTGTTGTGAAATATTCATAAAAATCTTAAAATCGACACGAGTAAACTCCCATTTTTAGTCAACCGATTTTTACCAACCAAGTTGATCAACTCGTGCCATTGATGGCAGAAGCTTAAATATGAAGTTTCATAAAAATCCTTTCAGCCGAATTTGCTCTGCACGTGTACACAGACGAACAGACGTACAGACAGACAGACGGACAGACAGACGGACAGACAGACCGACAGACATCATGCTAAAAATAGTCAAAACGTTATGTAGGGACCTCAATCCGTGGAGATCCATCGAAATCTCGAAATGTCAAAATCGGTATGATCACAATACCTCCCTTATATATGTTGGCGGTCGGTAAAAACTATTTTGTTTGGCAGTGTTATTTAACTGTTTTCAGAAAAAAAAAAAATAGGAAACTATAAATATTGAAAGGTTGTTTATATATTGTTTAAAACATTGATTATATATTATAACAAGTCTGCATAAACACATTTTTTTATTGCTAAGTAAATAGGTGGTTCTCTTTCTTTTCCAGTATTAAATATATTCAGCTTAAACGAAGTTTTATAATTTTAGACATTATTTTGTTGAGAAACATAAAACCTGTTGAAAGTTTGTGCAATTTCTTTTTTTGGCAGGACATCTGTTTATTAGATCCCATGGGTTTATCGTGTCTTCAACTAATAGGAAATTTTCTTTTTTACGGTAATATGGGGGGAGTATTCTAAAGGGAAAGCTTTATCCCCTAGCTTAATTTGTACAGTTCACTTGTTCGCCATAAGCCTAATGTGATTTTCTCCGAAAACTCCAATTTAGTTTAAGAATAGTTGGCAATAAGCAAAAACAGATATTTTATTATTTGTAAATGCAGGCACCTCGTTTAGAACTATCTATTTTTCGGGTACTCACCTCTGATATGTCTATTTATCGAGTCCCTGGGGTCTATCGTAGCGTGTGTATCTGTTTCCCTTCTCTTCCCCTTTCATTCTCGTTTTCACAGCTCACTAGCTCACTATAGGCAGTGTTATTTATTCGCCGGCTTTAAAGCTGCGTATATTCTGTTTAATATTTCTGTGTGGACGTAAGAAAAGGAAGTTTATTTATTGATTTCTTCGTGTAATTTAAAATATGTGCTTGAAAAACGAATGGTTTTGGTTCTGTGAAATTGAAGCCTCGCTGAGTTTATTTAATAACAAAATGCTTTTGAATTTCACTCAAATCCCATATTGAGATTTTCCGATGATTGAAAAAAGGCTTTGATGATTCGATTTGCTTAGGCCAATCTATCATTTCTATGTATATAAAAGTCGTTTATTTTTATCACAAACGAAGTAAACTTTGAATATAATAAGTTGTAAATAAAGAAAAGAAATTTGAATTAAGAATACAAGCACGAAAATAAGCAATAAGTCTCCCCTGGAGCTTTGTATAGCTAATAATATTTCATGTATTTCACTGCTTCTTTTAAAGCAATCAACAATATACAAATAAAATATCTTCACCATTTTGTTATTATTTTACCAAAATTATAATTTTAAGCCGCTCTGTAGCAAGTGTTAGTTTGCAGTATTATGAAAAAAGAAAGCGGTGTTACCAAATATTGCCAAAATGTCAAATATGTCAACGAATTCAAATTAATATGCTGAATTTTATGTTGGTAACTAATTGAAATTAAATGGGTAAAGTATCAGACAAAAATGAATATAGGTATGTATTAGGTTTAAAAAAAAAAAATCAGCACGTTTTACAGACGACAACGTTGCCACAAAAGTAACAGATACCGTTATAGAAAAATCCTGTATTGCAAGCTAACTCTTAAATGCACTATAGTTCAACAATACTGTCTAAATATTGCGATAATGAGATAAAATATTAATATCGGTCTGGGAAAAAGTTCGTGGCGTTTTTTTTGTAAAATTCAACTGGTTTTGTTATAGTGTAAAAATGAATTTATTTAAACCAAATATGCTCCATTATTATCGACAGCGTTTCGCCATTTTTCGGGTAGAGCCATGATGCCATCGGTGAAGAACTTCTGTGGTTTCTGGTCGAAAAACTGAATCAAGTGGTTTTCACAGGCTTCTTTTGAAACCAGCTTAATTCCATTGAGAGAATTCTGCAGAGATCAGAATAGGTGATAGTCAGAGGGTGCTATGTCTGGACTATACGGTGGATGCAACAAAATTTCCCAACCAAGCTCTCGCAATTTTTGACGGGTTATCAAAGAAGTGTGTGGTCTTGCGTTTTCATTATGAAAGACAACACCTTTCCTATTATTCAATTCGGGCCGTTCTCCACAGTAGAGTGGAAAATCAATCGTCTGACCAACTGGAAGTAGCTCATGGTGGACTATTCCCTTCCAGTCCCACCACACACAGCATCACCTTGTTCGGTGTCAATACTCGTTTCGCGAACGCTTGTGACGGCTCACTATCTTTTGTCCACGATATTTTACGCTTCCGATTGTCGTACGTGATCCATTTCTCATCACCGGTTATGACACGTTTCAGAAATGGCTCAATTTCATTGCGTTTAACAGCAGCGCATCGCAGATGTTAATTCGGTCTATCAAGTTTTTCGCGCTCAACTCATGAGGAACCCATATATCGAGCTTCTTTTTGTAGCCAGCTTTCCGTAAATGGTTCAAAACAGTTTTGCGGTCAATGCCTAGCTCCGTACCAATATCGACACTGCTGATATGCTTATCTTGTTGGACATTTTCAAGAATTTCAACAGCTTTTTCACTGATTGGACGACCAGAGCGTGAGTCATCTTTCACATTAAAATTACCAATTAACGAAAGCGAGCGAACCATTTCCGCGCAGCAGATTTTGATAAAGTACCTTCACCGTACACAGCATAAATTTTTTTACAAGCTTTGGAGCCTTCTTATGATGTTGTTTGTTCCCCAGGACTTAGTAAAGATGGCGGTATCATCATTATACAGGGAATAAGAGACATAGTATATGCGTAGAAGGTCGATTATGAAAATGCAGTAGAGAATTGAACCTAGGATTGAGCCTTGTGGGACGCTTGCTACAATTTGACGTGTAGATGATTTGCAGTTGTTAATGACAGTTTGGAAATATCGGTCTTGGGTGTAGGATTTTAATAAATGGATAAGGTATGGTGGGAATTTAGTATTACTATTTTGAAAATTAGACCTTCGTGTCAGACAGTACCGAACGCCTTTTCGATATCTAATGCTATCATTCCGGTGTATTTATTTTGGTTAAATCCGTGAGTGGTTTTGTCTATAAATCTGCCTAGTTAGCACTTCCTAAATCCAAACTCTTCTGGTATTATATCATTTGTATCGACCAGATTTTATATGCTGGAGATCAATAAACAGACAACTTACCAGTTTTGCTTTGTGCTTCATTGTCTTTGAATATACATTATACATTACCTGTTTATACAAGTACTTGGTTTCTGTTTCACGCATAATTTACTGTATCATGAAATAATCTTGTTAACAAAGTTGGCTGGTTGTTATTTTAAATTAGTTTATTCTAAATTTAATTCCACGTCCTGTTGAACAGATGACCTATATAAAAAACTCCATTGGAGTGCAATATGACCGGGCGTTAAAACGGTATTGTTGACAGCGCGAAGTGGCGGTATGTCGGAGATACATACGGCTCTATGCGGCAAACGAGCGCATTTACCGTACATGCGGAAATGTATCTGTAACATCCCGCATTGTTGCATTGTTCCCCATGTCTACTTGGATAAATGCTTCAGAACAATGGATTTTTATCTAATACAAATTTTCTATGGATAAATATTTATGTTTGAGAAAGAAAATAATTCATGCGTGTTAATATTTGCTCTTTTTTTAGTTTAAATATACAGAATAGCTGATATTAAACAATGTACAACAAACTTTTGTTTTTCTCGGTTTAAAAAATTTCAAAGGAATTTGTTTTTATTTAATATTCAATGTGTTGGAGCAAATGTTGGAATGTTTAATTTAATTTGCAATGGTAAACAGTTCATACGTTCAAAACAAGCTGCTAATTTTTATTTCTTTTCAGAATGTAAGGTTTAATATTAATATTTACACTATGCAAGCTCGAGAAGGTGCAGCTTCAGCTGCATACATACCTAAAGCTAGGTCTACATTAGCGAACCAATCGTGTAATGTATCGTATAATGTAATACGTCGTGTAACGTTTTTGTGTAGTGTGGATGGGATCACGCCCACAACCCGAACAGATCGCACTGCCCTCTCCCTGATTCGCTTTGTGTCCGTTTTTGAAGCGAACATAAAAGAATTGCACTTGTTGAGATATTGTCACAATGGTTATCCTAAGTCAAGATTGCGACATCTAGACATTGTTATGCTCGGCTGTTTGATTAAAAAAACTATTTCTCAGCGTCTAGCATATGTTACCTGATTATGTAATGCATACGCCGCATTTTCGTAATAAAGAAATATTTGTCATAACAAATGAATATTGGAACTAGGTCAACCAGTAGTACAAATGCATGGATGACGCATGGTATCGGGGCAAAGAGACCTAGTCAACTCCTCTACAAGTGTCAGTCCGCACGGTGACGACCGAGACACCTACGCCGGATACTCGTTTCGCTGGTGAGCTAAGCAAGCAGTACCATGTGAGTGGGAGAAGGCTTCTCCAGGTTCGTCGACCTGGTGGGTAGCTCCCGCCTCGAATATAGGTCCAAGTCTATCCTGGCCAACACGAGGTGGACCGAGGACTTCCCCAACTCCATGGGCAGATTCATCCAATTACATTGACAACAGAAAGTTATTGAACGTGAGATTCATTTGCTTATCTCTGAGTTCAATAACCGGACAATATGATGTATTCTCTATTAATTTTAGAAATTGTTATTTTATATCGTGACTATTAACTAAGCTCTGATGAAGATTTAAATTAAATCGAAACGTTAGCGAAGTTAATAAATTTGTTTTTATTTTCTGACTGGTCCGAGTCCCATTACCTTCAACTATAATTACATTGCTTATATTTATCAAATTATTGTATACTTTTTATTGTTTTTAAAAAAAATCAGGTGTTTAACTTGAAGACTGTTTCCAACGCTATATACATTGAACCCATTAATCTGTATTCTTAAAATTGTTTTTCTAGAAAAGTTTTTCCATCAGTAAAAAAGAAACAAAAAAATCAGCAAAAATGAACTACAGTAAGCAGAAAACTAAATATCAAGAAATATTTCACTCAGTACCTTATCCGATCTGGCACATAAATCTTTTTGTAAAAAAGTATTTTATCAGAATTGTAGTATTAACGTCGAAATAGCCAAACAGAAAAAAATCTGTCTTGGAGATAAATTAATGACTGAGCAAGTGAGCCAAATTTCAAACAAAACTCTTGAAACCTCGACCAATAGAAGCTTGGGTACGGGCTAATCCTGGAGAAATCAAATACCCAATCTTGTTAAAACTTTCCTGATTATGATAACAGACTCTTATCTTACTGCGGTGATAGGAAAGTTAGTCAGAACCCCTATTTACCAGTGACGGCGAATCTAGATAGATATAGGGGTTGTTAATTTGTAACACGAACAAGATTGCTTTCCGATTATAAAAAAAAAACAAAAAAGTGAACAAGTTGTTAAAGTATTTATTCTGTAAATCAATACTTCAACTACACGGCGGGATAATTTACATTTAGAAAAAAAAAATAATTATAAATTGAAAAATTATTATTCGTGATATGAATCTGTCTAGGCTAAGTTGCCATAAATTCACTTCTTAATGATTTGGGTTTTGGTTCACCCTGGCAGACCCAAACAGTGGATTGTTGCTTAGTTCCCGGTTCATATGAATAAATCCAAGTTTCGTCACCTGTAATGATGTTGTATACGGATTTTGTAGTGCCTAGGTTGAATTGTTTTAGCATTCCCTTACACCAATAAACACGAACCTTTATTTGAGCTTCGGTCAAATTGTGCGGAATCCATCGGGAGGATTTTCAAAATAAATCCACTTTTCATCGCCAGTAATGATACGATGCAAAAAAGACTTTCTTTTGTATCGTGCAAGCAAAATTTCACAAGTGTTTTTTGCGTTTTTCCATCTGCCTCTCATTCAATGCATGTGGAACCCATCTGCCGACTTTCTGGATCTTACCCATTTCTCGTAGGCGATTGGAAACAGCTTGTTGACTAACGCCTAACTGCTCTGCTAGTTGTTTTTGTGATTGACTATCGTCTTCCTGTAGCAATGTTTTCAATTTTGTATCTTCATATTTTTTTTTGAGGTTTTCCATGTTCTTTGTCTGTAAGATCAAAGTCACCACTTTTGAAACGCCGAAACCATCGTTCACACGTATCTTGCGATGGAGCATATTCACCATAAGCTTCTCGAAGCAGTCGGTATGATTCAGCAGCAGTTTTTTTTCAAATGAAAACAAAACAGTAGTACTGTCCGCAAATGCTCTTTATTTGGCACAAAATTTGGCATTTTTAACACAGTAAAACAAAACTATATGATCACTTTTCAAATTATAACCTATACGCATTTGACACTTAATGATAACTTAACAAAACGCCATATGTGTTGAAACTTTGAACTATACAACCTGTTTGCGCGGCAAGTTTGAAAAAAATCCACATTTCATACTTGTAGACCTGGTATATACATATATAAAACAAGTTATTGAATTATTTGAACATGTAACATGTAATGTTTGAATATATAACTTGTATCTCACTCTATATAATGTTGAAAATTCTATTATGAATATTGTTCAACAATAATGATTGTTTTTCAAATAAGCTTTATACTTTACTAATTAATTATGCTCTTTCTAGTTCACATACGTTTACATTACGAGTGCACCATAATTGTAATGAAATGATTTCCACTAATAACCTCTAAATGTATCATTAAATAGGACCCATTCACTGTGTAATATAACAGTTGCAGTGCTTCATAGTTATGAAAATTAATTATCCTGTTGTCATAATGTTGCAGCATTAACAATTATAAAAAATCACATTTTTAACAAAATGAGACAAGGAATTATTACTGTAGGTCTTCTTTGAATATTTCATGCTTGTTTAATTTTGTCCACATACATGTCTACTATGCATGAGTTGACATTTCACACCCCAGATTCTGGGGGAAAATTAGTATATTTATAATTAAATATGTAGAACTAATTAGAGCCATGCCCCGGAGCATATGAGTGCAACTTCAATGTTTATATGTGTGTGTGTACTTGGGTAGACATATGTATGTATGTGGGTTTATACGGTCATATATGAGTAGATGTATCACTGCGGTGAATACGTGTGTGTGTGTGTATATGTATGTTTGTTTACATGCGTGAATAGGGAAGTGTAGTTGTATGCAATACAGTGCTCGTATGTATGAGGGCTACCTTTTAAGTTTTCACAAAAACTAAGAAACATTTTTTATTTTTTTTGGAACAAACTGTTTTATTACTTTATTATAGTTTGTTTTACGATAAGTTGAAGTGACTATCTACTTATGGTCCTAAACACAGTGGGTGGTAATGACAAATAAATCTAATCCCTTGTTTGTACCCATAAACTGGCCAGAGATGTATCAGGTATAAATTACATTACACCATGTAATGACACAATTGTAACAAGAAATAAACATAAGATATCATCAAAATAAACTTTATTTTTATTATAAATACAATTAATTTATAGAACTTATAATTAAATTTAAAACGTTACAATTAGTATTTAAAACATTACAATAAAATAAATTTTAAATTAAATAATGTTTAAGATAAAAAAAAATCTTGCAAGTCCAAATCATTCTCTGAATCAGTCTCTAAATTAATGATTATAGTATGTTCTAAATCGTACGAAACAAACTCAAAAGGTTGCTTTCTTGCACTCTTGCTTTCTGCGAAAAATATCAAAGATTCTAGACTCGACTACCTTGACGATACCACGGCGGAAATGTTCGAAAACTGATTCGAAAATAAATTACTCCCGAATATACCGGCTAACAGTGTTATTGTTATGGACAATGCAAGTTACTATAGTCGGCAACTAAATAAAGTACCGAATAGTGCAAACAGTAAGAAGGAAATCCAAGACTTTCTATATAAAAATGATATTTACTTTGAAGAAAGTTATAAAAAAAAATTGTTTAATTAAATTATTAAAAAGTTATAGTTTTTCTAAAGAATATGTTTGCGATAATATTGCTCAATGCAAAGGACACACAGTTTTACGACTACCTCCGTATTATTGTATATTCAATCCTAGTGAACAAATGTGGAGTCAGTTAAAGGCGAGAATAAAAGGGAATAATGTTTCTGCCACTTTAAACGGCACTGTGATAGAACTTATAAAAAAAGAAGTGGAAAATATCTCTGTAGATAGTTGGAAAAATTGTGTAAATCATGTTATTAAAACTGAGGACAGTTATATTCAAATAGAACGTACTATAATCATTAATTTAGAGACTGATTCAGAGAATGATTTGGACTTGTAAGATTTTTTTTTATCTTAAACATTATTTAATTTAAAATTTATTTTATTGTAATGTTTTAAATACTAATTGTAATGTTTTAAATTTAATTATAAGTTCTATAAATTAATTGTATTTATAATAAAAATAAAGTTTATTTTGATGATATCTTATGTTTATTTCTTGTTACAATTGTGTCATTACATGGTGTAATGTAATTTATACCTGATACATCTCTGGCTAGTTTATGGGTACAAACAAGGGATTAGAGTTATTTGTCATTACCACCCACTGTGTTTAGGACCATAAGTAGATAGTCACTTCAACTTATTGTGAAACAAACTATACTTCTTAATATTCGCCTTTAAGATTTATATACTTTTGCATGCGTTCAATCCAATTATCGAAACATTTTTTCCACTCTGAAGTTGGTATCTCAAAAACATGGCTTTCGAAGGTTTCAACAGCTTCTTGAGGTGATGAAAATCGCTGTCCACATATTTTTGTTTGACATTGGGGGAAAAAAAAGTCGTTAGGGGATATAGCAGGTGAATACGGGCAATGAGATATTAATTCGATGTTTTTCTCCTGCAAATAATCAATTGTTTGACGTGCTGTGTGGGAGCTTGCATTTTCATGATGAAGAATGATGCGACGTTTTTGGTTGTTTTTCCTGATTTTGTCGATGACTTCTGGCAAAATTATTGTATACCATTTAGCATTAACTGTTCTTCGATACTCTAAAGGAATGGTTGCGACACGTCCAGTACAAACGAAGAAACAAGCGATCGTTTTCTTGGACGTGCTTCGTGAACAACTTTTGTGGGTTTCGGTTCGTCTTGGAAGACCCAAACAGTGGATTGTTGCTTAATTTCCGGTTCATATTCAAGTTTCGTCATCTGTAATAATGTCGTATACGGATTTTGCAGTTCCTAGGTTGAATTTTTTTAGGATTCCCTTACACCAATCAACACAAGCCTTTTTTTGAGCTTGGGTCAAATTATGCGGAATCCATCGGCAACAGATCTTTTTCACAGCTAAATGTTCATGCAAAATCGAATGTATTGCAGCCTGCGATATGCCAAAGAATGCCTCTATCTCACGGTAAGTCACATGCCGATCTTCTTTAATCAATTTGCGCACAGCATCGATGTCTTTTTGAATCACAACCGATTTTGGTCGACCTTCACGAAATTCATCACTGACGGACGCAAGACCCCGAAAAAAATCTGCAAACCAATTGTAAACAGTGTTTTCTGATGGTGCTTCATTACCAAAAGTTGAACGAAGCGTATTTATGTATTGTTGTTGAGTTAGGCCTTTACTAAAATCGTAAAAAACCATCTAACGAAAACCTTCAAACTTGTTTTTTTTAACGCCCACTGTCAATAAACTACTCGGTCTGTTTATAAGCTGCAACTGATTTCACAATAACAAATGTCAAATTTTATGAATATAGTAATGACACATTTCAATATTGCCATCTAGTGGTCGTTTGTAAAAACATAAAAGGTAACCCTCGTAAGATCCTCATTTATCTGTCGCCACATTAAGGCTTGTGGACAGACCGTTTGTTAATATGCGTAAATAGGAATATTGTGTATGGATGTATGCCCTGTTGTATGTGTATGCGTGCGTGTTAGTTACCATCGTTACACGCCTATATAAGTTTTGTTGATATTAATGTGTGTACAAATTTGCGAATCGCTACCGAATTCGCTTGACCTGGACTTACAAATTGGTATTAGGGTAATAATTGCCTATGCGTGCATTAAATGTTAATTAACTTGGTGTGCAACAAAATTAATTATTGTAATTATTTTTCATGATTTTATCAATTATTTAAAAATAATTTTGTTTTTAAAATATGATGGGATATTTTTTGCAAGAAAAGGTCAGACCTTGATAAATTTAAGAGATTAATTTTATAAATAATGCTTTTAAGCGTTATGGAATTTAATTTTACTCCCAATCTTAAAATGTTATTTAGAAATTAATGCAAAATGTGAATTACCACATATATCCGTATTTAGTAGTTAACTAGTAAATTAAGAAGGCAAACCGAAGGCATTTTGTAGCACATTTTGAGCTGTAAATGTGTCAAAAGAAGAATTTTTAGAAACTATTTTTCTTCTATTAATCTAAAACTTAAAAGATTTATTTTAATACATCAAATTAGAAGCAAATAGTTACGATAAAAAAATCGATATATTTTCTGTGAATTTATTTATCAAAAGCCTACAACTAGTTAAAAATATTTGTTAATAGTATATACATATACTATTTTTACTAGTATATACATATTATATTTTGTAATAAGTATTTTAGTATCGAAATCATACAGTGAATTTATATTTTAATGCAACATGTACTATGTCATTACCATGGATACAATTTTTGACAGCAATATAAATCGTGTTAATTTTCATTTGCAACAAAGACAATTAGTGTGTATACTTTTGCTCATTGCTGATTTAAAAATTAATCAACATGTATACAGATGAAGAAATAATAATGATGGTAACTTGGTATAACTCCCAAATGAGTTTAAGAGAAGTTTCTGCTGTATTTAGTGCAACTTAGCCAAATCGGCTAATACCAAATCCCTCTACAATTTCAAGACTAAATAAATTTTATCGCGAAGGATGTCTTAAGTCAAAACATAATAAAAGAAAGAACAACATCCCACGTGCTTACAGAAGAGAAGCAGTTGGAAATATTATTACAAGTGGAAGAAAACAATCAAAATACTTTAAGATCAATTGCACAATCCGTTGGTGTCAGTATTGGATCTGTTTTTAACTTCTTAAAAAAAGAAAATCATCAAGAATTGTTAGAAAGGGACGCAGCAGTACGTATGGATTTTTGTTTGGAAATGTTTGAAAAAGTTAATTCCGACCCAACAATGCTTCAAATAATTTTATTTACTGACGAAGCAAAGTTTACTCTAAATGGTGAAGTGCACAGACACAATTTTAGGTACTGGAGTCGAGAAAATTTACATTTGTTTCATTCCTCCCGAACTCAAAGGCCGCAAAAATTAAATGTTTGGGCAGGGATAATATATATATTATCGGGCCTTCTTTTATTGACGGTAACCTTAATGCCGCAAAATATCTAGCCCTTTTGCAAAACCAAATATTACCTGCGTTGCGAAACCTGAATATTAATGGACAAGTATGGTTTCAAGATGATGGCGCACAAGTCCATTATTCTAGAATAGTTAAAGAATATTTACATAGACCTTTCCCAAATAGCTGGATTGGAAGAGGAGGGTCGATGAATTGGCCAGCGAGATCTCCGGATTTGGCACCCAATGATTTTTTTTATTGGGGATATTTAAAGGCCAAATTATATAATGGAGAACTTAGGGATGTTGCTGAACTGCAAGACAAAATTGTTCAAGCATCCAACAATATACCTCAAGAGCAATTGCTGAATGTTTTGAATCATTTTTATGATCGCTTAACATTTTATATGCAAGTAAACGGAGAAACTTTTATTATAAGTTTTTATTAGTTATTTATTTATTATTATTATTATTTTTTTATTTGTATTTTCAATAAAATATTTTGATTTTGCTAGTAAATATGGTTTTTTCTATGTTGCAAATGAAAATAAACACGATTTATATTGCTGTCAAAAACTGTATCCATGGTAATGACATAGTACATGTTGCATTAAAGAATAAATTCAATGTATTATTTTATTAATATCGTGCTGGAGATGGTCGTAGAAAAATACATATTCTTTATTTTCCATAGGCCTTGCGGCATTTAGAACATTAACCTTTACAAAAAAATAAAAAATAACGTACAATATGGATAATTTTACAATATCTTTTTTATCTCATTTCTTTGTTCTTTCTCCAGTGCTCCTCTCTTTCTTCCTATTCTCATTCCGACTTCCCTCCCCGATCTCCTTCCTTCTTGCCTCCAAATCTCTCGCCCATTTTTCTTCCTTGCATTCCTAACGCATCATTTCTTTGTTCTTTTTCCAGTGTCTCTCTCTTTCTTACTATTCTCCTTCCAACTTTCCTCTCTTATCTTCTTCCAAATCTCCAAATCTCCACTCCATACATAAGGATGCTCTTTCGTAAATAAATATTTTTTCCTATAATAACGCATTCTTTTTTATTTAAATTTCAAAACTGAAATTATTTATAGCCCAACAATATAATAGAGGATATTGTTAAATCAGGAATTAGTTTTAAGTCAAATCATCCAAGTGACAATATGATATACCTGGAAAAACTCTTGATAGAGCAAGAAATTTTTGTGAGGTTAAAAATCAACCTAACTGACTCAAGAAGTGTGAGAACATTTTATAATCACTGGGTTTTTGCGCTTTTTGTTAAAAAGCCTTAAAATTTTATTAGTATGTAAAAGTTTTTATCGTTATGCCCGTGTCAAGATGTCGGACTTTTGTAACAAATCAACCTTTCAGACGTTTCCTTAAGATGAAATATCTCAGACATATATTTTACTGTCTGTAATTGATTCACAAATAACAATTATCTGTAACTCGAGTCTGCAAAACGGATTAGTGAAAATTACTTTAAAACTCATGCATAATGAAACTCCTCATTAATAAAAGTTTTCATTAGTACCAAACAATGATGATAGATGATACTCACTACAATTTAAATTAATTTTCTACAAACTAAGTAATAAAATATGCTTGATGTAAAAATAAGAAGATTACTTCTTTGAACGTTAATTCCTAGATACATTACGAGTATTCCTTAAAGTATTTTATTCTACTTTACCAAAGCAACGAATATCCTTTTCGTTAGGACTTATTTTTAAATTGACAATAATGTAATTCCCTGCCTACTTTATACACTTAATTAATTATACGTTCACGGTAGATAGTTCAGTAAAGGCGAGTCTGAATCTACAACAAGGTTGGAGTCCCACAAGGATCAATTCAAGATCCCATTCTGTTTTGTATATACATATCAGGTCTACAACTATGAAATGCGGATTATTTTCAAACTTTCCGCGCAAACGCAGTGTATAGTTCAAAGTTTCAACACTTATGGCTTTTTTGTGAAGTTATCATTAAGTGTCAAATGCGTATAGGTTATAATTTGAAAAGTGATCATATAGTTTTGTTTTACTGTGTTAAAAATGTCAACTTTTGTGCCAAATAAAGAGCATTCGTGGACAGTACTACTGTTTTGTTTTCATTTGAAAAAAACTGCTGCTGAATCATAACGACTGCTTCGAGAAGCTTATGGTGAATATGCTCCATCGCAAGATACGTGTGAACGATGGTTTCGGCGTTTCAAAAGTGGTGACTTTGATCTTACAGAGAAAGAACATGGAAAACCTCCAAAAAAATATAAAAATACAAAATTGGAAATATTGCTACAGGAAGACTATAGTCAATCACAAAAACAACTAGCAGAGCAGTTAGGCGTTAGTCAACAAGCTGTTTCCAATCGCCTACGAGAGATGGGTAAGATCCACAAAGTCGGCAGATGGGTTCCACATGCATTGAATGAGAGGCAGATGGAAAAACGCAAAAACACTTGTGAAATTTAGCTTGCACTATATAAAAGAAAGTCTTTTTTGCATCGTATCATTACTGGCGATGAAAAATGGATTTAATTTGAAAATCTCAAACGCAAAAAATCATGGGTGAACCCAGGCTTACGATCCACATCAACTGCAAGACCGAATCGCTTTGGCAAGAAGACAATGCTCTGTACTTGGTGGGACGAAAAGGGTGTGGTCTATTATGAATTGTTAAAACCTGGTGAAACAGTTAATACCCAACGCTACCAACAACAACTGATCGAATTGAACCATTCGCTGCTCATAAAACGACCAGAATACGAAAGACGACAGCACAAGGTAATCTTTCTTCACGATAACGCTCCATCACATAAGGCAAAAGCAGTTTGCAACACATTGGAGGCACTCAAGTGGATGCTACCTCATGCCGCTTATTCACCAGACTTGGCCCCTTCAGATTACCACTTGTTCGCATCGATGGGTCACGCACTTGCCGAGCAGCACTTTTGTTCATATAAAAATGTGAAAGAATGGTTTGCGGGGAAAGGGGAAGAGTTCTACTGGCGAGGTATTCACAAATTGCCTGAAAGATGGGAAAAATGTATAACTTCTAATGGAGCATACTTTGAATAAATAAACTTTTACTGTTCTTTTGAGTTTAATGTGTTTTATTAAAAAAAAATCCGCATTTCATACTTGTACATCTGGTATTAATGATATACCAAAACTGTAATACATCAATTATGCATTATTTGCTGACGACACTGCTATATTTACCTAACAAAAATCAATTTAATGAGATATATATTTGGGAAGCTATAGGCCGCGCTACCTACAAACTTGAAATATCTCACTTATTATTTACTTACCAGAAAATTAGTCTGGAATGAAGAAATGTTAATTTTCTGTTCAAGACTATATAATTGATTATATTTATACATAAAAATCAATTTCTGTTTGTTTGTTTGTCTGTCCTTTGTGTAAAGCCAAACGGATGGACCAATTTTTACCAAATTTAGTGCAGTGGGGTAAAATAATCCGAGGAAAATTTTAGTGAGGGTCCGGTCCAGGTCACCCTAGGGGGCGTTATGGGGGGAAACCACCATTTTCACTCTCCGTCTAGTTTAAATTGATTACTTGCTAAACCTTAAGAGATATATCGATATAATGTAGACAAAAAATATAGATTTTAACTAGATCTAAAAGTTCTGGAGAGCATATACTTGTCATGCACCTATATAGTGTATTGGGCAATTTTCTATTTTTAAACGTAATAGTTTTTGTATTATACAGTTTGTGGATGCATAACATCGGAGTTTTATAGTGATGAATCAATTATTTTAGAATAACAAATTAGAGCATTTCACGTAGAATCATAATGTATTGAACATTGTACATCAAAGATTAATAATGACTAAGTGTACGCATGCACAGAAATATAAGTTGTACATGTATGTCGCTATTTGGCCCGGAGCTTACAAATAGACGGCAGTGCTGGAGATTTCCTTATTTCCCATAGTCTAATAGATAATATTTATATATTTAACTTTAACGTTGTGAGCGTTCTATTCTACTTTCTTCGTTTTCAAGTAGTGAAATGCCGTAGCGATGCACGGGTTCACCCACTAGTTTATAATCAAAAGAATATTTGCGGGGCTTAGGGGAGAACCACTTTTAAATGGAGTATTTTACTTGATAATATATCAAAAATTTTAATATAAGAATAAATTATTTTTAATAAATAATAAAGAAACGATTAATTTCTATTCTTCTTGAAATTGAAATATTTCACTTACCAAATGATTTACCTTACAGCAAAAATGTACCACATAAAACCGTACGAAGTACGAGCATGCCAGCTAGCGTAGAATATATACCTGTAACTTAAACGACTTTTATGTTATGCTGGTTGCCCACATATGTTTTCAATATCAATTTATCATATTTAACAGTACATTGAATTATGTGCAGATACATCATTCCTCTGTTCCATTGTAACATAACACAAGTTTTTCATTAGTTGAAACTATTTCAAATAATACATTAATCTTGTGCACTTTTTAATTGACGTTGCTGAAAATATTGCAGTCCAACAAAAATTTATGTACATATTTAAAAATATCCGATGTTTTACACATTTGGTCGAACATTAAAATGTGGAATTTAAAAGTAAAATTAGTTAGTTATAAAGGCTATTTAACGTAAATATCCCAAATATACAGCTAAGAAAATATAACAATACTCCTCCCTGGATTATTAAATAGCCCATTTATAATCTAACACTAACTAGTCTTCAAAACACGACACCAATCCGAAGTTATACAAAAGTTTTTATAGTGAAATAACAAATAAGTATAATGGATTTGTGTACATCTATACTGATAGATCTAAGATGGACAATAAAACTAGAACTGCATTACTCAGCACAGGGCCGCCCCTAGCATTTGCGGGGCCTGGGGCAAATCTGGAATTGCGGGGCCCCAAAATTGGATTTGAGGGGATTTGATCTATATATATATATATATATATATATATATATATATATTTAGGGTTTTGTAGGTATGCCCAAAAAACCCTTATACCGTCATTTTGTCGTCTGTCTGTCTGTCTGTCTGTCTGTCTGTCTGTCTGTCTGTCTGTCTGTTCGGTAAAAATTGTAGCCAAACGGCTAAACCTAGAGAGTTGAAATTTGGCATGCTTATACAACTCTTTGACCCGCATATAGGAAAAATTCTAAAACATCTAAAAAAACATACCCCCCTAAAAATATAAACAAATATGTGTTCATCGAAAACAAAAATATTTTTTTTAAATTCTGAGTAGGGTATCAAATGAAAGCCCTTAGTACGTGGATTAACGATCAAATTTTTATTTTTGCAAAATAAATTATTTTGATGCGATTTTTGCCAAAAATGTGCAAAAAAAAATTTGTCCCACACCCTGTAGCCCAGATGGTTTAAACTAAAAATCTAAAAAAATTCTAAGTAATGTATATTGGTGTGAACCGAAATAGTACAACAGGAATTTTTGATCAGATTATGTTTTTGGAAAATAACGCATTTTTTGTGGTTTTTGGTTCACAAAGTACAAAAGTTATACCAATGTAAGACACTCACATGCATGGCGTGCGATGGCGACATGCGTTAGGGCACTCTTAAACTGGCTGGAAAACGAAAGGTTTCGAGTTCGAGTACGAGTGAATTTTATTTTTTCTGTTTTTTTTTTTTTTTCATTTTTATTATGTTGAAATTATTTTGTCAAAATTCTAGTTATATTTTGACAAATGTTGTATTTAATTTTTAAGAGCATAAATTTAAAAACCAGTCTTATTATATGATTAACAGACGATAAATTATTTTAAAAATATCGTTCATTTTGCCGTGATTACTACAAAGGAAAATTTGTCCTACACACTCAGCATACCGCCTTCACTTATTATATACCTGCGAAACCCTGAAATGTGTGAATATTCACACTTCACATCAATTTTCTTTAATATTATCAACTTTTAACAAAGTACACATACTTATATTCAATGAAAATATAAATTTTTTTCAACTATTTATAAAACTTGGAATAATATTTTTAAAGCATTTTATTATTTTATTACCTGACGGTCGAAGCGCGGGGCCCTTAAAGGCGCGGGGCCTGGGGCAGATGCCCCACTTGCCCCCGCCTAGGGGCGGCCCTGACTCAGCAGAGACGAAAGACGCAAATTCCATCTGCCCTGTTTAATAAGTGTCTATAGAGTTGAAGCATACAGTATACTTGAAGCAAGCCGATTTATAAAGCAAGATAACCGAGATACGAAATATTACACTATCCAGACTGATTCCTTAATCACTGTTCAAAGTATGTAACAACTATACAGCAAAAACCACATTATTCAAGAAATACAGGATAATCTACACAGTGCGATAACAAGTGGCAAACAAATTGTAATACTTTGGATTCCTTCGCATACAAGAATTGCTGGTAACGAAAAAGTTGATCAAGCGGCCAAGGAAGCAGCAACAGCTGAAAAACTAAAAATGCCCATCCCACAACACGACTTCAAAAGCTTTCTAAAATAAAAAACGTTCGAAGAATGGAATTCGGTCTGACAAACAGTTCAAGGTAATAAACTGAGGGAAGTTAAACAAAAAATCGGTCGCTGGAGTATTCTAGGAAGAAGAAAAGAGCAATCCGCTATAACTAGTGTGAAAGAGCAATCGTACGGGATTAAAGAAATAATTATTTAGATCAATAAAGAACAATCCCTCCGATTGCCCCCAATGATAAAAGGTGCAAAACTACGAGTTAAAGATAATTTATATAAATAAGTAAGAACATCAATCTCAACCGCTGTACCAGTTGTAAAAGTGGTAATTACGGGGGAAAATAATAAGTAAACAAATAAACTATGCAAGATCCTTACTTAACTGTTCACCTGCCACCACCTAATTTATTAGTAGCAAAAATTAGGAAAAACTTCTAATCAAAATCTCTGGTGGTATTATTGGCAATTCAATATTAAACAATCTCATGGCTAAAATATATTTATTAATAAAAACAACTTAAAACTAACAAAATAAAACTACATATTATAACATAAAATAAATCTTACCTAAAATTAGTCTACTTACATGTACAATTCTGAAAACCTTCACTTAACATTTTTATCCAATTTAAATTCTATGTTTCTCTTCATTTTGTCTGATTATTATATTTTGGTAGAACTACATTTCTACCGAACGTCTGAGAACGAACCGTCTCAGAGTGGTTAGTGACTGAATGTCAATGAATGAAATGACCGAATGCCTGTACATAACCGAATGACTCTACATATCCGAATGACTCTAGTGTTAATTTTGTGTAGGCTTATATAAGCAGCCCTCAGACAATAGAATATCTGTACATCTGCTTCTAATATTTTAGCTTTAGAAACAGATGTTGGAAAAGAATTATTCCACATTTAAATAATTCTTTTCACCTATTTTATGTATGCCCTTTTGTACAGTTTACTGAATAGTTCCAATAAAGGGTCGTTGGGGTATTCAATAAGTCAAGGTTGTACTTTTGACCGTAACTATGCTGGATGCTGTGTATCACGTTATGATAACAATCTTCTAAAGATAACAAAATAAATTTTACAAAATATAAAATTAGCAGCGTTTTATACTGTTACACTAGATTACGAATCGGACAGACGGTACTGACTCACCAGTATCTACTTAAAAGGATTGATCCCGACACATCCGATGTATGTAATACATCCATTACAGTCAAACATATATTAATAGACTATGAAAAATACGATGTAGAAACACGGAGTAACAAAGTAACAGTTAGAATAGTGGAAGCTCTGTCAGATAACCTAGAAATAAGTGTTAAAATAATTTAGTTTCTAAAAGACACTAATTTGCTCAACAAAATATAAACAGTTTAGTACCATTATTTAATATAATCTATGTAATTTAATTTAATATGTAATGTTATTAATGTAGTAACATGTAAATATTGTCATGGGGTGTAAATAACCAAGCAGTTGAAGCGCCCCAAAATAAACATAATTTTAAAAAAAATGCTATTAAATTTTTCACATGATTTTCAAGAAAAGACCAAAATTTAGATTAATTAAGACCTTCTTTTCAATTTGTTCTGAGGTTCTATTAATCAGGTTGTCTTTTAGCCGCACTCACATCAAACTATCCATGTTGTTCTGTTATCAGCTCTTTCCAGAGATCCTTTGCTCAAACACTTGCTAGATATACTGTCATCTGATGTCTTTTGAGAGCTTTTCCCACTAGATAAATCTGTGAAACACAACCAAATGTTATCATTTAACATCCTTTTAACTATTGCAGAAAACAGTCTTCCAGAATTTTTTACTGACACCAGAAATGATATTATCTTCAATGGCGAGTTTGTTAAAAATTTTGGCGCACGGCAACTAAGGCTATTTGCGCCCAACGCAGCCCATCTAAATGACAACATCTTAAAAACAATAAATAAAATCAATAAAAATACGCATACTCAATAAAAGAGATCTTGCACAAACACAAATAAATAAGTTAAAAAATTTGTTCGAAAAATTGACCAGATGCAAAGTGGTGCTAAGAGGCTGTAAAGGAACCGATTACCTTCGAATATCACAGTCTAGAAATAAAATACATTAAAATAATGTCTGTACCTTATTTTCACAAATAAAATAGTAATCTTCAATGGAGAAGGGATGCTGATGACGCAAGAGTTTTCGTAGATAGCCTGAAAGGGCTACAATCACTACTAGACAACATTACAACTTCCAGTGAAGGATGCGGGGTATCGCTAAATATTAAGGAGACTAACATGATCATTAGCAAAAACCCTACACCATATTTGTCATCTCTGTTTCACTTTGTCATCTCATCATTAAAAATGAACCAGTCGATAAAGCAAAAAAACACCAAAATTAAATTTCTAGAATGCACTATCCATGACAGGGGATCATTCTTTAGAAATTCAATGCCAGCGAGATCAGCTTTCATCAAAATGAAAAAGGTGTTTTGCAGCCATGATTCAACATATAAACACCATAAGGTTACTATGATGATATATATTTTCAATGCTCCTTTGTGGCATGGAAGCATGGACATTAACAGTAGTCTCTATAAAAAAACTACAGGCTTTTGAAATGTGGACATATCGCCGAATGCTTAAAATTTCTTAGAAAGACTATGTCTCCAACAAGACAGAACTAGAGAAGCTCAAGAAGTATACTGAAATGTTATACACGGTAAAGCATCGAAAACTTAAGTATCTCGGACACATTATGCGACACAGTGATAGATATGAGTAGGTATAGGAACGGTTTGACCTGGGAAAGTCTTGCAGACCGTGGGAATTTTGTGGTGGTGTCGGCAAAGATCAAAGGATTCTTCTCTGTGATCTAACCGCAAATGATAAGATAACGGACAGGTGTTATTTAGTTTTGTACAGGGTTGCACTTTTTATATGACTTTAGGCAAGGGAGGTACCCCAAGGACGAGGGTGAAGTCTCTGGGGGTGGAGCCCTAGTTGGGATGGTACCCAAGGTACCAAAGTTGGCTTTTTCGATTCGTGAATCCGTGCCGGAAGTAAGTCAAACCAAGTAACACAACTGTGAGGTTTGCTAGCTCGTCTGATGTGTAATTTGGCTTATAACCTTTCGTAAAGGGCTCAGCACGGAGTCATAAAAACTATGTATGTGACTAGTAGTTTCCTGGAACTAGTTTTCCCAGGCTAAACTGTCCCCACGCCTACTGATATGGATTTTTGCTATTTACTTTGGAAGGAAAAGATGCCGGTAAGACAGGTCCACGCAGAAAACGTCTTTGATGGTTGAAAATTTTGAGAGAATGGTTCTCTGCGATAACATAGATCTTCTGGGCAACTATTAACAAGGTCAAAATAGCCATTATGATATTAAACATCCAAAACGGATAAGAACTTGAGGAAATTATCTTTACTGAATAATTTTCGTTCTTCCTTAATTTCCATTCAAACATCTACATTTGTGCTCGTCTTCATCTATGAGATCTTCATAATATATCCACCAGCATTTCGATAGCATTCAGTTTTTTAATGTATTCTTGGTTTAAAGTCCATGATTCCATTCGATACAATGAATAGAAACACGTTGCACTTGATAATTCAAATGCAACGCAAAAATACTTAGCAACACAATGCTCTGCTACGTATTTTTGCAATTTAAGAAATGCTGAAAAATTAAGTAATGCTGGTGCAACTGGGTATAAATAAATTGGATTTACATTAATACACCTTTTACAAATTCAGAGCTATTTAATTTGTTTTATTCTCATGAACGCAGTGTAAGTTTTAAAGCATAGTTTTTTTAAATTCAACAATAAATCTTTTTGTTAAAAGTTCTCATAAAGTAGTCACGTTGGTCTATCCTAGAAGGAGCAGTTATTCTTCTTTTGATTAAACTTAAATGACGACTTCTTTCAAAAGTTCACAGTTTCTTTTTGTTGCAAAGAATCGCATATGTAAATATATGGGTATGAGGCCAAGATTTTATATTTTTAGTTCAGAACTTCATGATTATTTCCAGAACAAAGGAATGTTGGAACATGAAAAACAGCAGTACTAAAACAAAGGGAACTTTTTACGTTTAATTTTAAATTCTTTCCAGTTAAAAAAGGGTTGTATTTATTTAATTATATTGTATAATCTTGAGTAAGTTACATAAAAACTGTAGGATATACAAAGAGAATTTTTTTGTTATACGTTAAATTATATAATTTATGAGCTACCATGGTAAAACAGTTAATTACGAGACACAGAGACGATGGTTTCCCCTGTAACTTTACTTACAATTCTCAACTAAATAGTTTCAATATGTGGCGCATAGCAACAATGGCTATTCGCGCATAACACAGCCCATCGTTGACTAGATTATATACGTAGAAAGAAACCTTGCTCGGCAAATAAGAATAAAAGTCTGTTCGAAAAATTGAACAGACGCAAGGTAATGGTAGGAATTTAGGATGGTTCTAAACAGTTACGATGGGACAACACAAACATTAATTAATAACATTAAAATAAGTTATAAGATTTCACACATAAAAGAATAAGTCCGATTCTCGCAGGAAGAGCATCAGGCTGTCCATGAGAACTCTGTCAAAGGGCAACTGACAGTTCATGACACAGGCTTAACCTCTTCCTGATAGCATCGAGCTGCACAGTTAAAAGGTGTAACACAGACAACTATGTGTTACACGTCTCACAAATGAGACTTTGAGGTTTCGAAGGAGGTATCCATGGGTGCACCAACAGTGGCCTATACGAAGGCGTGCGATGGCTGTTTTCCCTGTGGTTGCTTCTACAGAAATAAACCCATGGTTTAACTTTTCTTGAAATCTACACTAACTTAAGGTTTATAGTCCTTCTTTTGAATAAATTATGATATATTGTCACGGGGTGAAGTCAAGAACGGAATCTTTTCTACAAAATTTATTATACAAGATTAATTTACATCAGAATATGTGTAATTGTTGGTAAAATGGTTGCTGGTGTTGTCCTTTTAGAAGCTGATGTTAGTCTCGTTCTTGCCCCGGCTTTTCCAGGATCGGTCGAACCACCCCAGGTATCCGCACGAGGCGAACACATGGAGGAGTTCTGTAGACAACACTCACATCTCGTCTTGGCGACTTCAACAGCTGGACTGGTGCTTGGGCAGCGTGATGCGGACTGATGACGTGATGACTGGTCACAAGAATGGCTACCTGACTCTATTCCCTAAGACCATTTTATAACTGTTAACCAGGACACTATGACGTCAGGTCCTACCTCAATTGTTTTGGAAACATTATTCATTTGTGTAATTGTTGGCAGCAATTAAAAGACCATAGCCATCACAATTGAATATCGACTCATTATCAACACATTAGTAGTTCAACACTTATGTTGGTAAACACGCAACACCCTGTATGCACATTCTATAATTCCCTAAACCATACGTCCACAACCTTGACCTACACAGCCTAAAGGCCGCTCAAGGAATTGAGACATTAGACTAAAATTATACCATAATTGTGACAATATTATTGAGTTGTAATATATTGTTAAATGTTTACCAAAGTAACTTGTTTTGGTTCGTTACATGGTTGTTAATAAGTGACAGGACGAAGGATACAATTAGGTGAGCTGCTATAACTCGGATATAATCGGATATTGAAAATCTGGGTGGATAGAAATATTCGCAAAAATGTTAAAATTAATCTAGTCAAAACTCTAGTGTTTCCCATATTTTTGTACGCGTCTTGGCGGGAAATATTGTAAATGACGCTATTAAAAGATGTCGTGGAACAGGGAATAGTTTATAAGAAGAGCAGGGTAGGGTTGTAATCGAGTAACTACTGAGCACGTTGATCGATTATTTGTAACCAAGATACTCCGAGATCGGTGCGAGACAGCAAGTTCTGTCGCTTGTCGATTAGCTCAAGTTCGAGAAACGACAGTTTCGACAAGAAGAGTATCCCGGAGGTTAATCGAAACCGAAATACAATCCAAGACCGAAACTGTTCACAACTTATCTGAGTAGCATGCCTTTGTTTTGGCAAAAATCACAATCAATTGGACTGTCAATGATTGGCTTTCAATTTTATTGATATTTGAGCCCTGGTTTAGATTTATACCAGCACCATACAGCTGTTAACGTGTTTCGCGAAGACCTAGATTAAGATATGCTGACTGTGTTATCACCAAGAACTCCGTTTGTAAGTTCCAGTTTTTTACTGGATCAATGTAGTAATATTTAATTGTTTGACTTTGTGTGGTTATTGTTTGACGTGGTTGTTATAAAATATAAGACGAATTTGGTTGTGATTTCAAATCTTTATTAAACTACTTAAATATTGGACTTATATACTAATAAAGAGACATTAGTACCACTTAAATAATAAATACCAATAGTCACTACACATATAGCACAGTTAATTGTTCCAGGTATATCACCATGCAGTCTAGACTAGTCCATGTATTCGATTAACTAAATCAGTCGTCGTACTGAATTCTACTTACTCAGTATCTCCACTTCAGTTTAATCACTTGCCTAGCTCTACTCTGATGTTGGATGGATGAAACTGACTTATTAATGGCCTTAACTGCCCCGCTGAACTAGCTAAACTACTTGAATAAGACTGACGTGACTAACTGTTCTTAAAGACTCGCTGAGCTTCACAGTCTGAATATTACCGTCCCTCTGGTTGCAGGTCACGCGCCTTATAAACTGACCCTAAAACGTTCCATAGATTTCTAAAACCTTCGGTTAACTCAATGTTCAAGATTCGCTATCCGCTTCAAGGCTACTGTATTCTTTAACAGGGCCGTATTCGTTACAGTATTTCATTTAAAGCACAGAAAGATTTAATGCTATGTTTTAAACCATGATACTTTTTAAATAAATCTTTAGTTTAATAATTCGTTAGCACAGCGTTTCCCAAGCAATGACTCGCGGCCCGGTATACTGTAAAAAGAGAAAAATCCGTCATACTTTGGTCAAATAATTTGTAATGATTTCTCAGGCAGTGCGGATAGCGACAGGTAATGTAGATCTTTCAGAGTAAGAGAGGATATGCTGAACAGGTAATTCTTTAAATGTAGTGTTGGCGTACATAGCTATCTTTTTGAGCCCTATTGTGCCAGTGTGTTTGTCATTCATTTGTGGACCAACGTACTACACTCCATTATACACAGTCAGAATATGTAACAACGTTAAGTAATAACGAGTACAAAACTATTTCAAATCCTTCTAGTTTTACAAAATAATAAGTGTCTAGTAAACTGACTAGAATAACTGTCTAGTAAACTGGAGTTTTAAAAAGTTTCAGATCCACTGATCTTAGTGGCGTTGCACTGTGCAGTACGTGAAGAACCTCTCGCGATTTTTCAAACATGAGTTACCACCATTGAAAGTATAATTCCCCTACGTGAGGGAACAATGGCGTTGGTGTCGTTAGGACATCGACTTCTTTTCTGTCAGCATTGCCAACTAAAGATGTACGAATACCTAGAAATATTACATCAAAGAAAAATACTTTGTTTAAATGGTATTTGGAAATATTCAATTCCTCTATAAATTTTTTCTTTTTCTTGATTTTTGATAAAGTATTTGGAAGAATGAAGACCATATTTTCATTTGAGAAACTTTATACTTCTACTTTTTACTTTATAAATAGAAGATCGTAGATTCATTCTTTGTACCATTTTATAAGTTCACCTCAAAATAAAAAAAAATAATAATAATAAATGCATTTTTTATTATTATTATTATTTTTTATTTCTTGTTTGCTCGTTGTTGTGGAGCAAATAACGTTTTAGATTAATTTGATGACTTTATTTTCTACATTTAACAAAGAAGAAGACATTGTCAATTGAATCAATATCTCAATTTTGCATTTGTGTTACAAATCTCGTTTTGAATGTTACGTTATCTCCTCATATATCTTAGGACAAAAAGGTAAATGCAATTCAAAACTAAAAAATATCAAAAAAAATCAAATTATCTGATTCTGTTTTATACATTTTATTAATTAATTTTTCTAAACTGTGTCCACTTTTGTAAAAACAAACTATCAAGAAATTTTAATTTAATTAGTTGGCACTTTTGAAATTGTATGTCATGTTGGTATTAAAAAATTTCATTTTGTTAATAAGTTATACCATTTAACCATTTAAGTCATATTGAAAAATGATGTCTAAATTATAATGATCATAACCAACAAATCTGAAGCTTGTTTTATAGTGCAAGGATTTTTTTTATGACTTTTAACGTCCTTAATACACTATAAAATTAACCAAAATAACCAGATCTAGTGTGTCCTTACAAAAGTGAAAACAATATATAAGCTGTTCACTTTTGTAAGAACACACTAGATCTGGTTATTTTGGTTACTTTTATGGTATGTTACTGACTTTAAATGTCAATTAAAAATATTCCTTACGCTGTAAAACCGACTTTAGGTTGATAAGGTTATGATCATTATAATTAAGATATCATTTTTCAATATGACATATGTCAAATGGATCAACATTTTAAAAAAGTGACATTTTTTAATACCAACATGACATACAGCTTCAAAGGTGCAAACTATTGAAAACAAAATTCCCTCTTAGTTTGTTCTTACAAAAGTGAACCGGCTATATGCATTTTAATATACAAGTAATTTTGAGTATCTGTCGCCCAAATGATTGTCGTCTACTTGACCGTCGCCTACTTGACCGTCGCGTACTTGACCATTGTTCACTTAACCGTCACCCACTTGACCGTCGCCCATTATGAATAACCCAACTGTCGCCAACCGACGAAATATTGTCCCAACTGTCTTTCTACTTCTCAAGTTGAGATGGTGACCACGAAACATCTTCGGCACTGAAGAATAATAGAGATGACATATCTTTTGAGAACTTCCCGTATGAATCCTTGTAAAAACTATATATTAAATTTAAATAGATCAAAAACCTTTAATGCTGTATGACCTAGAAATTAATTCAACGTTCTTCTCTAAAGACTAAGATGTCTATAGATCGTGCTAGGTGATGGTGCATTTACATAACTCTGTTTTAAGTTGCTCTATGCGACACGGGCAGAACAGGGCAGGGCTCAGGAGTTTTTTAATAAAACTCGTTTAAAGTTGGCATCTTTTTTTAACAATAAAAAAGCTCAACTTCAAAAGTCGTTTATCAAGATTTATGATTGGAGTGTTGGCAAAGTATAGTTGTATATTCTGCCAGTTATTACCGAGGTAATTTCAATATAAACTTCATTTATTAATGGTGCTCTTTAATAAAAGGGATTTAAATTGCTACTTTTGTTTTTTCTTTAGAAACATTTTAAATTCATGAAAAGATATAATGAAGCAGAAAAATCTGATATAAATTTCCATATTTTTAAAATTTATCACCAATGTATCATCTTATCATCATCATCTACCAGCTGAATTCGTCCACTGCTAAACATTGGCCACCTCATTACTTTTCCAAACCATCCTGTCTTAGACTAGCAATAGAAAATATCCGAAAATTCATTTAATATCATCCGTCCATCTGGTAGGTGAGTTCTTCTGCTATTTCAATGAGTTTCCCTTCAGAATGTAATGTTTTGCAGTTATATGTGAAAAACAAATCAGTGGATTCGAGAGCAAACAACAGTATGTGGCGTCATCGAAAGAACAATAATTATAATAATAGCCTATACGTCCCATTGTTGGGCAAAGGCCTCCCCCAAGTTTCACCAGTTTTCTTTTTGTTTTGTAAATGTTGGCCATTCTTTATTAAAATAAGTTAACTCATCTCTCCATCTGGTGAGTTGTCTAGCTCATCTACGTTTGCAGTCCCTTGGTATCCCTTCCATGAGTCTTACTCCATCTGTCATCTTGCGTACGCATCATGTGTCCTGCTCACTTCCATTTAAGTCTTTTTGCTGTAAGGGCAATATCCTTTATCTTAGTTTTAGACCTTATAGTTTTATTTCTAATCTTACCCTTAGTTGAAATATTTAGTAAGTAAATATTAAGTACGTTCCATTTTACGCTGGCAGATCTGTAGTGAGGAAATTTGTTTTTTAGTTAGTGCCCATGTTTGTGCACCATATGAACCGGTAACACACATGCGTCTAATAACTTCTTCTTCAGATGTAATGGGAGTTTTTTCTTTTTTCATCGAAAGAATAGCTCGTCTTAAATGGAACTAGGCTGGACATGTGGCTAGATTTCAAGGCGACAGATGGACAAAGAACATCCTAGACTGGAGACCCAGAGCTAGGTGGACGGACGACGTAGATAAAGTTGCAGGTTACTAAAAATTTAAGGCACAAGAACCCTCCGAATGGAAAAAGCTTGGGGAGAACTACGTTCAGCAGTGGACAAGAAAGACTGATTAATTTTTTTAATTTATTTTTAACAACAGTAAAAGCCAATGACTGGCTTCCACAGATTACAAAAAGAATTTACATAGATACTGTATAACAACAAAATAAGAGACTAATACATGATTTAATATCGATATACAAGTTTAAATTCATTTATGACATTCGAAGATAAAGTTTAATTTTTTGTAAAGGCAAGTTAAATATATCTAAATGAATATAATTATAATTGTAAGTTGACATGAGTCTGTTTAAGGGAGAGTTTTTATACATAAAAGAATTAGATTTAGTTAGTTGAAACAGTTGTTTAGATCTAGTTGTTTTAAGAGGAGATAATAGATTAAAATTTTGAATAAAATTTGGGAATCAATTAAGTTATTGAACACCATATATAGGAATATCATATCAGCATTCACTCGTCTCTGTTCAAGTGGACATAATTTTAATAATTGTAATGTTTTTAAATAATCTGAATTTACAATATTGCATACTACAAAAGTGAATTTTCTCTGTATAGATTCCAGTAAGTTTATATTTTTGGCATACATTGGATTCCATACTATTGAACAATACTCCAGTTGAGATCTGACAATTGAGGTATAAAGTGTAGTTAATGATTCTTTGCTGTGAAAAGGTTTACTAACTCTTATAACAAATCCTAAAAGTTTATAAGCCTTGCTAGTAATGGTGTCGATATGATTATTAAAAAGTAACTTTGAGTCAAAAGTAACTCCAAGATCCCGTACAGTGTTTTTTATAGATATATTAACGCCATTTAAATTATAGTTAAAATTAATTATACTCCTTTTTCTTGCATAGTTTACTACAAAGCATTTATTTAAATTTAGAGACATATCATTTTCTATACACCACTGTCCCAGCGCCACAGTCTTAGTCGCCACTGACTATTAGACGAGAATAAAAACTGATTAATATAATTCATTCTATGTACATTGTATGTACGTTATGCCAAAATTCGTCAAAGTAAGCCGCGAAAAAGAAAAAAAAAAACTAATATCTATAATCTATAAATAATAATATTTTCTTTCTGTTTCAGGTAAGAATCATCACCTATTTTTCATGTAAGTAAATTGTTACATAATTAAGGTTAAAATACTAATTATGTAAGAACAACTTAATAAACTATTCACAAAAACAAAATCTAATAACTTCCGGTCAGCCTTTTCCAATATAATACAGAGACTAAAACAATCCTGTCTCGTCCGGAATATAAATAAGGGAGAGATAAAACGAAGGACACAGAGAGAAGATAAAATGTATATACCAACCAGCAACGTTGTTTTAGTAAATATTACTTTTTGCCCTGCTCTAGAGAGCTCGGTCAATGGTGAAAAACGATGTTACGGGTTTTGCACCGTTACTTCCACTAGATATTAACACCCAGTGACTTCTTGTGCTACGTGTTTTGTTAATATTTTAATGAACTGCAATTTTAATGACAGAATAGTTTATAAGGGAACAAGGTCATTTCCAGATTAACACAAAGGGTTGCTTTATTTATATTTTTATTTTGATATTGGGCCGTATGAATAAAAATAAGCATAACCTTTTACTTATGAGTAAGAAGCAAATGCTTTTTTGTTGATCGTTTGCTCAAGACAGAAGTAAATGGTTATGAATAAAACAGACGTTTTACTTTAAATTATAAGCAAATGCTTCGAAAAACATGCATCTATATATTCATATACTCACTTGTGAAAATGTGTTGTAACTAATTGCCATGGCGGATATTGTGAATTTAAGAAATATGAAACATTATAGGCATCGTTGTTCATCACGTCGTACTGACATAAAAGTTAGTTTCGTTTTGAACAGGAGAACATGGAGTGTTTAGCTTATAATTTTTAGGTAACTTTTTTTTTGTTGAGATATCTAGCTGATCTTGGATTTCAAAGAAGTATCGATGAGGAACTTGGGGTGGAGCAATCCACAGTATCACTGACTGTCAGCAGTGTTGTTGATCAAATAGTTGCACAAGCTGGCAACTGGATTAAATTTCTTACTTCCCAAAATTTATTAGTGGAGGCGAAAAAAATATGCCAAAGAAAATACCGTTTTATAACCGCAGTTGGTGTCATTGACTTGATCATACAGGGATAGAAAAACCGAAGATCCATGAAAATGAATATGTCAATTGTAAAGGAAAACCTATGCTAAATGTATAGGCAATTTGTGATGCCAATGAAATGTTCACAAGTGTAGGTGTAAAGTGCCCTGAATCTGTACATGACTTTACACCAATAAAAATAAACTGATATGTAAAACATGGAACTCAGCACAGCACTAGTACAGTTTTGATAGTGTTTATAGACTAATTTCAAGTTGACAGCAATCAGAAAGAAGTAGTACGATTTTGATAAATACTGATTTTCAGGTTTCAACATAAACATATCCTCTTGACCTTTTACTCACCGGTAGAAGCATTGACTTGTAAGTAAAAGGTAATCATTATTCATATAAAATATTGTCACATTTGTTAAAATATATTTACCCGTCGGTATTAATTTTGCAGTTATATTCTTAAAAATACAGTAATGTATAGTTATATAGTACATTCTATTAAAAACATTTTTAATTTCCGGTGTCATGGTACTGTTTCTTTTTGTAAGTTTATAACTTTATTCATCCACGAGGTGTCTGAGTTCACTTCATCTAAGACAGCGTTCCTTAACATTTTTTACATCGCGAAACGGTGGAAAGTTCATAATATTTCGCGGACTGGTAAAAAGTCAAATATTTTTTCGCAAATTATAAATTAATTTACTCGAATAAACTATATATGACTAATATGTATTGTATTGTTTTTACCTATCACCACATGTATATCAATTGGCTTTTAAAATCCTTAGAGGGTTTTTGCCACCTCCACAAACTTCTTCCATCTTCGGCGGTCATGCGTTAATCTTCTCCAATTATGGGCATCAATTCATTGCAGGCCCGAAAAATTTTAAAAGGTGATATGACTGATTGTCTGGTTTGGTGCACCACAGTCACATTCCGGTGTTGGGCAAGTTCCCCATTTCGCTAAGGTATCCGCACATCTACCGTGGTTAGTGCGAATACGATTTAGCGTAACCCATAGGTGGCGGGGCAGATTAAATCCGGGAGGTTCTTCTTTTGGATTTAAAGAACGCCAATCTTCTGGACATTTTTCCAGCCAACGCTCTACCCAGACATCGCAGATGTTGAAGTCCTTGTTTTCTATGAGCTTGGAAGTGGAAACAGGTGGCCGTCTTGATTTTAGACGGCAACGCTCATTTGCAAGGTCACTATGTATAGGAAGATGGGGGTTTGTGCTGATTTTCTGCACTCCCTAGCCCATGCATTTTGTCGGTGTAGATCCGGTGGAGCAATGTTGCAGAGGGTTGACAGCCAATATAGGGGAGTGGATGTTATTGGGCCAGAAATTAATCGCCTTGCTCTGTTCAGCTCTACGTCGATCTTGTTTACATGGGCGCTATTTAGCCAGACCGAGGAACAATACTCTGCAGTCGAGTAAACGAGACCCAAAGCAGAAGTACGCAATACTTTGGCAGATGCTCCCCACGTTGTTGCAGCGAGTTTTTGTATAATGTTAGTACGCGTCTTAAGCTTTGCAGAAACATTACTTATATGTTGCCGGAAGGTTAGGGATCTGTCCAGAGTAATTCCGAGATATTTTGGAAATTTGGAGTATCGGAGTTTACAGTTGTTGAACAAAACTTCCAGTTCTACATTAGCCAACTTATTATTCAAGTGGAAACAGGACACCTCTGTTTTGGACATACTTGGGCAGAGTCTCCATTCTCGGAAATAACTGCTAAGTATCTTAAGATCCTTTGTCAGAATAGATTCGGTGGCAGATATTTCTTGATTCTGACAATAGTGGGTATAATTTAGAAATCATTTTAATAATTTTAATAATTTTATTTATTTATTTATTTATTATTTTTACTATTATTATTTTTAAAGAATATTTTCCCCACCTTATTTTAATTTTATTTTATTGACTAAAACTTAGTGACTCGCATTTGTAATTTAGATTATCAAAAATATACCGCAGGCTCTCATACTCCCCTTTTTTTCATATCTCATCACTTTCACATACATTTTAAAGCCATCATCATCTAGAAGGTGCGAAGATAGATCACCCCCCACTGGTGCACCACGGATCACACTAAAGGATCTATCACAACTGGCAGCCAAACAATCAAATAATTATTATTTTCATGATCTCTTGGCTATCAATACAAGTACTTAGTTATTTCTTGTTTTTTAGCCCTTTAATTAAATTAACGTTACAGATTCTTCTAGAATTAACATTTTTATTTTTAGTTAAGTTAATAAGTTATAAATTCAAAAAATAAAAATAAAAATTTTCATTATTGTAGCTAATATTTTAAGTGTCATGGAATATGTTATCTGTAGCGAATCCATATATTTCCAGGCAGTAGAAAACCAACCCCTAGTGTCTGTGGTAATGGTAGGCCATTGGTGCAAAGCCTCGCTTGTCAGAAACGGTATAAAAATGACAGATTGGCGAATTTCTGGACTTGTGTGCGGAATTGAAGACGGTAAACATTGGCTCACATAGGATGAACGAACCTAAGAGCATTATAATGACGTTAAATAAATGTATAGGAGAAAAGGAAAAATCTTGTTTTATGTATGACGTGTTTTTATACTCACAGGGAATATGAATCAAATTTTTATTGAAAAGAAAATGTGGAAAAACACATTTTTAACTGATAGCATTGGTTGTTTAACAATCTAGCCAGGTTTTTTGCCTCAGTTTTATAAGAGTAGTTACGATTTTGTCTGTAGTTAACAGAAAGACTTTATATACGAGGGCTACCTTTTAAGTTTTTAAAAAAACTAATAAAGTTTTTTTGTTTTGGAACCAACTGTTTTCTAGTTTTACTAAATATTCGCATTTAAGATTTATACACCTTTGCATCCGTTCAAACCAATTCTCGAAACATTTTATCCACTTTGAAAATTGGTATCTCAAAAATATGGTTTTCGAAAGCTTCAACAGCTTCTTAAGGTGATCAAAATTGCTGTCCACGCATTTTTTGTTTGACATTGGGGAACAAAAAAGTCATTAGGGGAGAAATCAGGTGAATACGGACAATGAGACATTAATTCGATTATTTTTCATTTCAAAACAAAAATTCATACGTACTGCTGCGTCCCTTTCTAACAATTCTTGATGATTTTGAAATTTGTATGATCGAAACTTTTCTTTTTTTAAGAAATTAAAAACAGATCCAATACTGACACCAACGGTTTGTGCAATTGATCTTAAAGTATTTTGATTGTTTTCTTCCACTTGTAATAATATTTCCAACTGCTTCTCTTCTGTAAGCACGTGGAATGTTGTTCTTTTTTATTATGTTTTGACTTGAGACATCCTTCGCGATGAAATTTATTAACTAGTCTTGAAATTGTAGAGGGAATTGGTATTAGCCGATCTTGCTAAGTTGCACTAAATACAGCAGAAACTTCTCTTAAACTCATTTGGGAGTTATACTAAGTTACCATTATTATTTTTTCTTCATCTGTATACCTGTTGATTCATTTTTAAATCAGCAATGAGCAAAAGTATACACACTAAATGTCTATGTTGCAAATGAAAATGAACACGATGTATATTGTTGTCAAAAACTGTATCCATAGTACATGTTGCATTCAAAAATAAATTCACTGTATAAATAAACTTACGAATGAGTTATATTTCAATGCGTCATTTTTTACAGTGACAACCTGAAATTTAAAACATCTCCTGAAATAAATCCAGCGTCATAGTTCTTTGAATTTTATACTTTTCCTTGGTAGTGCATTTTCCTCGAGTTGATAAAGAAACGATTTTCACGAGCGCTATCTTGAACAAGTCATCAGTTCACAAGCGATGCCTGTATCTTTACTACGAACATTTGAATTCCAAGTGCTAAATTGCTAAATTGTGAAGATGGAAAAAAGATAAAAAAGATAAGTGTTGGTTTCATCGCATCGCGTGTTGGATTCTATCAATCGAATTATGACTCTGCTCCATTTCGTATTTTTATTGCATAGCTCCAGATTAAAATGTTTGAAGTTAAAGATTTTTATTGTCAAACTGAAAAGTGACATTTTAAATTATGATCTACAGATTTACGGCTTATGATAAATTTTAAAATAAGATACCATTTTAAACCAACGTTTAATTTCATTCATTTTTAGTAAAATCAGAATATAAGTTATTGACATGATTTTCCTTGATTTTGTTTTCTCCAAGGAGTTAAATTTTCAGTTCTCGCCATTGTTTCGAATGCCGTTCAAGTGGTTTAAACTGATTATTGGCCTAAATGGATTATTATAACGTAAAAAGATTAAGGGGGGAGGTAGGGTCTTATCAGATTTTAAGCATATTTTTGTGATTTTTTTTCAAATCTATGGTTAAATTTATTCATTTTCAAACTATAAACATATATAAAGTATGTTTGGAAGAAGATACAAAAAAAATTTGATGGCAAAATATGGCGAAATGAGCCAGCTGTGGCAAATCTTCGGGAAAAAAATTAGATTTTGCGGTGACCAGCATAACTCGTCACTGGATCATCTAAAATCAAAAATCCAAAAAGATTTTGTTAGTTTATGAGTTTGCCGAGGTAATGACGTTGAGTTTTTATTTTTAAAATGATTTTTCAGTTTTTAGCGTTACTTAGAAGACAAAAAAAAATTAATTCCCCCTAAAAAAAACCTAAAAATAAGTATATTTGTGATTGTTAAAAAAAATAAAAAAAACCTGAAAAATATCTCAACGTCGTTACCTCGGCAAACTCATAAACAAAATCTTTTTGGATTTTTGATTTCAGATGATCCAGTGACGAGTTATGCTGGTCACCGCCAAATCTAATTTTTTTTCCCGGAGTCTGAGAAGATTTGCCACAGCTGGCTCATTTCGCCATATATTGCCTTCAAATTTTTTTTTTATCTTCTTCAAATCATACTTTATATATGTACTTAGTTTGAAAATGAATAAATTTAACCATAGATTTGAAAAAAAATCACAAAAATATGCTTAAAATGTGGTTATCAGACCCTACCTCCCCCTTAAGCACATTTTTTTTAAATGCGACTTATCGGCGTCTTGAGTTATTATTTTGACCATGTTAATAATATGATTAGCACATTAGGGTACTTCGAGATATTGTTATTGAAAATATAAAAGGTGTAAGTACCAGTAAATTGTACCAGTACATGTGGGTACTAGAAAATTTTAAGTACTGCTTAATCCGTTCAAGTCGATGAAGTAAATATTTATCGATCTGTGGATGGAATTATTATTGCGGCGCTAGTAGCTTGATATTCTTCAGATAGCGTCTTTGAGGATTATGGAATTGAAGGAATAGTGTTAAGGTCATAATAGACCGGAACAGATCTAGTGGACTGTATTTATAGCGGAGAGGTCGATCTTGGTGTACCGCAACAAGTACTACTAAACACAAGTGTCCTGATGAATTTAGTCTTGTTAGCTAGCGGGCTTATAGTCAATTCCCGTGATTTTTTGAGTCTAGTGGTTGTCTACTTGGGAGATCTACATAAACACTGAGTATTTTATTTATTATTGACTGCAACATCTATCTGCTCTAGCGGATCTTGCGCTGATCTTAGCGGATCTTCCGCAGTTTCGAATTTAGGGCTTGATCCATTATTATCAGCGATTTCCCGTAAGTTTGTCATCTCTGTTGTCTGAGAGCTATTTTTGTTTCGGCCAACGTGGTGGCCGAGCGCACTTAGTCGTGCGGTTTGTACTGGTGGAAACCCAGTACGATTGTCCGGTCTGTGGTTCGAGCCTGCTTCGTTGGTGATATTATTCGGGCGAGAATAATATGTTTACATTACTCTCATTTTCACAATCATTCACCCTTCATCCAGGTGTACGAGCTCGCCCCCTGGCATCGGCGATTAGCCTCGTTGCAGAAATAAAGGCCGATGTAAAATAAATAATATAATAATAATAATAATAATAATATTTTTGTTTCGGCAGAATCAGGACAGGATCCTGCAACGTCTGTCGATACAAGTCTTACACATATTTCATTTTAATTTTCCACTCAATTGTTTATTTCACCAAGCAACTATCTCAAACATCCCGATATTGTTGCTGTCTTGGTGGTTTGGCATTCTCGATGGAAATTAGACAAACATATATCCATATATGTGAAATTTATGAATCTCATACACATAGATTGCTAGAGTTTAGAAATTCTGCAGAAAATATTTGACTTTCTGTGTTATGTTTTATTAAATTTTCTTATCTCAGCTCCTTATGTTATAAAAAGGATGAAAAGGAAATGATAATGGCGTATGGAAAGAAGAAGTGAATAATTTTGTTATTTTTTGTGCATATACATACATAAATATAAGGTTGACGATGCACATAAATTTATCTGTAGCTGTGTCGTAGGGGAATTTCACAAGAAAGCTCCGTATTCTCATCTCTAGACGTAAAGTATGACTGTAAAATGTCTCTGGCTCTGTGTGGAGTTATGTTTTCTGATGTTAAGAGCATTTTTCTCAGTTTTTATTACAGTGCTCTAGTTTTTTAATATCTGATATTAAACACTTGTGATAAGGAAAGAATTTGTGTTTTATAAGCTGTAATGGTTAGCAATGACATAGTTATTAAAATATAAAAAATCAGCTGTGGCCACCACAGGACCGACCGCCATCATAAAGTACTTGTTTGTTAAATTCTAGCAGCAGAGTAGAAATAACATAGCCTAATATTTTCTAACAGAGATATTATTTATCATGACCATGGAAACGTTACATATAAGTATGAAAAAATCAGCTTTGGCCACCACAGGACCGACCACCATCATAAAGTACTTATATAAATTACATTCTAGCAGCAGAGTAGAAATAACTTGGCCTAATATTTTCTAACAGAGATGTTATTTATCATGACCATGGAAACGTTACATATAAGTATGAAAAAATCAGCTGTGGCCACCACAGGACCGACCATCATCAAAAAGTACTTATATAAATTACATTCTAGCAGCAGAGTAGAAATAACTTGGCCTAATATTTTCTAACAGAGATATTATTTATCATGACCATGGAAACGTTACATATAAGTATGAAAAAATTGAGACTTAGAAAAAAATCGTTTTTTTTCAAAAAACGTCTTTAATAAAAGTAATATTTTGTGTTGTGAAATATTCACAAAAATCTTAAAATCGACACGAATAAACTCCCATTTTTAGTCAACCGATTTTTACCAAAAGTTGATCAACTCGTGCCATTGATGGCAAAAACTTAAATATGAAGTTTCATAATAATCCTTTCAACCGAATTTGCTCTGGACGTGTACATAGACAGACAGACGGACCGACGGACGGAGAGACAGACAGACAGACAGACAGACAGACGGACGGACAGACAGACCGACAGACATCATGATAAAAATAGTCAAAACGTTATGTAGGGACCTCAATTCGTGGAGATCCATCGAAATCTCGAAATGTCAAAATCGGTATGATCACAATACTTCCCTTATATATGTTGGCGGTCGGTAAACGCTATGAATTCACAAAAATCTTAAAATCGACACGAGTAAACTCCTATTTTTAGTCAACCGATTTTTACCAAAAGTTGATCAACTCGTGCCATTGATGGCAGAAGCTTAAATATGAAGTTTCATAAAAATCCTTTCAGCCGAATTTGCTCTGCACGTGTACACAGACAGACAGATGGACGGACGGACAGACAGACAGACGGACGGGCAGACAGACAGACAGACCGACAGACATCATGATAAAAATAGTCAAAACGTTATGTAGGGACCTCAATTCGTGGAGATCCATCGAAATCTCGAAATGTCGAAATCGGTATGATCACAATACCTCCCTTATATATGTTCGGTCGGTAAAAATTCATATTTGTGATCTAAATAAAAATAGAAAAACGTAATAAAAACTTAGAATATGTATATTTAAGTGTTTGTTTTGACGCCCCTAAGTGCTGGCGCCTTGGACTTGTGCCCATATCGCCCCTGCCTTTCACCGCGACTGCACCCCACTCTAGTATGATACTTTGAAAGAACGACCATGTACATCGAGAGTGAGTTTAATTCTTGATCCTATTTCATAATACAGCCATCCCTTTCTGTATTTGATTTTGGACAAATGTATGTTTTAATATGTAAGCCTTAGTTGCACGATACGTATATTAGTTGGCCTGATTTCGGTGCTTCTGCTGTAATCCTTTTTAGTTGTGTTGCGTATGTAGTTCAAAATTTAATTACAAAACACAAAGCATGTTTGTTGCTGCAAGTCGCACACACACATAAACATACACAAACTCACATACCTACAAATGTCATAATAATTAAATATTCATTTTATTTATTAAATTATTATGCTTTAATTAAAATTTTTGCTAGCCGTTTGGAACAATAAGGGGAAATTGTTTTTCTTTTGTTTGGAACAAGGGTAATCATGAAGAAATTTATTTGTAGTTTAAACATGTATATTTTTATATAATATATTATATCTACGAGTTGAATATATACAAGGTGTCTCAAAAGAAATTTTATATTTAGTGGATCGATTAAAAAAAAAGTAAGCCGTATATAGAAAAAATGTTTATTAATTATTAAAATACACTTTTTGGGGATTTATTTCTTAAAAATAATATCGTCTAAATGTAGACCCTCGCGTTCTCAGCACTCATTTAATCGAACAGTAAAATTACTTATGACGTCTCGGCAGGTGGACTCAGGGATGGCTGCCATTTCGTGACGGATATTTTCTTTCAAATGCGCCAGTGAAGTCGGTTTATTGGCGTAAACTTTAGATTTAAGATAACCCCATAGGAAAAAGTCCATAGGGGTTAAATCTGGACTGCGTGGAGGCCAATTTATGTCACCTCTCCGGGAGATCAATTTGCCTGAGAAAATTTCACGAACACGTGGCAGAGACATATTGGACGTGTGTGAAGTTGCTCCGTCCTGGTGGAACCATGTTCTTTGGTTATAGCCAGGAAAGTTTTGCAGTTCAGGTACCAAGAAGTTGTCTAACATCTCCACATAATGCTCTGAATTCACTGTAACTGCACGCCTTTCGTCTTCAAAAAAGTAAGGGCCGATAATTCCTCGCGCCGACATCGCAGCCCATACGGTCACTTTAGGCGAATGTAGGGGTTTCTGATGTTTGCGTTTCGGATTCGTAGCACTCCAGTAGCGGCAGTTCTGCTTATTTACGTGGCCATTAAGATGAAAATGAGCTTCATCCGAAAACAAAATGTTGGTAAATGTTGAAAATCGCTCAATCACCTGATTTACGAAATTAAGCCTCTGACTGGCATCTTGGGGCTTTAATTCTTGCACCAATTGAATTTTGTAGGGGTGCAGCTTTAGGTCTTTGTGCATAATGCGATGTAATGATGATCTATGCACATTTAAAGCAGTTGCGCGCTTCCGAATTGAAAGGTTCGGGTCGTCACGACTGATTAACATTCTCCACGTTTTCTACCGTTCTTGATGACCTAGGTCGCCCGGATTTTGATTTATCCAGCGTTGTACCAGTCTCTTCAAACTTTTTAACCCAATGTCGAATGAGAGGAATGCTTGGAGCATCATTTAAGTGGCGAAAACCTCGAATACTGCAGAATTTTCTACGCGCTACAGTCGCCGAATCACCGTTTTTGTAAAACTCTCGCACGCATAACGCGCGGTCTGCTCCCGAGAAACGCTCCATAGCGACTGAATTCCCACGAGCCAGGCTACCGATTGACATAACCCCCGCGCCCCTCGGATACGTTGCGTTCACGCAGTAAGCTAAATAAATATAAAATTTCTTTTGAGACACCTGTATAATATATTATATCTACGAGTTGTATATATATATTAGGTCGTTAACCACTTAACAGTTTTGCACGGGCGTGACTCGGGCGCCCCTTTTGTTCGTGTAGTGACATGCCCGAGCCTCGTTCGTTTTAAATTCTGTTTTGACTTGTAGAAAGTGATTATCACGGATATCATTCGTGCAAATCATAGGTAGGAGTGAATTGAATCGCACATGTGTTACTTGCTTTTTGAGTGGTGGGAGGTGTTTACAGACAAAAATTTAGTTGTTTCACTTTTCGCAACGTAGTCCAGATTGTAAGGTAGGATTGTGCATTGAATGTTTCAAAATATATCATACCCAAGTTACTTATTGAATAAACTTTAGGCCAGTTTTACAGCATTGTCGGAATTAAACTGTTTTCCTATTAAAATGTTGTCCAAATTGCGGAAGAAGTGGTAGTGAGTGGGGGCTACGTCTAGTGAGTAAGGAGGATGGTGAAGAAGTTCCAACTCCAATTCCTGTAGTTTTGCCACAGTCATTTGTGCAGTGTGTGGTCTAGCGTTATCATGCAATAAGATAGGAGTCGATCTGTTAACCAATCTAGGCTGTTTTTCTTTAAGTTTTTGCATCATTTCGTCCAGTTGATTGCAATATATTTCTGCTGTGATCGATGAGCCAGATTTTTTGTTTTTTTTTTTTTACATTACGTGTACGAAATTTGGAGAACCAATTTGATATTCTCTGCTGCGTATAACACTAGAGCTGGCATTATTATGCCGTATCCAACCCACCTTAATCGAATTAAGTGCAATATGGCCTCAATAATCAAGATATCAGCTGTAGCCAAAACTTTCATATTTTGTACATAATCTTGCCGTTTGATTCTCAATATCGTGCTAAGGCATCTTTGGTGGAATCTTGCTACCGGAAGTTTTGTGCTCGTTGGGTAGCAAAACTGCTGACCGAGATCCACAAAATCAAACGAATGGGTTCCTCCCTAGACTTTCTTCTAGACTTGGCTCCAAGTGATTTCCACCTCTTCAACCACATGAAGAATTGGCTTGGTTCCCAGCATTTCGCTTATGATAAAAATCTTCCAAACGCTGTGGCAGTTTGGCTAAATTTCTTTGGCGGCAGCAGAATTCTACGAAGAAGGAATTTCAAAGCTGGTTAAACGCTATGACAAGTGCTTAAATTTAAATGATGACTAGGTGGTAAATAAAGAAAATACTGGGTGCGCGGCCAAAATCCGGACAAAATTAGATTTGAATTTCCCGCTGTTCTATATCACTTGAAGTTGTCGCCATTGGTTCTTTAGATAGCTGTACGCATGTACTAAGCAATCATAACCTCAAAATAGTCGCAATGTTGATACAAAGTGCGGAATATAACCGAAGAGCTGCGATAATTGAAAGTATTCGCGCTGGGCGCTCAGAAACAGAAATTATTCGATTTTTCGGTTACCCGAGATCGACGGTTTATGATGTCGCGAAATACAATAAATCGGAGGAGTCGAGGGAAAGTGCTGCAACACCAGCGAGGAAGATACACTCGAAGGATCGCGTTGTCAGGACGCCTGAGGTCATTCAACGGGCTCAGGAGCTGATTTTGCAAGATCCTGGACAGTCGATTCGAAAATTGTCATCGATGGTCGGAGTCAATGAAACAATTATGCGTCAAATCATTCAGGAAGATGGTGCACCCGCCCACACTAGTCACTTAGTGCAAAACTGGTTGTCTAACAATGTTGACATGTTTTAGTCAAAAGAATTCTGGCCTCCCAACAGCCCTGATTTGAATCCTTTGGACTTTTATGTATGGAGCGTGATTGAAAGAGTCACGAATAAGTCCAGACATCCAAATGTAGCATCACTTTAAGCCGCTATTAAAGCTGCTTTCAATGATATGGACCGTAACGCATTACAACGTGCATGCGAACGCTTCAGACTACGATTGGAGGCGGTTATTCAAGCAAGTGGGGGATACATTGAATAAATTTCTTCTCTATGACGTTGCACATTTTTTGGCAAGAAAATTTTTGTTAATTATTTCATTTTTACAATAAAAAATATAGTTTGAAAAAATTGATGAATTTGTCCGGATTTTGGCCGCGCACCCTGTATATAGTTTTAAGATGTATACAATAAAATATTTGTATCTATGCTGGTTTTATTTTTATAACTTAACGGAGGTTACTTTCCGAATAGCTCTCGTAAAGAGCTGGAAGTCTAGAAACAGAGAACTTACTTTCTCTAGCCCTATGCGCTACCTAGGAGTCAACCCTTTACTGTAGTTTTTAAAAATTTCTCCAATATATTCTTTTTTCGTAATAATATTGCTGGGTTTCAAGCAATATTATTACAATATTATTCAGCATAGCTCAAATTGAATAATATAAAAAACTCCAAATTCTAAATAAATGAAAGTATCAGCTTTCATTAAAAAAAAAAAAAAATGTGTACTTTGCTTCTTTAGTATTTTTTTTATTTTGATGTTGTTATTGAAATTCTATACTTATTGAAAATGTATGTTCCATTAATCTTGTTATTTTTCAAACAATTATTTTCCACAATTTAAAAATAACTAATAAAAATGAAATGGGTCTGAAAAGAATTGAATTATATTTTATGGGTATTGATATTTTTTATTCGTTCAATTCTAATTCCAATGTTTTCTTTTTTATTACATCCTTTTATTCGTAGCAAACCAATCAGGACAGTATATTTGTGAGATTCAATTTAAATTTCGTTTTTATAAGCTCATTTTAATTCTTTCAATTGCATATTTGGATTTAAGAGCACTGATTAAAAATGTAAAGTCTGATATTAAAATATTTAACTAGTTTTACGCTATAACTAGATCTAATAGAATTAATTCTGTAGAGTATGTAATGTCCAATAAATAAAACTCGGACGACTTGTTGGTCAATGTATTTATTATAGGAACATTCTGCTTTCAACATCTATTAATGTTGCTACCTATTAGTCTCACGACATTTTGATGCTGCACTCCAAATTTGTCTATTCATTTTGTATTATAATGGAATAGGTAAATATTAGGGGTAACCATAAGTAATCAATTATTATTAGTGTGGAATATTTGCTTCAGTCTAATTCAGAGCGTGATTGTGTAAAGACGTGTTTTATTGCGCAATATTACAACACGTGGTCTTGACTTTTGTGACAACTAAATTCAAACGTTTTTATTACACCGGTGTAAAATGGCGAACAATCAACCAACTGAAGAACATTTACGTCATTGCATGCTGTTTCATTTTCGATCGGGTGTTAATGCAACGGTTGCAACCAAGAAAAGTTGTGACGTATTGAAAGTTAATAAGTGCCTACGTTGGTTTAGAAAATTTTTCAATGGTGATTTGATAGCAATCGAAGTGGACGCCCTGTAGAGTTTGATAATGACGCTTTAAAATCACTGGTGGAAACGGATCCCAAACTGAGTATCCAGGAAATAGCAAACACTCTTCAGGCTACTTAGTCAACAGTCCAAAGACATCTTCAATAAATCGGGAAGGTTTACAGGCAGGGTATATGGGTTCCACATCAATTGACGGAGATGAATAAAGAACAACGGCGTACAATTTGCACATCTCTATTGTGCAGACAACAAAGTGATCCGTTTTTACGAAGGATTGTCACTGGTGACGAGAAATGGGTTTTGTAAAACAACAAAAAGCGCACTATTCAATGGCTTTCTCCAAATCAACTAACCGTACTCACTCCTAAACCATCCCTCACCTTAAAGATGTTATTGTGCGAATGGTGGGACTGTGGTGGCATAATTCATTTTGAACTATTGAAACCGGGAGAAAGTGTTACGGCTGAATTGTATTGTCAACAATTGGATAGATTACGTAACGATTTGTTGGTAAAACGACCAACTCTAGTCAACAGAAAAGGGGTTATATTGCAACACGATAATGCCAGGCCGCATGCTGCAAAATTAACACAAGAAAAAATAAGGCAACTAAAATGGGAGGTTTTACCACATGCACCATATTCTCTGTATATAGCACCATCCGATTTTCATTTATTCCGATCCATGGAACATTCCCTAAAGAATAAAAATTAATAATTTCGATGACGAGCTCACCTAGAAATATATTTTTCTTCAAATGAACCGGAATTTTATGAACATGGGATTAAAACTCTACCAGAAAGATGGCAAAAGGTCTTAGATAACGACGGAGATTACATAATCGACTGAAGATAAAATGAAATGTAAATAAATACGTTTTTTTTTGTTGTCACTGAAATAATTGATTACTTATGGGTACCCCTAATATTTATCTATATAAATTATTTATTATACCTAATGCAATTTCAGCACCTGAAGAAGCTGGGTATTAATAAGCGATACGTTGTGATCTCATAATAAATACATTGTCCAACAAGCCGTACAAGTTTTATTTCATCAGAATTATTTATCTGTATTAATTCTTGGGAAGTACCAGTCAATTCTGTATTCTCATTCACACATTTTCCGTGGTTTCGACACCTTCTGTTTCTATGAAAGATGTTCATCATTTTCTCAACAATCAACCCGTCAACAGGTTTCATAATGTTCTCTTTTTATTCAATAGAGCTTTTAGCTATGAATATCAGAGGTCAGAATTTATATTCCTCTGCTAATTCAGATTTATAAATCAATTTCTTCCTTTTTATCATGGAACATTGGAGCGTGATTTATTATATTTCAAAATAAATTATGAAGAAAATAGAAATTCAGCGTGAAAAGACTATTTAAGCTCGAGAAAGATTTCAATATTTTCTTTCTTGGTGCATTTAGAAAGTTATAGTGATATTTTGTACTAAAAATTTGTTAATGAGTCAATATTGATCATATAAAAAGGTCAGAAAGGCCAAGACTCAAGAAAACTCGTAGGTAACTGAATTGGAAATGACTCGGCCATGTTGCTAAATTTACAGATTGGAGTTCGAGTGATGCTCTACAAACCTAAAATACATTCGTTTGTATGAGACGCCTCCTAACTTGTCGCGATATTAGTTTGGCGCTAAGAATGCAATTAGCAAAGTAAAATATATTTTCTCTCTCTATACTTCTTCTATTCTTCTATAAGGCAGTGAATCATGCTGTCTTTATAGATGGAATGTAACTCAATGCAATGTAGGTATTAAGTACCTTACCAACAACATTTGTTGTCACCATAGTCTTGATATTGAAATATATAACTGAATATCAACTGCTGAAAACTCATTTCGGAGCTTAAGAATAAGATGACTAAATCATGACATCGAATTCGATACTAAATTTGCTGTCAATTGAGCTGCAGTGTTACAAACCTTATTATACAGGTCAAAAAGATCGACGCCATACCGTTTGACATTTAACTTACGCTCTTAAAAATTAAATGCAACATTAAGGCCCGGTCTTTCCACCTTCAGATAATGTTCCAGGTAACTATCTGACAGATAAGGTTATTTGTAACTTCATCTGCTGAATAAATGTCAATACCAGTCAGTGAATCCAATACGTCAGTCTCATTATCCGTTAGATAACTAACCGATAGATACATTTGTATTGAAAGAAGGGATGACATTTACTCAGCAGATGAAGTTACAAATAACCTTATCTGTCAGATAGTTACCTGGAACTTTATCTGAAGGTGGAAAAACCGGGCCTTACCAAAATATAACTAGAATTTTGACAAAATAATTTAAACAAAATAAAAATGCAAAAAAAAATCAGTAAAAATAAAATGAACAGGATTCGAAATCTAGTTTGCAAATTACAAAGCTCACGACAAAACCAACTACGCTACTAGAGCTACTAATCTGGTGTGTTACATAGCGAATTAAATATGTGACATATTTTAGTTAAAACCACAAAAAATGCGTTATTTTCCGAAAACATAATCTGATCAAAAATTCTTGTTGTACTATTCCGGTTCACACCAATTTACATTACTTATAATTTTTTCAGATTTTTAGTTTAAACCATCTGGACTACAGGGTGTGGGATAAAAAAATTTTGGCACAATTTTTGCAAAAATCGCATCAAAATAATTTATTTGGCAAAAATAAAATGTTGATCGTTAATTACCGTACAAAGGGCTTTCATTTGATACCCTACTCAGAATTTAAAAAATATATTTTTTTTTTTCGATGAGCATATATTTGTTTATATTTTTAGGGGGATATGTTTTTTAGATGTTTTAGTATTTTTCCTATGTGCGTGTCAAAGAGTTGTATAAGCATGCCAAATTTCAACTCTCTAGGTTTAGCCGTTTGGCTACAATTTTAACAGACAGACAGACGACAAATTGACGGTATAAGGTTTTTTTGGTCATGCCTACAAAACCCTAAAAATCATAAAAAATTAGTGTTGCATTTTTATAGGCTGATAATCTACATTCGATTAACAGTTTAAAATCTATGGAGAAACAAAATGAAGAAACAAAATGTAGTAGCAAAAAAGAAAACAGGATATGCTCTGATTGCCAACTCTTGCCTTGAAAACTGAAAGTATTGTCTAAATGTTAATTTTTTCCTGTCATACTTTTCATAAGACTCCATAAAATACATGATTGATTTTTGAGAACGTCCTCGTAAAATAAAAGAGAAGTGAAATTAGAATGTAAAGAGATAAAAGAAATATCAATACATATAAAATATCTTCTTCGATTCTCTTCCAGTACATTTCATCTCATACGTCGAATGCGTGTCATCCAAACAAATTGAAAATAGAATATGACACATAACATCAAACTTCACGCAAGGAATCAATATCACTTGCAGGTGACTGCTTCCGTTTGTGCTACATCGACATCAAGGACGACACATTTCATATCCACCATGAATATTGCAGCATTTTATATATAACTATATATTTCTCACATTAGTAATATCTTATGATGACAACTATTGATTTCAAATGACATACTAAGAGGTAGACTAGAACAGGGCTTCTTAAACTTTTTCATATAGCGACCCCCTTCAAGCCTAAGAAATTTTAAACGACCCACCATGTAATGAAATTAATATTGACCGTAGATGTAGGTGTAACATCGCGACATTGTAATTTTATTTATTACTAGGTTATTACCCCGTCAACAATAACGGATTTATAATATAAACATTTCAATTGTTTGTATGTGTATTTGGTTTTATTTTTTAACGTATCTTAATTTCGTCGCTAGTCTGCGAATCATGAGATAGGATATCATCAGTCAGCCAATTACGGAAGAGGGCGTCACCTGTCAGCCAATCAAGAAACAGGGTGTCCCCAGTTAGCCAATCACGAGAACTTTAGAAAAATTGACGTCATAATGTTACTGACACTACATACAGACACTTGCTAATTATATAGTTAGATTATTTATTCATTAACTTTTTAAGATGAGAAAACGATTCATTTTTACTTAGTACATTTATATTGTTAAAACTAAAAATAATTTAAGACGTTAATTTATGCCTACAAAACCCTAGACATTTTTATATGTAATTATATTCGTAGATACTTACAGAATAAATCTGCAAAATATTGTTCATACCGGTCAAAGGAAACAGGAGTATCTAGTGTCTCTTGTTTATGCCTACGAAACCCTAGACATTTATGTATGTAATTATGTTCGTAGATTCTTAGAGAATAAATGTGCAAAACATTATTCATATCGGTCAAAGGAAACAGGAGTATCTAGAGTCTCTTGTTTATGCCTACGAAACCCTAGACATTTATGTATGTAATTATATTCGTAGATTCTTAGAGAATAAATCTGCAAAATATTGTTCATATCGGTCAAAGGATATAGGAGTCTCTTGTTTATGCCTACGAAATCCTAGACATTTATGTAGGTTATTTTATCCGCAGATTTTTAAATAATAAATCTGCAAAATATTTTTCATACCGATCAAAGAATATATAAGTGTCTACAGTTTCTTATTTATGCCTACGAAACTCTAGACATTTCTAAATACGTTGTTTTATCCGCAGATTTTTAGAGAATAAATTTGCAAAATGTTTTTCATATCGATCAAAGAATATAGAAGTGTCTAGAGTTACTTATTTATATCTACGAAACCCTAGATATTTCTGTATGTTATTTTATCCACAGATTCTTAGAGAATAAATCTGCAAAATATTGTTTATATCGGTCAAAGGATATAGCAGTGTCTAGAGTTTCTTGTTTATGCCTATGAAACCCTATACATTTCTGTAAATAATTATATTTGTAGATTCTAAGAAAATAAATCTGCAAAATATTATTCATATTGGTCGAAGGATATAGCAGTGTATATAGTTTCTTGTTTATGCCTACGAAATCCTACAAATTTCTATATGTAATTATATTCGTAGATTCTTAGAGAATAAATCTGCAAAATACCTGTCAATCAAATCAAATTGGGAACACACTATTTCCCAGTTGGCCAATCACGAGAACCTTAGGGAAAATTACGTCACAGTGTTACAAAATCACTAACACACGATAGCTAACTATATATGTACGATTACCCAAAAGTAGCAGATCTTTGCGACCCCCCTTCAGTAGCCTCGCGACCCCCCGGGGGGTCGGGACCCACAGTTTAAGAAGCCCTGGACTAGAATACGATATTTTGTCTTTTAGACCCAGTCATAAATAAAATCTTTAGGGAACAAATTGTAATGTCTCATAAATGCATTTAATTCACAGCTACTATCGACCCATTTTAGTTTCATATGTACTATACGTGAGTCTTCAGGATCCATAAACTTGATTTAACTTTTCATAAAAGTAAAACATATTTATACTAAATTTTTATTTGTAAACACATAAAATAAGTATTTGTAACACAAAATAACAAAATTATTTTTCAAAACGCTTAGGACAAAGTTTCTTACAGCACTAATTACAAATTGGCATTTTTTGTCATATTGGATACCGGTTTTTCTGTCCTTGCTGGGGCATATGGCACATATTTTTCTTTTGCTTTTTTATCAACCGGTAACTCACTGGTGAGTCTACTGAATGCGGCCATAGTATACTTGGTAAAAAAAAGAAAAAACAAAACAAACGTGGTGGATGACACAACTATATAGAAGTAGGGAAATATATAATGGTTCAAGTTTGCTAGCAGAACTAAAAATGCAAGAGGTTAGTGGACAATTTCAAAATTTTGTTTGATGTCAGCGGCAGATTTTGAACTACTCGTTAATAAAGTTGGTCACAAAGTTGGCAAGAAAGACAAGGTTTATAAAGGCTGTTACCGTGAAAGAACGATTAGCCATAATCCTACGTTTTTTGCAACTTAGGATTCGTTTACCAGCATGCAATACTTTTTTACTCTATTCCATGTTGGATATTTACTGGTGTTTACTTAAATTTACGCGCACAATTATATGACTGCATAAACCCGTACACCATGAGCGCACAAGTTCTTTGATCTTATCTAGGGGACCGAAAAGCTACGGATAGCATTCGTGGGCGTATTAGCGTACGCGCACACAAATTGTACCTCGTACACACCTGAGCAATTTTACTTTCACAGCATTCGTGCGCGCACAAATGCTCTAGTCCAGCGTTTCGCAACCGAGGGCCGCGGCCCCCTGGGGGGCCGTGAAAGCTTCGTCGGCGAGCCGCGAAGTCATATAAAATCGAAGCATGAAATTAAAATAGAAAAACGCTCAATTTTGCAAGATATATTCATAAGTATATGACATTTATATTCATTAAAATATACCTTTTAAACTTAAATAAAATAAATTATACTTATTTTGACAACTAATTTAAACTAATTAAAACGGTTCGCGTTGGAGGTACTTCAAGTACTTTCAAGGAGGTACGACTTGAACTTGCAATATATTTGTTATGCTCCGAGCTACTGTCAGCTAAAGAGTAAGGATGCGAAAGTGTTCAAAATGGAAAGCATTAGCCCTCCAAATGAACCCGTAAATAAAAAAATTAACCTGTATAAAATTCTCGAGAGATAACTCCATTATACTTTCAATAGTAATTTTCATCCCTTTTTGAGATCTCAGAATTATCATTGATAGCCCAAAAGTCATCCTATTATCACCTTTGTCCTCCCATTTTACCATATAGGCCGTGTCTCCAACGCTATAGCTCTGAAATTTTAATAAATCCTCAATCAAAATGTATAACTTTTTATATAAAGATACAAATTAACAAAATATAAACTATTTTAGATCATGTAGTACCAAGTAACTCCCAAATTTAACGTTATACTTCATCTTCAATAATAAAAAATAGTGTATTGGGCCCGGTAGTTCAATTTCAACCACCTGTATACTATTGATAAAATATTAATATATGTGTTTATTCTCATAAAGAATTATTTTAAGCAATTCTGTTCCTTATGTATTAATTGTTAATGACTATATTCCTTAATGAGCTTTATCATGATTAACCATCTTGATACGTAGTGATACGTGATTTTTGCAAGTGGCGTCTTAATTTTTTTCTGACGTTTTTAGTTATTTTTAAGTGATAAAAGTGCAGAAAATACTTGAAATAGTGTGTTATAGTATCGACTTAAGTGTTTGGACTATATGCAGACCAAAATTGGAGCGACTGGAAAGGTATTTGTAGAATTTTTTGTTCATTTTATAATGTAAGTCATTGTTATGTAGAATGTGCTTCTATGGAAAATATAGAAACACATTCATGCTTACACTCTCGGCTATAACTAGAGAAACAAAACTATTTTTTAAATCATTTTCATAAATCCCGCTTATTGACTACATGAATATTGAATTATATTGGTATAGCAACAACAATTTATAAGTTAGAACCTGCTCTTAAAAATATTTGTTGTACTGGTACAATAAATAAAATAATAAACTTTCTGCTGCAGCAGACCATCTGCATATTTCTTTTGTAAGACTTAATAATAAAACAGTTTTTTGTGGTTAAATTTTTTCCTTTGCCCTAGCTCCCGTTCTTGTCCCGACAATATATATATATATATAGGGGGGCAATATTTAAGTTATTTTGGGGGGTCCCATACCAGAAAAGGTTGAGAAACACTGCTCTAGCCAGTACGCACTTTTAGGATTAAAATAAATTTGTAGTTGGTGTAGATTTAGGAAATCAAGCAAGGCTGATCATTTAAGGGCACACAGGATGCAATGCATACGGGCCCTGGATTGTACTGGGGCCCCAAGCTCGTACTAAGGCGCTCCAGAGGCAGTTGTGGTTGCCTAAAACATTTTTTAATTTCTTTAAGTCTAAACTTATAATCCCAATATCTCAAAAACTATTTGAGCAATTTTCAAAACCGATCTACCTTTAAAAAGCGAATTTAATTGACTTTCAAATAATGTATATTTTCATCCACAGTGCCATTTAACCTTATTGGGTCATTGTCGCCCCGGTCAGAAGGCGCATATACAGGGTTACAGATTATCGCTAAAAGTATCCCCCAAAACACTAAAGGACGTATTTTTGCATTTTTGTTTTTATATTCTTTCATATTTACGAGATATTTAGGGTGGAATCTTTTTAAATGAACATAAACTGTTCTTATTTTCAACTTTTTTAGAAATTATAAAATCTAAATGCAATTTATTTCATTATATATCATTGTTCATTTTCTTGATAATAGATTTGAGAGCAAGATGAATCGGTTTTTATTCGTTGTTTTTGTACCGGACATATAAATCAAATGCAAGGCAAAAAGAATAACATAGAAACCGTGCCACAATAGCGTTAAAACGACTGTGCTTTACCGAGGAAATTGAAATCGGTATTGAGGAACAAAAGAAGCACAAACAATACATCCGCATGTTCTCTTTAAAATATTCTTTAAACTTTGCTGTAAACCAAATTCTTTTTAGTATTTTTGCAATAAAAATCATTACATATTAGAGCATGTATAAAGATGAATTACAGTAACACATATACATTTCAGACTGTAATTGCTACGCAAATAAAATTAACATTGCCACAGAATTTAAATTAAGGCGATTAGATATTCCCCCCACACAGCTCAAGGCACCTTTTTAGGGTTTTGTAGGTATGACCAAAAAACCCTTATACCGTCATCTTGTCGTCTGTCTCTCTGTTCGGTAAAAATTGTAGCCAAACGGCTAAACCTAGAGAGTTGAAATTTGGCATGCTTATACAACTCTTTGACCCGCACATAGGAAAAATACTAAAACATCTAAAAAACATACCCCCCTAAAAATATAAACAAATATGTGCTCATCGAAAACAATTTTTTTTTTTTTAGTACGTGGATTAACGATCAAATTTTTATTTTTGCAAAATAAATTATTTTGATGCCATTTTTGCCAACATTGTGTAAAAAAAAATTGTCCCACACCCTGTAGCCCAGATGGTTTAAACTAAAAATCTAAAAATTATACAGTAATGTATATTGGTGTGAACCGAAATAGTACAACAGGAATTTTTGATCAGATATGTTTTCGGAAAATAACGCATTTTTTGTGGTTTTTGGTTCACAAAGTACAAAAGTAATACCAATGTAAGACACTCACATGCAAGGTGTGCGATAGCGTAATGGGTTAGAGCACTGGTGTCGTAAGCTAAAATGCGCTGGAAACAAAGGGTTTCGAGTTCGAGTACGGAGTGAAGTTTATTTTGTGTTTTTTTTTGCATTTTTATTATGTTGAAATTATTTTGTCAAAATTCTAGTTATATTTTGACAAATGTTGTATTTAATTTTTAAGAGCGTAAATTTAATAACCAGTCTTATTATATGATTAACAGACGATAAATTATTTTAAAAATATCGTTCATTTTGCCGTGATTACTACAAAGTAAAATTTGTCCTACACACTCAGCATACCGCCTTCACTTATTATATACCTGCGAAACCCTGAAATGTGTGAATATTCATAGTGCTCTGTGGCATAAAATATTAATGCGGACACCTTTATTTTGGGCGTTTGCCATTGCTGATAGTACTAGGCTAGAATAGTACAATATAATGAGTATTAGTATCAAAAAGATATAATACTTCAAGAGTAATATAAAAAACTAATTCGGACGTTTCGGAAACTGCTCAACAATCTGTTTCCGTCTTCAGCGATCACGAGAAGTGATAAACATTTCAGATTTCTTCGAGTTTTTATACCGAGTATTGTAAGGGTGGGAGCAGGTTATAGGCGTTGCTATTGGTTAGGTGGTTGGGATCAGGTATGGGTAGGGACGGGACTACCTGCGGAGGATTAACGACCGGATTAAAGTTTTTTTGTCACATTATTGTGTGGTAATGAGTTGTTTTTTACCGGATTAGTGACTTGAGGATTAAAAGGATTGTTTTGAATAATGGAAAGCCAGAGTTGAGGAAATTCTGTGCTGGCTTGGCTGACCTAAAATGATTAATTACTAATTGGCTATTACCTAAATTGATCATATTTACTGTTCGTTTTTGTAATTTTGGGCGAGATTTGTTGAAATCAGCGCGATGACTGTTTGTTAGTTTATGTAAAGGCATACAACGTAAACGTTCTCTACAATATAGACTGAGATAATATGTGTTTATATGGCTGTCTCATTAAAACAACCCACTAACTACAAAGTTTGGAAAACTATCGACGATCGACAACGTATAGCGCATTAAATTTAGAGCTCTGAACGATTGCTCGCGTTGCTACATGACAAACTTCTAGTGACAATCAACAGTGCACTAGTCATAGTCTATAATCGACTAATTTAAGAGCTCTGAACGTAGCTTTATATATTTGAAATATATTGTCATTATTTTATTATTGACATTAAACCTTCGTAGGTAACTGTTACAAAATTAATTCTAACTTCCGTAAACAATAATTTAATGAAAAAGTTACAAGCACAAATTAAATAAATTATCAGATTCTGCAAATTTACTTAGGATCTAAAATGAATAGAATACACTGACATAAAACCTTTTCTATGTTGTAAAATTTCCGAATTTTCTGACTCTTCATTCGAGTAAATGTTGAATTTGCAATAATCTGTCAAAATTGTTACATTTACGAACAAACTTTTGGTTGTAAATATTAGATTTTATTTACTCTCTTGGTTTATCTATATGAATAGAAATTCAGATTAAAGTGAAGGATTTGCATCTTTGTTGAAAGCAGTGGCATACGTAATACAGAAAATAGGGGATCAGACCGGTTCTGGACCACTATTCACCTAACTGGGGTGGGCAAATTGTCCTAAGATTTGACGCTGCTATTTACTTCTTTCATTGTGAGCCAGCGCAAAGATTACAGTTCAACATAAAAGTCGGGACAGGGTGTGAAATCTAAGCGTGAAATTAGTAATAGAGATTCTAAACATTGACGAATTGTATTCTTTTTCATGTATAAATTACAGCCAACTGCATAAACACATGTTGTACCAGGTAGTCAAGGATACAATTTGTAGTTAGTAATATTGCCAACTTTAACAGCTTAATATTTGACATTGGCTTAATATTTTACCGTTCTGTTTTTTTTTTTTTTTTGAAAGTTACACATCTCCCCTGTTTAGAGAAATCATTGTATGCTCTAAAAAATATCAAAAACTTTTTTAAAAATTAATTTTGTTGAAAATGGAACGATCGGAAATTCGCACTATTATGAAGTATGAGTTCTTACGTGGAACTAGGGCATCGCAGACCGCGCGAAACATTAATAGTGTATTAGGCTCTAATGTTACTACGCAGCAGAAAATATTAAATTGGTTCGCCAAATTTAAAAATTATCGTCCAATATCTATCCTATCTTCAGTACCTAAACTATTTGAATCTCTAATGGATGAGATATACAGAAGTTTCGAATACTTTATCGTTCCTCAACAGCATGGATTTTTCAGAGGGCGATCTACTACAACGAATCTCATTAATTACAAAGACCATATCTAATTCATTAGAAGGGGGCAAAGAAATTTACGCGGTTTATACCGATTTCCGCAAGGCCTTCGATCGAGTAGATCATAAAACCTCTTATTCAAATTGAAGAGTTATGGCATTTGTGATCCCTTATACTCACGAATTGAATCATACTTAACTCATAGAAGACAAAACGGGAGGGTCAACAATACATTATCTAAAACCATTCATGTAACCTCAGGAGTTCCTCAAGGTTCTTATCTCGGTCTTATACTCTTTCTGCTTCTTGTGAATGATATAGGTTTAAAATTATCATTGTAATTATTTTTTTTGCCGATGATTTAAAGATGTTCCAGGCTTGTTCTCATAGTTCTTATATCATATGTCTTCAATCCTATATTAACAGCCTCAACCAGTGGTGCACTGATAATTTCTTAGGACTGAATAAACCCAAGTGCAAAGTAATAGTTTTTTCAAGAAAACGTTAAACTACTCTTTTTGCTTTAAATATGGGTGATGAGGCTTTAAATTTCGTTAGTGAAGTGGTAGATCTTGGCGTTCAGTTCTCAAGTGATTTATCTTTTAAGGGACACATTAATAAAATTGTAAATAAATCTGTAAAAATATTAGGATTTATTAAACGTCAAACCAAGAACTTTGAAAATGTACACGCTCTCAAAATACTATACTATTCCCTTGTTCGTAGTCACCTCGAGTATGCCAGCACCATCTGGTATCCTACCCAGGTAACTCAGATAGACAGACTAGAGGCCGTACAAATCAAATTTTGCAAATATGTCCTATTTAAGCTAGGTGTTAGATATGATCAGATCACTAGAGAGGAAAGACTTACTATTCTAAATTTATAGCCACTTAAAACAAGGCGTGATATTTCAGATCTCTGTTTACTTTTTAAAATCATTAACAATATCATATATGTACCTGATATTTTAGCTAGGATAAATTTTAGAATACCATACCACTCCAGTGCAACTATCATAGTGCGCTTTTTCTGCGTACGATGAAGACCGCCTTCTCACGAGATTTTTGCCAAACAGTAAGTAAATCTAATCCGACTTCCGACGACTTTGTGCTACTCTAATTGTGAAGGTGGTGCATCTTCGCAAAGATGCCCAACTTATCGCCATTTGTTGTTTCGTTCTTTGTTGCATTTATATGACTAAATAACGGGTGTTTTTTTTAGAGGTATAGAACTTTAAATTGCAATAAAACAACGATGGATTATTCGATTGACATGAATTTTTTTTTATTCGAAGGATAATCTTGTGGCATTACATTAAATCATACCAACAAGACGGCGCAACATGTCACACAGCTCGTGCCACAATCGATTTATTGAAAGACACGTTTGGTGACCGCCTAATTTCACGTTTTGGACCTGTGAATTGGCCTCCAAGATCTTGTGATTTAACACCGCTGGACTACTTTCTGTGGGGCTATGTAAAGTCATTGGTCTATGCGGATAAGCCACAAACGCTTGACCATTTGGAAGACAACATTCGCCGTGTTATTGCCGATATACGGCCACAAATGTTGGAAAAAGTCATCGAAAATTGGACGTCCAGATTGGACTACATCCGAGCCAGCCGTGACGGTCATATGCCAGAAATCATATTTAAAATGTAATGCCACAAGATTATCTTTCGAATAAAAAAAAATTCATGTCAATCGAATAATCCATCGTTGTTTTATTGCAATTTAAAGTTCTATATCTCTAAAAAAAACACCCATTATAAATCGTCAAAATATTTAATCGTTGCCTTATTTGTAAATGAAACAAAACATAAAACTGTCGCTGTAGTTTTATTTTTTAAGAAACATAAAAACAATGACTAAAATTAAAATAAAAACAGGAATTGCTCTAGAGATTTGAATAATATTTTTGATTACATGAATTTAAAATAGCACTTATTAATATTCAAAGACATCTACAAGGGAAGGAGTATTCTTTTATGCATCACAAACAACATTTGTAATCAACAAATAAATATTCAGAGTAGTTGTTATAAAAAAATTGTTGTGAAGTGTGAATTTTCACACATTTCTGGGTTTTGCAGGTATTTAGTAACTGAACGATGATTATTTGGGATGCCATAACAAATTTTATGTCAAAATATTTTTTTATGAATTTTAATTCGAATGCCTAACCATTATTTAAGTTTCTAAATATATGCAGTATTTTTTTTTATATAGCAAAGTTCATTAAGATTTTGAAAATTGCACCTATGGCTTCCATTGGTTGCTTACATCATAAGTCCCGCCCTTTGATTTCGTCAAACATAGAATTTAATTATAATTTCAACACTTTCCACTGGTTATTAAATTTACGCTTTTAAAAATTAAATGCAACATTTACCAAATATTAAATGCAAACTAGAATTTTAACAAAATAATTTAAACAAAATAAAAATGCACAAAAAAACAAAAAATAAAATCAACAGGATTCGAACCCTAGTTTGCAGTTAAGTTATATTATTAAGCGTACGACAAATCTAACCACGCCACGAGAGCTACTGATCTGGTATATTACACAACGTATTAAATAGTTAACATATTTTAGTTAAAAACACAAAAAATGCGTTATTTTCCGAAAACATAATCTTATCAAAAATTCCTGTTGTACTATTCCGGTTCACACCAATGTACATTACTTAGAATTTTTTCAGATTTTTAATTTAAGCCATCTGGGCTACAGGGTGTTGGACAAAAATTTTTTTGCACAATTTTGGCCAAAATCGCATCAAAATAATTTATTTTGCAAAAATAAAATTTTGATCGTTAATCCACGTACTAAGGACTTTCATTTGATACCCTACTCAGAATTTAAAACAAATATTTTTTTTTCGGTAAGCACATATTTGTTTATATTTTTAGAGGGATATGTTTCTTAGATGTTTTAGTATTTTTCGTATGTGCGGGTCAAAAAGTTGTATAAGCATGCCAAATTTCAACTCTCTAGGTTTAGCCGTTTGGCTACAATTTTTACCGAACAGACAGACAGACAGACAGACAGACAAATAGACAGACAGACAGACAGACAGACGACAAAATGACGGTATAAGGGTTTTTTGGTCATACCTACAAAACCCTAATAAAAAGAATACGTGTCAGTAAAAACAAAAGGATTGGTGAATCTAAATATATCTTAAAAACTGTAACTATTTAACATCTTACCTTCGTATGTTTTTCGAATGAGTAGATTGTAAGGCACTTCTTGTTTTTATTGGTTAGCAAACTCCGTAGTTTATAGCAAGTGGGATAGAAAAACTGATCCGGCTTTAAGGATTTACGTGTATCGCGCTCCAATTAGATCTCCAGTGGGACAGTTTGTTGAGTGCTTACTGAATATCGTGACCGGTGGAAATAGAAGATTTACATTTATCAGAACAAAATATTCCCTCATTCAGGCGTCTCAATGAGTTGGAGTTTTTATTTTTCTCTTTTTGCATACAAGTTTATTCAATTCAAACATCATTTAAAACAGAAGAGAATATTTAAAACAATACTTATTTCATCATCTTTTGAAAAGCTCAGGATTGTGATGCTACAGGCATAAATGTAAATGGAAAAATAATTAATATCTGATATGCTGACATTAAGATTCTCCTTGTAGCTACCGTCCAAGATCTCTTAAAATTAATTCATGCAGTAAATGCACTCAGCAACGAATATGGTCTTCGATTAAATTTTAAGAAGACGCAATACATGGTTATTGCTTAAATAAATATAACCTCTGGAGATCTGTTGTTGCATATTAAGCATACTGCAATAGTTTCTCACTATTAATACTTTGGAATCTACCAGCATAATAACTTATGGCACAATAACCAGCTGTCTATCAATTTAAAATTACGAATTTTCAACACCAATGTGCATTCGATGTTTCTGTTTGGCTGCGGAATCTGGTTAACTACTAACCAAATTGTCTTCTAATATTCAATTTTTCGTCAATCAATGCCCCAGACGCATTTTACGCATCAAATAGTATGATATTTTAACAGCGAGCCATTGCGCAAAACAAACCAGTTAGAGATGAAATTTGAAATACGGAAACGCAAATAATGCTGGCTTGGCCACACTCTGCACGAAGAAGGGAATGGTATTTCCAGGATTGCACTAGAATGGAATTCACAAGGCAAAGGCGCGTCGGAAAGCTATCCATGATCTGGAAACGTACGTTTATCAAGGAAGTCCAAGATGCAGGTAAACAAATTGGAGTGATCTTAAGATCCTGACCGTAATCGAGATGGCGACAATTTACTGAGGCTCTCTGCTCCAGATAGGAGTTAAGAGGAACTAATATATAAAATACCTTGGGACGTGGATAAACCATAGGAGAGACCAGAAATCGGCAAATTTTTTGTGAAAGGCGTGATAGTAAATTTTAAGAGACTCTACGCACAATATAAATTATTACGTACAGTACTGTAACAAGTCAGATTGTAGATTGTCATTTGTTTTGCTCGTCGCCTTGATCCGTCTTCCTTTTTTCTTTTACTCGTCACCTCAATCATATTTCCTATTTTTTGTTTCATTTTGATATGATTTTATTTGTTGATATTGATCGTTTGGTAAACATTTATAAAATTCAGTTAAAAGTAAAACCTCTTTTATTTGGCTTTTAATAACATTGCAGATTACAAATTTTTATTTGATGGTTTTACAGAAGTTCCTCAATTGCACGTTAATTTAGAAACATCCGAAATTTACAAAATAGAGTTGATTGTGATAAATGCTATATAGGACAAATACACGAACGTTTTAAAGAATATTTAGCTCATATTAAAAATAATGAAAAAGAAAAATAACAATAAAGATAGAGAACAAAAATGTATGTTTAAAAATTGCAGAATATAAAAGCAAGTGAATAAAATATTAATTATCAATTCATTAGTCAAATTCTGATGAACGGTAGTGTGAGTAAAATTCAACTCTACCCCGATCATTCTGACTGTCAACCGATCTGAACGCACAAGATCTCGGATTCTGTCAACATTTTCATCGGTTCTTGAAGATGAAGGCCTTCCGTTGCGTGATTCATCTTCAATCAACTCTCTTCCTTCTGAAAATGCCTTAAACCACCAAAAAACCTGGGTCCTTGACAGAACACTGTCTCCATAGGCCTGCTAAAGTTTTGCAAATGTTTCCGTTGCACTGTGCCCAGGTCTGAAGCAAAACCTGATAGCACACCGTTGCTCGAAATGAATATCCCATATTTTTAGAAGGCACTAGAAAAACTGTTTCACGAAAAAAATCGCTACGGACAACAAAATTACTCTAGCGAGTTCAAACTCGTACTGAAGGCCTGTTCACCTACCGCCCTTTCAAGTCCCGCGTCCCAAATGTTGTCAGATCAAACGATATGATGCCAGTTCGGTTACTTAATTTACACAACTTGTATATGTGTATGTCTTTGATTGCTCGAAGATATCATTCTCCTTATTAAAAAAATCCGACTGTAAGTGCAATCTATATTCTGCTTGTGTGCATTGTCAGTTATATGGTTTAAATTTGTTTTTTAAATAATGTATTAAATCAGCATTGTTTGAGTTATAAGTAAAGTAATTGTTGTACCTGTATAAAAAGTTATTTTTGTCAGCAAACAATTAAGAAGACTATTATCCAGGAGTCGACGTTAAATTTCGAACCGCCATCGTCGCCAACTTGTAAAACTTTTCTTTTGTATGTCGAAAGAAAGAAACGGTCCAAGTGAACTTCTAAATCCAAACTAGAGTTGTTTGTGAGTTGCTAGATATCTCGTATCAATTCACAAAGTCTCGGAAGTATTTAATCCACTGGCTTTCTAGTTAGTTCATGTGTTCGTTGAACAACTAGTGACCTCTCTACGGTAGCTTTGTTAATCAATCACGTACACCAACTAATTATCGTCTCAATTACTGATTTTATTCTGTCTGCATGTTGCTGGGTACGAGTGCTACATTTTAAATAATGGACAATTCAATTGATTTAGGATCAGATTAACTTGAGAGAAATTAGTGAACATTTAGAAAAATAAAAGAATATACCGTCTCTTATTCTACGAACCAAATTAATAGTTACTTTTAATTTGTCGTTACTAAATTTCAATAAAAATTTATGTAAATTGTGATTTTTTACACATTTCAGGCTAATGTGTAATGCATAATTTTTGCATTATAAATTTAGAGTAATGTGTAAACTTTTATTGAACAATCAGTTAGCATAAATTAATAAAAATATAGTGTTTTTTGATGTCTTGAAGCTATTGATTAATTTGCTAACAAAGATTTAAGATTCAATACTGCATAAGAGTACAGAAAAAACAGTCTGATTATAAATTATTATCTTGGCATAAAACTGCAGAAATTTAACTTCAAAGATTTCCCATTATAGAAGTTCTAATATGCTGCTAAAATAATGTAAAATAAAATAGAAAAGGTACTAATAAAGTATAAGAATTAACTGTATCAAGTCTTCTAAAATGAATTGTAAGTATTAATGTCTTTTTTATTGAACTTTTTTCTTTTCACAAAAACTTCTGTTTCAGCTCCCATTAAAAGACAAAGTATTGGAATACGATAAAAATAAATTCATTCTTCCATTAGTTTTTAGGATGAATTAAAAAACTCTTTACGATTGGCGTAGAAGTCCGGAAAGGGGGTTCAAACTTTGTTGTTGGTAGTAAGAATGCACTTGATTACATACTTAATCTTTAGTGCATGTATTACGAGCAGAGTTTGAGAGAACATCAGTGCAAAAATCGATGGTTAGAATATTTGCGAATAGTTTGTTCGCCTCGAGAATGCGTAGAGCACCAAATGCCGACAAACTCGCAACAAGTTACAACCGAACTACAAACTATGTTCATTAATGGCCATGATTAAGTTTTTAATGGGTCCAGCAACTTGCAATAAACCTTTATTACTGCTAATATGCACCCGACGAATACAATCCACCGGAACGTTTATAAACCGAATAAAAAACATGCATGTTTCAAAATTACTTAATTTTAACATAAAAGACAATTTTAAACAGAGATATCATTGTCTGATAAAATGTATGGTTGCTGCATCTATGTCACACTGTGCTTTTTATCGCTACGTTTAAACTGGTCTAGTTTGACGGGATGGTAACAACACACGATTTTAAAAGAGAGTTGTCACATATGTACGGTGCAGACGCAATTATCGGGCACTATCAAATATTGATGCGCTGAAACCGGACCGGTTTAACCGCAGCGGTAGGATCACATTGTGTGACATAAGACTAAAAGTATTCATTGGTTTTTATTTATTTATTTATTTATTGGACTGGAACACACACAGGACAAGCCCAGTAAAGTGTACTCTGTTAAATACACGTTATATGTTTAAACAATTAGTAATTAAAGTACATAATCAGAGAGTAAACAAATACAAAATGTTATAGATACATACAAGTATTGAAATATGCAATTTATTGGACAACATAAAGTTTATCTTAAAATTCCAATGCTTTCGGCGGAACAGAAGTTTGGCAGAATTGAAAATATCAATGGTCTCAAAGTTCATATTCTAAGTAGATGCCAATCTGATGAAGAATGAATTACGGAAGGAATTAGTATTAAGATTTGTTAAGTGAAATAACGTTTGGTTGCGGGTCAGATATTAGGGAACATGAAGACCAAAAAGTTGTAGCAGGTCACTGCTTTCAGTGATGCTATTAACAATCTTATAAAGAAAGAGCATATCCGCTAGCACACGACGATTTTTTAATGTTAAAATATTAAAAGTAGTACAGGCAGATTCATAATTTTAATAAGGGGTGTCTGTTTTATAGCAAAGGTATTTTAAAGCTTTAATCTGAATTCTTTCAATTTTATTTACATACTTACCACAATGGTGGTCCCAAATAACGGAAGCAAAATTTAGTAGACTATAAACATAGGCAAAATAGAGATTTTTAATAGGAATGACCGTTTAAATTTTTTTTGTGGTAGGAATAATAAAACCCAGCATTCTCCAGGCTTTAAACTAAATTGATTATATGAGCTTCAAATGATAATTTTGTGTCAATATACACCCCAAGATCCTTCAAACCTTCAGTCCTATTTAATAAATTCCCATTTAACTTATAATCAAATATTAGTAAACTTATTAGTATTTCTAGAAAATGAAACATTTTACATAGGTAACGCCAGCTCCGCGGTGCAAATGCTAGCGCCGCATATTTAAATGCACTAATTAGTGCAGTGCTCATCCGGCGCCGCTCAACAGCCCCTCAGTTTGTCCAGCATTTTGCCTTGTTTCTTCCAACACAAAATTTTTTCCCTTTCTACCTTTTCTATCGTTTCGTTGCCGCATTTCGAAGTTAAATAAATATTTGAAATTTTTTCCACTATGTTACGGATATTAGTTCGCTGATTTGCAGTCTAGTATTGTAGATATCCTTATTACGAACCGTTCTAAAGGCAAAACACCAGAATAGCCTCTCCGAGAGCTGAGTTATTACTGCCGAAGTGGCGCGAAATAACTTTATTTATGCCTGATGTACTTACTTGTGCCGGCATCGTCTTAAACCCAAGGCTATGTACCTCCGACCTAGTGGCGCACCCAGGACTTGGGGGAGGGGCAGGAAGACAAAATTATTTAAATTATGAATATGGTTCTCTGGTGATAAAATTTTCTAGTGTGTTTGTGTTTTTATTTTTATTTCCTTCTTTCTTAAGGGGGGCACTCCCTGGGTGCGCCACTGCTCTGACCATTATTCAAGTAGCACTAATCGCTTGAAATCTTAATTTCATTACGTTCGACTTCAAAGAATGAATCTCCATTACAGTTGAGGATAAAAACGTGTTCTACGTCAAAATTCATTAATAAATCAAGCCCAATTCATCTTATTGTGTCTTCTTTATGTTTAACCGTAGATTTAATGCAAAATCGGGCCACAGGACACTTGCCCAACACGACACTTTTCCGTAAACATAAATGCATCCATTAATTAATATATTTTTAATATCTAAAGTTTTTTATATTTATTTATTATATATTTATTATAAATTAAAGTATTTAGTATACAGTACCTAGACAAAATATTATAACCACTTATGAATTTTTAAAAATTCATTGTTTTACACAAAATCAACAAAATAGTAATACACCAATTTTGTTTTTATTTTGTATTTTATTGTTTCCAATTATTTTAGTACATTTATAAAATGTTTTTTAATATTTTGTGTTGCCTCCTTTGCTTTTATTACTGCCGCAATTCTTCGAGGCATACTCTCAATACATGCCCTAATACAATTTTCAATTTCTGGAGAGCCATGCCATACTTTTTTAATATTATCTATTAAAACTAGTTTATTAGTATTATTTAAATCATAAACAAGTCTTTTCAGGGGGTTCCAAACATTTTCGATAGGATTGATATCCGGCGAATTACCTGGCCAGGACAAAATCGATACTTTTTGTTCTTACAAATCAGTTTCAGAATAAAAATACAGAGTTGAAGATGTTTAAAATGGCTTATCTTTTAATAAATTCGCGATATGTTAAAGAAATAAATAAAGTAGCATATGATTATATGTCGGCATTTTTAATAAACAGTTGTTTTTGTAAGTGGTTATAATATTTTGTCTAGGTACTGTATTTATATATTTTTTATATATTTTTTCTATTATTTATTATTGTTTACAATTTAAAATAAATCACCTAAAAATGTAACATCGTTGTAATGTATCTAGATTTTTGTTATTAATTAAGTAAGTTGGCTTAAGATATTGTGTTTGTAATCTTCTTCTTGAGTGCCATGCTCGATGCATTGAATTGGCAAGTTCATACTGAGCATATTTCGAGCGTTGGCCATTTCCCCGCATACAGTTCTGTTGTGTGTGTTGCCTGTATAAAGCACAATCGTATGGGACATACAATTTACTGTTGTGGAATCCGAACAACTAATTATTTTGGGGAAATTTCACTAGGGCTTTTACCTCGTGGGTTGCTCCATGTCTTCCAAGGGAGAAACGGTCGAAAAAAATGTGTTTTTGCCGGTACCGGGGAATGAACTCTGGCTCGTTGCTCAGTAGTCCACACACTAACTAACTGAGCCACAACCGTTCTTTTCTCGTTCGTTACGTTCTCGTGTTTGTAATAAAATATATTATTGCAATGTATGATTTAATTGAGGTTGAAGATTAAACCGCTCTCCAACTGTTTTCGTTGAATAAATAAAATAACATTTTGGAAGAACATTCACAGTGTAAAACTATATGAAAAGGGACAGGGTAAGTCTTCAAAAAGCATGCCTGGGTTGATTTGTAAAATAATCTGGATAAATTCGAGATCCACTCATAGAGTTGTAATACTAAAGGTGATGATCATACATGCGCATATATAGTATCGAGATTTAATCCATACCTAAAATGGTTTTGTTGTACCAACGAGAAAGCTTTTATAAATGAAAGTGTTTTCAAAATATCAAAAACTGAAATACAAATTCTCTGATATTGATTGTCGTAAAAAACTGTATTGCTTTTCATTTCTCGTCATATTGTATTTAAAATTTTGACAAGGATAAATGTTTACATCTGAATTGTGTACATATCTCCCTGCAATAAACATCCTCCATCAATTTTATTTAATTTTGTTTTGGTTGATAAGTGAGCAATCGTATCAATGAGATCGTGTAATTTTTTGTAAGGGCGGTAAGGGTAAAGGGGAAGAGGAAAGGGTCGCCAGAGAGAACATGGAACGGGAGAGTGAACGGATTGCCCGGAGTGGATTGTAGTGAATTGATGGATGAGGGATGCGTTGTCGTGCAAATGAGGTATTCGAGAGGGGACGTCTATGTTGGGATACCCGCCCCACTCACATTGACAGACTGAAGAGTCAGAAATTGATAAATCAGCATCGATATGCCCTGACAACTGACGAGGGGATTTAACGAATGAACACACAAACAAAGAATATTTTTACCAATAAAAAATGATACTTCATTTATGATAAACTCTGGCGTTGTACACAACTTGAATAAACTATAATATTTGAAAATAAAATCAATTGTGACCACCACAGGAACGACCGCCATCACAAAGTACTTGTATAAAATACATTCTAGCAGCAGAGTAGTTTCAAATAAAAGTTGTTAGTTATTTCTTTTATAGCAACTTTAGTTAAATAATTTTTTTCGAAATATTTCTCTGTTGTGAAATATTCGCCAAAATCTTAAAACCGACACGAGTAAACACCCATTTCTAGTTAACCGATTTTTACCAAAAGTTGATCAACTCGTGCCATTGATGTCAAAGGCTTAAACATGAAGTTTCATAAAAATCCTTTTAGCCGAATTTGCTCTGCACGTGTACACAGACTGACGGACAGACAGACAGAGCGACAAACATCATGCTAAAATTAGTCAAAACGTTATGTAGAGACCTCAGTTTGTGGAGATCCATCCAAATCTCGAAATGTCAAAATCGGTATGATCACAATACCCCCCTTATATATGTTGGCACCCAACTAACACAAAAGATGCAGCATAAAACCATATATAGCATATTTATTATGGCAACAAATATAACTTAATTGTTTTATATAACCTTCAAATATACTAAATGGCTGTATAAGCAATTTGGTGTCGAAAATTAGTTTTAAAAATGTTCTATCAGCTTTAATATACTTATAAGTATATAAGTATATAAGTATATAAGTAATTATTAGAGTCCGGCAAAAATATGCAACGGTACTTTAGTTAGGTGTTAAATCGATAAAAAGCGGCACATGTGTTATCTGTAGAAATAAAATGTAATTATATATTTTTGCAGCAAATACTAAACAGCTTATTACAGAATATCATGAAAGGGAAAATAAAAGGATGACAACCTGAGAGAAGAAAGACTTCATGGTTCGAAAATTCTATGGAGTCAATACTACGGAACTTTTAACTAAAATCATATGTATTTATGAATGCTATCGTCTGTGGAAAAGGAAGCACTTGAAGAAGAGGAAATAATGTTCACTTTGTTATATGTAAATTATTTTAAAATTAATTATATTTTTTAAACTTGTAACTAAAACGAATTTCATATGCTGCCATATATTTTAATAAGAAGTTTTATGTAGCTGTGCACTCTCATATCTTTCTCTGCTGTATTTTAGGGATGTATCAATTAATTCCAGAGCTGGTGGCGCTCCATGCGTTGCTTGTTTAGTTATAATTATCACCACCGCCAATTAATCTCAATCAGCGCCGCCTAGCGATCCTTTGGGAAACGCCCCAGGGCCATTTCTCACGAACCACCACTGCAAAACCTCAGGTAAAACACAAACACTGCAGAAATTAATTTTAACTAATTAAGTAGTGTATAGTGAAAGTTTTAAATTAAGTTTTAAGAAGTGAACAATGTTCTTTGCTAGAAAGTCGTGTTTCAAATTGAAATAGTTCTTGTCTTTCTTGATATTTACTAAAACTTATTTCAGTTTTAAGCAGAAATTAGTCACAGGAAATTAGTGTATTATTCAGTAAATGATTTTGTTTTATATACGAAGGATGTCCAGAGAGTAAGAGTACTCATTTTTTAAAGTCAAAAAACCTGTTCTTTTGAGAAAAAATATCACAGAGTTATTTTAGGTACAGATCCTACTATCGGGTCTGGGAAAAAGTTCGTGGCGTTTTTTTTTTTTTTAGTAAAATTCAACTGTTTTTTTTATAGTGTGAAAATGAATTTATTTAAACCAAATATGCTCCATTATTATCGACAACATTTCACAGTTTTTCGGGTAGAGCCATGATGCCATCGGTAAAGAACTTCTGTGGTTTCTGGTTGAAAAACTGAATCAAGTGGTTTTCACAGGCTTCTTTTGAAACCAGCTTAATCCCATTGAGAGAATTCTGTAGAGATCGGAATAGGTGATAGTCAGAGGATGCTATGTCTGGACTATACGGTGGATGCAAAAAAAATTCCCAACCAAGCTCTCGCAATTTTTGACGGGTTATCAAAGAAGTGTGTGGTCTTGTGTTGTCATGATGAAAGACAACACCTTTCCTATTATTCAATTTGGGTCGTTCTCTTTCAATTGCCTGGCGTAATCTCTCTAGTTGTCCACAGTAGATTTGAGAATCAATCGCCTGACCAACTGGAAGTAGCTCATGGTGGACGATTCCGTTCCAGTCCCACCACACACACAGAATCACTTTGTTTGGCGTCAATCCTCGCTTCGCGAACCTTTTTAACGGCTCACCATCCCTTGTCCACGATCTTTTACGCTTCCGATTATCGTATGTGATCAATTTTTCATCACCGGTTATGGCACATTTCAGAAATGGCTTGATTTAATTGCGTTTCAGCAGCGCATCGCAGATGTTAATTCGGTCTATCATGTTTTTCACGCTCAACTCATGAGGAAACTATATATCGAGCTTCTTTTTGTAGCCAGCTTTCCGTAAATGGTTCAAAAACATTTTGTGGACAATGCCTAGCTCCATACCAATATCGACCTTGCTGATATGCCTATCTTGCTGGATTTTTGCAAGTGCTTTTTTTTCAGCTCTTTCCTTGATTGGACGACCAGAGCGTGAGTCATCTTTCACATTAAAATTACCAGAACGAAAGCGAACGAACCATTTCCGCGAAGCAGATTTTGATAAAGCAAGCCTGCGCAGCGTACTTCCTTTTGTCGTAATAATATTTCAAAATATAGCGCAATTTTTCATTAATTTTCTCCATTTTTAAACGCAAACAACTTTCCAACCACTGCACAAATTTTGATGTTTAGACACTCAAAGTAACGCCCGAACTGTCACCTTTCCAACGAGCGCTTAGTGGTGTCGCTGCGATCTGTGTTTCTGAGTTATTTGCAATTGGCGCCGTCTATCGGCAAAAACGCCACGAAATTTTTCCCAGACTTGGTATTTTTCGACGTAATCTCCTTCCCGATCGATGCACGTCGTGAGCTGAGGTAGAGCAATTTTATACCTGTGTCGAAAAAATCTCCCGCCAGCTGTCTTATCCATTCTTTAACAGCATGCTTGAACTCGTCGTCGCTGGAAAATTTTTTTCCGACCATAGGCTCCTTGAGAGAGGTGAACAAATGGTAATCCGATGGCGCTAAATCAAGGCTATGAGCTGGGTAGTTGACAGTGCCCGTCCTCACACTGATCACGTCACTGCGCAACTTTTGGATTCATTCTGATTGGACATCAACCACCCAGCTCATAGCCCCGATCTGGCGCCATCGGATTACCATCTGTTCACATCTCTCAAGGAGTCTATGGTCGGAAAAAGATTTTCCAGCGTCTCATCTTTCTGCTGAACATGCAGGCTGTTTCTTAGGCTGGCTTAGATAAGTTTAATAAAAATCCGATGGATTTTTTTGTTGTTATGTGACCATGGAGGAGAAGTGGGCACCGCATTCTAAGTCAGAGATCAAGGAACATTTCAAAAAGTGGATTAATCACGGTTTGACTGCAATTATGGCAAAACTGGTCCATTAGCCGGAAAGATCTTAAAACCCGTTTTTTGGGACGCCTTTATTCTGGGCGGGATTTTATGCATCGACTTTCTACCAAAAGGCCAAACAATGAACGGACAATACTATGCTGGTCTTCTCGATCGTCAAAATAATATGCTTTGCAAATGTATAGAGTTCTTTTTGAGTGACTTAATGTGCGACCCAAAATTGATGACCAAGACATGGGTCAAGTTATTGTCTCCGTTGACAACAGTCCCGAACAGTGTTATTTTCTGGCATTTGAATTCGTTCCGTGCACGAAACACTGCGTTTTTGCATTTGGTGTGATCAGTAGAAATCTTCTGCCAAGATGAATGTTGGTAACATGTCTAAAGTGAGTTTTTGAATATCCTGTGCGATGTTCCAGGATGCAGTGCGATATTTCAGAACACAACAGTTGGGTATACTGTAGTTTAGCATTCTAATTGGATAACCCTGCTCACATAGATGTTTTTAAAATAATGTAGCCTTAACTTAATACTCAACAAGTTTTTTCATTTATGTCAGGCATGTACTTTTGCCATTTAATCTTAAAGATGGATCGTAAACATCTTTGATGTTTAAATATATGACAGCGAACTTAATTACTTAAGTGTCTTTAAGAAAAAACGTCCTCCGAAAATATTTCATGTTTAAAGTTTAGAACGCGCCCATCTAACTAAAGTTAATAATGATTTTTTTAATACTTGGTGTGTTTTTTAGAAGGGCTAATTTTCGCAGCAGACATTTTAATAAAGCGATGTCCGTGGTGATGTAAAGTCTGGGGGGAATTGAATTTCAATTAGACCGCAGCGTTCACAGGGGGTTGTAGAGGTGACTGAACACCGCCTCTCCTGGGGGGCGGGATATTGCAATAGAAGGGGGCAGGGTCAGATAGCACATCTGAAGACAACAGAGTGATTGTGTTAACAGGGTGGTATTAAATTTATTGGCGTGGGGCACGATGGGATAACGATTAAAGTAAATGGGAGGTATTAAGTAGGAAACCATAAACTTATTATGTGTGAAATTAACGCAGGTATACTTACAAGACGAGATGTAATGCAAAAATTGTTGTTTTACCTGCAAAAAATAAAACAAATATTAGCTATAGTTGTTAAACAAATGAAAATCATTAAACACTGTCATGTTGCGAGGTGTTTAACGGTTTGTGAAGTGTTTAAGAAGCTTATACTATGGTGTATGGTGATTGTGAAGTTTTAGTGGAGTGTCTCTCATGGGATTTAATAATGGGATAATAATATAATTTTTATGAAAATTCCATGCCTGAACGGGATTTGAACCCTCGACCTTAGCAACGCGGAGCACATGTTTTACCACTACACTACGCCGGTCGGCAAGTAGGTACTTGGGAGTAATGGACGAAAAAGATTATCAAATGTCGCTTGATTCTGATACGGTTTTGAACAAAAAATGTTTGGCCGTTCAAAATTATTATAAAATCTTGAAATGTATGAAAATTCGCAATTTTTTATCAATTATAATACAATAGTAATCTAAATAAGTTTCTATTATTATTCCTAAGATATTGAGAATTTATAATCCAATTTAATTCACACAGTTAATGAATATAATTCGTAGGGACCAAGTTCGAGTTTGCCCCCCCCCCCTGAATTTAATGGTTCGGTCCTCCCTTAGGAAAAAACCTGAGTCATTGAAGGTTATACAACTAGGTTGAACTGTATCTTGTTATAACTACTCAATAAAAATACATAAATTCATTAATCTTTCTTGATTATTAGTAAATTTACTCGGAAAGTAAATTAAAAATGCAAATACACAGAAAGTTATCTACATTAATTCGAGGCAGTTCACAAGTTCGAGCCCTGACAGCTTTACCCAGTGCCCTGTAAAATTTAAACACGATAAGTTGATCCAACGACTCGGCTATGGCCTAAGTTGCAACTTGGAGCTGGCACTCCAGATTCAATTAAATCTATTAAAATTGTCAAGTCAACTTTACTAAATGTTTATGGAGGAAAGGAATCATAAATATGATAATTTTAACATAAGAAATTTGTAATTAAGAGGACAACGACGGATTAGAATTATAACTTTCAAAATGAGCAATAATTAAAGAAAGACGAAGACAGATATCATGTAGAAGTACCTTATAAACTTTAAGATATAAGCAACGATCCGAAATTAAATATGAGCAGATGTAATTTATACGGATTGAACTCCAAATAATATCTGTAAACAAGTATTGGGTTGTTACATAAGTCCGTTCGTTTTTTTGTCATTTTTTAGGGTTTTGTAGGTATGACCAAAAACCCCTTATACCGTCATTTTGTCGTCTGTCTGTCTGTTCGGTAAAAATTGTAGCCAAACGGCTAAACCTAGAGAGTTGAAATTTGGCATGCTTTTACAACTCTTTGACCCGCATATAGGAAAAATACTAAAACATCTAAAAAATATATCCCCCTAAAAATATAAACAAATATGTGCTCATCGAAAAAAAATATATTTTTTTATAATTCTGAGTAGGGTACCAAATGAAAGCCCTTGGTACGTGGATTAACGATCAATTTTTTATTTTTGCAAACTAAATTATTTTGAAGCGATTTTTGCCAAAATTGTGCAAAAAAAAATTGGTCCCACATCCTGTAGCCCAGATGGTTTAAACTAAAATTCTAAAAAAATTCTAAGTAATGTATATTGGTGTGAACCGAAATAGTACAACAGGAATTTTTGATCAGATTATATTTTCGGAAAATAACGCATTTTTTGTGGTTTTTGGTTCACAAAGTACAAAAGTTATACCAATGTAAGACACTAACATAGAAGGCGTGCGATAGCGTAATGGGTTAGAGCACTGGTTTCGTACGCTAAAATGCGCTGGAAAACGAAGGGTTTTGAGTTCGAGTACGGAGTGAATTTTATTTTTTCTGTTTTTTTTTGCATTTTTATTATGTTGAAATTATTTTGTCAAAATTCTAGTTATGCAATGTTGCATTTAATTTTTAAGAGCGTAAATTTAATAACCAATCTTATTATATGATTAACAGACGATAAATTATTTTAAAAATATCGTTCATTTTGCCGTGATTACTACAAAGTAAAATTTGTCCTACACACTCAGCATGCCGCCTTCACTTATTATATACCTGCGAAACCCTGAAATGTGTGAATATTCACACTTTGCATCAATTTTTTATCCAATAAAATATACATTCTAAAAAAAACTTTTATTATAGAATGTACTGTCCTTTATTTTCTAGCACTTTGGACAAACGCTCAGGCAATTTCATAATACCATCTCTCCAGAAGGTTCCGTCTTTGCTCTCGAAAAATCTGTAGAGGTAAATTTTGATATCGTCCAAAGATGCGAATTTTTTTCCATTAAGGGAATTTTGTAGAGAGCGGAACAAATGGTAGTCGGAGCATATGGTCCAGACATCGCACCGACTACCATTTGTTCTGCTTTCTACAAAATTCCCATAACGGAAAAAAATTCGCATCTGTGGATGATGTCACAATTCACCAGATTTTTCGAGAGCAAATACGGAACCTTCTGGAGAGATGGTATTATGAAATTGCCTGAGCGTTTGTCCAAAGTACTTGTATTTGTACATATTCTGTTGAAATATGTACAAATTCACACTGCACGTAATTTTTTACTCACAACTTTATTTTAATTTAGCAAACTAGTAACGAGGAATTATAAAATTGTTCTACAAACCTTTTTTGTGTCCTATATCTTTTTTAAAACAAAAAACTAAACTACAGAAGTGATGATTTTAAATATTTTTACATTGCGCTGAAAGGCATTGCATCATAAATACATATTTAGTTGAGCAAATATGAACATAACATGAAAATATAATTCAAAATAACCGTGATGGACTTATGAAAAATGATACGCATTTCGTTTTGTGTCCAAACCCAGCAACGTTCATGTATTATAACTCATGTTTTAATGCTGTTATTATCCATTATTTTCAATTAGGATTTTTCAATGGACATTTCCTGAAAAAAAAGCTTTGTGGCATTATTTTACAAAAAACATTTCACTGTTGCAAATGTAAATGGTTTTCAAAGAGAATCTTTAACTATAACTGCAATGTGTTTTTTTTTTTAATATTAAACTTATATTTTTCATTAGTTATCAGATGTGGCCATCACATGACTGTCCAACAATTACACAGCTCTACAAAAAAAAAGGGTCATACCCAGACATGCGATACATGGTTTCCGAAGTATTTTTGCTCGCTGATCACGAATACAGATTCGTTTGTCAGGTCCTTTTGTCTCCATCAGGTCCTGGCTATTCTGCGAATAATCTCCGCAGTTTTCGTCCCCTCAAAGTACAGGAAACCTATGATTCCTCTAATTTCTTCCTTGGTGCATACGGACAACGGGGCACTCATAATAAAATGCCTTGAAATCACTCATAACAGAGTTGAGCACTGAACCAACACAGGTGACACACAAAGACACTTTGAGGTGAGATACATTCAGGTTCAGTCAGTTCTGCCAACCATTTAAGCAGAGGAAATAAAATTTGCCCTTACTTTTTGAGTAATAAAATGCCGCTCATGGTGTTTCACAATATTCGATAGTAAACAATAAACATTTATGAACTGTATTTCATTAATTGCATGATACGTTTCCCCTAATATTTTTTACTGTAATAAATATCTTGAAAGCTATATATCTTGCAGTTCAAATAAACAAAGTTCATATTTGTGATTTAGCTAGTGTCGACTACTGGCTTACTGTCAGATCCACTATATGTCTCGCCCTCCGGCATCAGATATATCGAGTCCCGGTGACGCCGAATGACAAAAACTCATTCTGCCACAGTTCAGAATCAAGCCAGTGGTTTTTTGTTCTTTATCTAGAGAGCTTAGATTTATTCTCTGGTCATTTATTTCTATCCGTTTGTGTTACTTGTATATCTAGCAAGCTGGGCACACACGTGAAAACCGGGATGTAGGCGGTAACTGTCCAGACATTTTCTCTGGCTTTTGTTCTGAATAGTTATGTTACTTTTAATTTATTACTGAAATACGAACTAGCTACATATTTTATCACAGGGTTGGATTAATTAAAAATAGTTGTTTCGAAGAGTAAAAATATAATTAAACTTTAGGTAGGGCACGTGTATGTCAAAACCCACATTAAAATTGTAATTTGTAATTGTTATTTTAAAAAAATATTAAAATTGTTGGTCAAAATCAAATGTATTATTTTATTGAGGCATAAATACCACCATATGGGGCAAAAATCCCATCGATATGGGATATATGGCCAATTACAGTACTATTTTAAATCATTAATTTTATATATTTAGAATAATTATAAGTATTTTAATCTTATGTTATTGTGTAGTAAGATTATCTAAGAATTATAGAAAAGTAACAGATAAAGTTTAATAATTAAGATTAATGCAACACGATTGTTGTTCAATAACTGGGGCATCTATCCCACCTTTACCTTATGATCCGCCTCGAGACCAGATTTTTGTGACTTGTTTGCACTACATTTCACGAAAGCATAGTATATTTTATAGGTAACATCGTAAATCATTGTTTATTATATGCAACACCTTATCAAATATCGCGAAAAACAAAAGATATTTATGTCAATAAATAACAAAAGTAAAAACTAACAATTTCGATTCTTGAAATGTAACAAATGTAAAAATCATCTATTATGTTTCACGTAGCTATCACACATTTTTAAAGGAACGTTCACAAATTCTTTCATGCTCTTGGTTTGATACGAAATTGGAAAATAAATTCCATTGAACAGCATAGAAATAGATAACGTTCACGTATCAGCACTTGCACACAGAGAGCATAGATTCAACGAACGCAGAATGGAGAACCGAATGGAGAAATGCATTCACATCTACAAAAGACACCAGCTTCACAATGGAGAATAATGAATAATATGTTTCAGAGATATGTTCTGCCACCAATTCAAACATTCATTTATTTATGTCACTTATATTTCTACGGAAAATAAAAGTATTTTATAATGGTTTGATTTCCTCTTCAGAATATACGTTTAAAATGACACGATTAGTTCGATTTCCATTCGACAGATGCAAATCCTTATTATTCTTTTGGGGTAACAGAGCGTGAAGATATGTGGTGAAGAAAAATAACATTATTCACAGTTTCAAATATACAGGGCAGTGGCGTGACTTTCTGATCAAGGGATGCAGTGAAAACAAATGCTTTAATGAGTACATGTTTACTCAAGAATAATAGGACAGGTCTAAACGTCGCGTTGACCACGTGGCTTTCATATCTATGGTCGGTGGTTTAAAAACGGAGAACTTACCTTCTCTGCCTATATACGTCTATCTAGGCGTTTGGGAACTTATTTATTACTAATATTAATAAAAATCTAGCGCAAACAGAAAAAAAAATAAACGCGAATGTATTAGGTGTACAAATGAATAATCCAATTTTTTCAGTTATATTCAAGGTTTATTTTAAAAGAAAGTAAATTAAATTGTTCAATCAAAGTATTCTCCCTTGCTTTCTATAACTTTAATCCATCTTTCAGGCAGCTGATGTATTCCATCTTGGAAAAATGTTACGTCTTTGAACACGATAAAGTAGTCAAGCCATTTTCGGATCTCATCCACTGATTGGGAGTGCATATCGGACAAGGCGTGTTGCAGCGACCGAAACAAGAGGTAATCTGATGAAGCAATGTCTGGTGAATACGCCGGGGGCTGCAAGAATCTTGCAGCCGTCCCAGCCAAGACTCATTATGGTGTCTTCTGTATTGGAAGCAATGTGCGGCTTGGCGTTATCATGCATCAATTCCACTGGATGTTCTCCTTTGCCAGTATACGGGCATTTTCATTCCAATTCTTGATTCAAGCAGATAAATTGACGTTGGTTGCAGTCCGCAGTGACTGTTTTACCCGGTTCCAACAACTCATAATACAGCACGTCCTTGATATCCCAAATGCAGAGAAAAACCTTCTTTCCGAAGAGATTGGGTTTTGCGACCGATTTTGATGATTTTCCGGGATTTACCCATGACTTTTTGCGTTTCAGATTGTCATAGAGTATCCATTTCTCATCGCCCGTAACGATTTTCCACAAGAAAGACTTTCGACGCTGCTTACTGAAAAGAGAAAGACACGCTGTTACTCATTGATTTTTAATGGTTTCAGTGAGTTCATGCGGAGCCCATTTTCCTTCTTTCTGGATCTTTCCCATATCATGTAGGCGTTTGAAAATCGTTTGCTGCGTTACTCCCAACTGTTCTGCAAGCTCTTTTTGCGTTTGTATCGAATTTTCAGCGAGCAGCTTTTCCAAATCATCGTTGTCGCACTTTCGAGGGCCTCCAGAACGTTGTTTGTTGTTCAGACAGAAATCACCGCTATTAAACCGCTTAAACCGAAATGCGCACATATCGTACGATACAATACCTTCGCCGAGAAAGGAACAAATCGATTCGCACGCTCTTGCAGCATTTTTTCCTTGTTGGAATTCGTAAAGAATACAGTGTCGGATATGCACCTTATCTGTTGCCATTTTCGACTGTACTAAACTGAATATATATATATATATATATATATATATATATATATATATATTCTAATAATTATTTTTCTCGAGAATTCTTGAGAAAATAAGTCTAATTTTTCATTTCTCGGAAATGAAAAATGTCGAGAAATCAAAAACACTAGGAACACCTCTATCTCGGAATTAATATTCTGGTATTATGGGGCGTGCTTCAGAGAGCACGTAAAGCCGGTGGTCACGGCTATCGTAATAATTAGTCATTAGGTTATGCCAGAGAGCGATAGACGCGACTTCTGAAATCTGATACCTAGGAATTATATCGATAATAATAATAATTTCGAGGGACACTTGTAACAAGTTCACAGAAAATTGTATGCTATGCAAAATATTATATTGCTGTATATTGTTTCGGTATTTCCAAAATATATTTAATTCAGTTCCCTTTTTTCAAATATGTCAATTTAAAAAAGGTGGCCTACTCTCTCGTATCCGACCCAAGGGATTGTATTTTCCCAGAAGGTAACGAATGTATGAGCGAACAGCGGTGATAAGTGAGATAGGTGGATTCTGTCGACCGTTTTGTGGTAATTTATTTCATTTAGCTGGTCCGAGTCCTGTGCGGAGGGACTTCAACCCTTTCATACGCTCTTTTAACTGACAACTCAACCTCAACACACAAGCACGCAACTAGCTAAATAACTTTGTCCCAATTTTGATAGGTTTTCATTAATCAAACATTTAACATTGCGTTACTTTACTTTGGTGACTATTTTTTAAAGGTAAAAATAAATGGTTATCTTTAAGTTTAAATGTTATCTCACGAAACTTGTGAAAGAGACATATAACCCACATGTAAAATTCTAAAATAAGGAAATGAAAAATCACCACGCATAGTCAACATAAAAAAAGTGGGTAGGACAGTGTAGGGATATATCCGCTACGCAGAATACGTCAGTATCGTTTTGTGACAGTGTCGTTTGTGTGTAATAATGCAACAATGGTTAGCAATGATTTCACTTATATCGATAAATTTTATTTGGTTTTACATAGGCACAGCCAGCTCAGCTGTTGGCGCTGCGTGTGGCTATGAAACATTTTAATTTTTTTTTTTTTTTTGACCAAAGTTACTGAGACTATAAACCATATGAATCATTGAAATTATAATAGTTTTACTAGAATTTTACTTTTATAATCAAGTCATAATACGAGGGCATATTGAAAACTAATGCCTCCATGGCCATAACTTTTATAATAACGGGCCAGACCGTGTCAAAAGTGGTTTGCCATTTACCTTAAGTATCTGTACATAAGTCCTCCTAGCGGAGATTCTTAGCAACGTCGCGTTTGCGCATGACAGTTCTAAACATGGCGGCCGGCATGGATGTGCGGTTAAAACAACGAGCTGTCATTGAATTTCTTACTGCGGAGGGTGTAGCGCCCATTGATATCCATCGAAAGTTAAGTGCCGTCTACCGTGATGAGTGTGTTGATGTGAGTACTGTTAGGAGGTGGGTAAGGACTGTGAAAGACGCAAGTCCTGCTGAAACCGATGTCCATGATCAGCACTGGAGAAGCTTGGGTTTCATGACGTTTTATCTCATCCACCTCATAGCCAGATCTTGCACCTTGTGACTTTTTCCTCTTTCCAAACCTTAAGGAACATCTCAAGGGCAAGTGTTTCTCTTCGGATGCAGAGGTGATAGCGGAGGTGTGGAAATGGTGCCGTGGGAAGTCTTCAGTCTTTTTCTGTGATGAACTTAAAAAACTAGTACCACGTTGGCGTAAATGTATTACTGTCAATGGCGATTATGTGGAAAAGTGAATATATCAGTGCGTAGAGGACAGTTTATACTATTATTTCACATTTATATGTAAACTATTTATCAATTACTAATAAAGTTATAGCCATGGAGGCATTAGTTTTCAATATGCCTCGTAGTTTACTTACCCAATCGCAGTTATTTTAACCTGTCAAAGTACCGTAATACTTCTGATTATGAAATAATTTTACGGAACACTAAAATCAGTAACATGTAGGCAACTTCGTCATCAATGCCAGCCCAAGTAAACTCGGAGCCCGAAGGTCAAACTAAGGGGTCAAACTTGCTCACTCCGTGCAACTAAATGGCCTCTCATTTTTTTTGACATTTTATCTTCTTACTTGCCCGAAATCTTATATAGTTTCATATATTTTCTTTGCAAATGTCTAAATTTTTGTCACTTTTTCCAAATTTTGCATTGGGTTACGGATATTATTTATGTTTGCAGTCTAGTATTGTAGAACTAGTTATTATGGATCGTTTGAGAGGTCAAACATGCATATAGCCTCACCGATATCTGAGTTATGACTACCAAAGTGGTGCGAAATAGCATAATTTTATAACATCGTTGCTCTTAAAATATGCATAGAAATATGAAAACAATTTGAAACTTTAAAAATATCATTTTTATACCAAATTAATTTACAGTAATTTCCAATCTTTTATGGTTTTAAAAATATAATCTCCCCCTCGATAATTTTATCATAAATTAACTAAAATATATGAAAGCGTTGTTATGGTAGCACAATTTAATAATTTCCCACGGAACAAAACAAATTATAATCAAAGTTCTAGAGAGAATTAAAGCGATAAATTCTGTGGACTATAAAACAGTATTTTCATATTAGACGCCTGAGCCGAAAATCACATAGTAGTTCATTATGAAAAGGCAAGCGGCGTATGCCGTACAATGCACGATCGGGGGTCAGCAGGGTTAAAACTTCCATCGACCACCCAACCTTCTACTCAGAGGTGAACCAACATATTTTTGATTAAAGAGATGGATTATAAAAAAATAATATCAAATCACTTAAAATTTTCGGTTGTATTATAAATATGAAGCAGATTTGGCGAATGTATTGAAAATAAGGTGCATCTAATTTTATGGATCTTTTTCTCTTGAATATACTTGATTTACTGTGCCCTCCCACTTTTAAGAGATTTCTATGCCTCACATTTTAAATTAATATACTTACTACTGATGTCGATGATTCAAGAAAAGATGATATTTGATATTTTAAATGCCTAAGGATCTTCTTTTCTTGTTGGATACAGTCGACTGACAGGCTACAGGCTGAATTTTCTCCCTACTCACAAAAATCCTCCATTGTACAAACCTTAAGTGCTCGTTTAAGTCTTTCTATGTAAAGTATTGTTCCAGGCTCTGTTTAATTTGTGATTATTTAGACACTTATTTTGCACTATCAGTCAGGTTTTGACCTCAATCATACATTCCCCAATCATATTAACACCTGGCTTTATCAAGTTTTAGCGGCACCGGAAAGAAAAATTGGAGTTCTAAATATAATTAGAAAATATAATTTCCATCCTTATTTATTACGGCTTCCCAACGTTGTTCTAATTTTTCTTTATCCTTTCTATAGAAGTTTTCTGGTTTAGACTTAAAGTAACTAATCAGGTGGTTTTCTACATCGTTGATATTTCGACATTTTTTATCTCTATCGATATCACAAAGTTAGTAAAAAAATAAATAAATATTTCTAAATATCAAATGAATATATCTATTCATTTTTAAGTTTTGTTTATAGTTAAACATGTTTAAACACGTAAATCCTCTATTTTGCTCTATTTAATAATAATAATAATTTAATAATAATAATAATAATAATTTATTGACCATAATACAAAATAAAACATTGTTTTAGTCAGTCAAGCATTACAATACAAAGTACAAATACATGTTAATAAAGAGCAAAATAAGGTGCAGTACATAAATAAATTTAAAATTTAACATTCAAAAATTCGTCAGTCGAGTAAAATGGGTTTCTAATTAAAAATTCTTTTACAGTTTTCTTGAAATTCAGAAAACGCAGGACTTTATATTCCTCTGGCAGAATATTGAAAAATTTTATGCTGTAATAATTAGAGGCATTGCGTGATTTAGTTAAACGTAAAAAGTTTGGATATATATGGTCTTTATTCCTAGTAGCATACGAGTGCATTCTGTCACCAGATGGCCATATATTTCTATTTTTATATGCATACAATACACACTGATAAATATAGAGGGAAGGTAATGTCATTATTTCTAATTCTTTAAATGCATTCTTACAGTCAGCTCTATAGTTAATTTTTGCTAAAATTCGAATAGCACGTCGTTGAAGGGAAAAAATTCTATTAGCTGAAGCAGAATGTCCCCAAGCTAGAAGAGCATAAGACATATGTGACTGAAATAGGGCATAATATGATATTAACATTATTTCTTTTGAGACAGTATTGACCAGATTGCGAAAAAGAAATATAGTTTTGCAGATTTTTTTTGGCAAGAATCTCTACGTGCTGATCCCACTTAAGTGCAGGGTCAACATAAACACCCAGAAAAGCAACAGAAGCAGGATTTGAAAAATTATGGTTTTTACAACTAATTAAGAGGTTTTTAGTTTTCGAATTATTGAGAGATAATTCGTTCGAAAGAAACCAGTCATTTGCTTTTTCAATGATTATATTATTTTCATTTATTAAATTTAATGATAGTGAGTTAGAGATTATGGTGGTATTATCTGCATATAAAATACAATCATTTTCAATGCAATTGGAGAAATCGTTTACGTAGATTAGAAATAGAAGTGGTCCTAAAATAGATCCTTGTGGAATACCTCGTTCAACATTCAGCGACTTCGAAGATTTATTATTAAAAATTACAAATTGTTTCCGATTGTTCAGATATGATTTGATAAGTGAACAACTACATGGATCAAAGTTATATACTTTTAATTTTTCTATTAGTATGCTATACGAGACACAGTCAAAAGCTTTACATAGGTCTAAAAATGTTGAAAGACAAAATTCATAATATCAAATATATCCAGGAATCATGTAGATTTTCGATAGATCTTCTGTCAGAAAATATTTCCGTCTGTTTCGAGTATACTCACTGGACAAAAATGTTTGAAATCATCCAAAGAATTGCTTGTTTTAAATGGAATTAGACTGGACATATGGTTTAACATAAAGGCAACAAATGGAAGAGGAAGATTCTTGAATGGAAATCCTGAGACCAGCAAAAGCAGGAGCACACCCAACTTGGTGAACAGATGACATAAAGAGAGTTCCTGGAAATTGAAGGCACAAGATCATTACGAAAGAAAAAACTTGGGGAGACCTATGTTCAGCAGAGAATAAGATAGGCTGATTAATGATGATAATGATGATGACCTACTGGCTGCCGGATGTTGCTTTATCAGATTAATTACATCTGGGCATGCAATTTTGCAACATTTTGTTAGCATATTAACTTTTTCTTTACGCTTTTCAATGATGTATAATAAAAAATTGCAAACATCACAGAGATCATGAACTTCATCCTAAATACTTTTTATAACTAAAACCCTTTGTTGATATTATGAAAATAATGATTCGGAATAACCGTAAACATCACAATAAATAACTGAAATAACATTTATATTAGAGATTATTTGAGACCCTTGTTATTGTAACTGGCGCGGAGGGTAGTAGCAGTAGGCCTAATTACCCCGGATATCGGAGGAAGTATAGGGGTGTGTGGCGATCGTGGGGTGGCTTTGATAATTACAGAAGGGCATTAGGCAAATATCCCGGAGGTGGCGCGACCGCCGCCTGTTTACTCATTAATTTTACTTGAACTACGAGATTGGAGCCACGAAACCAATGTACACACTATGTAACATTGTAATCAATGATTACGCGACTAGTTTATTTTAAATTATTGTAGCAAATTTGACAAAAAAGTTTTTTAATTAGTTCTTTGTCATAAATATCTTGCTCTTTTTGGTGAATTGTACATATGATACCGTGAAAATGCTGATATTGCCACGAAAATTAATGCGAATTACCAAGAGGTTGGTTAATGACGGAACTTAAACCACCATTAAACATTTCCGAAAATAAAAAGAATAATCAGTAATAATGTCAAAATGTTTTACGTTCAATATGAGGTTTTCATGTTGTAATCTCTGTGTCATGATTTGTCAATTACTTAGAATCTTTCACTTTCACTTAGTCTAAAAAAATTGTAATGGTCTAACAAAGGATTAACAATAAACAGTAGAAAATTTAGCAACATCACTGCAACTCAATTCAATTTCACAACTTCAGTTCAGTTTAATTTCACAATAGTACATAACATTCAAAGGTTTAGCACAATGTAACGCGCAAAAAATACTGAAAATTTTGTATCCATCTTGTTTGGACAACGGACATAGTCATCTTGTGGCTTGCCACTGCGATGTTGCAGCGGGCTATGTGATTCATATGTTTAATATTGTTTTATGTTGTCATGTAGAGTTGCTAAATAAATATATTTGACCGATGTGCTGTACTGGCAATTTTTAAGTTGATATACAGTATTTACCGGGTCCTGGTATCTATATTTGTGTTTTTATTCATCTAATAAAAGGTCACAGCACTGCATATAATCTCCGGTCTTCGAAGTATATTTTAAAAGGGTCCTAGTACCTCAGCAATTCCTCGCTCTTCACTTCAACCTCAATAAAGATAAGTATTAGCTATAAGTCACCCTGCAGGATGTAATCCTTATCCTTCTAGCAGCGCTGAGCAGCCGTCACGTTTCCACGTGACATTTATTGCCAGGCAGACATTAGACAACAAGTTGGAACATCCTAGTAGTTGCTGCGGCGCACCACGATCAACCACCAGTACCGATCCTTCCATCCATCCAGTCCATTTGCTCTGTTCCCAGCGATCATCCAAAAAGGCACTAGTCCTTGGAGTTGGCCCGCCGAACATCTACCCGGTGAGGGCGCAACATTTTGCCACACGAGCCGACTGTAATAACGAAACAAATGTCTAAAGTGCTAGAGGAAAAAACAAAATAAGTTTCAATGTCTGGAACGGATTAATTGTATTTACATTCATTTTAACGGGAAAAATTGTTTCGATTCACGACCAATTCGCTTCGCGACCAGGATCCAGGAACGGATTAAATTCGTGAACCGAGGTCCCACTGTACTTTGGACAGTTAATGAAGAGCCGAGAAAATTATCACCAACAGCACAGGGATGACACTAGACCTAAAGATATTAGCATCGTCTATGCCCATTAAGATTAATCTATTTAGGGCAATGAAAATAAACATGGGGAAATAAATCATTAGGACACCTTATGAGAAAGGAAGATGGAATGTGGATAAAATATGTGAGAAACTGGCTGCCTAGAGACATGATTAGAAATGAATGAAGACAAAATATTCGTTGAAAAAATTAATTAAAGGAAATTTTTGTCATATGGAAGAGTAAAGCATTTTATAGATAAATATGGAAAGAGCTGGGCAATGCCCTAGTCCAAAAATACTAACATGTAATTTGAACATTTTGTAGCGTCCAAAAATTAAATGTTATGAGTGTATGTGTTTGTTTTATTATATTTATTTATTTTGTTTTATTAATTAACATATGCTCTTCCTGAGGTAATCAAACATACCGCATTATTAGGACCATAAGACATACCTTTTTACGTAGAAATATCGACTTAAAATTGGAGTGCGTTTTATGGTCCGAAGGAACAGGTGCATTTTTGTAAGAAGCATGTGATATTTGTGTGGGATCAGTTCAGAGCAAACAATAGAATCAACCAAGAAGATTTTTAAAGAAATAAATGCAGAATTAGCTGTCATTCCTGGAGGCATTACTAGTTAATTACAATCTTGGATGTGCCGATTAATAAACCATTTAAAAATTGTATGTGGGAAGGCTGGAACAAACTGATGATAAAGCTAAATAACGATGAAACAAGACGCATGAAACTGCCGACAAATTCAGAAGTATGTACTTGTATAAAAAAATTCAGAGGAAGCTGCAAAGAAGAAACGATTTTGAAGATACTGACAACAATAATTTAGACGAAAATAATACGAACATACACTAAGAAGACGAGTGCTAGTACCGAGATTGAAACTGAACTCAATGTTGGTAGTACAAGTTATTGTAAATATGAATTAAAATTAAGAATTTGTCAATATTTATATATATATATATATATTTGTTTCTCAAAATTGTCTCATAAATTTGATGCGTGTTATAGTTAAAAATACGGTACTTCATTTTCTTGTGAAGTCCTATTATTATTTCACGTTTTCTGGCCTTTTCTACTAAGGCAATTAGCCAGAACAATTCTTATTTTTCGAGTTGCAAATTCCATGCCTTAACTGGATTTGAACCCGAGACCTTAGCAACGCATGACATAACAACGCAGGACAGCCACACTATGCTACGCCGGTTAGCTAGTGTGAAGTCTTGTATCTTATCTTCACATATTTGTTAATTTATAAAATTATTTCGAAAAAACATGTTGAAAGACTGTAACACTTTGAAGTCAAAATACGTTCTATCTTTCAAAAGAAATCTGGACATAATTTATTTATTTATTTATAATAGCTCTATAAAAGTAAACAAGTCAAAATATTGTGTTCAAAATATGCTTATTTATGTGTGATATTATATGTTAAATAGCTCCATTAAATAAATTAATTTACTGGAAACTCAATTATTGTTTGGACGATATTAATGCAATATGGAAATAATGTACTTCGACCTGATTTTTTTTACCATTTACTTCATTGTTATGTTAACATCGAGTCAACCTGACATGAAATGAGTAAGCAAAAATTCTTATCATGCGTCTTATTATTATTCATTTATTCATAGATTTTCTTCCTGGCTTCACAATAGATTCATAGTCACTTTTTCTCTATAAATGTGTTAAAACCCATTTTGTATTTATTTAGTATTTTGATTTTAAACAATCGTCAATAAGATAAATATTTGATTTCCTTCTCTTCTTGCTAGACATCGATGGCAATTATCCTTTTTATTCTTCACCTTCATGGATGAGTTCCTACATGGCTTCAACTCTCCAAATAACTTATCTATCTATATATGTATCTATCTATATGTTTAAGGGTATAAAATACAACGTCACTCTGTCTGTTTATCTGTCCATATGTGCGCTTTTCGCTCAAAGATCCGATTTTCATCATCGGCTTTTTTTGTATGGAGCTACATCTGGAGATGCATCCATCTGTCAGATTTTTGGCTGCGTCTTATTAAAATGAGTTCAGTAGTTATAATGATATTTGTGCGCACAAGTAAATCAAAATCCATATTTCACGTATTGTTTAAAATTATCAAAGATAAAATAGGTTTCGTCATCGACAAAGTTGGTATTTGATTGATACACTAGTAAGAACTAAATAATTTTTAATATATATTGAGTAGTTCCAAAGAATTAATATTTGTGCTCGAGGGTAATGTAAGATCCATCGTTTGGACTTGAATTTAACGCAACACTCGAAAAAATGAGAACAGATTTTCATGCGATCTGTTGCTACATCATTTGGTCAGATTTTAGGCTATTATATTAAAATAGGTTCAGTAGTTACAAAATTATAATGAAATTTTTGCGTGCGGTCAAAACGAAATCCCTGTTTTCCATTCATATTTAACGAATGTCATTGATATTAACAGCGATAACATTGGTTTCGTCGCGGCAAATATGCTGCAAGATTTATACACTAATCAGAATTCAGAATTTTTTTAAAATAGATTCAGTAGTTCTAATGCTACGAAAATTTTTTAATCGTAAATAAAAAATGTTATTGGGGAATCTGTATTTGTTGTCTGTGTTATAAGACCCAAAAAAATATAGGTCAATATCAAAAAATTGTCTCCAAACGGGTAACTAGTTTGTTATGATAAAACACTGTTAGTATTTAGATCTTATCAATAATTTCTTTTAAAGGATATACAGACCAATTCTGTAACTCTGTTACTATGATAATTGTTACTAAATTCGTCACTAAGAGCAAGGTCAGTTACTATCATGAATGAAAGGCATTATACTTTTTATAATATTTTATGTTGTAGTAACGTTATTACACAGTAACTTTTTAGAGAATTGATCTGATTGTTACCGGTCACCATACTATAATGGTCAATATACTGGCTTGTTGACTGTTAGACTAGGGTGACTCGGGTTTGAATCCAGGTGATGGCATGAATGTTTGTATTTAGTTTAAAAATGTATAATTAAATTTAAAAAAAAACAAAATGTATCCTGGTTAATGACCATAGTTGCTAAGACCAAATATATAAATTAAAAAAAGGATATCGTTTGTTTTTTGCAGTTACAATGTATGATTTAAAATATAAAGTTTTTATACGTGATAAAAAGGTATTTCTACATAGTATAAGATTTATTATAACGTTGCAGTGGATTTTTAATCTTTATTTTACTGCAGAATTCTACAAGGAAATGAACTTAAATGAGTTAGCAGCGGCACAATTGGCTAGTTTCACACCAGCAGAAATTATAGTTCTTGTGTCATTATTTAAGAACAAATTATGAAACTTTATACTTGGTTCAAATGAATTATATATGAATCTGGGATATAATATACGTGACAGGATAACTACAACTTTATTATAGTTCCAAAAGTTTCAAACACATATCCTCACGTCTTCATAACTGTAATTTGGACAAATATACCAAGAAAATATAATTGAAATAATAATGAAGAGCGTACGACGGTTACTTTTTATGTTTTTACAAACGACCACTTTATTCGTAAAATTTGACATTTTTTATTGTAAAATCAGTGGCAGCTTATAAATTGACCGAGTAGTTTGTTGACAGTGAGCGTTTAAAAAAAAACAAGTTTGTGAAAAAATGGATATTACTCATGAAGGTCGTCCAAAATCGGTTGTGATCCAAAAAACTTTGATGCTGTGCGCAAAATGATTGAAGAAGATCAGCATGTGACTTACCGTGAGATAGAGGCATCCTTTGGAATATCGCAGACTGCAATACATTGGATTTTGCATGAATATTTAGCTGTGAAAAAGATCTGTTCCCGATGGATTCCGCATAATTTGACCGAAATTCAAAAATAGGTGTTGATTGGTGTAAGAAATGCTAAAAAAATTCAACCTAGGCACTACAAAATCCGTATATAACATCGTTACAGGTGACGAAACTTTTTTTTTTTAAATTTAATGGCCTTTGCTGCTGTGGCAATTAGCCAAGACAATTTTTATTTATCATTCGATTTGTCATCCCCGCATGGCTTGCGCGCGTGAGGGTTATATGCGAAATAAAGCTAATTTCCTGTCAACTAACAGCATCGAAATGAGACAGTTTCATAATAGTCGTAGCTAAAAGTAATTTTTGAAAATAATAATTTATATTAATTATAAATTTTTAGCAGAGAAGGATAATTTTTAAATTTTGTGAAAAATAAAATGTATTATATGAAACATATTTATTAATGGGTTCCACACTGAATTTCACACTGAAAAGAATAACTCGGATGTCTCAAGTTTTCCGACCACTGGTCCAGAGTCATTAAATGTTTCTTACGTGTTTTTCCTAATAATTATTTTCTTGTATTTTTATTTCATCTCATTCAAAAACAATGTGGAGGTTTCTCTGTACTTTATTTTATTCTTTAGTTTTTCCGTTCTTTTTACACCCCGGTAACATTCAAACACGAAATTCAGATGACTTAACAAATAAAAGTTTAAAAATAGTAGAAAATGTTGAACGGTAAAGTTTGATATTACATTTGAATGTTAACATGTATTTAGCCCAGTTTCCTCTATGACTTCACTTACATTTGCATTTAGTAGAACAGACATTTGCTTATAAAGTATCTCATGTTTTATATGTTTCACGTTTCTTGCATTTTGCAAACTGATAGCGCGTCAAACAGATTGAGTAAACAAATTTAGAAAAACCTTGTTTTTAAGCATTCATTCAACTATTGTCAACATAAAAAGAATATTTCCTAAGAATATTTACGGAAACATTTTATGGAGGAAATAAAATTTTAGTTTATAAGTCTTGGTTATAATATTTGATATTTATTTAATATGAGAAAAGAAGTAATAACGGAATCCTGGTAATGCCATTATGTGCATCTGTTATTATACATATTTGTTGTTTAACCTCATATTGGAATAATATCATTTTTATTTCGGAATATTTTTATAAATCTGATGAAGCTAACGCAGAAGGTTTCAGGATTAACACCGATATAATAAAACTTATGACTAGTATTTGGACGTATTTAGGCTCTGAACTAAATTTAATGTTTTCATATACCTCGTTTTTAAATGAAAAATTTGGCATGTTATAAATTCATTTTTATCATTGATTAATAAAAAAATGATGTATTTTCAAAAAAGTGTGAATTTTCACACATTTTAGGGTTTTGTTGGTGTTTAATAAGTGTAACAAGCCAACATAATACTGGAAGTCTAGGTATATATATCCCATCAAAATCAACAGTTTTTTCATAATCACTTTTAAACGTTATTTGAGAATTTAGAGCTTCCATTAATTTTTTTTAAACAAAATTTTAATAATTTGCCAAATAGCCCAGCGTTTTTTCTGCATTTGCTTCGTATTCAAGTCTTCATTAGATAAATAAGAAATATTATAGAGTGTAGTGTGGTGTTCGGAACAATTAAAAAAATATATTGTTTTTGTTTATTAAATTCAATTAAATTAAATATATTATTTTTTTAATATTTTAAATTCCAAAAAAATACACGCACTATCTTAGCTATAAATACAAAAAATCCATAACATTACTAGCCATAATTTAACAATATTTTTCAAAAACAAAATCTGATCAAAAATTCCTCTCGTATGTTTCCGGCTCAAATCAATGTACATTATGCATCCACGCATTAAGAGGTTTCATTTGATAACCCACTCAAAATTTTTAAAAAAATATTTATTTTTCTTTAAACACATATTTGTTTATCCCGCGCTGTATTTTTTTGATCTCTCCATAGTTTTCCTATACGTGGGTCAAAAAGTTGTACAAGTATGCCAAATTTCAACTTTCTATCTTCAGCCGTTTGGCTACAATTTCTACCGTACAGACAGACAGAGAGACGGACAGACAGATGAGTGACGTTATAAGGGTTTTTTGGAGGTAATATCTACAAAACCCTAAAAAGCTATGATTACATTTAATCGCCAACGATAATGGTTAAAACAATGATGCGAAAATAATTTATCTTCTATCATGTACAAAACCCAAATCTGACCTAGACAAAAACTGTGTCTACTCTATTCCTTGCAAGTGCGGGAAACAATACATTGACGAGACTTGCAGACCTTTGCATGTGAGGGTCAACGAACATAAGAAAAAATTTCAGCAGGGCGAAATTTATAGTTTCAAACTGGCCGAACATGCTTGGGAAAATGAACACCATTACCAATGGAAAGATGCTAAACCGTTAATGTATGAGGAAAACAAATTCAAATGAAAATTGAAAGAAAGCTTTGATCGAAAAATCTGGAGATGCTGTCAGCCAACCTAGTATATAATTTCCTCAACTCTGGCTTTCTATTATTTAAAACAACCATTTTAATCCTTAGGTCACTTATCCGGTAACTAATAACTCATTACCACACAATAATATGACAAACAACCTTAATCCGGTCGTTAATCTTCCGCAGGTAGTCCCGTCCCTACCTATAGCTAATCCCAACCACCCAACCAATAGCAACACACCTATTACCCGGTCCCACTCTTACAATACCCGGTATAAAAACTCCAAGTAAATTGTAATGTTTATCACTTTCGTGATCGCTGAAGGCGGAAACATATTGTTGAGCAGTTTCCGAAACGTCTAAAAAGAATTTTATATAACTCATGAAATATTATATCTTTTTGATACTAATACTCTTTATATTGTACTATTCTAGCCTAATACTACCATCAATGGCAAACGTCCAAAATAACGATGTCCGCATAAAAAATTTATGTGAAGTGTGAATCTTCACACATTTCTGGGTTTTGCAGCTATTTAGTAACTGAACGATGATTATTTGGGATGCCAAAACAAATTTTATGTCAAAATATTTTTTTATGAATTTTAATTCGAATGCCTAATACCATTATTTAAGTTTCTAAATATGTGCAGTATTTTATTTATACAGCAAGGTTCAGTAAGATTTTTAAAATTGCGCCTATGGCTTCCATTGGTTGCTTATATCATAAGTTCCGCCCACTAATTTCGTCAAACAGAATTAAATTATAATTTCAACACTTCCCACTGGTTATTAAATTTACGCTTTTAAAAAATAAATGCAACATTTACCAAAATATAACTAGAATTTTGACAAAATAATTTAAACAATATAAAAATGCAAAAAAGAAACTGAAAAAATAAAAATTGACGGGATTCGAACACAGTTTCTTAAATTAGTTTCATCAACTCACTAAGCGACAACATTACCACTGTGCTATACAGGATCACTAGTTTAGTATGTTAAATAGCGGATTAAATATATTACATATTTTACTTAAAAACACAAAAAATGTGTTATTTTCCGAAAACATAATCTGATCAAAAATTCCTGTTGTACTATTCCGGTTCACACCAATGTACATTACTTAGAATTTTTTCAGATTTTTAGTTTAAACCATCTGGGCTACAGGGTGTGGGACAAAAAATTTTTTGCACAATTTTGGCAAAAATCGCATCAAAATAATTTATTTTGCAAAAGTAAAATTTTGATCGTTAATCCACGTACCAAGGGCTTTCATTTGATACCCTACACAGAATTGTAAAAAAATATATTTTTTTTCGATGAGCATATATTTGTTTATATTTTTAGGGGGATATGTTTTTTAGATGTTTTAGTATTTTTCCTATGTGCGGGTCAAAGAGTTGTATAAGCATGCCAAATTTCAACTCTCTAGGTTTAGCCGTTTAGCTACAATTTTTACCGAACAGACAGACAGACAGACAGACAGACAGACAGACAGACAGACAGACAGACAGACAGACAGACAGACAGACAGACAGACAGACAGACAGACGACAAAATGACGGTGTAAGGGTTTTTTGGTCATACCTACAAAATCCTAAAAATGAAGTTTCCCTCTAAGTATTACAAAATTAAACATATTATACCAACAACATTTTTACTTTCAGCGTACTCCTGTTGGCACATTTGTTAATTGCTCTTGGATAAAACTTGATTTTTTTACGAATTCTTCTTGTTGTATTTGAAATCTCTCGATACTATAATTTTATTATCCACTTTCAAACTCGAAGAATAAATAAAACAAAACCAAAAAGTTTAATATTGACTGAAATATGTGTACATAGAGTTTATTCAATAAATCATGTCCCTCTTGATAGAAAAATATAAACTTTGTGAATATTATTTTGTACAAAGATATAAAGACAATTTCAGTTTTAATAAAATTTTAACGACTCTAATTCCACGAAACATTGCTGGCTTACAGAGTTTGATACATAGTTGGCTGCACAAGTTCGCTTGTACGTACGGCCATAGACGTGCATTTTGCAGGAATTAAGGGTCTTATAGCTGCTTACAAATCATTTATTACGGCCGTAGTTAACATATAATAGACAGTTTAAGCTCCACCCTCCAGTAATAATGCTACAAGGAGTCGGATTCTTATTTTAACATTGTTAAATGAAAAATTTTGATGATAAATTTTTTGCAGAATTAGTTTTATATAAGAATTGAGGAAAATAAGGTGTTTACTTTGTAAAATATAAATATTTTCTACTTAAAAGACACTAAAAAAACATTAATTTTGAAACATTCAAATAGTATCTAATAAAGTGGCAACGTTTTTGGACACATGTTTTTAATCGAGTCAAAATAAAAAAAATTTCCTTAGGGATTTGTAGATATGACCAAAAAACCATTATAACGTGACTCATGTGTCTGTCTGTACGGTACATTTTGTAGCCAAACGAGCATAAAAAATTGAAATTTTGCGTACTTCTTACTCTTTGACTCACATATAGAAAAAATATAGAGTTCAGAAAAACTGATCGCGAGTAAAATATAAACAAATATGTATTTAATGAGAAAGTAAATATTTTGAGTGGTATATCTAATTAGAATATCAAACGTAGAATTGGGGAAAAGAACTGGTTAAATGGACATTAATTTGCAAATAAAAAGAAGAAAGTATGGTTGGTTAGGGCACACTCTTCGAAGGGCTCCTAGCGAAGTGTGTCGATACGCACTAGCATACAACCCTCAGGGCAGTAGGCGTAGAAGGCAACCCAAGAACACCTGGCGTCGCTCAACCCTGCTAGAAATAAATGTATGGAGCTCTCAAAACCAAGACAAAACACTTTATAACAACATCACCGACTTGAAGCCTATGGCAGATAGACGAGTTAGATGGAGAAATTTTATTGACAGCCTATGCTCTTTTTAGAGGCAGTCCAAAATCACCTGATGATGGACAAGGCTTGATGATGATGATATCAAATTAAACCTCTTAGGCTCAGTATTTCAGGATGAGGAAGTAATGGGATTCGGACTGGTCAGAAATTAAAATTAAAACAATATTTTAACTTTGCTAACGTTTCGATTTATTATTAAATCTTTATCAGAGCTAGATTAAAAAGTCACAAAATAAAATAAAATAGTCAGATAAATTAAATGCAACGTCCACATAATGTGAGAGGTCATTGAACTTGCTCAAGATATTAGTGGATAATAATTTTATGAAACACACTTTAGATAAAATTTGAAATTATTATTTTTTAAAAAAATTTCTATAACTTGAATTCTTACATCATTAGGCGTACTACCCACACAAAAAAAACGGCGTAATACTCATTAAAAAGACAGCGTAATGCCCCATAAAAAAACAAGGCGTAATGCCCACTCAAAACACGGCGTAAAGCCCACTTAAAAGACGATGTAAAGCCCACCAAAGCTATTTTGAAATCAAACAAGTTTGTAGAGTGAAGGTTTACTTTGCAACTAAAAATAGTAAAACTTTATATTTTTTCTGTCCCAAATTTCTTTTAAATTAACATTATATGACTATACTTACAAGTTACAAGATATTAAGAATAACCATATTTTGCGCAATTATGGTTAATGTTAATGTTTAAACAATTAAAGTTAGTCAACATGCAATATTAATTTTGGATCAATTTATTGTGTTTGTCTCCTGGTGTTTACGTTTTCAGCACTTGCCATCCTGTGTTCGAATCTGAGTTCAAGTAAGTAATACAGTAATAGTTGATTTGCCTGGTGCAGAGTCTCTATAACGCTTATCAAGCCACTGTTTGACTTCGACAGTATTTTTTCCCATCAAAAAACAATGTTTAATCAACACACGAAATTCTTTTTCATCCATTCTTTTGAAAATTACAAAACGGAAGTCACTAAAACTACTGTAACCTCTAAACTAATTGTCAGAATGTCATGAAATTTTCACACGTATCGTTTGAAGGTTGGTACTATCCAGAAATCATATGGGCTTGTCAACAGTGTTGCCATATATATGTCAGACTGGAGACTTATTGAGTGAAGTGTTAATAATTCAAAATATGGGTCCTAGCCATTTTGTACTGTCACACATTTGATCAGAATTTCAATTGTAGAGACATACACATATGTGAAGGTATAAAGGTTTTTTATTTATATCTCCGGAATCATAAAAAAGAATACCACACCTTTGTTAATTTTTGTACAAAGAAGCTAAAATTTATATAGGCTTATGTGGATAGAACACGTTGATAGAACTGGATATACAGATCCTAACCTAAAAAGAAACACCACAGAAAAATCGATCCTAACAAAATAAGGCTAGAAACCCAGAGCCCCAAAGTTAATATGCGGTTATGCTGTTAGCGATGGATATACAAAACTGTCTTTTCTAACTTCGTAGACCAATACGCGGCTTAACGAACACTTCTTACAGTAATCAGTAAATATTAATTCAAATGTATCTAGGGCTATAAATTATCTTTATAACCTCAGTTGTTATCCGAATGTGTGTAGTACGCCAATGAACGTTTGTAGTATAGCTGTTGCGGCGAACCGGAATGAAATCAATGTATTTTGTTAATAATCCGCTTTGTGCACAATTGGGTTAATCCCGATCTGAACGCAATTATTCCAAGTTGGCGAAAACGCAATCAGGTTTGTTAACTGATCTGATCCTATAAACTTGAAATTCATTTCTATCTATATAGAGACAAATCATGTGCACTCACCTGCAAACAAACAGATAATAACATTTCTATAGATAACTATCTATAGATATTTGATTAGATTGTTATGTTTTTATTTGATTTTTTGTTGTATTTATTATACTAGGACAGTGATCTTCAATCAGGACGGTACTGCACAAAAAACGGTGCTGCAGAATAATTATATGCTCTATTAAAAATATCCAAAACATACAAACTCAATTTGGGAAAACAAATGTGTGAAAATAAAAAGTTACTATGTTTTTCGAAACGAGTATTTGTATTATGTGACACATGACTAGGGTTGCCAACTTTTTCTGAGACAATTCATGGACATATTGCTCAAAACTGACATATATGTGTGTGTGTATATATATATATATATATATATACTATCTAGGTTTAGCCGTTTGGCTACAATTTTTACCGAACAGACAGACAGACAGACAGACAGACGACAAAATGACGGTATAAGGGTTTTTTGGTCATACCTACAAAATCCTAAAAAGAAGTTGATATGTGCGAAATTTTCGAGTAAATCCTTATTTCTAGTACATTGACTCTTTTGCTTTGGCGTGAATAAAATTATGAAACTCTAATTGGCATATTTTGCGTTTTGTTCAGCTTTTGCTGTTTTTTTTTACTTTTTATCCGACTTTGATTCTCATTACTTATTCAAAATAAAATACTAATGGAAATTCAATAACGGTCGAGAGGAATTTGCAAAATATATTGTAATAATAAAGTATGCTAATTTATTTAACTATGTCAAACATTTAAGTAACTAGACAATACAAAAACTATTTCCGCATTTAAATTTTAAATTCCGTAATAAAATTTGAATTTAATATAATCTTAATATTTTTTAAGTCTCTTACATTTTTTTACTTTTAAGTTTTAAATTTATATTACGAAGAAGTTATTCATTTAGTTAACAGAATACAGTAAATAAATGCAATTATTTCAAATGAATTATTGTATTAAAATATAGAAACATTTTTACTAGTATCAATTAGTATGTGATTAAAAATGTACCCCATATTTATCTCGAGCTTAATCTGAGGCTCGAGTATTTTGGGGACCCAGCAGAATTCTCTTTGGGCCCCGTAAAAGGTTTGTTAACTTTGTCTAGACAGGCCAAGCGATCAAAAGAAAACAAGTCATATAGAGAATCGATGGGACCCTAAATGACGTGCCGTCCCTCGCGGTTGTGGGAGTAGCAGGCCCGTTTTTACGCCACTGTATCTTGAGCAGGTTTTTAAGCTGCAAAAATATTTTTGGCTGACCGTGAGGCTGTAGAAGAAGAATCTCGTTCGGGAAGACTGCAAAGACTGACGAAAATGTAGCAAAAATGAGGCTACTGGTTCAATGCCACCGATATTCTGCGGCGAGGTTGATAGTGTGTAATTTTATCAAGGAATTAGTCATGCGATGAAGAGCAATTGGAAGGCAGTAAGTTGGGACTTATTTATGCCCAGTAGTAAAAAAAAATGTTATAGTAACAGTCTTATGATTTTTTATAATTGACAATTGGTTACCAAGACAAAACTTTACGCACTAGTGCTTAAAATTGCCATTTTAGACACTCTAATGCGTGTGTAAAGTGCCTACTTTACGCCCGGTGATAAAAAAATGATATAATAATAGTTTAGCTACTTTTTTTTACACATATTTTATTGTTGTCAAAAACCAGACTTATATTTTGACTGCGATTTAGTCCTTATTAGTAGAACAGTGGTTGAATTACTACTACAATTACATCATTACTATATTACAAGCCATTGTGTCAAACAATATGTGTACTGCATTAAGCTTTAACGATAGCATTACGCAGTATTGAGTTCGATAGCATAGAAAAAATTTACACCTTCCAAACTGTTGCATTAGGTGCGTTCGGCATAAGTTAATAATCTACACATTCTGCATAATTTACACAAGAAACGTTCGGCATAAAGTTTCTGTGTGCTCTGTGCTACACGAAGATCGTTCGGCAAATATCGTGCAGTGCACAGTCATCACAAGTTCAGATCGTGCGTCAATTTGTGCAATAGTGAATTTTCGCGGTAAAAATAATTATTTCCACAAAACAATATGAGTGAAAACAATCAAGATATCATTGTTTATGCCTACAGCATTTGCAAAATAAATAGTACAGACATGAACCTCTTGATGGAACATGTAAATACACTCAAAAAGACTCAAAATTTTCTGGATACAAGCGGAAATGTACTTTAAATTGATTTGTAGTCATGTTTGGTAGTACTCTCTACATATTCAAACACATTTTCCAAAATATTTTCTGGTTTGGAAAATTCTTCTGAATTCTTCATCAAATAAAATTTCTTTTATTTTACTTAAAAGTATCCCAAAACCTTTATGGGTCATTTTTATATTATCATACAAACAAGTAGCAGAAGACAGACTTCATGTAATCAAACACACATAATTTATTTGTTTATAAAAAAAATTGATGTGAAGTGTATATTCACACATTTCAGGGTTTCGCAGGTATATAATAAGTGAAGGCGGTATGCTGAGTGTGTAGGACAAATTTTACTTTGTAGTAATCACGGCAAAATGAACGAAATTTTTAAAATAATTTATCGTCTGTTAATCATATAATAAGATTGGTTAATAAATTTACGCTCTTAAAAATTAAATGCATCATTTGTCAAAATATAACTAGAATTTTGACAAAATAATTTCAACATAATAAAAATGCAAAAAAAAACAGAAAAAATAAAATTCACTCCATACTCGAACTCGAAACCCTTCGTTTCAAACCAGTGCTCTAACCCATTTCGCTATCGCACGCCTCGCATGCGACTGTCTTACATTGGTATAACTTTTGTACTTTGTGAACCAAAAATCACAAAAAATGCGTTATTTTCCGAAAACATAATCTGATCAAAAATTCCTGTTGTACTATTTCGGTTCACACCAATATACATTACTTAGAATTTTTTTAGATTTTTAGTTTAAACCATCTGGGCTACAGGGTGTGGGACAAATTTTTTTTGCACAATTTTGGCAAAAATCGCTTCAAAATAATTTATTTTGCAAAATTAAAAATTTGATCGTTATTCCATGTACTCAGGGCTTTCATTTGATACCCTACTCAGAATTAAAAAAATATATTTTTGTTTTCGATGAGCACGTATTTGTTTATATTTTTAGGGGGGTATGTTTTTTAGATGTTTTAGTATTTTTCCTATGTGCGGGTCAAAGAGTTGTATAAGCATGCCAAATTTCAACTCTCTAGGTTTAGCCGTTTGGCTACAATTTTTACCGAACAGATAGACAGACAGACAGACAGACAGACAAACAAACGACAAAATGACGGTATAAAGGTTTTTTGGTCATACCTACAAAATCCTAAAAAAAAGGTTAGAATAACAAGAATAACTGCACAATCTGAACAAAGCGTTCGTCTTTGACTTTCTTGCACAGTGTGCACGGTGGTCATGTGACAAAACACTTGCACGACACAGAGTTAACACTGCACAATTATGCCAAACGCACCTATTATAAATCAGTTTTTGTTAGACAAAGAATAAAATTTTACTATTATCGGAGTGCAACAGAATATTATCATTACTCAAGTAGAGTAAATAATTTTGTTCTGTTTTTGAATGTGTATAGAAAATTCGTTGGAGCAAGAAAAGCACATAAATAACATATTAGAGCTTTAGTAACATCAGGTAAATTTGGTTGAACTATGTCGTTTGGTACTTGTGTGGTTGTATCGTACCGGTCTTCTGACAAGCAACGTAGCAGAGAGTAATCAAATATACATTAGGCTTCTTGAATGCAATACTACTGATGTACCGTAACCTGTTTTATCCACCATTTTGGACCCTTTGAACATTCAAGACTATTATGTAAAGTTCATTTTCTTTAACTTCCCCTGCCCTTTTAACTTTCACAATATAGATTTCTCTAACTCTAGAAAGAGTTCGCTCTCACGTGACTCACTAGAAACTTATTTATGAATTTATGAAATTTCTATAAACTAGATTTCAGGGATGGTATGCAATTTTAAAAAATTGAAGTACGTACTGGAATAAACATAATAAACATAATATCGTACATATATAATTAGCTACCGTGTGTTAGTGATTTTGTAACACTGGGACGTCATTTTTACCTAAGATTCTCGTGATTGGCTAACTGGGAAACAGGGTTTGACCAGTTTGACTTGATTGACAGGTGTTTTGCAGATTTATTCTCTAAGAATCTACGAATATAATTCCGTATAGAAATGTCAAACGTGAAAGAACATGAGCATTGTAAAAGAGACGGAGATGAACACAATCTAGGACATCCCTGAGCACTCTCACTTGATAGCATACAGCATTCAGTTTAGAGACCAATGAAGTACAGTGACTCTTCCAATTTAAATGTTCGTCCATTTCAAAACCCAAAAGTTTTATATTCCTAAACTCACTTAATATTTGCTCATTACATATTAATGGATCATTAATATTTTGTGGGTTTCTGTAATTTAAATTGAAACAGACAATTCCAGTTTTGCTGTAGTTCAAGTGAAGTTGGTTGGCATTGAACCAGGTTATTAAATCAGTTAAGATTTCCTGACATAATAATAATAATAATAATAATAATAATAGTTTTATTGACCAAATTACAAATACAAAGAACTGCTTTCAGTCAGTCAATACAATATTAAGAGACAAAGTCATAAAAGTTCATCAAAATTAACGTTGTTAAATTCATCAATTGTGTACAATGGGTTATTTATAAATAAGTGTTTAAGTTTAAGTTTGAATTTGTCTAGTGGTAGTGTAGTAATAGTCTCTGGTAAAAGATTATAAAATTTCACAGAAAAGTAATTTGAACAATTCCTGGATTTATTTAAGCGCAAAAACTTACCACGAATATTATTTTTACAACGCGTGTTGTGCTCGTGCGTTTCACTAAAAGTGATATAATTGTGTAAGTTTTTGCGTACAAACAATAGACACAAATAAATAAATAGTGAAGGCAATGACATTATTTTCAGCTTTACAAAAAGATCTCGACAATCCGCTCTAAAAGGAGCACTGGCAATTATTCTTACAACTTTACGTTGTAAGCTGAAAATTCTTTTGGCTGCAGGTGAATGTCCCCAGATTATTAACCCATAGGTTAGGTGGGACTGAAAGAGGGAGAAATAGGCTTTCAATACAACATCTATGCTGACTTCATGCTTCAGATTCCTTACTAGATACACGGTCGATCGCAGTTTACGACTGAGTACATTCACGTGCTGATCCCAACGAAGGTACGGATCAACGTGGATACCAAGAAATTTAACGAAAGGGGGATTGGCAAAATCATGTTTTCTGGTGCTCAGTAGCAAGGTCTGGGTTTTATCTGTATTTAAAATTAGTTTATTGCTAGACAACCAAGAGTTTGCACTGTTCACCAGAGAAACATTTTCTGTAATAAGGGAATCTAGATCATGGTTGCAATTTAGTAATGCTGTATCGTCAGCGTAAAGAATTGATTTAGATGTCACAGCGAGAGGCAAGTCGTTAACATATATTAAGATACATAAAGATTTGGTGTCCTGAATATTTGACCCTTTTACCAAAAGAGAGGTATCATCAGCATATAGGACCGGTAAAACCATATTTTTCCAGGTATTTATGCAAGTCATTCATAAATAAAATGAATAGTAGGGGGCCTAGTATGGAACCCTGTGGAACACCAATTGAATTATTTTCTACCTCCGATTTGAACTTTAGTGAGTCTTTCTGTGAAAGGTGTGTGAGCTCTACAAATTGGGAGCGGTTCGTAAGATATGACTGTAACCAATCTAGTACTGAACCGCGTATGCCATATTTTTCGAGTTTAAATAGTAAAATTTCATGACTTACGCAATCAAATGCTCGACTGAGGTCGCAAAATATACCAATAGGGCAGTCGTTAGCCTGAAGGGTACAACAAATTTCATTTAAAAATGCATTTATAGCAGTTAAGGTTGAGAATTTGCTACGAAAACCATGTTGTTGAGGAGTCAAAATGTTATATGAATATTTGGTTAGTATTTATTTAATTTAATACCGTCTTTTCTAAACGTATATAATAAATTAAATGATATTTTCATAGAGCGTGACAGATGCGCTGATCTAGATAGGGTCAGCGAAGCAAAACTATAAATGTTAACATCAGTTGTCTCGTGTTAAATTAGCATAAAGCTAATATAGTTTTATGGAAGCTGTGCTTAACACAATTTCAAGATGGTCTGTACACTAGTCCTTGCAAACATCAGCTCTGGGACAACAGCATTATATTAAATTTGTGGCGAGCTAACCGTTAAATTTTATTAAATTAATCACATTGTTTATACTGTTTAATGTATTTCCTAACAGAAATTTAACTTATATATAATTAAAGTTATTACATTTTAAAGGCTAAAAGGTAACCTTTAAAATATTAAATTAATATAATGGATAAGAATATTAAAAACGAAACAAAGAACTAAAGAAAAATATGGGATTTGAAATACAGTAATAAGTAATAATTCAGGCGTATTTCATTACGGTGCGAGTAATTATTTTCTATAAAAATAAAAACTTATACCAGTCATTTTAAAGTAATTATTATAAATATAATTGCGCAGCCAATGCAACCCGCATAATGAACAATAATACTAATAATAAAAACTAACCTTACAGCTTACACCGGCTGCCATTTTGGTTTATTTCAATTTTAACAGTTCATATTTGTCACGTGAGTGGTTTGATGGAAAAGTAACTCCTGAATTTAACAATACGATTTATTAGATATTTATAAAATTAGTCTTATTTGATTGTTTGTATCCATGGATAGTTGGGGAAATCTACGGTGCACTCCGTCTTACTATCTGCGAGGCGGGGGTTGTCTATCAGGGAGACGATGAGCCTGGAGGAGACTCTTCCCACTCACATGGTGACTGCTGCTTGGCTCACCGGATGTATCTGTATAGGGAGTCGTTCTCGTAGCCGTCACATTGTTGAGTAGAACTTGTAGAGGAGTTGGCTAGGTTCCTCTACCTCCAGTTGACCTAGTTCCGATTTAAATAAAAATAACGCAGTTGTTAACAAATCCAAACTGTGGTTTACATCAAACGGCCTCATCTTAAATGATAGCAAAACTCAACACCTCCTATTTGCATTGAGAAACCATAATTTTGACAACCCAGACTTCGTAAATTTCTTGGGTGTTCATCTCGACCCCACCCTCAAGTGGCATCATCACGTTAGCTCCCTATCCAATAAATTATATAGCACTGTATATCTATTAAGAAATCTTATGGCCTCAGTTTCCAGAGAAATTGTTCGCATTACTTATTTTGCATTGTTCCAGTCGCAAATATCCTATGTCATTTTAGCCTGGGGACATTCTCCGGCGGCAGAAAGAATCTTTTCCCTACAACGACGAGCTGTAAGAATTCTGGCCGAAGTCTCTTACCAAAGCGACTGTAGGCTTTGTTTCCCTGAACTGGAAATTATGACACTGCCTTCTCTATTTATTTACAATTCCCTATTGTATGCCCACAGAAACTTCGATAAACTTGTAACACATGAGCAGGTACATAACTACAACACTCGAAATAAAGGCAAAATCTATCCAACCTATATAAGACTCCAAAAATCAAGAAATAGTACTAACTATTATTCAGTAAAGTTCATGAACTTACTCTGCCTAATAATTTTAAATCTGACTGTTTTAATACTTTTAAAAATAAAATAATTTTTTTTTTAACAGACATTCCATTTTATTCTGTCAATGAATTCTTATCTTATAAATTTTAACGCGCTTGCTATCTTGTCTCTCTGAACTCTTGTTTTAATATTTAGTACTATATATATTTTTTTTTTTTTTTCTTCCATTTTAAAACTATTATTTTGTATATTATGTGTAATTACGACTGACTTTAAA